>CANJKZ010000170.1:1452500-2652500 GCA_947471745.1 Closterium sp. Naga37s-1 | reverse complement strand
CTAACGATATTCGCACTTTCGTGCCCGGACCCCTAACGTCCCTCCTCCCCTTGTTTTCTTTTCCGCACCTCGCGTCGCTCGACTAATAGTCCGCATAAATAGCAGCGAATACCCCACCAGGAACTTGTCATTCGTTGGTCGCGAACCCTCATCGTACTGCCCGCTCTGTGGGCTGCGTGGTTGCGGCGAGTGCAGGAGGGCGGCAGCATCGTGTACAGCAAGTACGCGGGCGTGGAGATCGACTTCAACGGCGCGCCGCACCTGCTGCTGAAGGAGGACGACATCGTGGGCGTGTTGGCGTCCGACGACATCGCCGACCTCAATCCGCTCAACGACCGCGTGCTCATCAAGGTACGGCCGCGTGCTCATCAAGGTACGATCGCGTGACGACCACATGCTCATCAAGGTACGACCGCGTGGCAGCGTAGTTACGGTGCGCATGGGCGTCGATCGTGAACAACCATCACGCGGCGGAGTACTTGTGTCGCAACGGCTCTGTGTGCTCCATGTGGGACCACATTTACGAGAACAAGCTCATGCTCTGCTACGAAACGTTGTTAGCAGGCACATAAAATACCAGCTGTATGATTGCCAGAAGGCTTTCGCAATGATTCATGCACGTGCTTGTCATGCAATATGTTCCTCTCCCGCTCCGTCAAGCTCCTGGTCGCCTCTCGTGACCAGTCCCTGAGCGGTTTTTGAGGTGTCCGTGGGTGTGCGTGTGGGTTGGTGTGGTGGTGTGGTGTGTGGCATCAGGTGGTGGAGTCGGAGTCCAAGACGGCGGGCGGTGTGCTGCTCACGGAGAGCGCCAAGGAGAAGCCAGTCGTTGGCACGGTAAGTTTCGTTATCAGTGGCCCTCACCCCATCACCGCCACACCCTGTGCTGTTGTCCTCACACAATTGATCTTCCTGTGCACACTGATTTATGTGTGCCTTCTTAGGCGACCTTGCCTCTCACGCTCATGCCATTTTTTTTCCGGTGTCCCTGCCTTTTTGCTTGTATTCAGGTGATTGCTGTTGGCCCAGGTGCCCTAGGCGAGGATGGTTCAAGGAAGCCTGTCGACATCGCCGATGGTGCCACTGTTCTCTATGCCAAGTTTGCAGGCAATGAATTCAAGGGCAAGGATGGCTCACCATATGTTGTGCTCAGGTCTTCGGATGTGATGGCTGTGCTTTCTTAGAGAATTTCCATGCCTTACGATGTTGAGTGAAAGAAAACCCTTATCTTTCGGAAGTGAGTGAAACGAAGAAACAAAGATTATTAGGTTGATACCAACAGGAAAATTTAGTTAAGAGAAACTAATTGGTGGCGTGAATCAGGTTGAGATCAGGTCCTCGGATTCTTCTAAGGTACACTCAGGAATTTTTGTAAAATGTATCTGTAAACAACTGTATAACCAGGCCCTCAGATATCAGCGTAAAACACGCTGATTACGCTGATTTGGTATGGGTGTACAGGGGGCGTTCAAACCAGAATACCCGCAAAAAGAACTCGCGGCCCACTCAAGTAGTACTCGTCAAGCAAGTGAGGAAACGTGGGCACAAGGCCTAACAAAGTACAGAAACGCTGATGATCACCAGACGGAAGTGCCTTGGTGAATATCTCAGCAGTGTTGGCCCGAGTGGCCACGTGAGCAAGACGAAGCTGACCACGCTGCTGCAACTCTCGAGCCAGGAAGTAACGCAGAGCGATGTGCTTCGTTCTGTGCTCCAGTCTGTGCTCCTGACACAAGGCAATGGCGGCCTTGTTGTCGACGTACAACACTGGAGGAGAACGAGGCCGCTCTCCCAAGTCGGTCAGCAGGTAGGTGAGCTAGCGTAACTCCTGTGCTGCCATGGCTGTGGCGTAGATCTCAGCCTCACAACTAGAGCTGAGAACTGAAGACGAGCGCGTAGAATGCCAAGAAACTGAACCAGAGCCAAGGCTGAAGGTGTAACCTTGTGACGACCGCTGCGTAGCCTGGTCGTCAACCCAAGAAGCGTCTGAGTGCCCAGTGAGGACAACGTCGCTCCGTCCTCCAAGCACGAGCCCCATGCCCGATGTATTGCACAAGTAGCGTAGTACCCTCTTAGCAGCATCCATGTGCACCTTTCGGTGCCGACCAGGAGCCACGTAGCGAGCCAGAAGGCCAAGAGGGTACGCAAGGTCAGGACGAGTGCAGGTCATCAGGTACATGAGGCAGCCCACTAGCTCTGGGTAAGGACCACTCGGCTCTACGGACTCGTCCGAAGGTGGAGCTGAGAGCGAGTGACCTGTAGCCAGAGGAGTGGCCTGTGCCGAGGACCAGGTGAAGCCGAAGTGCTGAAGGACCTGCTGCACCATGTCTGACTAAGTCAGTGTGATGGTGCAACGTGCTCTGTCCCGGGTGATCTGCAAGCCAAGGTAACTGCGCAGCTCACCCAGGTCTGTGCACGTGTGTCTCTTCTGCAGCTCCGACTTCACAAGGGCGATAGCCTCAGTGTCAGCAGTGGCAAAGACCAAGTCGTCGACGTACACGAGGATGTAGAACGGCGGCAGCGAAGTGTCGGTGCGCAGAAACAGCGACGGGTCAGCAGTCGACGGAGCAAACCCAAGAGCCGCAAGTGTCGTCCTCAGTGTGTCGTGCCACTCACGCAGCGCCTTGCGGAGATCGTAGACCGGCCGCCGGAGGCTTCACTGGGTACCAGGAGGGAACGACTCAGTGAAGCCAGGCGGGCGGCGCAGCCAGATCTCCTCGCGCAGGCTGCCCTGTAAGAAAGCTGTGCTGAAGTCAAGAGAGTGAAGCTCGTAGTCACGCTGAGCGGCAACGTGCAGCAGCACCCGAAGAGTGGTCATCTTCGGGGTAGGGGAGAAGGTCTGGAAGAAGTCGACTCCCTCCCGCTGACTGAAACCTCGAGCAACGTAACGAGCCTTGAAGACAGGCGGAGAACCTGGCGGCCGCTTCACTCCGAAAATCCACATGCCATCGACGATGTTCGCCCCAGGAGGGGGAACCTCGTCGACGTACGTGCCTGTGGACTTCCAAGATGCCATCTCTGCGTCCATGGCTGTCTACCACTGAGAGGAGTAGGGACCCGTGATCGCCTCAGCGTAAGAGCGCGGGGTCGGGATGTCTGGTGCATCCGGGTCTCCCTCAGGGGCAAGCAGCATGGACACGAGATGAGGCGCAGCGGCTGCAAGACACTCAAGGTCCTCCTGCATGTCCTCAAGGACGTCCGTGCCAAGAGCACACTCACCCCCGACGGATGGAGGACAGACAGACTCAGACTCGTCAACAAGACTAGCGGCGTAGTCTAGACGACAGGCAGCAGCAAAGTCAACAAGCTCAGCGACGAAGGCTGATGCAGCAGCAGACTGAAACGACGGGTCAGTGACAACAGTGGCTAGCAGACGCGTGACAGTAGGGTGCTCAGCACGAAACCGGTTAGACTGAGGGTCAGCAACGATAGGCAGAGAAGACACAGGAGGAGACGGCAGAGGAACACGCTGCGGAGCAGAGGACGGATGCAGAGCCATGAGGTGTGTGCCGGGGACAGCCGGCAGACGCGGACGAGGAACACGACGACCTGTGCGGACAGGCGAGACAGGACGCGACGCAGGCTCACGACGCTCAGCAAGACCTCCTGGCTGCTCAGTGTAAGGAGGTTGAGCAGGTAGCGGTGATCCAGGCTGTAACTGAAGACCAGTAGACGACGGGAGGCTAAGAACCTGGCGAAACACGGAGTCAGGCGGTGGCAGAGACGACGGAGACGGCAGAGCAAAGAACAGTCGTGGCTGCGCAGCGCCACCAGCACCAGCACCTCCAGCACCACCAGCAGCTCCAGCACCTCCAGCAGCTCCAGAACCTCGAGCTCCAGCTCCTCGAGCGCCAGCACCACCAGCAGCTCCAAAACCTCCAGCGCCAGCACCTCCAGTACCAGTGTCACCAGCAGCTCCAGAACCTCCAGCGCCAGCACCTCCAGTACCAGTGTCACCAGCAGCTCTAGAGCCTTCAGCGCCAGCATCCCCAGGCTCCTCACGCACAGGCTCCGCACCCCCAGGCTCAGCACCCCCAGGCTCCTCACGCTCAGGCTCCGCACCCGCTGGCTCAGCACCCCCAGAGACAGCACCCCGAGCAGGACCACCCCCAGCAGGACCTGAGTCACCAGTGACCTCAACCGGCGCAGTCAAGGAAGGAGGGTCTACCTGAGACACACCTGAAGGAGCAGGACCGGGAGCGGGGAGGGGGTCTACCTGGGGAGCACCTGGAGCGAGGAAGAGCGGCGGGGGGGGGAGAGGGGCAGTGCGGTAGGGGAAGAGACGGTAAAAGGGAACCGACTCGTCGAACGTGACGTCCTGAGAGGGGAAGACACGGCGCGAGGTGGGGTCGTAAAACTGCCAGCCAGGCGCCTCAGGGACAAAGCCAAGGAAGACGCAGGGAATGGCGCGAGGGGAGAGCTTGTCCGCAGTGGTATCGCGGACAAAGGCACGGGCACCCTTGACTCGGAAACGCGACGCATCGCCAACCTCCCCCGTCCAGCGCAGTGTGGGCGAAGTCTCCGGCACGGAGACACGGGGTTAGAGGTTGAGCTGATGCGCTGCGTACCGGACCGCAAACGGCCACAGAAAATGGGGGGCAGCTGCATGGATCATGGAGGCACGAGCGACCTCCATGACTAAGCCAATGCGGCGCTCAGCAACCCCATTCTGCTGCGGAGAAGCCGGAAGCGTGACCGTCTGGCGGATGCCGTGCTCCTCACAGTAGGTCAGAGGTAAACTCACCACCTCTGTTGGAGTGAAGACGTAGGACAGGAAAGTCCGAGTGGAACCGCTCGCGGAGCTGGAGACGGGCAGCGCGGATCCAAGGGATCAAAACATCAGGGACCTCCCCCTTGCGCTGCAAGGGGAAGACCGTGGTGTATCGCGTGTAGTCGTTGACTACCAGCAGGAAGTACCGCTCGTGGCCCTGTCCACGGACACGGGCTGGGCCCCACACATCCAGGTGAAGTGTCTGCAGTGGAGCCTCTGTGGGAGGGAACGAGGAGGAGTGAGGAGCGGCGCGCTGCCGCCCCTCGACGCAAGGAACGCAGGGCGGCGCAGGCGAGGGAGGGAGGGAGGGCAGAGACCGAGGAAGACCAGAGACCAGGCGGCGAGAGTGCATGCCACGAAGGCGAGGCAGGGAGGGGTGACCAAGGCGGTGGTGCCACAAGAGAGTCTGGTGCGACAGGCTGCGACACTCACACTGGGTAGCTACCTGAGCAGACGCGTACAGCTTAGGAGACAAAGGGGTGGAGCGCGACGCGGTGGTGAGGGTGTACAGACTGGACCCAGGCGCACGTGTGAACGTGGCCAGGTGACGGCCGGTCCGGGAGCACGTGCAGATCGCCACACGCTATCCTCCAGGAGTAAAGGTGTTTACCCAATGATCCTGAAGGACGGCGTTGCTCACCAAGTTCGTAGAGAACGAGGGGAGGTGGAGACCAGACAGCTCACCAGACGGGACCGCCGGACACGGAAGCACAGTGGTAGACCGTGCAAGCACTGGGCCCCCAGAGGGGTCAGCCAGTGAGACAGGGATAGGGGCAGGGAGGGGAGTGACTGTGGTGCTGTCGCGAAAGAGAGTCAAGTGTAAAGGTGTGCAAGGCCTGTGCGGACGCAATACCAGGGAGAGCAGACTCACTAGCACCTAGAGCTGCAGGCGCTATACCTGGGGCTATACCGGGGTCAGGCGGCACACACAAGTAGCAGTCACCCTCAGCACTAACAGTCAATGCATACATGGCAGCAAGAATAGCATCATAGTCAAGATCAAAGATAGGTACATCACGCCTAAGCAGGTCTGCCCAGTTGGGGAACTCAGTAGCATCAGGAAACTTGACGCGCCAGGCGTCGCTAAGCCGAGCGAAGCAGCGGTACTCAGTGTGAAAGCCGGTGCACTGGCGACCAGCGCGGGACCTGCGCGAATGATATAGAGGCAGCGACCAGGACCCCCAGACGCCCCACGCTCGGCATACCAGTCAAGAAGCTGCTGGGAAGTGGGGGTCTGGCGCTGACGCTGCTGCGGCTGCTGCTGCTGCTGCTGCTGCTGCTGCTGTTGCTGCTGCTGCTGCTGCTGCTGCTGCTGCTGCTGCTGCTGCTGCTGCTGCTGCTGCTGCTGCTGCTGCTGCTGCTGTTGCTGTTGCTGCTGGCCACCACTGGTGTCACCCAAGCCCCCACCACCACGGCCACCACCACTCCCCCCTCCGCCATCACCGCCGCCGCCACCGCCACCGCTCCCGGCACCACCACCGCCCCCACCACCACCTCCACCCCCACGACCACCCCCACCACCTCCACCTCCCCCGCCGCCTCCACCACCGCCCCCCCCACCGCCACGTCCGCCACCTTTGCCTCCCCTGGAGCCGCTGCGCTTCCCACTAGGAGCGGAAGCAGCTGCGACCTTCTCAGCACCAAGGAGGTCGACAGCAGCAGCTGCGGAGGCGTAGGAGGGGGTAAGAGGGGAGGGGGAGCACCCCTCAAAGAGGGGAGTGCGAGGAGTACCACGAGCAGCACCTACAGCAAGGATGTTATTCTCTGCTGCTAGGAGGTGCTCCTCGAAGTCGGCGACAGTGAGAGTGGTAGGGTCTAGGGCTAGGAAGTGGTCCCTGACGGAGCTAAGAGTGTCAGGGAGGCGGGTGACGAGGAAATAGAGAGTGAAGTACATCGGGGGGGGGGGTTCTCGGCGCAGATTTGGGCTGGAAGGGCGGCACGAAAGCGAGTATCACTAGCGCGAAGGTGAGAAGTGAGGTCCTCAGCAAGTGGTAAACGAGGACAAGTCTGGGAATAGGTAGGGTAGCATGAGCCGACCTGGGGCTGCAGTGGCCGGGGAGGAGTAGCGTGCAACTACAGCGTCATACAGTGCCTTAGCAGTTTTGTGCTGGCTGAAATGCGCGCGCTCAGTGATCGGCAGATGATTTCGAATAGCTAGGTGTGCAGCAGCATTGCGAGTGTGCCACTGTGAGCGTTCGAGAGCGGTAGCATCGTCAGGAGGAGCAACGGCAGTGCCAGACGCGTAATCGAACAGTGAAACGCCGTCTTTGGCATCAGTCAGAAGGAACAGTTGGAGATCGTCTAGCCACGTGGTAAACTCTATCGGGCGACCGTCATGCTCAAACGCGAGAACATTAAGTGTCGCCATAATCGCAGTGCAGGCAAAAGCAGTAGGCAGCAGGCAGCAGACAAAGGGAGCGAGCAGCAAGGGCGGCGCGCAAAACAAGCGCAGGCAGCTCAGGTAGCGCGCGGGGCAGCAGCAGGCCGCGTGCAGGCTGCAGAGGCGCAGCTCGAGCAGGTAGGGCGGCGCGCGGCGCGGGCTGCGCGGCGCGGACGGTGCGCGGGGCGGCTGCGGGCCGCACGCGCGCTGCGCGGGCTCGGCGCGGGCTGCGCAGGCGGTGCGCGGGGCAGCTGCGGGCCGCGCGCGCGCTGCGCGGGCTCGACGCGGGATGCGCGGGCGGTGCGCGGGGTGCGACGCGGCTGCGGAGGCGCGACGCGAGCAGGGAGGGCGACGCGCGGGGCAAAAGGGGGGGCAGCGCGCGGAGTCTGCGCGCGCGAAGCAGCAGCAGACAGCTCAGGCAGCAGACAGCTCAGGCAGCCGACAGTGCGCGCAGCGCAGCACGTCCAAGGCACAGTCATACTCACAGTCGTGGGGTAGCGGTAGGTGGGCCTGAAAAAAAAAAAACGGTCCTACGGACCTACTGCTCTGAATACCATGTCAGAAGTGTAGGCAGGAATAAATGCACTGTGAAAGAATTGGGTACAAGTATGAAACCCTAAACGGGGCTGTACCCCATATTGGCTACCCCACTACAGCCTAACCATACATATCATACATATAATTTGACAATTCTCGCTCGCTCACTCAATTGCACTCGTAACACTTGGTATTCAGAGCCTACGACAGGGCCTCAGATTCATTTTTAGGGACCCTGGGCCCTCAGGGCATGGCTCAGAAATGCGTGTCCTCTTCAGGGCAGAGCCCTTTGGGTGACCCTGATGGGCATCACCAGAACTAAACCCTGATGCTTCGGGGCATTTTTTCTGGTGTGTGTTTGATATTTGCTGCACTAGCACTAAATAAAGCGCTTGAAATTCAAACACATTACTTGCTAAACTTTGTTCGTCTGGTGGGTTCCTACTACTACACACTCACTCACTAAATTACTGCTACACTTGAATAGTTCCAAATTTTCAAACTATAATGCTGCTTATGTTTTGTAGGCTGTAGTGGGTTAGCCTATATGGGGTACAACCCAATTAGGGTTAGTATTTGTACTCAGTTTGATCTCAATGCAATCATTCATGCTCATCAGATTCTGACATGGTTTCAGAGCAGTAGGTCCGTAGGACCGTTTTTTTTCGGGCCCACCATTAGCTAGTGACCGACTACGGTTACCGCGGTACCCCACGCCCTGACCTGCGCTGCGCAGTCAGTGCGCGCCCTGCCCTGCCCTGCCTAGCGTCACACTGCCCGTACACGCCTTGCCCTGCATCGCGCTACCCCGCGCACGCCCTGCTCTGCTCCGCGTCGCGCTGCTCCACGCACGCCCTACTCTGCCCCGCGTCACGCTCCCCCGCGCACGCCCTGCCCTGCCCCGCGTCGCGCTGCCCCGCGCACGCCCTGCCCTGCGCTGCGTCTCGCTGCCCTGCACACGCCCTGCCCTGCCCCGCATCGCGCTGCCCTGCGCACGCCCTGCTCTGCCCCGCGTCGTGCTGCCCCGCGCACGCCCTGCCCTGCTCGCGCGCCTCTGCAGCCCGTCGCATCGTGCGCCCCTGCAGCCTGTCACGTCGCGCGCCCCTGCAGCCCGTCGCGTCGCGCGCCCCTGCAGCCCGTCGCGTCGCGCGCCCCTGCTGCCCGTCGCGCCGTGCGCCCCTGCAGCCCGTCGCGTCGCCCGTCGGCCCTGCCCGAGCGCGTCGCGTCGCCAGAGCGGGCTGCCCCAGCCCGCCGCGACGCCCGTCCGCCCTGCCTGCCTGCGCGACGCCTCGTGCACGCCGCCCGCGCGCGGACCCTTGCAGCCCGCACGCCGCCCGTCTGCAGCCCACGAGCCTCCCCTGCAGCCCGCGAACCGCCCCTGCAGCCAGCGCGTCTGCCTTGCAGCCCGCGCACTGCCCGTGCAGCCCGCGAGCTACCCCTGCAGCCCGCTTGCTGCCCCTGCAACCCGCAAACCGCCTCTGCAGCGCCCAGCGCGCCCTACTGAACCCTAAAAAACAAAAATAAAAAACAAAAGAGCCCTAGGTGCTGCTGCCCTAGGAGCTACTGCCTGCTGCTGCCTGCTACTGCCCTGCTCTGGCCGCGCGCCGCCCTGCTCTGGCCGCGCGCCGCCCTGCTCTGGCCGCGCGCCGCCCTGCTCTAGCCGCGCACAGCCCTGCTCTGATCGTGCGCCGCCCTGCTCTGGTCGCGCGCCGCCCTTCCCTGACCGTGCACCGCCCCGCCCTACCCTAGAGCCTTCTCGCCGCCCTTCCTTCCCTATGTGCTGCCCTGCTGGTGGCATGACTTCTCTTCACGGTAGCGGTGGGAGTGGTGGCGGCGGTGGCGGCAGCAGTGGGAGTGGTGGCGGCCTCAGTAGTAGTCGCTTTGGAGCTGTTCGTGGGGAGTTTCTGGCGGTGGCCAGATGCAGCTGTAGCGACGTCCGAGCGAGACCCTTATGCCCTAGCAGCTTCGTGAGTGGTACGCTCGTCGGTGTCGTGGCGGCGGCAGTAGTGGCAGTCGCGGTGCAGCTAGTCAGTTGGGAGTTTTTGGCGGTGGCCTGGTGCAGCTGCAGCCGCTTCCGCGCGAGACCCTTACGCCCCAGCAGCTTCGTGAGTGGTACGCTCAGTGTGGGGGATCTAGGAGTAGTGCTCGCTGCCCGTACGTCATTCGCACAGGTGATCGGGCTGGTCAGACATGCGGGACACCTGGCCACATACAGTCCCGCTGCTTTTCCTGTCTGAGCGACACCTGGCGTGCAGAGTTTGGCGACGCGGCTGAGCTCCCCCGCTGGCTAGATCTGCTTAGGCAGGGCGTGGATGTCATTGTGCTAGACTATGACACTATCCTTACTGCCATGTATGCATTGACTATTAGTACTCAAGGTGACTGTTACCTGTGTGTGCTGCCCGACCATGGTACAGGGGCTGCTGCTTTAGGTGCTGGTGAGTATGCTCTAGGTGCTGGTGAGTCTACTATAGGTGCTGGTGAGTCGGCTCTCTCTGGTACTACGCCTGCTGAGGCCTTGCACACCTTCACACTTGACTCAGGTGCTTCCCGCTGCTTCTTTCGCGACAGCACCACATTCACACCACTCGAAGCACCGGTTGCACTCTCTCTGGCTGACCCCTCTTGGGGACCCGTTCGTGCACGTTCCTCCACAGTTCTCCCATGTCCGATGGTTCCGTCTGGCTCACTGTCAGGCCTTCACCTCCCCTCGTTCTCTACGAAATTGGTGAGTAACGCCGTCCTTCAGGATGCTAGGGTCGATACCTTTATCCCTGGAGAACAGCGTGTGGCGATCTGCACGTGTGCACGGACAGGCCGTCACCTGGCCACATTCACCCGTCGGCCTGGGTCGAGCCTGTACACACCGACTACTGAGCCTCCTCAGGTAGCTGCGTCTGCGTCAGGTCAGCTAGCAGCCCCCTATTCGTGTCGCCTCCTATCGCACCAGACTCCCCTTTGGCACCACCGCCTAGGTTACCCCCTCCCTACCACGCCTCCGTGGCATGCACTCCCGCCTCCTTGTCTCTGGTCTTCCCAGGTCTCTGCCTCTCCTCCCACACTCGCGTGCCCCTCCCTACCTTCCCTGTGTCGAGGGGCGGCAGCGCGCCACTCCTCACTCCTCGTTTTCCCTGACGACTGCTCCCCTGTAGACTCTCCACATGGACGTGTGGGGCCCAGCCCGCATCCAGGGACAGGGCCGTGAGCGATACTTTCTGCTGATTGTTGACGACTACTCGCGTTACACCACGGTCTTCCCCTTGCGCAGCAAGGGGGAGGTCCCTGATGTTTTGATCCCTTGGATCCGCGCTGTCCGTCTCCAGCTCCGCGAGCGGTTCGACACGGACCTTCCTGTCCTGCGTCTGCACTCTGACAGAGGTGGTGAGTTCTCCTTCGACCTCTTGCGGGACTTTTGTCGTGGGGAGGGCATCCTCCAGACGTTCACGCTTCCGGCCTCTTCTCAGCAGAATGGGATTGCTGAGCGCCGCATTGGCTTCGTCATGGAGGTGGCTCGTACCTCCATGATCCATGCGATTGCTCCCCATTTTCTGTGACCGTTTGCGGTCCGGTACGCTGCGCATCAGCTCAACCTCTGGCCCCGTGTCTCCTTGCCGGAGACCTTGCCTACACTGCGTTGGCCGGGAGAGGTTGGCGATGCGTCGGTGTTCCGGGTCTAGGGCTGTCGTGCCTTTGTCCGCGATACCTCCGCGGACAAGCTCTCCTCGCGCGCCGTTTCCTGCATCTTCCTTGGCTTTCCCCCTGACGCGCCTGGCTGGCAGTTTTACCACCCACCTCGAGCCGTATCCTACCCTCTCAGGATGTCACATTCGACGAGTCACTGCCTCTCTCCCCCCCCCGTCGCTCTTCCTCGCTCCAAGTCCCCCTCCAGTAGCCCCCCCCCCCCCCCCCCCTCAGGGTCCTGCTCCTTCAGGTGTGTCTCAGGTAGACCCACTCCCCTTGATTGAGCCTGTCAAGGTCACTGGTGACTCTGGTGCTGCTTGGGGTGCTGCGTCTGGGGGTGCTGAGCCTGCGGTTGCGGAGCCTGAGCGTGCGGAGCCTGGAGGTGCTGAGCCTGAGCGTGCGGAGCCTGGGGGTGCTGAGCCTGCGAGTTTGGAGCTTGGGGGTGCTGAGCCTGCACGTGTGGAGCCTGGGGTGCTGAGTCTGGGGGTGCTGAGCCTAGGGGTCCTGCGTCTACACTACGAGAGCCTCTCTCACTACAGCAGTTGCGCGAGTGGTACGCTCGGCGCTGTAGCCTTCGGAGTGGCCCTGATGGAGCTGGAGGCATTGGAGCTGCTAGTCCTGGAGGTGCTGGAGGTACTGCTGGTACTGGAGGTACTGGAGGTGCTGGAGCTACTAGTCCTGGAGGTCCCACTAGTGCCTCCCCCCAGCGGTATAGCTGGCAGGAGCCTCTCTCACCACAGCAGTTGCGCGAGTGGTACGCTCGACGTTGTAGCCTTCAGAGTGGCTTTGCTGAAGCTGGAGGCCCTAGAGCTGCTAGTGCTGGAGGTGCTGGTGGTGCTGGCACTGCTGGTCTCGGGGGTGCTCGTGCTGGTGGCACTGGAGCTGCCGGAGCTGGTGGTGCTGCTAGTGCTGGAGGTGCTGGAGGTAGTGGAGTTTCTGGAGCTGCTGGAGCTGGTGGTGCTGCTGTTGCTCGAGGTGCTAGAGCTGCTAGTCCCGGAGGTGCTCGTACTGGAGGTAATGGAGCTGCAGCAGCTGGTGGTGGTGGTGCTGCTGGAGGTGCTGGAGGTGCCGGAGGTGCTGGAGCTGCTGGTCCCGGAGGTGCTCGTACTGGAGGTACTGGAGCTGCTGGAGCTGGTGGTGCTACTGGTGCTGGACGTACTAGAGCTGCTGGAGCTGCTGATGCTGCTGCTGGAGGTGCTGGAGGCGCCGGAGCTGCTGGAGCTGCTGGTCCTGGAGGTGCTCGTACTGGAGGTACTGGAGCTGTTGGAGCTGGTCGTGCTGCTGGTGCTGGAGGTACTGGAGCTGCTGGAGCTGGTGGTGGTGCTGCTCCTGCTGGAGGTGCTGGAGCTGCTAGTCCCGGAGGTGCTCGTAGTGGAGGTACTGGAGCTGCTGGAGCTGGTGGTGCTGTTGGTGCTGGAGGTACTGGAGCTGCTGGTGCTGCGGGCTCTGGAGCTAAAGCCGCTGGAGCTGGAGGCGCTGGAGCTGGAGGTGCTGGAGCTGGAGGCGCTGGAGCTAGAGGCGCTGGAGCTGGAGGTTCTGAAGCTGCTGGAGGCGCTGGAGTTGCTGGTACTCGAACTGGAGGTGCTGGAGCTGGTGGTACTGGTGCTGGTGGTATTGCACAGCGGCGAATGTTCTTCGCTACGCCGTCACTGTCGTCTCTGCCACCGCCTGACTCGGTGGTTTGCCAGGTTCTTAGCCTCCCGTCTTCTACTGGCCTCCCGTTACAACCAGGCTCCCCACTGCCTGCCCCTTCTCCTTACAATGAGCAGTCAGACTCTCTTACAGAGCGTCTTGAGCCTGCGTCTCGTCCAGCCTCGCCTTTTCGCGCTGTTCGCACTGGTCGCCGTGTTCCGCGTCCGCGTCCTCCTCCTGTCCCTGGCACGCACACTATGGCACTTCGTCCTTCCTCTGTTCCACTCCGAGTTCCTCTCTGCCGTATCCTCCTGTGTCCTCTCTTCCTGTCGGTCCAGACCCCGGGTCTGACTAAGTTCGTGCTGCCAGTCCTACTGTCATGCGTCTCCAGGCCATTGTTGTCACTGACCCTTCGTTTGAGTCCACTGCTGCATGTGCCCTAGTCGCTGAGCTCGTTGAATTTGCTGCTGCTTGTCGTCTCGACTACGCCGCTAGTATTGTTGCTGAGTCTGAGTCTGTCTGTCCTCCGTCTGTCGGGGGTGAGTGTGCTCTTGGCACGGACGTCCTTGAGGACAGGCAGGAGGACTTTGAGTGTCTTGCAGCTGCTGTACCCCATCTCGTGTCCATGCTGCTTGGACTTGAGGGAGACCCGGATGCTCCAGACATCCCGACCCCGCGCTCTTACGCAGAGGCGATTACGGGTCCCTACTCCTCTCAGTGGCAGACAGCCATGGACGCAGAGATGGCATCCTAGAAGTCCACAGGCATTTACGTCGATGCAGTTCCCCCTCCTGGGGCGAACATAGTCGATGGCATGTGGATTTTCAGGGTGAAGCGGCCGCCGGGTTCTCCGCCTATTTTCAAGGCTCATTACGTTGTACGGGGCTTTAGTCAGCGACAGGGAGTTGACTTCTTATAGGGCAGCCTGTACAAGCAGATCTGGCTGCGCCGCTGACCTGGCTTCACTGGGTCGTTTCCTACATGTACTTAGTGGAGCCTCCGGCGGCCAGTCTACGGTCTCCGCCAGGCGCCTGGTGAGTGGCACGACACACTGAGGACGACACTTGTGGTTCCTGGGTTTGCTCTTTCGACAGCTGACCCGTCGCTATTTCTGCGCACCGACACTTCACTACCGCCGTTCTACATCCTCGTGTACGTCGACGACTTGGTCTTTGCCACTGCTGACACTGAGGGTCTGGCCCTTGTAAAATGTATCTGTACACAACTGTATAACTGCCAACAGTATAGTAGAGCTTATTGTAGTTATGCACCGTCATCGCCCGGATAACCTGTACAATACTTTAGGTTGACTGTAAGGAAAATTCATTTTCCTTACTTCGCGTCCCTGCTCAACGCGTACACCACTGTTCCCGCCAACAGCACCCAACAGTAATCCGTTACCACTCGCGACATTCGCCTCGATACTGTTCCCGCCACTGTTCACGACGCGACCCAACCTCACGGTTCGGTTGGTAACCCGCACTCCGGACCTCCGCCTCGACATTTCCCAACCCCGGCGCCAGGCCCATCGCGCACCCCACTTTCACGCATTACCGTTACCACTATAGTTTTCGATATATATTCTTCGCTCATGCCTTCGCTCATTGTACTCTTGCTTCGATAGTGCAATTCTCGCTCGCTCACTCAATTGCACTCACAACACTTGGTATTCAGAGCCTGTCAACGGGAGTAGTGTTTGGCCCCGTCCTCGCTTGGGCAGAGCCGGCCGCGGGGGCCGCGGGGGACCGCGGGAGGGCCGCGGGACCGCGGGAGGGCCATGGACCGCGGGAGCTGCGGGCGCCGACCGCGGGGGCCACGGGGGCCGCGGTGGACGTCACCACCGACTTGGTGGTGTCGTCCTGGTTTCCCGGTCTACCAGGATACCAGGGCGACGTGTGCGAAGGTCGCCGGAGTGGAGTCTGCGAGGCTGACCTCGGGGGTGGTATCTCGGGGTCGACGTGGCTGGTGGGCGCAGTCGCTGGCGTGGATTCAACCTGGGCGTATGCGCTGTGCACGTGACAAGGAAGAGCGCACCTACCAGCTGCGCGCACCTGCGAAGCACCCTGCACCATTGTCCCGCGGGTGCAACGCTGTGCAGCCGACTTGCTACAGTGTTGGCACGCCGTGGACTTGCAATGTTGGCAAGCCGCGACTTTGCTCAGCTGGAGCGCGGTCGACCAAGATGTGCTGGCACGCGGTCGACCAGCAGCTTTGCTAGGTCTGATGTAGTCTCGCATGCCAATGTTGTTGCTATCATTGTTGTGAATTTTTGCTAGTAAAAACTCTTGCCAATTTTCCCCGTGAACCAGCAAGTAGTGCAAGCACAAGCAAACGACTAAGGAACGAACACAGAGATCACACGAGCACCTGTGCCTAGCCCGTAGTCTAGCTCCCGTTGTTAAAGTTATCTCCGCATGGTGCGGTGAGCGTGGACGACACCGCGACGTAGTTGAGTCTAGCCGAATTTGCACTTGCCGATCGTGTTCGTAGGCTGGCAGCCGTGGAGTCACTAGCGTGCGCGTAGGTGACACCGAGGTGATGGACACCCTGGAGGCACAGCCAACGGATGCGAGGAGATGCCATGAGGCCCAGGAGTACGGGGCGATACCCTGGGCAGTCATTGAGGCAGGCCTCTGCTCCGTGTGGGCAGCGAAGCACCCCCCTTCTCGACCAGCATCTCCTCGACCAGTGAACAACGACGGCGGCGTCAACGTGAGCGTCAACGCCGGTGGAGGTCAGGTCGGTAGCAGTGCGGGCGGCACGTTGAGGCAACGAGGTGTGATACACGCCGGTGAAGTCGGCGGTATGCAGGCGCGAGGGATGCAGTCAACGACGGCTGCAGCTGCCTCGCAGGGCGACGCCGGAGGTCGACGAAGCGGATTGTCGCTGGCGACCCAGGTGACGGCGGGCGGAATAGCACCGAGCTACGGCTACTTCAAGTTTACGCCGAACAGGATCTTGGTCACCCCGCCGCTCGTTGGTCGACTCGACATTCTCACCTGAAAGGAAGCCATCGAGCCCCAGCTGGAGATGGCCGGGCTGATAAGCTTTGCCCAAGGCACAGTGGCGACGCCGGACGACCCCGACCTGCGTGCGGAGTTTCGCTCCGTGCAGCTGTTGACCTTCACGGTCATCTCGCGGTGCTGCTCGTCGGGTGTGCAGAACGCCTTGAAGTGGTGCCGAGAGTACCTCGACGCCGGCCACCGGGTGTGGCACTTCATCGAGTCGACGTACCAAGTCATTGAGGACTTGTTTATCGCCCAGCTGGAGGGGCAGCTGATGCACCTGCGCATGGGCGACGAGGAGACGGCAACCGACTACTGCAACCGAGCTCGGCAAATTCTCGCCACCATCAGGTTGGCCGGCGCGCAGTACTCGACGGCGTCGTATGTCACCCATGTCATGCAGTGACTCTCAAGCAGCTACAACCTGCTGAAGCGGCTGTCCATGGCGCCGAGCACGCGGGCGATGCTCAACGAGGACAACTTGACCTCGTACATCCTGCAGGATGAGGCGATGCAGAAGGTTGAGCGGTCCTAGGAGCTCTTGGTGTAGGCGAACTTCGTTGCCCCGTCGAAGCAAGGAGGTCAACCGGGGCAGCGCAGACAGTCTGGCGGCGGTGGTAGCAACGGGTGGAAGCCCGCGAAGGAAGCCGACACGAAGATGTCAGCCAAAGACAGCGGTCGAGGAGGAAGAAGTCGGCATCGGGAGTGCTGGATCTGCCACAACCCCGACCACCTCTCCTTCGAGTGCCCCGACCACAGTGACTCCGACGACGACGACGCCAAGGGAGGCCGAGGACGCCAAGGTCTGGCAGCCATCGTCCATGTTGAGGAAATCAGCCGCGCAAGGAGAAGCAGTCGAACAAGTCGACCTCGGCGAAGGACGCCAACTCCTCTGCTGGCGGAAAGGGGCGAGACGACAAGGAGGCGTCGTGCTCGCTAGTCGGCGTGGTGAAGCCAACCGTCTCGCTGGTGCCGGAGGCTGGCGAGGACTTCCAGGCGGTGGCGGCAGCTGTGCAGGCAAGCCCGGCGATGGTTCTGCTCGACAGCGGCTGCTCGCACCACCTTATGGGGACGAAGGAGGACACGTTGACCTTGTACATCCTGCAGGACGAGGCGATGCAGGAGGCCGAGCGGTCCCAGGAGCTCCTGGCGCAGGTAAACTACGTCACCCCGGCGAAGCAAGGAGGTCGACCGGGGCAGCGCGGGCAGTCTGGCGGCGGTGATAGCAGTGGCTGGAAGCCGGCCAAGGAAGTCGACAAGAAGAAGTCGACCAAGAACAGCGGTCGAGGAGGAGGAAGTCGATGTCGGGAGTGCTGGCTATGCGGCGACCCCGACTAGCTCTCCTTCGAGTGCCCCGACTGCAGCAACTCCTACGACGACGACGACGTCAAGGGAGGCCGCGGGAGGTCTGGCAGCCGTCGTCCTCGTCGATGTGAGGATCTAGGATCGAGCTCAGAAAAGAGAATTGTAATTGAATGATTCACCTGGGTACAACACGAGGCTATATATAGTCTCGACACAAGGCCAGTTACCCAGGTGTTACGTGAATGTTCTGAGGGTCGCGAAGCGCCCCGAACAGAACCTTCCCGAACTCAGTAGAAAGAAATTCGGTGGAAACCGAATAGGCTTGAGTTCGGTACACGTAACCTGGTTCGGTGCTATAACTATAATAAAATATCGGAATGCACCTAACCTAGGAAATCAAGCATATCAATGCATGATAAATTAAAGTCCAGGCAAGCTAGCAAAGCCAGCATAAGCCGTCGTACTCTCACACGTCCCCCCCTCAAAGCTGGGTGGCATGAGATACACCCTGGTTGACAAGATAGTCCTTGAGAGCACGGCGTGCGTTGCCCATATCAGCTTCTGCAACCCAACTGTCCTCAGTGGGGTCGTATCCCTTCCAGCGTATCAGGAACTCGAGGGTCTTGCCGCCGCGGCACCGATGAGTGAGAACGCGCTCCACTTCGTACTCTGGTTCATCCTGGATGAGAACAGGTGGTGGTGGCGGTAGCTGCCGTCCCTGGAACTGTTGGTTGGGGTCCTTGTAGGGCTTCAGCAGCTGAACATGGAAAGCGTTGTGAAGCTTCCACGTAGTAGGTAAGCGCAAGCGGAATGTTACTGGTGTCACCTGTGCCTCAACGAGAAAAGGCCCACAGAAGCGAGGCCGGAGATTGGATGGGAGGTGAGACAGGTTCAAGTTGCGCGTGTCAAGAAGCACCTGATCTCCGACTGCTACTAAGTGATCTCGTCGCTGTCGATTGGCATACTGCTTTTGGGAGTTCTGCATCGTGGTGAGACGTCGCTGAGTCTTCTCCCATAGCTGCTGCATGGTGGTGACGAAGTCGTGTGCGGCTTGGACATGTGCCGGTGTGGTTGGCTGCTGTGGTGTGAGTGGTTCCCGTCCGTAACACAGGAAGAAAGGAGTCTTCCCTGTGGCTGCATGTGACGCGTTGTTGTAAGCGAACTCTAGGGTCGGTAACTGTGTGTCCCAGTGGCTGACGTCGTCCTTGCAAGCTGTGTGCAGTAACTGTTCAACCACTTGATTGAGTCGCTCTGTCTGTCCGTCGGTCTGTGGGTGGTATGCTGAGGACATCGCAAGTTTGGTCCCCAGTAATCCCATGAGCTCCTTCCAAAACTTACTCGTGAATTTGGGGTCTCTGTCTGAGATGAGTGTAGCGGGGATGCCGTGGATGGTGATGATGCGGTCAAAGAAGAGGCGAGCAGTTGCTTCTGCTGTAGCTGTGGCGTTGGTCGGGATGAAGTGACCCATTTTGGAGAACTTATCGATCACTACGAGGATGGAATCATGCCCCTGTGAGGTCGAAGGAAGTCGTGTGATGAAGTCGAGACTAACGATCTCCCATGGCTGCTCCGGTACGGGTAGAGGCTGAAGTAACCCTGTTTTTTTCTGCTTGCTGCTCTTCATCCGCTGGCACGTGTTGCAAGAGGTGACGAACTGCTACACGTCTGCTGCCATCCCGGGCCAGTAGAAATACTTTACTATCCCTGCTAACATCTCGTTGTTCCCGAAATGTGCCTGTAAGGTACGTCGTGAAACTCCTCCAATAGCATCTACCGTAGCGGGGCGTAATTCGGTACCCAAATCTTTCCTGAACCCTTCCTTACAGATAAGTCTTTGTCCCACTGTAACAGCTTCTTATTCTGTGCTGTAGCGATCTCTGCGTCCACGGAGTACCCATGTTGGAATAGACCCTTGAGCAGAGGGTTCATCCCGCCGAGCTGGATGCCTGCTACATGTCCGGGGTGGCTCAACACGTCTGCTTTGTTGTGTAGCCCGGGCTTGTAGACGATGTCGTAGTGGAAGTGAGTTTCCAAGAAGTCCACCTACCGCACTTGTCGTCGTGAGAGCGTCGGCTGCGACTTCAGGTATTTGAGATTGCAGTGGTCAGTATCGACTGTAGTCTTGGATCCCTCTAGGTAACACCTCCACGCTTTGAAGGCCACGACTATGGCTAAGGCTTCCTTGTCGTGTATGGGGTAGTTCAGTTCTGCTCCGTGTAGCTTCTTACTGAGGTAGGCGATAGGCTGTAACCCGTTCCCGTGATCTTGCATCAGTACTGCTCCGACTGCTTGGTCACTAGCATCTGCTTCAACTACGTAGTCCTTGTCTGGATCTGGTAGGATGAGTACTGGCGCTGTAGTCAGTGCTGTATGTAATTGCTCCATGGCTTGCTGATGAGGAGTATCCCACTTGTAGGGCGTATCCTTTTTCAGTAGGTCGGTCAGTGGCGCTGCTATCTTAGCGTACTGCGGCACGAACCTGTTGTAGTAGTTGGCGAAGCCGAGGAACTGCTGCAACTCCTTCACGTTCTCTGGTACCTTCCACTTCTTGACGGCTTCGATTTTCCACGGGTCCACGTGTACGCCCTCGGCATTCACCATGTGCCCGAGAAACTGCACCTTCTTCAGGGCGA
The DNA here is from genome assembly GCA_947471745.1 of Closterium sp. Naga37s-1. Lineage (NCBI taxonomy): Eukaryota > Viridiplantae > Streptophyta > Zygnematophyceae > Desmidiales > Closteriaceae > Closterium > Closterium sp. Naga37s-1. The sequence continues at coordinate 2,632,559 of CANJKZ010000170.1, read as the reverse complement.
AGTCGCTCTTTGACAGCTTCACGTAGAACTTGTTTTTCCGCAGGATCTCGAACACCTTCCGCAGATGCTCCACGTGCTCCTTCATATTCTTGGAGTAGATAAGAATGCCGTCCAGGTACACCACTACGCACTCGTCCAGCAGGTGTCGTAAGATGTGATTCATCTCCACCTGAAACGCTGCTGGTGCGTTGCAGAGTCCGAACGGCATCACCAAGTATTCGTAGGAGCTGTATCTGGTACGGAACGCCGTCTTGTGGACCGAGTTGTCTGCCATCTTGATCTGCCAGTAACCCGACCGTAGGTCCAGCTTCGAGAATACTGTTGCTCCAAGCAGTTGATCCAGTAGGTCGTCTATGCGCGGTATGGGATATTTCTTTTTGACTGTTTGCTTGTTCAGTGCGCGGTAGTCGATGCACATCCGTAAACTGCCGTCTGGTTTTGGAGTGAAGAGAACTGGTGCACCGTAGGGAGAGGTGGATGGGCGGATCAGTTGTCTGTCCAGCAGATATTCTATCTGCTTCTTCATGTCTGTCAGTTCTGTAGGACTCAGTCGGCATGGTGCACGTGAGACGGGTTTCGCACCTGGTTCCTCCACGATCTCGTACTCGTGGGTGGGTGCTGGAGGTACGCCTGCAGGTAGGTCATCTGGCATTATATCCTTGTACTGCTTCAAGACCTCCTTTACTGCTGCAGGTAGCTCCGAACTCGGCTTCTCCTCCTCTGCTGCTGCCATAACCAGTGCTAAGTAACCCGTGTTACTCTCGTTCACCATCCGTTCGAACCGTGCCAATGTCGTTTCAGGAATGCTCCCTGTATCTGTCCAGCTTCGCAGCTCCACTCGTTTCCCGTTGTTGTAGATGCACGCCTTCCGGTTGACCCAGTCGATCTCAGGGTTGAACCGCTTCAGGAAATCTCGCCCCAAGATGAAATCTAAACCCTTGATGTTCGTGATCGGCAATGTCGGCTTCCACCTCAGTGCCCCTGTGTGCAGCTGCAGTGATGCTTCGCCGTGGATGGGAAGTTTCGTACCGTCCACCATCGTTGCCTTGAACTTGGTCTCCTCCGAAGATTCTCCAATTTTCTCCAACGTCCCGCGGTCGCACACCGAGTGAGACGTACCACTATCCACAAGTGCCTGGAGGCGTCGCCCGTTGCAGATCATCTCGAGTAGTAGTGGTTGTTGCTGTTCCTAGTAACCGTAGATGGTATCGCTTATAGGATCGTAGGGTATGTCGAATAGATCATCCCTCGGTCCTGCGCTCGAAGCGGCTGACTCCATATCAGTTTTCAACTGAGTAGGGTTAGAAGGATTTATCCAAGGCTGGTTCAGCTTCGTATTGGTCTGGAACCTTCCCCTAAGCCTTTGCAGCTGTGTAGGCTTCACCTGTGGGCAATTGGGAGCCTTAACACTGTGCTGCTGGGAGAGAATATAAACTCCTTGGAACGCACGACCCTTTTCAACGCTCCGGAGTGGTTTGCCCAACTTCTCAGGTACCTGAATAATGTCTAGAGGCTTTTTCTTGGCCTTGAAATGTCCCCTGAATTTTTCAAAGGCTTGAAAACCTCAAGAGGAATTATTCTTACTCTTGGGGGTGTTTGGCTGGAGTTTCTCGGTCGGTGCAGAGTCTTGTTTCGCGGAGCCTCCATTTGTCTCGGCGATTTCCCCTGTTGCCGGCCGGTCGTGGCGTTTTAAACTCGCGCCATCATGTGCTCCTTTTTTCGCCCACTCCGAAGTCGCCATGTCTTTTGATTTCGGGGGTGCCGCACTGTTGTTGCCCTGCAGCTCCGCTCGTGCCTACTTCATTTTCCAACACGCCAAGAGTCGATGTACTGCTGCTCCGCACAATTCACACTTCTCATATTTTGTTGGCCGCTGCGTCGCGTCGATCTTGTCGATATCCATCGGGTCGGCGATCGTGGGTGGTGCCGATCGCTCCGTGCTGAATGATCTGTTTGGCACGCATCGTCGTGTTCCGGGTTGACCTCGAGTCAGCGCATCGAATCTCTCTGCTGCACACACCATGTCGCGGTAGTTGTTGTAGTTCGCGGCAATCACCTGTCGGCGGACTTCCATTTTTAGCCCCTCAGTATACGCTTGGATTTTTTCCCCTTCGGTCAGGTCGATAATTCGGTTGAAGAGGCTCTCCATTGTCAGTAGATCTGCACTGTGGATGCCCGATTGATCATGGAGAGGGTTACAGGCGCGTTCGCCTGGGGGGTTATGGGCGCACTGACCCGCTACTGAAACAAGCCCTTTTATCCCAGTGGTCTAGTGGCTGGGATTCTGACATGGTATCAGAGCGGTCTCGGGTTCGATTCCCGGTGTATGCACATGTAGGCCGTTGCCGCTGTGCTTAGTCCTGGGCCTCCCAGTGTGGGGGGGTGTCAGTAGATCTGCACTGTGGATGCCCGATTGATCCTGGAGAGGGTTACAGGCGCGTTCGCCTGGGGGGTTATGGGCGCACTGACCCGCTACTGAAACAAGCCCTTTTATCCCAGTGGTCTAGTGGCTGGGATTCTGACATCCATCTGCTGCGTGTACTGTGTTACACTGCCGAACTGTTTATGCCGATGAATCTGCTGCCGCGCCATGTAGCTGGACTTGATTGGTTCGAAACGTTGAATTAAAGCTTCCCGAAACTGCGTCCATGACCCCTCGCCTCGGATCTTGTTGCTATTGTAAATCCACTCGAGCGCCGGGCCTCGTAACAGTGTCGCTGCGAGCCGAATCCGCATCGCATCGTGTGTCGGGGTCGTACAGCCAACGGCCTCGAAGTAAATTTCGAAGGTCGCAATGAATCGACGGACGTCGGTGTCTCTCGCATTCGGATTGAACGTTTCTGGTAGCCTCGGATGTGCCGCCTCAAGATTCATTGTAGCCGCTGCCGCTGCTGCTGGGTGAAGTGTCGGTGTCGCCGCTGCTGCTGCTGACGTCTCTGCTGCATTCGCCGCTGCGTTCGCTGCTGCCGTGGCGGCTGCCGACTGGTTCGCGAGAAGCTCCTCTATTCGCTGGAGTGCCGCTCGCGTCTGGTCCAAGCCGGTGTGTAACTCCGTAATTTTTCGCACGGAATTATTGTGAAAGAACGAGGAATGTTTGTGTAGCGGGTAAGTGCGCCCATAACCCCCCAGGCCAACATGCCTGTAACCCTTCCCTAGGATCAATCGGGGATCACCAGTGGACCTCTGACACCCCCCCGCACTGGGATGCCCGAAGTACACACACTGGGATTCGAACCCGAGACCGCTCTAATACCATGTGAAAGAACGAGGAATGTTTGTGTAGCGGGTAAGCGCGCCCATAACCCCCCAGGCCAACATGCCTGTAACCCTTCCCTAGGATCAATCGGGGATCACCAGTGGACCTCTGACAATTATCACCATTTTCTTCCATTTGGCAATTTACAGGAACATTTGCGATGAAAATAAATATTTTTTTTGCGCTGATCGACTTACTGCGAGTCGAATCGACTGTAGAAATGATGAGCGCTGATTCTGTAGGTCGCGCAATTCTCCCTTAAACGAAATCCACGCTCGATCTCGGCCGGTTAGAAGAAATTCGATCCGACGCTCCAAATTCCAACTTTTTTGGGCGAAATTCTCAGGGCCGTTGAGAATCGAATCGATCCGACGGTCGAAATTCCAACCTTTTCGCCACTGGACCTGAGAAGTGTTCGAAAACCGGTTCGAGGGGGACGTTAGAAAATAGCGCGGAACTGGTTTACATACCCGAAATCGGCACTTTCCGTCGTCGCCCCCGCAGTTTTAAAAGCTAGGTTTTAGCAGTCGAAAACTTCGCGTGCAAACAGGCTCTGATTACCAAGTGTGAGGATCTAGGATCGAGCTCAGAAAAGAGAATTGTAATTGAATGATTCACCTGGGTACAACACGAGGCTATATATAGTCTCGACACAAGGCCAGTTACCCAGGTGTTACGCGAATGTTCTGAGGGTCGCGAAGCGCCCCGAACAGAACCTTCCCGAACTTAGTAGAAAGCAATTCGGTGGAAACCGAATAGGCTTGAGTTTGGTACACGTAACCTGGTTCGGTGCTATAACTATAATAGAATATAGGAATGCACCTAACCTAGGAAATCAAGCATATCTATGCATGATAAATTAAACCCAAGCTAGATATAGCATAATAAAGTCCAAGCAAGCTAGCAAAGCCAGCATAAGCCGTCGTACTCTCACAGTCGAGGAGGAAACAAGCCGCGCAAGGAGAAGCAGTCGACCAAGTCGACCTCGGTGAAGGACGCCGACTCTTCTGCTGTCGACAAAGGGCGAGACGACAAGGAGGTGTCGTGCTCGCTGGTCGGCGTGGTGGAGACGACCATCTCGCTGGTGCCGGAGGCTGGCGAGGACTTCCAGGCGGTGGCGGCAGCTGTGCAGGCGAACCCGGCGGTGGCTCTGCTCGACAGCGGCTGCTCGGACCACCTGATGGGGACGAAGGAGGCCTTCGTCAACTTGGAGCCGAGCGGCGATGTGAAGCACGTGCGCGGCTTCAATGGGGCGCTGCAGGACGTTCAAGGCCGCGGCATTATCGCTCTGAAAGGGGAGGCCGGGAGCACGTGCTCATCCCCGACGTGCTCTACGTCCCGGGCGTGCGGGCGAACTTGCTTTCAGCCGGCCAGCTGAACGAGACCGGCGTGAAGCTGCAGGAGGATGGCGACGGGATGTTGCTCGTCTCGGTGGCGGAAGAGGTTCTCGGTCGGGCGACATACACCGCGCATATCCTCTGCACCGACCTGCAACCCTGCGCGGCTAAGCAACTGATGCCCACATCGAAGGTGGTGGCCCTGCGGGCGATAGTCTCGGCGACAAAGGCAGCCCCGGACAGGCTGTATGCGAGGCTTGCGCATGTTAGCATGGACACCATACGGAGCTCGGCGAAGCACGAGGTCGCCACCGGGCTGGACCTCAAGTTGGCGTCTGGCGCCGACTCACCGTGTGTTTCGTGCGTCGGCGGGAAGCTGGCGCGGCACACCTTCCCCGACCAAGGCTCTGACGCTGACGACGTGCTGGCCGTCATGCACATCGACTTGTGCGGGCCATTTCGCGTAGCTGCCAAGGACGGCAGCCTGTACTTCTTGCTGCTGAAGGACCGCAAGACCCGCTACGTGTAGGTGAGGCCGGTCGCCAAGAAGTCGGACGTGTTGCTGGAGTTCCAGAAGTGGCTGGTGTTGGTGGAGCGGCAGGCGAAGAAGTCGGTGCTGATGCTACGCTCCGACCGAGGAGGGGAGTTCCTCGGCCGAGCATTCACCAACTTCGTAGACGCAAAGGGGATCGTCCACGAACTTACCTGCCCGTACACCCCGCAGCAGAACGGCATGGCGGAGATAGAGATGATGACTGTGGTGGAGTCGGTGCGAACGATGCTGCTGCACATGGGAGTGCAGCACCACTGGTGGCACCTAGCTCTGCGGCAGGCCGTCTGGGTCCGCAACTGCCTTGAGAGGTCAACGCTGCCACGAGGGACGACACCGTACCAGCTCCTCACTAGGAAGAAGCCCGACTTGTCGCTGGCACGGGTGTGGGGTTGCATGGCGCAGTTTTTGGTCCCCGAGCAGCAGCGTGGTGGGAAGCTAAAGCCAAAGGCCAAGTGGGGCCTTCATCTCGGTGTGTCATACGAGAGCACAGCTGGGAGCTCCTCGATATCGCAGACAACCGGGTGGTCACTACGTCGGACGTGGTCTTCTACGAAGACATGTCGCTGGAGGTGTGGAAGTCGGAGCACGGGCCGGCGTCTGGACGGACATCGCCCACCCCGCCGTCTGACACCTCGACGGCGACGCTGCCTCTACTTGCCGAGGTCGGTGAGCTTGCTGATGAAGAAGCCGAGGTCGTCCCTCTTCCTTCCCCTCACCCTGCACCCCCTGCCCCTCCCCTCGGGCTGACTCCGGTGTCAGCCTCCAGCGATGAGGGGAGAAGTGAGACGTCGCCTTCGGCGCCGGCCAAGGGCATCGCCGGTGGCCGACGTGATGAGCGACAAGTCGACGTGGGAATGAAGTCGATGCTGATAGGGGAGGAGCAGGTCGAGGAGGTGCAGCCCACTTTGGTGATTCGGCGACCGCGGGACCACGGGACCGCGGGACCGCGGGGGCCGCAGGGACCGCGGGGGACCGCGGGAGGGCAGCGGGACCGCAGGGGCCGCGGAACCGCGGTACCGTGGGAGGGCCGCGGGACCGTGGGACCAAGGCAGGAGCCGACAGGGGAGCAGGCAGCGGTGAAGCCGACCACAGGGGAGAAGTCGGCCGGTACGCCGACCGAGGTGCAGCTGGACGACGAGGGCAGCGAAGACGGTGATGAAGGAGGGGACGCCAAGGAGTCCACCAACAGTGACGTGGTGGAGGTTCAACATGGACCTCGGAAGTCAGGCCGAATTCGGAGGCCACCCGACTTCTTCGTCCCCGCTGCCTACACCACGGTGTAGGATGTGGACGACGACAACCTGGCATATGACGACGCCGAGGAGGATGAGGAGTTTCCGGAGCTCGACACCGACATGCATGCCGACCCTGAGCACCGTTGGGACATCTCGACGATGACTGTGAAGGATGCGTTGGAGAGCTGGAAGGGCCCGGCGGTGAAGGCCGCCATGGAGGAGGAGATCCGCAGCCTCATCAATATGGGCACTTGGGAGCTGGTCGAACGCCTGCCGGGGGTGAACATCATGAAGAACCGATGGATGCTGACGACGAAGTACCACATCCACGACACCGTCGAGCACGAGAAGGCGAGGCTGGTCGTGAAGGGCTTCACCCAGGTGAAAGGCGCCGACTACGACGAGACGTTTGCGCCGGTGGGCAGCTACGTTACGCTGAGGATCTTCCTCAGCATCATCGCCGTCCTCGACCTCAACCTAATGCAGCTCGACATGAAGAACGCCTTCCTGCAGAGCAAGCTCAACCGGGTGCTGTACATGTCCTAGCCGGACTACTTTAACGGCGGAACCGGCCGGGTGTGCAAGCTGCTGAAGAGCCTGTACGGGCTGAAGTAGTCGCCGCTGCTCTGGTACTTGGCGCTCAACGACGTGTTGGTCGGCGCCGGGTGGAAGAAGAGCGTAGTCGACGAGGCCCTGTACTTCAAGATCGGCGACGACGGTGTGGCCTGCTGGGTGTTGGTCTACGTTGACGACCTGGTCGCAGCGAGCAGTAGTGCCGCGATGCTGAAGGAGCTGAAGGAGCTGCTGGAGTCCGCCTTCGAGCTGCGTGAGATCTCGCCGGAGCAGATTTACCTTGGGCTGGAGATCGTCCGCAACAGGTCCGCGAGGAAGCTGTGGCTGCACCAGCAGGGCTACGCCGACAAGCTGCGTAGGCGCTTCATCGACGAGGAGCAGACCGGGCGCACCCCGAAGACGCCGGTCTCGGTCGACACCTACGCCGAGCTCACCTCGAGGACAAGGAGGCACAGGAGCGACAGGAGGAAGAGTACCGGCAGAAGGTCGGCTCGCTGCAGTTTGCGGCGACAACGACGCAGGTGACAAGCAGAAGAGGACGACCACGGGAGGCTACGTGTTTGTCTACGGAGGGGCCGCGGTCTCCTGGTCGAGCAAGCGCATCAAGTGCGCGACGTTGTCGTCGACCGAGTCGGAGTACGTGGCGGCCACTGAAGCCGGCAAGGAGGGACGCCGCCTTCGCTTCCTCCTCGCAGAGTTCTGGCAGCTGGATGCCGGGAAGCCGACCGCCCTTCGGGTGGACAACAAGTCGGCCATCACGGTCGTCGAGGGCATGGGGTTGACGGGCCACCTCAAGCACATGGAGCGGCGAAAGGCCTGGCTGCAGCACGTGGTGAAGCGCGGGAAGTTTTTGCTAAAGTACATCCCGAGCAGCCGGCCGACTTCCTGACGAAGGCGCTGCACTACCCGGCCTTCAACCGGTGCTCCGTTGCAATTGGCCAAGTGCGCCTGGCCGATGTGGGCGACGGTGACAACGACGTGCAGTAGTAGTTGCTATCATTGTTGTGAATTTTCGCTAATGAAACTCTTGCCCGTGAACCAGCAAGTAGTGCAAGCACAAGCAAACGACTAAGGAACGAACGCAGAGATCACACGAGCACCCGTGCCTAGCCCGTAGTCTAGCTCCCGTTATAACAGTTATCTCCGTAGAGCCTACGACAGAGCCTTAGATTCATTTTTAGGAACCCTAGGCCCTCAGGGCATGGCATAGAATTGCGTGTCCTCCGCAGGGCAGAGCCCCTTGGGTGACCCTGATTTCTCAGGGCATCACCAGAACTAAACCCTGATGCTTCAGGGCATTTTTTCTGGTGTGTGTTTGATATTTGCTGCACTAGCACTAGCAAAAGCGCTTGAAATTCAAACACATTACTTGCTACACTTTGTTCGTTTGGTGGGTTCCTACTACTACACACTCACTCAATAAATTACTGCTACACTTGAATAGATCCAAACTAGTAGTTTTCCCCACCCGAGCTAGAGCTGCTGCTGCTGCTCTCTTCGTCTGAATCCTAGTCCTTGGGGACCTTCTTTTTGCCCTTGGCCTGCTGTTGCTGCTGCTGCTGCTGCTTGTGCTGCTGGTGGTCTTTTTTGTGGGTTGGTCGACGCTTCTTGCTTCTCCTCCAAATCTTCACCACCTCATCTCACTCCATATCATATCGCAGCATGCAGGCACATGAGATCGCCGAGCTTTCCATTGCAGAGGCTCGTCCTCTGCCAGCTTTTGATGATGTTCTGCCTACTGAATCCCCTTTCGCACTCCACCGTACTCAGTGGTAGGACCGCCACTGCTATCCACAGCTTCACAAGGTTCGGGTAGCTCCTCTCCCAGTCGCCGGTCTTGAGCATTGCCGTCAGACCATCGTAGAAGCTGCGCTCTCCACGCAGAGCTCCTTAGAGAGCAGGCACAAGGGTCCTTAGCTCCTTCTTTGCCATGCGCTTGTCCACATCTGCATCCAAGCTCACAAGCACAAGAAGGTAAACACGCTAGTTAGTTGCTTGTCGCTAACGCGCCCAGGTTCAGCGCTCGCCGAAAGCACAACTCACCAGGAAGCACCTCCCTACTTGCACCGATGTGGAACATCTGGAATAGGGCTTCCAGGTGGGCAGCACACTCCTTGTTCAGTCCGTCCGTGTTTTTCGGCCAGCTGTCTGGCATGAAGAGCTTTGCGCCGTCTATAGTGTCGAGGTCTTTGAACTTCCGCTGCACGTGGTCCACTACCGCAACCGCTTACGAGCAGCAGGTGTTGAAGCAAGTCTCCAGGTCGCCTGGCGCTTTGCTGTACCCTTTCAGCGGCTCCTCGTGCAAGTCAAAGCTGTGTTTTCGCGTGCTTCCGTCACTAGCGACGCCTTCCACCTTGACGGTGCAGCTGGAAGAGAGACGTTTGAGGAAGGGCGATAGGCGCTTGCTTGTCTCCGCGCCAAACTTGGCCCCGCATTCGATATAGCGCTCGCGGATGAAGATGACTGTGCGGCGAACCAGGGACTGCATGCCAGTGAGGTCGACCTGCAGGTGAGCGAAGCACAGAGAATACAGCAAATAGGAGAGGGCTATTGGTTTGGTGACTGAAAAGAGCATGGCAACCACGAATAGTACCACTGAACCACTCACCTCGCGTTGCTGAAAGACTAGGTTGAGGTTGTTGAGCTCTGCCAAGAGGTCAGCGATGAAAAAAAGGTACACATGGAACTTCAGTGACGTTACGACGTGGTAGATAGGTGTGTCGTACTCCAGGAGAAGCACAATCACCGCGGGTAGGACTTCGCAGAGTCACTCCACTGCTTGGCCCCGACTCAGCCAGCGGACCGTGTGAATACCTTGCACCTCCAGGTTCATGTGCAAGAACGTCTCCTGGAGACGCATGAAGACATCGTGCCATGGGTGTGATTTCCCAAGGATGTCACATACCGCACGGACTATGATGTCAATCAAGCCAAGATCAGGCACCACCAACGCAACATCCTTGGCTGCGAGAGCTTCCCTGCCACGTACAGGAAAAACCAACAGGGATATCAGTTTCCTAAATCCCAATGCACTTAGGTAGAACAAGACAACCACTCACTGATGAGCGACACAGTGCGTGCCAACGAGATGGGGCAGCCGCTGTCGAAGCCGCGTGACCAAACCGCCTGACGATCCCAACATGACCGGTGCGCCGTCCGTAAAAATACCAGATATCTTGTTCAGGTCGAGTCCAATGGCCTTTAAGTGTGAGATGAGCAAGGAGAGGAGAGAAGCAGCATCACACTTGTCAATGGTGAGCAACGAAAGGAACTCAGTAACAACCGCACACTCTCGCAGGAAAGTGATGAACACTATCGTATGCTTGCCGCGCACACGATCCGTGCTCTCGGCACACGTGATCCCGATGAAAGGGGACTCGTCGATGTGTTCTCGTTGGTGCGCACGGAGGTATGTCGCGGTGGCATTCGTGAGCTCTTGGAAGCCGTACTTGGATCAAAGCACACCACGTCCAATGGGTTAGAATGCTGCAAAAACCTTAAACGACAAAAGCATGTCATATAATAAATACTTACGTGGTGTAGTAAGCACCGTATCCTCTTTTAGGAAAGCCAAGAGTGCGGCATTCGGCTAGATGTTTCACCAAGTCGACCCACATCTCGATCGGTGCGTCCTGTTGGCATATGAAGAGCAGGGTCATGGCCAGAGCGATCACATGCTCCTTCTCAATGTCGTACACTGTGGGGCAGTCGTCAAGCAATGTCTGTCCCTTCGCCTTCCTCTCAGCGGTCTCTTGGTCCTTTAGAGCACGTTTGTGCTTCCTCGTTCTCTGATGAGCACGGAAAGCTTGGGTTTGAATGTCAAGTGCACCATGCCCAACTCGGCCAAATTTCGTGCCTGTTACACCCTGAGCCACACATACACTGCATTTGACAGAGGGAAATCCGTCAGGTTGCTAACACAAAACAAACAACGAGTATGCACCCGACCACTCTTTTGTGTATCGGTACAGGGCGTCCTGATGCTTCAACTCTGCCTCGTCCACAAGCGGAATAGAAGAGTTGGAGGTGGAAGGATTGGAGGGGCCTGCGATTGGGGACGGTGTCGCGGTTGAGGCAGAAGGTCCAGTGCAAGCACGATGGAAGGTAATCTGCGCTTGCCGAAAGCGCATCGTGTCGTGTCTCAGCCCTACTTTCACGCCCATCCGCCTTGCTAGTGTTGGCCGTAACGTCGACGCGGGGAGTGGCGACGCCTCGCCACCCCGCCCCGTCTCAGCGGTAGTTTTTTTTTTTTTTTTTTTTTTTTTTTGGGCTTTAAGGAGATCCCCGGAGGAAACCAACCCCCCCGTAGGGATTAGGCGCTTCGGTAAGCAGCATTATACCGGCTGTGCATTTAGTTGCTAAAACCCCCATCGATCACCATAAGCGCGTGCCCCATTTCGGGGAGTGGGGACTTCTCAGAGCAGAGCATAGTGTTTGCTACCTCTGTAGAGCATGCCGAGCAGAGAGACGTAATGAACAGATGGAAGGAAACGGTGAACGAGGTGGCCAGGTGCCACCAACATGCACTAGCTTGAGATGGGTGGGGTGATGGGAGGTGGGGTGGCAGACGCCTCGGGCAATGCCAGGGCACAGAGCCAACACGCGGAAACTTGTCTAACATTTTGCTACGATTGGTCAACTAGGGACATGCAGCAGTAGATGTATGAGTTCGTGCAACTGGTGAAGTGTTAGTGGTGGGTGCGAGAGAGGTACTGTAATTGGCAGTCATGCCTGCCGCATCGCTATATGTTGCCCGATGTGGGCCATTTTGTCGGCAATGTGAGTGGTGGTGGGCGACTCGCGTATTTTCGGGGAAAAATCTCGGGAAACAGGGATATCGCACAAGGGACCCCCTAGGCGCACAGTGTAACCGTTTCAGGGTACGCCATACAAGAACCCTGACGCCCCAGGGCAGGTGTACACTACACTGAAATCTCAGGGTGATATAAAACACAAATCCTGAAATCGCAGGGCGTGAAATACAGAGACCCTGATTCCTCAGGGCAAGGGGGTTATGTCAACCCTGAAATCAGGGTAATCAGGGTATTTTACCCTGATATTAAGAGCCCTGGCCTACGATCTCTTCTCGAACCGCACCCACACCTTCGCTTCCCCACTATCTCAATTTTGGGGGGGGTAGACGTCTCTCAGCGAAACAAGCACTGCCGCTCGAAGTGCTCTCTCTTAAGCACGCACGGCCACGACCGAGGCTCTCGCTGAGCTTGCCCGACACTCCCGCCATGGCTGAATTTACCCTCGTGACACTGACACAGGAGCAACTCGACCGTCTCGTGAGCCAACTTGAGAATTCGGCACTCGAAGTCGCGACGCTCACGGTGGAACTTGACGCCGTCCGTCGGCAATCTGCGACGAACGCAGCTGCACCAACACAGACACCCGCCAATGCACCTGCACAAACGGACGAGCCTATCTTCATCTCGTTTGGCACACCGTCACAACACGGCAGCGTGGGACGACACTCCGGGACAGCCAGTGATGGCGCCGCTCAATCAATGCCTGACATGGAAAGGAACAGGGCCGCGCCAAGCTCGCGGGGGCCTCGCGAAGCCCGTCGGCATGTGGAATTTGCAGCGACAAGTGGCAACCATGCCATCATGGCACCAATGCCACTCAAGCCGCAGCGCCCGCCTTATTTCGACCCGAGCCAACGTGGAGGTCTGACGGTTTAATTGTGGGTCTTCACAATGAACGTTTTTTTTTACGCAAATTTTGTCGAGTCGGACACATCAAAGATGCGATATGCCGTCTCGCTGCTAAGGGGCCCCGCCATGGACTGGTAGCGAATCATCGTGACGTCGCTACGCGCCTACAAGCCGCCGTTGCAGGAGGAAGAGCCCACGGGCCCAGCCGTTACCTGGAGTTCATTCTGCGAAACCGCCCAGTACAGCACGTGGGACGCATGGTGCGCAGGGCTTCGGGCACGCTTCGAGCCGATCGCGGCTTCTATTTTGGGGCGTCAGAGACTGCATACTTGCGGCAGCTCGAGTCGGTTCAAGACTACACGAGCGGTTTCTCGCATTATGCGAGCAAGTCGGCTACATGCAGGAAGCGGAGCGGGTGGACCGTTACGTTGGAGGGCTGAAGCCAGACATCTCGCACGAAATCATGCTACGCGGGCTCTCGAATTTTAACGAGATCGTCGCGCTCGCCGAGAAAATGGACATCTTACGCCATCCGAGACCAGGGTCCTACTACGGCGTACATGGCGTACACCGTACATGGCGTTGTGACAAATGCAGCTGCCGCGCCGTTTAAGGGTCATTGCTTTGCTTGCAATAGGCCGGGCCATCGCAAGAGTGAGTGCCCATAGGAGCTGAGGCGCCGCGGAGCAGAGCAGGGGAGGAAGTTTCCAAGGCAGGGAAACACCAGCAGTCAGTAGGAGTCGGGCCAACTACTGACGAGACTGCCTGCTCGCCCAACCTCACCGACCCTCACCGAGTCATAGTACCGAATCATGCCATCGATCGGGCTCGGACGAATAAGGAGGGTACAGCGACGGATTGCCCAGTACCGATCCACGGGAAAATACAGGGAGGATTTTTATAGACGGAGGAGCAAGGCACAGTTTAGTTAATACCGCGACCGCACGGAAGCTGCAACTGGCACTTAGTCGGTGTTTACCGGAAATAGACCCACGCTTAGTTGACGGAACGCCGCAGGCTATACGGGAAAAGGTAGAGAGAGTAAAAGTCCGCTGCGGGGGGAACTTCGGGTTTACATAGGAAATGCTCGCGACGACATTGGATGGGCACAACATTTTACTTGGACGTGATTGGCTGCGACGATATAACCCGCGAATCGACTAGACGACGGGTAGCTGCACTGTGCGATGTAGCGGTAACTGGGTTGAGCTACCTCGCTGGCAGTCGCCTGAGTCTTCAACGGTCCACGTCAACGCCATCACAATGAAACAGGCTATCGCCACTAGAGCTGACGTGTATGCGGTGGATATCGCAGTAGTAGGAGAAGCAGAGCAGCCGAGCGATTTTCAGAAACTGCTGGCAGCGGTACCGCCCGAACTACAGGAACTATTCAAACGGTACCCGGGGATTTTTCCCGACGACTTACCGGAGGGATTGCCACCTCAGCGGGCACACGACCACCGAATAGAGTTAGAACTTGGGTCACAGCCAACTGTATAGCGATAGTTCAGACTAACACAACCCGAGCGTGACAAACTGAGGAAGCAGTTAGATTGCCTGTTTGAGAAGAAATTCATCTGACTGAGCTCGTCACCATTCGCCGCACCGATACTTCTTACGCTGAAAAAATACGGAGGGTTTCGCATGTGCATCGATTACAGAGCACTGAACAGGGAAACAGTCAAGTCGGGATACCCAATTCCCCGCGCCGACGAACTGATAGATCAACAGCGAACAGCACGGGTCTTTTCGAAAATCGATTTACGGGGAGTTACCATCAGATTCGGGTCGAACCATCGGACTGCGCCAAGACGGATTTTAGGACTAGGTACAGGTCATTCGAGTACACAGTGATGCCATTCGGGCTGACCAACGCACCAGCGACATTTCAGATGACCATGAACAATGTGTTTAGGCCACTCTTAAATAAATGCGTCATAGTTTACCTCGACGACATCCTCGTCTACAATCGCGATAAGCAGCAGCACTTGCAGATCTGGAAGCAATATTTAAAATCTTAGACGAGCACTGGCTACTGACCAAGGGTTCCAAGTGCGAGTTTTTCCAGGATAGGCAAGAGTTTTTGGGGCTTGTTATTTCAGAGGCTGGGGTTGAAATTGACCCAAAGAAGCTGGACACGGTAAAAGCCTGGCACCCCCCGACGAATATCACGGAGCTGCAGAGTTTTTTGGGGTTCGTAAATTACGTGCGTCAGTTCGTCCCCGACATAGCATGGTTAACGGCACCACTGACGGGCTTGCTACGAAAGGGGGTCGCTTTTACGTGGGGGGAGAAAGAGCATGCTGCCTTCTCTACCCTAAAAACTGTTCTTTGTTCACCCCCGTACTGGGCATCGCCGACCCACACTGCCCATTCGAAGTAGTTACAGACGCAAGCGACATTGCTATCGGAGCCGTACTGCTACAGGATTTCGGCAACGGGTTACAGCCCATCGCATACGACTCCCGCAAACTGCATCCGTCCGAGAAAAAATACTCGATACACGACCGCGAAATGCTCGCGATCGTGCACGCATTCAAAGTATGGCGCTGTTACTTGACCGACGCAGACGTGACAGTACGGACAGACCATAAATCGCTACAGTACCTCCGCGCACAGCCCCACCTCAACCCACGACAGATTCGTTGGCTCGATTTCCTCGAGTCAAACTTCTACTGCACAATCACCTATAAAAAGGGGACATCAAACATCGCCGACGCATTGACCCGCCCCACTGCACAGATCCATGCAATACTACTCGCCCAGACCAGACCACTACTGACATGATTATTTACCCACGGATACCAAACGGATCCATTCTTCACAGGAGGAAATTTGCAGCAGTTTGCAGTAGCAAAGGGAGTTTGTTACGTAAAAGCCGGCACCAACCGCATCTGGGTACCGGGGTACACGCTACTACGGGAATTACTGCTACAGGAGGCACACGATGGAGTTACCTCAGGCCATTTCGGAGTAGAACAAACACGACAGCAGTTGCAGCGGTATTTTTATTGGCCCGAGATGTTAACCGACGTACAGCGACACGTGGCATCGTGTCCCACCTGCCAACTCATGAAGTCATCACGGAAGCGGCCGACGGGACAGTTGCAGCCGATACCACCCCCAGAGTGTGATTGGCAGCAAGTGACGTTGGACTTCGTCACGGGGTTACCGGCCGGAGCAAGTGGGAACGACGCGATCCTGGTCGTCGTCGATCGACTGACAAAGATGGTACATTTCGTAGCCTGCAAGAAATCAATCACAGACGAGGAAACAGCCCGCCTATTCATCTCCACCATCGTTCGACCGCACGGGATACCAGCAGCGATCATCTGTGACTGCGACACAAAATTCACGAGCAACTTCTGGAGAAACCTGTGGTGGCAGTTCGGTACGAGACTACAGTTCAGTTCCTCGTACCACCCCGAAACCGACGGACAGACAGAACGAACAAACCAGACCAGGGAGCAACTCATCCGGGCCACGTGCGATGACCCGACCACCTGGGAAGAGGAGCTGCTACTCATCCAGTTCGCATACAACAACTCGCCATCCGCTACGACCCAACAGTTACCGTTTTACCTGAACTACAGAAAAGACCCCACAGTACCCATGACCCCAAATCCCACCAACCCGGTGCCACGCGCGCAACGATTCACCGAAATTTTACAAGCAGCACGGACCCGAGCAGCAGACGCAATAAAAAAATCAAACATCATCGCTAGACGTAATGCCGACCGCCACCGCCGACCTATCACTTACCAGCCTGACGACCTACTTTTACTCGACACCTAGAACCTCTGCCTGCCCATCACCCCAAAACTCCGCCCCCGATATCGCGGGCCATTTCGCATCAGCCACATGATCACAGCCGTCACCGCCCACCTCCTCCTCCCTGCTGACTGGTACGTCAGCCCGTCCTTCCACGCCAGCGTGCTTCGCCCTTACATACCATCCACCAGCCAACTGCCTCGCAACCGCCCAGCCAGCATGACACGACCGCCGACAGAACCAATCGTCACGCCCGAAAAGATTTTGAGCCACCGAGTTCGTGACCCACGGGGTGCTCGAAGGATCAAATTTTTGATCCGTTGGAAGGACCGAACGCCCACTGAAGACAATTGGGTTCCCCTGGACAGAGTTGAAAACCACCCCGTCCTCACCGAGTATCTGCGCAGCTGAAATTTCCGGGATGTACACGCGCTTTCGTAAGGAGGGCCTCCTTTGGGGGGGGGGGGGGGAGTAGTGTAAGGAAAAATTTCCTTACTTCGCGTCCCTGCTCAGCGCGTACACCACTGTTCCCGCCACTGTTCACGACGCGACCCAACCTCACGGTTCGGTTGGTAACCCGCGCTCCGAACCTCCGCCTCGACATTTCCCAACCTCGGCGCCAGCCCCGTCGCGCACCCCACTTTCACGCATTACCGTTACCACTATAGTTTTCGCTATATATTCTTCGCTCATGCCTTCGCTCATTGTACTCTTGCTTCGATAGTGCAATTCTCGCTCGCTCACTCAATTGCACTCGTAACATCGACACTTGTATCTCCTTGTTCCTCCTTACTCACACCATCCTCTAGACACTTGTTTCCTAGCCTACTTAAGATGGTATTAGAGTAGGTAACTTTTCTCCCTCCCACGCTTCCGCTCCCTCCCTTAGCCGGTCCCGAGGCGCCTGTCCCTTAGGCTCCATATCGTCGCGGGCAGTATGACCCCCTCGGGCCTCGTTTTCGTTGCGTTCAAAGGCCCCTGCAAGCCTCGTTTCTTGTCGCGTTTAAAGGGCCCCGCTGGCCCCTCGTTTCGTCGCGCTCCAGAAGTGATCCCCCCCCCACGGGCCCGCGTAGTCGTGCTTAGCCCGCAACAGCAGTGCGTGCAAGCAGCAGGCATACACGCACCAGCAGCAGCAGCGCGCGCGTTAGCCAGCAGCAGTCGCGCATGCCAGTGCAGCACACGCATTGCAGCAGCAGCACTCGCATTGCAGCAGCAGCGCGTGCATTGCTGCAGCAGCGCGTGCATCAGGCCTCTGGTTAACAGGATGAATCACCCTTGTGACACTGACTATAAGGCTGGTTTTCATTATGCACCCTTTTTTTTCTGGGTGGTTCATTTCTAGACCCTTACAAAAAAAAATGTTTGGTTCTAGGACACTGTGACACAGTGACGAAACCGAGTTCGCTCTAACAGGGATATTACATTTTCCTGCGTGAAACACAATACCACGGCATCCCACAACAGAATTCACCTTCAACGAGTATTGAACTTGCATCCTTAGCATCAAATTTACACCGGACTCTCTGCAACACGAGACATTGTAAGTGCGGCAGATATATATTAAGTGTATGCTAAATATGCACCCTGCTAGGAAAGAGTGTTTCTGCCAGGTACCCTTTAAAAAAGAGTGAAGACGGAGCATTGGCCTTACGAGAAAGAGAGGCTCAAATCCGAACCACAGGCCTGGCGTGCATTGCTGCAGCAGCATGGCAAGGCAGCAGCGCGTGCTACTGCAGCAGCACGGCTAGGCAGCAGCTAGCCGCCAGCAGCAGCTAGCTGCCAGCAGCTAGCCGCCAGCAGCTAGCCGCCAGCAACTAGCCGCCATTAGCAACTAGCCGCCAGCAACTAGCCGCCATCAGCAACTAGCCGCCAGCAGCAGCTAGCCGCCAGCTAGCCCCTCCCTGCGGAGATAACTGCTGCAACGGGAGCTAGGCTACGGGCTAGGCACGTGGGCTCGTGTGATCTCTGCGTTCGTTCACTTAGTCGTTTCCTTGTGTTCACGCTGCTTGCTAGTTCACGGGGAGAATTGGCAAGAGTTTCACTAGGAAAACATGACAATAAAGGTTAGAACAACATTGGCAACACTGACTACATTAGAGCTAGCTAGGCTGCTGGTCGACCTCCAGCGCAGCATGGTCGACAGCGCTCCAGCGCAGCAGCGCTCGCACCGCTCCAGCATTGCAGAGTAGCGGTTCGCCAACGTTGCAAGTCCACGGTGTGCCAACGCTGCAGCAAGTCGGCTGCACAGCGTTGCACCTGTAGGACAACGGTGCGCCTGCTTCGCAGGTGCGCGCAGCTGGTTGGCGCTCCACACCTTGTCACGAGCACAGCGCAGACGCCTGGCAGACTCCACGCCAGCAACTGCGCCCACCAGCCACGTCGACCTCGGGATACCACCCCGGCGACACCCGCACACGTCGCACGGGTATCCCGGTCGACCGGGCAACCACGCCTGGCCGACCAGCGTAGTCCGTAGCCGGCCGCGCATGCCCGGCGTCCCCAGTCCGCCATCCAGGCGCCCAGGACGCCTTCCGAACCCCCAGGTCGGCGTCCAGACGCCCAGGACGCCGAGCAGACCTCCAGAGCAGCGTCCAGCCTCCCAGGACGCCGACCAGACGCCCAGGTCGGCGTCCGGGCCCCCCAGGACGCCCAGGTCGGTATCCGGGCCCCCAGGACGCCGTGCAGACGCCCAGGGCGGCGTCCCAGGCTCCTAGGACGCCATGCAGACGCCTAGCTCGGCGTCCAGCTTCCCAGGACGCCGTCCAGGCGTCCAGGACGCCAACCAGGCGTCCAGGACGGCGTCCTCCTGCTCGGCGCCCTCCAGCCAGGCGCCCTCCAGCTCGGCGCCCTTGCAGTGGCCCCCGTGCCCACTGCTGCAGGTCGGCCGCAACCCCCGCACATCCGACCACAAGGTTGGCTCCGCCCAAGCGAGGACGGGGCCTAACAACACTCCCGTTGACACTCCCACCCGCCCACAGCCCCTTTGAACCGCTCACAGCCCCTTCCAACCGCTCACAGCCCCTTCCAACCGCTCACAGCCCCGTCCAACCGCGCACAGCCCCACATCACGTGCGCACACCACCCAGGACCACCCTACCTCCGTTGGTTCAACATTCGCGTCACTCATACTCACAGTGTTTCGCACCGTCGCGGCTGGAGGCCGCTCCACTTAGCTGTTTAGGCTAGTCCTGACGTTCGTTCTTAGCTAGGTCTCTCCTCGCTCCGTCAGCCCCTCGAACGACTCTCTTGCTCCTCAATCGGCTCGTTAGCCCTGCCTCCTCCATCCGTGTGCTCCTAGCTCAGCTAGCTCCCAGCTCCGTTCGTTACTAGACTGGCGTTTCTAGCTCAGTTTTCCTCCGTGCTCCGGCAGTACCTCGCCTAGTCCCACCTGGCGCTCCTCGCTCCTAGCTCCTTTTGCTCCGTGCTCCAGCTGCTCCTAGCCTAGCGTCCAATATGGACTCCTCCCGCCGCCTTCGTTTCGATGCAGAGGGGCACCCGATAGAGTTCGGCACCTAGCTCCGCCAGACTCAGCGCTATCTTACCAGTCAGCGCCAGGACGGCGCCACCTTGTACACCCACACGTTCGGCGCCCTCCAGGCACCACCGCGTCCCGAGCCCCTCCCTGCCGTGCCCCCCCTGACTCCGGAGGCGCAGGTGGACTACGCTCGTCTCGTTTTGGCGCGGGACGTTTGGGACTCCCGTGACGCTGCGGCTACACTCGCGCTGACCGAGCTCCTTCCACCGACTGAGGCCGGTCACTTCGACCTGGTAGAGACTGTGAAGGAGGTGTATTATGCTATTTCTGCACGCTATTCCACCCCTTCCTCTGCCTCCCTCAGCCGCATCCTCATGCCGTTCATGTTTCCCGACCTCGGCTCGTTTGCGACTGTCTCTGACCTAGCCACACACTTGCGCTCCCTTGTCGCTAGCTACCGAGCAGCTTGCACTGAGGCTCAGCTTCTTGTTGCCCCTCCTCCTATATGGCTCACCGTCCACTGGGTAGTTACTCGTCTCCCTGACCGCCTCTCCACTGCCCGTGACGCACTTCTCCAACAGCACCCTAGTGAGCTTACGATTGATCTTCTCGAGACCACTCTCGGGAAGATTGAGAGTAACCTCCTCTCTATGGCCTCAGCCACTGACGCAGTTGACCCTCGTCTGTTTGAGGGGTGTGCTGTCCCCCAGCTTCCTACCTTCACTGCTACACGTGCCTCTGCTACTGTGTCAGTCTCTGAGGACACAGCAGCTGTTTCTGCCGCTGATAGGCAGGAACGGGGCAAGGGAGGCAAGAAAGGGGGAAAGGGGGGTGGCAGCGGTGGAGGAGGTGGCGGTGGTGGAGGCGGCCCTGGGGGCGGCAGTGGTGGTGGTGGCGGTGGTGCCCCAGGTGGAGGGAGGTTTGGAGAAGGTGCTGACCTGCCTGCTGGAGAAGGTTCGACCAGCGGTGGAGCGGGGCCCCAGCAGCAGCAGCCACAGCAACAGCAGCCACAGCAGAGACAGCAGCAGCAGCAGGGATAGCAGCAGTGGCAGGCACCACAACAGTTTCAGTCGTGGGGACCCCCACTGCAGTGGGGTCCGCAGCAGCACTGGGCCCTCCGCCACAGTGGGGACCTGGAGGACCTGGGAGCACTGGCCGCAGCAGCAGCACTACCAGCTGGGCCCCTCGCCCCCCGAGGTGCAACACCGGCCCCTGCGACCACTGGTGCGTCACCGGACCGGGCAGTCCCTGTGTCTATGGCCGCGACGACCATTCTGCAGTGCGGTGCTTCCGCCGCCTTGACGACCATTACCGTGCATGCTGGGGTCCTGAGGAGACCACCTTGCGCTGGGCTCGCCTGCTAGCCTGTAAGACACCGTAATTGAACTGTCTATGGACGATGCTCATCAGTATGCTTTGTATGCTGATGTTGACTATAGTGCTAATGGATCTGTGTGCTCTCGTAGTCTAGGATGCTTGCCTCCTACTAGTGTAGACCTGTGCCTCTCTAGTCTGGATGCTTGTGTTTCTACTCTAGGTGCTTGTGTAGCCTCCGGACCTGACACGCCTCCGGCTGAGGCGTCTCTGTCGTTCACGCTAGACTTTGGCGCGTCGCAGTGTTTCTTCCGCGACCACACGACCCTCACACCACTCCTTGCTCCGGTTCCGGTAGCTCTGGATGATCCTTCTTCAGGACCAGCTGTTGCGCGCAGCTCCACCACCCTCCCATGCCCTGTGGTCCCCTCTGGTGTCCTACGCGGCCTCCACATCCCCTCGTTCACTCGGAACTTGGTGGGTGTTGGATACCTCTAGGACAGGGGGATCACCGTTACCTTTGTGGGGGGTGGGAGGACTGCGGTCTGTACAGACGCCGCTACAGGCGCTGTTCTCGCCACGTTCACCAGGAAGTCCCGCTCTGGTCTCTACGTTCTCCACACCAAGATCTCCCCGGTTACTTCCTTCGCTCAGGTCGTTGCGTCCCCTCAGGTCCCAGTGTCTAGTCCGGTTGCAGTGTCTGGTCAGGTAATGGTGTCTGGTCAGGTTGCTGCGTCTTGCTCCTGTCGGTCCCTCGCCCACCCGACTATCTTGTGGCACCACTACCTTGGCCACATGTCGATCCCCTGCCTCCGCAGCATGGCCAGTCACAGTCTTGTCTCAGGTCTACCACACGTCTTTCCGTCGCTCCCTCCTTCGCTTGCCCCACCCTGCACTCCTTGCGTCGCCAGCCGCCTGCGCGCCACTCCGCACTCCTCCTTCCTTCGTCCGGCCACTGCTCCCTTCCAGACTCTCCACCTGGACGTCTGGGGCCCTACCCATACGCTAGGACCTGAGAGGGAGCGCTACTTTCTAGTGGTCGTTGACGACTACTCCAGGTACACCACGGTGTTTCCTCTCGCGAAAAAGTCCGAGGTGACTTCTAGGCTGATACGGTGGCTTCTGGCCAATAGGGGCACTCGTGGCAGTCGTGTCTGTTGTCTCCACTACGACCGTGGGGGTGAGTTTTGCTCCGGCGTCCTTACCGGCTTCTGCGGCGAGCAGGGCATCAGACAGTCTTGGACGTTGCCGGAGTCCCCACAGCAGAATGAGGTTGTTGAGCGCCGCATTGTCTTGGTCATGGACATCGCCCGCACGTCCATGATCCATGCCCGTGCGCCCCATTTTTTGTGGCCCTACGGGCTGCGCTACGCCGTGCACCAGCTGAACCTCCAGCCGCGTGTCTCGCGGACTAGTCTTAGGACTGGGTCCCCTGGTGTTGGGTCGGCCTTTCACGTCTGGGGCTGCCTTGCGCTTGTCCGCGACACCTCTGCGGATAAGCTCTCGGCTCGCGCCATCCCCTGTATCTTCCTTGGTTTCCTGGTGGGCTCTCCCGACTACTCCTTTTACCACCCGCCCCTCCACCAGTTTCTAGACTCTCGTGACGTCCAGTTTGACGAGTCAGTGTCCTACTACACCCGGTACCCCTGTCAAGGTCTCCCGGTTCCCCCTCCCCCCCTCTTCCTCGCACCCTCTCCTCCCCCTGCTCCCGCTCCTCCGGTACCCCCGCCCCCCCCTGGTCCTGCCCCGTCAGGTGTGTCTCACGCTACCCCTCTACCCTCGGTCACGCATCAGGTAGCGTCTCCATCCCTGCAGTCCTCCTCATAGCCCCTTCAGCAGCCTTCGGCACTTCCACAACAGGTCACTGTGGACTCGGTTGGTTTCGGAGCTGGAGGTGCAGCCACTGGCGGTATTCGGTCTGGGGGTGCTTGTTTGAGGGGTGCTGGAGCTGGAGGTGCTGGCGCAGGTGGCGCTAGCTCTGGGGGTGCTGGAGCTGGAGGTTCTGGCACTGGAGGTACTAGTTCTGGGGGTACTGGAGCTGGAGGTGCTGGCACTGGAGGTGCTAGTCCTGGGGGTGCTGGTGCTGGAGGTACTGGCACTTGAGGTGCTAGTTCTGGGGGTGCTGGAGCTGGAGGTGCTGGTACTGAGGAGACAGGAGCTGGAGGCTCGCCTACTGCGTCGCCTACTGCACGTCCCCACCGCCACGACACCCGTTTTCAGGCCCTTCGCCGGCTTGAGCGCGAGGAGCAGGAGTGGGTGGAGCAGGAGAGGCAGGAGCTGCAGTGGTTGGACTAGCAGCAGTAGCAGATGCCACAGCCGCCACCTTTGCAGCAGCTGTTCCCTCTAGTGAGTGGCCTTTGGGCCCTTGATCTTCCTTCCTCTCCTCATGTTCACTCCCAGTCACCTATTGCGTACGATCCTACGTTTCCTCCTCCGGACTCGACTCCAGCTGTTTTCTCTCCTCCTCAGTCACGGTCGTCTCCTCCTGTTGTCCCGCACGACTGGACCAGTCATTGTCCTCCGCGAGCTCGGCCCTTGTCTCCTGTTGCCAACCTCCGCACCGTCTTGTTTCATTCTCCTCCTCGTCGTTCTCTGCCTTTGTCTGTTCTCCCCTCACCTCCTGAGTCGTCTCTCACCGTTTCCTCTCACCCTATCACTGACTACTACCGTGCTGCTCGCCGTGTTGTCTCTCGTGCTCTTGCCTCTCTTGTCACGGACACTCGTGCCTCTCCGTCGTCTGTCTCGGCTCTTACTGCCACTGTCGCTGACTTTTCTTCCACCCGCCGTCTTGACTACGCCACGCGTGTCGTGGCTGCTCCACCTCCCCGTCCTCTGTCCGTCGGGGGTGAGTCTGCCCTTGGATGTGACGTCCTAGAGGATAGGAAGTTTGAGCTAGCAGCCGCTTCCCCCTCTCTCTGCGCCATGCTGGTTTCCCTTGAGGGAGACCCCGACGCCCTTGACATACCGACACCTCGCATGTACCGTGAGGTAGTGGCAGAGGAGTGGGCCTCTCAGTGGAAAGCGGCTATGGATACTGAGCTAGCGTCTTGGAGATCCACAGGCACGTACGTCGACGCATTTCCCCCTCCCAGCGCGAACGTTGTCACTTGGTTCTTCAAGTGGCTCTTCAAGGTGAAGCGGTCGCCTGGTTCACCGCCTGTGTTCAAGGCGCGCTACGTGGCTAGGGGTTTTAGTCAGCGTAAGGAAGTTGACTTCTCCCAGACCTTCGCCCTGACCCCAAAGATTGTTTGTGTAAGGGCCTAATAAACTCAAGCTACTAAGACTTAATCAAACTTAAAACCTCTCCTCGGGGTCACCTCCAAGGGTCCTTGGGTGCCTGGTACAAGACCAGCCCCTATCTTCGGGTCCGAGTTTGTAGAGAGAGGGATCAAGAATGACTTAGCCAAAATAGCAGGAGCACCTTGAACGTCACGCAGCGTATCTTGCAAACCGTCGATCGGATTAAGCTGAGACTTTGCTATATTGAAGCTCTCTCCAAGAGCTTTAAAATAAGCCAAGTTGCCTCGCGAAAAGTTCTGCCATTATGGAGTTATTGCTCGTACAGCGTTTGCCTAGCACTGGGCGCTAGCATACTAGCGTTGACTTGGGTAGCATTCCGCCATCGCACCGCGTAGGAACGAAATTCCAGCGAGGAAAGAATTCGCTTGAATCAATTTCACTATATCCACGTACAAACAGAGAAGGAATAAATAGTTCTAGCTAGCAAAGACCTTGGGAATCAACCTAGGAACAACCAAGGATGATCCCAAATAATTCCAAGCAACAGAACCAACCTAGCTGGAGAAAACAGCAGGTGGTAGGTTGGTAAACAACCTCTGGTTCTGTTTTTCCAACCTAGGAAAACAACAACTAGGTTCAGGTCCTAAAAACAGAACATGTTTTTTGTCTTTTCCCAACCAGCCAAATGCTTGTTCTGCTGGTTTCCCCTGGCCCTGTAGCATGCAGATACAGACAAACAACATCCAACATTCACCTATATTGTACCCTTGTAGTGCCTGCCTTGCTACACAATAGTCAACCAAACAAAACAGTACTATTTCAAGTTGGACAGGACTGAATCTGCGCAGTCAAGTAAGCCAAACCGCAAAGCTTCCATCTTGGGTTCCTTTGCGAACTCGTCCTTTCTGCTTGTACTGTTCATAGCGCATACAATGTTGCGCCGAAGCGCACATTGCGCGAGTACCTACAAATGCATCAAGCGAAAATTGCGAAAGCAAACAAACACACGAACACACCATTCATACGCAAATGCATTCGCACATGCATACTCGTACAAACAGACGGCAGGATGTCGTGCAATGTGAATTTGCACCCAACACACTCCCCCTCAGCCTGCCGGCTGCATCCCCATCATTCCATGATAGTTCATGCTCATTCCACTCATGCGCACACAACGCCAATGAGGCTCATCCGCAAGCCTCTTGGTGAGGAAGTCTGCTGGCTGCTGGTGAGTCTTGATGTAGATCGGATTCAACGTCCCCCTCTTCACCTCCTTACGCAGCCAGTGCCACTTGATACGCATGTGCTTGTTCAACCCATGAAGCACAGCGTTCCTGGCCATCCCAAGAGCCCCCTTGCTATCACAAAATAGCGGCGTAGCAACATTCTGCTCTTGGCCAATCTCCTCTAACAGCCTCCTCAGCCAAATCACTTCCTTCACCCCATGAAACATTGCCATGTACTCTGACTCAACGGAAGAGAGTGCCGTCTCCGTCTTCTTCTTGGACCTCCAACTAACAGGTCCTCCCCCAACTACACAAATGTATCCTCCTACAGATGAGGAATCCTCCTTCTCAGAAGCCCACGTAGCATCGGTAAAGCAAGTGAGAAAGAGCTTGCCTTCTCCAAGCCTCTCCCCCTTCTCTTTTAGCACCTCAACCCCTTTCTGCTTCACCTGTGCAGATGCGGAGTATTGAACTCCAATGCTTGGGTGAGAGTTCAGGTACTTCACCACATGCTCAGCTGCATCTACCTGATCCTCCGTTGGATCCTGCACAACCCTTGCCAGCTGCCCAACAGAGAAAGAGATGTCGGGCCTTGTGTGAACCGCTGCATACAAGAGGCTGTCCACCAAGGACTGAAATTGCTGTTGCTCCTCGGCTTCAACCCCTTCATCCTCTGCAGCCTTCACAAGCTTGAATTGTGCTGGCAGGGGAGTTGCAACCTTGCGCTCATTCTCAATCCCGTACTTCTCCCCCAGCTCCTTGATGAACTTCTCCTGGTGCAGCTTCAACCACCTGTGATCTGGATCCCTCTCCACGTGCATCCCGAGGTAGTACTTTACCTCCCCAAGGTTCTTGCACTTGAAGTTCTCCACCAGCTGCTGATGCACATTCTGGATCTCCTTCATGCTGCTGCTAAAGAGAAGAATATCGTCCACGTAGACCAGATACATCACCAGCCTATTTCCCTCCCCCTTGAGAAAGAGGCTCTCATCACAGGTGCTGGTCCTGAATCCCATCTTCTCTAAAGCAGCTGCCAACTTCAGGTACCAGCAGCGTGGCACCTGCTTTAAGCCGTAGATGGACTTTTTCAGCTTGCACACCCTGCCCGTACCATCCTCTACCTAGGCGGCTGCGTCATGTACACATCCTCCTCTAAAATCCTCCTCTTCTCCATGTGCAGCCACCAACCCACAAAACATCCAGCTTTCAGCAGTGCCGCTATTCCGGTGCCTATGCCCCCATAAAGCTCCAGGATGTAGACGGACCCCTCCAGGCACCAGGTGCCGCTCACTCGTTCCTTGAGGTCGGTCGTCCGCCGCCTTCCCTCGTGCAACTCGATCCGCTGCTGCCCTTCTTCTGAATATTCTTGCCATGTCCAATCGTCTAGCTCGTGTGTCAAGTCCGTCTCTTCCGCCCGGTACGCCGCCCGAGGTTCCTGCTTCACGAACCGGATCCCAGACTGCACGTGGTTCATCACCTTCTCCTGCCATGTGCATATAGTTGCCCCCACCTTATACAGCAATTCCATGCCCACCAACACGTCGTAGTCCTCGCACTGCGAGATCCCGCATCTCAGCCACAGGGAGCACACCTTATCCATCCCTGGCAGCAGAATGATCTCCACCGGCAGCTTTGTACTGGGCTGTTAGATACTAACGATGGAGTCTATGAAGATTTGGGGCCGAAATATCACAAAATCGTTGGTCTATAATTCTGGATAGAACTGTCGACTTCACAATAAACGCCGTCGACAAAAAACGCACCGTTCAAATTTTGCTTAATTCGTATATGTTGTAGCTCTAGTCTGTGGCTACAATTCCCAATTTGAATCGCACGGAAAGGTGAAGAATTTCTCGAGTTATGAATTTCGGCACACTAGCGGGTAAGCTGCCATAGAAAGTTAACTCAATCACAATTGTCTCATAAGTACCACACAAGAGAATTAGAGTGGCAATAAACCAGGTAGGAGGGAAGAGGAGGACGAGAGGGAAGGTTCCAAGGGAGTTACCAACCAAGAAAACCCCATACCACACAATTCCCCTCTCTATAGGCACCCCCAGTTTTGACATTTGTCACTTTCCCAACCTCCACAATCCATCTCACCCAACTTGGCCACACTTGACAACCTGGTTTGGCTTCTCCCAACCACTTGGCAGCATCTACAGTGATGGGGAAAGATTTCCCAACCCCCAAAAGTCCATACCCCATATTGAGTCACTCAACAAACTTCCCAAAGTTGTCGCATCCCAATCAAAACTTCTAACGATCATAACTTTGTCGTTCTTGCTCCGATCGCGACGATTCTTGGTTCATCAGAAAGCTCTTGGGCAGAGGAGTCACTTCAGATATCTGCTCAAGCCAAATAACATTCAGAAACACTCAGAAAATCCAAACCACACCAAACACAAATTCTTGTACACGCACACATCACGCATGCAACGCATGAACATATGATGGGAGGTAGACAGACGTGAATGCAAATCATGGCATCACATAACAAACTCCCCCTCTGGCTGCCAACCAAAATTCCACATGCCATCGCTCAAGCATGCACCGTCAATGCACACTCATCCCAGCAAGTTTCATCCTCTTCCAATGCTCAGCTTCAGCCAAGCACTTGGTGAGAATGTCAGCCACCTGCTGATGGGTCTTCACTATCTCCAACCGCACCTCCAGAAGCCTCCTTGTCCAATGCCACTTTGGCCTGATGTGCTTTGTTAGGCCATGAAGACAAGCATTCTTCGTAAACTCACTGCCGACTCATTGTCACAGAAAATCACAGTTGGCTCCCTCTGACCAACACTGATCTCCTCCAACAAATGCCTCAGCCACACCACCTCCTTGGCCCCATGATGAAGGGCCATGTACTCAGTCTCACACAAGGACAGCCCCAACTCATTCTGCTTCTTGATGCGCAAGCTCACTGCACCACCTCCAAACAGGCACACATAGCCTCCAATGCTGGTTCCATCCGTCTTTACAAAGCTGAAGCTAGCGTCGGTGTAGCAAGTCAAGAGCATCTTGTTAGAGACGAAGGACTGAATCTTTTTATAGACTAAGGACTGAGTCTATGCAGATTAGGTGCCGAAAAGTCTCAAAATCGTTGGTCTATAATTTTGGACAGGAACGTCGATTTCACAAGAAACGCCGTCGAAAAACATTCACTGTTTAAAGTTCATCAAACTTAGATATGTTGTAGCCATATTCTTTGGCTACAATTTTCAATCTGAATCATACAAAAGGATGAAGCATTTCTTGAGTTATTAATTTTGGCGCACTAGGGGGTATGCTGCCATAGCAACTTAATCACAATCATCTCACAAGTTTTTTAACACACAAGGATGATCGAGTAGCAATAAACCAGGTAGGAGGGAAGAGGAGGACAAGAGGGAGCATTCAACCACTTGGCAGCATCTACAGTGATGGGGACGAATTTCCCAACCCCCAAACGTCTATACCCCATATTGAGTCACTCAACAAACGTCCCAAAGTCGTCCCAATCAAAACTTTGAACGAGCATAACTTCGTCGTTCTTGCTCCGATCGCGACGATTCTTGGTTCGTTGGAACGCTCTTGAGCAGAAAAGTCACTTCAGATGTCTGCCCAAGCCAAATGACATTCACACACACTCAGAAAATCCAAACCACACCGAACAGAATTCTTGCGCACGCTCACACCACACATGCAATGCAAAAACATATGATGGGAGGTAGACAGACGTGAATGCAAATGATAGCATCACATAACACATCTCCCCTTTGCTCAAATCAGCCGCACCCCTTTGCAGCCTTTTTCGCACAGCACTGTACTCCAAGCCCACTGATGCTGTATCGCTCACATAGCGGACCAACCTCTTGGCCACTTCCAGCTGCTCATGACTGGGGCGTGAGACCACATTGGCAAGCATGGATGTAGCAAAGGCAATGTCAGGCCGCGTGTGGTTGGCAGCATAGTTGAGTGCCCCAACCATTGAATGAAATAGCTTCCTGACGTTCTCATCCACCACCTCCTCGTCAGCACAGGGCTCCACACTAAACCCCGAAGGCAGTGGGGTTGCTGGCTTTCCTCCATCTTGCAGCCCATATTTCTCCGCCAGCCCCTCATAGTACTTCCTCTGGTGCAACCTCAACACTCCCTTGTCAAGGTCCCTCTCCACATGCATCCCGAGGTAGTACTTCACATCTCCCATCTTGGAAAACTTGAACTGTATCTCTAGCATCTCCTCCACGCGGTCAATCATCGCAGCGACTCGGAGAAGAGCAGGTTCCCTTCCACATACACCAGGAGCATGAGGAACTGCTCCTTCTCTTGCAGCAAGAACAAGCTGTGGTCACACTCACTCTTCTTGAACCCCCCAGCCAGCAGTGTCTCCTCCAGATTGTGGTACCATGCACGAGGAGCCTGCTTTAGGCCATAGATGGCCTTCTTCAGCCTGCACACCCTGCCGCTCCCATCATCCAACCCCTCAAGCTGCAGCATGTACAGCTCCTCCAGGATGATCCCATTGAGGAAAGTAGTCGTGATATCCATCTGCTTGATCTTCCATCCGCGGTTAGCAGCCGTTGCCAATGACACTCTCAGTGTTATCCCTTTCCCCACTAAAGCAAAGAACTTGTCGAAGTTCTTCCCCGTTGTTTGCTGGAACCCCTTAGCCACAAGCCTTGACTTATAGTGGGTCAGCTCTCCATCAGGTCCATACTTATGCCCAAAAATCAGCTTGGAAGAGATTGCCTTCTTTCCAAGAGGCAGCTCACACAACTTCCATGTCTTATTCTCCAGCAGAGAGTCATACTCCTCCTTCACACTCTGCTTCCACTTCTCAGCATCCGACCCGCTCAGTGCCTCAGCTAGCGTCTTGGACTCAGGGACAGCTCCCCAATAGCAGTGCGCTATCTCTTCCTCATCACACTGCTCAGCCACACTCCCAGCCTGTACCACCTTTGGCTTGCCAAAACTAGGATAGTTCAGCCTGTTAGGAGGGCGCACATCCCTCCTAGGACAGTCAGGCGGACGTTGGTCATGTGGTGGAGCATCTTGTGGCTGCTGCTGCTGCTGCTCCTCCACCTCAGGTTCTCCCCTTTCCTCAGTTACCCCAGAGATCTCCTCCTCTGAGACAGTGACCTGCACTTGCCTCAAAGGCCGCTGCACCTCATTAGCCTCAATGATCAGCGGTGTAGTAGAAAGCTTCTGCTGCTTCTGCTTCCACTCTTTATAGTACAAGGACTCAGCTGCTGGCTTGTCAAGTCCCATATCAACCAGAAGCCCCAACTTTCCCCTCTTCTCCTTCGGCACATGAAACACCATCATGCAGCCATAGGCTCTGAACATGTTGACTGCTGGTGCACTCTTATACCACTTGGTATAGGGGACCCACTGCTTGTCCCCCACAGTCGCCAGCACCCTTTTCTTCACAAGGGCGACTTGCCGCAATGCAATCACCCAAAACGGATCCGGCAGCCCTGCACGCCCAAGGAGAGTGCGAGCACCTTCTTGCAGGGTCCGGTTGAACCGCTCAGCCACGCCGTTCTGCTGTCGGTTGTAGGGCACTGTGAGCTGATGCTGGAAACCCTTCCGCTTCAGCACTGTCTCAAAATCGGCACCAATGAACTCTCCCCCATTGTCTGTGTGGGTCACCTTCACCTTGTGTCTGCTCTCCCTTTGAGCTCTCGGCATCCACTCCTTGAGAACAGCCGCTGCCACCTCCCCCTTAGTCTTGAGAGTGTACACCCACACCGCACGCGTGTGGTTGTCCACAATGGTTAAGAAGTAGCTGCTGCCCGAGAGAGAAGGGGCCCTCGTAGGGCCCACATCCATGTGCACAAGCGCGAGCGGGGCCTTGGCTGGTCCCGTGCTGCTGCTGAAAGGAAACTTCGTGAACTTGGTCTCAAGGCATGTAGGGCAGCTTCCAATTTCCTTTGCTGCTGTTAGAGACTAAGGACAGAGTCCACGAAGATCAGAGGCCTAAATTTCTCAAAATCGTTGGGCCTAATTTCTGGACAGAAATGTCAACTTTTCAACAGATTCACTGTTAAAACTTCACCAATTTTAGATATGTTGTAGCTCTATTCCGTGGCTACAATTCCCAATTTGAATCTTATCAAAAGGTGAAGTATTTCTTGAGATGTTAATTTCGGCGCACTAGGGGGTATGCTGCCACATAAACTTAACTCAATAACAATTGTCTCACAATTTCCACACAAGAAAGTTGGAGTAGGTAGAAACCTGGTAGGAGGGAAGAGGAGGATGAGAGCGAAGGTCCCTAAACAGTCCCCAACCAAGGAAACCCCATAAGCACATCAAATCCTCTCCCTATAGCAACCCCAATTTTGACCTTTGTCACCTTCCCAACCCATGCCATCCACCTCACCCAACTTGGCCACACTTGCCAACCTGGTTTGGCTTCTCCCAACCACTTTACACCAATCTACAGTAGAGTGACGAATTTCCCCAACCCCAAATGTCTATACCCCATATTTAGTCACTCCACAATGTCCCAAAGTCGTCGCATCACAAATATCAAAAGCATACGAACTTCAAATGTTCGTAACTTTCGTGTTCGTGCTCCGATTGAAACAGTCCTTGGCTCGTCGGAAAGCACTTGAGCGGAGGGAGTCACTTCAGATATCTGCTCAAGCCAAATATCATTCACACACACTCAGAGGATCCAAACCACACGAATCACAAATTCTTGCACATGCGCACACCACGCATGCAACTCACGAACATATGATAGGAGGCAGGCAGACGTGAATGCAGATGATAGCATCACATAACAAACTCCCCCTCTGGCTGCCTACCATCATCCCACATGCCATAGCTCAAGCATACACCCTTAATGCACACTCATCCCAGCAAGCTTCATGCCCTTCCAATGCTCAGATTCAGCTAGGCGCTTGGTTAGAATGTCAGCCGCCTGCTGATGGGTCTTCACAATTTCGAGCCGCACCTCCTTGTCCAGAAGCCTCCTCACCCAATGCCACTTAGGCCTGATGTGTTTGGTCAGCCCATGAAGACAAGCATTCTTGGCCTGATGCCACTTAGCTAACTTCACTGCCGACTCATTGTCACATAACATCACAGTTGGCTCCCTCTGACCAACACTGATCTCCTCCAACAAACGCCTCAGCCACACCACCTCCTTGGCCCATGATGCAGGGCCATGTACTCTGTCTCACACGAAGACAGCCCCACCTCGTTCTACTTCTTGCTGCGCCAGCTCACTGCACCACCTCCAAACAGGCACACATAGCCTCCAATGCTAGTGCCATCCGTCTTCACAGAGTTGAAGCTAGCGTCAGTGTAGCAGGTCTAGAGCATCTCCCCCTTGCTCAAATCAGCTGCACCCCTCTGCAACCCTCTTCAGCCTCTGTCGTACAGCACTGTACTCCAAGCTCACTAATGCTGTAGCACTCACATAGCGGACCAACCTCTTGGCCACTTCCAGCTGCTCATGACTGGGGCGGGAGACCACATTGGCAAGCCTGGATGGAGCAAAGGCAATGTCAGTTCGCGTGTGGTTAGCCGCATAGTTGAGTGCCCCAACCATGGAGTGAAATAGCTTCCTGTCACTCTCACCCACCACCTCCTCATCAGCACAGGGCTCCATAGTGAACCCCGAAGGCAGTATGGTTGCTGGCTTTCCTCCATCCTGCAGCCCATACTTCTCAGCCAGCCCCTCACAATACTTCCTCTGTTGCAACCTCAACACTCCCTTGTCAAGGGCCTTCTCCACATGCATCCCCAAATAGTACTTCACATCTCCCATGTTGGAACACTTGAACTACATCTCCAGCATCTCCTCCACACGCTCAATCATCGCAGACGACTCGGAGAAATGAAGGATGTCATCCACGTACACCAGGAGCATGAGGAACTGCTTTTTCTCTCACACTGCTTTCTGGTCCCTCCAAGATTGCTCTTCTTGGGTTCGTTCTCCTTGGCGTGATCGTTCGCGCCATCACCGCTACCA
The DNA here is from genome assembly GCA_947471745.1 of Closterium sp. Naga37s-1. NCBI lineage: Eukaryota > Viridiplantae > Streptophyta > Zygnematophyceae > Desmidiales > Closteriaceae > Closterium > Closterium sp. Naga37s-1. The sequence goes on along the minus strand of CANJKZ010000170.1, from coordinate 2,598,947 downwards.
ACCACTTCACCCTTGGTGCTGACGCTTGCTGCCATTTACCTCTCCTTAGGCATGGGGACCACAATGAACCAAACTGCAAAGCTTTCATCTTGGGTTCCTTAGCAAGCTCGTCCTTTCTGCTTGCACTGTTCATAGCGCGTACAATGTTGTGCCGAAGTGCACATTGCGCAAGTACCTGCAATTGCATCAAGCAAAAATTGCGAAAGCAAACAAACACACGAACACACCATTCTCACGCAATTGCATTCGCATACAAATACTCATACAAGCAGATGGCAGGATGTCGTGCAATGTGAATTTGCACCCAACAATCTCTGGCAAAGAGACACGGGGCCAGAGGTTGAGCTGATGCAAACGGCCACTGAAAATGAGGAGCAGCCACGTGAATCATGGAGGTACGAGCAACCTCCATGATCAAGCCAATGCGACGCTCAGCAATCCCATTTTGCTGCGGAGAGGCCGGAAGCGTGAACAACTAGACAATGCCGTCGTCTTGACAGAGCTCCGCAAGGAGGCCAGAAGAGAACCCACCGCCCCTGTCAGAGTGCACACGTAGGACTGGAAGGTCCCGCCGAAACCGCTCGCTCAGCTAGTGACGAGTAGCGCGGATCCGGAGGATCAAAACACCGTGAACGTCCGCCTTGCTGCGCAAGGGGAAGACCGTGGTGTAGCGCGTGTAGTCATCAACAACCAGTAGGAAGTAGCGCTCCTTGTCCGTCCCATGGATGGGGGCTGGGCCCCACATGTCCATGTGGAGAGTTTGCAGAGGAGCAGTGGTCAGAGGAAACGAGGAGGAGCGAGAAGCGGCGCGCTGCCGCCCCTCAACACAGGGAAGGCACGGCGGGGCAAGCTAGCGCGGGAGGGGGGGCAGGGACCTGGGAAGGCCAGAGACAAGGAGACGAGAGTGCATGCTACGTAGACGCGGCAGAGAGGGGTGACCAAGGCGGTGGTGCCAGAGGATAGTCTGGTGGGAGAGTACCCAACACAAGCACGACGCAGCGAACTGACCAGACGCAGACATCTGACCCGACGCAACCACCTGACCTGACGCAGCCACCTGACCTGACGCAGCCACCTGTGCATACGCAGTGGTCAAGGTATACAGACTGAACCCAGGCTGCTAAGTGAACGGACGGCCAGTCCCGGGAGCACGTACAGATTGCCACACGCTTCCCTCCTTGAGTAAAGGTATCAACCCATACATCCTGAAGGACTGTGTTGCTCACCAAGTTCGTCTAGAACGAGGGGAGATGGAGACCTGAAAGAGAGCCGGAGGGGACTGCCGGACACGGGAAGACAGTGGAGGCTCGTGCGACAACGGTGCCCCCAGAGGGGTCGGCCAATGAGACCGGGACTGGTGCAGCGAGCGGTGGGACTGTGGTGAAATCCCACACCTCATAGCGCACCTCATTCCAAACCTTATCTGACACTGGCCCCATACCTCACCCTATGCCCCATCCTATATTGTGTGAGTTTCCCATGCAGACACAGGCCCAATTTTTCTTTACTGGTGACCTCCATTCCATTGATCTGGCACCCAGTTTAGCTAACAAAAGTAATATTTCAGGCTGTTGCACAAGCGTACCGTACATGCGTATGTTATTATATTTAATCAGATGCAATGGAGCTCTTCTTTCTGATCAATCAAGATTACAGCATTCTGTTGATAAAAGAGTAAAGTGGGGCATGTTCTACCAGCTTGCATCCAACATCTCCAACATAAGGTCAGCGAGACCTGTTGAAGCACACCCACATGCGTCTGTTTTATACAGCTTGCACAACTTCACACATGCTATCGAGGTTCCGGCACAAGTTCAAAGTTATCCTCCTACCGGTACACTCAGGTGTACACAGGCAATGTCTTGTTCAACTTAGGTACTTGCACACAGCAAGACTTGTACCACTCGATCTCACTACCCCCAATCATCACTCTCTGCCACCTAGGCCCCTGTAGGCGTGCATAGATCCTCATTGCATGAAAATCGGGCAGCAGGAGAGATCAAAGTTTCCAGCATACATGAGTGCCATGCCATGCGGGTCAAGGCTCACAAGCCCTATCCACCATCTCACTATTGTCCGATGGATACCAATCCATCGGAGGAGTATCAATCAAGGATAACAATCATGCCGATATGACTAAGAAAATCATGTTATTAAAGCAATGCCTTACAAGCTCCATCATACACACTAAACCCTCTCCTATGTGAAGATATGTGCACACTGTGCACCCAAACAACCACACGTTTCTTATCCAGCTCCACTTGGAAAAGATTATTCACCCCTCATCTCGACCTCCGCCCGCCGCTACTGCTGCCGCAACTGCTGCTGCCACCACTGCTGCTGCCGCCACTGCTGCTGCCGCCACTGCTGCTGCCGCCACTACTGCTGCCGCCACTGCTACTGTCGACACTGTTGCTGCCACCACTGCTGCTGCCGCCACTACTGCTGCTGCCGCCATTGCTGCTGCCACCACTGCTGCTGCCGCCACTGCCACTGCTGCCACAGTCACTGCTTCCGCCGCCGCTGCTGCCACTGCCACTACTTGTCACAATTACGAGGAAAAGTTTAGAAGAAGAAAGGGGTTTGCACTATCAGCAGTTGAGATACATATAGGAAACCCTAGTTGGGTTGTACTCGCTATAGAGTACCCCACTGCAGGCTAGACAATTACATCATTCTGACACACCCCCATAGCCAAAGTGGGGTGTAATCAACACAACAAGCAGTCATAAAATAGTTCACAAGCCCAAGTAAAGCTAGAGGTAGTCACAGAGGGCATGTGAGGAGGAGGAGGGACTGTGAGAGGAGAGGAGATGGGAGGCGACGGCGGAAGCTGCAGACACACAGGAGCTGCTGGCTCAGTGGCTACCAAAGCAATGGCCCGGACTACAGGAGTAACTGGCTCCGCGGAGATTGTAGCCTCCTGACTGGAGCAACTGACCCACAGGCGACTGGCGACTACCGGAGATTGTAGCCTCCGGACTACTAGTGCTGCTGGCGACACGACTGCGACCTCCGCTCAACCTCCGCCAACTGCCCCACGCCCCTAGCACACACCCCCTGCTGCACCCCTAGCTCCACTCCCACGTCACCCCCCTAGCACCACTCCTTCGGCTCCCACACATCCACCCCCCCCTGAGCGGCAGCTGCAGCAGCGGGAGACGGAGGAGGAGGAGGAGTAGGGGACGGCGTACACAACCGGCACCCCCACAACCGCCACCCCCACACTCCCCATCCCCAAACCCTAAAACGGGTGGCACGGGGCAGGAGCGCGGGGGACGGCGAGGGGGACGGCGCGCGGCCCCCAGGGCGCCACCACGGGGCAGCAAGGGGGGTCGCGCACGGCTCCAGGGGTGGCGCGCGGCCCCCAGGGCGCCACCACGGGGCAGCGAGGGGCCGCGCGCGGCTCCCCAGGGCGCCGCGACGAGGCAGCGGGGGGGTCGCGTACGGCTCCAGGGGTGGCGCGCGGGTCCCCGGGGGCGACGCGAGGGTCGACGGGGGTGGCGCGCGGGTCCCCTGAGGCGACGCGAGGGTCGACGCGGTGGGCGCGCAGGTCCAGCGGGGCCGGCGCGCCAGGAAGAAAAGGGGCCGCGCGCCTCGGGGCGCGCGCCAGAGAGCAAATCGCCGCGCGCAAATACGTCGCACGCCACGGGGCGTGCGACAGATCGAGTAGCAGCGGAAGTAGGTTGGTGGGCCCACAGGCCGAGGAAGGACAGGCTTTGATAGCATGTCACAATTACAAGGAAAAGTTTAGAAGCAGAAAGGGGTTTGCACTATCAGCAGTTGAGATACATATAGGAAACCCTAGTTGGGTTGTACTCGCTATAGAGTACCCCACTGCAGGCTAGACAATTACATCATTCTGACACTACTGCCGCCGCTGCTGCTGCCGCTGCTGCCGCCGCTTAATGCTCTCTTGCTCGCCCTTGTCCCCAGATTCCCTGCCTTGCCTTCCCTTCCCCTCGTGCTCTGCCTCGCCTCACCCCTTCCTTCCCCTTCTACGTCCGCCCTGCTGGTGACTGCTTTCCCCTCCACAAAAAATTGCTTGGCAGATATTTTCTATGCAGCTCCTTTCGTGCACACAGTGGTCTCTTGCCTAAGTAGCGCTGCAACTGCTTCTGTCCAACTGCAAGGTACGCGTTGAACATGACCATTTTGCAACTGTCTGCAGCATGCAAGAAAAGCTGTGCCACGATACCATGCCTCACTCCTCCGCATGCATGCCTCTCCTCATTCTTCACACATCCCTCGCCTCCACACCTCTCCTCAGTCACCCGTACCTAGTCACAGTCAGCTCTTCACTCACACTACCTCCAATTCATCATTGCCCCATGTCATCCTACCTACTGTTGGTGTAAGGGCCTAGTAAACTCAAGCAATTAAGACCTAATCAAACTTAATACCTCTTCTCGAGGTCACCTCCAGGTCCTTGGGTGCCTGGTACAAGACCAGCCCCTATCCCCGGGTCCGAGTTTGTAGAGAGATGGATCAAGAATGACTTAGCAAAAAATAGCAGGAGCACCTTGAACGTCGCGCAGCGTATCGTGCAGACCGTTGATCAGATTACGCTGAGAAACTCCTATATCGAAGCTCGCTCCAAGAGCTTTAAAATGAGCCAGGTTGCCTCGCGAAAAGTTCTGCCATGACAAAGTTCTGGCTCGGACAGCGTTTGCCTAGCGTAGTAGTGCTAGCGTACTAGCGTTGACTTGGTAGCATTATGCCGTCGCACCGCGTAGAAACGAAATTCCAGCAAGAAAGGAATTCGCTTGAATCAATTTAAATATATCCAGGTACTAACAGAGAAGGAATAAATAGTTCTAACTACCAAGGACCTTGGGAATCAACCAGGGAACAACCAGGGATGATCCCAAAAAAATTCCAAACAACCGAACCAACTTGACTGGACAAGATAGCAGGTGTTAGGTTGGTAAACAACTCCTGGTTCTATTTTTGAAACCTGGGAAAACAACAACCAGGTTCAGGTCATAAAAACAGAACCTGTTTTGTCCTTGCCCAAGCAGCCAAACTCTGGTTCTGCTTGTTTCCCCTGGCCCTGTAGCATGCAGATACAGACAAACAACATCCAACCTTCACTTAAATTGTACCCGTATAGTGCCTGCCCTGCTACACTATAGTCAACCAAACAAAACAGTACAATTTCGAGTTGGATAGAACTGAATCTGCACAATCAATTCAACCGAACCGCAAAGCTTCCATCTTGGGTTCATTTCCGAGCTCGTCCTTTTTGCTTGTACTATTCATAGCGCGTACATTGTTGTGCCGAAGCGCACATTACGCCAGTACCTGCAAATACTTCAAGTGAAATTTTTGAAAGCAAACAAATACACGAACACACCATTCACATGTAAATGCATTCGTACACGCTTACTCATACAAACAGACGGCAGGATATCGTGCAATGTGAATTTGCATCCAACACCTACCCATCCACCTATATACATCATCATTTGTAAGTTTACCCCCCTCTGGCGGCCAGAGAGCTGTCAGCTTGGTCAGGGCAGTCAGCTGCTGCAGCCTAGTATCAGTGAGGGCCGTCCGCTTGAGAAAAAGATTCTCAAGCCGTGTTAGCCTCCCCATATGCATCATGCCAGCATCTGTTACATCCGTGCACTGGGAAAGGTCTAGTTCTTTGAGAGAGGACAGACCTGTCAAGTGCGCCAGCCCATCATCGGTCACCTTGGTATCGCACAGACAAAGGAGTTGGAGACTGGTCAAGGCCCCAATGCCTTCCATGGCACTATCTGATACTTGTGACCATGTTAAGTCTAGATTTTCCAGCTTTGGAAACCTGTAGAGGCACTTGATGCCCTTGGCGCTGAAGCTCGAGGTGTTTTTTAAGTTTGTCCACTTAAGGGTGGCTATTGTAGACAAATGGCTGAGGATAGAGGTTGAGAGACCCTTGAGGCCCTTCAAAACTAGAGATTCCTTTTCTTCTGATGCACACTTGATTCGCTGGCGGTGGTAAAGAAGGAATGAATAAGAAGGGAGGGAATGACCATCGTGAGAGTAGCAAATACACACGTTATGTGAAACCATGCATGCCCTGTCAGACCATGAAGTCTCTGTCAAACCATGCATGCTTGTCAATCCATGCATGCATTGTGAAGCAGTTCACTTCACTCACCACTCACCTCCCATGCAGCCTTCTCATGACCTTTACTCTAGCTGATTTCCGTCTGAACATTCACCCAATTCCTGCAGGCTGCCAAATTCTCCATGGCACGTGGCCATTCCAGCTCCTGTATTTTCCTCCTCCTCTTCTTTCTCTCCCTTGCCAACTCCGCTCTCGCTTCATCTCTCAACTCTCTCATATCAGATTCTCTCATTCTTTCAGCATTGCCCAGTTGCTCAATCATAGCGTTCATGAGTTCAGCCAGCTCCCCCTTCAATACAATCAGCTCTCTCTTCCTCTCCTCCACCTGCCCTCTCATCTCCCTCATCTCCGCCACTCATCTCCTCTCAGCCTCTTCCAACTGCAACTTAGTTGACTGATAGTGTTCAGCCAACTCCCCTTTCATTGCTGCAAACTCAACCTTCATTGCTTCCAACTCCCTCTTCACATTTGCCACTGCTTTATCCCTCTCCTCCATCACAGCAGCCAGCTCGTTTCTCGTTGCTGCTAGCACGGCCTCTTTTATGAACTCATTTAGTCCACTCATCATTCTGTCAGCAGCCATACGTTCCAATGGCCCAGTTTGAACGACCCTCCTTAGTGACTGAGTTTTATATTCAGCCGCCTCTAGAACCTGGCAAAAGCAAATGGAGGCCCGCATAGTGAAGGTTCAATTTTCTTGAAAAGACTGCAAAATGAGGGGAAAAGAAAGCACACAATAAGGCAGACATGTGAATATGAGAAGAGATAAGGACCATCACAAGTGAGAGACTAGATTACGATATGTAGGACATGGGTTCCAACACACATTTGGCTCAAGCAGTAAAAGGAACAAGAAATTTCAGATGGCAACAGAACAAGAGAAGGTCAGGAGGAGGAGCAGGGGAGACAGGCAGAAGGGGCAAGAAATATGCGTGGGGGGCGCCTAAACGGATAGGATGGTAAATGGCGGCGAGCCGCAGGTCAGTCACATAAGTTAGGCCAGTCACACAAGTTAGGATAGTCACACAAGTTAGGCCGGTCACGCTAGGTTAGTCACACAAGCTAGGTCAGTCACACAAGTTAGGTCAGTCACACAAGCTAGGTCAGTCACATAAATTAGGTCAGTCACACAAGTTAGGTTAGTCACACAAGCTAGTTCAGTCACACAAGCTAGGTCAGTCACACACGTTAGGTCAGTCACACAAGCTAGGTCAGTCACACAAGCTAGGTCAGTCACACAACCTAGTTCAGCCACACAAGTTAGGTCAGTCACACAAGCTAGGTCAGTCACACAAGCTAGGTCAGTCACACAAGCTAGGTCAGTCTGTCTCACAAGTTAGGTAAGTCAGTCAGACAAGCTAGGTCAGTCAGTCACACAAGCTAGGTTAGTCAGTTACACTAGTTAGGTCAGTCAGTCACACAAGTTAGGTCAGTGGCACAAGCTAGGTCAGTCAGTTACAAAAGCTAGGTCAATCAGTCACACAAGGTAGGTCAGTTACACAAGTTAGGTCAGTCACACAAGCTAGGTTAGTCACACAAGTTAGGTCAGTCACACAAGTTAGTTTAGTTACACAAGTTGGGTCAGTCACACAAGCTAGGTTAGTCACACAAACTAGGTCAGTCACACAAGCTAGGTCAGTCAGTCACACAAGCTAGGTCAGTCAGTCACACAAGCTAGGTCAGTCACACAAGCTAGGTCAGTCACACAAGCTAGGTCAGTCAGCCACACAAGCTAGGCCAGTCAGTCACACAAGTTAGGCCAGTCAGTTACACAAGTTAGGTGAGTCACACAAGCTAGGTCAGTCACACAAGCTAGGTCAATCAGTCACACAAGCTAGGTCATTCAGTCGCAAAAGCTAGCCAGTCTGTCTCACAAGCTTGGTCAGTCAGTCACAAGAGCTAGGTCAGTCAGTCACACAAGCTAGGTCAGTCAGTCACACTAGTTAGGTCAGTCAATCACTCAAGTTAGGTCAGTCACACAAGCTAGGCCAGTCAGTCACACTAGTTAGGTCAGTCAATCACTCAAGTTAGGTCACTCACACAAGCTAGGTCAGTCAGTCACACAAACTAGGTTAGTCAGTCACACAAGTTAGGTCAGTCACACAAGTTAGGTCACTCAGACAAGCTAGGTCAGTCACACAAGCTAGGTCAGTCACACAAGTTAGGTCAGTCACACAAGCTAGGTCAGTGTGGTGATGTGAAAGGTGTTCACCCAGACTTGAAGGACATCAAGGACATTCAGAGGAAGAGAAGACCAGAAATGATAACAAAAACAGATAAGTTACATTTTTCTAGCTCTTACACAGCTAAACTATTGCATCACACCACGCAAGTAGGTGAGGTAAGGTGAGGGTCACAAAAAGCTGAATAACTAGAAAGAGTTGGCCAGGTTGGATGGAAGCAAACAGGATGAAAGGGGGGATAATAACATGCTGCATGAGGAGGCAGGGAAGCCATGACAACGAGCCAAATAGCTCAGCCTACTTACCACAGGAAGCACGCAATGGGAAGATCTGAAGGAATAGAGCAAGGCAGAACAAAAGTGGCAAAGAAAGTCTGTAGTAGGAGTGAGAAATTAGCAAAGCAGGCGCTTAAGAGTCGGCTCGTCTTGAACATGGGGGACTGCGGTGCAGAAATGTGAGCGAGAAGAAACGAGATGCAGCAGACACAGGGGAGAGAGGGTGCAATAGCAGCTAAACCAGGGGAGCAAGGAGGGTAATAGGAGGAGGGAATAAGCGGCATAAAAACAGCAGGGGAAAGAGAAGATACGGAAATCGAGAGGGATAACATAAACGTACCGAGTGCAAGGAGGCGAGAAGGCATGAGACTGGGATGGAAACAAATGGACCATATGGGCGGCATGTAAACATCAACACAATCGGTGGAAGGAGATAGGAGTGGTGCGAGAAAAGTGGGATCGCTTGGACGTACAAGAAGACGGTCAGAGAAAAGAAGGAGTGCAGCCAAAGAGAAAAGGTGCAGTAAAGAGGAGCCACACAAAGAGGGCAGTATGGATGGAACAATACTTGAGGTGAGCCTCAGTACTGAGATGCAGAGAGTAGAAGGAGAGAGAAACGATGCTTGGTGAAATGAGCATAAGGGCTAAGGGTATGGAGAGGCTAGACAGAAGATAAGAATTCCCGCGGTCGCCAACTTCGCGTAGAGGTCGCACATTTTGTCCAAAACAGGTTGCACCGGCTCTCCCTCGCTCAAGCGCAACGCGGACAGCTCCCTCTCCATCATGAGCGTCGCGGCGACGGAGGTAGGGGAGTGCAGATCCTTCAGCACGGTCCACGCCTACGGACCGTAATCAATCTCCGGCAGCAGGTACATGACATGGTGACACTGGTTCAGCTCCAAACTTTGCGACATCAAGTAGTAACCAGCCGAGGCGCGCTCGTCCCAATCTTCCTGCAGCGTGGGGTCACTCAGTCTAGCCTCCTCCCCAATCATTAGTTTCAGCAAACCGATCTGACGGCAATAAAATTGCATTTTCCAGGCCCAATCATCATAGCCCTCACTATTGAACTTCTCGACGGTGAAATTCTTCAGCACCTCCTTGATCAGCGAGCCCTGGCTTGTTCGCGCTCCCCTTGACGCCGAAACACCAAAATCTTGGCTGCCGCTACGATATTGGGCTGAAGAACCACCAGTTCCCGCCGACAAATTTCCCGCCATAGCTACCTATAACAAGTATCTCTATAACGCAGCTCTGATACCAGCTTATTGGTGTAAGGGCCTAATAGTCTCAGGCTATTATGACATAATCAAACTAAAAACCTCTCCTCGGGGTCACCTGGTACAAGACCAGCCCCTATCCTCGGGTCCGAGTTTGTAGAGAGAGGAGTCAAGAATAGCTTAGCCAAATAACAAAAGTACTCTGTACGTTGCGCAGCGTGCCTTGCAGACCGTCGATCGGATTAAGCTGACAATTTGCTATATCGAAGCTCGCTCCAAGAGCTTTAAAATGAACCAAGTTGCCTCGCGAAAAGTTATGCCATTACAAAGTTATGGCTCAGACAGCGTTTGCCTAGCGTCGTAGTGCTAGCGTAATAGCGTTGACTCGGGTAGCATTCCGTTGTCGAATCGCGCAGAAACAAAATTCCAGCAAGGAAGAAATTTGCTTGAATTTATTTGACTATATCCAGGTACAAACAGAGAAAGAATATATAGTTCTAGCTAGCAAGGACCTTGGGAATCAACCTGGGAACAAAAAGGAAGGATCCCAAATATTTGCAAGCAACAGAGCCAACCTGGCTGGACAAATGGCAGGTGGTAGGTTGGTAAACAACTTCTGGTTCTGTTTTTCCAACCTAGGAAAACAACAACCAGATTCAGGTCCTAAAAACAGAACCTGTTTTGTCCTTGCATGTGAGAGTACGATGGCTTTTGCTGGCTTTGCTAGATTGCCTGGACTTTGTTATGCTATAACTAGCTTGTGTTTATTTTATCATGCATAGATATGCTTGCTTTCCTAGGTTAGGTGCATTTCTCTATATTATTATAGTTATAGCACCGAACCAGGTTACGTGTACCGAACTCAAGCCTTTTCGGTTGCCACCGAATTGCTTTCTACTGAATTCGGGAAGGTTTTGTTCGGGGCGCTTCGCGACCCATAAAACATTCGCGTAACACTTGGGTAACTGGCCTTGTGTCGTGACTATATATAGCCTCGTGTTGTACCCAAGTGAATCATTCAATTCAAACTCTCTTTCTTGAGCCCGATCTTAGATCCTCACACTTGGTAATCAGAGCCGTTTACACGGGAAGTTTTCGACCACTAAAACCGAGTCTTCAAAAAAGCGCGGGGGTGACGACTATTAAACACCGATTTCGGGTACGTAAAACCGGTTCCGTGTTTTTCACTCCCCCTCGTTTTCAATTTTCGGACGCGCAATGTCAGGGATGGGGGGTCAAGGCCACAACTACGCGACCACCCACGATATCGCTAGCCTTTGCACCGACGTGAAGCAGACGCAGGCGGCGATCGAGCGAATCGAAGCCCTCCTGACAAACCAATCAATAGCCGACACAACAGCAGTGAATGCAGCAGCGAACGTAGCAGTAGCAGCAGCGGCGACACCGACAATTCACGGACCAGTGGTGTCATCTGTCGAAGAGAAAAGGCCCCGCCCTTGCTCGGGCGAAGTCGACCAGGCATTTCGGAACAGAACGTTGTTCGTTTCGTGGTCATCGACGACTTCGGGGACTTTTATCTGTGTGCGACGAGTCGTTTGTCGACGAGATTAATTTGTCGAGGTAGAAGCGTTTCTGCTACTTGATCAAAGTCCTTGTCTAGGAGGAGCTCGTTGACGGGAGAACGGCGTCGAAGACGAGCCATTCTGATATACGGAATTGGCAGAATTGGTGTTTCGACGGATTGCTGGTCGACAGAATTTAGCTCGACGAGTGTTTCGTCGAGCGGAGCGATTCTGGTTGACCAGAATTACTTGGCTCCAAAATTCGCAATGTGCGCGAATTTCGCCCAATCATGAAACAGCAAAGCTCGACCAATCAGGTAATTTTGGAAATTGTACTCCCCAGGAGAATTCGATTCAGTAAGGAAACTGAACCTGAAACACGTTTTTACTAACATTAAAAACGTGCACAACTATGAACGTTGTAAACCTGATCAACTACCAACTCAGGTGAAATATGCATGTGTTTGTCGTTTCACCTGCCGTTGCTGACTCGACGGATTCAAGTGCTTGTCGATGAACGTTTCTACAGGGTTCATTGTCTTTCCTATTTGGTTCTCCTTGCTTGTACTATAATCTTGGTCTATCAACTTTTGCTAGTGGAACTAAGGCAACTAAGTTCAACTAAGTTCACTCCTGAGAATCACTGCCAGAACTCTAACCGTGTGTCCCACACTAGTCAAGCTCTCCCGTAGAATAGTATTTCTCCGCATGGTGCGGTGAGCGTGGACGGCCCCGCATTAGAACCTTCTGATAGCCGACTTCTGCGTTCTTTACCTAAGTTGTTGCTAGGCCGGCAGCCGTCTTAGTCACCATGGTCAACCCCGTCGTTGAAACGGGCGTAGAAGATACCCTGGAGGCGAGAGAGGCTGGTGTTCGGGTACGCCACGAGGCTGGCGGGTACGGCGAGGCGGACTTGGAGATTTTGATCCTTGGAACTCGTACGCAATGGGCGCGTGAGCATCCCCCTCCCCGTGCAGAAGCGGACGACGCGTCTGCCTCTCCCCAACCCGTGCACAACGAAGGTGATGGCGGCAATGTCGTCGGCGGTGGAAGCACGAGGGTTCGCGGAGTGATTCGGCCCGTCGTCGTCAGCATTGGCGGAATGCAGACGCAAGTGCTGAGATTGTCTGCGGTTGGAAGCAGCTCGAATGGCAACGTTGATGGTCGACGTCAATCCCCTCTGCGGAGTAGAGTCAGGCCGACTTCGGCGACTCATGCGTCGGCTGGTCGAGACGGAGACATTGCACCGGCGTACGGATATTTTAATTTTTCGCCGGACAAGATCGCTGTGCCGAAACCACTTGAAGGTCGACACGACTTGATCACGTGGATTGAATCTATCGAGCCTCAGCTGGAGATCGCCGGATTGAAGAAGTTCGTCGACGGCAATGTTGAGACGCCGGACACAGACGACTCTGAACTCTGGACGGAATTTTGCGCTGCTCATCTACTGACATTCATGGTCATTTCGAGGTGTTGCTCTGGTGCAGGTTGAATTGAAGTCGTGCAGACAACGGGTGGATGCTGGCTACCAAGCGTGGCAGTACATCATGCGCACCTACAAAGCGACCGACGAGCTCAACTGGAGAAGAGATTGGCTACCATTTGCATGGGCGAGCAGGAATCGGCAACCGAGTACTGCAATCGAGCGCGGCGAATTTTGGCCGACTTGCGAATGGCTGGCTTCGAGTACTTGGTGGCGTCGTATGTCACGCATGTCATCAACGGCCTCCCATCGAACTACAATCTGATGCGCCGGATGCTGATAATTCCCGGCACACGCGAGACTCTGAACGAGGATTCGCTTTCGAGTCACATCACCCAGGATTAGTTCATGCAGGTTTCTGAGCGGTCTTCAGAGCTTCTTCCGCAGGCCAACTACGTTGCTCCGGCAAAGCAGGGACGCCAACACGGGCAGCGTGGGCAATCTGGCGGCGGCGGTGGCTGGAAGTCATCGAACGTGAAATCGACGGAGGGCGCCGACCGCGGAAAGTCGGCGAAAGGAGGAGATCGCAGCAGCAGTGGCTCGCGTCGAGAAGGACGTCGCTGCTACATCTGCGATGCGCCCGACCACCTCTCCTACGACTGCCCCGATCGCGAGAACTCTAACAACGATGATCACAAGGGAAGCCGCGGAAAGTCCGACAACGGTCGTCGACGTCGGGACAACAAGCCGCGCAAGGAGAAGCAGCCGTCGAAGATGACTTCGACGAAGGATGTTGACTCCTCTGACGAGGAGGCTTCGTGCTCGATGATCAGCGTGGTGGAGCCGACGATCTCGCTGGTGCTGGAGGCTGGCAAAGACTTCAAGGCGGTCGCTCTTGCTGTGCAGGCCAATCCGACCATTCTGCTGCTCGACAGCGGCTGCTCCCACCATTTAATGGGGACGAAGGAGGCCTTTGTCGACATGCAGCCGAGCGGCGATGTACGCCACGTCCGCGGCTTCAACGGGGCACTTCAGAGCGTCGAAGGCAGAGGCACCGTTGCTCTGCAAGGGGAGGCCGGAAAGTAGGTCCTCGTCCCCAACGTACTCTATGTTCCGGGTGTGCACGCGAACCTGCTGTCTGCTGGCCAACTCAAGGAGAACGGCGTGAAGTTACAGGACGACGGCAGAGACATGCTGCTAGTGTCTTCTGCCGGCGATGTCCTTGGTCGAGCACGCTACTCCGGCAGAATTCTCTGCACCAACTTGCGCCCCTGCTCGACGAAGTCGACGATGACTTCGACGGAGGTAGTAGCTCTGCGGACTATCGCGTCGACGACGAAGTTGACCCCGGACATGTTGCACGCACGGCTTGCGCACGTTGGCGTCGACACGATCAAGAGCTCGGCAAAACACGAGGTCGCCGCCAGTCTAGACATCAAGAAGTTAACCGTAGCTGATTTGTCGTGTGCCTCTTGCGTCGGCGGCAAACTTGCGCGGCACACCTTCCCCGACCAAGTCTCGGACGCCAAGAATGCGCTTGATGTAGTGCACGTCGATCTCTGCGGGCCATTTCGGGTGGCCGCCAACGATGGCAGCCTCTACTTTCTTTTGCTGAAGGACAGGAAGACTCGCTACGTGTGGGTTCGGCCGATCGCGAAGAAAAGCGACGTGCTGGTCGTCTTTGAAAAATGGCTCAAGGAAGTGGAGCGGCAGACGTCGAAGACGGTGAAGAAGTTGCGCTCGGACCGCGGAGGGGAGTTCCTTGGTCGCGCCTTCACCGACCTCGTCGAGGACAAGGGAATCCTCCACAATCTAACGTGCCCCTACACTCCGCAGCAGAACGGGATGGTCGAGCAGGAGATGCGCACGGTGGTTGAGGCCATGCGTACGATGCTTCTGCACATGGGCGTGAAGCATCACTGGTGGCACCTCGCTCTGCGATAGACCGTCTGGGTGCGTAACTGCCTTGAGCGGGCTTCTCTGCCAAAGGGGACGACGCCGCACGAGCTGCTGTTCGGGACGAAGCCAGATTTGACGCAGGCGCGAGTGTGGGGCTGCATGGTGCAGTTCATGGTCCCCGAGCAGCAGCGCGGCGGGAAGTTGGCGCCGAAAGCTCGTTGGGGTCTCCACCTGGGCGTGTCGCTGGAGAGCAAGGGCTGGGAGGTGCTCGACTTGACGGACAACAAAATCGTCATGACGGTCAAAGCGATCTTCTACGAGCACCTGTCGAAGTGGAAGGCAGAGTACGGGCCGGCATCGACGAGGACGTCGTTTGCCCCGCCGCCGGATTCCTCCCCGGAGATGACTCCTCTGCTCGCCGTCGTCGACGAGCCTGATGACGAGGACGTAGAGGAAGTCCCACTCCCTCCTCCTGTTGTGCCCTCGTCGACCGCCGGCGATGAGGGGAGACTTAGTGCGTCGCCTGCGGCGCCGACCGGTTGCATCGCCGGTGGCTGACGTGACGCCGAGAAGGTCGGCGACGGGAAGCGGCAGACGACAGGGGAGCTGTCGACGTCAAAGCCGACTTCAGCAAAGCCGTCGGCAGAGGCGCCACTTGCAGAGAGGCTGCTGTCAGAGGCACCGAAGCAGACTGCAGAGGAGCCATCGGCAGAGGCGCCAGCTTCAGGGGAGCCGTTGGCAGAGAAGCCGGTCCTGGGGGAGCAGTCGGTAGAGGAGCTGCTAACAGGGGAGCAATTCGACGACGACTCGTCGAACGATGACGTTGTGGAAGTCGTCGGTGCGGCTGGCGGCGGTGAAGGGGAGCTGTCCAACGATAGCGACGTGGTAGAGGTCACAGTCAAAAAGGAGAGACCATGCCGTTCTACCCGCCCCAACATTAGCAAGCCGCCAGAGAAGCTGAGCTACCATGCTTGTCTGCCGCCGATGGCCTACAGCACTCTGCTCGACAACGCAGAGGCCGACATGCATCTGCCTGAACTCGACCCCGACATGCATGCTGACCCAGCGCATCGTTGGGACATCGCCAACATGATGGTGAAGGAGGCGTTGGCGAGTTGGAAGGGCAAGGTGGTGAAAGCGGCCATGGATGAGGAGATCAAGAGTCTCATCTCCAACGGGACGTGGGAGCTGATCGAGCGTCCGCGCGGCGTCAACATCATGAAGAACCGCTGGGTGCTTATGACAAAGTACCACGTCGACGACACGGTCGCCCGCGAGAAGGCTCGCCTGGTGGTGAAAGGTTTTACGCAGGTCTACGGTGCAGACTACGTACGCGCCGGTGGGGAGCTACGTAACTTTGCGGTAGCAGTCCTCGACCTGCATCTGATGCAGCTGGACATGAAAAATGCGTTTCTGCAGAGCAAGCTGGATCGCGTCCTCTATATGTACCAGCCCGACTACTTCAACGACGGAACTGGCCGAGTCTGCAAGCTGCTGAAGAGCTTGTACGGCCTGAAGCAGAGTCCGCTGCTGTGGTACTCGGCGCTCGATGCGGTGCTGACTGGAGCAAACTGGCAGAAGAGCCAGGTTGATGAGGTGCTGTACTTCAAGGTCGGTGACGACAGAGTGGCGTGCTGGGTGCTCGTCTACGTCAACGATCTGCTCGCTGCAAGTAGCAGCAATGCGATGCTGAAGGAGCTGCAGGAGGCCGCCTTCGAGCTGCGCGAAATCAGCCCGGTCGAGAAGTATCTCAGGCTGGAAATCGTGCGCGACCGTCCTGCTAGGAAGCTGTGGCTTTATCAGCAAGTCTACGTCGACAAGCTGCGTCGGCGTTTCATCGACAAGGAGGAAACCGGGTGAGTACCAAAGACACCAGTCTCCGTCGACGCCTACGCAGAGCTAGTGTTCGACGACGAGGAGATTCAGTCGCGCGAGGAAGCAGAGTACCGGCAGAAGGTCGGCTCGCTGCAGTTCGCAGCCACCACGACGAGGCCTGATATTGCTTTTGCTTGCAGCAAGCTTGGTTCCGGCCTGACAGTGCGGAGCGACAACCACTGGCGTGAGGTCGATCGCTGTCTGCACTACCTCGCTGAAACCCATGATGCTGCTCTGGAGTTCGGTGGCGGACCAGAGTCGATGTGTCTGGTCGGCTACGCAGATGCCGATGACGCTGGCGACAAGCAGAATTGGACAAGCACGGGTGGCTACGTTTTCATCTTCTGAGGAGCCGCAGTCTTCCGGTCAAGCCAGCGCATTAAGTGCACAACGCTTTCGTCGACCGAATAAGAGTACGTCGCGGCTACCGAAGCTGGCAAGGAGGCTCGCCGTCTACGTTTCCTCCTTGCAGATTTCCGTCTGCTTGACGCAAAGAAGCTGATTGTTCTGCACGTGGACAACCAGTCGGAGATCACTGTCGTAGAGGGCTTGGGGCTCAAGGGAAACCTCAAGCACATGGAGCGACGCTACGCCTGGCTGCAGCAGATGGTGAAGCGCGGGAAGATTGCTCTGCAGTACATTCCGACCTCCGAGCAGCCGGCAGATTTTCTGACGAAGGCGCTGCATTTTCTGGCTTTCAACTGGTGCTTTGTCGCAATCGGACAAGTGCGTCTGGCTGACGTGGGTGACGGGGATGATGAGGTGCAGCAGTAGGTGCCATGCCCTTTCTGCATGACTGGTGCGGTGATCGACGTGCAATGTGTTCGGTGCACGTAGAAGGAATTTTCTCCTTGTATTCTATCCCTCTGGCTTCTGGGTGGACCTTGTGTGTGGGTGCCCAAGCGTGAGCTAGGCAGGGGAGTGCCCAAGAGAAAAGGCCCCGCCCTCGCTTGGGCGAAGTCGACCAGGCATTTCGATACAGACAAACTGTTGGTGTAAGGGCCAAATAAACTCAAGCTACTAAGACTTAATCAAACTTAAAACCTCTCCTTGGGGTCACCTCCAAGGGTCCTTAGGTGCCTGGTCAAGACCAGCCCCTATCCTCGGGTCCGAGTTTGTAGAGAGAGGAGTCAAGAATGACTTCGCGAAAATAACAAGAGTACCTTGAACGTCGCGCAGCGTATCGTGAAGACCGTCGATCGGATTAAGCTGAGAATTTCCTATATCGAAGCTCGGTTCGAGAGCTTTAAAGTGAACCAAGTTGCCTCGCGAAAAGTTCTGCGATTACGAAGTTATGGCTCGGACAGCGTTGGCCTAGCGTCGTAGTGCTAGTGTACTAGCGTTGACTCGGGTAGCATTCCGCCGTCGTACCGTGTAGAACGAAATTCCAGGAAGGGAGGAATTCGCTTGAATCAAATTGACTATGTTCAGGTACAAACAGAGAAGGAATAAATAGCTCTAGCTAGCAAGGACCTTGGGAATCCACCTGGGAACAACCAGGGATGATCCCAAATAATTCCAAGCAACAAAACCAGCCTGGCTGGACGAAACAGCAGGTGGTAGGTTGGTAAACAACCTCTGGTTCTGTTTTTCCAACCTGGGAAAACAACAACCATGTTCAGGTCGAAAAAACAGAACCTGATTTGTCTTTGCCCAACCAGCCAAATGCTGGTTCCGCTGGTTTCCCCTGGCCCAGTAGCATGCAGATACAGACAAACAACATCCAACCTTCACCTAAATTGTACCCCTATAGTGCCTACCCATCTACACTATAGTCAACCAAACAAAATAGTACAATTCGGAGTTGGATAGAACTGAATCTGCGAAATCAAGTCCCGAACCGCAAAGGTTCCATCTTGGTTCCTTTGCGAAATTGTCCTTTCTGCTTGCACTGTTAAGAACGCATACAATGTTGTGCAGAAGCGCACATTGCGCGAGTACCTGCAAATGCATCAAGAAATAATTGTGAAAGCAAACAAACACACGAACATTCCATTCACACCCAAATGCATTCGCACACGCATACTCGTACAAACAAACGGCAGGATGTCGTGCAATGTGAATTTGCACCCAACACACTCCCCCTCAGCCTGCCGGCTGCATCCCCATCATTCCATGCTAGTTCATGCTCATTCCACTCATGCGCACACAACGCCAATGTGGCTCATCCGCAAGTCTCTTGGTGAGGAAGTCTGCTGGCTGCTGGTGAATCTTGATGTAGATCGGATTCACCGTCCCCCTCTTCACCTCCTTACGCAGCCAGTGCCACTTGATACGCATGTGCTTGTTCAGTCCATGAAGCACAGCGCTCCTGGCCATCCCAAGAGCCCCCTTGCTATCACAAAACAGCGGGGTACCAACCTTCTGCTCCTGGCCAATCTCCTCTAACAGCCTCCTCAGCCAAATCACCTCCTTCACCCCATGGAACATCGCCATGTACTCTGATTCCACGGAAGAGAGTGTCGTCTCCGTTTGCTTCTTGGACCTCCAACTAACAGGTCCTCCCCCAACTACACAGATGTATCCTCCTACAGATGAGGAATCCTCCTTCTCAGAAGCCCGCGTAGCATCGGTAAAGCAAGTGAGAAAGAGCTTGCCTTCTCCAAGCCTCTCCCCCTTCCCTTTCAGCACCTCAACCCCTTTCTGCTTCACCTGTGCAGATGCGGAGTATTGAACTCCAATGCTTGGGTGAGAGTTCAGGTACTTCACCACACGCTCAGCTGCATCCACCTGCTCAGCTGCATCCACCTGCTCCTCTGATGGATTCTGCACCACCCTTGCCAGCTGCCCAACCGAGAAAGAGATGTCGGGCCTCGTGTGAACTGCTGCATACAAGAGGCTGCCCACCAAGGACTGAAATTGCTGCTGCTCCTCGGCTTCAACCCCTTCATTCTCTGCAGCCTTCATAAGCTTGAATTCTGCTGGCAGGGGAGTTGCAATCTTGCGCTCATTCTCAATCCCATACTTCTCCCCCAGCTCCTTGATGAACTTCTCCTTGTGTAGCTTCAACCACCTGTGATCTGGATCCCTCTCCACGTGCATCCCGAGGTAGAACTTTACCTTCCCAAGGTTCTTGCACTTGAAGTTCTCCATCTGCTGCTGCTGCACATTCTGGATCTCCTTCATGCTGCTGCTAAAGAGAAGAATGTCGTCCACATAGACCAGAAACAGCACCAGCTTCTCCCCCTCCCCCTTGAGAAAGAGGCTCTCATCACACAGTTGCTTGTCCTGAATCCCATCTCCTCTAAAACAGCTGCCAACTTCTGGTACCAGCAGCATGGCGCTTGCTTCAAGCCGTAGATGGACTTTTTCAGTTTGCACACCCTGCCTGTACCATCCTCATACCCAGGCGGCTGCGTCATATATATATCCTCCTCTAAAATCCCATTAAGAAATGCTGTTGATACATCCATCTTAATGACTAATTTCCCACTAACGGCTGCATCTGCCAACAAGACACGGAGGGTAGGGGGTTTGGCAGTGGGAGCAAAGATCGCATTGAAGTCCTGCTTCTCCTTCTGCATAAACCCCTTAGCCACCAGCCTACTCTTGTAGATGGTGACCTGTCCCTTGTCATCGGTCTTGATCCTTTGCACCCACTTGCACTGTACGGCTTTCTTCCCCTCAGGCAGCACCACCAGCTCCCATGTCCCATTCTCTAGCAGGCTCTGGTACTCAGCATCCCTGGAAACCAGCCACTTCTCCCTAACAGGTCCAGCTAATGCCTCCTCCATGCTAGCTGGTTCCTCTGGTGCAGGGGCAAGAAAACAGTAGGCAGGTTCATCCTCCTCATCCGGGTCATAGCCATGCGGTAGAATCAGCAATGCCTCCTCTGTCCCAAGCTGCTGCTCTGCTACATCAGCTCCTGCAGTCAGCTTCTTAGTAGCCATACGGGTACGTCCTGGCCTGGAGACAGGTGTCTCCCAAACCTTCATAACGACACCCTTCGGCTTCTTGGTTTCCCCCTGCTGCTGCTCTCCTCACTCGGATCCAGCAGCTCCACTAGTGCTACCGCTAGTCTCCACACCATTGTTTTCACCGGCAGGTGCCTCCTATACCTTCTCTCCATCACCACTCTCTGCAGCTGCCTCCTCTCCCTCCTCCCACACACTAGGAGTCAGGTTCAGCTGCATGGTGATCTGCTCCATCTGCTGGGACACCCTGGCCTCCGATTGTTTCTCCCAGCTCCCATACATCATGCCCTCAACAAACTTCACATCCCTGCTGTCAAACAATACACCCTTAGAAGGTTTCCACAGCAGCCATCCCTTGCTCTCAACAGCCAGCCCCAAATGCACACACCAAATTGCACTCGCCCCCAACTTACCGCGGTAGGTCTTGGGGACGTGGGCGACTGCCATGCAACCGAACACCCTCAGCATGTCCACCGGCGGCTTCCTCCCAAGCCACCTCTCCAACGGCACCCACGAGTCATCCCCAACCTTGGTGAGTACCCTGTTCCTTGCGACGGTAGCGTGCCGAACAGCATGGGGCCACATCAAGTTGCCCAGCCTTGATTCTATGAGCAGCGCCCTAGCTGTCTCCAGAATTATCCGGTTCGGCCGTTTTGCTACACTGTTGGACTGTGGGGTGTAAGCCGTGGTCAGCTCCCTCTGGATGCCCTGCTTCTTGAGCCAGGCCATCATCTCAGCTCCAAGGAACTCACCACCCCGATCTGTCCTAATCCGCTTCACCACACACTCCGCTTGCTTCTCCACGAATGGCAGCCAATCTTCCCGCATCGTAGAGGCGGCGTGGTCCTTCTGCTTTAGCGGATATGCCCACATAAGCCTGCTCCAATCATCCACTATGGTCAGAAAGTACCGCTCCCCCTTGTGCCCCTGAACCGGCAGCAGCCCAACCAAGTCCATGTGGACCAGCTCCAAAGGCTTCTTGCTCCTGCCAGCCACACTATGGAAGGGGAAACAGGTAAACTTTGAGAGCAAACAGATTTCACAATTCTCATCAGGTGGCTGTCCGTTCAGATTCAGACCCTTAACGGCTCCATCTTTCTCCAACTGCTTCAACAAGGGCATTGCCACATGCCCCAAGCGTCGGTGTGCCGTTGCCCAATCCGTCTCCCCAGATCTGGCCGACACTTTCACACCAAACCCTCCAACGGCATTGCACTCCCCCTGGGATGCAGACCCCTCTCCAGCCTGCCCCCCACCGTGCCACGCCAATGCTGGCAGCTGCCACATGGATCTGTACACGTTCGTGCTCTCGTGCAGATCCCAAAGCACCCGACTGCCCAGCTGCCCCTTGTAAGTGCGTGCGCCATCCGTGCTAGTGCTCACCCCAGCCTTGGCAAGCTTACGGAGGGAGATGAGGTTGGCCTTGAGTTCAGGGACGAGGAGAACGTCATGCAGCACCACCAGCTTGCCATCCGCTCCCTTAAACGCAGCTCGTCCCGCACCAGCCACCTTCAGCGCGTGTCCAGAGGCGGAGCACACGTCGTTGATCGGTGCAGCGCGTACGTGGTCCAGAAGGTCCTTGCGCGGTGTCATCGTCCAAGCAGCGCCCATGTCCAACACCCAATAGTCCAGGGGGTGCAGCTCTGCTCCAACCTTGGCAGAGGCGTCTCCTTGCTCCCCCTACTCTCCAATATGGAAGAACTGGCCCGCGGTGCACTCCTTCTTCTCCGCACCGCCGTTGCTCTTCGGGTTGTTGTCGGACGAATCGGTGACCATGTTCGCGCCGTTTTTCTGGTTCCTCTTTGCGCCGCCATCTTGGTGACGATTCTGGGGGGTCCATCCATCGGTTTTCTTATAGCACAAAAACCAGGGGTGCCCCTCCTTTTCACAATACCAGCAACTTCCTTTCATTTTGCCACCAGCACCCGACTTGCCCCCACGTCCAGATTTCGCACCGCGACACCAACCGGTACCTCCTTGTTGGTCGTTGGAGTCGTCGTCCTTCTTTGCACCGCGTCCAGCACCACCGTGTCAGAGATAGCAGGCAGAAAGTTAGAACAGTGAAGAGGGTTTGCACTAGCAGCAGTTGAGATACATATAGGAAACCCTAATTGGGTTGTACTTGCTATAGAGTACCCCACTGCAGGCTAGACAAACTACACATTCTGACACATCCCCATAGTCAAAGTGGGGTATGATCAGCACAACAAGCAGCAGTTCACAGTTCACAAATATAAGCAAAACTAGAGGCTTTCACAGAGGGCAAATGAGGAGGAGGAGGGACTATGAGAGGAGAGGAGGTGGTGGGCGGCAGCTGAAGCTACTGGCACACGGCGCAACTGGAGCAACTGGCACACGGGCAACTGGAGCAACTGGCACACTGGCAACTGGAGCAACTGGCACACGGGCAACTGGAGCAACTGGCTCCGCGGCTAGACGAGCGGCAGGAGCAACTGGCTCACGGGCTCGGAGCAACACGCTCACGGGCGACTGGAGCGACGGGCTCACGGGCGACTGGCGCAACGGTCTCACGGGCGACTAGAGCTGCAGGCTTCACGGCGGCCACCCCCCTTTCAACCTCCCCCATTGTCCCAAAACTCCCGTTCACGCACCCCCTGCTGAACCCTAGCTCCACACCCACGACACCCCCCTAGCGCCACGCCCGCGGCTCCCACACATCCACCCACCTCAGCGGCAGCTGCAGTAGTGGGAGACGGAGGATGAGGAGGAGCAAGTGACGACACACACACCCGCCACCCCCATACCCACCACCCCGCAGTTGCACGAGGGCAGGAGGTGGCAGGGGCGGTTCGCAGGCTGCAGGGGCGGTTCGCGGGCTGCAGGGGCGGTTCGCGAGCTGCAGGAGGGGCAGCGCGTGGGCCCCCCGAGGGCTCCACGGCGAGTGACGGGAGGGGGGCCGCGCGCGGGCCCCCGAGGGCGCCTCGACGGGCGACGGGAGGGGCTGCGCGCGGGCCCCCAGGGCGCCTTGACGGGCGACGGGAGGGGGGCGATGCGTGGGCCCCTAGGGCGCCGCGGCGAGGCAATGGGAGGGGGCGACGCGCGGGCCCCCAAGGCGCCGCGACGAGGCGACGGGAGGGGGCGGCGCGGGGGCCCCCAAAGCGCCACCATGAGGCGACGGGAGAGGACGGCGCGCGGGCCCCCAGGGCGCCGCGACGAGGCGACGGGAGGGGGCGACGCGCGGGCCCCCAAGGCGCCGCGACGAGGCGACGGGAGGGGGCGGCGCCCGGGCCCCCAAAGTGCCGCGACGAGGCGACGGGAGAGGACGGCGCGCGGGCCCCCGGGGGCGCTTCGACGGGGCAGGTAACCGCCGCGCGCCTCGGGGCGCACGGCGGGCAGAAAACCGCCGCGTGCCCCGAGCGCTCGGCGAGCAGAAAACCGCCATGCGCCAGGAGCGCGTGGCGGGAAGAAAAAAACGTCGCGCGCCATGGGGCGCGCGACAGTCAGGACAGCAGCGGAAGCTAACGGTGGGCCCACAGGCTAGGAGCGTGACCGCTTTGATAGCATGTCAGAGATAGCAGGCAGAAAGTTAGAACAGTGAAGAGGGTTTGCACTAGCAGCAGTTGAGATATATGTAGGAAACCCTAATTGGGTTGTACTCGCTATAGAGTACCCCACTGCAGGCTAGACAAACTACACATTCTGACACACCGAAGCCTCAACCTCTGGCACGTCGGCTCCCTTGCATCCCGTAGCCGCTGCTGCCGTCGTCTCCACTCCTCGGTTGGCGGCAACGGAAATCCTCCTCCAGAATCTTTGTCCGCACCCACTCGAGTGTCCACGAGCTCTGGTTCTGCGGCAGGCTCAGTCCGCTCGTGAATTGAAGCCACGATTTTGGCAGCAGCGAGAGCATCTTCAAGCACTTGGTCTGCTCCGGGTAGGTGATTCCTGCAGTCGCCAACTTCGCGTAGAGGTCGCGCATCTTGTCCAGGACAGGTTGCACCGGCTCTCCCTCGCTCAGGCGCAACGCGGACAGCTCCCTCTCCAGCATCAACGTTGCAACAACGGAGGTCGGGGCGTGCAGCTCCTTCAACACGGTCCACGCCTTCGGACCGCAGTCAACCTCCGGCAGCAGGTGCATGACGTGGTGACGCTGGTTCAGCTCCAAACTCTGCGACATCAAATAGTAGCCAGCCGAGGAGCGCTCGTCCCAATCTTCCTGCAGCGTGGGGTCACTCGGTCTAGGCTCCTCCCCAATCATTAGTTTCAGCAATCCAATCTGACAAAAATATAGTTGCATTTTCCAGGCCCAATCATCATAGCCCTCACCATTTAACTTCTCGATTGTGAAATTCTTCAGCACCTCCTTGACCAGCGAGCCCTGGTTTGTTCGCGCTCCCCTTGGCACTGAAACACCAAAATCTTGGCTGCCGCTACGATCTTGGGCTGAGGATTTACCAGCTCCTGTCGAGGTGTTGCCCGCCATAGCTACCTATAACGAGGATCACTATAACGCAGCTCTAATACCAGCTTGTTGGTGTAAGGGCCTAATAAACTCAAGCTACTAAGACTTAATCAAACTTGAAACCTCTCCTCGGGGTCACCTCCAAGGGTCCTTGGGTGCCTGGTCAAGACCAGCCCCTATCCTCGGGTCCGAGTTTGTAGAGAGAGGAGTCAAGAATAACTTAGCCAAAATAACAAGGGTACCTTGAATGCCGCGCAGCGTATCGTGCAGAACGTCGATCGGATTAAGCTGAGAATTTCCTATATCGAAGCTCGCTTCAAGAGCTTTAAAATGAACCAAGTTGCCTCGCGAAAATTTTTGCCATTACGAAGTTATGGCTCGGACAGCGTTGGCCTAGCGTCATACCCATTCATCGCCGTTTTCGTTTCCTATGGGAGCTCCGTCAGATAGAGTCCTTCGCGAACTGCTTCACTTGCTGCGATGCTGCTTCTGCTGACAAAAGGGCGATGAGCTCCTGCTTCTGTGACTTCCAAGAGATGGTTCTTGCAGGCTCAAGTTTGAAAATGAAGCCTGTGCGGGACCTCCTGTTATCTGCATCCCCACCATGATCAGCGTCCACATAGTCAGTAAGCTGTAGGTTGGCCGTTAAGTTCACTTTGTAGGTGAGGCTGATATCAGGTGTAGAGACGAAATATTGTAGGGCGTGTTGCAGGCCCGCCCTATTCTCCCCTTCAGGTCGGTGCAGGTACTAGGCGAGCTGGCTGGCGATGTATGATAGGTCCGGGAGGCATGTGACGGCGGCGAAGAATAGACACTCGAGCTTCTGCTGGTAGAGGCGATGGTTGGCAGCGGAGAGGGGGGTGGTGTCGGGCTTGTGGTTAGGAGGAGTGCGAAACGAGGTGGTGATGCCCACGGAAGCGATACCGAACTTCTTGGCAAGAGTCTCGGTGTATTTCGCGGCAAAGAGGTGGATTGTGTCGGCTGTCTGGGTGATGTTGAGGCCGAGGAATTGGGTGACGTCGTGGTTGATGGTCACCGCGAGCTTTTCTTTGATGTCGCGTTCAAAACAATCAGGCAGCTCCGCGTTGTCTCCGGGGTAAAGCAAGTCGTCCACGTAAGCGACGAGCAAGATGAAGTTATCGCGGGTCTCAAGGTGGTACATCCCCTGGTCGTGAGGAAGCTGCTGGAAGGCGAGTTTGATGAGCACGGTGTGGAGGTACTGCTACCAGAGGTGTGGTGCCTGCTTGATCCCGTAGAGGGACTTCTGTAGGAGGCAGATAGTGTCGCCATTCTCCTCGAAAGCATCCTGCTGTTCAACGTAGATGACCGCATTGACGACCACGTAGAGAAACGCGTTTGAAACGTCGATCTTGCGCAGGGGGTGATGCTCCATGGCTGCGACGCAGAGAAGGACTCGCACGGAGGTGTGACGACCGACAGGTGCAAACGTCTTATCGTAGTCCACGAACTACCCATCGTGCCTTGTACTTGTGGATGGCGCCATCCGCGAGCGCTTTGATCCCGGAGACCCATTACCTGTGAGGATTATCCTCCCCTTTGCGTGTCGTCGTGGTACCAGCTTCCAGGTTCCGTGCATTTGGAGTGCAGCGACTTTTGCGGCCATGGCTGTTCTCCATTTCTTAGCATCGGGCGCGCTCAATGCTTGGTGAACACTGGTGGGTTCAACCAGTTGCTGGTTCCGCGGATGGTGACTGCGAGGCCGAGGACGCGAAGTCCGGTGAGGTTGGATTCAGCTGCATTTGTAACTTCGACCACGTAGTCGTCATCGCCAGGAATGTCACGAAAGGTGTCGCGAGAAGAATCGCAAGCAGAGTCTTCCTCCATTGGTGAGTGCATTTCTGCACTTGCATAATCATGTCGTGCATGTACTGATTCGTGTTGATTAGTGTCTGTTGGGAAAAAGGTTGCTGTGCCGAGCTCTTCCGTAGCAGGTACAAGTGTTGCCTCGTCTCCAGTTGGCTCGTCTGGCCGTTCGCCTGTCACGTCGACTTCGTCCTCATCTTTAGCGTAGCTATGCTGTCCCTGGAAGATTGTTCTCTGGTGCGTTCTGTGCAGTGCGGTGTTGTCGGTACAGTGGCAGGGTCAGTCTTTCGTATAAGATGCAGTCACGTGATCGCGTGAGTTGGTGGGTGGCGAAGTCCAGAATTGTCCAGGTGTGGTATTCGGATTCGATTCCGAGGTGGATGCCCTAGTGGGCACGGTCATAAAATTTTCCGGTCTAGGCAGTGTGGGGGCGGTACTGTACCATACACCTGAAATCCCGTAGCATGCGTGTGTCGCGGTTTTTGCCGGTCCACTCCTTGAATGGCGAAGTGTTGTTGGGCAGTGCTTTCGAAGAAAGCGTGTTGTGCAGGCGAACTGCATGTGCCATCGCGAAGGGCCAATACTTGGTTGGCACGGCTGACTGCTTCATGAGGGCTCGCATTTTTGTCGCAAGGCTCCTGTTGGTTCGCTCTGCCAGTCCCAGTTGCTCGTCAGCGTAGGGGAGGGAAATCATCCTCTAGATCCCTTTCTCTCCACAGAGGGTTCTGAAATCCTCTGTCTGGTACTCCAGTGCTCCATCGGTTTGGAAGGCCTTCAGCTTCCTCCCCTCACTCTGGGTCTCTGCCATGTTAAGCCATAGATAGAAGCATTGATAGGCGAGGTAGCGGCTGCTGACGTTCACGGCCCAGACGAAGCGCGTACCAACGTCGATGAAGGTGAGAGTGTCTTGTTCTCCTCCGACCCCTTTTGCCATGAGAACTAGGAAAACGTTGTAGACTTTCTCGAGCCGTTTGTATCGCTCGGCTTCAGGTATCTTCTCGGTGAAGGGTGTGTGACGCAGCACGGCTGTCGGGCAGACGGTGCAGTTGGGTAAGTCAGTCCTTAGTTTCAGCAGCTTTCCATCCGGCAGCGATAGTGCGTCTAACGCAAAGACTTTTGCGTTGATGCAGTTGTTGAGCACTTCGATTGACGGGTGCCCAAATCGTTGATGCCAGATGTCGGGGTCGGCGCGGTAACATTTCGTGCGTGCATAGAGCTCCTTCTCTTGCGATTTTCTGCAGTTTCTTTTCCCACTTATTCTGTAGGTTCTTCTGGCACTGCGATGTAGATTGCTACTGCTTGGAGTGTCGCTACGGCTTTAAGTCAATTCCCTTCTTACTCCAACACTTATTACAGCGAAATCTAACCGTGGGACTCCTAACGGTTACGAACCGTTCGGGCAGAATCCTCGCCACTGCTGCTGCCTGATGATGTGTGCCCTGACGGTCCAGATGTTGCGTAACCATACGCGACTCTTCACGTCATTCTGCCTTTCCGTCTTCGGCCTCGGTACTGTGTGCTTCACTTGCTGCTGTCAGGAGTGCACAGTGTCTTTCTTAAATTACTATTCGTAACACTTCACTATGTCATCAGTAGTTCTAATTACTTCCGCGATATTGCATTCTGCGCACTCTTGCATTGTTCAAATCATAACAGGAACGCTGAAGTTTTCCTTACAACCCGTAAAGGTTTGACATGATTTCAGGACATCATTTCAGTATCACTGCAACGAATTTTCCATTTCCTTACGCCGCATCCCTGCTTAGCGCGTACACCACTGTACCAACCACACTCGCCACCGTTACCACTCGCGACATTCGCCTCGACTATTTCCCACCACCTCGCCCGTCGCACCCTAACCGCACGGCTCGGCTGGTAACTCGCGCTTCGGACCTCTGCCTCGATACTTCCCAACCTCAGCCCCAGCCCCAGTCCCAGGCCCGTCGCGCGTCACCCACAGTTCGTTACCGTTACCACTGTGGCCTTCGCTGTTTAGTTCTCGCTCATGACTTCGCTCACTTGTACTCTTGCTTCGATAGTGCAATACTCGTTCGTTCACTCAATTGCACTCGTAACACTTGGTATTCAGAGCCTTCGATCTCTTCTCGGACCGCACCCACACCTTCGTTTCCCCAGTAATTCATTTTTTTGGGGGGGGGGGGGGGGGGGGGGGGGGTAGACGTCTCTCAACGAAACAAGCACCGCCATTCCTAGTGCTCTCTCGTAAGCACGCACGGCCACGACAGAGGCTCTCGCTGAGCTTGCCCGACACCTCCGCCATGGCCGAATTCACTCGACCGTCTCGTGCGCCAAATCGAAGACTCGGCGCTCGAAATTGCGACACTCACAGCGGAACATGACTCCGCTCGTCAGCAAGCCACGGTGAATGCTCCAGCGCCACCACACGCACCTGCAAATGCACCCGCACAATCGGAGGAGCCGATCGTCATTTCATCAGGCGCAAAACAACAGCGTGGGACAACGCTCAGGCGCAGCGAGTGATGGCGCCGCTCAATCGATGCCTGGCATGGAGAGGAACAGAGCCACGCCAAGCCCGCAGGAGCCTCGCGAAGCCCGTCAGCACGTGGAGTTTGCGGCGACAAGTGGCGACCACGCTATCATGGCACCGATGCCACTCAATCCGCAGCGCTCGCCCTGTATCGACCCGAGCCAGCGTGGAGGTCCGACGGTTCAGTCGTGGGTCTTCATGATGAACGTCTTTTTTTACGCAAACTACGTCGAGTCGGGCGCAGCGAAGATCCGATATGCCATCTCGCTGCTGAGGGGCCCGCCATGGACTGGTGGCGAGTCATTGTGACGTCGCCACGCGCCTATGAGCCACCGTCGCAAGAGGAAGGGTCCACGGGAATAGTTGTCACCTGGAGTTCATTCTGCAAAACCGCCCAATACAGCACGTCGACTGCGTACTTGGCGGCATCTCGGATCGGTTCAAGACTATACGAGCGGTTTCCTTGCATTATGCAAGCAAGTCGACTACATGCACGAAGCAGAGCGGGTGGACCGTTACGTCGGAGGGCTGAAGCCGGACATCTCGCACGAAGTCATGCTACGCGGACTCTCGAATTTCAACGAGATTCTCGCGCTCGCCGAGAAAATCGACATTTTATGCCATCCGAGACCGAGGTCCTACTACGGGCATCGCCCTCGGGGACCAATCAAGCATGCCACTGTACATGCTGTTGCGACAAATGCAGCTGTCGCGCCGTTTAAGGGGCGCTGCTTTGCTTGCAATAGGCCGGGCCATCGCAAGAGTGAGTGCCCAGAGGAGCTGAGGCGCTGCGGAGCAGAGCAGGGGAGGGAGTCCTTAAGGCAAAGAAACGCCAGCAGTCAGTAGGAATCGGGCCAACTACTGACGAGATTGCCTGCTCGCCCAACCCCACCGACCCTCACCGAGTCACAGTACCGATTCACGCCATCGATCGGGCTCGGACGAATAAGGAGGGTACAGCGACGGATTGCCCAGTACTGATCCACGGGAAAATACAGGGAGCAGCAGTGAAGTTTTTATCAATGGAGGAGCAAGTCACAGTTTAGTTAATAACGCGACCGCACGGAAATTGCAACTGACACTTAGCCGGTGTTTACCGGAGATAGATGCACGTTTAGTTGACGGCACGCCGCTGGCCATACGGGAGAAGGTGGAAAAGGTAAAAATCCGCTACGGGGGGAACTTCGGGTTTACACAGGAAATGCTCGCGACGATAATGGATGGGCATGACACTTTACTAGGACGGGATTGGCTGCGACGGTGTAACCCGCGAATTGACTGGACGACGGGTAGCTGCACTGTGCGATGTAGCGGTAACTGGGTTGAACTACCTCGCTGGCAGTCGCCTGAGTCATCAACGGTCCACATCAATGCCATCACCATGAAACGGGCTGTCGCCGCTGGAGCTGATGTATACGAAGTGCACATCGCAGTGGTAGAGGAAGCAGGGCAACCGAGCGATTTCAAGAAACTGCTGGCAGCTGTACCACCCGAACTACAGGAACTGTTGAAACGGTACCCGGGAATTTTTCCCGACGACTTACCGGAGGGACTGCCACCTCCCGCTAACTGACCTACTGCGAAAGGGGGTAGAGTTTACGTGGGGAGAAAAAGAGCATGTTGCCTTCGCTGCCCTGAAAAATGTTCTCTGCACACCACCCGTCCTGCGCATTGCAGATCCCCACCGTCCTTTCGAGATCGTTACGGACGCAAGCGACATCGCCATCGGAGCAGTCCTGTTACAGGATTTCGGCAACGGCCTCCAACCCATCGCGTACGAATCACGGAAGCTGCACCCGTCCGAGAAAAATTACCCGATACACGACCGCGAAATGCTCGCGATTGTGCACGCCTTCAAAGTGTGGCGCTGCTACTTGACCGGAGCCGACGTGACAGTACGGACAGATCACAAGTCACTACAGTACCTTCGCGCACAGCCCAACCTCAACCCACAACAGATTCGCTGGCTCGATTTCCTCGAGTCAAACTTTCACTACACGGTCACCTACAAAAAAGGAGCCTCCAACATCGCCGACGCACTGACCCGCCCCACTGCACAAATTCATGCTATACTACTCGCCCAGACCAGCCCGCTACTGACAGGACTATTTACCCACAGATATCAAATAGACCCGTTCTTCACAGGAGGAAATTCGCAGCAGTTTGCAGCCGCAAAAAGGATCTATTACGTAAAAACCGGCACCGACCGCATCTGGGTGCCAGGGTACACTCTATTAAGGGAGCTGTTACTACAGGAGGCACACGACGGGGTTACCTCAGGACATTTCAGGGTAGAAAAGACGCGGCAGCAACTGCAGCGGTACTACTACTGGCCAGAGATGTTGACCGACGTGCAACGCCACGTGGCTTCGTGTCCCACCTGCCAAATCATGAAGTCGTCACGACAGCGGCCGGCAGGACAGTTGCAGCCGATACCACCCCCAGAGCGTGTTTGGCAGCAGGTGACGATGGGCTTCGTCACGGGGTTACCGGCTGGGGCAAGTGGGAACGATGCGATCCTGGTCGTCGTCGATCGACTCACGAAATGGCGCATTTTGCAGCCTGCAAGAAATCCATCTCAGCCGAAGAAACAGCTCGGCTCTTCATCACCACCGTGATACCAGCAGCTATCATTAGCGACAGAGATACGAAATTCACCAGCAATTTTTTGCGGAACCTGTGGCAGTAGTTCGGCACGCGACTACAGTTCAGTTCTTCGTACCACCCCGAGACAGACGGACAGACAGAACGGACAAACCAGACCATGGAGCAGCTTATCCGAGCCACGTGTGACGATCCAAGCACGTGGGAACAGCAACTACCACTCATTGAGTTCGCGTACAACAACTCGCCATCCGCCACGACCCAACAGTCGCCATTTTACCTGAACTGCGGACAAGACCACACAGTACCTATGACCCCGAATCCCGACAACCCCGTACCACATGCACAGCAGTTCGCCGAAATCTTACAGGCAGCATGGACCCGGGCAGCAGACGCAATAAAAAAATCAAACGTAATCGCTAAACGCAACGCCGATCGCCACCGCCGTCCTGTCACGTACAAGCCCGACGACTTAGTTTTAATCGACACTCAAAACCTCCGACTGCCCATTACCCCAAAACTCCGCCCCCGATATTGTGGGCCATTCCGCATTAGCCACATGATCACCCCCGTTACCGCCCACCTCCTCCTCCCCGCTGACTAGTACGTCAGCCCGTCATTCCACGTCAGCCTCCTACGCCCTTACGTACCATCCACAAGCCAACTGCCCCGCCACCGACCAGCCAACATGACACGACCACCCACCGAGCCAGTAATTACACTTGAGAAGATTCTAAGCCATCGCGTTCGTGACCCACGTGGAGCACGCAGGATCGAGTTCCTGATCCGATGAAAAGACCGCACCCCAACTGAAGACAATTGGGTTCCCCTGGACAGGATCGAAAACCACACTGTCCTCGCTGACTATCTGCACAGCTGCAATTTCCGGGACGTACACGCACTCTCGTAAGGAGGGCCTCCTTGGGGAGGGGGGTAGTGTAAGGAATTTTCCATTTCCTTACGCCGCATCCCTACTTAGCGCGTACACCACTGTACCAACCACACTCGCCACCGTTACCACTCGCGACATTCGCCTCGACTATTTCCCGCCACCTCGCCCGTCGCACCCTAACCGCACGGCTCGGCTGGTAACCCGCGCTCCTGACCTCCGCCTTGATGTCCCAACCCCAGTCCCAGGCGGCCAGGCCCGTCGCGCGTCACCCACAGTTCGTTACCGTTACCACTGTGGCCTTCGATATTTAGTTCTCGCTCATGCCTTCGCTCACTTGTACTCTTGCTTCGATAGTGCAATACTCGTTCGTTCACTCAATTGCACTCGTAACAATCACTCATTATTCCGCATTCAGCACTCGTTCGAATTTACATCTAAATTTTACATCAAAGCACTCAACATAACAGCCGCCAGGCAGTAAGGCTACGACCACTCGCGCACATGCCCCGCCAGCTGTCGCCGCGATGGCTGCTGCCGCGCTGGCAGCCGCTGCTGATCTATCGGGCCGTGCTGCCTGCGCTGCAAGGAACCGCGCACGTCGCAGTGGACTGCGACTGGGCGCGCTACTGGCGGCGCGCGTCCGGGGCGATGGACGGCGAGGCACGGGCGGAGGGCGGCGACGGGGACGCGCGGTCACGAGGACGGGTAGACGAGGTGGAGGGCCGTGGAAAGCGGCAGGATTCAGTTCGGGGACGGGGAGTCGTCGCGAGTGGAAGAGGGGCGGCGGTAGACGCGGGTAGAGGGCAAGGGGGGTGCGAGGAGCTCAGTTCCATGGGCCACGGCCCGCAGCACTTCCCCCCGTGCTCCTCTGCGCATGGCGTGCAGCCGTGCGCGCTCCGCTCCCCGCGATACACGCGCGTCGCGCTACCACACGTGCTGCGGGAGGGCGGGCTGCAGCACGTGCTGCAACGCGTGGGGCTGTGGCCTGCGCCCTCCCCGCACCATCGCCTTCCGCCAGGCTTCCCCCCACCCCTCGACCGTGACGATGCGCGCATGTACCCGGGTACGGCTCTCGCTGCACCTCTCCGCCCTCCTCTCAATCCCACACCGCACCTTGTTGCTCCACCCCTCTCATGCCTTCCCACCACATCCTCGCCGCCTTCTCCCCCTGCCCTCCCCCTGCCCTCCCCCTACCCCCTGTGGCGGCCAGGCAGGTGTGGGTGTGGCGGTGTCGGGCGGAGTGGACAGCATGGCACTCGCGCTCACTGCCGCGCGCATGCAGCGCGCACAGCAGGGGGAGGGGGGAGGGGGGGTGCGCCTGGTGGCGATGGTTGTGGACCACGCTCTCAGGCCGGGCAGTGCACATGAAGCCATGCGCACCCTCGCATGCCTTGAGCACCTAGGTGCGCCACCATGAGGCGACGGGAGAGGACGGCGCGCGGGCCCCCAGGGCGCCGCGGCGAGGCGACGGGAGGGGGCGACGCGCGGGCCCCCAAGGCGCCGCGACGAGGCGACGGGAGGGGGCGGCGCCCGGGCCCCCAAAGTGCCGCGACGAGGCGACGGGAGAGGACGGCGCGCGGGCCCCCGGGGGTGCTTCGACGGGGCAGGTAACCGCCGCGCGCCTCGGGGCGCACGGCGGGCAGAAAACCGCCGCGTGCCCCGAGCGCTCGGCGAGCAGAAAACCGCCATGCGCCAGGAGCGCGTGGCGGGAAGAAAAAAACGTCGCGCGCCATGGGGCGCGCGACAGTCAGGACAGCAGCGGAAGCTAACGGTGGGCCCACAGGCTAGGAGCGTGACCGCTTTGATAGCATGTCAGAGATAGCAGGCAGAAAGTTAGAACAGTGAAGAGGGTTTGCACTAGCAGCAGTTGAGATATATGTAGGAAACCCTAATTGGGTTGTACTCGCTATAGAGTACCCCACTGCAGGCTAGACAAACTACACATTCTGACACACCGAAGCCTCAACCTCTGGCACGTCGGCTCCCTTGCATCCCGTAGCCGCTGCTGCCGTCGTCTCCACTCCTCGGTTGGCGGCAACGGAAATCCTCCTCCAGAATCTTTGTCCGCACCCACTCGAGTGTCCACGAGCTCTGGTTCTGCGGCAGGCTCAGTCCGCTCGTGAATTGAAGCCACGATTTTGGCAGCAGCGAGAGCATCTTCAAGCACTTGGTCTGCTCCGGGTAGGTGATTCCTGCAGTCGCCAACTTCGCGTAGAGGTCGCGCATCTTGTCCAGGACAGGTTGCACCGGCTCTCCCTCGCTCAGGCGCAACGCGGACAGCTCCCTCTCCAGCATCAACGTTGCAACAACGGAGGTCGGGGCGTGCAGCTCCTTCAACACGGTCCACGCCTTCGGACCGCACTCAACCTCCGGCAGCAGGTGCATGACGTGGTGACGCTGGTTCAGCTCCAAACTCTGCGACATCAAATAGTAGCCAGCCGAGGAGCGCTCGTCCCAATCTTCCTGCAGCGTGGGGTCACTCGGTCTAGGCTCCTCCCCAATCATTAGTTTCAGCAATCCAATCTGACAAAAATATAGTTGCATTTTCCAGGCCCAATCATCATAGCCCTCACCATTTAACTTCTCGATTGTGAAATTCTTCAGCACCTCCTTGACCAGCGAGCCCTGGTTTGTTCGCGCTCCCCTTGGCACTGAAACACCAAAATCTTGGCTGCCGCTACGATCTTGGGCTGAGGATTTACCAGCTCCTGTCGAGGTGTTGCCCGCCATAGCTACCTATAACGAGGATCACTATAACGCAGCTCTAATACCAGCTTGTTGGTGTAAGGGCCTAATAAACTCAAGCTACTAAGACTTAATCAAACTTAAAACCTCTCCTCGGGGTCACCTCCAAGGGTCCTTGGGTGCCTGGTCAAGACCAGCCCCTATCCTCGGGTCCGAGTTTGTAGAGAGAGGAGTCAAGAATAACTTAGCCAAAATAACAAGGGTACCTTGAATGCCGCGCAGCGTATCGTGCAGAACGTCGATCGGATTAAGCTGAGAATTTCCTATATCGAAGCTCGCTTCAAGAGCTTTAAAATGAACCAAGTTGCCTCGCGAAAATTTTTGCCATTACGAAGTTATGGCTCGGACAGCGTTGGCCTAGCGTCATACCCATTCATCGCCGTTTTCGTTTCCTATGGGAGCTCCGTCAGATAGAGTCCTTCGCGAACTGCTTCACTTGCTGCGATGCTGCTTCTGCTGACAAAAGGGCGATGAGCTCCTGCTTCTGTGACTTCCAAGAGATGGTTCTTGCAGGCTCAAGTTTGAAAATGAAGCCTGTGCGGGACCTCCTGTTATCTGCATCCCCACCATGATCAGCGTCCACATAGTCAGTAAGCTGTAGGTTGGCAGTTAAGTTCACTTTGTAGGTGAGGCCGATATCAGGTGTAGAGACGAAATATTGTAGGGCGTGTTGCAGGCCCGCCCTATTCTCCCCTTCAGGTCGGTGCAGGTACTAGGCGAGCTGGCTGGCGATGTATGATAGGTCCGGGAGGCATGTGACGGCGGCGAAGAATAGACACTCGAGCTTCTGCTGGTAGAGGCGATGGTTGGCAGCGGAGAGGGGGGTGGTGTCGGGCTTGTGGTTAGGAGGAGTGCGAAACGAGGTGGTGATGCCCACGGAGGCGATACCGAACTTCTTGGCAAGAGTCTCGGCGTATTTCGCGGCAAAGAGGTGGATTGTGTCGGCTGTCTGGGTGATGTTGAGGCCGAGGAATTGGGTGACGTCGTGGTTGATGGTCACCGCGAGCTTTTCTTTGATGTCGCGTTCAAAACAATCAGGCAGCTCCGCGTTGTCTCCGGGGTAAAGCAAGTCGTCCACGTAAGCGACGAGCAAGATGAAGTTATCGCGGGTCTCAAGGTGGTACATCCCCTGGTCGTGAGGAAGCTGCTGGAAGGCGAGTTTGATGAGCACGGTGTGGAGGTACTGCTACCAGAGGTGTGGTGCCTGCTTGATCCCGTAGAGGGACTTCTGTAGGAGGCAGATAGTGTCGCCATTCTCCTCGAAAGCATCCGGCTGTTCAACGTAGATGACCGCATTGACGACCACGTAGAGAAACGCGTTTGAAACGTCGATCTTGCGCAGGGGGTGATGCTCCATGGCTGCGACGCAGAGAAGGACTCGCACGGAGGTGTGACGACCGACAGGTGCAAACGTCTTATCGTAGTCCACGAACTACCCATCGTGCCTTGTACTTGTGGATGGCGCCATCCGCGAGCGCTTTGATCCCGGAGACCCATTACCTGTGAGGATTATCCTCCCCTTTGCGTGTCGTCGTGGTACCAGCTTCCAGGTTCCGTGCATTTGGAGTGCAGCGACTTTTGCGGCCATGGCTGTTCTCCATTTCTTAGCATCGGGCGCGCTCAATGCTTGGTGAACACTGGTGGGTTCAACCAGTTGCTGGTTCCGCGGATGGTGACTGCGAGGCCGAGGACGCGAAGTCCGGTGAGGTTGGATTCAGCTGCATTTGTAACTTCGACCACGTAGTCCTCATCGCCAGGAATGTCACGAAAGGTGGACCATTGGGATAAAAGGGCTTTGTTTGTGTAGCGAGTCCGTGCGCCCGTTACTGAGTGCCTCAGTAAGGAATTAGGAAAATTCCATACACTACCCCCCCCTTTAAGAAAGCTGGTCAACATCAGGCACGCGTCGGGGGGAAAGATAATCCCGTAATACGGAGTGGCCTTGTAGTGAGTCAGCGGGACCCACGTGTCATCTTCGCTTGTGCGATCCACCGAACGTAGGAGGAAATCGACGTGGCGTCCAGCCGGGGTCGCACTGATGCGATGATTCAGAATCTTCCAGGGCTGCAGTGTCGGGTCTGCCACAGGCCGAACACTTGGCGCGATGTACGAGAAGAATCGCAAGCAGAGTCTTCCTCCATTGGTGAGTGCATTTCTGCACTTGCATAATCATGTCGTGCATGTACTGATTCGTGTTGATTAGTGTCTGTTGGGAAAAAGGTTGCTGTGCCGAGCTCTTCCGTAGCAGGTACAAGTGTTGCCTCGTCTCCAGTTGGCTCGTCTGGCCGTTCGCCTGTCACGTCGACTTCGTCCTCATCTTTAGCGTAGCTATGCTGTCCCTGGAAGATTGTTCTCTGGTGTGTTCTGTGCAGTGCGTGTTGGTGCAACCCTACGGTTTGCACTCGGCTTGTTGTCCGTGTGCGTGAATGTGTGTGTGTATGGAATGGTATGAGGGCATGGGATAATATATATTTCATGCTTATAATTGTGTGTGAATGTTGAGTCATGATGTCGAGTGTGTGTGTCGAGTCAATAGCGAGTTATCGCTAGACGCGTATTACGCGGTCGTTTGTGTCTCGCGCGCGGTTTCTATTTTGTCGTGCGCGGTTTCTATTTTTTCCTGTGTCGAACGTTCGGCGTGTCGCAGGTGTGTGCAGCAGACCCATCAAGAACTCAAGGATGAGTTTGTGATGAAGAGCCCGAGCCTTGGTGTCAAGCCTCAAGTGATTTCGAAGCTTGCCAAAAGGGTACACCTCAAGATATTGAAGATAGTTACATTACTTTGTGTAGTGTAACATTTCACTTGGTGTAGGCCCTAGTGAAGGGTAGGTTCGAGACCCTTCGTGGTTGGGGACAGTGTGGCACTGTTCCACATCACTGTACCTCGGCTCTTGGGGTTTGTAGGAGCTGGGAGTCATTCCCAACTCGTAACTCTTCCTATCTTGTGTTCTAAGACTATAGTGGCTGCCATAGTACCATTCGTTCAAACCGACGCTGTGTCGTCAATTTTTTATCAAATAGTGCAATCTAAATTGATAATTGTAGACGACGTGAAGACGCTCCAGATCCAATTTGAATAAAGTCATTTGCAGCTGTGAGCAGAACGCTATCAACGTTTGAAGCCGCTGTGCAGAAATCCGTCTGTGCTCTCTATCTTTCGTTTTAGGCACATTCAAGCCTATTGTGACTATAACAAGTGGTATCAGAGCCCCTTGGAGCAGTTTCGACAATGTCTGGACCTGAGGAAAGGGGTGGCAGAGGTGCTGGTGGCAGTGGAGAAGCTCAAGCTCAAGGCCAACCCCGTGATTCAGCCATGGCGCCCATGCAACCAAGTCTTGGCCCACCTAGGGATGAGCCTAGGGTGTTTGGGCTTGACAAGTTCAACGGTGACAACTTTTCTGAATGGTCCTTCAAGATGGAGAACATCCTTGACCACTATGACCTGCTGGAGGTGATGGAAGGAACGGAGAAGCGCCCCGAGAACGACCCGGAGAAGAGCCCGTGGGTGCGGAAGAGCGCACAAGGCTATCTCTTACTTGGGCAAGCGTTGGGGAGCAGTCAGATCCGTCACATCA
The DNA here is from genome assembly GCA_947471745.1 of Closterium sp. Naga37s-1. Classification (NCBI taxonomy): domain Eukaryota; kingdom Viridiplantae; phylum Streptophyta; class Zygnematophyceae; order Desmidiales; family Closteriaceae; genus Closterium; species Closterium sp. Naga37s-1. The sequence goes on along the minus strand of CANJKZ010000170.1, from coordinate 2,559,945 downwards.
AGCCATTCCAGCGTGAACCAGAGAAAGGACCAAAGGCATGGGCTGCTCTCAAGGGTGTACATGCTCCTGCAACAGCGGCGGTAGCGGTGGTGTTGGAACGGCAAATGGCGGCACTACGAATTGAAGAAGACGAAGCGGTTGACGAAGGGGTGCAGAAATTCTTCGACTTGTTGACGCGGCTTGAGGGAGCTGATTTGAACTACAGTGAGCTCCAAAAGAAGACCAAGTTGCTGGCCTTACTCCCAGAGTCATGGTCCTCGCTCATCATCAACCTTAATCGCGACTTGCCCCGCCTCTCGCTTGAAGACGTGAAGCGAGCTATCCTTCAAGAGGATTTCCGCCGCCGTGAGTTGGCGAGTGCGGATGGCGCTGGGGCAGCGAGCATCGGCCGTGGATATGGTCGAGGAAGAGGCAGAGGACGAGGGGGAGGAAGGTTTGGTGGCAGCAACTTCGGCGGAGGCCGCAGGAGTGGCGGTTACGGCAGCGACGACAAGAGCTACGGACGCGGTCGCGGCCGATTCGACGGCGAGTGTCACTATTGCCACAAGTGCGGGCACATGTGGCGCGACTGCTACAAACTCCCTGATGGTTGGACCCCTGCTCAAGGCCAAGAGGGTAGAGGAGCAGGAGGAGGGAGAGGACGAGGCCGTGGAGGCCGTGGCGGTCGCGGTGGCGGAGCTGCAAACATGAAGAGCGGAGACAACGACAAGGACCCGAGCGACGATCGATACCCGGGTCTATTCTACTTCGTGTCGACGCAAGTACCGGCTGGTCCAGAGAAGGATGAAGGCTTTGAGGAGCCAGCAGCTGTGGGGAAGGTGACCCTACACCCCCTGGACTATTGGGTGATTGATAGTGGCGCTACCTATAGCATGACACCTCGCCCGGACTTGCTCACCGAACTCGAGCCGTCACCGGTGAAGCATGTCACATCGGCTTTGGGGCAGCGAGCAGAGGTGAAAGGCATGGGCAAGGCCATGTTCAAGGGTGCTGATGGGAAGATGGTGGGCCTCAAGAACGTGCTTTGGGTGCCCAGCCTTGCTGCAAACCTGATTTCCGTGCGGCGGTTGGCAAAGGCCGGCATGGACACGAACTCGAAGGGAGCCAAGACCTACACCGCAAGGCTTGGCGATCGAATTCTTTGGGACCTTCATGAGGACAGGGATGTCTACAACGAGATGTGGCAGATCCCAGTGGTCCCTATGCCTAAGGAGAGGCAAGTGGCAGCAAGCATCAGCACCAAGGATGGAGCGGTCGGTAGCGACGATGGCGCGAACGGTCGCGCTAAGGAGAATGAGCTCAAGAAGAGCAAACCTGGAGGGACCAGCAAGTTCAGTGAACCTAAGGAGAGTGGTGCAGCAACCAAGGAGCAGCAAAAGGGTGAGGAGAACCCAGAGGCAGCAGCGGAGGAGGACTACGGAGAGAGTATGTGGGGCGCTATTGCGAGCGCGGCATTCTCCAATCCAACTTCGGCTACGGGGGAGTGTGATTGGCTCACCTTGCATCGGCGCATGGGGCATGTGGCCCTGCCCATCTTGCAGCAGCTAGTGAAGAATGAGATGGTTGCTGGCATACGTGTGAAGGGGGAGCCCGATGAGGTGCTTGGCTGCCCGACGTGCATTCAAGCCAAGTTCACCCGGTTTCCGTTCCCTAGTTCGGAGGCAACGGCAAAGGCACCGCTTGATGAGGTGGTGATGGACGTGGTGGGCCCCCTGAAGCTTGGAGCTGCTGGAGCTGAGTATTTTCTCACCATTGTCGACGTCTACACCCGCATGACTTGGGTGTACGTGCTGGCCAAGAAGAGCGACGTGGCTGAAACGTTGAAGACGGATTGGTTCCCGATGGTGGAGCGGCAACAAGACCGTCTAGTCAAGTCAATCCGCACCGATCGAGGGGGAGAGTTCCTGAGCAAGGAGTTTGGGTTGTGGCTGAAGAAGAATGGTATTCGGCACTCCCTCACCATGCCATACTCCCCTGCAATGAACGGCATCGCCGAGCGAGCGAACCGCACAATCACGGAGGCGGCACGCGGGTTGCTCATTGAAGCCGGGCTACCCGACTATTTCTGGCCTGATGCGGTGCGGAGCGCGTGTGTGGCCAAGAACAGAGCCTTGACTCATGTGGGAGCAGACAAATGGGTGCCCTATGTGGAGTGGCTAGGAAGGAAGCCAAAGGTGGATATGCTTCGGGTGTTCGGGTGCATGTGCATGGCGCTCGTGCCTAAGCATCTTCGGCACAACAAGCTTGGTGCCAAGGCGGTGTGGGCCGTGCACTTGGGCATGGCTCAAAACAGCAAGGGATGGCTTCTTTGGGACCCATTCACCAAGAATTTCTTGGTGAGCAGGGACTGCAAGTTCATGGAGAACTTCATGTACAAGGATTGGAAGGCGGAGAATGAGGCGAAGATAGGCGTGCGGTTTGGGGAGGTGAAGAGTTCCGGTTTGGAGCATGTGGAGCTGCCTTTGGAGCTGAGCAGCGGCAGCACAACCACAAGGCAATCCTCCCTTGTGAATGGGGGAGAGGAGGCCAATGATGCAGAGGAAGAAGAGGAGGAGGTGCAGCAAGTGAGCGAGCGTGCACCGTCACTCCCTTCCCGTACTACGAGTGCTCCACGGATTCGAGCCACACCGCAGCAACGCCAAGGCCTTCAAGTCCCTGCAGCTGAGGAGGAAGGAAGGGGCAAGAGGAGAGTTCAACCCCCTAATAGGCTGACCTATGATGCGCCGGGAAAGCAGGGCAAGACAGCCCTGGCCGGAGCGGCAATGATGGTCGGAGACGACGAGGAGAGTGACTACGAGGAGTGTGCCTTCGCGTTCTTCTCTCCGGTGGAGATGCCGGGAGAACCAGCAACTCTCAAGGAGGCTTTGGAGAGTAGTGATGCTGAGGAGTGGAAGAAGGCCATGGAGAGTGAGCTGAAGAGCATCGAGGAGAATGACACGTTTGAATTGGTGGAGCTACCGGAGGGGCGTACGGCGATAACGTCCAAGTGGCTCTTCAAAATCAAGTCGGATGCCGACGGCAAGATCGAGCGCTACAAGTCTAGGCTTGTAGCCAAGGGGTACCAGCAGAAGGAGAAGGTGGACTTCAAGGAGCTGTTTGCCCCTGTGGTGAAGCCGACGACGCTGCGAACCCTATTCGCGGGAGCCGCCATCAAAGGATGGGTAGTAAAGCAAATGGACATCGTAACGGCATTCCTTAACGGCATCCTTGAGGAGGAGATTTTTATGGCGCAGACAGAGGGGTTTGATGATGGTAGTGGCAGAGTGTGGAAGCTGAAGAAGGCCCTCTATGGGCTGAAGCAGGCCCCTAGGCAATGGTACATGAAGCTGCGCGAAGTGTTGGAGGGGATCGGCTTCACTCCCTCAACGGCCGATCACTCCTTGTTCATGCTTGGCGAGGGGGAGCAGAGGAGTTTCATGGTGGTTTATGTGGATGACATCCTCATTTTCTCACCCTCTTCTGACCTTGTGAAGGAGGTGATGCTGAAGCTTCAAGACAAGTTCAAGTGCAAGGCCCTTGGTGACGTGAGCTACCTTGGGCTCCACATCGAACGAGATGTGGAGAAGCGGTGCATGCGGGTGCATCAACGAAAGTACCTGGAGGCATTGGCTGCCAACTTTGGGCAGAGTGAAGGCCATGTGGCTACACCCTTTCCCTCTGGGTTCAAGTGTGTGAAGGGACCAGAGGAGGAGAGCGTTGGTGAAGAGGAGAGGCGCCGATTTCCCTCGTTGGTGGGCAGCCTCATGTATGCGGCGGTAAACACCCGACCGGACGTCGCGTTTGCTACCGGGCAGCTGGCTAGGGTTGTGCAATGCCCTAATGAGGAGCAGGTAGCAGCTGGAATGAGGGTGGCCAAGTATCTTGGCCAAACACCGATCGTTGGGCTGCAATACTCGGCGGCGGCACAAAGGCGCCAAAAGGGCGCGGATGGTGTTGAACCCGGGCGTTTGTTCCTCACCGCCTACTCGGATGCTTCATATGCATCAGAACCAGAGGACATGACAAGTGTGGGAGGCTTCATATGCTGTGTTGGTGGAGGCCCAACTGCTTGGGAGAGCAAGAAGCAGGTTGACCAAGCTTTGAGCTCGGTGGAGTCCGAGTACATGGCACTCTTCCGTGCCGTACGGGAGATTGTGTGGCAGCGGCGTTTGTTGGCTGAATTGGGGGAGGAGCAGCAAGGACCTACCCCACTGTACTGTGACAGCCAGGGTGCCATTGCTCTTGCTAAGAACCCTGTGTTGCATGGACTCACGAAGCACATGAGGGTGAAGTGGCATTGGACGAGGAGCATGGTAACCGCGGGTGAAGTTGAGTTGCGCTACGTGAAGACCACGGGGCAGCCGGCTGACATGATGACCAAGAGGCTGGTGGAGCAGCAGCATTGGAAGTGTTGCAAGCTGGCTGGGATGGCTCTGAACTGAGAGAGCAACATATCCTAAGGCCAACAATCCGAGGGGGAGTTTGTTGGTGCAACCCTACGGTTTGCACTCGGCTTGTTGTCCGTGTGCGTGAATGTGTGTGTGTATGGAATGGTATGAGGGCATGGGATAATATATATTTCATGCTTATAATTGTGTGTGAATGTTGAGTCATGATGTCGAGTGTGTGTGTCGAGACAATAGCGAGTTATCGCTAGACGCGTGTTACGCGGTCGTTTGTGTCTCGCGCGCGGTTTCTATTTTGTCGTGCGCGGTTTCTATTTTGTCCTGTGTCGAACGTTCGGCGTGTCGCAGGTGTGTGCAGCAGACCCATCAAGAACTCAAGGATGAGTTTGTGATGAAGAGCCCGAGCCTTGGTGTCAAGCCTCAAGTGATTTCGAAGCTTGCCAAAAGGGTACACCTCAAGATATTGAAGATAGTTACATTACTTTGTGTAGTGTAACATTTCACTTGGTGTAGGCCCTAGTGAAGGGTAGGTTCGAGACCCTTCGTGGTTGGGGACAGTGTGGCACTGTTCCACATCACTGTACCTCGGCTCTTGGGGTTTGTAGGAGCTGGGAGTCATTCCCAACTCGTAACTCTTCCTATCTTGTGTTCTAAGACTATAGTGGCTGCCATAGTACCATTCGTTCAAACCGACGCTGTGTCGTCAATTTTTTATCAAATCGTGCAATCTAAATTGATAATTGTAGACGACGTGAAGACGCTCCAGATCCAATTTGAATCAAGTCATTTGCAGCTGTGAGCAGAACGCTATCAACGTTTGAAGCCGCTGTGCAGAAATCCGTCTGTGCTCTCTATCTTTCGTTTTAGGCACATTCAAGCCTATTGTGACTATAACAGTGCGGTGTTGTCGGTACAGTGGCAGGGTCAGTCTTTCGTATAAGATGCAGTCACGTGATCGCGTGAGTTGGTGGGTGGCGAAGTCCAGAATTGTCCAGGTGTGGTATTCGGATTCGATTCCGAGGTGGATGCCCTAGTGGGCACGGTCATAAAATTTTCCGGTCTAGGCAGTGTGGGGGCGGTACTGTACCATACACCTGAAATCCCGTAGCATGCGTGTGTCGCGGTTTTTGCCGGTCCACTCCTTGAATGGCGAAGTGTTGTTGGGCAGTGCTTTCGAAGAAAGCGTGTTGTAAAGGCGAACTGCATGTGCCATCGCGAAGGGCCAATACTTGGTTGGCACGGCTGACTGCTTCATGAGGGCTCGCATTTTTGTCGCAAGGCTCCTGTTGGTTCGCTCTGCCAGTCCCAGTTGCTCGTCAGCGTAGGGGAGGGAAATCATCCTCTAGATCCCTTTCTCTCCACAGAGGGTTCTGAAATCCTCTGTCTGGTACTCCAGTGCTCCATCGGTTTGGAAGGCCTTCAGCTTCCTCCCCTCACTCTGGGTCTCTGCCATGTTAAGCCATAGATAGAAGCATTGATAGGCGAGGTAGCGGCTGCTGACGTTCACGGCCCAGACGAAGCGCGTACCAACGTCGATGAAGGTGAGAGTGTCTTGTTCTCCTCCGACCCCTTTTGCCATGAGAACTAGGAAAACGCTGTAGACTTTCTCGAGCCGTTTGTATCGCTCGGCTTCAGGTATCTTCTCGGTGAAGGGTGTGTGACGCAGCACGGCTGTCGGGCAGACGGTGCAGTTGGGTAAGTCAGTCCTTAGTTTCAGCAGCTTTCCATCCGGCAGCGATAGTGCGTCTAACGCAAAGACTTTTGCGTTGATGCAGTTGTTGAGCACTTCGATTGACGGGTGCCCAAATCGTTGATGCCAGATGTCGGGGTCGGCGCGGTAACATTTCGTGCGTGCATAGAGCTCCTTCTCTTGCGATTTTCTGCAGTTTCTTTTCCCACTTATTCTGTAGGTTCTTCTGGCACTGCGATGTAGATTGCTACTGCTTGGAGTGTCGCTACGGCTTTAAGTCAATTCCCTTCTTACTCCAACACTTATTACAGCGAAATCTAACCGTGGGACTCCTAACGGTTACGAACCGTTCGGGCAGAATCCTCGCCACTGCTGCTACCTGATGATGTGTGCCCTGACGGTCCAGATGTTGCGTAACCATACGCGACTCTTCACGTCATTCTGCCTTTCCGTCTTCGGCCTCGGTACTGTGTGCTTCACTTGCTGCTGTCAGGAGTGCACAGTGTCTTTCTTAAATTACTATTCGTAACACTTCACTATGTCATCAGTAGTTCTAATTACTTCCGCGATATTGCATTCTGCGCACTCTTGCATTGTTCAAATCATAACAGGAACGCTGAAGTTTTCCTTACAACCCGTAAAGGTTTGACATGATTTCAGGACATCATTTCAGTATCACTGCAACGAATTTTCCATTTCCTTACGCCGCATCCCTGCTTAGCGCGTACACCACTGTACCAACCACACTCGCCACCGTTACCACTCGCGACATTCGCCTCGACTATTTCCCACCACCTCGCCCGTCGCACCCTAACCGCACGGCTCGGCTGGTAACTCGCGCTTCGGACCTCTACCTCGATACTTCCCAACCTCAGCCCCAGCCCCAGTCCCACGCCCGTCGCGCGTCACCCACAGTTCGTTACCGTTACCACTGTGGCCTTCGCTGTTTAGTTCTCGCTCATGCCTTCGCTCACTTGTACTCTTGCTTCGATAGTGCAATACTCGTTCGTTCACTCAATTGCACTCGTAACACTTAGTATTCAGAGCCTACGATCTCTTCTCGGACCGCACCCACACCTTCGTTTCCCCAGTAATTCATTTTTTTTTGGGGGGGGGGGGGGGGGGGGGGTAGACGTCTCTCAACGAAACAAGCACCGCCATTCCTAGTGCTCTCTCGTAAGCACGCACGGCCACGACAGAGGCTCTCGCTGAGCTTGCCCGACACCTCCGCCATGGCCGAATTCACTCGACCGTCTCGTGCGCCAAATCGAAGACTCGGCGCTCGAAATTGCGACACTCACAGCGGAACATGACTCCGCTCGTCAGCAAGCCACGGTGAATGCTCCAGCGCCACCACACTTACCTGCAAATGCACCCGCACAATCGGAGGAGCCGATCGTCATTTCATCAGGCGCAAAACAACAGCGTGGGACAACGCTCAGGCACAGCGAGTGATGGCGCCGCTCAATCGATGCCTGGCATGGAGAGGAACAGAGCCACGCCAAGCCCGCGGGAGCCTCGCGAAGCCCGTCGGCACGTGGAGTTTGCGGCGACAAGTGGCGACCACGCTATCATGGCACCGATGCCACTCAATCCGCAGCGCTCGCCCTGTATCGACCCGAGCCAGCGTGGAGGTCCGACGGTTCAGTCGTGGGTCTTCATGATGAACGTCTTTTTTTACGCAAACTACGTCGAGTCGGGCGCAGCGAAGATCCGATATGCCGTCTCGCTGCTGAGGGGCCTGCCATGGACTGGTGGCGAGTCATTGTGACGTCGCCACGCGCCTATGAGCCACCGTCGCAAGAGGAAGGGTCCACGGGAATAGTTGTCACCTGGAGTTCATTCTGCAAAACCGCCCAATACAGCACGTCGACTGCGTACTTGGCGGCATCTCGGATCGGTTCAAGACTATACGAGCGGTTTCCTCGCATTATGCAAGCAAGTCGACTACATGCACGAAGCAGAGCGGGTGGACCGTTACGTCGGAGGGCTGAAGCCGGACATCTCGCACGAAGTCATGCTACGCGGACTCTCGAATTTCAACGAGATTCTCGCGCTCGCCGAGAAAATCGACATTTTATGCCATCCGAGACCGAGGTCCTACTACGGGCATCGCCCTCGGGGACCAATCAAGCATGCCACTGTACATGCTGTTGCGACAAATGCAGCTGTCGCGCCGTTTAAGGGGCGCTGCTTTGCTTGCAATAGGCCGGGCCATCGCAAGAGTGAGTGCCCAGAGGAGCTGAGGCGCTGCGGAGCAGAGCAGGGGAGGGAGTCCTTAAGGCAAAGAAACGCCAGCAGTCAGTAGGAATCGGGCCAACTACTGACGAGATTGCCTGTTCGCCCAACCCCACCGACCCTCACCGAGTCACAGTACCGATTCACGCCATCGATCGGGCTCGGACGAATAAGGAGGGTACAGCGACGGATTGCCCAGTACTGATCCACGGGAAAATACAGGGAGCAGCAGTGAAGTTTTTATCAATGGAGGAGCAAGTCACAGTTTAGTTAATAACGCGACCGCACGGAAACTGCAACTGACACTTAGCCGGTGTTTACCGGAGATAGATGCACGTTTAGTTGACGGCACGCCGCTGGCCATACGGGAGAAGGTGGAAAAGGTAAAAATCCGCTACGGGGGGAACTTCGGGTTTACACAGGAAATGCTCGCGACGACAATGGATGGGCATGACACTTTACTAGGACGGGATTGGCTGCGACGGTGTAACCCGCGAATTGACTGGACGACGGGTAGCTGCACTGTGCGATGTAGCGGTAACTGGGTTGAACTACCTCGCTGGCAGTCGCCTGAGTCATCAACGGTCCACATCAATGCCATCACCATGAAACGGGCTGTCGCCGCTGGAGCTGATGTATACGAATTGCACATCGCAGTGGTAGAGGAAGCAGGGCAACCGAGCGATTTCAAGAAACTGCTGGCAGCTGTACCACCCGAACTACAGGAACTGTTGAAACGGTACCCGGGAATTTTTCCCGACGACTTACCGGAGGGACTCCCACCTCCCGCTAACTGACCTACTGCGAAAGGGGGTAGAGTTTACGTGGGGAGAAAAAGAGCATGTTGCCTTCGCTGCCCTGAAAAATGTTCTCTGCACACCACCCGTCCTGCGCATTGCAGATCCCCACCGTCCTTTCGAGATCGTTACGGACGCAAGCGACATCGCCATCGGAGCAGTCCTGTTACAGGATTTCGGCAACGGCCTCCAACCCATCGCGTACGAATCACGGAAGCTGCACCCGCCCGAGAAAAATTACCCGATACACGACCGCGAAATGCTCGCGATTGTGCACGCCTTCAAAGTGTGGCGCTGCTACTTGACCGGAGCCGACGTGACAGTACGGACAGATCATAAGTCACTACAGTACCTTCGCGCACAGCCCAACCTCAACCCACAACAGATTCGCTGGCTCGATTTCCTCGAGTCAAACTTTCACTACACGGTCACCTACAAAAAAGGAGCCTCCAACATCGCCGACGCACTGACCCGCCCCACTGCACAAATTCATGCTATACTACTCGCCCAGACCAGCCCGCTACTGACAGGACTATTTACCCACAGATATCAAATAGACCCGTTCTTCACAGGAGGAAATTCGCAGCAGTTTGCAGCCGCAAAAAGGATCTATTACGTAAAAACCGGCACCGACCGCATCTGGGTGCCAGGGTACACTCTATTAAGGGAGCTGTTACTACAGGAGGCACACGACGGGGTTACCTCAGGACATTTCAGGGTAGAAAAGACGCGGCAGCAACTGCAGCGGTACTACTACTGGCCAGAGATGTTGACCGACGTGCAACGCCACGTGGCTTCGTGTCCCACCTGCCAAATCATGAAGTCGTCACGACAGCGGCCGGCAGGACAGTTGCAGCCGATACCACCCCCAGAGCGTGTTTGGCAGCAGGTGACGATGGGCTTCGTCACGGGGTTACCGGCTGGGGCAAGTGGGAACGATGCGATCCTGGTCGTCGTCGATCGACTCACGAAATGGCGCATTTTGCAGCCTGCAAGAAATCCATCTCAGCCGAAGAAACAGCTCGGCTCTTCATCACCACCGTGATACCAGCAGCTATCATTAGCGACAGAGATACGAAATTCACCAGCAATTTTTTGCGGAACCTGTGGCAGTAGTTCGGCACGCGACTACAGTTCAGTTCTTCGTACCACCCCGAGACAGACGGACAGACAGAACGGACAAACCAGACCATGGAGCAGCTTATCCGAGCCACGTGTGACGATCCAAGCACGTGGGAACAGCAACTACCACTCATTGAGTTCGCGTACAACAACTCGCCATCCGCCACGACCCAACAGTCGCCATTTTACCTGAACTGCGGACAAGACCACACAGTACCTATGACCCCGAATCCCGACAACCCCGTACCACATGCACAGCAGTTCGCCGAAATCTTACAGGCAGCATGGACCCGGGCAGCAGACGCAATAAAAAAATCAAACGTAATCGCTAAACGCAACGCCGATCGCCACCGCCGTCCTGTCACGTACAAGCCCGACAACTTAGTTTTAATCGACACTCAAAACCTCCGACTGCCCATTACCCCAAAACTCCGCCCCCGATATTGTGGGCCATTCCGCATTAGCCACATGATCACCCCCGTTACCGCCCACCTCCTCCTCCCCGCTGACTAGTACGTCAGCCCGTCATTCCACGTCAGCCTCCTACGCCCTTACGTACCATCCACAAGCCAACTGCCCCGCCACCGACCAGCCAACATGACACGACCACCCACCGAGCCAGTAATTACACTTGAGAAGATTCTAAGCCATCGCGTTCGTGACCCACGTGGAGCACGCAGGATCGAGTTCCTGATCCGATGAAAAGACCGCACCCCAACTGAAGACAATTGGGTTCCCCTGGACAGGATCGAAAACCACACTGTCCTCGCTGACTATCTGCACAGCTGCAATTTCCGGGACGTACACGCACTCTCGTAAGGAGGGCCTCCTTAGAGAGGGGGGTAGTGTAAGGAATTTTCCATTTCCTTACGCCGCATCCCTACTTAGCGCGTACACCACTGTACCAACCACACTCGCCACCGTTACCACTCGCGACATTCGCCTCGACTATTTCCCGCCACCTCGCCCGTCGCACCCTAACCGCACGGCTCGGCTGGTAACCCGCGCTCCTGACCTCCGCCTTGATGTCCCAACCCCAGTCCCAGGCGGCCAGGCCCGTCGCGCGTCACCCACAGTTCGTTACCGTTACCACTGTGGCCTTCGATATTTAGTTCTCGCTCATGCCTTCGCTCACTTGTACTCTTGCTTCGATAGTGCAATACTCGTTCGTTCACTCAATTGCACTCGTAACAATCACTCATTATTCCGCATTCAGCACTCGTTCGAATTTACATCTAAATTTTACATCAAAGCACTCAACATAACAGCCGCCAGGCAGTAAGGCTACGACCACTCGCGCACATGCCCCGCCAGCTGTCGCCGCGATGGCTGCTGCCGCGCTGGCAGCCGCTGCTGATCTATCGGGCCGTGCTGCCTGCGCTGCAAGGAACCGCGCACGTCGCAGTGGACTGCGACTGGGCGCGCTACTGGCGGCGCGCGTCCGGGGCGATGGACGGCGAGGCACGGGCGGAGGGGGGCGACGGGGACGCGCGGTCACGAGGACGGGTAGACGAGGTGGAGGGCCGTGGAAAGCGGCAGGATTCAGTCCGGGGACGGGGAGTCGTCGCGAGTGGAAGAGGGGCGGCGGTAGACGCGGGTAGAGGGCAAGGGGGGTGCGAGGAGCTCAGTTCCATGGGCCACGGCCCGCAGCACTTCCCCCCGTGCTCCTCTGCGCATGGCGTGCAGCCGTGCGCGCTCCGCTCCCCGCGATACACGCGCGTCGCGCTACCACACGTGCTGCGGGAGGGCGGGCTGCAGCACGTGCTGCAACGCGTGGGGCTGTGGCCTGCGCCCTCCCCGCACCATCGCCTTCCGCCAGGCTTCCCCCCACCCCTCGACCGTGACGATGCGCGCATGTACCCGGGTACGGCTCTCGCTGCACCTCTCCGCCCTCCTCTCAATCCCACACCGCACCTTGTTGCTCCACCCCTCTCATGCCTTCCCACCACATCCTCGCCGCCTTCTCCCCCTGCCCTCCCCCTGCCCTCCCCCTGCCCCCTGTGGCGGCCAGGCAGGTGTGGGTGTGGCGGTGTCGGGCGGAGTGGACAGCATGGCACTCGCGCTCACTGCCGCGCGCATGCAGCGCGCACAGCAGGGGGAGGGGGGAGGGGGGGTGCGCGTGGTGGCGATGGTTGTGGACCACGCTCTCAGGCCGGGCAGTGCACATGAAGCCATGCGCACCCTCGCATGCCTTGAGCACCTAGGTGCGCTGCCAAGCCATGCTGTGGTGTATGCCATGGGATGACCGGCTCTTCATGCTTATTCCCCTCTCATCTCACATCATCCCCACATCCACCCACCCGCTTGCCCGCCCGCCTGCCAACCATCCATCCATCCGTCCGTCCGTCCGTCCGTCCATCATCCATGCAAGTGTGGCAAGGGTGTGTACCTGCCGTGAGCCCGCCCTGGGCACTCACAGTGGGCAACTGCATGTCACCGCCCTGCACCCTGCGCTGTGCTGCCCACCCCGTGTGCGCAGGGCTGCAGGCAGTGCTGCTCACGTGCCGCTGGCCACATGGCCCGCCCCCTGCCTCGCGCCTGCAGCCGGACGCCAGAGCGCAGAGGTGACCTCTCGCCCTCTCTGCCTCAACGCACTCCCCTTACTGCACTCCGCTTCTCCTGTAATTGCTGCCTCCCTGTACCTTGCTGCTGGGCCTGCTGGGAGCCTGCATGCATCTCCTCTGCTCCTCCCTTCTCCACTCCTCACTCAATGACGTGCACACAGTGTGACACTTGGTGCATGTGCCACGTGCCAGCAGGTATGCGCTGCTGCACAGCGAGTGTGTGGAGCGGCGGCTGGGCGTGCTGATGACGGCACACCATGGCAACGACCAGACAGAGCTGCTGCTGCTGCGCCTCACCCGCTGCAGCAGCATGGACGGCCTCGCATGCATGCCCCTGCTCTCCCCGCTCCCCCCTTCTCCCCCTCCTCTGCTGCCCTGCTTCGCACCCTTGCATGCGCAAGGCAACACCAGCATGCGCCCCAGCACGACTGGCAGCACTCGTAGCAACGGCAGGAGCACTGCCACTCGATTGAAGTGTCTCGATGCCAGCACCAGCGACGGCAGCAGCGAGGGCGTTGTGGTGGTGCGGCCGTTGCTGGGAGTGTGGAAGCAGCAGCTGGTGCAGTTCTGTGAGTCCCACGCGCAGCCCTGGATAGAGGACTCCTCCAACGCCTCCTCGCTCTTCCTGCGCAACCGCATTCGCCACGCCCTCGCTGCCCTCGCTACGCACGACGCCAGGTGTGTGTGGGTGGGAAGAGGGACAAGGGGGACGGATGCGAGGGCAACATGGACATTGGGGACGCTCTGTTCTGCCTCTTGCTCATCCTTTAAGGGGGTGATAAGCGCCAATCATGAGGGGAGCGTGGGAGTGGAACGGCAATGATGCTCCTGGACGGGGAGCGCCTTACCCCTCAAATTCCACTCTTTCTCCCTCCGTCACCCCTGCACCCCTTGTGTGCTCGTGTGTGCAGTGCACTGCATGCGGCAGCACACAGCACCACTGCCGTGGCAGCTGCCCTCCGCTCTCACCGCCTCACAGCAGCACGCCACCTCGCTGCTGCCACCCTGCTCCCCACATCTGTCAGTCCCTCTCCCTGCGCCTCTGTCAGTCCCTCACAGTGTGCTCCATCTGCACTTTCTATGTCGTCTGCCCCGTGCATGCGAGGGTGCAAGCCCTCTCCCCCCCACACGCCCGTGCTAGTTTGTGCAGTGCTGTTGCTTGCCCTGTGCGGTGTGATGCGATGGGTGGGCATGTGAGTGGGCATGGCAGGGCGGGGCAGTGCACATCAGCGTGGTGGACCTGCTGGCTCCGCATTGGTCCGACCACACACGCCTGCATGTGCTCTCGCTGCTGCTGCAGGTGACACCCCTACTACCGCACACACGTGCTCCCTTGCCACTGCCATCCACCACAGCTCCACTGCTCCTTTTTCTAACACCACATGTGACTGTGCCTCGTGCGTGCCTGGCAGCACGTGGCGCAGCGGCCCTACCCTCCGCGCACTCGTGGCGTGCGTGCGCTGCTCGACCGCATGCACCTCTACCTCACCGTATGCCTCTACCTCACCGCATGCCTCTACCTCACCGCATGCCTCTACCTCACCGCATGCCTCTACCTCACCACTCCTCTCAAACCCCTTCCAATGCTCTCCGGTTACCTGCGCCAGTGTACACCTGTTTCTCATGCTGCCACACACGTGCACCTTTTGGTTTCCCTCGCTCCACGTGACCCTCTCTGTACACCGACTTGATATGTAGCAAGAGTCCATAGAGTGCAGAAATCGGACTGCTTGTAGTTCAACAGGGGTGCACACACACATGCACTTGCACACATACACAGATGCACGCCCGCGTGCCTGTGCGGGCCATGCTTTTAGAGAGATACATGTGTGCTCGCATGAGTGACCCCGTATTGAACTTGTCCATGATGCACACCGCTCTTGCCTCTCTGGTGAGTGCCGTGGGCCTCCCCAGCAGGCAGCATCGCGGGGAGCATACAGCATGGCGGGCTGCACACTCACCGCTCTCCCAGGTTCCCAAGGCACCGTCGCCTGCATTGCTGCACACGCAGGGGAGCCTGCTCGCTGACTGCCCGCCGCTACACCATGCCACCTTCCATCAACACCAGCCCTCCGCTGCTGCCGCTGCCACTGTTGTATTGTGCATGTTGGCACAAGCAACGATACAGGTTCCTCGTTTGTTGTTTTCAGGCTTAGCCCTTTCCTGTGTCAGATGTGCTACTTCCTCAATGCTACACAAAACTGCCGCACTGTCCTTTCAAGAGTCACCTTATAATTGACTTACAAAGCACACTGAATACAGCATTGCACCACACAAGGCAGTCATCAGCGCATGTCAATTTTCTTTGGCTACACATCTCGCTCATGCTCAAGTGCACACAGCGAGCATGGCATGCAGGCAGCATGAGGCACGGGGGCACGCGGCACCCCTGCCCGCCCTGCTACAGCTCGTCGTAGTTGACGGACAGGTACCCCGCCTTGAGGCGCCCGCCCGTGACACGCAGCTCGTTGATGAGGCGGTTCCAGTTGGACCCCAGCGCTCCCACGTAGTAGTCCGCCGCCGCCGCCACCGCCAGGTTCGCCAGCGACACCGCACCCGCCAGCTCGTGGCCCAGCGCACTCTCAAAGTGCACCATGGCCGTGTTGCCCCCGCCCACACGTGGGTTGCGCGTGTGGTGGAACGTCCACCCGGGGAAGCGCGGCGCCTCGTCCACCACTGCCTGCCCGCGGGGCAGCAGCATGGCACGCACGGAGGGATGGCGGTGAGGGGAGGGGTCGGTGGCAAGCAGATGGCGCAATGCATGGCGTGAGGTCATGCGTGCGGCAGGCAGGTGCACGGCAAGAGGCGCTGCATGCATGAAAGGTGCGCATAGAGCACAAGGTCATGCATGAGGAGTGGAGGAGGTGGGATAGAGCAGCAAGGCCATGGGATAGTACGTGCAGAAAGGTGCGGAGCACAAGGCAGAGAACTGATGGTGCCCTTGGCAGGCTCAAGCAACGTTCCCATGGCACAGCAAGTGGCAGAGCACGCACCTGCATCTCGGTGCTGAGCCACACATGGTGCAGTGAGGGGTCTTTCATGCGCACACGCGCTGCCAGCACCATGTATGCCGCCATGGGAAACAGCTCCATCTCCGATCCCTTGTCACCCGCGCGCACATGCATGCTGAGCAGAGGTCGTGGCACGTAGGGGGGCGCGTACACCAGGGACGACGACGCACTGCCGGCGAACGCCAGTGTGGCAGCCCCAGCGCTGCTCGCAGCACTGCTACCACCACCACCACCAGCAGCAGCCTGCGTGTTGCTCATGTCCCAGATTCCCCCTGAGAAAGGCAGAGACTGCCACGCGATGCCGCCCATGAGCAGCTCAAACTGAGTGCGGTTGGCTGCTGCCATCATGCGCTCTGCCGCTCGTTTCGCCGCCTCTCCTGCGACCACTTGGCGCGCGGTGAGTGGGCCAAAGGCAGCATGGCGTGCGATGTTGGTGACGTGGCAGAGGTAGGGCGAGGGCCAGCGCATGGCAAAGCGGGTGGTCTGAGCGCGCCACCAGCTCACCTGCGCACAGGAGGCGCACGGCCACACATGCACCGCAGCGAATAGGCAGGGTGAGCATGGCTTGGCGAGAAACAACGGTGCATGCAGCAGCGTGCGTGGGGCAGAGAGAGCAATGATAATTGTGACAGGGCGATGGTGCACGCAGGACACTTGCCATGCACACTCATGCGTGCAGAGCAGCAGTGCCCCCTGCACGCATCTCACCCTGCCCCCTGCACGCATCTCACCCTGCCCCCTGCACGCATCTCACCCTGCCCCCTGCACGCATCTCACCCTGCCCCCTGCACGCATCTCACCCTGCCCCCTGCACGCATCTCACCCTGCCCCCTGCACGCATCTCACCCTGCCCCCTGCACGCATCTCACCCTGCCCCCTGCACGCATCTCACCCTGCCCCCTGCACGCATCTCACCCTGCCCCCTGCACGCATCTCACCCTGCCCCCTGCACGCATCTCACCCTGCCCCCTGCACGCATCTCACCCTGCCCCCTGCACGCATCTCACCCTGCCCCCTGCACGCATCTCACCCTGCCCCCTGCACGCATCTCACCCTGCCCCCTGCACGCATCTCACCCTGCCCCCTGCACGCATCTCACCCTGCCCCCTGCACGCATCTCACCCTGCCCCCTGCACGCATCTCACCCTGCCCCCTGCACGCATCTCACCCTGCCCCCTGCACGCATCTCACCCTGCCCCCTGCACGCATCTCACCCTGCCCCCTGCACGCATCTCACCCTGCCCCCTGCACGCATCTCACCCTGCCCCCTGCACGCATCTCACCCTGCCCCCTGCACGCATCTCACCCTGCCCCCTGCACGCATCTCACCCTGCCCCCTGCACGCATCTCACCCTGCCCCCTGCACGCATCTCACCCTGCCCCCTGCACGCATCTCACCCTGCCCCCTGCACGCATCTCACCCTGCCCCCTGCACGCATCTCACCCTGCCCCCTGCACGCATCTCACCCTGTTCCACTGGCGTGCCCCCGCCAGGGTGCTGTCGCCCACCACCTCCTCTGACCGCGGCACTGCCTCCCACGGCCTGCCCCACCACCTGCCACATGCACATGCACACTCACACACGGGGTGCACCAAAGCCACAACACAGCACATGCAGCGAGGAAACACAAGGAGCAGCAATGGAGTTGTGAGGACAGTGGTGTGGTGAGGCGCGAATGTGTTTTATGTGGCATGTAGTGCCATGCAGCAGGGTGTGTGTGGCTCACCCCGGCACAGCATGCAGCAGGTGGGAGGGTGCGCAGAGAGGCAGCATGACGACAGGCTGAGGGCCGCGCAGCTGGAGCAGCAGGCCGTGCATGACCTCATGGCAGTCCACCACCATGCCCGCCACCCACCGCTCCACGCCCTCGCCCGCACTGCCCTCCATGCCCGGTGGCACCACCAGCTCTGGCTGCGCCGCCACCAGCGACGCCACGGCCGCCTCACAGTGCGCGTGGGTGAGCGGTGCGAAATAGCATGCCAGCGACCCCTCTGCCTCGCCTGCACACGCGGTGCCAGGGGGGCATAGCAAGGGCGG
Source organism: Closterium sp. Naga37s-1 (assembly GCA_947471745.1). Taxonomy (NCBI): domain Eukaryota; kingdom Viridiplantae; phylum Streptophyta; class Zygnematophyceae; order Desmidiales; family Closteriaceae; genus Closterium; species Closterium sp. Naga37s-1. Next base: position 2,542,100 of record CANJKZ010000170.1, on the reverse strand, counting down.
ACAGATGTGGGCACACACACAACACAGTGCAGGCTGCCTAGCTGTTGAGAGGTTTGCACACAGAATCTGAGGCAGAAGTGGGGAGAGCGAGGAGGCGCAGGGAGGAGTGGCGAAGGAATTGCGGTGAGCATTGCAGAGAGAGCAGGGAGGGGGCGGGGCGGGGGTGTTTGGGCACCGGAGCAGGCGTCGTGGTGGGCGCGGAAGAAGTTGCGGTGCGGCACGAGGATGCGGCCCACGGCGAGCGCCACGCCCATGGCCACGGACAGCAGGTGCACGTCCGACCCCAGCCCGTGGTCGCCCTCGCCCGGCCACTGGTACAGCAGAAAGCGGTGCGCACTGTTGTGGCAGTGGCGCGGGAACTGGTGCAGCCACAGCGCCGCCTGCACCACCCGTGTGAAGGGCAGGTTGTCCGCATCGCTGCCCTGCACCTGCACACCCAGCGCCACGCGCGTGGGTTGGGGGCGTGTGGTGGAGAGAGGAGGAGGGGAAGGGGTTGTGGCGAGGGGAGGGTGCGAGGTGGTGCTCTACGGCAGTGCACATGCGGTGCTTGTGGGGCGCGCACAGGAGAATGTGGCAACGTAAGGGTTGCACATGGTGGGGAGGGGTGGAGAGGAGAGGTGACGAGGGGCACAGTGGTGGAACGGCGGTGCAGGCAGGCAGGCAGGTGCAGTGCTGGTCCGCACCAAGACATTGTATGAAGCACCATGCTGCATGCCCCATGCCCCCCCCGTTCATCTCACCCACGGCGTCTGAGGAACAGTCGTCCACCACTCCTGCTGCCTGCGCCCCACCTGCCCTGCCTCACGCCGCTCGTCTCCTTCCCCATGGCCCGCCCCTCTCAGCCCCTCGTGGAGCCCCTTGGGGTCTGCAGCCTCGGCAGCAGCGGCGGCAGTGGCGGCGGCAGCAGGGGCGGCCCAGGGCGGGGGCGAGCCGTCGGGCAGGCGCTGCTCCAGCAGGCGGTGCTGCGCTGCTGCCGCCTCACACGCCACCAGGTGCGGCGCAGGGGGCACGCCACCACTGCCCCCGCCTGCATCCCCGCTATCCTCGCCCTCCTGCTCTCGCTCCCCCACCCCGTGCCCTGTTCGCCCCCCCTCTCGCTTGCCTCTTCCCTGCGCCCTCCTCCTCCTCCGCCGGGCAGCAATGTGAGCAGCGACGGCGGGCGGCAGGGAGATGGAAGTGGGAGCACTCCAGCGGTGCTCCAGCCCGTACGCTGCCGTCCACGCCTGCACCCAGGGGACACTCATTCCGCGCACACAGGGGCGCGCACAGGGTGGGTGATGAGCGCGGAGGGGGGGGAAGCACAAGGTGCAGGCGCACGGCAGGGGCAACGCGTGCATGCACCGCACAGGAGGTACGACACAGCGCATGCACCCCCATTCTCTCGCACATGCATCCATGCCATGTCATGCCATGCCATGCTGCCATGACCCCCCCCGATGGTACTCACATCATACAGTAGCTCCCATTCCTCCCCCTCCTCCTCTTCCTCCTCTACATCTTCACCTCTCCCACCTGCGTCACCCACACCCCCTCCACCTTCCCCATTCATTCCCGTTTTAGGCTTCCTCGCGACCCGCCAGAAGTCTTCCTCCCACGGCAGTGTGCGGTTCTCCCCATGCAACGAGAAGTGTCGGATCACCGTCACTCCGCCGCTGCCCGCTTCACCCTCCGCGCCTTCCGCTGCCGCGCTGCCTTCACCTTCTACCCCATGCCCCGCCTCCCCTGCCCCGCTGCCCCCTTCATCTCCTCCGCTCCCCAATTTCCGCCCCTCCTGCGTTTGCGCCTCACCCGCTTGCGCATCCCCGTCCGTCTGCGCCGCGACGTCCCCGAGCGCCTCTTGCGCCGCGGCCGCCTTCGATAGCTCGTCCTCCGAGGCCCCGCCGCCGCGCCGCGCGCGCCATGGGCGGGAGAGCGCGCGCGCAGCTGATGCGGCGGAGGGAGAATCTCTGGCGGGAAAGGCGGAGGACTGCCGAGGAGGCTGGAAGGCAGACCAGCGGAGGCGACACAAGACGAGGAGCGGCAGCAGCAGCAGCGCGGCGACGAGCAGCCCGCGGAGCAGCGGTGCGCGGCGAGCAGCAGTGCGCGGTGAGTGGGCGATCGCAGTGGCGCGACGAGTCGATCGGGGGCGAATCATTGGCATCGACTCTCGAGGCACAATGCATGCTGCGGATAGTTCGCATGCAGCAGGAACATGGCGGTCAAACCATCTCAACGCAAAATTGTGGTTGGACATTATTGCATTTAGGCGAATATAGATTACTCGTGTAGTAAGTTACGCACTGAACGTAGCGGTTGAATTTTGAAGATGGACAGTACAGGTACCATGGTTTGCAGAGCAGAATTAGAGGGGCAGTAACGACTTATACAATGCAGGGCCCTCAGTGCACCCCAAGCTCGCCCCCCCTGATGCAAGCACTTTCAACACATGCTCCATGCATGCAGGCAGCAACAGCACAAGGTAGCGAATGAGCCCCCATGGAAGCCTGTGCGCCCGCCCAACCTCACTCCACAGCACCACCATCCCTCTTTCAACGTAGAGGGCCTGCGTGCATGGCAACCTCCCACCCTCCCCCCATCCATGGCACGTGTGTGGGCGGTCATAGGAGGGGCGGCAGGATGCCGAGCTGGTGCAGGATGCCACGGCCCGTGCTGACCTCCAGCAGCAGCAGCCCCAGCACGGCCACCATGGCGGCACGCCCATTCCATGTCTCAGCGCTCTTGGTCCACCCCCACTCCCACATGGCGACAGGCGCGGGCAGCTCTCTCCGCTCGATGTCGTACGTGGCCAGCAGCTCCTCCACACTGCCCAGTGGCACCAGTGCCTGCCACAGCACGCACACAGGGGGGGGTCATGCTCATGCTTTTAGTGGTGCTCGTAAGCAAGCACACCCATGGGGCGCAGGGAGGGCACAACAAGCATGTGGCGAGGAGGGCGCAGCATGCACAGCCATACACTGTCCACCACCCCCAACAACAACACCCTCCGCCTCCCCGCCGCCCCACCCATGCATACGTGGGCGGGCAGGCAGGCAGCAGGCAGGTGGAGAGGCAGGGGAGGGAGAGAGGTGGGGGGTACCTGGCGGGCCTCGATGGAGGAGGCGGCCATGGCACCGACGTAGGGCAGGGCCTCGAGCACGGCGTCCGCCAGGTCCTCGATGAACGACGGCTCACACCCCAGCGCCGGCACTCGCCCCCACTCCACCACGCCCGACGCCAGCGCCAGCTCGCGGTACTCCATGTCTATCTCCTCCAACGTCTCTATGTGCTCGCTCACAAAGCTGTTCGCTCCCATGCACCCACACGCACTCACACGGGGCACGCACAACGACGGGACGAGGGGGTTGACGTGAGGTGCAGCACAGAGGGAAAATCCAAGTGCAGAGGCCCACGGCCTGGCTGGAGGCGTCACCTCTCAACAGCAAGCAGCATGGAGCGAGCAGCGAGCAGCGAGCAGGGGGGCAGGGGAGCGGGGGTGTGCACCTGATGGGGACGGCGAGGAGGCTCTTGACGCCGGCCTTGCCAAGGGTCTCAATGCTCTCGTCCGTGTACGGCTTCAACCACTCCACTGGCCCCACCCGACTCTGATGCCATGGCCCCACGCACGCACACGGGGAAGGGGAGGGGGCCACACGCTAGCCATGTGAGCGGGAGGGGTAGGATAGTGGATGGCAGTGGCATGCACATGACATGATGGCACGTGGGGTCACAGGCGTCACTGGGTCGTGCTGGGCTGCAGGGGCATGCACACATGCGCACGTGGTGCTTGCACATGCCTGCAGCTGCCATGTCACGTCACATGCTGTGTGCGTGCCGGGCGGGGCTATGTCTGGCCACCAGTGCAGAGCGTGTGTGCCCTCTGCTGTGCAAACATGCTATGCTAGCACGCCCACCATGCGCGCCTCTGCTGTGAGCGCGCAGGGGAGCAGGGGAGGGGGCGCGAGCATGCATGGAAGTGGGAGGGGAGGGCGGGCGTGCCTGGTAGGCGAGGGTGTAGTTGTTGTAGACGCCGCGGCGGCGCAGCTCGTCCATGACGAGCCCCACGCACTCCTCCATTTCCGCCTTATACGGGTCGCCCGCCTCCTCCACGTACGCCACCGGCACCCCGTGCGCACTGAAAAATATGTTCACCTGCCCGCCCCGCCATCACCCCACCCCCATGGCCCATGGCACACGGCGAGACGAGCGAGACAGTCAGTGCTGGTGCGCAAGTGTGTGTGTGTGTGTGTGTGTGTGTGTGTGTGTGTGTGTGTGTGTGTGTGTGTGTGTGTGTGTGTGTGTGTGTGTGTGTGTGTGTGTGAGAGAGAGAGAGAGAGAGAGAGTGTGTGTGAGAGAGAGAGAGAGAGAGAGAGAGAGAGAGAGAGAGTGAGAGAGAGAGAGAGAGAGACTGTGTCAGGGTGTGAGGTAGGTGCAAGAAGCGTGGGAAGCGGGGGGGGGTGGGGGGGGTGGGTTGCTGTTGTGGGCAAGAGGGAGAGTGGGGCATTTGTGTGGCAGGGGTGTGTGGCGCGAGAGGGAGGGTACAATTTCTGGTCGTGAGAAGGCGAGCAGCTCCTTGTGAATGAGCGTGGCCATGGCCTCCACGTAGCCGCGGCGCTGGTACCACGAGGGGATCACGGTGTGCTGCATGGTCACCAAGTACTCGTCCTCCCTGCCATGCATGCCGCACACACACCCCACCCCACCACACACAGAGGGCGAGAGAGCGAGTGAGCGGGTGCGCGTAGGTGCGGGGGATGGGGGAGAGCGCGCGAGCGGAAGGTGGAAGGACGCAGGAGTGGCGAGCAAGGGTGAACCAAGGCACACGGCACGCCGTGAGTGGTGGCGCTGGGCGAGGCGGCGAGGCAGCAGGGGGTTGGGGGGTTGGGGAGCGAGGGGGTGGATTGGGTGCGTACCGGAAGATGCGTTCGAGGAGGCGCAGCGAGGAGCCGCTGGTGGTGATGGAGAACTGCGGGTACAGCGGCAGCACCACCAGCCGCGTTATGCGGTCCTGCTTTATCTGCTCGCGGGACAAGAGGGGGGGACAGGCGGAGCAGGGGGGCAGCTTGAGCGAGTGGCGGAGACACGCATGGCACAAGGGAAGGGTGGGATAAAGCGCGCATGGATGGTGATGCGAGCAGGGGAGCGGGGGCGAGCGGTGGGGGTGGGTACGAGGGGTTGCGGCGGGACCTGGTAGATGGCCTCTTCGGTGAAGGGGTGCCAGTAGCGCATGCCCACGTACACCTTCGCCGCCACCTCCTTCTTCTGCAACGCCTTCCCCAGCTCCTCCGCCTGCCACCCACCGCGCACCGCGCATGGCGCACAGGGGGGGGGAGAAAGGGGAGAGGTGCGGGCAGAGGAAGGAGAGACCGGACTGGCATGAAGCAACGTTGGTGCTCGGTGGGTGGCACCTCCTCACGCCATGCCATGCACAGGGGGGGGAGCGAGAGGGCTTGGCGCAACGGCAGGGCAAGGGGGGTGTGGTGATGGATAGATGGATGGAGACACATGATACATGTCGTGATTTACGATACGTCACCCATTCACTCATTACTGAGAGAGGGCGCGCGAGTGCGAGCGGCAGACAAGGGGAGGGATGGATGAGGGGAGCGGAAGGAGGGACGAGGGACGGGTAGGGATGGAGTGAAGGGGAAGGAGGGGGGAGGAGAAAAGGGAGGGAGGCGGAGGGAGAGGAGGGCACGCGACCTTGTCATTCCCCTGGCATTTGGGCTGTCTTTCCCGTCTTTCCCGTCTTTGCATCGTTCTTCGAACCCCCCTACCCCATATCGCCCCATGGCGCGTGTGTTGTCCCCCCACCCCCACCTGGTCCATGGTGATGCGCCGCAGCGGCGAGCCCCCGCCGATGGCGGCGTACCCCTCCTGGCTCTTGGGCGCGCGCATCGTCGAGATGAACTGCGCGATGGGCCGCTGCAGGAACCGCAGCGCGCGCGGCAGCCGGATGATGTCCTGCGAGCACGGCGGGCGGGGGGAGGGGGGAAACACGGGATAAGCGGGGGCGAGGAGACGCAGCGTTTAGTACGGCGACAGTGCGTGCGTGGTCGAGAAACCAGAAGAGCGAGCGCAGGTTCTTGTGGACGCGAGGCAAAGCGCCTTGGCACCCGACCTTCCATTGACGAGTCGCGCGCAACTCGCGAGTGAGTGGGTGGGTGAGTGGGTGCGAGGGGGCGCCTGCGCACGCCACGGCCGGAGCACGCGAGGTGGCGGTGGGTAGAGGGGCGGACATGGGTAGGAGGGGAGGGGGGACTGACCGGGTCGGCGAAGAGGTTGAAGAGGAACGGCTGCACGTCGTCCAGAGTGTCGGGCCCGCCCAGGTTCAGCAGCAGCACGCCCACGCGCTCCTCCGCCGTGCCCGCCGCCTCGCCCGCGCCCGTGCCGCTGTCGCTCGCGCCGGGTCCCGGCTCTGCGACGGGCCCGGGCGGACTCGCCATGGACACGGCCGCCACACACCCGCACCCCCGCTGCGCCTGCTGCCGCCGCTGCCGCTGCGCTGACAACTTTCCGGCCGTCAGCTTGCCGCCTAGCCGTCTCGCCGTTGCGGCTGTTGCTCCCGCTGTTCGCCATGGTTGGTCCGTTCGCTGCCACGAGTCACCCCCTAAGCACAATACGCACCCTGTTGCCCGCCTGCTGCTCATGCTCGCGTTGCTGCCGCTGCTGCTGGCGGCTTTTCTCGTGACGGCATGAGTTGTAGTGGCGGCGGGGAGCTTGGGTGTGCTTCTATGGACGCCCGCGCGCTCTGACGGCAGCTGCAGCAGCGAGCGCGGCTGCGACGGGCTGACAACGGGCGAGCACGGGGAAGGGGAGCACCGGCAGCGGCAAGGGCCTCGGAAAAAGTTGGGTCAGAAAGGAGAAACCGCGTTGCCTAGCACAAAGCGTTTCAAAAAGCATGAGCAAGAGCGAGCGCCGGCAGAGAAGCGCGGCATACCTGGAGGGCAGGGAGTGATGAGTGCGCGGGCGTTTATCAGGTGGCGAAGTGGGCGTCACCGCACAGCCTGCCACTGCACACACGCGGACGACGCGCATGGCATCAGAAAGGTCAGTTAGCCCGTGCACAGACGCGTACAATCGGAACGCACGGCTCTCTTCAAAGATGAATCCATTTCACAAGACAATGGATTGAAGGGAGTGAACGCAGTTAAACATTGCCACACTAGCAAAAAACAGGTTTTGGAGCCTTTAATCTGGTGCAAAAGAGAGGAAATTTAGAAAAAGGATCTGCCAAAGCAATTCATTTTTCTTCTACTAAAGCTCGCAAGGCCAGATCCGCGCCATGAGTAGCTACGGTCCAACAAGCGTCACCATGCCAGGATCAGAAAGCACCGGGCGGATAAGATTCTGCACTGTGGCCGCCGTCCATTGACTGTGAATTCCCTTCCGCGCGCTAATACGCCCTCCAAAACGGATTGTGCAAGAGCTGCACGACGTGGATGCGCACGCGCAACAAAGATCGGTTTCGAGCAGACAGCGGTTTCCATAGCGAGGCGGCAAGGGAGGCGCGACTGCACTAGGCTATGCGGCACGGAGTACACCTTAGCGACGCTCACCGCGCTGTGCGCCGAAGAGGCTTGACATGAGCCCTGGGTTCAACAGCTCCGACAATCCCCACACGTCCGCTACAGCGTCTTCCCCAGCGACCTGCCCTCCGAGGCCAGACCCTGTCGGTTCAGACACCTCGACGCGAGACACGGAGGCTCGGATCGCAACCGAAGAACAACGAATCCCACAGCACGCAGGGCGAGGTTTTCAACTTCTGTGCCGGCGATGCAGCCGAGGGTACTAATGCGTGAATTCAGGTGTTGGTATGCTGGCAGTACTATGAGCTCCGTTAGGTCAGGTCTAGCTCTATCACGCTTCACTCAGCAATCCTTCAGGCAGACTGAGCCCCAGTAGGGACTGCTAGGACACCCTTCCCTTGGTTTTGCCGGAGCTTCGCACAATTCTCGCTAATGAAGGTAACGGCCTTAGTTTTCGCTTCACCCCGAGTTCAATTCAGCAGAAACTTAGTGTTGTTCCACGTCCCACCTCTGCCACATATTTGTATACTGACCAATCAACCCTCGAGGCGAGGTGTATGTGTGCGTCCGTTGTCATGCACACAGTCTACCTCCTGATAGAGTCACCCCTCGGCTGCTCTGCTCTAGTGTGTCCACCTGCTTGGTTCGGGAGAACACTTTAGTGTGACTAGGCAGGCCACGTGGCATACTAAAACACCGCTGTAGACGAATGTGATCAGGGAAGGGACAAAAGGTGCGAGGAAAACGCCGAGCTGACGCTGGGACGCCACGGCGCCTCGCTCATCCAAACATCATGCCAACGAGGTTCGGGTTCGGCCTGGGTGACATGCCATGCCACATGACAAACCCGCCCATCGTCGTCGCAAAGCGTCTGGGTTCATGCTAGGTGAGAGGGGGGTCTGTTCGGCGATCTTCAACGAAGAAAAGCGACAGCAACACGAATCGTTATAGAAGTTGCGGGCAAACACCACAATAACCCGTATAGCAGGCTCCGAGTACAGACTTTAAACTAGAGTACACAATCTTGGATTGGTTGTGGGGGTGTTCCCACTGCTGGCCCTCGGTCGGCGTATTGATTGGACAACGAAGGGACAATTGTTACGAACATAAGTCAAACAAATCTGGTGAATCCCACCATTTCTTTAAAGGGTTAAGTCGCGTGATGAAAACGCAGGGTGTTGATATAATCCGGGAATCGCAGTGGATAGGATAAGACTGTTGGGCTGAGAAAAGCCCTTAGGATCTTTGCAGGACTAAATTCTGAGTAGGACAATGTAATAGCGGAAGCGTTTAATGAGAACTTTGTGAACCACCTTGCGCTAGTATGTGAGGGCAAAGTAGCTTGATTAAAACAAAGGGATACAAGTTTTTATAAGAATACAAGGAATACGAAGAGATACAGTTAATAACCGTTTTGCTGTTGCTGTTGCAGTTCGATACAGTGACGACTCGGGCAACTGCTCAATAGCGAGTCAGTTGTTTGTCCTTGCTGTCGCGCTGTATTTGTTGTGAGAATAACGAGAGAGGAATGAATGAACTAGAAATGAGATGGGTACAAGTAGGAAACACAAAAGTGTTGTACCATCTAAGGACTACCCCACTACAGCCTAAATAGACTATAGCATATATAAGTTTGACACACCCCCATAGGCAAAGTGGGGGAGAGCAAGGGGTCAAAAGACGAGTCAAGAAAGCAAAGCAAGCTCAGGGTGGATCACAAAGTCACCACGCAGTCTGAGCACAAGCAAAAGGGCCACAAGGCCAGTTCACATGCAGAGTTATATAAAGGAAAGCAAACAATACAGTGAACACAACCTAACAAGTGTAAGCATGCAGGTATAACTATATAGAGTACAGTACAAGCAGAGTCAAGAAGTCAGCTAGTGAGGCACAGTAGGTACAAGGCCTAACACAGTACAGAAACGATGATGATCACAAGGCTGAAGTGCCTTGGTGAAAACATCAGCAGTGTTGGCCTGAGAGGCCACGTAAGCAAGACGAAGCTGGCCACGCTGCTGCAACTCTCGAGCAAGGAAGTAGCGCAGAGCAATGTGCTTCGTTCTGTGCTCCAATCTGTGCTCCTGACACAAGGCCAGCATGGCCTTGTTGTCGACGTGGAGGAGAACGAGGCGCCTCTCCCAAGTCGGTCAGCAGGTAGGTGAGCCAGCGTAGATCCTGTGCAGCCATGGCCCCAGCGTAGATCTCAGCCTAACAACTCGAGCTGAGAACAGAGGAAGAACGGGTAGACCGCCAAGAGACAGAACCGGAGCCAAGACTGAAGGTGTAACCCTGTGACGACCGCTGCGTAGCCAAGTCGTCAACCCAGGAGGCGTCTGCGTGACCAGTGAGGACAACTCGAGCCCGTCCTCCAAGCACGAGCCCCATGCCCGATGTACTGAACAAGTATCGCAACACCCTCTTCGCAGCATCCCAGTGCATCTTCCGGTGCCTGCCGGGAGCCACGTAGCGAGCCAGAAGGCTGAGAGGGTATGCGAGGTCAGGTCGTGTGCAAGTCATCAGGTACATGAGGCAGCCCACAAGCTCTGGATACGGGCCACTCGACTTTACGGACTCGTCCGAAGGTGGAGCTGAGAGCGAGTGACTGGTAGGCAGAGGAGTGGACTGTGGCGAGGAGTACGTGAAGCCGAAGCGCTGAAGGACCTGCTGCACCATGTGTGACTGATTCAAGGTAATGGTGCGCTGTGCTCTGTCCCGGGTGATCTGCAAGCCAAGATAGCTTGTGAGCTCACCCAGGTCTGTGCACGTGTGTCTCTTCTGCAGCTCGGACTTCACATGGGCGAGTGCCTCAATGTCAGCAGTAGCAAAGACGAGGTCGTCTACGTAGACGAGAACGTAGAACGGCGGCAGAGTAGTGTCAGTGCGTAAGAACAGAGAAGGGTCAGAAGTGGAAGGAGCAAAACCAAGAGCAGCAAGAGTCGTCCTGAGTGTGTCGTGCCACTCACGAGGTGCCTGGCGGAGACCGTAGACTGGCCGCCGGATGTTCCACAGGGTACCAGCTGGAAACGACCCAGTGAAGCCAGGTGGGCGGCGCAGCCAGATCTCCTCGTGGAGGCTGCCCTGTAGGAAGGCAGTGCTGAAGTCAAGCGAGTGGAGCTCGTAGTCACGCTGAGCAACTACGTGCAGCAGTACCCGAAGAGTGGTCATCTTCGGGGTAGGGGAGAAGGTCTGAAAGAAGTCGACTCCCTGCCGCTGACTGAAGCCACGTGCAACGTAACGCGCCTTGAAGACAGGCGGAGAACCTGGCGGCCGCTTCACCCTGAAGATCCACATGCCACTGACGATGTTCGCCCCAGGCGGGGGAACCTCGTCGACGTAGGTGCCTGTGGACTTCCAGGAAGCCATCTCGGCGTCCATGGCTGCCTGCCACTGAGAGGAGTAGGGACCCTCTATCGCCTCTGCGTAAGAGCGCGGGGTCGGGATGTCTGGTGCATCCGGGTCTCCCTCAGTGGCAAGCAGCATGGACACGAGATGAGGTACAGAAGCAGCAAAGCACTCAAACTCCTCCTGTCTGTCCTCAAGAACGTCCGTGCCAAGAGCACACTCACCCCCGACGGACAGAGGACAGACAGACACAGACGCAGACTCAGCAACAAGACTAGCGGCGTAGTCTAGGCGACAGGCTGCAGCAAAGTCAACAAGCTCAGTAACAAGAGCAGACGCAGCAGTGGACTCAAACAAAGGGTCAGTGACAGCAGTGGCCAGAAAGCGCGTGACAGCTGGACTAGCAGCACGTAGGGAGTCAGACGCAGGGTCCGAACCGGCAGGAAGAGAGGACGCAGGAGGAGACGGCAGAGGGACACGCTGTGGAGCAGTGGAAGGACGCAGAGTCTAAGAGTGAGTGCCAGGGACAGGAGGAGGACGCGGACGCAAAACACGACCAGTGCGAACAGGACGGACAGGCGACGCAGAACGAGACTCAGGCGACACAGGACGAGACTCAGGCTCACGACGCTCTGTAAGACCTCTAGTCGGTCCAGAGTAAGGAGAAGGACCAGGCAGTGGAGAGGCTGGCTGGAACCGCGACTGGGACTGGACAGGCGGTGGACTCAGTAAAGGAGGAGGAGGACCAGGAGAAGGCGGGGAGCCAAGAACCTGCTGAAGAAGCGGAACGTAGTACGGCCGCGGCCGCACAGCGCCTCCAGAAACAGCAGAGACAGAACCGGTACCCTCAGCCCCAGGGTCTCCAGTCCCAGCAGCACCTCCAGCAGCTCCAGCACCAGCAGCACCTCCAGCAGCTCCAGTACCAGCAGCACCTCCAGCAGCTCCAGCACCAGCAGCACCTCCAGCAGCTGCAGCACCAGCAGTACCTCCAGCAGCACCAGCACCAGCAGCACCTCCAGAAGCCCCAGCAGCACCCCCAGCACCAGCAGCACCTCCAGCAGCACCTCCAGACACTCCAGCAGTACCTCCAGCTCCAGTAGCACCACCAGCAGCACCAGCACCAGCAGCACCTCCAGAAGCTCCAGCAACACCTCCAGTACCAGCAGCACCTCCAGAAGCCCCAGCAGGACCTCCAGGAGCTCCAGCAGCACCCCGACAGCGCCGAGAGTACCACTCACGAAGCTGCTGTGGAGAGAGAGGCTCCCGCCGCGGCGGGACACCGAGAGCACCCCCAGACGCAGCACGCGCAGGCTCAGCACCCCCACACACAGCACCCTCAAGCTCCACACGCCCAGGCTCAGCACCCCCAGGCTCAGCACGCCCAGACTCAGCACCCCCAGACTCAGCACCCTCAGTCTCAGCACCCCAAGTCCCCGCACCCGCAGGCTCAGCACCCCTAGCAGCACCTGAGTCGACAGCTACCTCGACCGGCTCGGCAGGGTCTACCTGGGACACACCTGAGGGGGCAGGACCCTGGGGGGGGAGGGGGTCTACCGGGGGAGTACCTGGTGCAAGGAAGAGCGGTGGGGGGGGGGGGAGAGGCAGTGCGGTAGGGAAAAAGACGGTAGTACGACACCGACTCGTCAAACGTGACGTCCTGAGAGGACAGAACACGACGCGAGGTGGGGTGGTAGAACTGCCACCCGGGTGCGTCAGGAGGGAAGCCAAGGAAGACACAGGGAACGACACGGGAGGACAGCTTGTCCGCTGTAGTATCGCGGACAAAAGCTCGAGATCCCCAAACATGGAACGCGGACGCATCGCCAACCTTCCCCGTCCACCGCAGAGTAGGTGTGGTCTCCGGCAAGGAGACACGAGGCTGAAGGTTGATCTGATGCGCAGCGTACTGAACCGCGAACGGCCACAGAAAATGGGGAGCAGCCGCATGGATCATGGACGTACGAGCGACGTCCATGACCATGCCAATGCGGCGCTCAGCAATCCCATTTTGCTGTGGGGAGGCTGGAAGCGTGAACATCTGGCGGATGCCCTCCGATTGACAGAAGGCTCTCAGGAGGTCGGAGGAAAACTCCCCGCCTCTGTCCGAGTGCAGACGCAGAACAGGAAGGTCTGAGCCGAAACTCTCACTGAGCTGGCGACGAGCACCGCGGATCCAGTCGATCAACACCTCAGTGACCTCACCCTTGCTGTGCAAGGGGAAGACAGTGGTCTAACGCGAGTAGTCGTCAGCGACCAGCAGGAAGTAGCGCTCGTGACCCTGTCCACGGACGCGGGCTGGGCCCCACACGTCCATGTGAAGAGTCTGCAGAGGGGCCTCAGTCGGAGGAAACGAGGAGGAGTGGGGAGCGGCGCGCTGCCGGCCCTCGACACAAGGAACACAGGTGGGGGCAGGCCCCGGAGGAAGGGGAGGGAGGGACCTGGGGAGTCCAGAGACAAGAGCACGGGAGGCCATACCTCGAAGACGAGTTAGGGAGGGGTGACCAAGGCGGTGGTGCCAAAGGAGAGTCTCGTGCGCCAGAGGACGACACGAGCAGGGGGCAGACGCAGGACTAGACCTGGACGCGGCAGCAAACACCTGACTAGACGCAGCTACCTGACCAGACGCAGGGACCGGAGGAGGTGCAGTAGTCAGTGTGTACAGACTCGACCCTGGCCGACGGGTGAACGTGGCCAGGTAGCGGCTCATCCGAGAGCAAGTGCAGTGGGTCACACGTTGACCTCCAGGGGTGAACTGGTCAACCCACGCGTCCTGGGGGTCAGCTCCACTCACCAAGTTCGTAGAGAACGAGGGGAGGTGGAGTCCCGACAACAAGCCCGACGGGGCCGCAGGACAAGGTAAAACTGTAGAGGAGTGTGCAAGGACTGGGCCCCCTGAGGGGTCAGCAAGGGAGACCGCAACAGGCCGACTGAGCGGCGTGAGCGTGGTGCTGTCTCTAAAGAAAGAGCGCGAAGCACCAGAGTCAAGTGTGAAAGTGTGCAAGGACTCAGTAGGTGCAGCACCAGAGAGAGTAGACGTACCAGCACCTGGAGCAGCAGACGCACAAGTACCTGGAGCAGCAGACGCACTAGCACCTAGAGCAGCAGCCGCACTAGCACCTAGAGCAGCAGCCGCAGTGCCCGGGTCGGGCGGGACACCCAGGTAACAGTCACCCTCAGTAATATCAGCAAGAGCATACATGGCAGCAAGGATAGCATCAAAATCTAGATCAAAGATAGGCACATTCTGCAGAAGCAGATCATGCCAGCGAGGGAGCTCAACAGCGTCAGGCAACTGGGTACGCCAAGCGTCAGTCAAGCGACCGAAGCAGCGCTGCGTGGTGTGTGGGAGCCCACACACCTCCCCACTACGAGTGCCGGTGCGAAGAACGTACGTGCAGGGACCTGCACTCCCAGACCTCCCACGCCCAGCGTACCACTCACGAAGCTGCTGAACCGACGGGGTCTCACGGGTGCACAACTACTGCTGGCGCTGGCTGCCACCAAAGCCTCCACGCTGCGCGGCTGCACCTCGACCAGCACCACCGCCGCCTCCACCTCCACCACCGCTGCCGCTGCCTCCACCACCTCCGCCACCGACGCCACGACCTCCACCGCCGCCACTGAAGCCCCCACTCCCGGTACCACCCCCACCTCCACCGCCACCCGCTCCGCCTCCTCTACCGCCTCCGCCGTCGCCCCCGCCACCCCCTCCACCACCCTTGCTCCCCTTGCCCTTGCTGTTGCGGCGTCTCCCACTAGGGGCAGACGCAGCTCCGACCTCCTCAGTGCCAACGAGGTCGACAGCAGCAGTAGAAGCAACAGAGGGGAGAAGGGGGACAGGGGAACACCCCTCAAAGAAGGGGGTGCGACGGTCGCCGCGAGAAGCCCCAACAGCTAAGATACTCTTCTCAGCTGCAGCAAGGCGCTCCTCTAGCAGGTCGACAGTCAGCTCGGTGGGGCAAAGGGAGAGAAAGTGGTCCCTGACTGAAAAGAGAGAGTCAGGGAGGCGGGTGACTAGGTAGTAAAGGGTGATGTACATGGGGGGGGGGGTTCTTGGCATAGAAGTCAGTGGGAAGGGCAGCGCGGTAGCGGGCGTCACTAGTGCGAAGGTGAGCAACTAGGTCAGCGACTGTGGCAAAGGCGGCAAGGTCAGGGAAAAGGTACGGCAGCATGAGGCGACTGAGGGCAGCAGTGGCAGGGGAGGAGTAGCGTGCAACTACAGCGTCGTACAAAGACTGAGCAGTCTTGTACTGGCCAAAGTGTGCGCGCTCAGCAGGCGGCAGGTGACTACGAACAGCAAGACGAGCAACATCGTCACGAGTGGTCGACTGCGAGCGAACAGTACTGTCAGTAGTGGCAGTAGGAGCAGTGGAAACACCGGACGCTTGATCGAAAAGGGATACCCCATCCCTAGAATCACACCGAAGAAAGAGCTGTAGGTCATCAACCCATACGTCAAAGTCAACTGTACGTCCCTCTGAGTCAAAGGTGAGAACTGTAGGACTAGCCATAGCAGCAGTAGAAGCAGTAGGAAGAGGAGCAGCAGTAGCAGCAGTGCAGCAGTAGCAGCAGTAGCAGCAGTAGCAGCAGTAGCAGCAGTGCAGCAGTAGCAGCAGCGGCGCGGCTCGGCTAGGTGGCGCGGCTCGGCTGGGCGGCGCGGCTCGGCCGGGTGGCGCGGCTCGGCTTACCAGAGACAGGTGCAGGGGCGGGCAGTGACTGCAGGGGCCGCGCCAGCAGGGGTCGGCAGGGGCTCGTCAGCAGGGTCCGGCAGGGGCCGACAGAGGCGCGCCTGGAGGGGCTGCGCCAGTTTGGGCCGGCAGGGGCTCGTCAGCAGGAGCCGGCCGGGGGCGCGCTAGCTGGGGCGCGTTAGTTGGGGCCGGCAAGGGCTCGTCAGCAGGAGGCGGCCGGGGGCGCGCCAGCTGGGGCGCGTCAGTTGGGGCTGGAAAAGGGGCCGAGAAGGGGCCGCGACGGGCCGTCAGAGGGGCCGCGAAGGGCCGTGAAAGGGGGGCCGCGAAGGGCCGCGACTGGGCCGCGACGGGCCGGCAGAGGGGCCGCGACGGGCCGTCAGAGGGGCCGCGACAGGCCGTCAGAGGGGCCGCGAAGGGCCGTTAAAGGGGGGCCACGAAGGGCCGTGACTAGGCCGCGACGGGCCGTCAGAGGAGCCGCGAAGGGCCGCTAGGGGCCGCGACGGGTCGCGAAAGGGGCCGCGAAGGGCCGAGACGGGGCCGCGAAGGGCCGAGACGGGGCCGCGAAGGGCCGCGACGGGTCTCTAAAGGGGGGCCGCGACGGGTCGCTACAGGGGGCCGCGAAAGGCCTTAAGAGGGGCCGCTAAGGGCCGCGAAGGGGCAGCGACGGGCCACGAAGGGCCTCGAAGGGCGGGCGCGAGGGCGCTGCTAGGACAAACGCGACACGCGCCTCGGGCAGGTAAGGAATTTTTTTTTTGTAGTGGTGGGCCCTAAAAAAACTCGAACTAGCTCTATACCATGTGAGAATAACGAGAGAGGAATGAATGAACTAGAAATGAGATGGGTACAAGTAGGAAACACAAAAAGTGTTGTACCCTCTAAGGACTACCCCACTACAGCCTAAATAGACTATAGCATATATAAGTTTGACATTTGTCAGGTCAAAAGTCGCTGACCTTTGACTTTCGCATAACCTCCAGCAGTTGTTCAAACTCCGAGGGTTGACTCGCTAATGCTTCGATATGTTTTGCTTCGCTTCTGACTTGGTGTTTCGACACGACAGAAGCGCTAAATCAATTGTTTCCAACACTCCCCTTCGCTTCTGGAGTGTCGCTGCTGGTGACGTGGCTTTGTCCAGTCAGCAGCATGCAGTACTCGAACTTCTGCTTCCCGAGCTTCTTGGTCAAGTAATCAGCTGCCATCTCGGACGTGGGACAGTAAGACAGCTCAAGTCTCCCCTTCTCGATTTCGTCCTTTACGAAGAAATATCGCAGGGCGATATGCTTCGTCCTGTTCGCGAATCCGTTTTTGTTGGCTATGCGAATTGCCGACTGGTTGTCGCAGAACAAGGAGAAGCTGGGTAACTGAGCCAGCTTCGCCTCCTCCAGAAGTTCGCAAAGGTACAGTCCTTCCTTGGTGGCTGAGCAGAGTGCGATATATTCAGCTTCAGCTGAAGAGAGAGCGATTAATTCCTGCTTGCTCGACTGCCAGGAGATGGGTCCGATAGGCTCGAGGCGATAGATGTAGCCGGTGTGTGAGCGTCTGTTGTCGGAGTCGCCGGCGTGATCGGCGTCGACGTAGCCGATTAGATTAGGTGTCGTAGTCCCGCTCTTGTGGTAGGTTAGACCGACGGTTGAAGTGCTGACGAGGTAGTGGAGAGCACAGTCGAGTTCCACCATGTGTTATGCTTCAGGTTTCTTGAGGTAGGTCGCGAGCTGACTTGCGGAGTACGATAGGTCCGGACGGCAAGTGACAGCTGCGAAGAGGAGGCATCCCAGCTTTCTCTGGTAGTCGCGTATGCCGGCGGGCTTTAGTGGAGTGGATCCTTCCTTGTTATTTCCTGCCGTGTAGCGGTATGGCGTGGAGATGGTGGTCGGCGTGAGTGCGAAGCGTTTGGCGATGGTGTCGGCGTATTTTGCGGCGTTGAGGTAGATCGCGTCTTCTTCTTCTTGGATGTTGAGGCGGAGATACTGCGTGACAGTGGACGAGACTGTGAGCGTGAGATCCTTCTGTAGTTTCCCTTCGAACCAGGTGGTGACGTTGTTGGTCGAGCCGATGTAGAGTAAATCGTCCACGTAGACGATCAGTAGGATGTAGTCGGTGCCCTTTGTGAGCCGATACATGCCCTGGTCGTGAGGTAGTTGGCGGAATCCAATGCGAATAAGTCTTGTGTGCAGATACTGCTGCCACAGCCTTAGAGCTTGTTTGATGACAAGACTTGGTTAGGTTCTCCGTGGGAGCCGTGTGGGAATTCGACGAAGATTTCGGCGTCAACAGGTGCGTAGAGGAATGCGTTGGCGACGTCGATTTGCCGCAGTTTCTTTTTCTTCATGGCGGCGATCGCAAGGAGGATTCGTAGTGAGGTGTGTCGGCTGACCGGGGCGAATGTCTCGGTGAAGTCGCGTCCGTGCTCTTGGTCGAAGCCGCGTACGGCCCAGCGCGCCTTAAACTTGTCGATGGTGCCGTCTGCCTTTTCTTCACACGGAAGACCCACTTCTCGGTGAGTACTGTCTTGTTTCGTGCCACGCCGATAGGGACGACTTTCCAGGTGTTGCGTTCCTCCAGTGCTTTCAGTTCCTTGTCCATGGCTTCACGCCATTTTTCCTTATGCTTCCCCCCCAGAGCCTGCTGAACTGTGGCAGGCTCCTTAGGAATCTCCGTGCCGTGGACCGCGGTGACGAGGCCGAGTATCTGGAGGCCACTCTGTGTGTAGCGGGGGAGAGTTGTGTCCGCGGGATAAGCTGCTTCGTCACCTGCTTCTGGGTCAGGTATGAAGTTGGGCCCTATGCGTTCTGCTTCGTTGGTGTTGACTTCTGCAGGTGTAACGTAACCGTTGTCGGCGAAGTGGTAAAATACGTCGGCGTTGGCGCTTTCGCGAGGATTTTCGTCATCCATTGGGACGTCGACGGAGCAGTAAGGGAGAGGTCCGGCTTCCTCCGAGGCTTCATCCACGTTCTGCTCGTCCTAGTCAGCTTCGTCTGCTGCCGAGGCGAAGTGTCGGTCACCACGGAAGCCACCTGTGGGGTCCCGATCTTCTTCCAGGTTGGCAAGATACGTCGGAAGGGTGAGTCGTTCGTAGAAAATGACATCACGTGCTGCTACTGTTTCTTTGGAGTGGACGTCGAAAATCTTCCACGCGTTGTAATTTCTTTCGATGCCCAGGTGTAGTCCCCACTGTGCGCGTTGGGAAAATCGGCCGGCTCGTGCAGATGGGGGTCGGTACTGTACCATGCAGCCGAAAACTCTTAACATTTTTGTGCTGCCCTGTTTTCCTGTCCACAGCAGATGCGGTGATGCGTTGTTTGGGAGCGATGATGACGAGAGCAAGTTGTGCAGCATGACAGCGTGGTCCATTGCTTCGGGCCACTGGTGGTTGGGCAGTCGCATGCCCCGTAGCAGCTTGCGCATGGTGTTCTGGAGAGTCCTGTTCATTCTTTCTGCTACGCCTTGCTGCTGGTGAGCGTAGGGAAGAGAGATGAGCCTCTTGATTCCTCTTTTAGCCAAGCACTGCTTGAACCCCTGTGAGGTGTATTCTCCTCCTCCGTCTGACTGGAAGCTTTTTAGTTTCACGCCTGATTCTCGTTCTGCTACTGGGAGCCAAGCGACAAAGGCCTCGAAAGCTATGTCCTTGCTCGGAAGGTTAAGGTACCAAACGTAACGCGTAGCGGCATCGATGAACGTGATGGTGTAGCTGTATGCTCCTTGTCCAAGTTCGCGATTGTACAGGATATCGCTGTACACTTTCTCAAGTGGTGCGTAAGCTGGTGCGCTGGGGTTGTGGTGAGAAGCGAATGGCTGATGTGGTAAGTCAGCTTCGGGGCAGGTAAAGCACGTTCCACGAGCTCGTCGAAGTTCGCTTCCATTAGTTAGGAGCAGTGAATCTTTGTCGAGTACTCCTGCTCTGATTGTGTTGTTTAACACTGTGTTGCTTGGATGTCCCATTCGTGCATGCCAGATGTCTTCGCCAGCTCGATGTCCGGGTGAGCGACGGTACAAGTCGGAGTTGGAGTAGAAGCTTGCGGTGAAATTTGCGCTTTGATGTACTTCTCGTGGTGTTGGGTTAAGCTGCTGCGCAGGAGTCGGTGGAGTGTCGTCGATTGGAGCCGATGCAGTTGAAGGACCAGCGATTGGTGTCGATGTTGCCGCTGCTGCTGCCGTTGTTTCTGCTGCTGCCGATGTTGTCTTTGCTTCTGCCGGTGTTGGTTCTGCTGCTGCCGAGTGTTGAATTGTTGCTAATGCTCTTGTTCGTTCTGCCTCAGGGATGGTGTGCAAGTACCAGAAACCTTCTGGACTGAAGTCGGGGTCGAGATCCGGTGGATGTGTCCAGGAGGTGAAAGTGACAATCCCGTCGCTGTCAGCGGTGCCAAGATCTGGGACGAAGTCGAGGACGAAGACGTTGTTTTTCAGGACCGCCTTCCCGATGTAGAGACCGCCCTTCCCGTGGTATAACTTGAACTCCTGAGTGGTGCTGTCTGCTTCGAGGTGTATGCCCTTCGCCATCAGTTGACTGACGCTCAGTAGGTTGTAGCCGAGCCCTTCTGCTATTAAAACCTTCGACATCTGCAGTATGACGTTTGTCTCTCGTGACTGAAGTTGCACTACGCCTTGTCGTCGTGTGCGCGGGTTCTGATTGTTGGCGACGGTGATGACGACCTCGCGTTGAAGTTCGTGTTCGCGTTGAACAAAGCGTCCTGAAGAGCACATGTGTTGTCCGCAGCAACGGTCCAAGAACCAGGTATCCTTCCCAGACGGTTCGCTTTGGGCGATGGCTGCGTACGTTGGGTTCGGTTGCAGTGATTCTCGACGTGGAGTCCTTTCGTCGAGTTTTTCTTCTGGTGAGTAGTGCGGCGGCGATTCAGTGATGCAGGAGTCGGTCAATCTTGCCATGCAGCTGACGATGTCCCTTGTTCCTTGTGCAGGTTGTCTCGTCGACGTTGTTGACGTTTGAACTTGAGTGGTGGAATTTGCTTGCGTTGAGGCTACTTGACTGCTTGAAGGTCGAAGCTGCCGCTGCGTTGGTACTGACTGTTGTCGGTTAGGGCAGTGTGTGCGGGGATGACCTGACGTCTTGCAGAGATGACAAAACGGAGGTACGGGTTGTTGACCTTGGTACTTGTTTTGCCGATGGTTGTTGTTGTTGTAGCGCCGTTGAGTGTGGAAAGCGAACTCAGACACTGACGTCTTCCTCTTGTGTTTTTCTTCTTGTAGGTCCATGTCTTGCTGTTCGGCGTGAATTTCAGCGCACAATGCTGCTTCGGAGATCTTCCCGTGAGCTCGGAGTATGGCGCGAGTGGAGCGCCAATGAGGACCAAGACCGCCAATGACGACTGTGACGAAGGCATCTTCTGATATCGACCCTCCGCATCGAAGGAGTTTGTCGCGCAATTCGCGACAGCGGCTGATAGACACCATCCCTTTTTTGCCCGGTTTCATTTCCACTGTTGTCAGTTGTGCCATTAACCGACTCTGATTGACGCTGTCTGTTGCCTGATACAGGTTCTTCAGGTGGTTGTACGCGAGCTCGGCGGAGTTTCCGTATCCTCGGTAAGACCGAATGTTCTGCTGCTGGTTTGGTGTGACGTTGCGCAGTAGGATTGTATACGCCATCATAGATTGATACGTATACTGCTGTTTGTCGTATTGCGTGCCGTTTGTTGGATATGGCAGGGACCCATCGAAGAAGCCAAGAATCTGCGCGCCTTCCATCATCAGTTCGAATTCGAATGACCAGGTAAAGAAGTCATTTCCGTCGAATGGTTTTGATGTCTGCAGTTTTAAAACGTGCGCAAACTGCGAATGAACTTGAAGTGCATCTAGTGTCTTCTCTTGCTCAGGTGAAGGCTGCTGGCGCGGCATGAAGCTGACGGAGCCGCGCTGAGGTTCGTACGGGGCGAAGGTAGGTTGTTGCTGATTTCCTCGTGCGTAGGATGAACCGTCGAGGCTCATCGGTGTTGCGTTGTTGTTGTTGCTGTTGTTTGACTGTGCAGGTGCCCCTTGCTGGTGTTATTCGTAGAAGGACATGAAGGAGAAGAATTTCTCCATCATGTCTGGGTCGAAGGCCGCGGCTTGATTTGCGGGAGTTTCTGTAGACGTTGCCCTTGGTCTTGTTGCCGTACCCTCCTCTGTCTGTAGGCCAGAGGCAGGAGGTGGAGTAGGAGTAGGACCGGGAGAGCCGTTAGAGGAGCTTCTCTCCTTCTGCGTTGCCATGCCTTGTGATGTTGTGGGTGTCTTGATTGTAGTTGAATTTGTCTTGATAGCTCTCATACCATGTTGGGCTGAGAAAAGCCCTTAGGATCTTTGCAGGACTAAATTCTGAGTAGGACGATGTAATAGCGGAAGCGTTTAATGAGAACTTTGTGAACCACCTTGCGCTAGTTTGTGAGGGCAAAGTAGATTGATAAAAACAAAGGGATACAAGTTTTTATAAGAGTACAAGGAATACGAAGAGATACAGTTAATAACCGTTTTGCTGTTGCTGTTGCGGTTTGATACAGTGACGACTCGGGCAACTGCTCAATAGCGAGTCAGTTGTTTGTCCTTGCTGTCGCGCTGTATTTGTCAGGTCAAAAGTCGCTGACCTTTGACTTTCGCATAACCTCCAGCAGTTGTTCAACCTCCGAGGGTTGACTCGCTAATGCTTCGATATGTTTTGCTTCGCTTCTGACTTGGTGTTTCGACACGACAGAAGCGCTAAATCAATTGTTTCCAACAAAGACTGCTAAGTTATAGGAAGACAATGAAGTCTTGTAGTGACCTTGTTTAATAAAACTGCTAAGATAATTATAAGATAGGAGTACAAGAGTCTAAATAGCAAACTAGCTAGCCATGTACTCCGAGGGGTACATCCTCTCATTAACTGAATTGCATAGCTACAGTAACTGCGACAATTGCCATTCTCGACAGTTACCATGTTGCATCGCGTAACCTCAAATGCGGTTTCCGGACGGTCAACATTCGCGACCGTTGACTATCTGCGACTATTCACTTCCGGGTGAGTCTTGAGCTGTTACGTGCTCTATATGAGCATATCGAGATACTGGTACAGTAGTGCTGCTTCGCTATGAAGTGGTGCGTTAAAGGAGAGCCTTCGGGAATGCTATAATAACCTTTCGGTTATTCCAACACAAGGGGCCGGGAGAGAAACGTGGTAGCCCCAACCCAGCTCCAACTCATTAACCTTTGCCTACCACTCGACTAATAAGTTCAAAAATGTCACATTTTGCAACGCCTCCTCAGACTCTGCACCTGTGCTAGCTGAGTCACAAGCACATAGACTAGTAGCCTCTACACCACCAGGTGCCTCTCCACCCCCACCACTAGTACCCCACGCTCCGCCACCAGGGCTGCCCCACCGGACAGCCCACTCACGAAGCTGCTGCGGCGAGAGTGTCTCCGGCGGACGCTGCTGCCGCTGCTGTCCACCCCCAGAACCTCCGTGTCCACCAACGAGACTACCAGTAGGATTAGACTCACAGGTACCTCCAGTAGTAGCACCACAGGCTCCGCCACCGGGGCTGCCCCGCCGGACCGCCCACTCGCGAAGCTGCTGCGACGAGAGCGACTCCTGCCGACGAGTACGAGCACCGCGAGCACCAGCACCTCCAGCTCTAGCACGGCTAGCTCCGCCACCAGGGCTGCCCCACCAGATAGCCCACTCGCGAAGCTGCTACGACGAGAGAGACTCCTGCATACTCGGCTGCCGCTGACGTAGGACCGTGGTAGTGGCCACGGAAGAGCAGCTAGGGAAGCGCGCGAGTAACTGGGTGCTCTAGCGCGGGTCACTCCTGGGGCAGGGCTGGCGGTGTTTATAGTACAGGGCAGTGTGCGGGGTAGCTTGTGGGTCGTGCGCTGGACAGCGGGGCACGAGCGGGCTGCAAGGCAGGGCGGCGCGCGGGCTGCAGGGCAGGGTGGCGCGCGGGCTGCAAGGCAGGGCGGCGCGCGGGTTGCAGGGCAGGGCGGCGCGTGAGCTGCAGGGCAGGGCGCTGCGCGGGCAGCAAGGCTGGGCGACGCGCGGGCTGCAGGGCAGGGCGACGCGCGGGCTGCAGGGCAGGACGGCGCGCGGGCTGCAGGGCAGGGCGGCGCGCGGGCTGCAGGGCAGGACGGCGCGCGGGCAGTAGGGCAGGGCGACGCGCGTGCTGCAGGGCAGGGCGACGCGCGGTCTGCAGGGCAGGACGACGCATGGGCTGCAGGGCAGGGCGGTGCGCTGGCTGCAGGGCAGGGCGACGCGCGGGCTGCAGGGCAGGGCGGCGCGCGGGTTGCAGGGCAAGACAGCGCGCGGGCTGCAGGGCAGGGAGGCGCGTGGGCTGCAGGGCAAGGCGGCGCGCGGGCTGCAGGGCATTGCAGCAGGCGGGCAGAACGCAGGGCAGGGCAGAGCGCGTGGGGTAGCGCGGGCAGGGCGAAAAATTAACGGTGGGCCCTAACGGAACGGTCCTTTGGAGGGACCTGCTCTGAATACCATGTCAGAAATAACGGGCAAGAATGGGTGACTAGGAAGGAAGGATGAGTACAAGTAGGGCAATGTCTAACCCTAAAGTGTTGTACTTAGTAGAGGCTACCCCACTACAGCTTACAACATAGAAACATAGTTTGACAAAAAAAAAAAGGGGCATGTGCAAGATTTGTTTTTGCGCTTTGTACAAGTCCAATAGAGTGAGGGAGCAAATATTGCACTACTAAGGCAATTGAACAACATGAGAGAAGGCATCGGCGGATGTTATATAGCAAAACTATTGGTGACGGAAACATTCGATGGGGCGCTCTCCGTGCCTTATTGGAAATCATATAAGTTTAGTGTAAAACAATACAAGCATGGGGGATTGCAGTGCCACATACTTCCTAGAACTAACAACTTTCCCGTCATAGACTTTAGCAACCATCCTAGCCAAGCGCAGGAAGAAGGCACGCTACTTGATGCCCCTGGCTCTCATCCAAATTGCCATCCCTCTGCTCCCTTCCTTCCGCTTGTGGCTTTTCCTCCAGCTGTCACATGGCAGTGCCAGTTGGCTTGCTGGCAGGGCTGACGCTATTAGACCTATGAGCCACTGTCCCCTGTTTTTTCAGATGAAGTAAATTATTAACCCTGATTGATTGAGTGTCCGATTTTTTTCATCCCTGATTTTATGTATTGTCTGTCAGACTTACCTTTAGTTAACACTGTTAAAGTCCCAGTCACTTGACCATTGGGATAAAAGGGCTTGTTTTTGTAGCGGATCAGTGTGCCCATAACCCTTAGGCTAACATGCCTGTAACCCTTTCTAGGATAAATCGGGGATCCCTGTTAGAATCTAAGGGAAGGAATGAATGAACTAGGAAGCAGGTGGGTACAAGTAGTGAACCTAAAAGTGTTGTACCCTATATGAACTACCCCACTACAGCCTAGATAGACTATAGCATATAAGTTTGACACACCCCCATAGGCAAAGTGGGGGAG
This sequence comes from Closterium sp. Naga37s-1, assembly GCA_947471745.1. NCBI lineage: Eukaryota > Viridiplantae > Streptophyta > Zygnematophyceae > Desmidiales > Closteriaceae > Closterium > Closterium sp. Naga37s-1. The sequence continues at coordinate 2,517,138 of CANJKZ010000170.1, read as the reverse complement.
AACAAGAGGTCACAAGACCAGTCAAGAAAAGCAAAGCAAGCTCAGGGTGGATCACAAAGTCACCACGCAGTCTGAGCACAAGCAAATGGCCACAAGGCCAGTTCACATGGAAAGATATATATAGAAGAACAAACAATACAGTGAACACAACCTAGCAAGTGTAAGCATGCAGGTATATGTGTAGAGAGCACAGTACTGTCAAACTTATATCTGCTATGGTCTATTTAGGATGTAGTGGGGTAGCTCTTAGAGGGTACAACACTTATGTGTTTCCTATTTGTACCCATCTCATTTCTAGTTCATTCATTCTTTCGTCTATCTTTCTCACATGGTATAGAGCTAGTTTCGAGATTTTTTTTTTTTAAAAGGGCCCACCACTAAAATTTTTACTGCCTACTTGACGCGCGCGTCGCGCTTTCCCTTCGAGGCCCGTCGCGGCCCCCGCGCCTGCCCTCAGAGCTAGCGCCCGCCACGTAAGGCCCCGTAAGGCCCCGTTATGCCCCGTAAGGCCCCGTAAGGCCCCGTTAGAGGCCCCTTAAGGCCCCGTCAGGCCCCGTTAGAGGCCCCGTAAGGCCCCGTTTGGCCCCGTTTAAGGCCCCGTAAGGCCCCTTTCGGCCCCGTTAGAGGCCTCGTACGGCCCCGTCAGGCCCCGTTAGAGGCCCCGTACGGCCCCGTCAGGCCCCGTTAGAGGCCCCGTAAGGCCCCGTCAGGCCCCGTTTGGCCCCGTTTAAGGCCCCGTAAGGCCCCTTTCGGCCCCGTTAGAGGCCTCGTAAGGCCCCGTCAGGCCCCGTTAGAGGCCCCGTACGGCCCCGTCAGGCCCCGTTAGAGGCCCCGTAAGGCCCCGTCAGGCCCCGTTTGGCCCCGTTTAAGGCCCCGTAAGGCCCCTTCCGGCCCCGTTAGAGGCCCCGTAAGGCCCCGTCAGGCCCCGTTAGAGGCCCCGTACGGCCCCGCCAGGCCCCGTTAGAGGCCCCGTGAGGCCCCGTCAGGCCCCGTTTGGCCCCGTTTAAGGCCCCGTAGGCCCCGTCAGGCCCCGTTAGAGGCTCCGCACGGCCCCGTCAGGCCCCGTTAAAGGCCCCCCTTCAGGCCCAGCCGGCCCTACTGCGGCTCTGTCGCAGCTCTGCCCCGGCCCTCGCCCCGACCCTGTCTCCGCCTTGCCCCGGCCCTGCTCCTGCACTGCCGCGGCCCGGCCCCGACCCCGCCCCGGCCCTGTCGCGACCTCGCCCCGGCCCTGCCCCGGCCCTGCCCAGGCCCTGCCCCGGCCCTGCCCAGGCCCTGCCCCGGCCCTGCCCAGGCCCTGCCCCGGCCCTGCATCCTGCCCCGGCCCTGCCCCGGCCCTGCATCCTGCCCCGGCCCTACCCCGGCCCTGCCCCGGCCCTGCCCCGGCCCTGCCCCGGCCCTGCCCCGGCCCTGCCCCGGCCCTGCCCCGGTCCTGCCCCGGCCCTGCATCCTACCTCTGCCCTACCCCGGCCCTGCCCCGGCTCTGCCTCGGCCCTGCCCCTGCCCCGGCCCTGCATCCTGCCTCGGCCCTGCCCCAGCCCTGCCCCCTGCCCCGGCCCTGCCCCGGCCCTGCCCCCCCTGCCTCGGCCCTGCCCCGGCTCTGCCTCGGCCCTGCCCCGGCCCTACCCCTGCCTTGTCACTGGTAAGAGCGCCGCGCTGCCGAGCCGCGCCGCCCTGCCTAGCCTGCCCTGCCGAGTTGCACTGCTGCTGCTGCTAGCCTACTGCTGCTCCTGTCATGGCTAGTCTCAATGTTCTTACCTTTGATGCTGAGGGTCGAGCTGTTGACTTTGAGGTCTGGCTAGATGATCTGCAGCTTTTCCTGCAGTGCGATAGCAAGGATGGTCTCTCACTGTTCGATCTCACGTCTGGCGCCTCTACTGCCCCTACTGCTGATGCTGACAGTACTGTTCGCTCGCAGTGGCTCACGCGCGATGCTGCTGCTCGTCTTGCTGTGCGCAATCACCTGCCGTCTACTGAGCGCGCGCACTTTAGTCAGTACAAGAGTGCTAGGGCTCTGTACGACTCTGTAGTTGCACGCTACTCCTCCCCTACCACTGCTGCCCTCAGCCGCCTCATGCTGCCGTACCTTTTTCCTGACCTTGCCGCCTTTGCCACAGTTGCTGACCTAGTTGCTCACCTCCGCACTAGTGACGCTCGCTACCGCGCTGCCCTTCCCACTGAGTTTCTTTCCACGAACTCCCCCCCCATGTACATCACCCTTTACTACCTAGTCACCCGCCTCCCTGACTCTCTCTCCTCAGTCAGGGATCACTTTCTCTCCCTTTGCCCTACCGAGCTGACTGTCGACTTGCTAGAGGAGCGCCTAGCTGCAGCTGAGAAGAGTATATTAGCTGTTGGGGCTTCTCGCGGCGACCGTCGCACCCCCTTCTTTGAGGGGTGTTCCCCTGTCCCCCTTCTCCCCTCTGTTGCCTCTGCTGCTGCTGTCGACCTCGTTGGCACTGAGGAGGTCGGCGCTGCGTCTGCCCCTAGTGGGCGACGCCGCACTGGCAAGGGCAAGGGAAGCAAGGGTGGTGGAGGGGGCGGTGGAGGAAGCGGTGGAGGAGGTGGAGGTGGTGGTGGGGGTGGTCCCGGGGGTGGGGGCGTCGGTGGCGGCGGTGGAGGCCGTGGAGGCGGTGGCGGAGGCGGTGGAGGCGGCGGCAGCGGTGGTGGAGGTAGCGGAGGAGGTGGTGCTGGTCGCGGTGCAGCCACGCAGCGTGGAGGCCTTGGTGGCGGCCAGCGTCAGCAGCAGCTGCGCACCCGTGAGACCCCGTCTGTTCAGCAGCTTCGTGAGTGGTACGCTGGGCGTGGGAGGTCTGGGGGTGCAGGTCCCTGCGCATACGTTCTTCGCACAGGCACTCGTAGTGGGGAGGTGTGTGGTCTCCCACACACCACGCAGCGCTGCTTCGGCCGCCTGACTGACGCTTGGCGTACCCAGTTTCCTGACGCTGTTGAGCTTCCTCGTTGGCATGATCTGCTTCTGCAGAATGTGCCTATCTTTGATCTAGACTTTGATGCTATCCTTGCTGCCATGTATGCTCTTGCTGATATTACTGAGGGTGACTGTTACCTGCGTGTCCCGCCCGACCCGGGCACTGTGGCTGCTGCTCTAGGTGCTAGTGCGGCTGCTGCTCTAGGTGCTAGTGCGTCTGCTGCTCCAGGTGCTGGTACGTCTCCTCCCTCTGGTACTGCACCTACTGAGTCCTTTCACACCTTCACACTTGACTCTGGTGCTTCGCGCTCTTTCTTTAGAGACAGCACCACGCTCACGCCGCTCCGTCGGCTTGTTGCGGTCTCCCTTGCTGACCCCTCCGGGGGCCCAGTCCTTGCACACTCCTCCACGGTTCTACCGTGTCCTGCGGCCCCGTCGGGCTTGCTGTCGGGACTCCACCTCCCCTCGTTCTCTACGAACTTGGTGAGTGGAGCTGACCTCCAGGACGCGTGGGTTGACCAGTTCACCCCTGGAGGTCAGCGTGTGACCCACTGCACTTGCTCTCGGACGGGCTGCCACCTGGCCACGTTCACCCGTCGGCCAGGGTCGAGTCTGTACACACTGACTACTGCGCCTCCTCCGGTCCCTGCGTCTGGTCAGGTAGCTGCGTCCAGTCAGGTGTTTGCTGCCGCGTCCAGGTCTAGTCCTGCGTCTGCCCCCTGCTCGTGTCGTCCTCTGGCGCACGAGACTCTCCTCTGGCACCACCGCCTTGGTCACCCCTCCCTGCCTCGTCTTCGAGGTATGGCCTCCCGTGCTCTTGTCTCTGGACTCCCCAGGTCCCTCCCTCCCCTTCCTCCGGGGCCTGCCCCCACCTATGTTCCTTGTGTCGAGGGCCGGCAGCGCGCCGCTCCTCACTCCTCCTCGTTTCCTCTGACTGAGGCCCCTCTGCAGACTCTTCACATGGACGTGTGGGGCCCAGCCCGCGTTCGTGGACAGGGTCACGAGCGTTACTTCCTGCTCGTCGTTGACGACTACTCGCGTTACACCACAGTCTTCCCCTTGCGCAGCAAGGGTGAGGTCACTGAGGTGTTGATTGACTGGATCCGCGGTGCTCGTCGCCAGCTGAGTGAGAGTTTCGGCTCCGACCTTCCTGTTCTGCGTCTGCACTCAGACAGAGGCGGGGAGTTTTCCTCCGACCTCCTGAGAGCCTTCTGTCGTTTGGAGGGCATCCACCAGACGTTCACGCTTCCGGCCTCCCCGCAGCAAAATGGGATTGCTGAGCGCCGCATTGGCATGGTCATGGATGTCGCTCGTACGTCCATGATCCATGCGGCTGCTCCCCACTTTCTGTGGCCGTTCGCGGTTGAGTACGCTGCGCATCAGATCAACCTTCAGCCTCGTGTCTCCTTGCCGGAGACCACACCTACTCTGCGGTGGACGGGGAAGGTTGGCGATGCGTCCGCGTTCCGTGTCTGGGGATCTCGAGCTTTTGTTCGCGATACTACAGCGGACAAGCTGTCCTCCCGTGCCGTTCCCTGTGTCTTCCTTGGCTGCCCTCCTGACGCACCCGGGTGGCAGTTCTACCACCCCACCTCGCGTCGTGTTCTGTCCTCTCAGGACGTCACGTTTGACGAGTCGGTGTCGTACTACCGTCTCTTTCCCTACTGCACTGCCTCTCCCCCTCCCCCGCCGCTCTTCCTTGCCCCAGGTACTCCTCCGGTAGACCCCCTCCCCCCCCAGGTTCCTGCCCCCTCAGGTGTGTCCCAGGTAGACCCTGCCGAGCCGGTCGAGGTAGCTGTCGACTCAGGTGCTGCTAGGGGTGCTGACCCTGCGGGTGCGGGGACTGGGGGTACTGAGACTGGGGGTGCTGAGTCTGGGGGTGCTGAGACTGGGCGTGCTGAGCCTGGGGGTGCGGCGCCTGAGGGAACTGTGTTTGGAGGTGCTGAGCCTGCGCGTGTTGAGTCTGGAGGTGCTCTAGGTGTCCCGTCGCGGCGGGAGCCCCTCTCTCCACAGCGGCTTCGTGAGTGGTACTCTCGGCGCTGTCGGGTTGCTGCAGGGGGTGCTGCTGGTGCAGGAGCTGCTGGAGGTGCTGCTGGGACTGGAGACCTTGAGGCTGAGGGTACCGGTTCTGTCTCTGCTGTTTCTGGAGGCGCTGTGCGGCCGCGGCCGTACTACGTTCCGCTTCTTCAGCAGGTTCTTGGCTCCCCGCCTTCTCCTGGTCCTCCTCCTCCTTCCCTGAGTCCACCGCCTGTCCCGTCTCAGTCGCAGTTACAGCAGGCCTCTCCGCTGCCTGGTCCTTCTCCTTACTCTGGTCCGACTAGAGGTCTTACGGAGCGTCGTGAGCCTGAGTCGCGTCCTGTGTCGCCTGCGTCTCGTTCTACGTCGCCTGTCCGTTCTGTTCGCGCTGGTCGTGTTTCGCGTCCGCGTCTTCCTCCTGTCCCTGGCACTCACTCTATGACACTGCGTCCTTCCACTGCTCCACAGCGTGTCCCTCTGCCCTCTCCTCCTGCGTCCTCTCTTCCTGACGGTCCGGACCCGGAGTCTGACTCCCTTCGTGCTGCTAGTCCTACTGTCACGCGCTTTCTGGCCACTGCTGTCACTGACCCCCTGTTTGAGTTCTCTGCTGCGTCTGCTCTTGTTGCTGAGCTTGTTGACTTTGCTGCAGCCTGTCGCCTAGACTACGCCGCTAGTCTTGTTGCTGAGTCTGCGTCTGTGTCTGTCTGTCCTCCGTCCATCGGGGGTGAGTGTGCTCTTGGCACGGACGCCCTTGAGGACAGGCAGGAGGACCTTGAGTGTTTTGCTGCTGCTTCACCTCATCTCGTGTCCATGCTGCTTGCCCCTGAGGGAGACCCGGATGCAGTAGACATCCCGACCCCGCGCTCTTACGCAGAGGCGATAGAGGGTCCCTACTCCTCTCAGTGGCAGGCAGCCATGGACGCCGTGATGGCTTCCTGGAAGTCCACAGGCACCTATGTAGACGAGGTTCCCCCACCTGGGGCGAACATCGTCAGTGGCATGTGGATCTTCAGGGTGAAGCGGCCGCCGGGTTCTCCGCCTGCCTTCAAGGCGCGTTACGTTGCACGTGGCTTCGGTCAGCGACAGGGAGTTGACTTCTTTCAGACCTTCTCCCCTACCCCGAAGATGACCACTCTTCGGGTACTGCTGCACGTTGCTGCTCAGCGTGACTACGAGCTCCACTCGCTTGACTTCAGCACAGCCTTCCTACAGGGCAGCCTGCACGAGGAGATCTGGCTGCGCCGCCCACCTGGCTTCACTGGGTCGTTTCCTGCTGGTACCCAGTGGAGCCTCCGACGGCCAGTCTACGGTCTCCGCCAGGCGCCCCGTGAGTGGCACGACACGCTCAGGACGACTCTTGCTGCTCTTGGTTTTGCTCCTTCCACTGCTGACCCTTCTCTGTTTCTACGCACTGACGCTACTCTGCCACCGTTCTACGTTCTTGTGTACGTAGACGACCTTGTCTTTGCTACTGCTGACACGGAGGCACTCGCCCACGTGAAGTCCGAGCTGCAGAAGAGACACACGTGCACAGACTTGGGTGAGCTGACAAGCTATCTTGGCTTGCGGATCACCCGGGACAGAGCACAGCGCACCATTACCTTGACTCAGTCACACATGGTGCAGCAGGTCCTTCAGCGCTTCGGCTTCACGTACTCCTCGCCACAGTCCACTCCTCTGCCTACCGGTCACTCGCTCTCAGCTCCACCTTCGGACGAGTCCGTAGAGCCGAGTGGCCCGTATCCAGAGCTTGTGGGCTGCCTCATGTACCTGATGACTTGCACACGACCTGACCTCGCATACCCTCTCAGCCTTCTGGCTCGCTACGTGGCTCCCGGCAGGCACCGAAAGGTGCACTGGGATGCTGCGAAGAGGGTGTTGCGATACTTGTGCAGTACATCGGGCATGGGGCTCGTGCTTGGAGGACGGGCTCGAGTTGTCCTCACTGGTCACGCTGACGCCTCCTGGGTTGACGACTTGGCTACGCAGCGGTCGTCACAGGGTTACACCTTCATTCTTGGCTCCGGCTCTTTCTCCTGGCGGTCTACCCGCTCTTCTTCTGTTCTCAGCTCCAGTTGTGAGGCTGAGATCTACGCTGGGGCCATGGCTGCACAGGAGCTTCGCTGGCTCACCTACCTGCTGACCGACTTGGGAGAGGCGCCTCGTTCTCCTCCAGTTCTGTACGTCGACAACAAGGCCATGCTGGCCTTGTGTTAGGAGCACAGACTGGAGCACAGAACGAAGCACATTGCTCTGCGCTACTTCCTTGCTCGAGAGTTGCAGCAGCGTGGCCAGCTTCGTCTTGCTTACGTGGCCTCTCAGGCCAACACTGCTGATGTTTTCACCAAGGCACTTCAGCCTTGTGATCATCAGCGTTTCTGTACTGTTTTAGGCCTTGTACCTACTGTGCCTCACTCGTTGACTTCTTGACTCTGCTTGTACTGTACTCTATATACATATACCTGCATGCTTACACTTGCTAGGTTGTGTTTACTGTACTGTTTGCTTTCCTTTATATAACTCTGCATGTGAACTGGCCTTATGGCCCTTTGCTTGTGCTCAGACTGTGTGGTGACTTTGTGATCCACCCTGAGCTTGCTTTGCTTTTCTTGACTGGTCTTGTGACCTCTTGTTCTCCCCCACTTTGCCTATGGGGGTGTGTCAAACTTATATCTGCTATGGTCTATTTAGGCTGTAGTGGGGTAGCTCTTAGAGGGTACAACACTTATGTGTTTCCTATTTGTACCCATCTCATTTCTAGTTCATTCATTCTTTCGTCTATCTTTCTCACAAGTACAAGAAAAGTCAAGAAGTAAGCAAGTGAGGCACAGTAGGTACAAGGCCTAGAGCAGTGCAGAAACGCTGATGATCACAAGGCTGAAGTGCCTTGGTGAAAACATCAGCAGTGTTGGCCTGAGAGGCCACGTAAGCAAGACGAAGCTGACCACGCTGCTGCAACTCTCGAGCAAGGAAGTAGCGCAGAGCAATGTGCTTCGTTCTGTGCTCCAGTCTGTGCTCCTGACACAAGGCAAGCATGGCCTTGTTGTCGACGTACAGAACTGGAGGAGAACGAGGCGCCTCTCCCAAGTCGGTCAGCAGGTAGGTGAGCCAGCGTAACTCCTGTGCGGCCATGGCCCCAGCGTAGATCTCAGCCTCACAACTGCAGCTGAGAACAGAAGAAGAGCGGGTAGACCGCCAAGAGACAGAACCGGAACCAAGACTGAAGGTGTAACCCTGTGATGACTGCTGCGTAGCCAAGTCGTCAACCCAGGAAGCGTCTGCGTGACCAGTGAGGACAAATCGAGCCCGTCCTCCAAGCACGAGCCCCATGCCCGACGTACTGCACAAGTAGCGCAACACCCTCTTCGCAGCATCCCAGTGCACCTTTCGATGTCGACCGAGAGCCACGTAGCGAGCCAGAAGGCTGAGAGGGTATGCGAGGTCAGGTCGTGTGCAAGTCATCAAGTACATGAGGCAGCCCACAAGCTCTGGATACGGGCCACTCGGCTTTACGGACTCGTCCGAAGGTGGAGCTGAGAGCGAATGATCAGTAGGCAGAGGAGTGGACTGTGGCGAGGAGTACGTGAAGCCGAAGCGCTGAAGGACCTGCTGCACCATGTGTGACTGAGTCAAGGTAATGGTGCGCTGTGCTCTGTCCCGGGTGATCCGCAAGCCAAGATAGCTTGTCAGTCCACCCAGGTCTGTGCACGTGTGTCTCTTCTGCAACTCGGACGTTATGTGGGCGAGTGCGTGAGTGTCAGCAGTAGCAAAGACGAGGTCGTCTACGTACACGAGAACGTAGAACGGCGGTAGAGTGGTGTAAGTGCGTAAAAACAGTGATGGGTCAGCAGTGGAAGGAGCAAAACCAAGAGTAGCAAGAGTCATCCTCAGTGTGTCGTGCCACTCACGGGGTGCCTAGCGGAGACCGTGGACTGGCCGCCGGAGGCTCCACTGGGTACCAGCAGGAAACGACCCAGTGAAGCCAGGTGGGCGGCACAGCCAGATCTCCTCGTGCAGGCTGCCCTGTAGGAAGGCAGTGCTGAAGTCAAGCGAGTGGAGCTTGTAGTCACGCTGAGCGACGACGTGTAGCAGTACCCGAAGAGTGGTCATCTTCGGGGTAGGGGAGAAGGCCTGGAAGAACTCAACTCCCTGTCGCTGACTGAAGCCACGTGCAACGTAACGCGCCTTGAAGACAGGCGAAGAACCCGGCGGCTGCTTCACCCTGAAGATCCACATGCCACTGACGATGTTCGCCCCAGGTGGGGGAACCTCGTCTACGTAGGTGCCTGTGGACTTCCAGGAAGCCATCACGGCGTCCATGGCTGCCTGCCACTGAGAGGAGTAGGGACCCTCTATCGCCTCTGCGTAAGAGCGCGGGGTCGGGATGTCTGGTGCATCCGGGTCTCCCTCAGGGGCAAGCAGCATGGACACGAGATGAGGTACAGCAGCGGCAAAGCACTCAAACTCCTCCTGTCTGTCCTCAAGAACGTCCGTGCCAAGAGCACACTCACCCCCGACGGACGGAGGACAGACAGACGCAGACGCAGACTCAGCAACAAGACTAGTGGCGTAGTCTAGGCAACAGGCTGCAGCAAAGTCAACAAGCTCAGCAACGAGAGCAGACGCAGCAGTGGACTCAAACAAAGGGTCAGTGACAGCAGTGGCCAGAAAACGCGTGACAGTAGGACTAGCTGCACGAAGGGAGTCAGACTCCGGGTCCGGACCGTCAGGAAGAGAGGACGCAGGAGGAGACGGTAGAGGGACACGCTGTGGAGCAGTGGAAGGACGCATAGAGTGAGTGCCAGGGACAGGAGGAGGACGCGGACGAGAAACAGGACGACCAGCGCAAACAGTGCGGACAGGCGACTCAGAACGAGACTCAGGCAACGCAGGACGAGACTCAGGTGACACAGGACGCGACTCAGGCTTACGACGCTCCGTAAGACCTCTAGTCGGTCCAGAGTAAGGAGAAGGACCAGGCAGTGGAGAGGCCGGCTGGAACTGCGACTGTGTCTGGAGAGGCGGTGGACTCAGTAAAGGAGGAGTAGGACCAGGAGAAGGCGGTAGACCAAGAACCTCCAGAAGGAGCGGAACGTAGTACGGCCGCGGCCGCGCAGCACCTTCAGAAACAGCAGAGACAGCACCAGTACCCTCAGCTCCAGGGTCTCTAGTAACAACTCCCGCAGTACCACCAGCTCCAGTACCTGCAGCTCCAACGCCTGCAGCACCACCAGCCCCAGCAGCTCCAGTATCTCCAGGACGAGCACCTCCAGGACCAGCGGCTCAAGCAGCTCCAGCACCAGCAGCACCTCTAGCAGCACCAGCACCAGCAGCGCCTCCAGCAGCTCCAGCACCAGAAGAACCTCCAGCAGCTCCAGCACCAGCAGCACCTCCAGCAGCTCCAGCACCAACAGCACCTCCAGCAGCTCCAGCACCAGCAGCACCTCCAGCAGCTCCAGCACCAGCAGCACCTCCAGCAGCTCCAGCACCAGCAGCAACTCCAGCAGCTCCAGCACCAGCAGCACCTCCCTAGCAAGTGTAAGCATGCAGGTATATATATAGATCACATTACAAGCAAAGTCACGCAGTGAGCAAGTGAGGCAAAGTAGGCACAAGGCCTAACACAGTAGAGAAGCGCTGATGATCACCAGGCTGAAGTGCCTTGGTGAATATATCAGCAGTGTTGGCCCTAGTGGCCACGTACGCAAGATGAAGCTGGCCACGCTGCTGCAACTCTCGAGCAAGGAAGTATCGCAGAGCGATGTGCTTCTATCTGTGCTCCAGTCTGTGCTCTTGACACAAGGCAATCATGGCCTTGTTGTCTACGTACAGAACTGGAGGCGAACGAGGCTGCTCTCCCAAGTTAGTCAGCAGGTAGGTGAGCCAGCGTAGCTCCTCTGCAGCCATAGCCCCTGCGTAGATCTCAGCCTCACAACTGGAGCTGAGAACTGAAGTCGAGCAGGTAGACCGCCAGGATACAGAGCCGGAAATGAGGCTGAAGGTGTAACCCTGTGACGACCGCTGCGTAGCTGAGTCGTCAACCCAAGAAGCGTCTGCGTGACCAGTGAGGACAACTAGACCCCGTCCTCCAAGCACGAGCCCCATGCCCGACGTACTGCACAAGTAACGCAGTACCCTCTTCGCATCATCCCAGTGCAACTTTCGGTGCCTACCGGGAGCCACGTAGCGAGCCAGAAGGCTGAGAGGGTGCAAGAGGTCAGGTCGTGTGCACGTCATCAGATACATGAGGCAACCCACAAGCTCTACGGACTCGTCCGAAGGTGGAGCTGAGAGCGAGTGGCCGGTAGACAGAGGAGTGGGCTGTGGCGAGGAGAACTGGAAGCCGAAGCGCTGAAGGAGGAATCCCAAGAGCCGCAAGTGTAGTCCTCAGTGTCTCGTGCCACTCGCGAGGCGCCTGGCAGAGACCATAGACTGGCCGCCGGAGGCTCCACTGGGTACCTGCAGGAAACGACTCAGTTAAGCCAGGTGGGCGGCGAAGCCAGATCTCCTCGTGCAGGCTGCCCTGGAAGAAAGCTGTACGAAAGTCCAGAGAGTACAACTCGTAGTCACGCTGAGCAGCAACGCGCAGCAACACCCGAAGAGTGGTCATGTTCGGGGTGGGGGAGAAGGTCCGGAAGTAGTCGACCCCCTGTCGCTGACTGAAGCCTCGAGCAACGTAACGCGCCTTGAAGGCAGGCGGAGAACCCGGCGGCTGCTTCACCCTGAAAATCCACATGCCATCGACTATGTTCACCCGAGACGGGGGAACTGCGTCGACGTAGGTGCCTGTGGACTTCCAGGATGCCATCTCGGCATCCATGGCTGCCTGCCAGTGAGAGGAGTAAGGACTCGTAATCGCCTCTGCGTAAGAGCGCGGGATCGGGATGTGTGGTGCATCTAGGTCTTCCTCAGGGCCAAGCAGCATGGAAGCGAAATGAGGTACAGCACCTGAAAGACACTCAAGGTTCTCCTGCTTGTCCTCAATGACGTCCGTGCCAAGATCACACTCACCCCTGACAGACGGAGGACTGGCAGACCCAGACTATGCAACAAGAGTGTTGTGTGATGCAATCATATGTATTCACGCCTGTCTGCCTCCCATCATGTGTTCGTGCGTTGCATGCGTGGTGTGAGCGTATGCAAGAATTTGTGTTTTGTGCGGTTTGGTTTTTCTGAGTGTGTGTGAATGTTATTTGGCTTGAGAAGATATCTGAAGTGACTCCTCTGCTCAAGAGCTTTCCGACGAACCAAGTATCGCTTCAATCGGAGCACGAACAAGAAAGTTACGAACGTTGGAAGTTCGTATGATTTTGATATTTGGTTGTGGTGACTATGGGAAGTTGTGGTGTTGACTCCATAAGGAGTACAGACTCTTGGGGGTTGGGAAATTCGTCAACATCACTGTAGATGCTGCCAAGTGGTTGGGAGGTGCCAAAACAGGTTGGCAAGTGTGGTCAAGTTGGGTGAGGTGGATGGCATGAGTTGGAAAAGTGACAAATGTCAAAGTTGGGGTGCCTATAGAGAGGGGAATTGTGTGGTATGGGGTGTCCTTGGTTGGGGACTCCCTTGGAACCTTCCCTCTCGTCCTCCTCATCCCCTCCTACCTGGTTCTATTGCTACTCTAACTTTCTTGTGTGAACTTGTGAGATAATTGTGATTGAGTTACGTTTTCTATGGCAGCATACCCCCTAGTGCGCCGAAGTTCATAACTCACCCGTCGGCCTTGGTCGAGTCTATACACCCTGGCTACCAAGCCTCCTCAGGTAGCTGTGTCTGCCCAGGTGTCCGCGTCAGGTCCGGTAGCACCCCCTTGCTCGTGTCGCCTCCTGTCGCACCAGACTCTCCCGTGGCACCACCGACTTAGTCACCCTTCCCTGCCACGCCTGCGTGGCATGCACTCCCGCCTCCTTGTCTCTGGTCTTCCCAGGTCTCTGCCTCCTCTACCGCCCTCACCTGCCCCGCCCTGCCTTCCTTGCGTCGCGGGGCGGCAGCGCGCCGCTCCTCACACCTCGTTTCCCCCGACGACAGCTTTCCTGCAGACTCTCCACATGGATGTGTGGGGCCCAGCCCGCGTCAGTGGACAGGGCCGCGAGCGCTACTTTCTGCTGGTTGTTGACGACTACACGCATTGCACCACGGTCTTCCCCTTACGCAGCAAGGGTGAGGTCCCTGATGTCTTGATCCCTTGGATCCGCGCAGTCCGTCTCCAGCTCCGCAAGCGGTTCTGCCAGGACCTTCCTGTCCTGCGTCTACACTCTGACAGAGGTGGTGAGTTCTCCTCCGACCTCTTCCAGGACTTTTGTCGTGGGGAGGGCATCCTCCAGTTGTTCACGCTTCCAGCCTCACCATGGCAAAATGGGATTGCTGAGCGTCGCATTGGCTTAGTCATGGAGGTCGCTTGTACCTCCATGATCCATGCGGCTGCTCCCCATTTTCTGTGGCCGTTTGCGGTCCGGTACGCTGCGCATCAGCTCAACCTCTGGCCCCGTGTCTCCTTGCTGGAGACCTCGCCTACACTACGTTGGACGGGGAAGGTTGGCGATGAGTCGGTGTTCCGGGTCTGGGGTTCTCGTGCCTTTGTCCGCGATACGTGCGCGGACAAGCTCTCCGCCCGCGCTATTCCTTGCGTCTTCCTTGGCTTTCTTCCTGACGCGCCTGGCTGGCAGTTTTACCACCCCACCTTGCGCCGTGTCTTCTCCTCTTAGGACGTCACGTTTGACGAGTCGGTTCCCTTTTACCGTCTCTTCCCCTACCGCTCTGCCCCTCCCCCCCCCCCCCGCCGCTCTTCCTCGCTCCAGGTCCCTCTCCAGTAGACCCCCTCCCCCCTCAGGGTCCTGCTCCCTCAGGTGTGTCTCTTGTAGACCCACTCCTCGGGGCTGTGCCTGTCCAGGTAGCTGTAGACTCAGGTGCTCCTCGAGGTGCTGCGTCTGGAGGTGCTAAGTCGGGGGGTGCGGAGCCTGGGGGTGCTGAGCGTGCAAGTGTGGAGCCTGGGGGTGCTGAGTCTGAGGGTGCGGTGTCTGGGGGTGCTGAGCCTGGGGTTGCGGAGCCGTGGGTGCTGAGCCTGAGGGTGCGGAGCCTGGGGATGTTGAATCTGAGGGTGCGGAGTTTGGGGGTGCTGAGCCTAGGGGTACTGCTTCTTCTGGAGGTCCTGCGGGTGCCTCGCCACGAATGTCACCCCGGACGGAGCCTCTCTTCCCGTAGCAGCTGCGCGAGTGGTTTGCTAGGCGCACACACCTTTAGAGTGGAGCTGCCGGAGCTGGAGACTCTGCTGCTGGAGGCACTGGAGCTGGAGGCACTAGAGCTGGAGCTGCTGGAGGTACTGGAGCTGGAGCTGCTGGAGGTACTGGAGCCGCTAGTCCCGGAGGTGCTTGTACTGGAGGTACTGGAGCTGCTGGAGCTGGTGGTGCTGTAGGAGTTGGAGTTGGAGGTACTGGAGCTGGAGCTTCTGGAGGTACTGGAGCCGCTGGTCCCGGAGGTGATCCTACTGGAGGTACTGGAGCTGTTGGAGCTGGTGGTGCTGCAGGAGCTGGAACTGGAGACCCTGGAGCTAGAGACACCGGAGGTGAAGGAGCTGGCCCTGGGGGTGCTGGTGCTGTTGGTGCTGATTCTGGAGACACTGGACGGCCGCGACCGTACTTCGTTCCCCTGCTTCAGCAGGTTCTTGGTCTCCCGTCTTCTACTGGCCTTACTCCTCCCTTACTGTGTCCACCGCCTGACCAATCGCAGCCGCCAATACAGCCAGCCTCCCCACTGCCTGCTCCTTCTCCCTACACTAAGCAGACCGGAGGTCTTACAGAGCGTCTTGAGCGTGTGTCTCGTCCTACCTCGCCTGTTCACGCTGTTCGCACAAGTCGTCGTGTTCCTCGTCAGCGTCCTCCTCCTGTCCCCGGCACGCACCATATGGCACTTCGTCCTTCCTCTGTTCCACAGCGTGTCCCCCTGCCGTCTCCTCCTGCATCCTCTCTTGCTGACGGTACGGTCCCTGAGTCTGACTTACTTTATGCTGCTAGTCCTACTGTCACACATCTTCTAGCCACTGTTGCCACTGACCCTTCGTTTGAGTTCACTGCTGCGTCTGCCCTCGTTGCTGAGCTTGTTGACTTTGCTGCCGCCTGTCGTCTCGACAATGCCGCTAGTCTTGTTGCTGAGTCTGAATCTGACTGTCCTCCGTCCGTTGGGGGTGAGTGTGCTCTTGGCACGGATGTCCTTGAGGACAGGCAGGAGGACTTTGAGTGTCTTATAGCTGCTGTACCTCGTTTCGCTTCCATGCTACTTGCCCCTGAGGGAGACCCAGATGCACCAGACATCCCGACCCCGCGCTCTTACGCAGAGGCAATTACAGGTCCCTACTCCTCTCAGTGGCAGACAGCCATGGACGCAGAGATGGCATCATGGAAGTCCACAAGCACTTACGTCGACGCATTTCCCCCTCCTTGGGCGAACATAGTCGATGGCATGTGGATTTTCAGGGTGAAGCGGTCGCCGGGATCTCCGCCTGCCTTCAAGGCGCGTTACGTTGCTAGAGGCTTCAGTCAGCGACAGGGAGTCGACTACTTCCAGACCTTCTCCCCCACCCTGAAGATGGCTACTCTTCGGGTGTTGCTGCACGTCGATGCTCAGCGTGACTACGATTTGCACTCGCTGGACTTCTGTACAACATTCTTGCAGGGCAGCCTGCACGAGGAGATCTGGCTGCGCCGCCCACCTGGCTTCACTGGGTACCGAGTGGAGCCTCCGGCGGTCAGTCTACGGTCTCGGCTAGGCGCCTCGCGAGTGGCACGACACATTAAGGACGTCGCTTGCGGCTCTTGGGTTTGCTCCTTCTACTACTGACTCGTCGCTGTTTCTACGCACCGACACTTCAGTGTCGCTGTTCTATGTCCTCGTGTACGTCGACGACTTGGTCTTTGCCACTGCTAACACTCAGGCACTAGCCCTTGTGAAGTCGGAGCTGCAGACGAGACACACATGCACTGACCTGGGTGAGCTGCGCAACTATCTTGGCTTGCAGATCATCCGGGACAGAGCACGGCGCACCATCACCCTGACTCAGTCACACATGGTGCACCAGGTCCTTCAGCGCTTCAGCTTACGGTACTCCTCGCCATAGTCCACTCCTCTGCCTACCGGTCACTCGCTCTCAGCTCCACCTTCGGACGAGTCCGTAGAGCCGAGTGGCCCGTATCCAGAGCTTGTGGGCTGCCTCATGTACTTGATGACCTGCACTAGACCTGACCTTGCCTACCCTCTTAGCATCCTAGCATGCTACGTTGCGCCCGGGAGACACGGACCAGAGCACTAGGAGGCCGCTAAGAAGGTGTTGCGCTACTTGTGCAGTACGTCAGACATGGGGCTCGTGCTTGGAGGACGGGGTCCAGTTTTCCTCATTGGACTTGCAGACGCTTCTTGGGTTGACGACTTGGCTACGCAGCGGTCGTCACAGGGTTACACTTTCAGCCTAGGCTCCGGCTCTGTTTCTTGGCGGTCTACCCGCTCGTCTTCTGTTCTCAGTTCCAGTTGTGAGGCTGAGATCTACGCAGGGGCCATGGCTTCACAGGAGATACGCTTGCTCACCTGTTTTAGTCAAAATAGGCTTGAATGTGCCTAAAACGAAAGGTAGAGTGCACAGACGGATTTCTGCACAGCGGCTTCAAACGTTGATAGCGTTCTATTCACAGCTGCAAATGACCTGATTCAACTTGGATCTGGAGCGTCTCAACGTCGCCTACACTAAGCAATTTAGATTGCACGATTTCATTAAGAATTGACGACACACCATTGGTTTGAACGAACGGCACTATGGCAGCCGCTATAGACTTAGAACACAAATTAGGAAGAGTTACGAGTTGGAAATGACTCCCAGCTCTTACAAACCCCAAGAGCCGAGGTACAGTGATGTGGAACAGTGCCACACTGTCCCCAATCACGAAGGGTCTCGAAACTGCCCTCCACAAGGGCCTACACCAAGAGAAATGTTACACTACACAAAGTAATGCAACTATTCTCACTAACTTGAAGTTTACCCTTTTGGATAGCTTCAAAATCACTTAAATCTTGAAACCAAGCCTCTGGTTCTTCAAGATAAATTCTTCCTTGAGTTCTCGGAAGTCTGCTGCGCACACCTGCGACACGCCGAACGTTCCACACACGACAAAATAGAAAAACGCACACGACACGCAAACGACGACATGGCATGCGACTAGCGATAACTCGCTATTGACTCGACACACATTCAAAATCATGCCTCATCATTCACACATTATTGTAAGCATGAAATATATATTATCTCATGCCCTCATACCATTCCATGCACACACGCATGCACGCACACGGACAACAAGCCGAATGCAAACCGTAGGGTTGCACCAACAAACTCCCCCTCGGATTGTTGGCCTTAGGATCTTGCTCTCTCAGTTCAGATTCATCCCAGCCAGCTTGCAACACTTCCAATTCTGCTGCTCCACCAGCCTCTTGGTCATCATGTCAGCTGGCTGCCTTGTCGTCTTCACGTAGTGCAACTCAACTTCACCCGCGGCCACCATGCTCCTCGTCCAATGCCACTTCACCCTCATGTGCTTGGTGAGGCCATGCAACACAGGGTTCTTACCAAGAGCAATGGCACCCTGGCTGTCACAGTAGAGTGGGGTAGGTCCTTGCTGCTCCTCCCCCAATTCAGCCAACAAACGCCGCTGCCACACAATCTCCCGTACGGCACGGAAGAGTGTCATGTACTCGGACTCCACCGAGCTCAATGCTTGATCCACCTGCTTCTTGCTCTCCCAAGCAGTTAAACCTCCACCAACACAGCAAATGAACCTTCCAACACTTGTCATGTCCTCTGGTTCCGATGCATAAGAAGCATCCGAGAATGCGGTGAGGAACAAACGCCCGGGTTCAACACCATCCGCACCCTTTTGGCGCCTTTGCGCCGCCGCCGAGTATTGCAGCCCAACGGTCGGTATTTGGCCAAGATACTTGGCCACCCTCATTCCGGCAGCTACTTGCTCCTCATTAGGGCATTGAACAGCCCTAGCCAACTGTCCGGTTGCAAAGGCGACGTCCGGTCGGGTGTTTACCGCCGCGTACATGAGGCTGCCCACCAATGAGTGAAAACGGCGCCTCTCCTCTTCACCAACGCTCTCCTCCTCTGGTCCCTTCACACACTTGAACCCAGAGGGAAATGGTGTAGCCACATGGCCTTCACTCTGCCCAAAGTTGGGAGCCAATGCCTCTAGGTACTTCCATTGATGCACCCGCATGCACCGTTTCTCCACATCTCGTTCAATGTGAAGCCCGAGGTAGAAGTTGACGTCACCAAGGGCCTCACACTTGAACTTGTCCTGAAGCTTCAGCATCACCTCCTTCACAAGGTCAGAGGAGGGTGAAAAGATGAGGATGTCATCCACGTATACCACCATGAAGCTCCTCTGCTCCCCCTCGCCAAGCATGAACAATGAGTGATCGGCCGTGGAGGGAGTGAAGCCGATCTCCTCCAAAACTCCTCGCAGCTTCAAGTACCACTACCTAGGGTCCTGCTTCAGTCCATAAAGGGCCTTCTTCAGCTTCAAAACTCTGCCACTACCATCATCAAACCCCTCTGGCTGCGCCATGAAAATCTCTTCCTCTAAGACGCCATTGAGGAATGCGGTTGTCACGTCCATTTGTTTCACCACCCATCCTTTCATGGCAGCACCCGCGAGTAGGGTTCTCAGCGTCGTCGGATTCACCACCTTCTAATTCTGCTAGTACCCCTTGGCCACAAGCCTAGACTTGTAGCGCTCGATATTGCCGTCGGCGTCGGACTTGATCTTGAAGAGCCACTTGGACGTGCCTTACGCCCCTCCGGTAGCTCCACCAATTCCCACGTGCCGTTCTCCTCAATGATCTTCAACTCACTCTCCATTGCCTTCTTCCACTCCTCGAAATCACTACTCTCCAAGGCGTCCTTGAGAGTTGCTGGTTCCCCCGGCATCTCCACCGGAGAGAAGAACGCGAAGGCACACTCCTCGTAGTCACTCTCCTCGTCATCTCCAACTATAAGTGCCGCTCCGGCCAGAGCTGACTTGGCTGGCTTTCCCAATG
Organism: Closterium sp. Naga37s-1; assembly: GCA_947471745.1. Classification (NCBI taxonomy): domain Eukaryota; kingdom Viridiplantae; phylum Streptophyta; class Zygnematophyceae; order Desmidiales; family Closteriaceae; genus Closterium; species Closterium sp. Naga37s-1. Next base: position 2,498,114 of record CANJKZ010000170.1, on the reverse strand, counting down.
CATCATAGGTCAGCCTATTAGGGGCTTGGATTCTCCTCTTGCCCCTTCCTTCCTCCTCAGCTGCAGGGACATGAAGGCCTTGGCGTTGCTGCGGGGTGACTCGGATCCGTGGAGCACTCGTAGTGCGAGAAGGAAGTGCCGGTGCACGCTCGCTCAATTGCTGCACCTCCTCCTCTTCTTCCTCTGCATCCTTTGCCTCCTCTCCCCCATTCACAAGGGAAGATTGCGTTGTGGTAGTGCTGCCGCTGCTCCTCTACAAGGGCAGCTCAACATGCTCCAAACCGGAACTTTTCACCTCCCCAAACCGCATGCCTATCTTCGCCTCATTCTGCGCCTTCCAATCCTTATACATCAGGTTCTCCATGAATTTGCAGTCCCTGCTCACCAAGAATTTCTTGGTGAATGGGTCCTAAAGAAGCCACCCCTTGCTGTTTTGAGCCAAAGTGCACAGCCCATATCGCCTTGGCACCGAGCTTGTTGTGCCGAAGATGCTTAGGCACGAATGCCATGCACATGCACCCGAACACCCGAAGCATATCCACCTTTGGCTTCCTTCCAATCCACTCCACATAGGGCACCCATTTGTCTGCTCCCACATGAGTCAAAGCTCTGTTCTTGGCCACACACGCACTCCGCACCGCATCGGGCCAGAAATAGTCGGGTAGCCCGACTTCAAAGAGCAACCCACGCGCCGTCTCCGTGATTGTCCGGTTCGCTCGCTCGACGATGCCGTTCATTGCAGGGGAATATGGCATCGTAAGGGAGTGCCTTATGCCATTCTTCTTCAGCCACTATGAGAATTCCTTGCTCAGGAACTCTCCCCCTCGATCGGTGCGAATTGCCTTCACTAACCGGTCTTGTTGCCGCTCCACCTTCGGCAACCAATCGGTCTTCACCGTTTCAGCCACGTCACTCTTCTTGGACAGCACGTACACACAAGTCATCCGAGTTCTCGAAAGTCTGCTGCGCACACCTGCGACACGCCGAACGTTCCACACACGACAAAATAGAAAAACGCACAGAACACGCAAACGACGACATGACATGCGACTAGCGATAACTCGCTATTGACTCGACACACACATTCAAAATCATGCATCATCATTCACACACTATTGTAAGCATGAAATATATATTATCTCATGCCCTCATACCATTCCATGCACACATGCATGCACGCACACTGACAACAAGCCGAATGCAAAGCGTAGGGTTGCACCAACATCACCTACCTGCTGGCCGACTTGGGAGAGCGGCCTCGTTCTTCTCCAGTGCTGTACGTAGACAACAAGTCCATGATTGCCTTGTGTCAGGAGCACAGACTAGAGCACAAAACGAAGCACATCGCTCTGCGTTACTTCCTTGCTCGAGAGTTGCAGCAGCGTGGTCAGCTTCAACTTGCTTACTTGGCCACTAGGGCCAACACTGCTGATATATTCACCAAGGCACTTCAGTCTGGTGATCATCAGCTTTTCTGTACTGTTTTAGGCCTTGTGCCTACTTTGCCTCACTTGCTCACTACGTGACTTTGCTTGTACTGTGACCTACATATATACCGCATGCTTACACTTGCTAGGGTATGATCACTGTACTACTTGTTCTCTTTTATATAACTCTGCAAGGCGGAACTGCCAAGTGTAAGCATGCAGGTATAAAAGAGAACAAGTAGTACAGTGGGTATGATCACCAAGACGAGTAGTACAGTGATGTGGGTATGCACAAACTGGAACACCCAACGAAGCACATCGCTTTGCGATGCTTCCTTGCTCGAGAGTTGCAGCAGCGTGGCCAGCTTCGTCTTGCGTACGTGGCCACTCGGGCCAACACTGCTGATGTCTTCACCAAGGCACTTCCGCTTGGTAGACCGCCAAGAAACAGAGCCGGAACAAAGGCTGGAGGTGTAACCCTGTGACGAACGCTGCGTAGCTCAGTCGTCCACCCAAGAGGCGTCTGCGTGACCGGTGATGACAACTGGACCCCGTCCTCCAAGCACGAGCCCCATGCCCGACGTACTGCACAAGTAACGCAGTACCCTCTTCGCAGCATCCCATTGCACCTTTCGGTGCCTGCCGGGAGCCACGTAGCGAGCCAGGAGGCTGAGAGGGTACGCGAGGTCGGGTCGAGTGCATGACATCAGGTACATGAGGCAACCCACAAGCTCTGGGTACGGACCACTCGGCTCTACGGACTCGTCCGAAGGTGGAGCTGAGAGCGAGTGGCTGGTAGACAGAGGAGTGGGCTGTGGCGAGGAGAACTGGAAGCCGAAGCGCTGAAGGACCTGGTGCACCATGTGTGACTGAGTCAGGGTGATGGTGCGCCTAGCTCTGTCCTGGGTGATCTGCAAGCCAAGATAGCTACGCAGTTCACCCAGGTCAGTGCAGGTGTGTCTCTTCTGCAGCTCCGACTTCACAGGAGTCAGTGCCTCAATGTCAGCAGTGGCAAAGATGAGGTCGTCGACGTAGACAAGGACGTAGAACAGCGGCAGCGAGGTGTCGGTGCGTAGAAACAGCGACGGGTCAGCAGTAGCAGGAGCAAACCCAAGAGCCGCAAGTGTAGTCCTCAGTGTGTCGTGCCACTCGCGAGGCGCCTGGCGGAGACCGTAGACTGGCCGCCGAAGACTCCACTGAGTACTTGCACGAAAAGACTCAGTGAAACCAGGTGGGCGGCGCAGCCAGATCTCCTCGTGCAGGCTGCCCTGCAGAAACGCTGTGCTGAAGTCCAGAGAGTGCAACTCGTAGTCACGCTGAGCAGCGACGTGCAGCAACACCAGAAGAGTAGTCATCTTTGGGGTGGGGGAGAAGGTCTGGAAGTAGTCAACTCCCTGTCGCTGACTAAAGCCTCGAGCAACGTAACGCGCCTTGAAGGCAGGCGGAGAACTCGGCGGCCGCTTCACCCTGAAGATCCACATGCCATCGAATATGTTCTCCCCAGGTGGGGGAACCTCGTCGACGTAGGTGCCTGTGGACTTCCAGGATGCCATCTCGGCATCCATGGCTGCCTGCCACTGAGAGGAGAAAGGACCCGTAATCGCCTCTGCGTAAGAGCACGGGGTCGGGATATCTGGAGCATCTGGGTCTCCCTCAGGGGCAAGCAACATGGAAGCGAAATGAGGTACAGCAGCTGCAAGACACTCAAAGTCCTCCTGCCTGTCCTCAAGGACGTCCGTGCCAAGAGCACACTCACCCCCGACAGATGGAGGACTCGCAGACGCAGACTCAGCAACAAGAGCAGTGGCGTAGTCTAGACGACAGGGAGCAGCAAAGTCAAGCAGCTCAGCGACGAGAGCAGATGCAGCAGCAGACTCAAAAGAAGGGTCAGTGACAGCAGTCGCGAGGAGACGAGAGACAGTGGGACTGGCAGTACGAGCGCGGTCAGACTCAGGGTCAGGGACCTCAGGAAGAGAGGACTCAGGAGGAGCTGGCAGAGGAACGCGTAGAGGAACAGAGGAAGGAGGAAGGGTCATAGCGTGCGTGCCAGGGACAGGAGGAGGACGCGAACGAGGAACGCAACGAGCAGTGTGAATAGGCGAGATAGGACGAGACGCAGGCTCACGACGCTCTGTAAGCCCGCTTGACTACTCAGTGTAAGGAGAAGGAGCAGGCAGTGGAGTTGCCGGCAGTAACGGCGGCTGCGACTGGTCTGGCGGGGGACACAGGAGGGGAGGAGTAAGGGAAGCAGAAGGCGGGGTACCAAGAACCTGCTGGAGCAGGGGAACGAAGTACGGTCGCGGCCGCACAGTGCCACCAGGGTCAACAGCTCCAGCTCCTCCAGCTCCAGTACCTCCAACACCAGGGCCTCCTGCGTCAGGGCCACCAACTCCAGCACCACCAGCGCCAGTAGTTCCAGACTCGGTAAGGACTCCAGCTCCAGCACTCCCAACACCACCAGTCCCGGCAGCTCCAGTACCCCTGGTACGAGCATCTCCAGGACCAGTGGTCGAAGTAACTCCAGTAACACCAGCTCCAGCAGCAACTCCAGTACCTCCAGCACCTCCAGCTCAAGAAGCTCCACTCCGAAGGCGTGGACGCCGAACAAACCACTCACGCAACTGCTGCGGAGACAGTCTCAGCGAAGCACCAGCAGAACGTCCAGACGAAGCAGCACCCTGAGGCTCCGAACCTCCAAACTCCGCACCCTCTGACTCAGCACCCCCAGGCTCAGCACCCCCAGGCTCAGCACCCGCACTCTCAACACCCCCACGCGCAGCAACCCCAGTCTCAACACCCCCAGGCTCAGCACCCCCAGTCTCAGCACCCTCAGACTCCGCACCCCCAGGATCCGCACCCCCAGACGCAGCACCTCGAGCAGCACCTGAGTCGACAGCTACCTGAACAGGCGCAGGACTAGGGAGAGGGTCTACCTGAGACACACCTGAGGGAGCAGGACCCTGGGGCGGGAGGGGACCTACCGGAGGGGGACCGGGAGCAAGGACGAGCAGCGGGGGCGGGGGAGGGGCAGAGCGGTAGGGGGGATCCGACTCGTCAAACGTGACGTCCTGAGAAGGGAAGACATGGCGCGAGGTGGGGTGGTAAAACTGCCAGCCAGGCGCGTCGGGGACGAAGCCAAGGAAAACGCGGGGGATAGCACGGGGGGAGAGCTTGTTCGCAGACGTATCACGAACAAAGGCACGAGATCCCCAGACCCGGAACACTGACGCATCGCCAACCTCCCCCGTCCAACGCAGTGTGGGCGAGGTCTCCGGCAAGGAGACACAGGGCCAGAGGTTGAGCTGATGCGCAGCGTACCGGACCGCAAACGGCCACAGAAAATGGGGAGCGGCCGCATGGATCATGGAGGTACGAGCGACCTCCATGACTAAGCCAATGCGGCGCTCAGCAATCCCATTCTGCGGAGGGGAGTCCAGAAGCATGAACGTCTGGAGAATGCCCTCTCCACGACAAAAGTCCCGCAAGAGGTTGGAGGAGAACTCACCACCTCTGTCAGAGTGCAGACGCAGGACAGGAAGGTCCTGGCCGAACCGCTCGCGGAGCTGGAGACGGACTGTGCGGATCCAAGGGATCAAGACATCAACGACCTGACCCTTGCTGCGCAAGGGGAAGACCGTGGTGTACCGCGTGTAGTCGTCAACTACCAGCAGAAAGTAGCGCTCGCGGCTCTGTCCACTGACGCGGGCTGGGCCCCACACGTCCATGTGGAGAGTCTGCAGGGGAGCAGTCATCGGGGGAAACGAGGAGGAGTGAGGAGCGGTGCGCTGCTGCCCCTCGATGCAAGGGAGGCAGGGCGGGGCAGGCGAGGGCGGCAGGGAAGGCAGAGACTTGGGGAGGCCAGAGACAAGAAGACGAGAGTGCATGCCACGAAGGTGAGGCAGGTAGGGGTGACCCAGACGGTGGTGCCACAGAAGAGTCTGGTGCGACAGGAGGCGACACGAGCAAGACGCGGCTACCTGACCTGACGCGGACACCTGAGCAGACGCAGCTACCTGAGAAGGCTCAGTAGTGAGTGTGTACAATCTCGACCCTGGCCGACGAGTGAACGTGGCCAGGTGACGCCCCGTCCGTGTGCACGTGCAGATCGACACACGCTGACCCCCAGGAGTGGTGGTAGTGACCATCGCATCCTGAAGGGCAGCGGTACTCACCAAGTTCGTAGAGAATGAGGGGAGGTGAAGACCTGACAGTGAGCCGGACGGAACCGCCGGACACGGGAGGACAGTGGAGGAACGGGTCACGACCGGGACAAGTGCAGGAAGAGGAGTGAGGGTGGTGCTGTCACGAAAGAAACAGCGCGAGGCGCCGGAGTCCAATGTGAAAGTGTGCAAGGCCGCAACAGGTGCAGTACCAGGGAGAGTACCAGACACACTAGCACCTAGTGCAGCAGCGGCTATACCTGGGTCAGGCGGCACACACCGGTAACGGTCACCCTCAGCACTTACAGACAAAGCATACATAGCAGAAAGAAGAGCATCAAAGTCTAGGTCAAAGATAGCAATCCTAGACTTAAGCAGATCTGCCCAGCGAGGGAGCTCGACGTCGTCAGCAAACTCAGCGCGCCAAGTGTCGTCGAGGCGGGAGTAGCAGCGGTGCTGAGTGTGGAGCCGCCCGCAAGTCTGACCAGCACGGTCACCCGTGCGAATGACATACGGGCAACTACCCCCAGACGCCCCATGCAGAAACCACTCACGAAGCTGCTGGGGAGACGGGGTCTCGCTCCGACGCTGCTACTGCTGACGCTGGCCACCCCCAGAACCGACACGCCGAGCGCCAGTCCCGCCGCTACCAGTCCCACTGCCTCCACTGCCGCCACTCCCACCGCTGCCTCCACCACCGCCACCAAAGCCCCCACTCCCGCCAACAGTCCCACCGCCGCCACCACCTCCACTGCTGCCCCCACCACCACTCCCGCTGCCACCTCCACCACCGCCGCTGCCATCCCCACCACCCCGGCCACCCTTGCCCTTGCTGCTGCGGCACTTTGCACTAGCAGAAGCAGCCCCGACGTCCACAGGAACAGAGACGTCTGCAGCAGCAGCAGAGGCGTAGGAGGGGGCAAGGGGGGAGGGGGAACACCCCTCAAAGAAGGGCGGGCGCGGAGTGCCACGAGCAGCACCTACAGCAACTGCACTAGTCTCAGCTGCGAGGAGATGCTGCTCGAAGAGGTCAACAGTGAGGGAGGTGGGGTCAAGAGAGAGGAAGGGGTCCCTGACAGAGCGAAGAGAGTCAAGGAGGCGGGTGACTATAAAGTAGAGAGTAATGTACATCGGGGGCGGGTTCCTGTCAAGGAACTCAGCAGGAACAGCAGCGCGGTAGCGAGCGTCACTAGCACGAAGGTGGGAAACGTGGTCCTCGACTGTGGTAAAGGTGGACAGCTCGGGGAACAGGTAGGGTAGAAGAAGGCGGCCTAGAGCAGCAGTGGCAGGGGAGGAGTAGCTAGCAACTACAGCGTCGTACAGTGCCTGCGCTATCCTGTGCTATCTGAAGTGAACGCATTCAGCTAAGGGCAGGTGGTTGCGAATGGCTAAGCGGGCAGCAGCATCACGAGTAAGCCACTGGGAGCGAGTCGAACTGTCAGCTGTGGCGGGAGGGGCAGTAGCAGCGCCTGACGCTAGGTCAAACAGCGAGACACTGTCCTTAGAATCGCTCAGTAGGTACAGCTGCAGGTCGTCTAGCCACGTGTCAAACTGAACCGGTCTGCCCTCATGATCAAACGTGAGAACCCGAAGCGAATCCATAGCTGTGCAGCACGCAGGATAGCAGTAGCAGCAGTAGCAGCAGCAGTAGCAGCAGTGACAGTGGGGCAAGGGGCCGACTGGGCCGGGCGCGGGCTAGGGACGGGACCGGGCGCGGGCTAGGGGTCGTCGTGGGGGCCGGGCGCGAGCTAGGAACGGGGCCGGGCGCGGGCTAGGTACGGGGCCGGGCGCTGGGCTAGGGACGGGGCCGGGCGCTGGGCAGGTACGGGGCCGGGCGTTGGGCGCAGAACGGGGCCGGCGCGGGTCTAGGTACGGGGCCGGGCGCGGGCTAGGTACGGGGCCGGGCGCTGGGCTAGGGACGGGGCCGGGCGCTGGGCAGGTATGGGGCCAGGCGTTGGGCGCGGAACGGGGCCGGGCGCGGAGCTAGGTACGGGGCAGGGCGCGGGCTAGGTACTGGGCCGGGCGCGGGCTAGGTACGGGGCCGGGCGCTGGGCTAGGGACGAGGCCGGGCGCTGGGTAGGTACGGGGCCGGGCGCTGGGTATGGAACGGGGCCGGGCACGAGGCTAGGTACGGGGCCGGGCGCGGGTTTGGTACTGGGCCGGGCACGGGCTAGGTACGGGGCCGGGCGCGGGCTAGGTACGGGGCCGGGCGCTGGGCTAGGGACAGGGCCGGGCGCGGGGCTAGGTACGGGGCCGGGCGCGAGCTAGCGACTGGGCCGGGCGCGGGCTAGGTACGGGGCCGGGCGCGGGCTAGGTACGGGGCCGGGCGCTGGGCTAGGTACGGGGCCGAGCGCGGGCTAGGGACGGGGCTGGGCGCGGGCTAGGTACGAGGCCGGGCGCGGGTCTAAGGGCCGACGGGGGCGGGCGCGGGCTAGGGACGGGGCCGGGCGCGGGCTTGGGACGGGGCCGGGCGCTAGGGTCGACGGGCCGCGTAGGCTAGGAGCGACAGGCCGGGCGCGCGTAGGTTAGGGTCGACGGGCCGGGCGCGTAGGCTAGGGTCGACGGGCCTAGGGGCGACGGGCCTAGGGGGGTTACTAGCAGCGTAGCAGGTGGTGGGCCCAAGGAACCTGCCCTGATTCCATGACAAAATAACGAACGAGAATGAATGAACTAGCAAACAGTTGGGTACTAGTACTAACCCTAATTGGGTTATACCCCTTATGGGCTACCCCACTACAGCCTACACAATTGTATAAGCTATACTGTTCAGACAAAGAGTGGGCGCTTGAAGTTTGCGACGACGACAAGAAGCGGATCAAGGCTATTCGCACCGACGGTTGCGGCGAATTCGTGGACACGGAGCTTGAGAAATGGATGAAGAGCAGGGGCATTAAGCACGACGTCACAACACTCTACACACCCCAACAAAATGGAGCGGCGGAGCGGCTTAATCGCACGTTGCTTAAGAAGAATTTGGGAGCTGATGGGAGTCTCGAACACTACAAGGCGAGGCTTGTAGCTCAAGGATACACTCAATGGGAGGGGGAGCACTATAGTGAGACCTTCGCTCCCATCGCTAAGGCTACTACTCTTCGGGTGTTGCTCGCGCTAGCGGCATCTCTCAACCTCGAAGTGGAGCAATTGGACGTTTGCACCGCCTTCCTCTACGGGCTTCTCATGGAAGAGGTCTACATGCGGCAACCCCTAGGGTACGATGATGGTAGCGGAAGGGTATGAAAGCTCAAGCGTACCCTCTACCGCTTGAAGCAAAGTCCATGCGGATGGTACAAGCGCATCGGCGGCTTTCTTCTTCAACACGGCTTCGCTCGTAGCGAGTGCGATAGCACTTTGTACGTGTTGAAGGAGGGGGAGAAGTAATTGGTGCTTTTACTCTACGTTGATGACCTACTCCTCTTCTCCAACTCCAAAGACCTCATTCGGGAGGTCAAGCAACGGCTAGGGGCGGAGTTTGCGATGAGGTACTTGGGGCCGGTCACGTACAACCTTGGGATGCACGTCGACCGTGACCGAGCCAATGGGACCATCCACCTCCACCAAGAGAAGTATGTGAAGGGGGTAGTGAAGAGCTTTGGCATGGGCAATAGAAAACCGGTGGGAACACCACTAGCTACGAGATTTTCTTGCCTCACGGAAGAGGAAGAATCCACCCTCGACGAAGCCGAAGGGAAGCGGTTTTATTCGCTAGTGGGCTCGCTCATGTATACCGTCGTCTCTACTCGTCCCGACCTCGCATACGCCGCCGGGGTGCTTGGACGAGCAACCCTCATACCGAGCATGTGGGCACGGGAGGACGCGTTCTACACTACCTCCAAGACACACCTAACTTGGGGCTCATGTATGAAGCCGGCCCAATCGAACTCAAAGGCTATGCCGACTCAGACTACGCGGGAGATCCGAGCACGCGCAAGAGTACCTCCAGGTATGTCTTTACCTTTCTTGGGGCAGCCGTGAGTTGGCAAAGCAAGAAGCAACCAACCGTGGCTCTAAGCTCAACGGAAGCGGAGTATATGGCGCTCACGCAAGGAGCCATAGAGGCGATATAGCTAAGGCATCTTCTAGCAGAGCTTGGGCATCCTCAACCGAACCCAACTCCTCTCTTTTATGACAACCAAGCCACCATAAGCCTCTCTCACAACGCCGTCCTTCACGGGCAAACCAAGCATATCGTGTCAAGTTAACGAACGAGAATGAATGAACTATGAAACAGTTGGGTACAAGTACTAACCCTAATTGGGTTGTACCCCTTATGGCCTAACCCACTATAGTCTACACAAAGTAAGCAATATAACATTCTCACACACCCCCATAGGCAAAGTGGGGGAGAACAAGTGGTCACAAGACCAGTCAAGAAAAGCAAAGCAAGCTCAGGGTGGATCACAAAGTCACCACACAGTCCGAGCACAAGCAAACGGCCACAAGGCCAGTTCACATGCAGAGTTATATAAAAGAGAACAAACAATACAATGATCATACCCTAGCAAGTGTAAGAATGCAGGTATATATACATATCACATTACAAGCAAAGTCATGAAGTGAGCAAGTGAGGCAAAGTAGGCACAAGTCCTAACACAGTAGAGAAGCGCCGATGATCACCAGACGGAAGTGCCTTGGTGAATATATCAGCAGTGTTGGCCACGTACGCAAGACGAAGCTGGCCATGCTGCTACAACTCTCGATCAAGGAAGTATCGCAGAGCGATGTGCTTCGTTCTGTGCTCCAGTCTGTGCTCCTGACACAAGGCAATCATGGCCTTGTTGTCTACGTACAAAATTGGAGGTGAACGAGGCTGCTCTCCCAAGTCAGTCAGCAGGTAGGTGAGCCAACATAGCTCCTGTGCAGCCATGGCCCCTGCGTAGATCTCAGCCTCACAACTGGAGCTGAGAACCGAACACGAACGGGTAGACCGCCATGAAAAAGAGCCAGAACCGAGGCTGGGGGTGTAACCCTTTGACGACCACTGCGTAGCTGAGTCGTCAACCCAAGAAGCGTCTGCGTGACCAGTGAGGACAACTGGACCCCGTCCTCCAAGCACGAGCCCCATGCCCGACGTACTGCACAAGTAACGCAGTACCCTCTTCGCATCATCCCAGTGCACCTTTCGGTGCCTCCTAGGAGCCACGTAGCGAGCCAGGAGGCTGAGAGGGTACGCGAGGTCAGGTCGAGTGCACGTCATCAGGTACATGAGGCAACCCACAAGCTCTGGGTACGGACCACTCGGCTCTACGGACTCGTCCGAAGGTGGAGCTGAGAGAAAATGGCTGGTAGACAGAGGAGTGGGCTGTGGCGAGGAGAACTGGAAGCCGAAGGACGGAGGACTGGCAGACTCAGACTCCGCAGCAAGAGCAGTGGCGTAGTCTAGACGACAGGCTGCAGCAAAGTCAAGCAGCTCAGCAAAGAGGGCAGACGCAGTAGTGGACTCAAAAGAAGGGACTGTGACAACAGTGGCAAGAAGACGAGAGACAGTAGGACTGGCAGCACGAGCGCGGTCAGACTCAGGGTCATGGACGGCAGGAAGAGAGGACTCAGGAGGAGGCGGCAGAGGAACACGCAGTGGAACAGAGGAAGGACGAAGTGTCATAGCGTGGGTGCCTGGGACAAGAGGAGGACGCGGACGAGGAACGCGAAGTCCAGTGCGAACAGAGGAGGCAGGACGAGACGCAGGCTCACGACGCTCTGTAATACCGCCGGTCTGCTCAGTGTAAGAAGAAGGAGCAGGCAGTGCGGAGGCTGGCTGTAATAGCGGCTGCAACTGGTCAGGCGGTGGGCACAGTAAGGGAGGAGTAAGGCCAGGAGAAGACGGGACACCAAGAACCTGCTGAAGCAGGGGAACGAAGTACGGTCGCGGCCGCACAGTGCCTCCAGCACCAGTACCACCAGACATAGCACCCCCTGCTCCAGCACCTCCAACTCCAGGGTCAACCGCGCCGGTGCCTCTAGCTCCAGCGCCAACAGCTCCAGCTCCTCCACCTCCAACGCCACCAGTGCCAGGGCCTCCAGCTCCAATGCCTCCAGCCCCAGCGCCCCCAACACTACCAGTCCTGGCAGCTCCAGTACCCCTGGTACGAGCACCTCCAGGAACAGCAGCTGCAGCACCTCTGGTACCACCAGCTCCAACAGTAACTCCAGCACCTCCAGCACCTCCAGCTCCAGTGTCTCCAGCGGCAGAGTCTCCAGCGCTGATAGCTCCACTCCAAAGGCATGTGCGCTGAGTAAACCACTCGCGGAGCTGCTGCGGGGAGAGAGGCTCCGGTCGGGGAGACAGTCGTGGCGAAGCACCCGCAGGACCTCCAGAAGAAGTAGCACCTCGAGGCTCAGCACCCCCAGTCTCAGCACCCCCAAACCTGGCACCCTCAAACTCAGCACCCCCTGGCTCCGCACCCCCAGGCTCCGCACCCCCAGGCTCCGCACCCCCAGACACAGCACCCCCAGACGTAGCACCTCGAGCAGCACCTGAGTGGACAGCTACCTCAATAGGCACAGTACCAGGGAGAGGGTCTACCTGAGACAAACCTGAGGGAGCAAGACCCTGGGGGGGGAGGGAGTCTAGCGGAGGGGGACTTGGAGCAAGGAAGAGCGATGGGGGTGGGGGAGGGGCAGAGCGGTAGGGGAAGAGACGGTAAAAGGGAACCGACTCGTCAAACGTGACGTCTTGAGAGGGGAAGACACGGCACGAGGTGGGGTGGTAAAACTGCCAGCCACGCACGTCAGGGGAAAAGCCAAGGAAGACGTAGGGAATAGCGCGGGCGGAGAGCTTGTCCGCTGACGTATCGCGAACAAAGGTACGAGAACCCTAGACCCGGAACACTGACGCATCGCCAACCTTACCCGTCCAATGCAGTGTAGGCGAGGTCTCCGGCAAGGAGACACGGGGCCAGAGGTTGAGCTGATGCACAGCGTACCAGACCGCAAACGGCCACAGAAAATGGGGAGCAGCCGCATGGATCATGGAGGTACGAGCGACCTCCATGACTAAGCCAATGCGGCGCTCAGCAATCCCATTTTGCTGAGGGGAGTCCGGAAGCGTGAACGACTGGAGAATGCCCTCCCCACTACAAAATTCCCGCAAGAGGTTGGAGGAGAACTCACCACCTCTGTTAGAGTGCAGACGCAGGACAGGACGGTACTGGCCGAACCACTCGCGGAGCTGGAGACGGACTGTGCGGATCCAAGGGATCAAGACATCAAGGACCTGGCCCTTGCTGCGCAAGGGGAAGACCGTGGTGTGCCGCGTGTAGTCGTCAACAACCAGTAGAAGGTAGCGCTCGCGGCCCTGTCCACTGACGCGGGCTGGGCCCCACACGTCCATGTGGAGCGTCTGCAGGGGAGCAGTCGTCGGGGGAAACGAGGAGGAGTGAGGAGCGGCGCGCTGCCGCCCCTTGACGCAAGGAAGGCAGGGCGGGGCAGGCGAGGGCGGAAGGGCAGGCAGAGATCTGGGAATACCAGAGACAAGGAGGCGGGAGTGCATGCCATGCAGGCGTGGTAGGGAGGTGTGACGAAGGCGGTGGTGCCACGGAAGATTCTAGTGCGACAGGAGGCGACACGAGCAAGGGGGTGCTACCTGACCTGACGCGGACACCTGGGCAGACGCAGCTACATGTGGAGGCTCAGTAGCCAGTGTGTACAGACTCGACCCAGGCGGACAAGTGAACGTGTCCAGGTGGCGGCCCGTCCGTGTACACGTGCAGATCGACACACGCTGACCCCCAGGAGTGGTGGTAGTGACCATTGCGCTCTGGAGGGTAGCAGTACTCACCAAGTTTGTAGTGAACGAGGGGAGGTGAAGACCTAACAGTGAGCCACGCGGACGCGCCGGACACGGGAGAATTGTGGAGCAACGGGCAAGAACTGGGCCCCCTGAGGGGTCAGCCTGTCTGACCGGTACAGGTGCAGAGAGAGGAGAGAGGGTGGTGCTATCGCAAAAGAAACAGCGGGAAGCACCTGAGTCAAGCGTAAAGGTGTGCAAGGCCTCAGCAGGCGCAGTACCAGGGAGAGCAGACTCACTAGCACCTAGAGCAGCAGCCTCTATACCTGGGTCAGGCGGCACACACAGGGAACAGTCACCCTCAGTACCAATAGTCAAAGCATACATGGCAGTAAGGATGGCGTCATAGTCTAGAGCAAAGATATCCACACCCTGCCTAAGCAGCTCTAGCCAGTGGGGAAGCTCAGTCGCGTCGCCAAACTCTGCACGCCAGGTGTCGCTCAGACAGGTGAAGCAGTGGGACTGATTGTGACCAACTGTCCCGCAAGTCTAACCAGCCCTATCACCTGTGTGAATGACGTACGGGCAGCGAGCACTACTCCGAGACGCCCCACGCTGAGCGTACCACTCACGAAGTTGCTGAGGCGTAAGGGTCTCGCGCGGACGCCGCTGAAGCTGCGCCAGGCCACCGCCAGAAACTCCCAACTGAACAGCTGCACAGTGACTGCCACTCTTGCCGCCGCCACCACTCCTACTAGCGTACCACTCACGTAGCTGCTGGGGTGGAAGGGACTCGCGTGGACGCTGCTGCAGCTGCATCTGGCCACCGCCAGAAACTCCCCACCGAACAGCTCCAGAGCGACTGCTAGTACGGCCGCCACCACTCCCACTACTGCCACCACCGCCGTCACCACTCCCACCGCTACGACGAAGAGAAGTCATAGCGGGCAAGCTAGGAGGCGCAAGACCAGTAGGGCAGCCCGGAGGGAAGGCAAGGCGGCTAGCAAGCACCAGGGCCGCAAGAGGGCGGCGAGCTGGCCGCAGGCAAGCGGTGAGCGGGCAGCAAGGGGCGGCTAGGGGCAGTGGGCGGGGCTGCAGAGGCGGCAAGAGGGCCGCAAGGGGTGGCGCGCGGGGCTGCAGGGGCGGCTCACGGGCTACAGGGGCGAAGTGCGAGCTGCAAGGATCTGCAGGTGCGAGGCGCTGGGCTGCAGGGGCGGTGCGCGGGGCTGCAGGGGCGGTTCGTGAGCTGCATGGGCAGGGCGCAGGGCTGCAGGGGCGGTTCGCGAGCTGCAGCGGCAGGGCGCGGGGCTGTAGGGGCTGTGCGCGGGTTGCAGGGGAGGCGGGCGGGCCGCAAGCGGGCGGCGCGCAGGATGCAGGGCGGCGGGCGGGCCGCAAGTGGGCGGCGTGCTGGCGGCAGGGGCGACGGGCGGGCCGCAAGCGGATGGGCCTAGGGTCAACGGGCGGGCGCGCGGGGCAGCAGGGTCGACGGGCGAGGCCGGGGCCTAGGGTCGACGGGGCGCGCCAGGCTAGGGTCGACGAGTGGGCGCGCGGGGCAGCAGGGTCGACGGGCGGGGCCGGGGCCTAGGGTCGACGGGGCGCGCCAGGCTAGGGTCGACGGGCGGGGCCGGGGCCTAGGGTCGACGGCGCGCGTCAGGCTAGGGTCGACAGGCGAGGCTATGGCCTAGGGTCAACGGGGCGCGCCGGGGCCTAGGGTCGACGGGGCGCGCCGGGGCCTAGGGTCGACGGGGCGCGCCAGGCTAGGGTCGACGAGCGGGCGCGCGGGGCAGCATGGTCGACGGGCGGGGCCGGGGAGAAGAAGGACGGGAAGGGTGTTCCGTCGCCCACTGCGACCAGATGCCCAACTCAACGATCAGCAAGGGGATCGTCCCGTACTCGCCATCTGCGTGGATTTTCCTCACATCAGCCAAGAGTGCCTCCAAGGTGTCTGCTACGCCCGCATTAGCTACGAGGTCGACCATGGTGACTATCACTGCTGCCAGCCTACGAACGACTTAGTAGGTGCAAAAGTCGGCTCCTATCTGAAGGTAATCTGCGGGGCCGTCCACGCTCACCGCACCATGTGGAGATTCACTCTACAACGGTAGTGAGCTAGACTACGGGGGGTTGGCACGAACTACTAGGAGTGATCGTAGCTTTGCCTTGTTCCTCAGTGCTTGCACAATCACTAGAGAAATTGGCAATAGTTTCCACTAGCAAAGTTGGAATTCGGGAATGGTTTAACAAGCAATGACAACAATGACTACATCAGGCACCTAGCAACTCTGCAGCTAGCCTGGTCAACCGACAGCATAGCATGGTCGACCGCCTGCCAGCGTTGTGTAGAGGAGTTGCGTCAGCACTGCAGAAAGGCGACCTGCCAACACAGGAGGTCGACGGTGTGCCAACGCTACAGCAGAGCGGCTGTCCAACGTTGCCCCGTAGAAGACAGTAGTGCGCACACTCGCAGATGCTTGCAGACGATTGGCCCGGCTTGCACCGTTGTGCATCCGTCGGCTGTTGTCTGCGCTTGACGAGCCACATGGACTTCGGGATACCAACCCGAAGTCGCCTTCGCCATCGCGACCTCGACGGCGTTTAAGTGCCTTCGCAGAACTCGCCGAGCAGGTTACCCGGTCGACATGGACAACCCCAGGTGCTCTGGTCAACCACCAAATGCCTCTGGTCGACCACCGGGTCCCTCGGGTCGACCACCAGGTGCCCCTGGTCGACCACAGCTCCCGTCGAGCTACCCCCTGGCCGACGGACCCCTTCCGTCGACCAGAACTGTCATCTGTTGTCGCCGAGCTCCCCTCGTTGACCGCTGCTCCCTTCTCAGGTCGACGGACTGCTCCGTCAACCTCCCGGTCGAACTGCCCCTCCTGGTCGACGGCCCACCCGTCGCCCAGACCAGTCAGTTGCAGCTAACGAGCTCCCTGGTCGACATCAACACCACAGCGGTCCCCTGCAGCTTGACGAAGCCTATCGAGCAGCTCTCCCACTGTGGACAGTCGGCTGCTACTCCCGTACATCCGACCAAGTCGTCGGCGTTGCCCAAGCGAGGGCGAGGCCAACAATCCACTCCCGTTAACACTCCCCTGCCGCACTCACGCTTGGGCCCCCAGCCCACACGGCAGCACACTATGGAGAAAACTCGTCCTCGGAGTGCACCCCACACACAGCTCGCCGTCACCGCACCAGCTGTGCAGAAGGGCACGGCACCTACTGCTGCACATCATCGTCGCCGTCGCCGACGTCGGCCAGACGAAATTGTTCGATGGCGACAGAGCACCGGTTGAAAGCCGGAAAATACATCGCCTTTGTCAGGAATTCTGCCGTCCGCTCGGTGGTCGGGATGTACTTCAGTACGAAATTCCCGCGCCTCACCATGCGCTGCAGCCAAGCATAGCATCGCTCCATGTGCTTGAGGTTGCCCGTCAGCCCCAAGCCCGCAGCGACCGTAATTTCCAACTTGTTGTCGACACGAAGGTTGGTCGGCTTCCCAGCGTCGAGCAGCTTGAATTCCGCAAGAAGGAAACGAAGTCGGCGTCCCTCCTTGCCTGCATTCGTGGTCGCAACGTACTCCGACTCTGTCGACGACAATGTCGCGCACTTGATGCGCGAGCTCGACCAGGAGACGGCGGCCCCTCCGTAGACGAACACGTAGCCGCTCGTGCTCGTCCGCTTCTGCTTCTCGCCCGCGTCGTTGGCGTCCACATAGCCGATCAGCTCCAGTGACTCTGGTCCACCGCCGAACTCCAAGCAGTGTCGCGGGTGTCACCAAGGTAGGCGAGGCAGCGGTCGACCTCACGCCAATGCTGGTCGCTCCTCTCCGTGAGGCCACTCCTCAGCTTGCTACAGGCGAACGCGATGTCCGGCCTCGTCGTTGTCGCCGCAAAATGCAGCGAGCCAACCTTCTGCCGGTACTCCTCCTCCTTGCGCTCCTGCACTTTCTCGTCGTCAAATGTCAATTCGGCGTAGGCATCGACCGAGACCGGCGTCTTCGGGACTCGACCGCCCTGCTCTTGGTCGATGAAGCGCCTGCACAGCTTGTTGGCGTAGCCCTGCTGGTGAAGCCACAGCTTCCTAGCTGGCCTGACGCGCACGATCTCCAGCCCGAGGTACTTGACGACCAGCGAAATCTCACGCAGCTCGAAGGCAACCTCCAGCAGCTCCTTTAGCTCCTTAAGCATCGCGGGGCTGCTTCTGGCGGCGAGCAAGTCGTCGACGTAGACCAGCACCCAGCAGGTCACTCCATTGTCGCCGGCCTTGAAGTAGAGCGCCTCGTCGACCTGGCTCTTCTTCCAGCCAGCGCCGAGCAGCACATCGTTGAGTGCCCTGTACCACAGCAGCGGCGACTACTTCAGCCCGTAGAGGCTCTTCAGCAGCTTCCACACCTAGCCAGTCCCATCATCGAAGTAGTCCGGCTGATACATGTAGAGCACCCTGTCGAGCTTGCTCTGCAGGAAAGCGTTCTTCATGTCGAGCTGCATCAGGTTGAGGTCAAGGACGGCGACGATGCTGAGGAAGATCCTGAGCGTGACGTAGCTGCTCACCGGCGAGTACGTCTTGTCGTAGTCGGCACCGCACACCTGCGTGAAGCCCTTCACGACCAGCCTCGCCTTCTTGCGCTCGACGGTGTCGTCGATGCGGTACTTGGTCGTCAGTACCCACCGGTTCTTCATGATGTTCAGCCCGTGTGGGCGTTCGACCAGCTTCCAAGTTCCCATGCCGATGAGGCTGCGGATCTCTTCTTCCATGGCGGCCTTCACCGCCTCACCCTTCCAGCTCGCCAGCGCCTCCTTTACCGTCATCGTGGCAATGTCCTAGCGGTGTTCGGGGTCTGCATGCATGTCGGGGTCAAGCTCCGGCAGTTCTTCATCCTCCTCGGCGTCGTCGTACAACAGGTCATCATCAACCTTGTCATACACAGCGGTGAAGGCAGCTGGCGGTAGACAGGCGTGGAAGCTCAGCCGCTCCGGCGGCCGTCGAGCTCGACCTGTGCGTCGCAGCTCAGGCTTCGTGATCGGCACCTCCACCACGTCACTGTCGGTGGACTCTTCTCTTGCCGACAGCTCCCCTTCTTCGTCGACGGCCAAGTCGTCGACCAGCTGCTTTGAACCTTCGACCAGCTGCTCACCTCCTGCTGACTTCGGCAGCTCCCCTGTCGATCGCTCCGTCTGCTTCTCCCCTGTCGACTGCACCCCTGCTGCTGCCTCTTGATCGACCGGCTCCCCTTTCTGCTGCTCCCCTGTTGTCGACGGCTTCCCATCCTGGTCGACGAGCTTAGCGCCTTGTCGACCGCCGGCGATGCCACAGGCCGGTGCCACAGGCGACGCCTCAAGGCTCCCCTCATCGCCGGTGGCCGACACAGGTGTCGACGCAGGCCGATCTGCAACGGGGAAGGGAGGAACGAGAACAGGGGGAGGTGGAAGAACCTGCACAACATCCTCATCAGTAGGCTCATCGACTTCGGCGAGCAAAGGAACCGACGCCGTCGAGGTGTCCGTTGGTAGGTGTGCCTGCGTCCGCCCCGACGCCGGCCCAAACTTCGCCTTCCACACCTCCAGCGATAGCGTCTCGTAGAAGATCACCTCAACCGACGTGACCACCTTGTTGTCGGTCAGGTGGAGCACCTCCCAGCCCTTACTCTCCGGCGACACGCCCAGGTGAAGCCCACAGCGAGCTTTCAGCGCCAGCTTCCCACCGCGCTGCTGCTTAGGAACCATGAACTGCACCATGCAGCCCCACACCCGCGCCAGCGTGAGGTCGGGCTTCTTCCCGGTCAGCAGCTGGTACGGAGTCGTCCCCGGCGGCATCTTCGACCGCTCCAAGCAGTTGCGCACCCAGACAGCTTGTCGTAGAGCGAGGTGCCACCAGTGATGCTGCACGCCCATATGCAGCAGCATCGTCCTCACGGACTCGACGGCCGTGCGCATCTCCCGCTCAGCCATGCCGTTCTGCTGCAGAGTGTAAGGGCACATCAGGTTGTGGACGATGCCCTTGCCATCGACGAAGTCGGTGAACTCCTTCCCGAGGAACTCCCCTCCTCGGTCTGAGAGGAGCATCAGCACTGACTTCTTCGCATGCCGTTCTACCAGCACCAGCCACTTCTGGAAATCCCGCAGCTCGTCGCTCTTCTTAGCGACCGGCATCACCCACACAAATCGAGTGGGGCGATCCTTCAGCAGCAGGAAGTACAAGCTGCCATTCTTGGCAGCGACCCGAAATGGCCCGCACAAGTCAATGTGCACGACAGCGAGCGCCTCCTCGGCGTCCAAGCCTTTGTCGGGGAAGGTGTGCCGCGCCAGCTTTCCTCCGTCGCACGAGACACACGGCGGGTCTGCTCCGGTTGACGGCTTGATGTTGAGCCCAGTAGCAACTTCATGCTTCGCCGAGCTCTTGATCGTGTCGACGCCGACGTGCGCGAGCCTCGCATGCAACCGGTTAGGGGTCGACTTCGTCGCCTAGACGATCGTGCGTAGAGCTACCACCCCGATCGGCAACGATCGCGTCGAGCAGGGGCGAAGGTTGGTGCAGAGGACTCGTCCGTTGTAGCATGCTCGACCGAGCACCTCCCCGGTCGCAGCGACGAGTAGCATCTCGTCGCCGACGCCCTGCAGCTGCACTCCGCTCTCCTTTAGCTGGCCAGCAGAGAGTAGGTTCGCCTGTACACCCGGAACATAGAGCACATCGGGGATGAGGACCCGCTTCCCAGCCTCCCCTTGCAGAGCGATGGTTCTGCGACCCTCGACAAGATGCAGAGCCCTGTTGAATCCACGCACGTGCTTCACATCGTCGCTCGGCGCCATGTCGACGAAGACCGCCTTCATCCCCATCAGGTGGTGGGAGCAACCGCTGTCAAGCAGCACCGTCATCGGGTTTGCCTGCACAGCTGCCGCCACCGCTTGGAAGTCCTCGCCATCATCCAGCGCCAGCGAGATTGTTGGCTCCGCTACGCCGACCATCGAGCACGACGCCTCCCCGTCGCCTCGGCTCTTGCCGCTGGAGTTTGTTGTGCCAAAGCACTATAGTGGCACGGTCATCGCACTCCCATTCAGCCTACAAGCCTGCTCAGCTTCTGGAATTTTGTGGGGAGGTGCTTCAACATGTGTTCTTCAGACCCTCAAAGTTTCAGAATTTTTTGAAGCAGTTTACAAGGCATGGCAACATTCTTTACTTTCAAGACTTATGGCATCCCGGAAGTGTGTGTTACTTTTTTTTTGTAACACCCGAGTTCACCATTTCGGCTGCTGACTCGTCTACCAAGCTCTGATTGGTCTGAAATTTAGTGTGGCACTCCTTTGCCATGTTTTGCAGGTGGTCACCGAGTTTCAGGACAACCCAGCATTGGAGCAGCACGTGACAGCTGTCGAAAGTTACTGTTCCGTCGTCATGGTGCACTGTTGGCAGCATTTCCCTTGCCACCCTTTCATTGTTGTCATGCCAATGGTGCAGGGACAGAGAAAGAGACAAGAAGTACAGGTGGTCAAGTGGGACTCTACCACCCTCCTTTTGAGAAGTGTGGTCTTCCTGGAAGCAGCTTGCAAGAGGGTGCAAGTGGGAAGACAAGCTGACTCATGGTTGGCTTGACTCACTATTGGTAGCCTTGAGTACAGCTCTGAACATCCAAGTGTGGTTGGCTTTGCTGACCTAGCTAGGACGTTTCCCATCCTTCTCTAGCCTTTCTCCCCTAGGACTCAACCTTCTCTGAGTTCCCAGGATGGTCCCAACCCCTTAAGAGTCCCCTAGGCAATTTTGTACTCACCTCTTCCTTGCATCAATGAAACTACACGTTTTTTCAGCCGAGCTTACTTTTTCATTCACTGCGTAGCGCATACACCTCAGATGAAAGCAAGCAATACACCGTTGGAAAGCAGAAACCTGAAGCTAAATTTCCTCCAAGTTTTAGTCTCGTATGTTATTGAAGCTGTTCGTGACGGCGTTTTGAACAGAGGCGGATCGAAGTCATCAGATTCTGCTTAGGCGGTTTCAAGGGCATCCGCGACCCCTAAGTGGACTCTAGACTATAACAGAGTTGTCGATGTCCTTCATCGGCGACGTCTTCTTCGATGTCTGCTTCTCCTTGCACGGCTTCACATCTCGACGTGGGCGACGGCTGGTCGATCGACCGCGGCATCCCTTGGTGTCGTCCTCGTCGCTGTCATTGCGGTCGGGACACTCGTAGGAAAGGTGGTCGGGGTCGTGGCAGATCCAGCACTCCCGCCGTCGACCACCACCTCCACGGCCCTTGTCCCGCGTCGACCTCTTCTCGTCGACGTCCTTCGTTGACCGCCCACCTCCGCTACAACCTCCATGTGGCTTCCTGCGCTGCCCTTGATGCTGATTCAGCTTCGTCGGTGCAGTGTAGTTTGCCTGACGAAGGAGCTCCGTGGGCTGTTCGGCCTCCTGCATCGCCTCGTCTTGAAGGATGTAGCTGGTGATGGAGTCCTTGTCAAGGGACTCACGCGTGTCGGGTACCATCGTCATCCTCTTCATGAGGTTGTAGCCGCGTGGCAGGCCCTTCACGATGTGGGAGATGTAGGACGCCGTCGAGTATTCTGCGCCGCCATCCACATCTCAGCCAGGATCCGTCGAGCACGGTTGAAGTAGTCTGTCGCCGACTCCTGCTCGCCCATCCGAATGTGTGTCATCTTCTCCTCCAGCTGTGCGATGTACAGGTCGTCCCTGACCTGGTACGTCGACAGGATGAAGTGCCATGCCTGGTGACAAGCATCCAGTCGCTCTCGACAGCTCCTGAGCGCCAGCTGCACCACCGGCGAGCAGCACCTCGAGATGACCATGAAGGTGAGCAAGTGAGCCGCACGAAACTCGCCGCGCAGCTCGACATTGACCACGGACGGAATTGGCACTGTGCCGTCGGCGAAGCCCTTTAGCCCGGCGACCTCGAGCTGAGGTTCTATCGACTCCCTCCAGGTGATGAGATCCCGTCGACCTTGCAACGGTGCGACGGTGATCCAATCCGGCGAGAACTTGAAGTATCCATAAGTCGGTGCAATCTCGCCCGCCGTCACATGCATCATCGCCAAGATCCCTCCACCGCTTCGTAGAGGAGAGCGACGTCGACCATCAACGTCGGCACGCGAGCTGCCTGCAGCTGCCGTCGACTGATGCACTCGCGCCTGAGTCCTGTTGACGCCACCGTCGACCTTCATCACTCCTCTCTGCTTCGTGCCATTGTTGCCGCTGACTCGTGCACCACCGTCGACCTCTTCGTCGATGCCATCTTCGTTTTGCACCAGTCGAGGAGAAGAAGGACGGGAAAGATGTTTCGTCGCCCAGTGCGACCGGATGCCCAACTCAACGATCAGCAAGGGGATCGTCCTGTACTCGCCATCCGCGTGGCGTTCCTCGCATCAGCCAAGCGTGCCTCCAAGGTGTCCGCTACGCCCGCATTAGCTACGAGGTCGACCATGGTGACTATCGATGCTGCCAGCCTACGAACAACTTAGTAGGTGCAAAAGTCGGCTCCTATCTGAAGGTAATATGCGGGGCCGTCCACGCTCACCGCACCATGTGGAGATTCACTCTAGAACGGTAGTGAGCTAGATTACGGGGGGTTGGCACAAACTACTAGGAGTGATCGTAGCTTTGCCTAGTTTCTCAGTGCTTGCACAATCACTGGAGAAATTGGCAAGAGTTTCCACTAGCAAAGTTGGAATTCGGGAATGGTTTAACAAGCAATGACAACAATGTCTACATCAGGCACCTAGCAACTCTGCAGCTAGCCTGGTCGTTCGACAGCACAGCATGGTCGACCGCCTGCTAGCGTTGCGTAGAGGAGCCGCGCCAGCACTGCAGAAAGGCGACCTGCCAACATAGCAGGTCGACGGTGTGCCAACGCTACAGCAGAGCGGCTGTCCAGCATTGCCCCGTAGAAGACAGCAGTGCGCACACTTGCAGATGCGTGCAGACGATTGGCCAGACTTGCACCGTTGTGCATCCGTCGGCTGTTGTCTGCACCTGACGAGCCACATGGACTTCGGGATACCAAACCGAAGTCGCCTTTACCATTGCGACCTCGACGACGTTTGCGTGCCTCCGCATAACTTGCCGAGCAGGTTACCCGGTCGACCTGGACAACCCCAGGTGCTCTGGTCGACCACCAAGTGCATCTGGTCGACCACCGGGTCCCTCTGGTTGACCACCAGGTGCCCCTGGTTGACCACAGCTCCTGTCGAGCTACCCCCTGGTCGACGGACCCCTTCCGTCGACCAGAACTGTCAGCTGTTGTCGTCGAGCTCCCCTCGTTGACCGCTGCTCACTTCTCAGGTCGACGGACTGCTCCGTCGACTTCCCGGTCGAACTGCCCCTCCTGGTCAATGGCCCACCCGTCGCCCAGAACAGTCAGTTGCAGCTGTCAAGCGCTCTGGTCGACAGCAACACCACAGCGGTCCCCTGCAGCTCGACGAAGCTTGTCGAGCAGCTCTCCCACTGTGGACGATCGGCTGCTACTCCCGTACATCCGACCAAGTCGTCGGCGTTTCCCAAGCGAGGGCGGGGCCAACAATCCACTCCCGTTAACAACACTTTGGTGCCATGTGGCGGCACCATATTCCAACCTTGGAGTTGAAGACACATTCGGTGTGTTCGGTGAAATTCGGTGGCCAAATTTCACCCAACCGAAATTGTTACACGCGGCGCATTTGTGACGCGAGTGTAGCGGTTCGTGTTACATGCGCGGTTCGATGTTATTATGTTGCTATAAATCGACTCGTTGTGTATGCATGTTTCATACTGAACATTGTGAATCACTTTGTATGAAGTGCATTCGAACACAAATTCCAAAGAGTTTCCAATCCTTCAACATAGAGCATAACTTTCACATTAGTAGCCATATCTCGCTCGATACTTAGGCGATCGAGGTGATACATGGCCCGTTGGAAAGCTAAGACAGTGCTCTACTGATTAGTACAAATCCCAGCTCCTGCAAAGTAGAGGAGAAGCCTGTACAGGACTGCAAAGGCCTTGCGGGGCGCGAATAGACGGGGCCGCAAGAGGGAGCCTTACAGGGTGCGAATCGAGGGGCTTACGCAGCGCGAATCGAGGGGCCTTCAGGTCGCGAATCGGGGAACCTTTGGATTGCCAAACTCGGGACCCATGGGCGTGGTCTACTAGGCAGCTTCGGGGACCCACGGGGGTCGTCTAAGAGGCAAATTAGGATACCTGCGAGGGCCGTCCGAAGGAGCGATTTGGTATGGGCTAACGAGGCGTGACGTGTGACCAGCGGTAGGAGGCACTCTTGGGGCGCATTAGGCTAGGTACGGATCAATAGCGAGAGTAAGATCGGACATACCTAGTTATGATACCATGTTAAAATCAGGAGATAGCGGAATGAGTGTGACTAGCAGGAGATGGGTACATATGGAAATCCCTAGATAGTGTTGTACCCTATGCAATGCACCTCGCTATGGCCTAACAAACCTAACACACTTACAAATATAGTTTGACATGCAAATATGTATACTTCGATAGGAAAGAATACTTAAAGACTATTTTATGTATCATTCGCTCAGTGAGCTGAAAACATAATACATTCAATATTATCATGTTTTTTATGTCATAATATAACACCCTGTCAAATGTTACATAATTGTTTCGGCTACACTGAGTAGCACTCTAGGAAGTACCACACTTTGAGGGTTGCTATTTGTATCCCTTGCTTGCCTAGTTTATCCATTTCCGCTTGCATATTGTGAGATGGTATCATCTGCTAGGTCGTTCCTAGAAACCTATCTTAGTCCATCCCGTCCCTTTGCCCGTCCACTCGCGTTCTAGTTGCCCGTCCCGTCCAGTCTCGTCCCGTTGCTCGTCCCGCTATATCCCCGTTTCGCACGCTCCCCTGCATGGCACGTAGCTAGCAGCGCACAGCCACATGCACGTAGCCACGCACGCACAGCCGAGCATAAGCAGCCGCGCCCAGACGCGCAGGCGTAGCAGCACGCACGCAGCCATGCACACGCAGCCGCGCATAAGCAGTCGCGCCAAGATGCGCAGGCGCAGCAGCACGCAGACAGTCGCGTGTTCGCAGCTGCACGCACGCAGCCGCGCACACGCGCAGCTGCACGCGCACTAGCAGCCGCGTGCGTGCAGCTGCAGTCGCACGTGCACTAGCAACCGCGTGCATGCAACTGCAGTCACATGCGCAGCAGTAGCCGCACGTGCAGCATCTGCCGCACGCACAGCAGTGGCCGCTCGTGCAGCACCTATTGTGCCTAAAGCTGTAGCCGCACGCGACTGTCCCCTTACACGCCCCTACCGCAGCGTACCTGCAACCATGCACACCACACCATGCGCACAACAGCCTGAGCTGTCGGCCCATGCTCTTGGCGACAATTTTCCCAGCGGCTGGAGGCCGCATCCTGTCTTGTTTACTGTCAGCGTTCTTATGGTTTTGTTCTTTCTCCAGAGTGTTGTTCTAGGGCTTGCACGCCGCTCCTAGTCTAGCCACTCTGACGCTACGTCGCTACTCACTCCAGCCATTCCTAGACTAGCCTTTCTCACGCCGTCTCCCCTTTGTTCGCTTCTAGCTCCGGCCGTTCCTAGCCTTTCGCTCCTATGTAGCGCACTCAAAATGGCGTCCGCTCAGGTCCTGAGTTTTGATGTGGAGGGTACTTTGCTAGATTTTCCCACCTGGCTCCTCCGCGCCGAGCTCTACCTATAGAGTCAGCACCAGGATAGTGACATGCTCTAGGCGCATGCCTCTGGTGACCTGCAATCACCGCACCCTACTTACATGCCTTCTGAGCCTACTGCCGCAGACCGGGAGCGCTTTGCTCAGGCCCGTATAGCCCTATCGGTGTGGCACTCTCGTGGCGCTACGGTTTGTAATGCCCTCGACTGCCTTCTCCCCCAGAATGAGGAGGCACACTTTATCCAGGTTCGGTCTCCCAAAGATTGCCTTGATGCGATTAAGATCCTGTCAAACTATACTTCTTTTAGTTTGTAAGTTTAGTCTAGGTGCTAAAGTGAGTTATGCAGTAGAGGGTACAGCCCCCCTTTAGGGTTTGCTATATGTTTCCTTGTACTGCTCCTTTCTAGTCATTCATTCATCCGTTCGCTCGTTGACAGACCCGTCACTCCACTCCCTCCTTTGGCTCTCTTTGTCGCCTCTTCATGTCGTTTTTGTTTCCCGATCTAGGAGCATTCGACTGTAATCCTGACCTTGTCACCCACTTGCGCTCGCTCGACGCTAGCTACCCTGCCGCTTGTACCGAGGCGAGCTTGAAACGCCCCCCCCCCCCCCCGCCCATGCACATCACGATTCACTTGATAGTCACTACCCTCCCTGACCGCCTTGCAGCTGTATGCGATGCGCTTCTTTGGAAGCACCCTAGTGCGCTCACCATCGAGGTCCTTGAGAAATCTCTGAAGGACATCGAGAGCAATATCCGCTTCATTGCCTCCGCTTCTATCGCCCGTAATTCCCCCGCTCTTGTGTGCTGTCCCACAGCTCCCCACCTTCACTACTTATCTTGCCTCTACTGCATCTCTTGCTGCCGATGAGACTACAGCCGTGTCCGTCGCTAGTGGGCGGGCTTGAGGCAGGAAAGGTAAAAAAGGGGGGAAGGATGGTGGCGGAGGTGGTGGCGAAGGGGGGGGCAGAGGTAGTGGTGGTACTAGTGCGTCTAGTGAAGGCGGCACTGGAGGTGGTACTGGGCCTGCGGGCCGAATGGGTGGGGTGCTAGACCAGTTGGTTGATACACAGCATAGCAGCAGCAGCAGTCCCAGCAGGAGCAGCCACAACAGGGACAACACTGGCAGCAAGGACACAGTAGCAGCAGGTTCAGCGGCAGATGCAGCAGCAGTCTCAGCAGTGGGGACCTGGTGGACCAGGGAGCGCTGGACGTAGTGGTGGCCCACCCAAGTAGACTTCTCGTGGTGTCGCCCCTACCCCATGCCTGTATTTTGTTCAGACTGGCTCTCGTCAGGGCGGCCCATGTGGTCATCTTAACTCTCCAGGTCAGTGCTTTGCGCAGTTTGCCTTCGCGTGCAGTACGGCTTTGGCCCCGCTCTGGACTGGGCCCCGCTAGTTTGCTCCGGTCTGGCGTTGTTTGACATGCCTGCGGTAGAGTTTCTTGATGCCTTGCGAGCTGCTTCTGTTATGTATGCCGATGTTGACTATTGTGCTCCTGAATCTGTTTGCTCGCATGTTTGTTGCCTAGGATCCTTGCCTGCTGCTAGTGTAGGTGCGTCTGCTTCCAGTCTAGGTGCTTGTGTAGTTACTAGCCCAGAGGTACCTACGGCTGACGCGTCGCTCTCCTACATGCTGGACTGTGGCACGTCCTATTGCTTCTTCCGCGACCACACGACTATCATTCCGCTTCCTGGTCCATTTTCGGTTGCCCTGGCTGATCCTAATTTAGGACCACCGAAGCTCTACCACCCTCCCGTGCCCGGCTGTCCGCTCTGGTGTCCTCACTGTTCTCCACATCCCTTCGTTCTCCAAGAACTTGGTGGAGAGACCTGACTTCACGTCTTACCACCCGTCCCTGGACCGGTTCCTTAACTCCCCTTACGTCTCCTTTGTCGAGTAGGTGTCCTACTACGCCCGCTACCCCCACCGAGGTCTCCCGGTTCCCCCCCCCTCCCCTCTTCCAAACTCCCTCTCCTCCTCCTAGTCCTGCTTCTCCGGTACACCCTCCCCACCCAGGTCCTGCCCCGTCAGGTGTCTCTCCCCTCCGTAGCACGTGACGTGTCATCTCCTTCCCCACAGACGTCCTCACAGTCACTGCAGCAGCCGTCGGCACTACCGCGACATGTTGCAGTGGACTCTGAGGGTGTTGGTGCTGGAGGCACGAGCGCTGGAGGTGCTGAATCTGAGATTGTTGGAGCTGGGGGTGCTGTTCTGGAGGTGTTGGTTCTGTGGGTGCTAGAGCTGGAGGTGCTGGTTCTGAGGGTGCTGGAGCTGCGGGTGCTGGAGCTGCGGGTGCTGGCACTGGAGGTGCTAGTTCTGGGGGTGCTAGAGCAGGAGGTGCTGGCACTGGAGGTGCTAGATCTGAGGGGGCTGGAGCTGGAGGCACTGCTACTGTGGCACCTAGTCCACCTCCCACCGCTACTCGACGCGTCACCTGGCTCTTCGTCGACTTGAGCGCGAGGAGCAAGAGAGGTTGGCGCAGGAGAGGCTTGAGCTGGAGCACCAGCAGCATCAGCCACAGCCGTCACTTTTGCAGTTGTTGTTCCCAGTTGTGAGTGGCCTCTAGGCCCTTGGTCTCCCTTCCTCCCCTCCGGACCGCTCACTGTTTCCTACTTCATACCGTCTTTCTCCTTCTGCCTCATCCCCGGCTGTTTTCTCTCCTCCTTTATCACAGTCGCCTCCTCCGTTGTCCCGCACACTTGGGCCATTTGGTGTCCTCCTCGTGCTCGTCCCTTGTCTTCCTTTGAGGACCTCCGCTCTGTCTTGCTTATTTCTAGTCCTCCTCTTTCTCCGCCTTGGTTTGTTCTTCCATCACCTCCTGCGTCGTACCTTACAGCCTCCTCTCACCCTATCACTGACTACTACCGCACTGCTCATCATGTTGTCACACGTATTCACGTCACTCTTGTCACAGACACTACCGCCCCTCCGTCATCTGTTTTGGTGCTTGTTGCCGCAATCCCTGACTTTACCACCACCCACCGACTTGACTTCGCCACCCGCGTGGTGGCTGCCCGTCTTTTGTCCGCCAGGGGTGAGTCTGCCCTTGACTATAACTTTCTAGAGGACAGGCAGTTTGAGTTGGAGTTCTTGGCAGCCACTTCTCCCCACTCCGTGCCATGCTGCTAGCCCTTGAGGGAGACCCCTACGCCCTTTACATATTGAATCCTCGCACGTGAAACAGTTTCAGGGTAGTGGGCCTCTTAGTGGATAGCGTCCATGGACTCAGAGATGGCGTCTTGGAGATCCACAGGAACTTACGTCGATGCGTTTCCCCCTCCCAGGCGAACGTAGTCGATGGCATGTGGATCTTCAAGGTGAGCCGGCCGTCTGGATTACCGCACATGTTCAAGGCGCTCTACGTGGCCAGAGGTTTCAATCAGCGTGAGGGAGTAGACTTCTTCTAGACCTTCTCCCTGACCCCAGAGATGACCACTCGTCGGGTGTTACTTCACGTTGCAGCACAGAGAGACTACGAGATGCACACACTGGAATTCTCCACTACCTTCTCCACGTCCGGCTGTACAAGGAGACTTGGCTGCGCCAACCTCCTGGCTTCACTGGCACTTTCCCGCCTGGGACCCAGTGGAGCCCGAGACGACCAGTCTAGGGTCTCCGACATGCGCCCTGTACGTGGCATATCACTCTTTTCTCCACGCTTGCTGACCTCGGGTTCAGACCTTTGTCCGCCAACCCGTCGTTGTTCAATTGCTCTGGCTCCACTCCTTTCTTCGTCCTTGTCTACGTCGACGACTTGGTCTTCGCTACAGCTGACAGGGTTGCTCTAGCTTTCGTGAAGTCTGAACTGAAGAAGAGACACACGTGCACTGACCTTGGTGAACCGCGCCACTATCTTGGCTTGAATATTTCCAGGGATAGAGCCGCTCGCGCCATCACACTCACTCAGTTACACATGGTCCAGAGGGTCCTTTAATAGTTCGGGCTTCAGTTCTCCTCCACATACTCCACTCCTCTTTCCGTTGACCACGGACTCACCGCTCCACTTTTCAACTCGCCATTTGAGTCCAGTGTTCCCTGTTACGATAAGGAAAATGCGAATGCATTCCTGTACTTAACAAGAAGAAAACACAATCAAGTATGAATGCGAACGGCCAGGATGACACAAAGGGCCGCGTACAGTTGGAGCATCTGGACTGTCAGCGGCAGAAGCATCGGGCTATTGCATTGCCAAGAAAAATGAAGGGAACATGTTTGAAACAGGTTCCCCCGTCGCACGTTTTTTTTTCGCTCCAATAAAGGGATGTACTCCTTAAAGTACAATGCTAGCCCTAGGTCAATCCGTATTCTCTGTATTCTATATATAAACATATGTATGCATATGTTATAATCACTTCAGTCATTTTACATTCACTCTGACTAGGAGTCATTTACTTTTGTTGCAATATCTCTCTGCGAACAACTTGAGGCTGATCCTAGCAAGGTTCCCTTGTGGGATCGTAATAGTCCCTACGAAAGCTTGTGGGCTGCCTCATGTACCTGATGACCTATACTTGTCCGAACTTCGCTTCTCCTCTCAGTGTCCTGGCTCGCTTTGTTACGAATAGGAGATACCGTCCTATTCTCTAGGCGGCTGCTATGAGGATAGCGAAGTACCTGGCGACTACATCAAACGTGGGGCTGTCAGAATCATGCACAAGAATGAAGTAACTAGCAAAGAGTTGGGTACAAGTACTAACCCTAATTGGTTTGTACCCCTTATGGGCTACCCCACTATAGCCTACACAAAGCAATATAATGTTCAGACACACCCCCATAGGCAAAGTGGGGGAGAACAAGTGGTCACAAGACCAGTCAAGAAAAGCAAAGCAAGCTCAGGGTGGATCACAAAGTCACCACACAGTCCGAGCACAAGCAAAGGGCCACAAGGCCAATTCACATGCAGAGTTATATAAAAGAGAACAAACAACACAGTGATCATACCCTAGCAAGTGCAAGCATGCAGGTACATATACAGATCACAGTACAAGCAAAGTCACGCAGTAAGCAAGTGAGGCAAAGTAGGAACAAGGCCTAAGACAGTAGAGAAGCGCTGATGATCACCAGGAGGAAGTGCCTTGGTGAATATATCAGCAGTGTTGGCCCTAGAGGCCACGTACGCAAGACAAAGCTGGCCACACTGCTGCAACTCTCGAGCAAGGAAGTATCATAGAGCGATGTGCTTCGTTCTGTGCTCCAGTCTGTGCTCCTAACACAAGGCAATCATGGCCTTGTGTCTACGTACAGAACTGGAGGCGAACGAGGCTGCTCTCCCAAGTCAGTCAGCAAGTAGGTGAGCCAGTGTAGCTCCTGTGCAGCCATGGCCCCTGCGTAGATCTCAGCCTCACAACTAGAGCTGAGAACCGAAGAGGAGTAGGTAGACCGCCAAGAAACAGAGCCGGAACCAAGACTGAAGGTGTAACCCTGTGACGACCGCTGCGTAGCTGAGTCATCAACCCAAGAAGCGTCTGCATGACCAGTGAGGACAACTGGACCCCGTCCTCCAAGCACGAGCCCCATGCCTGACGTACTGCACAGGTAACGCAGTACCCTCTTCACAGCATCCCAGTGCACCTTTCGGTGCCTACCAGGAGCCACGTAGGGAGCCAGAAGGATGAGAGGGTACGCGAGGTCAGGTCGTGTGCACGTCATCAAGTACATGAGGCAACCCACAAACTCTGGGTACGGACCACTCGGCTCTACGGACTCGTCCGAAGGTGGAGCTAAGAGCAAGTGGCTGGTAGACAGAGGAGTGGGGTGTGGCGAGGAGAACTGGAAATGGAAGCGCTGAAGAACCTGTTGCACCATGTGTGACTGAGTCAGTGTGATGGTGCGCCGTGCTCTGTCCCGGGTGATCTGCAAACCAAGATAGCTGCGCAGTTCACCCAGGTCAATGCAGGTGTGTCTCTTCTGCAGCTCCGACTTCACAAGGGTCAGTGCCTTAGCATCCGCAGTTGCAAAGACAAGGTCGTCGATGTACACGAGGACGTAGAACGGTGGCAGTGAGGTGTCGGTGCGTAGAAACAGCGACGGGTCAGCAGTAGAAGGAGCAAACCCAAGAGCCGCATGTGTAGTTCTCAGTGTGTCGTGCCACTCATGAGGCGCCTGGCGGAGACTGTAGACTAGCCGACGGAGGCTCCACTGGGTACCTGCAGGAAACGACCCAGTGAAGCCAGGTGGGCGGCGCAGCCAGATCTCCTCGTGCAGGCTGCCCTGCAGGAAAGCTGTGCTAAAGTCTAGAGAGTTCAACTCATAGTCACGCTGAGCAGCGACGTGCAGCAACACCCGAAGAGTAGTCATCTTCAGAATGGGGCAAAAGGTCTAGAAGTAGTCAACCCCTTGTCGCTGACTGAAGCCTCGAGCAACGTAACGCGCCTTGAAGGCAGGCAGAGAGCCCGGCGGCCGCTTCACCCTGAAAATCCACATGCCATCGACTATGTTCGCCCCACGTGGGGGAACCTCGTCAACGAAGGTGCTTGTGGACTTCCAGGATGCCATCTCGGCATCCATGGCTGCCTGACACTGAGAGGAGTAGGCACCCGTAATCGCCTCTAAGTAAGAGCGCGGGGTCGGGATGTCAGGTGCATCCGGGTCTCCCTCAGGGGCAAGCAGCATGGAAGCGAAACGAGGTACAGCAGCTGCAAGACACTCAAAGTCCTCCTGCCTGTCCTGAAGGAAGTCCGTTCCAAGCGCACACTCACCCCCAACAGACGGAGGACTAGCACCCACAGACTCAGCAACAAGAGCAGTGGCGTAGTCTAGACGACAAGGGCAGACGCAGCAGTGGATTCAAAGGAAGGGTCAGTGACAGCAGTAGCAAGGAGACAAGAGACAGTGGGACTAGAAGCACGAGCGCGGTCAGACTCAGGGTCAGGGACGCCTAGAAGCAAGGACTCGGGAGGAGCAGGCAGAGGAACACGCAGTGGAACAGAGGAAGGACGAAGTGTCATAGCGTGTGTGAACAGGGGAGGCAGGACAAGACGCAGGCTCACGACGCTCTGTAAGACCGCCGGTCTGCTCAGTGTAAGGAGAGGGAGAAGGTAGTGGAGAGGCCGGCTGTAACGACGGCTGCGACTGGTCAGGCGGTGGACACAGTAAGGGAGGAGTAAGGCCAGTAGAAGACGGGACACCAAGAACCTGCTGAAGCAGGGGAACGAAGTACGGTCGCGGCCGCATTGTGCCTCCAGGGTCAACAGCTCCAGCACCTTCAGCTCCAGCGCCTCCCGCGCCAGTGCCTCCAACTCAAGCTCCTTCAACTCCAGCGTCACCAGCGCTAGAGCCTCCAGCTCTTGACTCCGTAGGGACTCCAGCTCCAGCGCCCCCAACACCACCAGTCCCGGCAGCTCCAGTACCCCGGATACGAGCACCTCCAGTACCGGTAGCTATAGTACCTCCAGGAACACCAGCTCCAGCAGTAACTCCAGCACCTCCAGCTCCAGCACCTCCAGCTCCGGGAGCTCCACTCCGAAGGCGTGCGCGCCAAACAAGCCACTCACGCAGCTGTTGCGGAGACAGTCTCGGTGAAGCACCAGCAGAACCTCCAGATGAAGCAGCACCCTGAGGCTCAGCACCCCCGAACTCCGCACCCTCCGACTCAGCACCCCCAAGCTCAACACCCTCAGGCTCAGGACCCCCAAGCTCAGCACCCCCTGTCTCAGCACCACCAGGCTCAGCACCCCCAGGCAGAGCACCCCCAGGCTCAGCACCCCCAGGCTCAGCACCTCCAGACGCAGTACCTCTAGCAGCACCTGAGTCTACAGCTACCTCACCAGGCACAGCACCAGGAGGTGGGTCTACCTGAGAGACACCTGAGGGAGTAGGATTCTGAGGAGAGAGGGGGTCTACCGGAGGGGGACCTGGAGCAAGGAAGAGAGGCGGGGGGGGGAGAGGGATAGAGCGGTAGGGGAAGAGATGGTAAAACAGAACCGACTTGTCAAACGTGACGTCCTGAGAGGGGAGGACACGGCGCGAGGTAGGGTGGTAAAACTGCCAACCAGGCGCGCCAGGGACAAAGCCAAGGAAGACGTAGGGAATGGCGCGGGCGGAGAGCTTGTCCGCGGACGTATCGCAGACAAAGGCACGAGAACCCCAGACCCGGAACACCAACGCATCGCCAACCTTCCCCGTCCAACGCAGTGTGGGCGAGGTCTCCGGCAAGGAGACACGGGGCCAGAGGTTGAGCTGATGCGCAGCATACCGGACCGCAAACGGCCACAGAAAATGGGGAGCAGCCGCATGGATCATGGAGGTACGAGCTACCTCCATGACTAACCCAATGCGACGCTCAGCAATCCCATTTTGCTAAGGACAGCGCTCGCGGCCCTGTCCACAGACGCGGGCTGGGCCCCACACGTCCATGTGGAGAGTCTGCAGGGGAGCAGTCGTCAGGGGAAACAAAGAGGAGTGAGGAGCGGCGCGCTGCCGCCCCTCGACGCAAGGAAGGCAGGGCGGGGCAGGCGAGGGCGGGAGGGGAGGTAGAGACCTGGGCAGACCAGAGACAAGGAGACGGGAGTGCATGCCACGAAGGCGTGGCAGGGAGGGGTGACCCAGGCGGTGGTTCCAAAGAAGAGTCTGGTGCGACAGGTGGCGACACGAGCAAGGGGATGCTACATGACCTGACGCGGACACTTGAGCAGACGCAGCTACCTGAGGAGGCTCGATAGCCAGTGTGTACAGACTCGACCCTGGCCGACGAGTGAACATGGTCAGGTGACGACCCATCCGTGTACACGTGCAGATCGACACACGCTGACCCCCAGGAGTGGTGGTAGTGACCATCGCATCCTGGAGGGCAGCGGTACTCATCAAGTTCGTAGAGAACGAGGGGAGGTGAAGACTTGACAGTGAGCCGGACGGAACCGCCGGACACGGGAGGACAGTGGAGGAACGGGCAACGACTGGGCCCCCTGGAGGGGTCAGCCAGTCGGATCGGGACATGTGCAGGGAGAGGAGTGAGAGTGGTGCTGTCACGAAAGAAACAGCGTGAGGCACCTGAATCAAGCGTGGAGTGCAAGGCCTCAACAGGCGCAGTACCAAGGAGAGTACCAGACTCACTTGCACCTAGAGCAGCAGCATCTATACCTGGGTCAGATGGCACACACCGGTAACAGTCACCCTCGGCACTAACAGACAAGGGATACATAGCAGAAAGGATAACATCAAAGTCTAGGTTAAAGATAGCAACTCCAGACCTAAGCAGGTCTGCCCAGCGAGGGCGCTCGACCTCGTCACCAAACTCAGCACGCCAAGCGTCGTCGAGCCGGGAGTAGCAGCGGTGCTGAGTGTGAAGCCTCCCGCATGTGTGACCAGCACGGTCACCCATGTGAATGACATACGGGCAGCTATCACTACCCCCAGACGTGCCATGCTGAAACAACCACTCACGAAGCTGCTGGGGCGACTGGGTCTCGCTCTGACGCTGCTGCTGCTGCCGCTGGCCACCTCCGGAACCTCCACGCCGAGCTCCAGTCCGACCGCCACCAGTCCCACCGCCGCCACTTCCACCACTCCCACCGCTGCCTCCATCGCCACCAGCAGAACCCCCACCCCCGCCACCAGTCCCACCACCGCCGCCACCTCCACCGCCTCCACTACCTCCACTGCTGCCCCCACCACCACTCTCGCTGCCCCCTCCACCACCCCTGCCACCCTTGCCCTTGCTGCTGCTGCGCTTCGCACTAGCAGAAGCAGCTCCAACGTCCTCAGCACCAGGGACGTCCGCAGCAGCAGCAGCAGCAGAGGCATAAGAGGGGGCAAGGGGGGAGGGGGAGCACCCCTCAAAGAAGGGCGTGCGCGGAGTGCCACGAGCAGCACCTACAGCAACTGCACTAGTCTCAGCTGCGAGGAGGTGCTCTTCGAGTAGGTCAACAGTGAGGGAGGTGGGGTCAAGTGAGAGAATGTGGTCCCTAACAGAGGGAAGAGAGTCAGGGAGGCAAGTGACTTTGAAGTAGAGGGTGATGAACATCGGGGGCGGGTTCCTGT
Source organism: Closterium sp. Naga37s-1 (assembly GCA_947471745.1). Taxonomy (NCBI): domain Eukaryota; kingdom Viridiplantae; phylum Streptophyta; class Zygnematophyceae; order Desmidiales; family Closteriaceae; genus Closterium; species Closterium sp. Naga37s-1. The sequence goes on along the minus strand of CANJKZ010000170.1, from coordinate 2,462,171 downwards.
CAAGGAACTCAGCAGGGACGGTAGCACGGTAGCGAGCGTCACTAGCGCGCAGGTGGGAAACAAGGTCCTCTATTTTGGCAAAGGCTGACAGCTTGGGGAACATGTAGGGCAGAAGCAGGCGGCCTAGAGCAGCAGTGGCAGGCGAGGAGGAGCGAGCGACTACAGCGTCGTACATGACCTGTGCTGTCTTGTGCTGTCCGAAGTGAGCGCATTCGGCTAAAGGCAGGTGGTTGCGAATGGCTTAGCGGGCAGCAGCGTTGCGAGTAAGCCTCTGTGAGCGAGTCGCACTGTCAGCTGTGGCGGGAGGGGCAGTAGCGGCGCCTGACGTTAGGTCAAATAGCGAAACACTGTCCTTAGAATCGCTCAGTAGGTAAAGCTGCAGATCGTCAGGCCACGTGTCAAACTGAATCGGTCTGCCCTCATGATCGAACGTGAGAACTCGAAGCGAAGCCATAGTGGCGCAGCACGCAGGAGCAGCAGTGGCAGCAGCAATAGCAACAGCAGCAGCAGGGGCCGAGGGGCCGGGGGGGTCAGGAGCAACGAAGGGCCTAGGGGCGACGGGCCGCGGGGCCGAGAACAAAGGGGCCGAGGGGCCGAGGGGCCAAGGGGCCGAGGGGCTGGGGGCCTAGTGGGGTCGGGCCGCGGGGCCGTGAATGAAGGGGCCGAGGGGCCGAGGGGCCAAGGGGCCAAGGGGCCGGGGGCCTAGGGGGGTCTGGCCGCGGGGCCGAGAACGAAGGGGCCGAGGGGCCAAGGGGCCAAGGGGCCGAGGGGCCGGGGGCCTAGGGGGGGGTCGGGCCGCGGGGCCGAGAACGAAGGGGCCGAGGGGCCGAGGGGCCAAGGGGCCGAGGGGCCGGGGGCCTAGGGGGGTTCGGGCCACGGGGCCTAGGTTTGGGGGGGACGGGCCACGGGGCTGGGGCCTAGGTTAGGGTCGACGGGCTGCGGGGCCAGGGGCGACGGGCTACGGCTGGGCCTAGGGGGGGGGGGGTCGACGGGCGACTGGCCTCGGGGCCGGGGCAACGGGCCTAGGGCGACGGGGTCCGGGGCCTAGGGTGGATTGACGGGCGACGGGCCGCGGGGCCTAGGCTAGGGGCGACGGGCCGCGGGGCCGCGGGGGGCGGGGGGTCGACGGGCGACGGGCCTCGGGGCCGGGGCCTAGGCTAGGGTCGACGGACGAGGGGCCGCGGGGCCAGGGCCTAGGCTAGGGGCGACGGGTCGCGACGGGCGATGGGGTCCGGGGCCTAGGGGGTGGGTCGACGGGCGATGGGCCTCGGGGCCGGGGCAACGGGCCTAGGGCGACGGGCCTAGGGTCGACTGGTCGCAACGAGCAGCAGGGGCAGCACGAGGGCTGCTGAGTGTGGCTAGTAGGGTAGCGTTGTGGTGGGCCCAAGGAAAAAAAAAAAAAAAAAAAGGGTCCTAGCGGAGGACCTGCTCTGAAACCATGTCAGAATCATGCACGAGAATGAATGAACTAGCAAAGATTTGGGTACAAGTACTAACCCTAATTGGGTTGTACCCCTTATGGGCTACCCCACTATAGCCTACACAAAATAAGCAATATAATGTTCTGACAGGGGCTTGTTCTTGGAGGGAGAGAGCCAGATGTGTTGACTGGTCACCGCGACTCTTCCTACGCCGACAACGTGGAGACCTCCAGGTCTACTCAGGATCTTGGGATCTGGAGCTGATTCACGGAAGTCAACTCGATCCTCGTCTCTAGCGCAGTCTAGCACTGAGGCCGAGATCTCGCCGGTGCCATGGCCGCGCATGAGCTTCGCTGGTTGACCTTCTTGCTCATCGACCTTGGTGAGCGACCTCACTCTACACCAACCTTCTTCGCTGTCAACAAGGACATGATCCTCCTGGAGGGCAGAGTGAAGCACATCGATATGCGAGAGCTGCAGCGACGCGGCCAGGCACACTCGAACTTTGTGGCCTCAGCGGCCAACACTGTAGACATCTTCACCAAGGGCCTTCTGTCAAGAAACTGAATAAGAATGAATGCATTGAGCAGAAAGTTGGTACAAGTACTAACCCTAATTGGGTTGTACCCCTTATGGGCTACCCACTACAACCTACACAATATAAGCATTATAAAATTTTGACACACCCCCATAGGCAAAGTGGTGGAGAACGAGTGGTCACAAGACCAGTCAAGAAAAACAAAGCAAGCTCAGGGTGGATCGCGAAGTCACCACACATTCCGAGCACAAGCAAATGGCCACAAGGCCAGTTCACATGCAGATTTATATAAAAGAGAACAAACAGTACAGTGATCATAACCTAGCAAGTGTAAGCATGCAGGCCTATATATATATACATATATATATATTGCAGAGATAACTCTTTCAACGGGAGCTATACTACGGGCTAGGCACAGGGTAGGAGGGATCTCTGCGTTCGTTCACTTAGTCGTTCTCTAGCAGTTGTGCATTCACGGGGGAAAATCACAAGAGTTTCATTATCAAAAGTTGAGAGAACAATGGGTAGGAACTAGATTGGCAAGGTAGACTACATCAGAAGCCTAGCATACAAGTCGACCACCAGCTCAGCACGACGGCGACTTGCCAGCTGGTCGACCTCAGGCGTCCTCAGTCGACCTGCAAGGCTGGCGTGCCAGCACACCAACAACAGGCCACCACATGTCACCACACGTGCTCATGTGCGCGCACCTATTTCGCAGGTGCAAAGTGACGCTGACGACATGCACCGCCACGCACATTGCGCAGGTGCCAAGTCGACCATATGTCGACGGTTGCACCTGAGGAGTCTTGTTGACCACGTGCCACCGAACCGCAGGTTGACTTTGCCAATCTACGTGGGCGACGGTCGCGAACCTCGCAGACCTCATCGTCCGGGTAACCTGGTCGACCAGGCAACCATGTCGACCAGGTGTGTCATCCCAGGCCCGTCGACCACCCAGATCGACGACCACCTCATCTTGACCACACCAAGTCGGCCACTCCCCTGGTCGACCAACTCCAGGTCGACAACCCACTTGGTCGACCAACTCCAGGTCGACCAGTACACCAGTCAGCCGAACGCACCCAGTCGGCTTCCCCTGGTCGGCGTCACCCAAGTCGACGCCCTCCACTGGTCTCCCAAGTCGAACAGCCGAAGTTGGCGCCCTCCCAAAGTCGGCGCCCTTGCAGTAGCACTTGTGTAGGTCCACCAAGCCCATCGACCAACTCGCCCACTATTGCAGGTCGGCTGCACTCCTCACACCCGACCCCGAGGTCGGCTCCGCCCAAGCGAGGACGGGGCCAACAACAACTCCCGTTGACATAGATCACAGTACAAGCTAAATCACGCAATTAGTAAGTGAGGCAAAGCAGGCACAAGGCCTAAAACAGTACAGAAACGCTGATGATCACCAGGCTGAAGTGCCTTGGTGAATATATCAACAGTGTTGGCCCAAGTGGCCACATAAGCAAGACGAACCTGACCACGCTGCTGCAACTCTCGAGCAAGGAAGTATCGCAGAGCGGTGTGCTTCGTCCTGTGCTCCAGTATTTTCTCCTGACACAAGGCAATCATGGCCTTGTTGTCTACGTACAGAACTGGAGGAGAATGACGCCGCTCTCCCAAGTCGGTCAGCAGGTAGGTGAGCTAGCGTAACTCTTGTGCAGCCATGGCCCCTGCGCATATTTGAGCCTCACAACTGGAATTGAGAACAGAGGACAAGCGGGTAGACCGCCAAGAAACAAGGCTGAAAGTGTAACCCTGTGACGACCGCTGCGTAGCCAGGTCGTCAACCCGAGAAGCGTCTGCGTGTTTAGTGAGGACAGCTGGACCCCGTCCTCCAAGCACGAGCCCCATGCCTGATGTACTGTACAAGTAGCGCAACACCCTCTTAGCGGCCTCCCAGGGCTCTGGTTGGTGTCTCCTGGTCACAACGTAGCGTGCCAGGATGCTAAGAGGGTAGGCAAGGCCAGGTCGAGTGCAGGTCATCAAGTACATGAGGCAGCCCACAAGCTCTGGATACGGGCCACTTGGCTCTACGGACTCGTCCGAAGGTGGAGCTGAGAGCGAGTGACCGGTAGGCAGAGGAGTGGACTGTGGTGAGGAGTACCGGAAGCCGAAGCGCTGAAGGACCTAGTGCACCATGTGTGACTGAGTCAGGGTGATGGTGCGCTGTGCTCTGTTCTGGGTGATCTGCAAGCCAAGATAGCTGCGCAGCTCACCCAGGTCAGTGCAAGTGTGTCTCTTCTGCAGCTCCGACTTCACAAGGGCCAGTGCCTCAGTGCCAGCAATGACAAAAACCAATTCGTCGATATACACAAGGATGTAGAATGGCGGCAGCCAAGTGTCGGTGCGTAGAAACGGCGACGGGTCAGCAGTAGAATGAGCAAACCCAAGAGCCGCAAGTGCCGTCCTCAGTGTGTCGTGCCACTCGCGAGGCACCTGGCGGAGACCGTAGACTGGCCGCTGGGGGTTCCACTTGGTACCTGCAGGAAACGACCCAGTGAAGCCAGGTGGGCGGCGCAGCCAGATCTCCTCGTGCAGGCTGCCCTGTAGGAAGGCTATGCTGAAGTCAAGAGAGTGAAGCTCGTAGTCACGCTGAGCGGCGACATGCAGCAGCACCTGAAGAGTGGTCATCTTCGGGGTAGGGGAGAAGGTATGGAGGAAGTCAACTCCCTGTCGCTAACTGAAGCCTCGTGCAACATAACGAGCCTTGAAGACAGGCGGAGAACCTGGCGACCTCTTCACCCTGAAAATCCACATGCCATCGACTATGTTGGCCCATGAGAGGGAACTGCGTTGACGTAGGTGTCTGTGGACTTGAAGGATGCCATCTCTGCGTCCATGGCTGTCTGCCACTTAGAGGAGTACGGACCTGTAATCGCCTCTACGTAAGAGCGCGGGGCCGGGATGTCTGGTGCATCCGGGTCTCCCTCAGGTGGAAGTAGCATGGCCACGAGATGAGGTACAGCAGCTGCAAGACACTCAAAGTCCTCATGCCTGTCCTCAAGGACGCCCGTGACAAGAGCACACTCACCAACAGTCAGACTCGGACTCAGCAACAAGACTAGCGGCGTAGTTGAGACAACAGGCGGCTGCAAAATCAACAAGCTCAGCAACTAGGGCAGACGCAGCAGTGGACTCAAATGAAGGGTCAGTGATAACATTGGCTATAAGATGTGGGACAGTAGGACTGGCAACACGAACTAAGTCAGACTCAGGGTCCGGACCGTCAACTAGAGAGGACGTAGGAGGAGATGGCAGAGGAAGTCGCAGTGGAACAGAGGAAGGAAGAAGTGCCATAATGTGAGTGCCAAGGACAGGAGGAGGACGTGGACGAGTAACACGACGACCAGTGCGAACAGCGCAAACAGGCAAGGCAGGACGAGGCTTTGGCTCACGACGCTCTGTAAGAGAGTCTGTCTGCTCAGTGTAAGGAGAAGGAGCAGGCCGTGGGGAGTCTGGCTATAACTGTGGCTGCGACTGGTGAGGCGGTGGACACAGAAGCTAGAGTCAGGCCAGTAGAAGACGGGAGACTAAGAACCTGGCGAAGGACCGAGCCAGGTGGCGGCAGAGACGTCGGTGGCGGCGGAACAAAAAACGGTCGCTGCTGCACAGTGCCTCCAGCACCAGTACCGCCAGCTCCAGCACCCTCAGCGCCAGCACCTCCAGCTCTAGGGTCTCCAGCTCCAGCGCCTCCAGCTCCAGGGTCTCCAGCACCAGTCTCGCCAGCTCCAGCACCCCCAACGCCAGCACCTCAAGCTCCAGGGTCTCCAACTCCAGTGCCTCTAGCTCCAGGGTCACCAGCGCCAGCACCTCCAGCTCAAGGGTCTCCAGCTCTAGCGCCTCCAGCTCCACGGTCTCTAGCTCCAGCGCCTCCAGCTCCAGCGCCTCCAGCTCCAGCGCCTCCGGCGCCGGCGCCTCCAGCACTAGGGTCTCCAGCTCCAATGCCTCCAACGGCAGGGCGTCCAGCTCCAGTGCCTCCAGCTCCAGCACCTCCAACTCAAGTGCCTCCAGCTCCAGGGACTCCAACTCCAGCGCCTCCAACACCACCAGCTCCGGCAGCTCCCCCCTGCTCCCCCTGTTCTCCAATATGGAAGAACTGGCCCGCGGTGCGCTCCTTCTTCTTTTCCGCACCGCCGTTGCTCTTCGGGTTGTTGTCGGACGAATCGGCGACCATGCTTGCGCCGTTTTTCTGGTTCCTCCGCGCGCCGCCATCCTGGTGACGATTCTGGGGGGTCCATCCATCGAGTTTCTTATAGCACAAAAACCGAGCACCTCCAAGACCAGCAGCTCCAGCACCTCCGGTACCTCCAGATCCAGCAGTAACTCCAGCACCTCCAGGACTAGTAGCTCCAGCACCTCCAGCTCCAGTGCCTCCAGCGGCAGAGCCTGCAGCTCCTGCAGCACCACTCCTAAGGCGTGTGCGCCGAGCAAACCACTCGCGCAGCTGCCGCGGTGAGAGAGGCTCCCGCCGGCGAGACTGTCGTGGCGAGGCACCCGCAGGACCTCCGGCAGACGCAGTACCCCTAAGCTCAGCACCCCCAGACTCTGCACCCTCAGACTCAGCACCCCCAGGCTCCGCACCCTCAGGCTCAGCACCCCCAGACTCCGCACCCTCAGACTCAGCACCCCCAGGCTCCGCACCCTCAGGCTCAGCACCCCCGGGCTCTGCACCCCTAGCAGCACTAGAGTCTAAAGTGACCTCGACAGGCTCAGCCAAGGGGAGTGGGCCTACATGAGACACACCTGAGGGAGAAGGACCCTAAGGGGGGAGGGGGTCTACCGGAGGGGGACCTGGAGCGAGGAAGAGCGGCGGGGGGGGGGGGGGGGGGAGGAGGGGTAGTGCGGTAGGGGAAGAGACGATAAAAGGGAACCGACTCGTCAAACGTGACATCCTGAGTGGACATGACACGGTGTGAGATGGGGTGGTAAAACTGCCAGCCAGGTGCGTCAGGGGGAAAGCCAAGGAAGACGCAGGGAATGGCGCGGGCAGAGAACTTGTCCGCGGAAGTATCGCGGACAAAGGCACGAGAGCCCCAGACCCGGAACACCGACGCATCGCCAACCTTCCCCATCCAACACAGTGTAGGCGAGGTCTCCGGCAAGGAGACACAGGGCCAGAGGTTGAGCAGATGCGCAGCGTACCGGACCGCAAACGGCCACAGAAAAAGGGGAGCAGCCGCATGGATCATGGAGCTACAAGCCACCTCCATGACTAAGCCAATGCGGCGCTCAGCAACCCCATTTTGCTGCGGGGAGGCCGGAAGCGTGAACGACTGGAGGATGCCCTCCCCATGACAAAATTCCCGCAAGAGGTCGGAGGAGAACTCACCACCTCTGTCAGAGTGCAGACGCAGGACAGGAAGGTCCTCACGGAACCGCTCACGGAGCTGGAGACGGCCTGCGCGAATCCAAGGGATCAAGACATCAGGGACCTCACCCTTGCTGCGCAAGGGGAAGACCGTGGAGTAACGCATGTAGTCGTCAACAACCAGCAGGAAGTAGCGCTCGCGGTCCTGTCCACTGACGCGGGCTGGGCCCCACACGTCCATGTGGAGAGTCTGCAGGGGAGCAGACGTCGGGGGAAACGAGGAGGAGTGAGGCGCGGCGCACTGCCACCCCTCGACGCAAGGAAGGCAGGGTGGGGAAGGCGAGGGCGGGAGGGGAGGCACAGACCTGGGAAGACCAGAAACAAGGAGGCGAGAGTGCATGCCACGAAGGCGTGGCAGGGAGGGGTGACCAAGGCGGTTGTGCCAAAGGAGAGTCTGGTGCGACAGGAGGCGACACGAGCAGGGGGCTGCTACCGGACCTCACACGGACACCTGACAAGACACAGCTACCTGAGGAGGCTCGGTAGTCAGTGTGTACAGCCTCAACCCAGGCTGACGAGTGAACGTGACCAGGTGACATCCTGTCCGTGTACACGTGCAGATCGATACACGCTGACCCCCAGGAGTGGTGGTTGTGACCATTGCATCCTGGAGGGCGGCGGTACTCACCAAGTTCGTACAGAACGAGGGGAGGTGAAGACCTGAGAGTGAACCGGACAGAACCGCCGGACACGGGAGAACAGTGGAGGAACGTGCAAGAACTGGGCCCCCTGAGGGGTCGGCCAGTCTGACTGGAACAAGTGCAGGGAGTGGAGTGAGTGTGGTACTGTCGTGAAAGAAACAGCGGGAAGCACCTGAGTCAAGCGTTAAGGTGTGCAAGGCCTCAGCAGGCGCAGTATCAGGGAGAGCAGACTCACTAGCACCTAGAGCAGCAGCCTCTTTACCTGGGTCAAGCGGCACACACAGGTAACAGTCACCCTCGGCACTAACAATCAAGGCATACATGGCAGCAAGGATAGCATCATAGTCAATTGCAAAGATATCAACACTAGACCTAAGCAGCTCTAGCTAGCAGGGGCGCTCAGCCTCGTCGCCAAACTCTGCGCGCCAAGCGTCGTGAAACGGGAGAAGCAGCGGTGTTGTGTGTGAAACTTCCCGCATGCCTGACCAGTGTGGTCACCTATGCGAATGACATACGGGCAGCGAACACTACCGCCAAACGCCCCACGCTGAGCAAACCACTCACAAAGCTGCTGGGGCGTAGGGGTCTCGCTCCGACGCTGCTGCTGCTGCCTCTGGCCACCGCCAGAACCTCCCCTCTTAACAGCTCCACCCCGACCGCCACCACTGCCGCCGCCACCACTCCCACTGCCGCCACCACCGCCACCACCACTCCCACCGCTGCCACCACCGCCGCCACCGAAGCCCCCACTCCCGCCACCACTCCCACCGCCACCTCCGCCACCTCCACCGCCTCCACCGCCTCCATCGCCTCCACCACCACCTGTCAAACTTATATCTGCTATGGTCTATTTAGGATGTAGTGGGGTAGCTCTTAGAGGGTACAACACTTATGTGTTTCCTATTTGTACCCATCTCATTTCTAGTTCATTCATTCTTTCGTCTATCTTTCTCACATGGTATAGAGCTAGTTTCGAGATTTTTTTTTTTTTAAAGGGCCCACCACTAAAATTTTTACTGCCTACTTGACGCGCGCGTCGCGCTTTCCCTTCGAGGCCCGTCGCGGCCCCCGCGCCTGCCCTCAGAGCTAGCGCCCGCCACGTAAGGCCCCGTAAGGCCCCGTTATGCCCCGTAAGGCCCCGTAAGGCCCCGTTAGAGGCCCCTTAAGGTCCCGTCAGGCCCCGTAAGGCCCCGTCAGGCCCCGTTTGGCCCCGTTTAAGGCCCCGTAAGGCCCCTTTCGGCCCCGTTAGAGGCCTCGTACGGCCCCGTCAGGCCCCGTTAGAGGCCCCGTACGGCCCCGTCAGGCCCCGTTAGAGGCCCCGTAAGGCCCCGTCAGGCCCCGTTTGGCCCCGTTTAAGGCCCCGTAAGGCCCCTTTCGGCCCCGTTAGAGACCTCGTAAGGCCCCGTCAGGCCCCGTTAGAGGCCCCGTACGGCCCCGTTAGAGGCCCCGTAAGGCCCCGTCAGGCCCCGTTTGGCCCCGTTTAAGGCCCCGTAAGGCCCCTTCCGGCCCCGTTAGAGGCCCCGTAAGGCCCCGTCAGGCCCCGTTAGAGGCCCCGTACGGCCCCGCCAGGCCCCGTTAGAGGCCCCGTGAGGCCCCGTCAGGCCCCGTTTGGCCCCGTTTAAGGCCCCGTAGGCCCCGTCAGGCCCCGTTAGAGGCCCCGTCGGCCCCGTCAGGCCCCGTTAGAGGCTCCGCACGGCCCCGTCAGGCCCCGTTAAAGGCCCCCCTTCAGGCCCAGCCGGCCCTACTGCGGCTCTGTCGCAGCTCTGCCCCGGCCCTCGCCCCGACCCTGTCTCCGCCCTGCCCCGGCCCTGCTCCTGCACTGCCGCGGCCCGGCCCTGTCGCGACCTCGCCCCGGCCCTGCCCCGGCCCTGCCCAGGCCCTGCCCCGGCCCTGCCCCGGCCCTGCCCCGGCCCTGCATCCTGCCCCGGCCCTGCCCCGGCCCTGCATCCTGCCCCGGCCCTGCCCTGGCCCTGCCCCGGCCCTGCCCCGGCCCTGCCCCGGCCCTGCCCCGGCCCTGCATCCTACCTCTGCCCTGCCCCGGCCCTGCCCCGGCTCTGCCTCGGCCCTGCCCCTGCCCCGGCCCTGCATCCTGCCTCGGCCCTGCCCCGGCCCTGCCCCCTGCCCCGGCCCTGCCCCGGCCCTGCCCCGGCCCTGCCCCGGCCCTGCCCCCCCTGCCCCGGCCCTGCCCCGGCTCTGCCTCCGCCCTGCCCCGGCCCTACCCCTGCCTTGTCACTGGTAAGAGCGCCGCGCTGCCGAGCCGCGCCGCCCTGCCTAGCCTGCCCTGCCGAGTTGCACTGCTGCTGCTGCTAGCCTACTGCTGCTCCTGTCATGGCTAGTCTCAATGTTCTTACCTTTGATGCTGAGGGTCGAGCTGTTGACTTTGAGGTCTGGCTAGATGATCTGCAGCTTTTCCTGCAGTGCGATAGCAAGGATGGTCTCTCACTGTTCGATCTCACGTCTGGCGCCTCTACTGCCCCTACTACTGATGCTGACAGTACTGTTCGCTCGCAGTGGCTCACGCGCGATGCTGCTGCTCGTCTTGCTGTGCGCAATCACCTGCCGTCTACTGAGCGCGCGCACTTTAGTCAGTACAAGAGTGCTAGGGCTCTGTACGACTCTGTAGTTGCACGCTACTCCTCCCCTACCACTGCTGCCCTCAGCCGCCTCATGCTGCCGTACCTTTTTCCTGACCTTGCCGCCTTTGCCACAGTTGCTGACCTAGTTGCTCACCTCCGCACTAGTGACGCTCGCTACCGCGCTGCCCTTCCCACTGAGTTTCTTTCCACGAACTCCCCCCCCAGGTACATCACCCTTTACTACCTAGTCACCCGCCTCCCTGACTCTCTCTCCTCAGTCAGGGATCACTTTCTCTCCCTTTGCCCTACCGAGCTGACTGTCGACTTGCTAGAGGAGCGCCTAGCTGCAGCTGAGAAGAGTATCTTAGCTGTTGGGGCTTCTCGCGGCGACCGTCGCACCCCCTTCTTTGAGGGGTGTTCCCCTGTCCCCCTTCTCCCCTCTGTTGCCTCTGCTGCTGCTGTCGACCTCGTTGGCACTGAGGAGGTCGGCGCTGCGTCTGCCCCTAGTGGGCGACGCCGCACTGGCAAGGGCAAGGGAAGCAAGGGTGGTGGAGGGGGCGGTGGAGGAAGCGGTGGAGGAGGTGGAGGTGGGGGTGGGGGTGGGGGTGGGGGCGTCGGTGGCGGCGGTGGAGGCCGTGGAGGCGGTGGCGGAGGCGGTGGAGGCGGCGGCAGCGGTGGTGGAGGTAGCGGAGGATGTGGTGCTGGTCGCGGTGCAGCCACGCAGCGTGGAGGCCTTGGTGGCGGCCAGCGTCAGCAGCAGCTGCGCACCCTTGAGACCCCGTCTGTTTAGCAGCTTCGTGAGTGGTACGCTGGGCGTGGGAGGTCTGGGGGTGCAGGTCCCTACGCGTACGTTCTTCGCACAGGCACTCGTAGTGGGGAGGTGTGTGGTCTCCCACACACCACGCAGCGCTGCTTCGGCCGCCTGACTGACGCTTGGCGTACCCAGTTTCTTGACGCTGTTGAGCTTCCTCGTTGGCATGATCTGCTTCTACAGAATGTGCCTATCTTTGATCTAGACTTTGATGCTATCCTTGCTGCCATGTATGCTCTTGCTGATATTACTGAGGGTGAGTGTTACCTGCGTGTCCCGCCCGACCCGGGCACTGTGGCTGCTGCTCTAGGTGCTAGTGCGGCTGCTGCCCTAGGTGCTAGTGCGTCTGCTGCTCCAGGTGCTGGTACGTCTCCTCCCTCTGGTACTGCACCTACTGAGTCCTTTCACACCTTCACACTTGACTCTGGTGCTTCGCGCTCTTTCTTTAGAGACAGCACCACGCTCACGCCGCTCCGTCGGCCTGTTGCGGTCTCCCTTGCTGACCCCTCCGGGGGCCCAGTCCTTGCACACTCCTCCACGGTTCTACCATGTCCTGCGGCCCCGTCGGGCTTGCTGTCGGGACTCCACCTCCCCTCGTTCTCTACGAACTTGGTGAGTGGAGCTGACCTCCAGGACGCGTGGGTTGACCAGTTCACCCCTGGAGGTCAGCGTGTGACCCACTGCACTTGCTCTTGGACGGGCCGCCACCTGGCCACGTTCACCCGTCGGCCAGGGTCGAGTCTGTACACACTGACTACTGCGCCTCCTCCGGTCCCTGCGTCTGGTCAGGTAGCTGCGTCCGGTCAGGTGTTTGCTGCTGCGTCCAGGTCTAGTCCTGCGTCTGCCCCCTGCTCGTGTCGTCCTCTGGCGCACGAGACTCTCCTCTGGCACCACCGCCTTGGTCACCCCTCCCTGCCTCGTCTTCGAGGTATGGCCTCCCGTGCTCTTGTCTCTGGACTCCCCAGGTCCCTCCCTCCCCTTCCTCCGGGGCCTGCCCCCACCTATGTTCCTTGTGTCGAGGGCCGGCAGCGCGCCGCTCCTCACTCCTCCTCGTTTCCTCCGACTGAGGCCCCTCTGCAGACTCTTCACATGGACGTGTGGGGCCCAGCCCGCGTTCGTGGACAGGGTCACGAGCGTTACTTCCTGCTGGTCGTTGACGACTACTCGCGTTACACCACAGTCTTCCCCTTGCGCAGCAAGGGTGAGGTCACTGAGGTGTTGATCGACTGGATCCGCGGTGCTCGTCGCCAGCTTAGTGAGAGTTTCGACTCCGACCTTCCTGTTCTGCGTCTGCACTCAGACAGAGGCGGGGAGTTTTCCTCCGACCTCCTGAGAGCCTTCTGTCGTTTGGAGGGCATCCGCCAGACGTTCACGCTTCCGGCCTCCCCGCAGCAAAATGGGATTGCTGAGCGCCGCATTGGCATGGTCATGGATGTCGCTCGTACGTCCATGATCCATGCGGCTGCTCCCCACTTTCTGTGGCCGTTCGCGGTTCAGTACGCTGCGCATCAGATCAACCTTCAGCCTCGTGTCTCCTTGCCGGAGACCACACCTACTCTGCGGTGGACGGGGAAGGTTGGCGATGCGTCCGCGTTCCGTGTCTGGGGATCTCGAGCTTTTGTCCGCGATACTACAGCGGACAAGCTGTCCTCCCGTGCCGTTCCCTGTGTCTTCCTTGGCTTCCCTCCTGACGCACCCGGGTGGCAGTTCTACCACCCCACCTCGCGTCGTGTTCTGTCCTCTCAGGACGTCACGTTTGACGAGTCGGTGTCGTACTACCGTCTCTTTCCCTACCGCACTGCCTCTCCCCCTCCCCCGCCGCTCTTCCTTGCCCCAGGTACTCCTCCGGTAGACCCCCTCCCCCCCCAGGGTCCTGCCCCCTCAGGTGTGTCCCAGGTAGACCCTGCCGAGCCGATCGAGGTAGCTGTCGACTCAGGTGCTGCTAGGGGTGCTGACCCTGCGGGTGCGGGGACTGGGGGTGCTGAGACTGGGGGTGCTGAGTCTGGGGGTGCTGAGACTGGGCGTGCTGAGCCTGGGGGTGCGGCGCCTGAGGGTACTGTGTCTGGAGGTGCTGAGCCTGCGCGTGTTGAGTCTGGAGGTGCTCTAGGTGTCCCGTCGCGGCGGGAGCCCCTCTCTCCACAGCGGCTTCGTGAGTGGTACTCTCGGCGCTGTCGGGTTGCTGCTGGGGGTGCTGCTGGTGCAGGAGCTGCTGGAGGTGCTGGCGCTGCTAGAGGTGGTGCTGGTGCTGGAGCTGCTGGAGGTGCTGCTGGTGCTGGAGCTGCTGGAGGTGCTGCTGGTGCTGGAGCTGCTGGAGCTGCTGGAGGTGCTGGTACTGCTGGAGGTGGTGCTGGTGCTGGAGCTGCTGGAGGTGCTGCTGGTGCTGGAGGTACTACTGGAGCTACTGGTGGTGCTGGAGCTGCTGGAGGTGCTGCTGGTGCAGGAGCTGCTGGAGGTGCTGCTGGGACTGGACACCCTGAGGCTGAGGGTACCGGTTCTGTCTCTGCTGTTTCTGGAGGCGCTGTGCGGCCGCGGCCGTACTACGTTCCACTTCTTCAGCAGGTTCTTGGCTCCCCGCCTTCTCCTGGTCCTCCTCCTCCTTCCCTGAGTCCACCGCCTGTCCCGTCTCAGTCGCAGTTACAGCAGGCCTCTCCGCTGCCTGGTCCTTCTCCTTACTCTGGTCCGACTAGAGGTCTTACGGAGCGTCGTGAGCCTGAGTCGCGTCCTGTGTCGCCTGCGTCTCGTTCTACGTCGCCTGTCCGTTCTGTTCGCGCTAGTCGTGTTTCGCGTCCGCGTCTTCCTCCTGTCCCTGGCACTCACTCTATGACTCTGCGTCCTTCCACTGCTCCACAGCGTGTCCATCTGCCCTCTCCTCCTGCGTCCTCTCTTCCTGACGGTCCGGACCCGGAGTCTGACTCCCTTCGTGCTGCTAGTCCTACTCTCACGCGCTTTCTGGCCACTGCTGTCACTGACCCCCTGTTTGAGTTCTCTGCTACGTCTGCTCTTGTTGCTGAGCTTGTTGACTTTGCTGCAGCCTCTCGCCTAGACTACGCCGCTAGTCTTGTTGCTGAGTCTGCGTCTGTGTCTGTCTGTCCTCCGTCCGTCGGGGGTGAGTGTGCTCTTGGCACGGACGCCCTTGAGGACAGGCAGGAGGACCTTGAGTGTTTTGCTGCTGCTTCACCTCATCTCGTGTCCATGTTGCTTGCCCCTGAGGGAGACCCGGATGCACTAGACATCCCGACCCCGCGCTCTTACGCAGAGGCGATAGAGGGTCCCTACTCCTCTCAGTGGCAGGCAGCCATGGACGCAGAGATGGCTTCCTGGAAGTCCACAGGCACCTACGTAGACGAGGTTCCCCCACCTGGGGCGAACATCGTCAGTGGCATGTGGATCTTCAGGGTGAAGCGGCCGCCGGGTTCTCCGCCTGCCTTCAAGGCGCGTTACGTTGCACGTGGCTTCAGTTAGCGACAGGGAGTTGACTTCTTTCAGACCTTCTCCCCTACCCCGAAGATGACCACTCTTCGGGTACTGCTGCACGTTGCTGCTCAGCGTGACTACGAGCTCCACTGGCTTGACTTCAGCACAGCCTTCCTACAGGGCAGCCTGCACGAGGAGATCTGGCTGCGCCGCCCACCTGGCTTCACTGGGTCGTTTTCTCCTGGTACCCAGTGGAGCCTCCGGCGGCCAGTCTACGGTCTCCGCCAGGCGCCCCGTGAGTGGCACGACACGCTCAGGACGACTCTTGCTGCTCTTGGTTTTGCTCCTTCCACTGCTGACCCTTCTGTGTTTCTACGCACTGACGCTACTCTGCCGCCGTTCTACGTTCTTGTGTACGTAGACGACCTTGTCTTTGCTACTGCTGACACGGAGGCACTCGCCCACGTGAAGTCCGAGCTGCAGAAGAGACACACGTGCACAGACTTGGGTGAGCTGACAAGCTATCTTGGCTTGCGGATCACCCGGGACAGAGCACAGCGCACCATTACCTTGACTCAGTCACACATGGTGCAGCAGGTCCTTCAGCGCTTCGGCTTCACGTACTCCTCGCCACAGTCCACTCCTCTGCCTACCGGTCACTCGCTCTCACCTCCACCTTCAGATGAGTCCGTAGAGCCGAGTGGCCCATATCCAGAGCTTGTGGGCTGCCTCATGTACCTGATGACTTGCACACGAACTGACCTCGCATACCCTCTCAACTTTCTGGCTCGCTATGTGGCTCCCAGCACGCACCGAAAGGTGCACTGGGATGCTGCGAAGAGGGTGTTGCGATACTTGTGCAGTACATCGGGCATGGGGCTCGTGCTTGGAGGACGGGCTCGAGTTGTCGTCACTGGTCACGCTGACGCCTCCTGGGTTGACGACTTGGCTACGCAGCGGTCGTCACAGGGTTACACCTTCAGTCTTGGCTCCGGCTCTGTCTCCTGGCGGTCTACCCGCTCTTCTTCTGTTCTCAGCTCCAGTTGTGAGGCTGAGATCTACGCTGGGGCCATGGCTGCACAGGAGCTTCGCTGGCTCACCTACCTGCTGACCGACTTGGGAGAGGCGCCTCATTCTTGTGACCTCTTGTTCTCCCCCACTTTGTCTATGGGGGTGTGTCAAACTTATATCTGCTATGGTCTATTTAGGCTGTAGTGGGGTAGCTCTTAGAGGGTACAACACTTATGTGTTTCCTATTTGTACCCATCTCATTTCTAGTTCATTCATTCTTTCGTCTATCTTTCTCACACCACCACCCCTGCTGCCACCGCCACCACTCTTGCCACCCTTGCCCTTGCCGCTGCGGCGCTTCCCACTAAGTGGAGAAGTAGCCTCGACGTCCTCAGGACCAAGGATGTCAATAGCAGCAGCAGAAGCGTAGGAGGGGGAAAGGGGGGAGGGGGAACACCCCTCAAAGAAGGGTGTGCGAGGAGTGCCACGAGCAGCACCTACAGCAACTATGCTAGTCTCAGCTGCAAGAAGGTGCCTCTCGAGCAGGTCAACAGTGAGGTCTGTGGGGCCAAGTGCGAGAAAGTGGTCCCTTACTGCGCGAAGAGAGTCAGGGAGGCGGGTGACTATGAAGTAGAGAGTGATGTACATCGGGGGCGGGTTCTTGTCTAGGAACTCGGCTGGGAGAGCAGCGCGGTAGCGATTGTCGCTACTGCGAAGGTGGGTAATGAGGTCCTCTACTTTGGCAAAGGCTGACAGCTCGGGAAAAAGGTATGGCAGTATAAGGTGGCCGAGAGCAGCAGTGGTAGGGGAAGAGTAACGAGCGACTACAGCGTCGTGCTGGGCTTTGGCAGTCTTGTGTTGGCCAAAGTGAGCGCGTTCGGCTAACGGCAGGTGGTTGCGAACGGCTAAGCGAGCAGCAGCGTCACGGGTAAGCCACTGTGAGCGAGTCGCACTGTCAGCTGTGGCGGAGGGGCGAGAGAGGCTCCAGACGTGTGATCGAACAACGAAACGATGTCTCTAGAATCGCTCAGTAGGTACAGCTGTAAGTCGTCGAGCCACGTATCGAACTGGATCAGACGGCCCTCATGATCGAAGGTGAGAGCAGTGAGAGAATCCATAGCGGGCAGAGCAGGGTGGCGCGCGACCAGTAGGGCAGCACGCATGCAGGGGGGCGCGCGAGCACTAGGGAAGTGCGCAGGGCAGGGCGGGGCGGCGCACTGCTAGGGAAGAGCGGCACACGGCCAGGGCAGGGCAGCGCAAATGGCAGGGCAGGGCGGCGGCCAGCAGGGTGGCGCGCGGGCAGGGCAGGGCGGTGCGGCGGCCAGCAGGGCGGCGCGCGGGCAGGGCAGGGCGGCGCGGCGGCCAGCAGGGCGGCGCGCGGGCAGGGCAGGGCGACGCGCAGGCAGGGCAGGGCGGCGTGGCTGCCAGCAATGTTGTGCGTGGGGAGAGCAGGGCGACGCGCAGGAAGAGCAGGGCGGCACAGCGGCAAGCAGGGCGGCGCGCGGGCAGGACAGGGCGACGCTGCGGCCAGCGGGGCGACGCGATAGGTAGGGGAGGGCGGCACTCTACCAGCAGGGCGGCGTGACGGGCAGGGCAGGGCAGCACGCGGCCAGCAGGTTGGCGCGTCGGGCAGGGCAGGGCAGCGCGATTAGTGGGGCAGCGCTATGAGCAGGGAACTATGCGATGGGCCCTGAAGGAAAAAACGGTCTTGGAACAGGACCTGCTCTGAAACCATGTCAAGAAACTGAACGAGAATGAATGCATTGAGCAAAAATTTGGTACAAATACTAACCCTAATTGGGTTGTACCCCTTATAGGCTACCCCACTACAGCCTACACAATATAAGCATTATATCATTTTGACACCTTCCGCCTGGTGACCACCATAGATTTTGTCTGTAGCTAGGCCTTGTTGAGGCGGACCCTCAGTTGTTGTAGTCTTGCCTCTTGTTTCTTGCTCTGCATGTCTTGCTATTGTTCAATGCCGTGAACTCTTGAACTGGCCTTGTGGCCCCTTGTTTGCTCTCAGACTCTGTGGTGATGATGGACCACGAAATTTGTTTTGTTACTTCTCTTGACTGTGACCATTTGTTTCCCGTGCTTGTTTTGATGCCCCTCGCTTAGCCTATGTGGGTGTGTCAAATGTTACATTGTTGTTTAGGCTCCAATGAGTAGTACTATAGGAGGTACAACACCTTTAGGGCTGCAATCTGTATCGCTTGCTTGCCTAGTTCATCCATTTCCGCTTGCACGTTCTGATACACCCATGCGTGCAAGCTTACACTCCTCCCTTTCCCATCCCCCCACCCCCCCCCACCCCTTGATATTTTAACACCATTTCAAATATAGGTATTTATCAGTACAACCTAGGGTGTACTATGCGGGGAAGGAGGGGGGGTGAGAGGTGGGTGGGGGGGAGAAGGGAGGGGGGGGGAGAGCGGGGGGGGGGGGGGGGGGGGGGTATATTCGGGGGATTACGGTACCACCGTATATTCAGAACCAATAGCGGATAGAAGGAAGAAGTATGAAGACACTCCCGTATGAAATACATGTTCAGGTGTCTTACCCAAAACCGTCAGGGCTGACGTGACGTTCACTTCACCCTTGCTTTTTGCTTTCATGATTTTGAAAGTCTCCCAGGTCTTATACCGGTATTCTGGAGAATGCAGTATGCTGTACAGTTAAGATCTCGTGAAAGCCATGCGACAAGCTTCCTGTTGTGTTTTGGTTGGAGTGGGACTTTCTACTACCAACCAAACCGACCGTAGTGTATGATGTGGAAGGCGGGGCTCTCTGGGTAGAGGCCCCGTACATGGTCGATACGCTGTTGTGATTGAAGGGGGGGGGGGGGGGGGGGGGGGGGTGGGGTGTGGGATGGGATGTCTTGATGGGGTGTCTTGACTCGGCGTTTTGATTGGGTATCTTGAGGGGGGGGTCTATGTGTGTTGCATTTGGGTTCTTTTACTCATGTGCTTCTTCGTGAGTGGGGCAACACATAGGGAAAAATGGATGTCTGTGGTTGGGGTGGGGATGGGGAAAGAGAGATGCGGATTGCGATCGAGGGAAGTTTTTGGGTTATGTGATGACAACCTCTCCCCCCCTCACAGACGAATCCCGTGATCTCCTCACCGTCCCCCTCTTCCCGGATATCAGCCCCCCTCCATATGGTTGGCTTTGAGTTTGTTTGTCCAATTTTCCTAGAGGTGCCGCGTCCTAAGTGTATGATCTCTCTAGATTGTTCCGAACATTCGCAATAGTTTAACACCAGAAAAGCGCATGTCAAACCAAACCGACTGTAGTGCTATGCTTGCCAGAGAGGACTTGAGCATTGTATGGTATGGTATAGTATGTGCTACAGTATGGTATAATACGGTAGATTCCCAGCATTGAGAAGAGAGACGAGGCGCTGCAGCTGTGATTTGGAGATTGTTCGCGCCTCGACTTGACACTAGGCAACCATCGTGTAATCCACGTGGCAAAGCTATTGCGGTCATGGGACTCGCCTGGAGTGGAGCGAGACAGGGCTGGTCGTCACCGACATTACCAAAGCACACACCCCATTGCTTGCGTCACCGAGTCGCTTGAGGGGTCACCCAACGAAGGAACACAGAATTTAGCGGGTTTGTCCACCTCATCCAACCGTTCATCTGCACTCGGTGGCTTTCATCCGTTCGATCTTCCCTCTCATCGTCACTGCTCCTCGGTTCCATCCACTCCTAACCTCGACACCCATCCATGGCACTACTCTTCTCGCTTGCTCCTCTCACTCACAAATGTCAGCGCCCGAATCTCATTGCTCACCTCCACAGCTGCTAGCTCCTTGCGAATTCCTCCGCTCTATCCCTAGCCTCAACTGCTCCCTCGAACGAGCCGCATTTTCTTACGTCATAGCGACTATGCGGCACGCCGTGGTGCTTTTGCCAGGAAAGGACAACAGCCGAACCTTTCGTCGCAGGCTGTCTGCCTGTTCGCTTATCCAATCTCAATCGTCACCTCCTGGTGTCAATCATTCTCATTCTACTGTTCTCATTCCTCCTCGCCTCTCATCGTCTGTGACCACCTGTCTTCGCGCACAAGGCGCCATTCCCTGCGTGAAAAGGGAAAACTCGTTTGTCGTACCATTGTGTGGCCATCTCTGTGTCTGCCGCGTTAGCTGCGTTCAGGCCTGCACCTATAGTGTGTCGATGACGTTGCGTGGACGGTCGTCGCCCAGTATTTCTTCGATCGTAACGAATCCTTGCAGTTAGAATCTCTTGAATCACGCTCACCAGTGCTGTCCTCGCACGGCGAGACGGGCCGTCCACGGCGCTCTCCACTGAGCAAGCCGGTGATTGCCACGGCCACGAGACGGCACTCGCTTCTAGCAGTCTGAGAGGTGGAAATTGAACAAGGGGTAACGATAGAAACTTGCCTTTGGTTTCGCGCGAACTCGACGAGTGTTTCGAGTTCGCGAGATCGCCAAGCCGGATTTACTACCGATGCTCCATCAGTTGAGCTGAGCGCGGGTAAGTTGTACCAGCAGCATGCGCAATTGAATCCCGTCACGCGCTACACGATCGTCTCCACACGTGCCGCTAAGATTCACACCATCATTTTAGCCAAGCAGGCCGCAGGGATCTGAGTGATCGAATTTGGTTCTATTCTCACCGGCTCGGGCACGGCTAGCCCGCGGGCGGGGACGAGGTCTCTGAGAGAAGCGCTGAGGCGAACAGTCGCGACAGGAAAAGCTGGAAAAGAAGGGGCGGCGCGGGGAGGTGCGAGGAGGCGACGGCCGCGGCGGAGGCAAGGGCGGACCGCGGAGAGTCGTACACTGCGTTGACACGTGTCCAGCTCCATAATGCTTGCTGAGGACGACTCGAGGTGTCGGTCGGGAGAGACACGAGTGGTTGTGGGGCAGAGCCGTGGCAGTGTATTGAGGGCGCTTCCCCATCGCCCAGCCGCGCCCCACAGCAGATGGGCGTGGCGGTGTGTGACGCCGGCGGAGAGCCGGAAACCGCACGGCTGCGAGGGGAGCGCCAGTTGGAGTGAGCGGCGCGGACTGCAGCACGCGCTACGCCCCTCACGCGCCACCTGGGGCACCCCGTCCCCGCTCCTGCTACTACCAGCGCTTCTGGCGCTGCTGACTCTGACCCCCGCGCTCGCTGCCCCGCTTGGCGGCGTGCGGACGGGCAGGCTTGTGCGAGCGGAGTCCCAGTGGGAGGGGTGGCGGCACGCTAAAGGAGGGGCGGTGGGGCATGGTGCGGGGGTGCGCAAGCGCCTGTACGTTCTTCCCGCCGAGTCCAACGCGCCCCGACCGCACGCCACGGCAACAGCGGCTCCCCCGGCCCTTGCTGCCGCATCCCCTGCAGCCCCCGCGACCAACAACAGCGGCGCATCTTCCGCTCCCACCAGGCCTGATAGTGGCGGCACGGGTGTGGGCTCAGGAGCAGCAGGAGCGGCAGAGGCGGCTGCGATCCCGGATGACAGGGCGAGCTTGCTGCCATGTCCCATGGTCACCAGCGCCACGCAGGGGGGAAGCGAGGGGAGTGGAGGGCTTGGCGGCGTGCTGAGTCTGCTGAGGGTGGTGCAGGCAGGCGATGGCGGCGGGGACGAGGGGGAGGAGGCGGCAGGGCAGCGCGGCAGCCTATCGCGCGTGGATCCAATGGATGGGTTCAGGCGCTACCGAGGCCCGTACAACGTCACCGACGTGCACTACTGGGCGGTCAGTGCCACGTGTGTCGTGGGGCCTTGCATGCTCATTGACTTGCAGTAGCACGTGCATGGCATAGAAGCAGGTCCCATCTGTCACATATGCCCCAGCTTCGCATCCATTCCTTTTTTCCTTGCCCTCGAATGGTCCTTTATTGATATCAGCGGTGTTATACAAGGGGAGGGCAATGCGGTAGGTACAGCGATCATGGGCACTTGCAACACGAACTACTGCACATGTCTACAGCACGTGCGCCCCTCCCTCGATGCTGTGGAGGAGCTCCCCGATGCCTACAGGCATTGGGGGTTCACTGCAGTGGGCGGCGCCACGAAGGCGGCGCGGGACTTGGGGATCAGCGCATTCGCCTGAGCCCGCTGCAGCATACATGAGCAGCGGTGACGGAAGCTGTGGAAGCTGTCCCATCTTGCACATATGTCCCTCTTCTCCTTGCCCTCTCTCTTCCCGCCTCCCCCTCCTTGCCTTTCCTTCAGTCTGCAGCGTTTACTGGGTGGTGGGCGGCAGCAGTTGGCGTTATCCTGTGCCTCGCCGGGATTGTGCTGGTCGGCCTTATGCTCTGCTTCCGCCGACCACTAAGTTGCTGCCACGAGGCAACTTCAAGGAAGGGTGCAAGGGCACGTGTAGCAGCAGCAGCAGCAGCAGCAGCAGAGGGCGCTACGGAGGCAGAGAGGGTGTCAGGAAGAGGAACGGAAAGGGGGCAATTGACCAGAGGGCGGGCAGGCAGAGGCGAGCAGTTAGCGGTGCCATGTGGTGCAGCTGCAGGGGCAGGTATCGCCGAGGCCACGGGTGGGAGGCTGGAGGCATGCGTGCAGGGCCACAAACCCATGGCAGGCAGCCCGGGTGCTCACTGGCCCCATGTTGACATGTGCACATCCCCCACTGCAGCATCACCTGTGGCAGCACGGGTGAGCGCACCAGACATGGGCGACAGTATCACCAGATCCGCCTCCTCCTCCCTCTCCTCCTTCTCCTCCTTCTCCTCCCCTCGTACCTCCTCCGCTTCCTCAGCCACCCGCCCCTCCGTCTCCTCCTCCCTCTCCTCCTCATCTGCTTCTTCCTCCGCGCCTTTCCTGTCTCTATCCACCGCTGCTTCTGCTCCAATCGGCCTTCGCCATGTGGCGTCTGAGCTGTCAGTCCCTTGGGAGGGGGAGGAGTGTGAGGCATGGGGGCAGGAGGAGAAGAAGCCTTGTCAACGGGGGGCGGAGGAGGGGATTAGCAATATGAGCGGCAGCAACAGTGTGGCAACGGCACCAAGGGGAACAGGGGCAAGTCGGGAAGCAGGAGGGGTGGGCGCAGAGGGAAGGGAGAAGACGCGGTGGGGGCGAGCGGTGCGATTGGGGTGGCAGGTGGTGCGGTGGGTGTTGCTTGCTGCGAGCCTGCTGTTGGCCATGTGAGTGGGGGTGCACTCGTGCATGGGGGTGCACTCGTGCATGGGGGTACCCCGACCTTGCGCCTGCTGCTCTCGTCTCTACCCTCACCCACCTGTTCCGTCTCTGCTGCTCCACTCGTCACATCCTTTCGGCATGCTTCCTTGAAGCCAGTCGCAGCCTCTCATGGTCTGCACTCCCTATGGAATCGCACCTCCGCCCACCACCAACTCTTTGCACGTACATCCCATCTCACCCCTCCCTTATGCCCTCCCCTCACCTCGCCCCTCTCCCATCCCCTCTCCCATCCCCTCTCCCCTCACCCCCACCTCCCTGCCATGGCACACAGGGCGGCGGTGGGTGTGGCGCTGTACGCGAGTGCATCGTTCCGCCCCATAGCCGTGCACACCAGGGACACTGTCATCAGCAGCATTGCTGCTGCCATCAATAAGGTACCGCCTGCTCATACCGCCCTCTGTGCTCGCTTGCACCTTGTGCCCGCGCCTTTCTCTCCCCCCTCATACCTGTTATGTGCGGCAGCACAAGGGGCAGCTGTACCCCATGTGGCGTGCATGACTGCATGTGCGCAAGCCATAACCGCACACCATCACTGCTGCTCGCCCCCACGTGTGCCCTGCTCTGCCCCACTCCTCGCCCTCCAGCCCCGCCCTCGCGTTGCCCTCGTCACCCATCCCAACCCATCCCCACCCCCCATCCCACCACCATGAGCAGCTGGACCACATGTCGGGCACGCTGACAGCAGCGTACGCGGTGTTCAACCGCACTCTCTCCGACCCCTCACTGCTGCTGCCTGCTCAGCCGCCACCACCGCAGGTGCAGGCGCAGCAGAAGCAGCAGATGGGCTCTGCATGGGCAGCACCCGAGAGTGGCGGCGGCGCTTCAGGGAGCAGCGTGCAGGCAGGCAACGCTGGTGGTGCAGGCAGCAGCAGCAGTGGTCCGTGTGGTAGCAGCAGCGGCGGCAATGGCACAGCAGGGGGGTCGCAGCAAGGCTGGGGGAACGCAGTGGGGCGAGTGGGTGGTGAGGGCAGCGGCAACGACAGCAGCATGGACGCGGCGTCAATACTGGTGTTTGCTCGGCGTGCTCTGGTGTCCGTGCACACACTGCAGCGGCAGGCACACGAGCTGGAGGGCACGGTGGAGCGCGTGGCACAAAGGGCCTTCTCCATCACCACCACCACGTCCGTGCCGCCCGCCCCGCCCCTCCCTCCCTCCCTCCTTCCCCCCTCTGCACTTTGCCTGCCTGTCTGCCTGCCTGCTTGTCTGCCTGCCTGCCTGCCTTCCCCCCTCCTCCCTTTCGTGCCCTTTGGCCTGAACCCTTTGACATCGCAAAGGCTGCTCTGCAGACTGCCTCTCTGTGTGCCCCTATCTCTACCACCCATTCATTTGTCCAATCAACTCCCCAATCCGCCCCTCCCCATGCACCCCACCCCATACGCTACGCCCCTCCCCATGCGGCCTGTGCAGTCTCATATCGCTCATGGCTGCTTCCTGCCTGCTGCTGCTGCTCACCGCTATCTCCGCTCTTGGTGGGTGTAGATGGTGGTGAGCGAGTGAGAGCAGAGGTGTGGGGAAGTGAGTGTGAGGGTGTTGGGGACGTAGGAGGGCCTGGGGGGACTGAAGGTGCGGAGGGCAGTGTGGCGGCCATGTGCTCGCCGCACTCCTCACGGCGCACACACCGCACCTCATACCACAATGCCTCAAAGCCGCAACCCCCCACCCACCGCACGCCACCATTTGTGTGCATGCCATTCCCCATCCCTCCACACCACATGCCATTACCCATCCCTCCACACCACATGCCATTACCCATCCCTCCACACCACATGCCATTCCCCATCCCTCCACACCACATGCCATTACCCATCCCTCCACACCACATGCCATTCCCCATCCCTCCACACCACATGCCTGCCTCAATCCTTTCAGCGCCCCCCCACTCCTCGTGCCACGCCCTGCGTATCCTTCCCTCTACTCATGCCCTTCCCTCCCTCCCCACCACTCCCTCCCTCCCTGCCTCCCTGCCTGCGTGTGTGAGCGAACTGCAGTGTCGTGCAGTGGCAGGCGGCAGTACCTGGCTGTGCACCTCCTGTGAGTGCTTCTCATCACCCATCATCCTTGCTCTTTGCGCTTTGCTCCCGCGCCTTTTCTTTTGGTCAATTATGCACGTCAGAGCATGCAACGCACACTCCTCCCCGCCTCCGCACTCCCCACACTATTCGCCCCTCCTCATTGCACCAGTCTCCCTCCCGTCTCCGCCCATCCTGCCCATGCGTCCCACCTCAGGAGCATGGCGGTGCTGCTCGCGCTGCTGCTCGTCGCGTGGCTCCTCGCGGCCGTCTTCTCCTCTGCGCGTGTGTAAGTCCGCCACCCACCCTGCATCCCTCCTGCTTATGCGCGCGCGCCTGTGTCTCGCCATGCGACTTGACTGCTTTGCAAGTCGTGCGCCCCGCGCACAAGCATTCCCACTTCCCCATCCCAAGTCCGCCCCATCTCAATACTAACTCCGTTACCCAATATTCTCCGCTCTTCCCTGTCCTCCCCTTCCGCCTTCCCCCTGCGCGCGCAGCATGCTGCGCGACTCCTGCGCCGAGATGGCTCTCTACGCCGCCACCCCCGCCGCCTCCACCCTCACGCCGCTGCTGCCCTGCATCAACCCGCGCGCGGCGCGCATCGCGCGGGTGAACGCGGCGCGCGGCGCGAACCAGCTGGTGGGGTTCGCGAACGCGCAGATCGAGAGCGGCAACGCGGCGCTGGGCGGGCTCTCCCGCATGCTGCGCTCCGCCGGGCTCCTGGAGACCAGCGCTCCGGGGGGAGGCGATGCCAGTGGCGCGGATGGTGGCGGCACGGCTGTGGCGAGCAGCGCGGTGGAAGGGGCAGGGGGGGCTGCGCGCGCAGGGGGGCTGAGAGGGCGAGGGTCGAGCATGGGCATGGTTAGCAGCAGCAGCGTCACAGAGGCGGGTTCCGGAGGAGGGAATAGTGAAGCTGCTGTGCCTGACGCAGTGGCACACACAGAGCAGAGCAGCACCGCCTTGAACCCTGGCGGCAGCAGCAACAACAGCAGCAGTGGTGGGGATCGTGTGATTCCGCTGCTGTGCCCGGTGTTCAACGAGAGCAGCAACCTCGCTCCCGCTGTGTGCCCTGCCGGATACGGTTCCGTGCGCTCCTTTGAACAGGTGAGACCATGTTTGATCCTCAAGTGTGTGGTGCTGAGAATGGGGGTCGTTGTGACATTCCTATCCTCACGTCCGCATGCTCATCACACAACGCAGCACTGCACTATCTTCGTGCTCACACATTTGCAGCACACAGTACTGCTCGTGTGGGATGCGGGGATAGGAATGGACCACCTGTACTGCTATACAACGTATCAAATCATCACCTGTTGCCTCCTCTCCGCCTCGCTGCGTTCCCTAAACACCATCTCTGCCCATGCCCTGTGCCCCTGCCCCATAGGACTACGCCGCATACCACTGTGAGTCAGAGAACCCTGTTGTCTGTGTGCGGCGAGGCACGCCCATCCCCAACTCCTCCTACCACCTGCTTGCCGACGCTGCTGCTGCCACGGCAAGTGTGGCGGACCTGGTGCCCGACATGTACGACCTGGCCACGTGTCAATTCCTCGTTGACCTATTCCAGGACCTCTCCTCCAGCCCGCAAGGCTGCTATGGAGCCAAGAGCAAGGTGCAATTGGAGTGGGTGGCGTTTATTCTGTTCGGGGTCGCTCTCGCCATGCTGGTGCTGGCGTGTATCATAGCTTTGTACAGTTATCATACGAGGGAAGGGGACGGGATGGATGGGACGGGTCCATGATGTGTTTGTACCATAGGTTTCTCCTTAATAAACGTGCTCATAGGCAAGATATAACTTCATTCATTGATTAAATTTGTATGAAGATTCAAGTTTCCGTTTTCTGCAACATCAGTCTTGGATACAGAAGATACTAACACTCCATAAAGTGTAGCGTTTCACCTCAATTTGGTTACCGACGCAGTTATTGCCGCGGGTCAGATTTCTCTCCAATTCCCAATGCTCGCGCGATCCCTCGGAGTCTACGTGCGAACCGCATGCGAAATATCTGATCGAGGTGTCACCGCTCCCTCATCTCATCTGAAACCAACGCTCGAGGGGCAAGGCAACATTGCGACGCGACTGATCGCACTCTCCCCCAAGCCGAACTCAATCCTGAAAGCCCACCACCATCTGCCCACCCCTGCGGCGGCGGTCCAGCTTTGAGCATCAGTGAATAAATTCACTTCTCCTCAGTCAGTGGACTTTATCAAGAAATACTGGAACTCAATATCCTTCAAGATTCGAAAGCGAAACTTCTACAAGTTGTGTGATAATGGCAGGAGGCGGCATGGTTCCGGTGGCGCCGGGCTCGCACCAGTTCAACGGGAGAGTGACGGCGTACGTCATCCTCTCCAGCCTCGTGGCGGCGAGCGGCGGGCTGCTGTTCGGCTATGACATCGGCATCACAGGTACGCCAACAGTCCGCGCTAACCTCCAACGCAGGTGCAACCATGCTTGCCATTCTAACGAACGATCCCACACGTGCTGTGGTCAGGCGGGGTGACCAACATGGATGGATTTCTAGAGGCCTTTTTCCCCGCGGTGCTGAGCAAGAAGCTGTCGGCGCACGAGAACTCGTGGTGCAAGTTCGACTCGCAACTGCTGCAGCTCTTCACGTCCTCGCTCTTCATCGCCGGCATCTTCGGCGGGCTCATCGCGTCCGTTACCACGTCGCGCTTCGGCAGAGTGCGCACGATGCTGGTGGGCGGCATCTTCTTTCTTCTCGGCGCCGCGCTCACGGGAGCAGCCGTCAACATCGAGATGCTCGTGCTCGGTCGAGTGCTGCTCGGGCTCGGCGTCGGCTCCGCCAACCAGGTACCACGTGATTGCATTCCCCATGAGTCCGCAATCGCCTCATCACATGCTAACCCGTCCGCCGTCTCTGTGTGCAGGCCGTGCCTCTGTATCTCTCGGAAATGGCGCCGGCGCAGCTGCGCGGCGCGCTGAACATGATGTTTCAGATGGCGACGACGCTGGGCATCGTGGGCGGGCAGCTCATCAACTACGGCACGGCGCACCTGCACCCCTGGGGCTGGCGCCTCTCGCTCGCGCTCGCCGCCGTGCCTGCCGCCGTGCTGACGGCGGGAGGCTTGTTCCTCCCGGACACGCCCAACAGCCTCGTGGAGCGTGGCCATGCAACCCGCGGCCGCCAGGTGCTGCAGCGGATTCGCGGCGTCGAAGTGGACGTGCAGGTGGGCGCCGTGTCGCGGACCTCTTCGAAGAGCTAGCTCAAATCTGTTGGCGGCACAGAGTATCTAACGATGTGTTTCGCATGCGCGCAGGAGGAGTTCGACGAGATTCAGCGCGCGTGCAACGCCTCGAAGACGGTCAAGGCCCCCTTCTTCGCCATCTTCCGCCGAAAGTACCGGCCCGAGCTCACTTGGGCGATCTTGTAAGTTGCTGTGCTCATCCATCCACCGATTCAAAGTTGGACGACAAAGACTGACCTTTCTGGCGCGATGGCGCGACGGCAGGATCCCGGTGTTCCAGCAGCTGACGGGCATCAACGCCATCATGTTCTACGTCACGCCGCTCTTCCAGTCGCTCGGCTTCGGCGACAGCGCGTCGCTGCTGACCACCGTCATCACGGGCGCCGTCAACGTCGTGGCCACGCTCGTCTCCATCCTCACCGTCGACCGCTTCGGCCGCAAGTCGCTCTTCCTCGTCGGCGGCGTGCAGATGGTCCTCGCGCAGGTGCTGCTACTACCCCGCACGCAACACGCTCGGTCCAAAGTGCCACAGTCGAGCAAAGCTTACTAACAGTTGCGTTTTTCTTGACTCCCCGTGCGTGTCCGTCGTGCAGGTGGCGATCGGCGTGTTGCTGGGCACGACGTACGCGAGCGGGACGGGCAGTCTGTCGAGCGGGTACGCGACGGCCGTGGTGGTGGTGATCTGCGTGTACGTGGCGGGGTTCGCGTGGTCGTGGGGGCCGCTAGGGTGGCTGGTGCCGTCGGAGATCCAGCCGCTGGAGACGCGGTCAGCGGGGCAGAGCATCACGGTGGCCGTCAACTTCATCTTCACCTTCGCCGTGGGCCAGGCCTTCCTCTCCATGCTCTGCCACTTCAAGTGAGCTGCGCTCCACCACGCACCACACTAGTTGCAAGGGGTGCAAGGAATTTGAGAATATGAAGGGTTTGCGCTGACGGGTTGTGATTGACACTGTGTGCGCAGGTTTGGGATTTTCCTCTTCTTCGCGGCGTGGGTGGTGGTGATGACTGTCTGCGTGATGCTGTTCCTGCCCGAGACCAAGGGCGTGCCCATCGAGGAGATGGCGGGCGTGTGGCAGCGCCACTGGTTCTGGAAGCGGGTGGTCCCTGATGCCGCACAACAAGGAGCAGCTGTCAAGGCAGAAAAAGGAGACAAGAATCAGGCTGTCAGTGCAAGCAGCAATGGTGCCATGGAGGAGAAGGCAGTTGTCTCAGGTGTCTGATGGGTGGGCCACCCACCCGCCTGCCATGCCAGCATGAGATGCCATGTAAGGTACCATACTGAAATTTCTCATAATGTAGTAGATAATGTTTGGGATTCACTTTGGCTGGGACGATTCTTTCAATGTAATCCGCATCCATCATCATACATCACTTGTTCTGCCATACGATAGCAGCTGAAACCAAGGTTGTGGAGAGTACAGCCTCTTGTGTTGGGACTCATATTCATGGCATGCCCTATCTGGTGGGGAGATGAATGGTGGAAGATGAATGGTGATGCCTGTGCTGGATGGCAGCTGTGCTGTATGGTGTGAATGCTGGACACAAGTCTAAGGCCAAGGCTAGACAAGCACGTGCCAGGGATGAGCTGCATGAGAATGATCAAGCCGGACGTATGGGTGGGATGGAGGGGAGGTTCAGGAGTAGAGCGAAGGATGCAAGGGTAGTGCCTGGAGACAGCAGGCACACTAATTGTGGGGTTGGCACTACCAAGTAAATGCACACAGTTGGGCCAACAAGAAAGACAATGGCTCAGAAAAGAGATGTGCTCTTGCCCTTCTTGTCTCCGCCAATCTCGAAATGCTTGCAACGCTGCATGCATACAGGCAAACAAGGCCGAGGCGGGGAAAAAAGGGGGACAGAAAGAGAAGGGGAGTGGGTAGAGCGGTAAAGAGAGAACGAAAGGTGGACAGGGGTGGGGGTGGTTGGGGTAGGTGAGAGTGAAAGTTAGGAAGACTACAGGTAACTGATTGCCTTCGCCTCGCAGACTGTAAGGAAATATAGTGAAAATAGATAACCCATTGTGATCCCGACACACCAATCTTGCGCCATGCTAGCGCTGGCTCCAATACCCCTGCACCATGCTCCTCCGCCGCCACCCTACCCGCCACGCCATACGTCCCCTCAACCCCCCACACCCGCTCTTCCCGCCAGCTCCCAGTGCACGTGCGCGCGCGCGGTCACCTTGATGGGCGTTTGGTGCATGTGCTTGCACGACTGGCACTGCAGCCTCAACACGATCTTCTTCGTCGTCTTCGCCTGCCCGTTCCAATTGCGAGGCACGAACGGGGACGTGAAGAGCAGGCACAGGGGTAAGGAAAGGTTGAAGGGACGGAGCAGGGAGGAGGGAAGCGTGAGATCGAGAGGATGGTTACGGAACGGGGCGAGGGAGTGCCGTGCAAGAGCACATAAAAATAGCACGACCTGTGAAAGCGTACTCCACAAATCAGGGAACCATGCACATTCACGCACGCATCCACCACCCGCTCCTCTTCCGTCTCCCTCTCCCTCCCCGCTTCCCCTCTCCCTCCCTCTCCATTTCTCAACTCCCTTACTCTACATTTCCCCTCACCCTCCCGACCCTCCTCTCCCTACCTCTCCGATTCCCTTCCTCTAAGTTTCCCCTCCCTCTCTCAAACCCTCTCCTTTCCCCTCTCCACTTCTCTCCTTTCCTCCCCCTCCCTCTCTTTCCCCTCCCTCTCCCTCAGCTTTCCCTCCCTCTCTCCCTCCCATCAACGAATCCGCGCACCCCCCCGGGCCCCGGCGCCAGCGCCACACACCTTCTTGTGGAAGACGGGCTTCGTCTGCCCTCCATAGCCCGACTGCTTGCGGTCGTACCGCCGCTTTCCTGCACCGCAAGTGGGAAGCGGGGAGGGGCACGAGGGACGGGAAGCGAATAGAAAGGGGGAATGGAGAGGGGAGAGAGGGGGAGGAGGGAGGGGGGGAGGAGGGGGGGAGAGGGGGATGGAGGAAAGAGAGGGGGAGGTGAAGGAAGTGGGGGACGGGGAAGGCGATGGGGCGGGAGGGGACGGAAGGGGGGGAGGGAAGGGGGTGTGGAAAAGGGAGGAGGAGGGGAGGCATAGAAGGTTAGGGGAGTCGATGAAATGGAAAAAAAAGTTGCATGCAGAGGAAGTGGGTCATCAAGTTGTTGTGGCGACAACGAAGGCGAGAGAGACAATGAGAGCGAGGGCAAAGGTAGAGATGCGAAGGAGGGGAAGGGGAGGGGGGGGGGGGGGCGCAAGCAAGCGGAGGCGGGTGAGAGACGAGGGGGGAGGAGCGCACCTTGCGCGTAGACGCTGTCCTTGCCCTTCTTGTACTGCGTGACCTTGTGCGTGGTGTGCTTCTTGCACTTGCCGCCGCAGTACGTCTTCTTCGTCTTCGGCACGTTCACCTGCCGCGCGTGCGCACCCACACGCGTGCCGAGAGGCCCGCGGGCGACATGGGGGACGGGATGAGGCCGGGCCAGCAACAGGAATTCGGAGGGAGAAGGGCGGGGTGAGGGATGGCTGGGGTTGAAAACGGAAGGTGGAGGTGGCGGAAACACACGCTGGAATCAACACTCAGTGCTGGAAGGGGTTGGAGGGACGCGCGTGGGACTATGAGAAGGAAAACAGTGCGCAGCACGAGTGACGACGCCTAGACTGCATTAACCAGAGCTAGTCGTGACGCGACGGCCAGGAAGCAGGCTGCCGCGGCTGTCTCGTTCCAACAACTAGCACTATTGCGACCCAACTACATGACGCGCGTAAACGGCCTTATAAACTCGAACGAGAGGGAGTGGTCGAGCCTAAGCAGCTGCTCGTGCTTCCCCGTGCGACGAGGTCGCCACGATACACAGAGCTGCAAGTTGAATTCAGAGGACGGCGACTTTCTCCTCGCCTGCACCTAGCGGAACTAGGACGTGAATCGGACCATCTGACAGCACCCGGCTCAGGAATCCTTGAAAGGCTGGAGCAGCTGAAACGTGCCATACGCAGCTACGCGTGAGATCCAAGACATGGGGACGACCCATCAACTAGCTAAACGAATCCCGTGTTGCTTGCGACGCGTATGAGAGCATTCTTCATTGAACACGATTGCCTTGAGAGCGGACTAGGTACGCCATAAGCATCATCCAGACTCACCATGGCTGCTCAGTTGAGATGAACGAGGGGATGAGTGTAACGGAGCCAAGCAGAAAGGTGATGGTGAGGGAAAGCAGCAGATATGCAGTACAGGGCTGGGAGTGGCAGCGATTAGGGTTGGTGGAGAGGAATTTGTGGGGTGGGTAACCAGAGCGTTGTTGGGGAAGGAAAGGGAAGTGCCAACTGTCGCGCCTGAAGAAAATTGGATGAGGAAGAGATGGGAGAATCCGTGTGGTAAACCACCAAGCGCGGTGAAGTGGAATTGAGCAAAAACCTCCTTACTGTTGACCTGTTACGGGTGCAATGAATCGATGTAGAGAGGATTGCACTAGAGTGTTCAACGAGTACAAAGTATGAGGGAAGGCATGAGCGAATACTTATGTACGAAAACATGCAACGGTTACGCGGTGCATGCGAGCTAGCTAGTGCTACGCTGGCATGGAGGTTCAGGCTAGTCCCGATGCATAGGCCGACTCGGCTGGGCCAGCGATGCAAGGTTTGGTGAAACAGTGCGCGCGAAGTTGGCGAAGCCCCGTTAGCAGTAACGGGCGAACAACTGCTGCTGCTGTACGCGATGTTGATGGTGGCGACAAGGAATGTCGAGAAAATTCCTTACACTACCCCCCCCCCCCCCCTCAAGAAGCCCCCTCCGCTACGCGAATGCGTGTATATCGCGGAAACCTCGGCTCCTCATGTACACTTGCAGGGCAGGTTGGTTTTCAATGTTGGCCAGGGGCACCCAGCTATCCTCAGTTGGCATGCGGTCCTTCCAGCGAACGAGGTGATAGATTTTAAACTGTCTGAATAGGATCGTAGTCTTAGGATAGTAGCTTCCTGTAGCAGTGGAAGTCTTTATATGAGTGACTTGTAACAGGATCAAAAGTCTCTGAAATCAAGTATATTATAAAATGACAAGCATACAGAATATATACTAGGATAAAGTACCTGTTCGCCTACTGTACTGTGCTGTTCTTATCTTGAAACGGTACGTAACTATTCGCGAAACCTACGGCTACTGATGACGTCATCCTAGGGCGTGTAGCGCTTTGCTGACGTCAGCCTATCGGTACTTTTACTGTTCTAACTACACGAATTCCTTGAAGTGCATAAGTCTCGATATTATCTCAACACTCCCCTTCACTTCTAGGAGTTCAGTGTAGTCACCCTGTTGACTCGAAAATGCCACTGAGCTGGTTGCAGTGATGAAATTTCTGACGTGTCAGCTTCTTAGTAAGCGAATCAGCGGCCATGTCGCTGGTGGGGCAGTAGACAAGGCGCATTCTCCCCTTGTCGATCGCGTCTTTTACGAAGAAGTAACGCAGCGAAATATGCTTCGTGCGATTGACGAAACCAGGCTTGTTGGCGATGGTAATTGCACTCTGGTTGTCGCACTGCAACGTGAACTGATTCGGCGTGACGAATTTTGCTTCGTCAAGCAATTCCTGCAGGTATAGACCTTCGCGAGTTGCAGCACAAGCAGCGATGAATTCTGCTTCAGCCGATGAAAGTGACACTAGTTCCTGTTTCGAGGAATTCCAGGAAATCGGACCAATC
Organism: Closterium sp. Naga37s-1; assembly: GCA_947471745.1. NCBI lineage: Eukaryota > Viridiplantae > Streptophyta > Zygnematophyceae > Desmidiales > Closteriaceae > Closterium > Closterium sp. Naga37s-1. The sequence goes on along the minus strand of CANJKZ010000170.1, from coordinate 2,428,336 downwards.
GGCTCGAGACGAAAAATATAACCCGTGCGTGACCGTCGATCTGACGTGTCGCCAGCGTGGTCCGCGTCAACGTACCCACTGAGGTACATTTTGTCGGTCGGCTTCCTAGCATTGAAAATTAATCCGAGTGTTGGTGTAGAGACGAAGTAGCGTAGCGCACGCTGTAAGTCGAGAGAGTGTTCTTCTTTCGGGCAGCGTAAAAACTGCGCAAGGTGACTTGCGACGTAGGCAAGATCAGGGCGACAGGTGACTGCTGCGAAAAGAAGACATCCCAGCTGCTGCTGATATAGTTGAAGACCAGCTGCTGACAAATTTTTCAGATTGGGAACGTGCCCGGTGAGTGTAGACCGATAAGGTGTAGCAACGAAATCCGTGGGAATGTTGAAACGCTTAGCGAGTGACTCCGCATATTTCGAAGCCGTGAGATGAATAGCGGAAGAAGTTCGCGAAACGTTTAACCCCAGAAATTGAGTTACTTTAGTGGAAATGGTTAAGTCAAGTGACTTCTTCAAATCGGCTTCGATACGATCTCCCAGCGAAGTCGACGAACTGACGTAGAGAATGTCGCCCACGTAAGCTACTAACAACGCATAGCCCCCCTTGTCGTCTAGCCGGTACATCCCGGGATCGTGCGGCAGTTGTCGAAACCCAATCTCCGTCAGCTTCTTGTTCAAATGCTGCTGCCACAGTCGCGGTGCTTGTTTGATTCCGTACAGTGATTTTTTGAGCTTACAGACACTTGGCGGATTTGTCGGATAGGTGTGCGGATATTCGACGTAGATTTCGGCATCGACGTCGGCGTACAGAAAAGCGTTGGAAACATCGATTTGTCGAAGTGGAAAATTCTTCGCGGCTGCTTCGCAAAGAACGAGTCGAACACTCGTATGTCGACTGACCGGGGCGAAAGTAATGTCAGAATGTTATAATTGTCTAGCCTGCAGTGGGGTACTCCATAGTGAGTACAGCCCAATTAGGGTTTGCTATATGTATCCAACTGCTTGCTAGTGAACCTCCTCTTTCTTCATTCTTACTTTCTACTGCTAGTTCTGACATGCTATCAGAGCAGGTCGATCCCCTTGGGTCGATCCTGTGGGTGGGCCCAACACCTCACTGCTTCCGCTGCTACTGCTACTCTGTGTGTTGCACGCCCCGTGGCGTGCGACGGATTTTTCATCCCGCCGCGCGCTCGGAGCGTGCGGCGGTTTTCTGCCCGCCGTGCGCCCCGAGGCGCGCGGCGGTTTTCTGCCCGCCGTGCGCCCCGAGGCGCGCGGCGGCTTTCTGCCCCGTCACTCCGCGCGTCGCTCCCGGGAGGCGCTGCGACGGGCGACGGGGACCCGCGCGTCGCCCCCCGTCGCCCGTCGCGGCCTGCGCGACCTGCGTAGGGCCCGCGCGCGGCCCGTACAGCCTGCGCGCGGCCCGTACGGGCAGCGCCAGGCCCGCGCGCGGCCTGTACGGGCTGCGCCAGGCCCGCGCGCGGCCCGTACGGGCAGCGCCAGGCCCGCGCGCGGCCCGTACGGGCTGCGCCAGGCCAGGGCGCGCCTCGGGCCGCCCGCCCGCGGCTCGTACGGGCTGCGCCAGGCCCGTGGGCGCCCTGTTTCCTCTTCCCCTGCGCTGCCCGCTGTCCCCCGTGCTTCTGACGGCGCCCCACCCCTGCTGCTGCCCGTTCTCCTGAATTAGGGTTTGGGGTGGGGGGTATGGGGGTGCAGTTTCTGTGTGCCGTCCCCTGCTCCTCCTCCTCCTCCGTCTCCCAGTGCTGCAGCTGCCGCTGAGGGGGGTGGATCTGTTGGAGCCGTCGGAGTGGTACTAAGGGGTGAAGGGGGAGTGGAGCTAGGGGTGAAGCAGGGGGTGTGTGTGAGAGGGGTGTGGGACGGTCGGGGGAGGTTGAGTGGAGGCTGCTGTCTTGTCGTCCGCAGCACCTGTAGTCCGGGGCGCACTGTCCTGGTAGCCCAGAGAGTCTGCTGCGCCTGTCGCCCGTGGGTCCGTTGCTCCTGTAGCTCCTCGTAGCCCGTGAGCCAGTTACTCCAGTAGTCCGGGGCGCTGTCTCGGTAGCCACTGTGCCAGCAGCTCCTGTTGCCCGTGTGTCTGCAACTTCAGCCGTCGTCTCCCATCTTCTATCCTCGCACAGTCCCTCCTCCTCCTCACTTGCCCGCTGTGATTACCTCTAGCTTTGCTTATAATTGTGAACTATTACTATGCTTGCTTGTTGTGCTGATTACACCCCACTTTGGCTATGGGGGTGTGTCAGAATGTTATAATTGTCTAGCCTGCAGTGGGGTACTCCATAGTGAGTACAGCCCAATTAGGGTTTGCTATATGTATCCAACTGCTTGCTAGTGAACCTCCTCCTTTCTTCATTCTTACTTTCTACAGCTAGTTCTGACAAGTAAGTGTGTAGTCGATCCCATGAGTCTAATCAAAATCACGAACCACCCATCGTGCCTTGTGTTTCTCGTAAGTACCATCCGCTTTAGTCTTCACCCTGAAGACCCACTTACCGGTAAGAACATTTTTGTTTACCGTTTTTTCAATAGGTATAAGATCCCAAGTTCCCCTTTTCTCCAGGGCAGCAAGTTCGCGATCCATCGCTTCACGCCATTTTTCGCGATGAGGCCCTGAGAGAGCTTGTCGGGCAGTTTTCGGCTCCAAATTCACTGTAGAACTGTGCTGTACCGCTGCTGCGAGTCCCAGAATTTGCAGTCCGGTCTGATAATGTGGATTATCGTCGGTGCGACCTGCGAAATTGACAGAATCATTCTGGTCTCCACTTGCCCCCCCAATTTCGTCAGGGTTGACACGGATGCTGCTATCGGAAACCACCGGCATTGGTTGGCGTTGTTCATCCACGAGGTAAGAATGATGAACATCCCGAACATCCTCAGGTGCCGCGTCAGCAAGAGGAATAAACTCCGGAATTCCGGATGACGTGACAGGGACAGGTGGGTCGGGAGCAGCTTCACGTGCACCATCAGAGTCAGGTTCTTCGCGGGCAGCAATTTCGACATCGGCGTTAGCAAACGAACGAACACCGTGGAAAAGCGTGGCAGGGTTTTGCTGCGAAGCAAGATGCTGTTCGAAGACGGGCAGCGTCAGATTCTCGTAGAAAATACAGTCGCGAGCAGGAACAAGGAGACGACTGCGATAGTCCATGATACGCCAGGCAGTTTTTCAATGCCGAGATGCAGCCCCCACTTAGCACGCTGATCAAACTTCCCGAGCGGAGCGGTAGGAGGACGGTACTGAACAACACATCCGAAAACACGAAGTAATTTAGTTGTACCCAACTTGCCCGTCCACAGCAAGTGGGGTGATGCGTTGTTGGGCAGGGCCGAGGACGAAAGAAGATTGTGCAACAGCGTTGCATGGTCCATGGCGAAAGGCCAGTAGAGTGGGCCGAGTTGAGCCTGGGCAAGGAGGGCTCGCATCTTCTCTTGCAGAGTCCTGTTGAGCCTCTCTGCTACGCCACTCTGCTGATGAGCGTGAGGCAACGAAAAAAGTCGTCTTATCCCGCGTTCTTGCAGATAGGCTGTGAACTCAGTACTGCGATACTCGCCGGCGCCGTCACACTGAAACGCCTTGAGCTTAGTATCAGACTCTCGTTCGGCGAGAGGAAGCCAGGTGCGGAAAGCTGTAAACGCAAGAAAACGGTTAGTCATGTTTCCAGTCCAAACGTAACGAGTAGAAGCGTCTGTAAATGTGATAACGTAGCGTTCGCCGTTGAAACCATCCGCAGGTAAGTTGAGTATATCGCTGTAAACCTTATCCATCAGATGATAATCTTCAGCGCCAGGGAAATGAGTCGGGAACGGCTCGTGCGACAGGTTCGCCGCAGGGCAGATGGTGCAGGGTGCCGGGCGATTTACCGGCTTCAGTTCGAGACCGCTCAGTAAGAGTAACGAATTTTTGTCAAGCACTGCAGCCTTGATCGTGTTGTTTAGCGTAAACTGCGATGGATGACCAAGTCGTTTGTGCCATGTTTCTCCCGTGGCTTTGTGACCTTGTGCGCGCAGGTAATACTCGGCGTTAGCGAAGAACGACAACAGAAGCTGATGACCATCGGAGCGGATCTGATCGAAAGCAGGTGCGACGTAACGAGTAAGATTTGGTGGTGGAACACGAACCTCAACATCCACGTACTCGCCTGGAGCAAGTACTAACTCGCCGCTTTCTTGATCAGATGCTGCAGGTACAGGTTCAACTCCAACGAGACGACCCGAGTCAAGAATCTCCATATCAGCGATGCGTTGTTCAGCTTCAGCGAGAAGACCAGCATCGCGTTCAGCAGGCGTCTCGCCCCAAGTTGTTTCATCAGGTTCGTCAGCCCCCCAGATGCCGTCATCAGTCGGCATGTTCGTCGGATCACCCCAACCTTCAACTGCAGCCATGTACTCCCGGGAGTTCTGAACATCATTCAAGTCTTGATCGTCGAAGGTCAACATGACGACGGCAGCCGTGGTTGAAGACGTCGGGACAACTCCCTCACGTGGAACTGTATCGTCGGTTTAATTAATGTCGTCGCGATGCTCCCAAGGACCAAGCGAGAGAATGTTATCAGAGTCGGCAGTAGTGCGCTCAGGTATGAAGTTTAAAACGAAAACACCGTTTTGCTCAACTGCCGTGCCGAGTTTCTTTTCACCGTATTTCAGAGTGAATTTTCCAGGTTCACCGAGAAGTGTAATCCCGTTCTTCATGAGCTGTGCAGATGACATGAGGTTGAAGCCAAGCCGAGGGACCAGAAGAACTTCGTTCAGGTGAAGACTGAAGTCTTCTTCAACTGAGTCCAGAACAATACTTCCCATCCAGTGAGCTGTAAGTCGTTGGTTATTGGCAACCGTGACGACAACGGGATTCTCCAGACGGCGTTGATTCACGATGAAACGCGTCTCTAACGAACACATGTGCTGACCGCAGCAACTGTCGAGGTACCAAGTATTGGGACCTGCAATGGTATGTGCAAGATTTGCATAGACCTCAGGTGGAATCGGTGTGTTGAGTTCGTTGTTGAACCGGTTGTGAATCCGCTCTTCAGCATCAGGATCATAAACCGTTGAAACTGATGTCATGCAATTAATAACTGCTTTTGTTTGTGTCTTGGCAGGTGCAGTAGTCGGCTTCGCAGAGTTCAGCTTCGCAGTATTCTGCTTCTCAGCGTCTGGCTTCTCTGCTTCCGGCTTCTCTGCTTCACTTGAAGAATCTTTGTTATATTTCGACGCAGACCGCTTCCAAGATGGTTTGTCTTTCGACCAGCAGGTATCAATAGTGTGTCCTGGTTTTCGACAAAAAGAACAAACGGGCTTGTGACGTGTATTAGAATAAAAACTGACTGTACTGTTTACCATCTTTTTCCCTCCTCGAGCGTTGTGCAGATCCATATCCTGCTGCTCGGCGATGAGAGCGGCACAGAGTGCCCCCTCGGACAACTGTGCTTGCATCCGAAGTATAGAGCGACACTGTCGCCATTCTGGTCCAAGACCCGCGAGTAGCACCGTGTGAAACATAGCGTCGGGGAAGTACCCTCCACACATCTGAAGTTGGTCGCGCAGATTTCTAGCGCGGTTGATATACTGCGTCACCTTCCCACCGTTTATCATCTGTATATTTGACAGCTGCGTCAAAATTTTACTCTGGTTGACAGTATCCTTTGCCATGTGAACCCCTTGCAGGTATAACCAAGCTGCTTCAGCGAGAGCGGCACTGTTACGAAAAGAACGAATTCCGAGCTGTTCAGTCGGTGTCAGATTACGAACGAGAACTGTGTATGCAGTCAGCGACGCCGATCGAAAAGTGGCTTGTTGAAGTGGTGACCCGTGAGATGGAAATGGTGCTGTGCCGTCATACAGCTGCCAGAACCCCGCGGTCTGAACAAGAAGCTCAAACTCAAAGCTCCAGGTATAAAAATCTTGACCGTTAAAAGGCATTGTCGTTTTGTTTTTTGTTGGATTTGCAGAAGCAGGAATATAATTTCCAGTACCGTCAGCTAATTGTAGCTGATAGAGTGATGGCACTTGTGACCCTTGTTGTGGTTGTTGTCCTTGTCCAGCAGGACCAAAGGAGAAAGAGTTGTTCGACCCATCACTTCCTTGTGGCATCTGACCACGCTGATAACTGGAGCCATCAATGCTCATCGGAGTTGGAAACATCTGGTTAAGCGACAAGACGGCAGCATTAACACGTTGTTGAAGATTTGCTGGTTGGTAAGCACCTTGATATTGGTAAGGTCCAGTCGGAACGAAGTTAGACTGTTGTCCCGGTTGACTTGAAGAACCAGGGACTGCAGCTGCAGCTGTTGAGGCTGCTGATGCTGCTGTTGCGGCGGCTGCTGTCGATGATGCCGCTGCTGTAGTTGTGTGTACGGGCTGACTGCTCAATGGCATGCCGTACATCGGTTGTTGCTGATATTGTTGTTGTTGTTGTTGTTGTTGTTGTTGTTGTTGCTGCAGATGTGAATTATCAGCAGCTGGAGACGCTGTTGGGCGTGATGGGCTCGTAACAGAAGAGCCATTGTTGGACCTTGGAGATCCAGACATAGTTGTAGAGTAGGCAGGTGGAAGCTGTTATAATCCTAAGTTGCTCTCATACCATGATAGATTTTAAACTGTCTGAATAGGATCGTAGTCTTAGGATAGTAGCTTCCTGTAGCAGTGGAAGTCTTTATATGAGTGACTTGTAACAGGATCAAAAGTCTCTGAAATCAAGTATATTATAAAATGACAAGCATACAGAATATATACTAGGATAAAGTACCTGTTCGCCTACTGTACTGTGCTGTTCTTATCTTGAAACGGTACGTAACTATTCGCGAAACCTACGGCTACTGATGACGTCATCCTAGGGCGTGTAGCGCTTTGCTGACGTCAGCCTATCGGTACTTTTACTGTTCTAACTACACGAATTCCTTGAAGTGCATAAGTCTCGATATTATCTCAACACGAGGAACTCCATCCTCTTGATGCTTGTGGGGTGTCGAATCCAATGGCTCATAATCTTTTCGGGCTCCATGATCGGCTCCGATGCAGGGCGAGTCATGGATGGTGGGCGGTGACGAGGCAGTTGGCTCGTGGTTGGGATGTAAGGGCGAAGCAGGCTGACGTAGAATGATGGGCGGATGTACCAGTCTGTCGGTAACAGTAAATCGGCTGTAAATGGGGTGATAATGTGGCTGATTTGGAATGGTCCACAGTAGCGTGGTCGTAATTTCGGTACGACGGGCGGTCTTAAGTTCTGTGTGTCGAGCAGTACGTAATCCCCTAACTGGTACGTGACTGGGCGGCGGTGGCGGTCAGCATTTCATTTTGCGATGACGTTGGCTTTTTTAATTGCTTCTGCGGCTCTGGTGCGGGCAAGTTGCAGAATCTCGGCGAATTGCTGTGCGCGTGGCGTTGGGTTGTCCGGACTCGGTGTCATAGGCACTGTTGGGTTTTGCCTGTAGTTCAGGTAAAATGGGGACTGCTGCGTCGTTGCTGACGTGGCGTTGTTGTATGCGAACTTGATCAGCGGCAGCTGCTGCTCCCATGTTGTCGGGTCGTCGCACGTGGCACGAATCAATTGCTCCATCGTCTGATTCGTCCGCTCTGTTTAACCGTCGGTCTCGGGGTGGTACGACGAGCTGAACTGTAGACTGGTCCCGAACTGCTCCCAGAGGTTCTTCCAGATTTTGCTCGTAAACTCCGTGTCGCGGTCGCTGGTGATTGCGGCTGGTATCCCGTGCAGTCGAACGACGGTTGCGATGAACAGGCGAGCGGTTTCTTCGGCTGAGATCGATTTCCTGCACGCAGCGAAGAGAGCCATTTTCGTCAGTCTGTCAACAATGACCGTTACCGCGTCGTTACCCCCAGGGTTCGAAGGTAATCCCGTGATGAAATCCATGGTAACCTACTGCCAGGCGCGCTCGGGCGGTGGAATCGGCTGCAACTGACCCGCCTTTCTTTTTCGCGAGCTCTTCATCACCTGACGCGTAGGATACGAGCCCACGTGGTGATGTACATCGGTCAACATCTGCGGCCAGTAGTAATACCGCTGCAGTTGCTGTCGCGTTTTTTCTACCCCAAAGTGACCCGAGGTATCCCCGTCGTGTGCCTACCGTGGTAGTAGTTCCCTCAGTAGTGAGTACTGTTAGAATCTTAGGCGAGAATGATTGACTAGGAAAAGGTAAGGGGTACAAGTAGAATGTCGAGAGAATGCTGTACCCCCTAAGGCTAAACCCACTATAGCCTAGACAAATGTAAACACATGAACTAAGCCTAGATATAACTAAGCATATATGTTTGACACACCCCCATAGGCAAAGTGGGGGATAGCCAGAACAAGTAATGGTCACAAGACCAGTCAAGAAAAGCAAAGCAAGCTCAGGGTGGATCACAAAGTCACCACACAGTCCGAGCACAAGCAAAGGGCCACAAGGCCAGTTCACATGCAGAATTATATACAGAGAACAAACAATACAGTGATCATACCCTAACAAGTGCAAGCATGCAGGTATATAGATAGATCACAGTACAGGCAGAGTCAGGCAGTAAGTAAGTGAGGCAAAGTAGGCACAAGGCCTAACAGAGTAACAAAGCGCTGATGGTCACTAGGCGGAAGTGCCTTGGTGAAGACATCAGCAGTGTTGGCCCGAGTGGCCACGTACGCTAGACGAAGCTGACCACGCTGCTGCAACTCTCGAGCAAGGAAGTATCGCAGAGCGATGTGCTTCGTTCTCTGCTCCAGTCTGTGCTCCTGACACAAGGCTATCATGGCCTTGTTGTCTACGTACAGGACTGGAGGCGAACGAGGCTGCTCTCCCAAGTCGGTCAGCAAGTAGGTGAGCCAGCGTAGCTCCTGAGCAGCCATGGCTCCGGCGTAGATCTCAGCCTCACAGCTGGAGCTGAGAACTGAAGACGAGCGGGTAGACCGCCAAGAAACCGAGCCGGACCCAAGGCTGAAGGTGTAACCCTGCGACGACCGCTGCGTAGCTGAGTCGTCAACCCAGGAGGCGTCTGCATGACCAGTGAGGACAACAGGACCCCGTCCTCCAAGCACAAGCCCCATGCCCGACGTACTGCACAGGTAACGCAGTACCCTCTTCGCAGCATCCCAGTGCACCTCTCGGTGCCTACCGGGAGCCACGTAGCGAGCCAGAAGGCTGAGAGGGTACGCGAGGTCAGGTCGAGTGCACGTCATCAGGTACATGAGGCAACCCACAAGCTCTGGGTACGGACCACCTCGGCTCTACGGACTCGTCCGAAGGTGGAGCTGAGAGCGAGTGGCTGGTAGACAGAGGAGTGAGCTGTGGCGAGGAGTACTGGAAGCCGAAGCGCTGAAGGACCTGGTGCACCATGTGTGACTGAGTCAATGTGATGGTGCGCTGTGCTCTGTCCCGGGTGACCTGCAGGCCAAGGTAGCTGCGCAGTTCACCCAGGTCAGTGCAGGTATGTCTCTTCTGCAGCTCGGACTTCACTAGGGTCAGTGCCTCAGTGTCAGCCGTGGCAAAGACGAGGTCGTCGACGTACACTAGGACGTAGAAGGGCGGCAGCGAGGTGTCGGTGCGTAGAAACAGCGACGGGTCTGCTGTAGAAGGAACAAACCCAAGAGCCGCAAGTGTAGTCCTGAGTGTGTCGTGCCACTCGCGAGGCGCCTGGCGGAGACCGTAGACTGGCCGGCGGAGGCTCCACTGGGTACCTGTAGGAAAAGACCCAGTGAAACCAGGTGGTCGGCGCAGCCAGATCTCCTCGTGCAGGCTGCCCTGCAGGAAAGCAGTACTGAAGTCCAGGGAGTGTAACTCGTAGTCACGCTGAGCAGCTACGTGCAGCAACACCCGAAGAGTAGTCATCTTCGGGGTGGGGGAGAAGGTCTGGAAGTAGTCAACTCCCTGTCGCTGACTGAAACCTCGAGCAACGTAGCGCGCCTTGAAGGCAGGCAGAGAACCCGGCGGCCGCTTCACCCTGAAGATCCACATGCCATCGACTATGTTCACCCCAGGTGGGGGAACCTCGTCGACGTAAGTGCCTGTGGACTTCCAGGGTGCCATCTCGGCATCCATCGCTGCCTGCCACTGAGAGGAGTAAGGACCCATAATCGCGTCTGCGTAAGAGCGCGGGGTCGGGATGTGTGGAGCATCCGGGTCTCCCTCAGGGGCAAGCAGCAAGGAGGCGAAACGAGATACAGCAGCTGCAAGACACTCAAAGTCCTCCTGCCTGTCCTCAAGGACGTGCGTGCCAAGAGCACACTAACCCCCGACGGACGGAGGACTGGCAGGCACAGACTCAGCAACTAGAGCAGAGGCGTAGTCGAGACGGCAGGCAGCAGCAAAGTCAAGTAGCTCAGCAACGAGAGCAGAAGCAGCAGCAGACTCAAAGGACGGGTCAGTGACAGCAGTGGCAAGGAGATGAGCGACAGTGGGACTGGCAGCACGCGCTCGGTCAGACTCAGGGTCAGGGACCGCAGGAAGAGAGGACTCAGAAGGAGCAAGTAGAGGAGCACACAGTGGAACAGAGGAAGGACGGAGTGCCATGGTGTGTGTGCCTGGGAAAGGAGGAGGACGCGGACGAGGAGCACGACGAGCAGTGTGAACAGGCGAGACAGGACGAGACGCAGGCTCACGACGCTCTGTAAGACCTCCGGACTGCTCAGTGTAAGGAGAGGGAACAGGCAGTGGGGAGGCTGGCTGTAACGGTGGCTGCGACTGGTCAGGCGGTGGACACAGGAAGGGAGGAGGAAGACCAGTAGAAGACGGGACACCAAGAACCTGCTGAAGCAGGGGAACGAAGTACAGGCGCGGCCGCACAGTGCCTCCAGCACCAGGGTCAACAACAGCTCCTGCACCTCCAGCGCCTCCTGCGCCAGGGCCTCCAACTCCAGCCACACCAGCTCCAGCGCCTCCGGCGCCAGCTGCTCCAGGCTTCGTAGGGTCTCCAGCTCCAGTAGTAACAACAACACCTCCAGCTCCAGCGTCTCCAGGCTCGCCAGCTCCGGGAGCCCCACTCCGACGGTGTGCTCGCTGAACAAGCCACTCACGCAGCTGCTGCGAGGACAGTCACGGTGAAGCACCAGCAGGACCTCCAGACGAAGCAGCACCCCGAGGCTCAGCACCCCCAGACTCCGCACCCTCCGACTCAGCACCCTCAGGCTCCGCACCCTCCGACACAGCACCCCCAGGCTCAACACCCTCAGGCTCAGCACCCCCAGACCCAGCACCCTCAGATCCCGCACCCCTCGGCTCCGCAACCCCAGACGCAGCACCCCCAGACGCAGCACCTGGAGCAGCACCTGAGATGACAGCTACCTGAACAGGCGCAGTACCAGGGAGAGGGTCTACCTGAGACACTCCCGAGGGAGCAGGGCCCTGGGGCGGGAGGGGGTCTACCGGAGGCGGACTGGGAGCAAGGAAGAGCGGCGGGGGCGGGGAAGGGGCAGAGCGGTAGGGGAAGAGACGGTAGAAGGGAACCGACTCGTCGAACGTGACGTCCTGAGAAGGGAGGACACGGCGCGAGGTGGGGTGGTAAAACTGCCAGCCAGGCGCATCAGGGACAAAGCCAAGGAAGACGCAGGGAATAGCGCGGGCGGAGAGCTTGTCCGCGGACGTATCGCGAACAAAGGCACGAGAACCCCAGACCCGGAACACCAACGCATCGCCAACCTTCCCCGTCCAACGCAGTGTGGGCGAGGTCTCCGGCAAGGAGACATGGGGCCAAAGGTTGAGCTGATGCGCAGCGTACCGGACCGCAAACGGCCACAGAAAATGGGGAGCGGCCGCATGAATCATGGAGGTACGAGCGACCTCCATGACTAAGCCAATGCGGCGCTCAGCAATCCCATTTTGCTGAGGGGAGTCCGGAAGCGTGAACGACTGGGTGATGCCCTCCCCATGACAAAAGTCCTGCAAGAGGTCGGAGGAGAACTCACCACCTCTGTCAGAGTGCAGACGCAGGACAGGAAGGTCCTGGCCGAAACGCTCTCGCAGCTGGAGACGGACTGTGCGGATCCAAGGGATCAAGACAGCAGAGACTTCACCCTTGCTGCGCAACGGGAAGACTGTGGTGTATTGCGTGTAGTCGTCAACTACCAGCAGAAAGTAGCGCTCGCGGCCCTGTCCACTGACGCGGGCTGGGCCCCACACGTCCATGTGGAGGGTCTGCAGGGGAGCAGTCGTCGGGGGAAACGAGGAGGAGTGAGGAGCGGCGCGCTGCCGTCCCTCGACGCAAGGAAGACAGGGCGGGGCAGGCGATGGCGGCAGGGGAGGCAGAGACCTGGGGAGACCAGAGAAAAGGAGACGGGAGTGCATGCCACGAAGGCGTGGCAGGGAGGGGTGACCCAGGTGGTGGTGCCAAAGAAGAGTCTGGTGCGACAGGAGGCGACACGAGCAAGAGGCGGCTACCTGACCTGACGCGGACACCTGAGCAGACGCAGCGACCTGAGGAGGCTCGGTAGCCAGTGTGTACAGACTCGACCCTGGCCGACGAGTGAACGTAGCCAGGTGACGTCCCGTTCGCGTGCACGCGCAAATCGACACACGCTGACCCCCAGGAGTGGTGGTAGTGACCATCGCATCCTGAAGGGCAGCGGTACTCACCAAGTTCGTAGAGAACGAGGGGAGGTGAAGACCTGACAGAGAGCCGGACGGAACCGCCGGACACGGGAGGACAATGGAGGAACGGGCAATGACCGGGCCACCAGAGGGATCAGCCAGTCTGACCAGAACAGGTGCAGGAAGAGGAGTGAGAGTGGTGCTGTCACGAAAGAAACAGCGCGAGGCGCCGGAGTCTAACGTGAAGGTGTGCAGGGCCTCAGCAGGCGCAGTACCAGGGGGAGTACCAGACGCACTAGCACCTAGAGCAGCAACGGCTATACCTGGGTCAGGCGGCACACACCAGTAACAGTCACCCTCAGCACTAAAAGACAAAGCATACATGGCAGAGATAATAACATCAAAGTCTAGGTCAAAGATGGCAACTCCCGACCTAAGCAACTCCGCCCAGCGAGGGCGCTCGACGTCATCACCAAACTCAGTGCGCCAGGCGTCGTCAAGGCAGGCAAAGCAGCGGCGCTCAGTGTGAAACCGCCCGCATGTCTTGCCCGCACGGGCACCCGTGCGAATGACATACGGGCAGGTCTCACTACCCTCGCCCGCCCCACGCTGAACCAACCACTCACGGAGCTGCTGAGGCGTCTGAGTCTCGCTCCGAAGCTGCTGCTGCTGGCCCCGACCGCCACCAGGGCCTCCACGCTGAGGTCCAGACCGACTACCACTGGTCCCACTGCCTCCACTGCCGCCACCCCCTCCGCTGCCTCCACCGCCGCCACCAGAGCCTCCACCTCCGCCACCGGTCCCACCGCCGCCACCACCTCCACCGCCTCCACCTCCTCTACCACTGCCCCCACTGCCACGCCCACTGCCACCTCCACCACCACCGCTGCCTCCTCCACTACCCCGGCCACCCTTGCCCTTGCTGTTGCGGCGCTTCGTACTAGTCGAAGCAGCACCGACGTCCTCAGGAACAGAGACGTCTGCAGCAGCAGCAGAGGCGAAGGAGGAGGAAAGGGGGGAGGGGGAGCACCCCTCAAAGAAGGGTGAGCGCGGGGTGCCACGAGCAGCACCTACAGCAACTGCACTAGTCTCAGCTGCGAGGAGATGCTGCTCGAGGAGGTCAACAGTGAGGGAAGTGGGGTCGAGGGTGAGGAAGTGGTCCCTGACAGAGCGAAGGGAGTCAGGGAGGCGAGTGACTATGAAGTAGAGGGTGATGAACATGGGGGGCTGGTTCGTGAGAAGGAACTCAGCAGGAACGGTAGCGCAGTAGCGAGCGTCGCTAGTGCGCAGGTGGGTAACCAGGTCCGCTACTGTGGCAAAAGCCGACAGCTCAGGGAACAGGTAGGGCAGTAGAAGTCTGCCAAGAGCAGCAGTGGCAGGGGAGGAGTAGCGAGCAACGACAGCGTCGTACAAGGCCTGTGCTGTCCTGTGCTCGCCAAAGTGAGCACATTCTGTTGCGGGCAGGTGGTTGCGAATGGCCAAGCGGGCAGTAGCGTCACGAGAGAGCCACTGGGAACGAGTCAAAACGTCAACTGTGGCGGGAGGGGCTGGAGCGGCACCGGACACGAGGTCAAACAGTGAGACACTGTCCCGACTGTCGCTCAGTAGGTACAGTTGCAGATCGTCGTGCCACGTGTCAAATGCTACAGGTCTACCCTCCGGGTCGAACGGGAGAACTCGAAGCAACGCCATAGGGGCAGAGGAGCCTGGGGGCCACGGGGCCAAACAAGGGGCCGGGGGGCCTAGGGGGGGGCCGAGGGGCCTAGGGGGCCGAGGGGCCAAACAAGGGGCCGGGGGGGCCGGGCGCCGGTCTCTGAGGTGGGGCCGAGGGGCCTAGGGGCCGCGGGGCCAAACAAGGGGCCGAGGGGCCTAGGGAGGGCCAAGGGGCCTAGGGGGGCCGAGGGGCCAAACAAGGGGCCGAGGGGCCTAGGGGGGGGCCGAGGGGCCTAGGGGGGGGCCGAGGGGCCTAGGGGGCCGAGGGGCCAAACAAGGGTCCGGGGGGGCCGGGCGCCGGTCTCTGAGGTGGGGCCGAGTGGCCTAGGGGCCGCGGGGCCAAACAAGGGGCCGGGGGGCCTAGGGGGGGCCGAGGGGCCTAGGGGGCCGAGGGGCCAAACAAGGGGCCGGGGGGCCGGGCGCCGGTCTCTGAGGTGGGGCCGAGGGGCCTAGGGGCCGCGGGGCCAAACAAGAGGCCGAGGGTCTAGGGGGCCGAGGGGCCAAACAAGGGGCCGGGGGGGGGGGGCCGGGTGCCAGTCTCTGAGGTGGGGCCGAGGGGCCTAGGGGCCGCGGGGCCAAACAAGGGGCCGGGGGGCCTAGGGGGGGCCGAGGGGCCTAGGGGGCCGAGGGGCCAAACAAGGGGCCGGGGGGCCGGGGGGCCGGGCGCCGGTCTCTGAGGTGGGGTCGAGTGGCCTAGGGGCCGCGGGGCTAAACAAGGGGCCGGTTGGCCTAGGGGGGGCCGAGGGGCCTAGGGGGCCGAGGGGCCAAACAAGGGGCCGGGGGGGGGGGGGGGGGGGGGGGGCGGGTGCCAGTCTCTGAGGTGGGGCTGAGGGGCCTAAGGGCCGCGGGGCCAAACAAGGGGCCTAGGGGGCCGAGGGGCCAAAGCAGGTACAGGGCCTGGCGCTGGGCACGTGCAGGGCCGGGTGCTGGGCAGGTACGGGGCCGGGCGCTGGGCAGGGACGGGGCCAGGCACTGGGCAGGTACGGGGCCGGGCGTCGGTCTCTGATGTGGGGCCGAGCGGCCTAGGGGCCGCGGGGCCAAACAAGGGGCCGGGGGGCCGGGCGCCGGTCTCTGAGGTGGGGCCGAGTGGCCTAGGGGCCGCGGGGCCAAACAAGGGGCCGGGGGGGGGGGCCTAAGGGGGGGGCCGAGGGGCCTAGTGGGTCGAGGGGCGAAACAAGGGGCCGGGGGGGCCGGGCGCCAGTGTCTGAGGTGGGGCCGAGGGGCCTAGGGGCCGCGGGGCCAAACAAGGGGCCGAGGGGCCTAGGGGGGGCCGAGGGGCCTAGGGGGCCGAGGGGCCAAACAGGTACAGGGCCGGGCGCTGGGCAGGTACAGGGCCTGGCGCTGGGCAGGTACGGGGCCGGGCGCGAGGCTAGGTACGGGCCGAGCGACGGGCTAGGTACGGGCCGGGCGACGGGCTAGGTACGGGCCGGGCGACGGGCTAGGTACGGGCCGGGCGCGGGCGACGAAGTCGACGGGGCCAGCGGGGCCGAGGCGACGAGCTAGGTACGGGCCGGGCGACGGGCTAGGTACGGGCCGGGCGCGGTCGACGAAGTTGACGGGACCAGTGGGGCCGAGGCGACGGGCTAGGTACGGGCCGGGCGACGGGCTAGGTACGGGCCGGGCGCGGGCGACGAAGTCGACGGGGCCAGCGGGGCCGAGGCGACGGGCTAGGTACGGGCCGGGCGACGGGCTAGGTACGGGCCGGGCGACGGGCTAGGTACGGGCCGGGCGACGGGCTAGGTACGGGCAGGGCAGTAGGTGGTGGGCCCATTGAGATTAGGTCCTAAGACTTAATTGCTCTTAATACCATGTTAGAATCTTAGGCGAGAATGATTGACTAGGAAAAGGTAAGGGGTACAAGTAGACTGTCGAGAGAATTCTGTACCCCCTAAGGCTAAACCCACTATAGCCTAGACAAATGTAAACACATGAACTAAGCCTAGATATAACTAAGCATATATGTTTGACAAGTACGCGGGTACCCAAATGCGGTTGGTGCCTGTTTTTACGTAATAGTCTCCCTTGGCTTCTGCCAGTTGCTGTGAATTTCCGGTCGTGAAAAATGGTTCGGTGCGATATCCGTGCGTTAATAGGCATGTTAACAGTGGGTTGGTTTGGGTGAGTAGGATGGCGTGAAGTTGGGCGGTAGGGCGGGTGAGTGCGTCGGCGATATTTGATGCGCCTTTTTTGTATGTGACAGTGTAGTGGAAGTCCAACCAGCAGATCTGTCCTGGATTGAGATTCGGTTGGGCGCGAAGGTACTGTATGTGAGAATCATAGACGAAAGAATGAATGAACTAGAAATGAGATGGGTACATATAGGAAACACTTGAGTGTTGTACCCACTAAGAGCTACCCCACTACAGCCTAAATAGACCATAGCAGATATAAGTTTGACACACCCCCATAGGCAAAGTGGGGGAGAACAAGAGGTCACAAGACCAGTCAAGGAAAGCAAAGCAAGCTCAGGGTGGATCACAAAGTCACCACACAGTCTGAGCACAAGCAAAGGGCCATAAGGCCAGTCCACATGCAGAGTTATATAAAGGAAAGTAAACAGTACAGTGAACACAACCTAGCAAGTGTAAGCATGCAGGTATAAGTATATAGAGTACAGTACAAGCAGAGTCAAGAAGTCAACAAGTGAGGCACAGTAGGTACAAGGCCTAACACAGTACAGAAACGCTGATGATCACAAGGCTGAAGTGCCTTGGTGAAGACATCAGCAGTGTTGGCCTGAGAGGCCACGTAAGCAAGACGAAGCTGGCCACGCTGCTGCAACTCTCGAGCAAGGAAGTAGCGCAGAGCAATGTGCTTCGTTCTGTGCTCCAGTCTGTGCTCCTGACACAAGGCTAGCATGGCCTTGTTGTCAACGTACAGAACTGGAGGAGAACGAGGCGCCTCTCCCAAGTCGGACAGCAGGTAGGTGAGCCAGCGAAGCTCCTGTGCAGCCATGGCCCCAGCGTAGATCTCAGCCTCACAACTGGAGCTGAGAACAGAAGAAGAGCGGGTAGACCGCCAAGAGACAGAACCGGAGCCAAGGCTGAAGGTGTAACCCTGTGACGACCGCTGCGTAGCCAAGTCGTCAACCCAGGAGGCGTCAGCGTGACCAGTGAGGACAACTCGAGCCCGTCCTCCAAGCACGAGCCCCATGCCCGATGTACTGCACAAGTATCGCAACACCCTCTTCGCAGCATCCCAGTGCACCTTTCGGTGCCTGCCGGGAGCCACGTAGCGAGCCAGAAGGCTGAGAGGGTATGCAAGGTCAGGTCGTGTGCAAGTCATCAGGTACATGAGGCAGCCCACAAGCTCTGGATACGGGCCACTCGGCTCTACGGACTCGTCCGAAGGTGGAGCTGAGAGCGAGTGACCGGTAGGCAGAGGAGTGGACTGTGGCGAGGAGTAGGTGAAGCCGAAGCGCTGAAGGACCTGCTGCACCATGTGTGACTGAGTCAAGGTAATGGTGCACTGTGCTTTGTCCCGGGTGATCCGCAAGCCAAGATAGCTTGTGAGCTCACCCAAGTCTGTGCACGTGTGTCTCTTCTGCAGCTCGGACTTCACGTGGGCGAGTGCCTCCGTGTCAGCAGTAGCAAAGACAAGGTCGTCTACGTATACGAGAACGTAGAACGGCGGCAGAGTAGCGTCAGTGCGTAGAAACAGAGAAGGGTCAGCAGTGGAAGGAGCAAAACCAAGAACAGCAAGAGTCGTCCTGAGCGTGTCGTGCCACTCACGGGGCACCTGGCGGAGACCGTAGACTGGCCGCCGGAGGCTCCACTGGGTACCAGCAGGAAACGACCCAGTGAAGCCAGGTGGGCGGCGCAGCCAGATCTCCTCGTGCAGGCTGCCCTGTAGGAAGGCTGTGCTGAAGTCAAGCGAGTGGAGCTCGTAGTCACGCTGAGCAGCAATGTGCAGCAGTACCCGAAGAGTGGTCATCTTCGGGGTAGGGGAGAAGGTCTGAAAGAAGTCAACTCCCTGTCGCTGACTGAAGCCACGTGCAACGTAACGTGCCTTGAAGGCAGGCGGAGAACTCGGCGGCCGCTTCACCCTGAAGATCCACATGCCACTGACGATGTTCGCCCCAGGTGGGGGAACCTCGTTTACGTAGGTGCCTGTGGACTTCCAGGAAGCCATCTCTGCGTCCATGGCTGTCTGCCACTGAGAGGAGTAGGGACCCTCTATCGCCTCTGCGTAAGAGCGCGGGGTCGGGATGTCTAGTGCATCCGGGTCTCCCTCAGGGGCAAGCAGCATGGACACGAGATGAGGTGAAGCAGCAGCAAAACACTCAAGGTCCTCCTGTCTGTCCTCAAGGACGTCCGTGCCAAGAGCAAACTCACCCCCGACGGACGGAGGACAGACAGACGCAGACACAGACTCAGCAACAAGACTAGCGGCGTAGTCTAGGCGACAGGCTGCAGCAAAGTCAACAAGCTCAGCAACGAGAGCAGACGCAGCAGAGGACTCAAACAGAGGGTCAGTGACAGCAGTGGCCAGAAAGCGCGTGACAGTAGGACTAGCAGCACGAAGGGAGTCAGACTCCGGGTCCGGACCGTCAGGAAGAGAGGACGCAGGAGGAGAGGGCAGAGGGACACGCTGTGGAGCAGTAGAAGGACGCAATGTCATAGAGTGAGTGCCTGGGACAGGAGGAAGACGCGGACGCGAAACACGACCAGCGCGAACAGTACGGACAGGCGACGCAGGACGAGACTCAGGTGACACAGGACGAGACTCAGGCTCACGACGCTCCGTAAGACCTCTAGTCGGACCAGAGTAAGGAGAAGGACCAGGCAGCGGAGAGGCCGGCTGCAACTGCGACTGGGACTGGACCAGCGGTGGACTCAGGAAGGGAGGAGGAGGAGGACCCGGAGAAGGCGGGGAGCCAAGAACCTGCAGAAGGAGCGGAACGAAGTACGGCCGCGGCCGCGCAGCACCTCCAGAATCAGCAGAGACAGAACCGGTACCCTCAGCCCCAGGGTCTCCAGTCCCAGCAGCACCTCCAGCAGCACCAGCACCAGCACCACCAGTAGCTCCTGCAGCACCTCCAGCAGCACCAGCACCTCCAGTAGCTCCAGCAGCACCTCCAGTAGCTCCAGCAGCTCCAGCACCAGCAGCACCTCCAGCAGCTCCAGCACCAGCAGCACCTCCAGCAGCTCCAGCACCACCTCCAGCACCTCCAGCAGCCCCAGCACCAGCAGCACCAGCACCAGCAGCAACCCGACAGCGCCGAGAGTACCACTCACAAAGCCGCTGTGGAGAGAGGGGCTCCCGCCGCGACGGGACACCTAGAGCACCTCCAGACGCAGCACGCGCAGGATCAGCACCTCCAGACACAGTACCCTCAGGCGCCACACCCCCAGGCTCAGCACGCCCAGTTTCAGCACCCCCAGACTCAGCACCCCCAGACTCAGCACCCCCAGTCTCAGCACCCCTAGCAGCACCTGAGTCGACAGCTACCTCGACCGGCTCGGCAGGGTCTACCTGGGACACACCTGAGGGGGCAGGACCCTGGGAGGGGAGGGGGTCTACCAGGGGAGGACCTGGGGCGAGGAAGAGCGGCGGGGGGGGGGGAGAGGCAGTGCGGTGGGGAAAGAGACGGTAGTACGACACCGACTCGTCGAACGTGACATCCTGAGAGGACAGAACACGACGCGAGGTGGGGTGGTAGAACTGCCACCCGGGTGCGTCAGGAGGGAAGCCAAGGAAGACACAGGGAACGGCACGGGAGGACAGCTTGTCCGCTGTAGTATCGCGGACAAAAGCTCGAGATCCCCAGACACGGAACGCGGACGCATCGCCAACCTTCCCCGTCCACCGCAGAGTAGGTGTGGTCTCCGGCAAGGAGACACGAGGCTGAAGGTTGATCTGATGCGCAGCGTACTGAACCGCGAACGGCCACAGAAAATGGGGAGCAGCCGCATGGATCATGGACGTACGAGCGACGTCCATGACCATGCCAATGCGTCGCTCAGCAATCCCATTTTGCTGCGGGGAGGCCGGAAGCGTGAACGTCTGGCGGATGCCCTCCGAATGACAGAAGGCTCGCAGGAGGTCGGAGGAAAACTCCCCTCCTCTGTCCGAGTGCAGACGCAGAACAGGAAGGTCTGAGCCGAAACTCTCACTGAGCTGGCGACGAGCACCGCGGATCCAGTCGATCAACACCTCAGGAACCTCACCCTTGCTGCGCAAGGGGAAGACTGTGGTGTAACGCGAGTAGTCGTCAACGACCAGGAGGAAGTAGCGCTCGTGACTCTGTCCACGGACGCGGGCTGGGCCCCACACGTCCATGTGAAGAGTCTGCAGAGGAGCCTCTGTCGGAGGAAACGAGGAGGAGTGAGGGGCAGCGCGCTGCCGGCCCTCGACACAAGGAACACAGGTGGGGGCAGGCCCCGGAGGAAGGGGAGGGAGAGACCTGGGTAGACCCGAGACTAGGGCTCGGGAGGCCATACCTCGAAGGCGAGGCAGGGAGGGGTGACCAAGGCGTTGGTGCCACAGGAGGGTCTCGTGTGCCAAAGGTCGACACGAGCAGGGGGCAGGCGCAGGACTAGACCTGGACGTGGCAGCAAACACCTGACTGGACGCGGCTACCGGACCAGACGCAGAGACTGGAGGAGGCGCAGTAGTCAGTGTGTACAGACTCGACCCTGGCCGACGGGTGAACGTGGCCAGGTGGCGGCCCGTCCGAGAGCAAGTGCAGTGGGTCACACGCTGACCTCCAGGGTTGAACTGGTCAACCCACGCGTCCTGGAGGTCAGCTCCACTCACCAGGTTTGTAGAGAACGAGGGGAGGTGGAGTCCCGACAGCAAGCCCGACGGGGCCGCAGGACACGGTAGGACAGTGGAGGAGTGTGCAAGTACTGGGCCCCCTAAGGGGTCAGCAAGGGAGACTGCAACAGGCCGACTGAGCGGCGTGAGCGTGGTGCTGTCTCTAAAGAAAGAGCGCGAAGCACCAGAGTCAAGTGTGAAAGTGTGAAAGGACTCAGTAGGTGCAGTACCAGAGGGAGGAGGGGTACCAGCACCTGGAGCAGCAGACGCACTAGCACCTAGAGCAGCAGCCGCACTAGCACCTGGAGCAGCAGACACACTAGTACCTAGAGCAGCAGCCTCAGTGCCCGGGTCGGGCGGGACACGCAGGTAACAGTCACCCTCAGTAATATCAGCAAGAGCATACATAGCAGCAAGGATAGCATCAAAGTCTAGATCAAAGATAGGCACATTCTGCAGAAGCAGATCATGCCAACGAGGAAGATCAACAGCGTCAGGAAAGTGGGTACGCCAAGCGTCAGTCAGGCGGCCAAAGCAGCGCTGTGTGGTGTGTGGGAGACCACACACCTCCCCACTACGAGTGCCGGTGCGAAGAACGTACGCGCAGGGACCTGCACCCCCAGACCTCCCACGCCCAGCGTACCACTCACGAAGCTGCTGAACAGACGGGGTCTCACGGGTGCGCAGCTGCTGCTGACGCTGGCTGCCACCAAGGCCTCCACGCTGCGTGGCCGCACCGCGACCAGCACCACCTCCTCCGCTACCTCCACCACCGATGCCGCCGCCGCCACCTCCTCCACCACCACCGCCGCCACGGCCGCCACTGCCGCCACCGACGCCCCCACTCCCGGAACCACCCCCACCACCACCTCCACCTCCTCCACCTCCTTCACCGCTGCCTTCACCGCCCCCACCACCACCCCTGCTTCCCTTGCCCTTGCCAGTGCGGCGTCGCCCACTAGGGGCAGACGCAGCGCCGACCTCCTCAGTGCCAACGAGGTCGACAGCAGCAGCAGAGGCAACAGAGGGGAGAAGGGGGACAGGGGAACACCCCTCAAAGAAGGGGGTGCGACGGTCACCGCGAGAAGCACCAACAGCTAAGATACTCTTCTCAGCTGCAGCAAGGCGCTCCTCTAGCAAGTCGACAGTCAGCTCGGTAGGGCAAAGGGAGAGAAAGTGATCCCTGACTGAGGAGAGAGAGTCAGGGAGGCGGGTGACTAGGTAGTAAAGGGTGATGTACATGGGGGGGGAGTTCGTCGGAAGAAACTCAGTGGGAAGGGCAGCGCGGTAGCGAGCGTCACTAGTGCGGAGGTGAGCAACTAGGTCAGCAACTGTGGAAAAGGCGGCAAGGTCAGGAAAAAGGTACGGCAGCATGAGACGGCTGAGGGCAGCAGTGGTAGGGGAGGAGTAGCGTGCAACTACAGCGTCGTACAGAGCCCTAGCACTCTTGTACTGACTAAAGTGCGCGCGCTCAGTAGACGGCAGGTGGTTGCGCACAGCAAGACGAGCAGCAGCATCGCGCGTGAGCCACTGCGAGCAAACAGTACTGTCAGCATCAGCAGTAGGGGCAGTAGAGGCGCCAGAAGTGAGATCGAACAGTGAGAGACCATCCTTGCTATCGCACTGTAGGAAAAGCTGCAGATCATCTAGCCAGACCTCAAAGTCAACAGCCCGACCCTCAGCATCAAAGGTAAGAACATTGAGACTAGCCATGACAGGAGAAGCAGCAGGCTAGCAGTAGCAGCAGTGGAACTCGGCTAAGCAGGCTAGGCAGGGCGGCGCAGCTCGGCAGGGCGGTGTGGCTCGGCAGCGCGGCGCTCTTACCAGGGGAGAGGCTGGGGCAGGGCCGGGATAGGGCCGGGGCAGGGCCGGGGCAGTTCAGGAGCAGGGCCGGGGCAGGGCCGGGGCAGTTCAGGAGCAGGGCCGGGGCAGGGCCGGGGCAGTTCAGGAGCAGGGCCGGGGCAGGGCCGGGGCAGGGCCAGGGCAGAGCCGGGCCAGGGCTGGGGCAGTTCAGGGGCAGGGCCGGGGCAGGGCCGGAGCAGGGCCGGGGCAGTGCAGAAGCAGGGCCGGGGCAGTTCAGGGGCAGGGCCAGGGCAGTGCAGAAGCAGGGCCGGGGCAGTTCAGGGGCAGGGCCGGGGCAGGGCCGGGGCAGGGCCTGGGCAGAGCCGGGCCAGGGCCGGGGCAGTTCAGGGGCAGGTCAGGAGCAGGGCCGGGGCAGTGGAGAAGCAGGGCCGGGGCAGTTGAGGAGCAGGGCCGGGGCAGTGTCGGGGAAGAGCTGCGACAGGGCCGCAGTAGGGCCGGCTGGGCCTGAAGGGGCCTCTAACGGGGCCTGACGGGGCCGAACGGGGCCTATAACGGGGCCTGACGGGGCCTATAATGGGGCCGTACGGGGCCTATAACGGGGCCTGACGGGGCCTATAACGGGGCCGTACGGGGCCTATAACGGGGCCGTGCGGGGCCTATAACGGGGCGTGACGGGCCTTACGGGGCCTGAAACGGGGCCAAAAGGGGCCTATAACGGGGCCTGACGGGGCCTATAACGGGGCCGTACGGGGCCAATAACGGGGCCGTGCGGGGCCTCTAACGGGGCCGTACGAGGCCTATAACGGGGCCTGACGGGCCTTACGGGGCCTGAAACGGGGCCAAATGGGGCCTGACGGGGCCGAACGGGGCCTATAACGGGGCCTGAAGGGGCCTATAACGGGGCCGTACGGGGCCGATAACGGGGCTGTGCGGGGCCTCTAACGGGGCCTTGCGGGGCCTCTAACGGGGCCTTGCGGGGCCTCTAACGGGGCCTTACGGGGCCTGAAGGATCCTGACGGGGCCTCTAACGAGGCCTGACGGGCCTTACGGGGCCTTAAACGGGGCCAAATGGGGCCTGACGGGGCCGTACGGGGCCTCTAACGGGGCCTGACGGGGCCGTACGGGGCCTCTAACGGGGCCTGTCGGGGCCTAACGAGGCCTTAAACGGGGCCGAACGAGGCCTGACGGGGCCTTACGGGGCCTTACGGGGCATAACTGGGCCTTACGGGGCCTTAAACCGCGCCCTAAACGGGGCCTAAAGGGGCCTTACGGGGCCTAACGAGGCCTTAAGGGGCCTTACGGGGCGGGCGCAGGCTCTAAGGGCGGGCGCAGGGGCCGTGACGGGCCTCGAAGGGAAGGCGCGAAGCGCGCGGCAAGTAGGCAGGGGAGAAATTTCAGTGGTGGGCCCTTTTTAAAAAATCTCGAAACTAGCTCTATACCATGTGAGAATGATAGACGAAAGAATGAATGAACTAGAAATGAGATGGGTACATATAGGAAACACATGAGTGTTGTACCCACTAAGAGTTACCCCACTACAGCCTAAATAGACCATAGCAGATATAAGTTTGACAGTGTAGTGTACGATGGTCTGTCCGTACTGTCACGTCGGCTCCTGTCAGGTAGAATCGCCAACATCTCGCGGTCATGTATCGGGTAGTTGTGTTCGGGCGGGGGAAGTTTGCGGGACTCGTATGCGATTGGCTGAAGGCTGTTCCCAAAGTCCTGCAACAGTATTGCTCCCACAACGATGTCACTTGCGTCGGTGACGAGCTCGAACGGACGGTGAGCACAATTTTTTTTTGAGGGCCGAGAAGGCAGCTTGCTCTTTCTCCCCCCACGTGTACTCAACCCCCTTCCTCAGCAGGTCGGTCAACGGAGCAGTCAACTTTGCCATGTTGGGGACGAACCGGCGCACGTAGTTGACGAACCCCAAAAAGAGCTGGGGGGGACTGGCATGGCACATGGAGGTCCGAGCAACCTCCATGACCAGGCCGATGCGTCGCTCGGCTACCCCGTTCTGCTGCAGCGAGTCTGGTAGCGTGTAAGACTGGATGATCCCCCGACCCTGACAAAACTTCTCCAGGCGAGTGGAAGAAAACCCACCACTACGGTCCGAGTGTAGGCGGAGCCCACACAGGCCCTGGGCGCCACCCCTCGCCAGTAGCCACGGCTCGAGGATGGTAGGCACGTCGGCCTTTTGTCGCAAGGGGAAATCCGTGGTGTAGCGGGAGAAGTCGTCCACCACAATCAGGACCAATGGCGTGGCAAAGAGAGCAAACCGGACCATCATAGAGGGCGGAAGAATGATATTGGTGGACTCGGGTCTACCCTTGCGGTTCTGCCCCCTCGCTATTCGTCATGCTACCGTCATCAAGAACTGGGTGTTGACTCATGTGGGAGGTCAGCATTTGGTCCCTATGGAGAAGTGGAGTGGCAAGAAGCCCCTGGTGGATGTGCTTCGTGTCTTCGGGTGCATGGGGCTTGTGCATGTCCCTAAGGAGAAGCGTGACAAGCTTCAAGCGGTGGCAGTGTGGGCTGTTCATTTGGGTATTGCACGGGGGAGCAAGGGCTGGCTCATGTGGGACCCAAAATACAACACCGTCTTCACCACCAAAGATGCCAAGTTCATGGAGGGTCTCATGTTCAAGGAGTGGTCGGAGCGGGGGAGGAGCAAAGGTCACCATTCCGCTTGGAATAGAGGTGGAAACGAACGACCCACTTCTCATTCCCATTGAGTTGTCCTCATCTTCAGCGTTGACAGAGGTGTCACATTACTTGGGAGGTGCTGAAGGGGAGGCAGCTGATGTGGAAGGAGTACTGCAGCAAGGGGAGGCCCCTATAGCTGAGAGAGGTGATACCGAGGAGGAGGTGCAGCAGCCTACACCATCCCCTAAGCTTCCACCAAGGCGCACAACCCAAGGGAAGCGTGATGCTATCCGTGGTGGAGCCAAGGAAGGAGCAGCCAAGGAGAGGCCCAAGAGAGCTGCCCACCCAAGGGATTTCCTCAAGTATGAAAGGCTTTGGGGTCCCAAGGCATTGATGGTCCAAGAGGAAGAAGATGAGGAGGAGACGACTGTCGTGGGGGGGATGGAGCAGATTTGTTGCTTCGGCGTCAACTTACCTCTTGAATTGGCTTCAATGGAGGAAGCACTTGGTGGAGATGATCGAGAGGCATGGCTGGCTTCAAGGGAGGATGAGTTCAAGAGCCATATGGAGAATGAAACGTGGACCCTTACCAATCTGCCCCCAGGAAGGAAGGCGTTGGACTGCACGTGGGTGTTACGTGTGAAGACCGATGCGGAGGGGGGGTTGGAGAGACGCAAGACAAGGCTTGTGATCAAATGCTTGTCATTAATGTCTTGACACAACTTCTATAATTTCTATGTCCTTGCATGTGGACTGGCCTTGTTGCCTCTTGCTTGTTCTTGGACTGCGTGGTAACATTGAGATCCACCATGAGAGTTGCTTTGTTATTTTGAACTAGTCTTGTGACCGTTGCTTGTTCGTGTTGACTGGTCCTGTGACCCTTTCTGTGTTTTGCTTTATGCTGGACTTCCGTCACCTAGACAATAGGGGTGTGTCAAGCTATATTTGTCATAACTTCTATTGTTAGTCTAGGTGTACTTTCTGCTTGTTAGGTTAGGGTAAGGTTTCATATATACTTGTATTTACCCCTTCTAGTCATTCATTCTCGTATCTCAACAGGTGGGTCGCCGTCAACTTGTGAGCGAGATTCTCTGAAGGATCTTCAACAGCTGGCGACAATGGTCAGCACGGGCGATAATTTCGGAGCTACTGTTGAGAAAAAGGACAACGACAACTGGAGGAACTCGCCAGGCGCAAATGGAGTTTTCGCGCCCGAAAATGTCGATGGCGAGGAGAGACAACACGAGGACTGTCCGATTTACATGGGGGTCAACTGGCGTCCTGCCTGACCTGTTAAGTGCAGTGGCTTTTACTGCATGGCGGGCACGTCATCGAAGATTTCGGTAGGAGTGCACGTGGAAAGATGGGATTTTCAGACCCGCCAATAATACGGGCTGCAACAAACAACGAAGTGGCTAAATCGCACTTAGTGGAAGTGGGGCGCAGTTGGCAAGGGCAAGTCAAGATTGAACACCTCGAAACTACTCGCTCGACACTGCATGCCTGGTACTGTTGCCAGCAGTTCAACAATTTTGGGAAGCCATTTTCAGGGACAGCCACAACAACCCACGATTAAACGGTGTTCAATGTACCACCCTGTCATTCACGGAGGAAGTGTGCTATAGGCCGCCAAGACAAACGGGAAGAGACTGTCGTGGGGAGCATGTTAAAAGCTAGTGGAACCGACTTGCGGCCCTACTTTGCCTGAACCTCACCATCCCCACCAAGTACTGGTTCCGACTCATGTCTTCGACCTGATTCGACTGAATAACGGGGGTGAACATATGCCTACCCTGTCCTGGTTAAAGGCTCCTGGATTGGAGCTCGTTCGACAGTCGTACGAAAAAACAAAAATGGGGAGTTTTGGTATTGTTCTACTCCGACAAAGGCGGGCTGGGTGAAACAAGACACAAAAATCAGGGCACCGCAACAACAACGGTGCTGATTACACGTTCCTCCTGACCCGGACGTCTACTCGAGTGACGGCGCAGCGGCGAAGTTGGGACCCGGTACCTGCGGACTTCAGTGGCGTGATAGGCCGGTGGGCTACGAAACGGCTGGGTGAAAGTTCCTTTTAGATAAGGCTACCCCGAATCCGATAGGTTTTGCACCTTCACTGTAGCCGGATAATCGTATGGGCAACACCGGCAAACCCTCATCCGACAAAAGCGGACGCTGGTTGAACGGTGGTTTGCGAAATTGTCGGGGGGTAAAAAAAAAAAATAAAAAAAATAAAAAATGGAGCACCTGAAGGGTGCGGTTGAGCCGTTTCTTCGATCCTTGGTGTGCGGTTGAGCCGTTGGGGGACTTCGCCTGAAGGGTCACCTTTTTAAGGGGCCTGACAAGAAACACAACGGTATGGATACCTAGGACCCATAAGTGTTTAAATAACACCTCGAAGAAATCTTCAATAAAAAAGGAGCGTGAGAGCAGCAGGAGCGTGAGAGCAGCCGGAGCTTCGGGACTTATCTGCCGACAACGAGCGATGGGTGAAACATCTGCAAAGCACCGGTGGGAGAAACGCGGGTTTTGTTAGACAACATCAGCGAGAGCAGTTTCGACGCCGGATCAACGACATTGATGCCACTAGGTTCCGTGAAAGTTGGTCTCGGAATAACCCAGGGCAAGTCCCCGGTTCTCGATTGAACCCACATGCTGGGGTCGGGTAAACTGACGGAAACGACTGGTGACCGAGTGGGCGGCTACAGTATGTCCGAAGATTTTGGAGGAGAACTGCACTTGCCACCGAGGAATTGTTTTCGACCCAGAGGAGAACTCTCTCCTCGGGGTCACCTCTGATGGTCCTTGGGTGCCTGACCAAGGTCAGCCCCTATCCAAGGCTCCGAGTGTGTAGAGAGAGAGTCCTAGAAACAGCTAAAGTGTAGTAGCAATCGTCGCTTCCTTGGCGTTGTCAAGACAGTAAACTATGACAGCATACCTGCAGCAGGTGCAGGATAAATCTTCCAATCAAGTTGTACTTCAAACAAGCAAGTACAAGCATATCTATACCAAGTCCATTCTATTCTAGTTTATTCTAGTTCTATCCTTTGTAACTCCGTTTGTCGTAGCGCGAACATGTTTTGAACTTCCCGCCACTGTTTCGTCATCTGGCGGGTTTGCGGCTCCCCGGTGAAATATTTCAAAGTTCTTGTGGGAACCTTTCCGACGGCGGCGATTCGAACATTTCATTCGCGCCACTTGCGAACGGTTGTGATGAAGTCCGTTCAAAAACATGAATGAGTTGAAATGTTGGTGGCAATCTGCAGAGCTTTCGATCATTCAACTGCCGCTCGCCACGTGCTCTGGTCGCTCAAGTCGTGGGTGGGCACCTTCTCGAGCTGAGATGTTCCAGGTGGGGAGAGTACAGCTCTTGAAATGTCGGTGCGCGAGCAGCTGCCCTTTGCTTCAGCCGGGTTAGCTTGTTCGGAACATGTTTGGAACCTGTTCGGAACCTGTTCGTAACCTGTTTGGAACTTGTTTGTAACCTGCTCGTAACCTGTTCGTAGCCTGTTCGTAACCTGTTCGTAACATGTTTGTAACCTGTTCATAACCTGTTCGTAACCTGTTCGGAACCTGTTCGTAACCTGCTCATAACCTGTTCGCGACGCGTGTTCAGAACGAGTACGAACATTATCCAATCAGCGCAGTCTGTGTCCGTCAGTTTGAGCAGTAGAGAACTCGCAGCGCAAACAGAAATTCCGCGCTGTGACTGGTCGATAAAAAACCGCTGATTCAAACCGAGTCTGTGAACTGCATCGTCGCTCCCCATTGGTCGAAGCACAAAATCCCTTGATCGCTCGATAATAAACGACTTGCCCCACCACTTCAGCCGCTTGAAACACACCTTCTTGATAAAATCGGCTGATTGATATAGATAAAATTATTTCAGTAATCAACAATTTTCGACCCCGACAATAATTGAGTTTTACGTCGAGAAGCGCCGACAATCTCGTGGGAGTATTGGCGTTTGGTTAAACGCGCGCGACAACAACGGAGCGGGAACCACACTCCCGTTTTGAGGGGTACGAACAACTTACGACAAACTGGAGGCGCCAATGGCAACAGTGAAGGGGGGGGGGGGGGGGGGGGGGGGGGGGGGGGGGGGGGGGGGGGGGGGAGAGAGACAACTCTATTTTTCGGCCCTGCCCATGTTGCATGCGTGGAGTGAGCGTGTGCAAGAGTTTGTGTTTGGCATGGTTTGGACTCTGTAAGTGTGTGTGAATTTTATTTTGTTTTAGAATATATCTGAAATGACTTCTCTGCTCAAGAACTTTCCGACGAACCAAGAATTGTCGTGATCGGAGCACGGAAGAGAAAGTTACGAATGGTTGAAGTTCGTGTACTTGTGATACATCGTTGTGGCAACTTTGGGAATTTGTGGGTGACTCTCTATGGCGTATAGACCATTGAGGTTAGGGAAATTTGTCACTTCACTATAGTTGCTACCAAGTGGTTGGGAGAAGCCAAACCAGGATGGCAAGTGTGTTGCCAAGTTGGGTGAGGTGGATGGCAAGGGTTGGGAAAGTGACAAAAGTCTAAGTGGGGTTACTATAAGGAGGGAATCTTGTGTGCTTTTTGGGGTTTTCCTTGGTTGGGGATCCCTTGGGGACCTTCTCTCTCGTCCTCCTCATCCCCTCCTACATGGTTTCTAGCTACTCTAACTTCTTATTGTGGTTCTTGGGAGAATATTGTGATTAAGTTTCAGCTCCAGCATACCCCCTAGTGAGCTGAGATTCATAACTCAGGATTTTCTTCACCTTTGATACGGTTCAAATTGGGAAATGTATCCAAGGATTAGGGCTACAATATAGGCGATTTTGGTGAAGTTCTAACGGTGACGTCGACGTCGTTTCTTGTGAAGTCAACTTTTCTGTCCAGAATTATAGACCAACGATATTGAGGTATTTCTGCCCCCCTAAATGACCTAGACTCCGTCCTTAATCCTAACATCCCGGTGAACCTCCGCAAGTCTGGACAAAACCGCCGGAGGTGCTCACGTCATCTGACACTGATTCTGCGTTCGACAAAACTTTCAGAGTGACATTCGATCCAGTTACGACTCCGACGACCATCGTCGACTCTCGATAATCGACTTCGCCGCCAATAGCCTTCAATTGCTATCATCAAAGGCATTTCGCCACACCCTGATTTTACGGCCAGAGGATTTTAGGACGCGCCAAATCCAACACTGCTAGCAACAAAAAAGCATCTCGCCTCCGCCCATGACAGTAGCATTTAATTCGACCACGTCATGTACTGCTAGCTGCATCTGCTGAGTAAATACAGTCCGTAATCCCACGCGGGCCTCCGTAACCTGGGCCCCGTAATGGGGCGGGGGTTACGGTGTCCTCACACAGGGCACGCCAGGAAACTGACGAACCCACACCTGGGCACTCGGCCGCTCACCCGAGAGACGGGATAGGGCGGCCGAGCCTTGGCCCCGAGCCGGGGACAAACGAAGGGTCGTTCCTGATGGGCCCCAATCCCACGCCAGCCTGGGCCACACTGACATAGCGCGGGCCACTCTGACGCAGCCCGAGACACGCTGATGCGGCGAGGTGGGGACCACGAGATTGGCCCGCGGAGCCGGCTCGGGAACCGGGCTCGATGCGCGAACCACTTCGGGTTACCCGCGTTACTAATGTTTTGGCTCGTGAGAATCGTTTCCGCGTTACATTCTTCATGTGAGTCGACATTTTTACAATAGCGACGTTCGAAATCACCCAACTATGAAGCGCGAATGTAACATCATAGCTTACAAGCAAAAAAGGCAGGCGACATAAATCGCTAAAAGGAGCTGGCCAAGGGAGGACAAAAAAATGGCTTCTGCAGCAGCAATCGGGCCATACTCAGTTAGCCGAGCTCCCCGCACTGAGCCTGCGATCTTCGCACACGTGGGAGAAATGCATGGGCGCGAGGAACGCCAACGGCTGACGTGCGTCCCCTAAAGCAACAGCAGGTCATTTGACGTTCCAAACCAAGCACAGAGGCTGGTTCGGGCGGTGGGCCGGGATGGGTCGTGGGCGTAAATGGGTCGAAGAGGGGTGCTTGGTTCTCATTTTCGCATTTCGAACTCGCTTTACATCTTACTTGCTCTCTTGCTTTCTTGCTCTTGTTTCCTATCTTATCCTTGCAGGGCTTCAGCGTCAAGATCGACTGTGGCAGGTGAGCATGGGGTTGGTGTGTCTCTCTTTGGGGCTCTGTCACGTGCATATTTTGATTTTGTAATCGCGCACGAATGTCATTTGCCAAAAATTGTAGACGCAAAACTTTTCCCGCCATCGTTTCTGTGTGTATTTAAAACACAGCTTCCGTTTCGCATCTATTGGTGTAGGTGCTCCATTTCCAGTAGCCAACATTTTCCTTTCCGCCTGTTTTTCGCATTTGTGTTTGCTTATGCTTGTTATTCGTGTTCACGTTTGTTTCCGCATGTTTTTTCGTGTTTTGTAGCTTGTGTGTGGATGTCGAATGTCCAGGATGACCTGAGAACTGCGCGAACTGTTGGACCCGATGGAGTCCCTCTAGATGTTCGACGTCGCGATTGAGGGTGCAGGCTCATCCGCGATGCTACAGGCTGAGGACAAGACGTGTCTCGTGGATGAAGACACGAAGTTCACGAACACGTGCCTCGATTTCGCGTGCATGTATGTGTATCGTAATGTAGTTTTTCGCGTTTCGTAGTATTAAGATGGCAGTAATTGTTGTGAGCATTTTTCTCCTCGTCCCAACGTCCACTCTTCAGCTCCATACTCCAAAAACATGGTGGGGACTGCGTGCAAACGTCGCGAATTTTCACGCTTGACAACATGTGCAGGCAGCTTAAAAGCTCGGTCGTTAGTGTGGACATGATGCAACTCGAGATGCTCGTTTTCACGCTGTGGTCCAAATAAATCACAGATGGTTTGCGCTTACCGGTTTCACATAGTGCACCGCTGTGCTGACAATCGGGATTTGATTGTGATTGCTTTCCAGATTCGAGGACGAGGAGCCAAAGTGCAGCATCCTGCTCATTTTGCATTCGGGTGATCTCGAATGCACAAATGGTGAATGCTGTCGTACGCGAATTCTTCACATCGACCCTTCCGTGGGGCCCGATCCGCACGGAGCGGATGCTAAGGCCATTATTGAGTGAGCACGACTCATGTTTTCATTTTAGCTAGCGTTGTGTTTGATGCCCTATTGACCCGCCTTTTTCGCGCTGGCAGAAGGTTTGGATTTTACTCGAACTCGATGGCTCAAGCTTTCGGTCTTGCTAAGTTTTCGCAAAGTGCTGAAGCTCGCTATAAAGTTTTGGCCCGTAACACGATGGTACGTTGTTCTTTTTCCATGGCGGCGATTATTATCAAAACCCACATGCCATACTGAACGGGCTGTTTCCGTTTGCAGGATGGAGCAAACAAAGGGCCACAAGGCCAGTCAAGAAAAAAAAAAAGAGCAAGCTCAGGGTGGATCACAAAGTCACCACACAGTCCGAGCACAAATAGAGGGCCACAAGGCCAGTTCACATGCAGAGTTATATAAAGAGAACAAACAAAATAGTGATCATACCCTAGCAAGTGCAAGCATGCAGGTATATATATAGATCACAGTACAAACAGAGTCAAGAAGTAAGCAAGTGAGGCAAAGTAGGCACAAGGCCTAACACAGTAACAAAGCGCTGATGATCACCAGGCGGAAGTGCCTTGGTGAAGACATCAGCAGTGTTGGCCCTAGTGGCCACGTACGCAAGACGAAGCTGGCCACGCTGCTGCAACTCTCGAGCAAGGAAGTATCACAGAGCGATGTGCTTCATTCTGTGCTCCAGTCTGTGCTCCTGACACAAGGCAATCATGGCCTTGTTGTCTACGTACAGAACTGGAGGCGAACGAGGCTGCTCTCCCAAGTCGGTCAGCAGGTAGGTGAGCCAGCGTAGCTCCTGAGCAGCCATGGCCCCGGCGTAGATCTCAGCCTCACAACGAGAGCTGAGAACCGAAGACGAGTGGGTAGACCGCAAGAAACAGAGCCGAAACCAAGGCTGAAGGTGTAACCCTGTGACGACCGCTGCATAGCTTAGTCGTCAACCCAGGAGGCGTCTGCGTGATCGGTGAGGACAACTGGACCCCGTCCTCCAAGCACGAGCCCCATGCCCGACGTACTGCACAAGTAACGCAGTACCCTCTTTGAAGCATCCCAGTGCACCTTTCGGTGCCTTCCGGGAGCCACGTAGCGTGCCAGGAGGCTGAGAGGGTACGCGAGGTCGGGTCGTGTGCACGTCATCAGGTACATGAGGCAACCCACAAGCTCTGGGTACGGACCACTCGGCTCTGCGGACTCGTCCGAAGGTGGAGCTGAGAGCGAATGGCTGGTAGACAGAGGAGTGGGCTGTGGCGAGGAGAACTGGAAGCCGAAGCGCTGAAGGACCTGGTGCACCATGTGTGACTGAATCAGGGTAATGGTGCGCCGAGCTCTGTCCCGGGTGATCTGCAGTCCAAGATAGCTGCGCAGTTCACCCAGGTCAGTGCAGGTGTGTCTCTTCTGCAGCTCCGACTTCACAAGAGTGAGTGCCTCAGTGTCAGCAGTGGCAAAGACGAGGTCGTCGACGTAGACAAGGACGTAGAATGGCGGCAGCGAGGTGTCGGTGCGTAGAAACAGCGATGGGTCAGCAGTAGTAGGAGCAAACCCAAGAGCCGCAAGTGTAGTCCTCAGTGTGTCGTGCCACTCGCGAGGCGCCTGGCGGAGACCGTAGACTGGCCACCGAAGTCTCCACTGAGTACCTGCAGGAAAAGACTCAGTGAGACCAGGTGGGCGGCGCAACCAGATCTCCTCGTGCAGGCTGCCCTGCAGGAACGCTGTGCTGAAGTCAAGAGAGTGCAACTCGTAGTCACGCTGAGCAGCGACGTGCAGCAACACCCGAAGAGTAGTCATCTTCGGGGTGGGGGAGAAGGTCTGGAAGTAGTCAACTCCCTGTCGCTGATTGAAGCCTCTAGCAACATAACGCGCCTTGAAGGCAGGCGGAGAACCCGGCGGCCGCTTCACCCTGAAGATCCACATGCCATCGACTATGTTCGCCCCAGGTGGGCAGACAGGAAGGACGAAGGGTCTGGAGCATCTAGGTCTCCCTCAGGGGCAAGCAGCATCGAAGCAAAACGAGGTACAGCAGCTGCAAGACACTCAAAGTCCTCTTGCCTGTCCTCAAGGACGTCCGTGCCAAGAGCACACTCACCCCCGACGGACGGAGGACTGGCCGACGCAGACTCAGCAACAAGAGCAGAGGCGTAGTCTAGACGGCAGGCAGCAGCAAAGTCAAGCAGCTCAGCAACGAGAGCAGACGCAGCAGCAGACACAAAAGAAGGGTCTATGACAGCAGTGGCAAGGAGACGAGAGACAGTGGGACTGGCAGCACGAGCATGGTCAGACTCAGGGTAAGGGACCTGAGGAACAGAGGACTCAGGAGGAGCTGGCAGAGGAACACGGAGAGGAACACAGGAAGGACGAAGGGTCATAGCGTGCGTGCCAGGGACAGAAGGAGGACGTGAACGAGGAACGCGACGAGCAGTGCGAACAGGCGAGACAGGACGAGACGCAGGCTCACGACGCTCTGTAAGACCGCCGGACTGCTCAGTGTAAGGAGAGGGAGCAGGCAGGGGAGAGGCCGGCTGCAACGATAGCTGCGACTGGTCAGGCGGTGGACACAGGAGGGGAGGAGTAAGGCCAGTAGCAGATGGGACACCAAGAACCTGCTGAAGTAGGGGAACGAAGTACGGTCGCGGCCGCACAGTGTCTCCAGGACCTCCAGCTCAAGGGTCAACAGCTCCAACCCCTGCAGCTCCAGCGCCTCCAGCTCCAGCGCCACCAACGCCAGTGCCTCTAGCTCCAGCAGCTCCAGGCTCCGTAGGGTCTCCAGCTCCAGCGCCCTCAACACCACCAGTCCCGGCAGCTCCAGTACCCCGAGTACGAGCACCTCCAGGACCAGTGGTCGCAGTACCTCCAGTAACACCAGTTGTAGCAGCAACTCCAGGACCTCCAGCTCCAGCAACGCCAGCACCTCCAGCTCCAGAAGCTCCACTCCGAAGGCGCGTACGCCGAACAAACCACTCACGCAACTGCTGCGGAGACAGTCTCGGCGAAGCACCAGCAGAACCTCCAGACGAAGCAGCACCCTGGGGCTCCGCACCTCCAGACTCCGCACCCTCCGAAGCAGCACCCTCAGGCTCAACACCCTCAGGCTCAGCACCCCCAGGCTCACCACCCCCAGTCGCAACACCCCCAGGCTCAGCACCCCTAGTCTCAACACCCCCAGGCTCAGCACCCCCAGTCTCAGCACCCTCAGACTCCGCACCCCCAGACGCAGCACCTCGAGCAGCACCTGAGTCGACAGCTACCTGAACAGGCGCAGTACCAGGGAGAGGGTCTACCTGAGACACACCTGAGGGAGCAGGACCCTGGGGCGGGAGGGAGTCTACCAGAAGGGGACCGGGAGCAAGGAAGAGCGGCGGGGGCGGGGGAGGGGCAGAGCGGTAGGGGAAGAGGCGGTAAAAGGGAACCGACTCGTCAAACGTGACTTCCTGAGAAGGGAAGACACGACGCGAGGTGGGGTGGTAAAACTGCCAGCCAGGCGCGTCGGGGACAAAGCCAAGGAAGACGCAGGGGAAAGCAGGGGGGAGAGCTTGTACGCTGACGTATCGCGAACAAAGGCACGAGATCCCCGGACCCGGAACACCGACGCATCGCCAACCTCCCCCGTCCAACGCAGTGTGGGCGAGGTCTCCGGCAAGGAGACACGGGGCCAGAGGTTGAGCTGATGCGCAGCGTACCGGACCGCAAACGGCCACAGAAAATGGGGAGCGGCCGCATGGATCATGGAGGTGCGAGCGACCTCCATGACTAAGCCAATGCGGCGCTCAGCAATCCCATTTTGCTGAGGGGAGTCCGGAAGCGTGAACGACTGGAGAATGCCCTACCCACGACAAAAGTCCTGCAAGAGGTTGGATGAGAACTCACCACCTCTGTCAGAGTGCAGACGCAGGACAGGAAGGTCCTGCGCGAACCGCTCGCGGAGCTGGAGACGGACTGTGCGGATCCAAGGGATCAAGACATCAACGACCTGACCCTTGCTGCGCAAGGGGAAGACCGTGGTGTACCGCGTGTAGTCGTCAACTACCAGCAAAAAGTAGCGCTCGCGGCTCTGTCCACTGACGCGGGCTGGGCCCCACACGTCCATGTGGAGATTCTGCAGGGGAGCAGTCGTCGGGGGAAACGAGGAGGAGTGAGGAGCGGCGCGCTGCCGCCCCTCGATGCAAGGGAGGCAGGGCGGGGCAGGCGAGGGCGGTAGGGGAGGCAGAGACGTGGGGAGGCCAGAGACAAGAAGACGAGAGTGCATGCCACGAAGGCGAGGCAGGGAGGAGTGACCTAGACGGTGGTGCCACAGAAGAGTCTGGTGCGACAGAAGGCGACACGAGCATGAGGCGGCTAACTGACCTGACGCGGACACCTGAGCAGACGCAGCTACCTAAGAAGGCTCGGTAGTGAGTGTGTACAGACTCGACCCTGGCCGACGAGTGAACGTGGCCAGGTGACGCCCCGTGCGTGTGCACGTGCAGATCGACACACGCTGACCCCCAGGAGTGGTGGTAGTGACCATCGCATCCTGGAGGGCAGCGGTACTCACCAAGTTCGTTGAGAACGAGGGGAGGTGAAGACCTGACAGTGAGCCGGACAGAACCGCCGGACACGGGAGGACAGTGGAGGAACGGGCAACGACCGGGCCCCCGGAGGGGTCAGCCAGTCTGACCGGGGCAGGTGTAGGAAGAGGAGTGAGGGTGGTGCTGTCACGAAAGAAACAGCGGGAGGCGCCGGAGTCCAACGTGAAAGTGTGCAAGGCCTCAGCAGGCGCAGTACCAGACTCACTAGCACCTAGAGCAGCAGCGGCTATACCTAGGTCAAGCGGCACACACCGGTAATAGTCACCCTCAGCACTAAGAGACAAAGCATACATAGCAGAGAGAATAGCATCAAAGTCTAGGTCAAACATAGCAATCCTAGACTTAAGCAGATCTGCCCAGCGAGGGAGCTCGACGTCGTCACCAAACTCAGCACGCCAAGCTTCGTCGAGGCGGGAGAAGCAGCGGTGCTGAGTGTGGAGCCGCCTGCAAGTCTGACCAGCACGGTCACCCATGCGAATGACATACGGGCAACTACCCCCAGACGCCCCACGCAGAAACCACTCACGAAGCTGCTGGGGAGACGGGGTCTCGCTCCGACGCTGCTGCTGCTGACGCTGGCCACCCCCAGAACCGACACGCCGAGCGCCAGTCCCACCGCTACCAGTCCCACCGCCTCCACTGCCGCCACTCCCACCGCTGCCTCCACCACCGCCACCAGAGCTGCCACTCCCGCCAACAGTCCCACCGCCGCCACCACCTCCATTGCTGCCCCCACTACCACTCCCGCTGCCACTTCCACCACTGCCGCTGCCACCTCCACCACCCCGGCCACCCTTGCCCTTGCTGCTGCGGTGCTTCGCACTAGCAGAAGCAGCCCCGACGTCCTCAGCAACAGAGACGTCTGCAGCAGCAACAGAGGCGTAGGAGGGGGCAAGGGGGGAGGGGGAACACCCCTCAAAGAAGGGCGGGCGCGGAGTGCCACAAGAAGCACCTACAGCAACCGCACTAGTCTCAGCTGCGAGGACATGCTGCTAGAGGAGGTCAACAGTGAGGGAGGTGGGGTCAAGAGAGAGGAAGTAGTCCCTGATAGAGCGAAGAGAGTCAGGGAGGCGGGTGACTATAAAGTAGAGAGTGATGTACATCGGGGGCGGGTTCCTGTCAAGGAACTCAGCAGGAACGGCAGCGCGGTAGCGAGCGTCACTAGCGCGAAGGTGGGAAACAAGGTCCTCAACTGTGGTAAAGGTGGACAGCTCGGGGAACAAGTAGGGCAGAAGAAGGCGGCCTAGAGCAGCAGTGGCAGGGGAGGAGTAGCGAGCGACTACAGCATCGTACTGTGCCTGCGTTGTCCTGTGCTGTCCGAAGTGAGCGCATTCAGTTAATGGCAGGTGATTGCGAATGGCGAAGCGGGCAGCAGCGTCACGAGTAAGCCACTGTGAGCGAGTCGAATTGTCAACTGTGGCGGGAGGGGCAGTAGCAGCGCCTGACACTAGGTCAAACAGCGAGACACTATCCTTAGAATCGCTCAGTAGGTACAGATGCAGGTCGTCTAGCCATGTGTCAAACTGAACCGGTCTGCCCTCATGATAAAACGCGAGAACCCAAAGCGAAGCCATAGCTGTGCAGCACGCAGGATAGCAGTAGCAGCAGCACTAGCAGCTGTAGCAGTAGCAGCAGTGACAGTGGGGCAAGGGGCCGATGGGGCCGGGCGCGGGCTAGGTACGGGGTCGGGCGCTGGGCTAGGGACGGGGCCGGGCGTTGGGCAAGTACGGGGCCGGGTGCTGGGCGCGGAACTGGGCCTGGCGCGGGGCTAGGTACGGGGCCGGGCATGGGCTAGGTACTGGGCCGAGCGCGGGCTAGGTACGGGGCCGGGCGCTGGGCTAGGGACAAGGCCGAGCGCTGTGGAGGTACGGGGCCGGGCGCTGGGCGCAGAACAGGGGCCGGGCGCGGGGCTAGGTACGGGGCCGGGCGCGGGCTATGTACTGGGCCGGGCGCAGGCTAGGTACGGGGCCGAGCGCTGGGCTAGGGACGAGGCCGGACGCGGGGTTAAGGGCCGACGAGGCCGGGCGAAGGGCTAGGTACAGGGCCGGGCGCAGGCTAGGGACGGGGCCGGGCGCAGTCTAGGGACGGGGCCTGGCGCGGGCTAGGGACGGGGCCGGGCGTGGGGGTTGACGGGCCTCGGGCTAGGTACGGGGCCGTTTATGGGATGAGTATAACAAGCAGTTTATCTATACATCGTCATTCCATGTATGCGGAGTGACTCTGGTTTTTTCTCACCAGCTCCGTGTCCCAGTAGTGCAACAGCAGCGTGCACATCCTCCCTCTTGGTCCGTAGCACTTGACGCCCTTCGTCTTCCATGGGACCTGGTCAACTGGTGCCCTTTCGCGCCCAAACCGTCTAACATCCACGAAATTGAGCCACCTCCGCACGTCCCTCAAAGAGAACTTAGGGTTCTGGAAAATGCTAAGCAGTCTGTTCACCTCTCGTCGCGACAGATCGGCTTCGCGGAAGAAGATGTACAGCTCTATGAGAGTATTGAAGCCGTCGTCTATATGTGACATAACACTCTCCTCCCCATTGCTCTCCTCAGCGGGAACTATGGGATCGTCTGGTTGATCGACAACTGCAGCAGGGTCCACTTCTCCACCCAACGTCAAAGCGCCTCCATTGTTGTTTGTATAACGCACGGGTGTTTGGGCCTAGCTCCGCGCCTGGCGCGAAGCGCGTCCCGATACGCCTCCACCAGCCGCTGGGCATGGGAGTGTTGAATCTTGCGCCTGCATTTAATATTGTTCGTGTCAAACTTATATATAGCTTACATTTGTGTAGGTTGTAATGGGGTAGCCCATAAGGGGTACAACCCAATTAGGGTTAGTACTTGTACCCAACTCTTTGCTAGTTCATTCATTCTCGTTCGTAACTTTGACATGGTTTCAGAGCAGGTCCCTTCCTAGGACCGTTTTTTGGGCCCACCACCTGCTGCCCTGCTAGCCTAGCCTCGCGCCTGTTGCCCCTAGGCCCCGGCCCGTCGCCCCTTGGCATCGCCCCTAGCCCGGCCCCTCGATCGCCCTAGGCCCGTCGCGACCCTTGTCGCCAGTCGCCCCTCGCGGCCCCGTCGACCTAGGCCCCCGACCCTCGCCCCGCGGCCCCTCGGCCCTCGCCCCTCGGCCTCGTAGCCCCTGGCCCCGCGGCCTCGTTGCCCCTAGGCCCCGTCGACCTAGGTCCTCGGCCCCCGCGACCCGTCGACCCGTCGACCTAGGCCCCCGGCCCCGTCGCCCCTGGCCCCGCGGCCCCGTCGACCTAGGCCCCGCGGCCCCGTCAACCTAGGCCCCCCGGCCCCCGCGACCCCGTCGACCTAGGCCCCCAGCCCCGTCGCCCCTGGCCCCGCGGCCCCGTCGACCTAGGCCCCGCGGCCTCGTCGACCTAGGCCCCCCGGCCCCCGCGATCCCGTCGACCTAGGCCCCCGGCCCCCGCGAACCCGTCGACCTAGGCCCCCGGCCCCCGCGACCCCGTCGACCTAGGCCCCCGGCCCCGTCGCCCCCGGCCCCCCGCGACCCCGTCGACCTAGGCCCCCACCCCCCGCGACCCCGTCGACCTAGGCCTCGCGGCCCCGTCGACCTAGGCCCCTCGGCCCCCCCCCTTTGTGTTTGGCCCCTCGGCCCCTAGGCCCCTCAGCCCCTAGCCTCGGCCCCTCGGCCCCCACCCTTCGTGTTTGGCCCCTCGGCCCCTAGGCCCCTCGGCCCCTCTGCCCCTTGGCCCCTTGGCCCCTCGGCCCCTTGGCCCCTGCTACTGCTATTGCTGCTACTGCTACTGCTGCTGCTCCTACGTACTGTGCACCGATGGCTTCGCTTCGAGTTCTAGCGTTTGATCATGAGGGCAGACCACTTCAGTTTGACACATGGCTTGACGATCTGCAGCTGTACCTACTGAGCGATATTAAGGACAGTGTTTGACTGTTTGACCACGTGTCCGGTGCCGCTACTGCCCCTCCCGCCACAGCTGACAGTACGACTCGCTCACAGTGGCTTTCTCGCGACGCTGCTGCCCGCTTAGCCATTCGCAACCACCTGCCGTTAGCCGAATGCGCTCACTTAGGACAGCACAGGACAGCACAGGCACTGTACGACGCTGTAGTCGCTCGTTACTCCTCCCCTGCCACTGCTGCTCTAGGCCGCCTGCTTCTGCCCTACCTGTTCCCCGAGCTGTCCGCCTTTGCCACAGTCGAGGACCTAATTTCCCACCTTCGCGCTAGCGACGCTCGCTACCGCGCTGCCGCCCCCGCTGAGTTCCTTAACAGGAACCAGCCCCCGATGTTCATCACCCTCTACTTCATAGTCACTCGCCTCCCTGACTCTCTTCGCTCTGTCAGGGACCACTTTCTCTCTCTTGACCCCACCTCCCTCACTGTTGACCTCCTCGAGCAGCATGTCCTCGCCGCTGAGACTAGTGCGGTTGCTGTAGGTGCTGCTCGTGGCACTCCGCGCCCGCCCTTCTTTGAGGGGTTCTCCCCCTCCCCCATTGCCCCCTCCTACGCCTCTGCTGCTGCTGCAAACGTCTCTGTTGCTGAGGACGTCGGGGCTGCTTCTGCTAGTGCGAAGCACCGCAGCAGCAAGGGCAAGGGTGGCAAGGGTGGTGACGGTGGCAGCGGGGGTGGAGGAGGTGGCAGTGGGAGTAGTGTTGGGGGCAGTAGTAGGGGTGGTGGCGGCGGTGGGACTGGTGGAGGGAGTGGGGGTTCTGGTGGCGGCGGTGGAGGCAGCGGTGGGAGTGGCGGCAGTGGCGGCGGTGGGACTGGTGGCGGTGGGACTGGCACTCGGCGTGTTGGTTATGGAGGTGGCCAGCGTCAGCAGCAGCAGCGTCGCAGCGAGACCCAGTCGCCCCAGCAGCTTCGTGAGTGGTTCTTGCAGCGTGGGGCGTCTGGGATTAGTGGTAGCTGCCCATATGTCATTCGCACGGGTGACCGTGCTGGTCAGACTTGCGGGCGGCTCCATACTCAGCACCGCTGCTTCTCCCGCCTCGACGACGCTTGGCATGCGACGAGTTTGGTGATGACGCAGAGCTCCCTCGCTGGGCAGATCTGCTTAGGTCTAGGATTGCTATCTTTGACCTAGACTTTGATGCTATTCTTTGCATGTATGCTTTGTCTGTTAGTGCTGAGGGTGACTGTTACCGGTGTGTGCCGCCTGACCCAGGTATAGCTGCTGGTGCTCTAGGTGCTAGTGAGTCTGGTACTCTCCCTAGTACTGCGCCTGCTCAGGACTCAGGCGCCTCTGCTTGTTTCTTTCGTGACAGCACCACCCTCACTCCTCTCTCTGCACCTGTCCCGGTCCAACTGGCTGACCCCTCTGGGGGCCCGGTCGTGGCCCGTTCCTCCACTGTCCTCCCGTGTCCGGCGGTTCCGTCCGGCTCACTGTCAGGTCTTCACCTCCCCTCGTTCTCTACAAACTTGGTGAGTACCGCTGCCCTCCAGGATGCGATGGTCACTACCGCCACTCCTGGGGGTCAGTGTGTGTCGATCTGCATGTGCACACGGACAGGGCGTCACCTGGCCACGTTCACTCGTCGGCCAGGGTCTAGTCTGTACACACTAGCTACCGAGCCTCCTCAGGTAGCTGTGACTGCTCAGGTGTCCGCATCAGGTCAGGTAGCCGCCACTTGCTCGTGTCGCCTCTTGTCGCGCTAGACTCTTTTGTGCCACCACCGCTTGGGTGACCCCTGCCTGCCACGCCTTCGTGGCATGCACTCCCGTCTTCTTGTCTCTAGTCTTCCCAGGTCTCTGCCTCCCCTCCCGCCCTCGCTTGCCCCGCCCTGCCTTCCTTGCGTCGAGGGGCGGCAGCGCGCCGCTCCTCACTCCTCATCGTTTCCCCCGATGACTGCTCCCCTACAGACTCTCCACATGGATGTGTCGGGCCCAGCCCGCGTCAGTGGCCAGGGCCGCGAGCGCTACATTTTGCTGGTAGTTGACGACTACACGCGGTACACCACGGTCTTCCCCTTGCGCAGCAAGGGTGAGGTCTTTGATGTCTTGATCCCTTGGATCCGCACAGTCCGTCTCCAGCTCCGCGAGCGGTTCGGCCAGGACCTTCCTGTCCTGCGTTTGCACTCTGACAGAGGTGGTGAGTTCTCCTCCGACCTCTTGCAGGACTTTTGTCGTGGGGAGAACATTCTCCAGTCGTTCACGCTTCCAGACTCCCCTCAGCAAAATGGGATTGCTGAGTGCCGCATTGGCTTAGTCATGGAGGTTGCTCGTACCTCCATGATCCATGCACCTGCTCCCATTTTCTGTGGCCGTTTGCGGTCCGGTACGCTGCGCATCAGCTCAACCTCTGGCCCCGAGTCTCCTTGCCGGAGACCTCGCCCACACTGCGTTGGACGGGGGAGGTTGGCGATGCATCGGTGTTCCAGGTCTGGGGTTCTCGTGCCTTTGTTCGCGATACGTCCGCGGACAAGCTCTCCGCGCGTGCCATCCCCTGCGTCTTCCTTGGCTTTGTCCTTGATGCGCCCGGCTGGCAGTTTTACCACCCCACCTCGCGCCGTGTCTTCCCCTCTCAGGACGTCACGTTTGACGAGTCGGTTACCTTCTACCGTCTCTTCCCCTACCGCTCTGCCCCTCCCCCGCCCCCCCCGCTCTTCCTTGCTCCCGGTCCTCCTCCCGTAGACCCCCTCCCGCCCCAGGGTCCTGCTCCCTCGGTTGTGTCTCAGGTAGACCCTCTCCCTGGTACTGCTCTTGTTCAGGTAGCTGTCGACTCAGGTGCTGCTCCAGGTGCTGCGGCTGGGGGTGCAGAGCCAGGGGGTGCAGAGTCTGAGGGTGCTGGGTCTGGGGGTGCTGAGCCTGGGGGTGAGGAGTCTGGGGGTGCTGAGCCAGCAGGTGTGGAGATTGGGGGTGTTGAGCCTGGGGGTGCTGAGTCGGAGGGTGCGGAGTCTGGGGGTGCTGAGCCTCAGGGTGCTGCTTCGTCCAGAGGTCCTGCTGGTGCTTCGTTGCGACTGTCTCCGAAGCATCTGCGTGAGTGCTTTGTTCGGCGCGCACGCCTTCGGAGTGGAGCTACCGGAGCTAGAGGCTCTGGAGACGCTGGAGCTGGAGGTGCAGGAGTTACTGCTCGAGCTGGTGGTACAGGAGGTCCTGAGGATACTGGTCCCTGAGGTGCTCGCACCAGGGGTACTGGAGCTGCCGGGACTGGTGGTGTTGAGGGCGCTGGAGCTGGAGACCCTACGGAGCCTGGAGCTGCTGGAGCTGGAGGCACTGACGCTGGTGGCGCTGGAGCTGCAAGAGCTGGAGCTATTGACCCTAGAGCTAGAGGTGCTGGAGACACTGTGCGGCCGCGACCGTACTTCGTTCCCCTGCTTCAGCAGGTTCTTGGTGTCCCGTCTTCTAGTGGCCTTACTCCTCCCCTCTTGTGTCCACTGCCAGACCAGTCGCAGCTGCCGTTGCAGCCGGCCTCTCCACTGCCTGCTCCCTCTCCTTACATTGAGCAGTCCGGCGGTCTTACAGAGCGTCGTGAGCCTGCGTCTCGTCCTGTCTCACCTGTTTGCACTGCTCGTCGTGTTCCTCGTTTGCGTCCTCCTTTTGTCCCCGGCACGCACACTATGGCACTCCGTCCTTCCTCTGTTCCACTGCGTGTTCCTCTGCCTGCTCCTCTTGAGTCCTCTCTTCCTGAGGTCCCTGACCTTGAGTCTAACCGCGCTTGTCCTGCCAGTCCCACTGTCTCTCGTCTCCTCGCCACTGCTGTCACAGACCCTTCCTTTGAGTCTGCTGCTGCGTCTCCTC
Source organism: Closterium sp. Naga37s-1 (assembly GCA_947471745.1). Taxonomy (NCBI): domain Eukaryota; kingdom Viridiplantae; phylum Streptophyta; class Zygnematophyceae; order Desmidiales; family Closteriaceae; genus Closterium; species Closterium sp. Naga37s-1. The sequence goes on along the minus strand of CANJKZ010000170.1, from coordinate 2,383,508 downwards.
TCGTTGCTGAGCTGCTTGACTGTGCTGCTGACTGTCGTCTAGACTACGCCACTGCTCTTGTTGCTGAGTCTACGTCTGCCAGTCTTCTGTCCGTCGGGGGTGAGTGTGCTCTTGGCACGGACGTCCTTGAGGACAGGCAGGAGGACTTTGAGTGTCTTGCAGTTGCTGTACCTCGTTTCGCTTCCTTGCTGCTTGCCCGCTGAGGAGACCCGGATGCACTAGACATCCCGACCCCGCGCTCTTACGCAGAGGCGATTACGGGTCCTTACTCCTCTCAGTGGCAGGCAGCCATGGATGCCGAGATGGCATCCTGGAAGTCCACAGGCACCTACGTCGATGAGGTTCCCCCACCTGGGGCGAACATAGTCGATGGCATATGGATTTTCAGGGTGAAGCGGCCGCCGGGTTCTCCACCTGCCTTCAAGGCGCGTTACGTTGCTCGAGGCTTCAGTCAGCGACAGGGGGTTGACTACTTCCAGACCTTCTCACCCACCCCGAAGATGACTACTCTTCGGTTGTTGCTGCACGTCGTTGCTCAGCGTGACAACGAGTTGCACTCTCTGGACTTCAGCACAGCTTTCCTGCAGGGCAGCCTGCACGAGGAGATCTGGCTGCGCCGCCCACCTGGCTTCACTGAGTCGTTTCCTACAGGTACTCAGTGGGGCCTCCGGCGGCCAGTCTACGGTCCCCGCCAGGCGCCTCGCGAGTTCCACGACACACAGAGGACTACACTTGCGGCTCTTGGGTTTGCTCCTGCTACTGCTGACCCGTCGCTGTTTCTACACACCGACACCTCGCTGCCGCCGTTCTATGTCCTCGTGTACGTCGACGACCTCGTCTTTGCCACTGCTGACACTGAGGCACTGGCCCTTGTGAAGTCGGAGCTGCAGAAGAGACACACCTGCACTGACTTGGGTGAACTGCGCAGCTATCTTAGCTTGCAGATCACCCGGGACAGAGCACGGCGCACCATCACCCTGACTTAGTCACACATGGTGCACCAGGTCCTTCAGCGCTTCGGCTTCCAGTTCTCCTGGCCACAGCCCACTCCTCTGTCTACCAGCCACTCGCTCTCAGCTCCACCTTCGGACGAGTCTGTAGAGCCGAGTGGTCCGTACTCAGAGCTTGTGGGTTGCATCATGTACCTGATGACGTGCACACGACCTGACCTCGCGTACCCTCTCAGCCTTCTGGCTCGCTACGTGGCTCCCGGTAGGCACCGAAAGGTGCACTGGGATGCTGCGAAGAGGGTACTGCGCTACTTGTGCAGTACGTCAGGCATGGGGCTCATGCTTGGAGGACGGGGTCCAGTTGTCCTCACCGGACACGCGGACGCTTCGTAGGTTGACGACTCAGCTACGCAGCGGTCGTCACAGGGTTACACTTTCAGCCTCGGTTCCGGCTCTGTTTCTCGGCGGTCTACCCACTCGTCTTTTGTTCTCAGCTCCAGTTGTGAGGCTGAGATCTACGCTGGGGCCATGGCTGCACAGGAGCTACGCTGGCTCACCTACCTGCTGACTGACTTGGGAGAGCAGCCTCATTCGCCTCCAGTTCTGTACGTAGAGAACAAGGCCATGATTGCCTTGTGTCAGGAGCACAGACTGGAGCACAGAACGAAGCACATTGCTCTGCGATACTTCCTTGCTTGAGAGTTGCTAAGCGTGGCCAGCTTCGTCTTGCGTACGTGGCCACTAGGGCCAACACTGCTGATATATTCACCAAGGCACTTCCGCCTGGTGATCATCAGCGCTTCTCTACTGTGTTAGGCCTTGTGCCTACTTTGCCTCACTTGCTTACTGCTTGACTCTGCTTGTACTATGATCAATATATATACCTGCATGCTTACACTTATGATTACTGTATTATTTGTTCTCTTTTACATAACTCTGCATGTGAACTGGCCTTGTGGCCCTTTGCTTGTGCTCGAACTGTGTGGTGACTTTGTGATCCACCCTGAGCTTGCTTTGGTTTTCTTGACTGGTCTTGTGACCACTTGTTCTCCCCCACTTTGCCTATGGGGGTGTTTCAAACTTATATATAGCTTATATTTGTGTAGGCTGTAGTGGGGTAGCCCATAAGGGGTACAACCCAAGTAGGGTTAGTACTTGTACCCAACTCTTTGCTAGTTCATTCATTCTCGTTCGTAACTTTGACAGTTCGACACATGCGACTGGAGTGTGTTGTCGTCAACATGCTCCAGTCCGCATGCCTCGCACGCGTTGCCCAGCATTGCTAGAGCTTGTGCTAACCCTACCTTCTACCTACCGATAAGGCTGTTCGTCCATCGGACGGCGCAATATGTGTCTGAATGTTTGCAACTGTTGCAGGTCTCTCCCAGCTCGGTTCCAGCGTATTTATCGCCGGTATAAACGAGGGGTGTCCATATGACATTTGGCACATCAGTTGACCTCGTTGATTGAAACTAAAGCACGGTGTGTAGCGGTCAATTTAACGCCGGGCCCGGTATCAGTATGCCCTGCGAGCCGTACATGTACTGTACTTTCCACTCAGTTGCTAAGTTCTACTTATGATCTTGTGTTTAGCCCACCATTCGTTCTCTCCAACTGTGGCCTTATATGTTTGCTATGGAACAAACCCGCTAAAAGTATCACTCACTCCTTCATTCCGGTTATAGTACTAGCCACGGAATGTAAGTCCCTGGTCGGGGGTCAATGTACACTGGTCTCATCCGGGCCACTCATCCTAGCTGTTCCCCCTCCACGCGGTCGATAGTGGTGCCATCTGTCCGAATGACGATACTCCATGTGTCCATGTCACGTACGCAAGTTCACAACGGTGGTTAGGGTATTGATTACATGGCGGATAACGTCCGCGTGGGTAATGGCACTGTCCGTCATTAGAGCCCGTTAATCCGTCTCGCTTCCTTCTGTTATAACAAGCGCACCACATTTGCAAAGCGCTCATTCCCGCCACCATGGCTGAAATGGCCCTTTTGCTCGAGGAGATATAGGCTCACCCTCAGGACGTGTTCTGCTTTGTGGAAGAAGCCATCCTGCCCACCAAGCTGCCCTTCCGTGATTCTGGTGATGGCCGAGTCGACCCGCGTCCCGACTGGCACCTCAACATTGGCTTTCTTTTCAATGCTGCCGGCACCGTCATGTGTCCGCCGCTGGTAATGTTTCGCCTAGAAAACGAGCTTGCGCAGGGCATAGAAAACCCGGCCGGTCATCCCGTCTTCGTCCGCCACACCATCGACGAAATAGTCACCCCCGAGGTGCGTACTGTCATGCTTTATCTTGAGAACCAATGGCTACACCTTTTTACGACCGCTGTGACACCCCTACTGACTATACTTCGCACTCGTTGTCTTGCTCCTCATGCAGATATTCAGCGAGTACCTGGAAGTGTTGAACGGCGTCTCATACTCCACGGAAGACCACGTCATTGTCCTTGTAACGAAGGACTCCCACGCTACGACTGACATTTCCGCGATGGAAACGACGGAACATGGTTTCCGCGTGCAGAACTTGAGCAACCTCCGTATCGTTCACATGCACGGCACTGTGCCACGGTGCATCCATCCTGGTCTGTGTGGGATCGTGGAGTTGTGGAGGACGCTTTATTGTGGATGTTACCTACGACATTTGATGCAGACTCCTGAGTGGCGCGACGGCTCTGAGTTCCTGCTCCCGCCCCTGTTACACATGATTCGATGGATGGGGGCCTCGTGGTCAGAAGCCACGCCTGCGACGGTCCATCTTAGCTGGTGGCGCGCTGGATGTGTGCCAGCATCATGGCGACTCGCCATCCGCGCGTACAAGAACCCAGCACTTAGCGTCCTGTCTGAACCACTGGTGTTGGAGCTGGGTCAGCTGCAGTGGCTAATAGACGAGTTCAGGCCTCGGGGCGAAGGCCTCATGCATGCTACTGATTTTTCCCATTGCGAGCAGCTCCTTATACCCCCACGCGTTGAGCGTGTCGGTAACGAGATGCCCGCCTCTGTGGAAGACCCCGTCATAACACTGAACACTCATCCTGGCCCGCTAATCAGTGACAGTCGTTGTCGCAGGCGCGTAGCACGCGTGGTCTCCAAACTACTTGTTCGTCATGCCATCTCTCTCGGCATACAAGTGCGCGACGCGCCTGAATGGTTTGGTGCGTCGAACGCCGAAGTGGTTAGTCGTCTTCGCCGTACTCCTATTAAGCATCCCCGAAAGTCAGCTGCGACGGTCATCTAAGAACGTCGATGTCGCTGGGTGCTTGACATGATGCGGTAAGATGCGCACGCAAAGTACGATAGCTAGTTAATGTGCTATCACTAGTGTTCCATGAATCATGTATTGGAGTGTGTTTAACCTTTGTTCAGCATGCGGCAGTACGATTGTGAAGGACCTCTCCAGAGTATTATTCGGAAACATCTCGTTCAGCACTGCGAGTCTCATATTTAAACATTATACAGGGACTATGTAATACGTAAATTCGTGGATAGGGTTTGGTGGCCACACAGGCACCCGGAACCATTCTTCCGCTTTCAAACACAACATCTTCATATGATGGCATGCAGCCGTAGGTATGCCAACGCACTATATTTCGTGTTTATCATCTGGCGTGCAGTACCGCGTACGTCACATCACATCGCATAACCACACCATCGTTTACAATGAACAAATGACGAGTGCAGTTTTAGCATGACACGTGTGACGCCCGGACGGAGCTGGTTTTCCGCGCCAAAACGTCGAATCTGGATTTGGCGCGCAGTGTGACTCACTGGTTGCCATGTACATCTTTTGAGTTCCTGTCAACACACAGACACAACCGTCTGCGCGCACTCCCGTGTCTAGTATATTCTTCCGTTTGTCCATGCGGAGCTCATTTGAGGTTTCAGCGGCGGATCTATCCGCCTCTTAGCGGCATGAGTCCTGTTAGCGTGCACGGTTTCTCCTTCTCCAAGCAGCTTAGTTAGCGTCATAGCCTGCAAGGGCACACGATGAACATACAGCATATGCTCGTGTAGAGAGGCAACTCTTCCAGTGCCGCAAGTACCCTGACAACTGTGAAGACGTCTGGAGTGCGTCGTCAGCGCAAAGTGAAGAACGAGCCCCATGCTGAGCGAAGGGTATAAGCGGCGGCCAGCGGCGTAACTGTTTCTGGATCAGCGACACCACCGCCACCGGATGACGTTGTTTCTCACCTGAGGAACCCCAACTATCAGCGCGCTTTTCAGACGTTGGTGCTGTACGGTCCCCATGGAGTGGGATGTCAGTTGACTGCCCAAGACGCTCTCACCCTCGCGGACGGCGAGTGTCTGGCGGACACCGTTGTAGACTTCCACAACATGTGAGTGTTCCAAGAACTGCACGACTGCATGGTTACTAACTGGATTTTGCCGTCACTGATTACGCGACTCACACGGGCGTTTTTTATTTCAGCCTTCTTAACATTCGTCATCCGACGCTCGAGGGTGGAAAGACATGGTTCGCTCTTGATATGAAGGCCTTCGTTTACGCGACATCACTGAACAAGGCGTGGCCGCTTGGGCATGCACCATGTATCTTCGCGCAGGATTACCTTGCCATCCCTGTCTATTACGAGTAAGTATTGGTTGGAGTACCGTGGTATAAATATTACGGTTGTGATGATGCTTAAAAAAAGTCCTGATGCACGACTCTAATTATGTCCGTTTTTAATATGTATCAGGGGCCACTACTCCCTTGTGATCGCCATGAACCTTGCCGGCATGGTCAGTGGCAAGCTTTCTGAGACAGTAGAGGACAACGTTCAGCTGGTGCATTACGATAGCGCGTCGTTGCACACCAAGAAGCCGGAAGTTATGGAAGGCGTCAAGAAGTGAGACATGCTCACGTTGTTTGTTGTCATTGTGGTAGTTATAGTATTAACTGTTCTAACATCCTAACCGTCAACGATCTATGCAGGATGTTGCTTATGCTTCATACAGCTCAGATGCCCACTGCTGACCGGAAGAAGGCCGCGAACAGCCTGGACCGTGCCGAAATCACGATCATGCATATGAGTACAGCGTACATGCTGATGGAGCTATGTGCCTTCTAGTGTGCGTACGTGTGCTCACGTTCCATCTTACGCTCGGTGTATGTGCCGTTTGGCAGCCTGAAGAAATCTCGACCCAGTCGAACTCTGTCGACTGTGGGATATACGTGCGCATGAATCTTCACGCGCTGGTGTCGTCCGGCTTCACTATCATCAAGCGGTGGATGACGTTCTACGGAAAGAAGTCGCATACCTACAGGCGGCAGTTACGGGAGGAAGTGTCGCTGCACTCCACGGGTGACCTTGTGGTCAGGCTTTTTGGGGAGGGCGTAGAGGTTCCTTTGCAGCCACTTCCCCAGTTGGGTGAGTTTGGGGCCCTAGTGTTTCCCAAGGAAGACGAAGTGCGTACCGACCTGGCAAGGCAGCCCGGCATGGTAACCCAGATGGAGCTTGGGGGTTACGTGGTATGCGCGGCGGTAACAAGCCTGACACGCGCGTGTGGGATATTGGCGGAGCAGCTGCTGAGCGGTACAGCCCACGAGCTCCAGACCTACGGGACTCCTCTACTGTCGTTGTCAACGTCACATAACCAGGTGGATCACGCGGCATCGATGAAGACGCTCGCCAGCTCCATCCATGCTACACCATGCCCGTTGCCGGTGCCATCGTCATTTCGGGCTAAAGTCAATGTTGCCTCTCCTGGTCAAAGGCCCGAGTCACCACCTCAAGCCGTGCCCACGAAGGAGGAATCCTGCTTCAAGCCGGTGGACTGGGGTGAGCTGGTGTCCTCGTGGCCGTAAGTGGGGGGTGAAGATGGTGTGCGGACCCGGTACGGGACAACAGATCAGACTTGGTGCGTACAACGTGGAGGACGATGCGGCATATGCCTATGCCGCGGCTGCGTACGTGATCCAGCGCAAGGATCACATCCCGCACATGAAGGTGCTGACTGATACAGAGATGGCAGCGCTGGATGGGTGTGTCAGATCAGATGTGAGGCACCTTGTGAAGGCTCGTCTGTGGTGGAGGTGGCGTCAGTGGAGGACAGCAATGGCAGAAGTGGGCATTGCACCCAGGACTCCCTTCCCTCTCGAAAATGGAGGTTCCCGCTCGCCTGCTATCAGCATTGGTGATGACGAAGGGGAGTACCCGCTGACACTGAAGGAGGATGCCGCTGACGAGGAGATGCAGGAGCCAGAGCTGGGGTAGGAGCGTCACTTATTCCACTCGCTCTGTGCAGGCGTACGCATGAACTGCTATATGATCTCATGGTGGATAGGATCCTTGGCGTCTAGCTTGTTTGTTGTGAGTGAAAAACGTTTGAGCAATGCTAGTGGTTGTATTTGTCAAACTTATATGCTATAGTCTGTTTAGGCTGTAGTGGGGTAGTTCTTATAGGGTACAACACTGTTAGGTTTTCTACTTGTACCCACCTGCTTTCTAGTTCATTCATTCGCTCATATTCTAACATGGTATTCTGAGCAGGTTCCCTAGTGGGAACGTTTTTTTTTTAAGGGCCCACCACAATTTTTTTTTCCTGCCCTGCCCGAAGCGCGCATCGCGCCCTGCCCGTCGTGGCCCCTTTGTCGCCCGTCACGGCCCCTGCTGGACGCGACCCCTACTGCCTGTCGCGGCCCCTATTGCCGTCGTCACCACACCTGCCGTCGCAGCCCCTACTGCCGACGCGGCCCCTACTGCCGTCGCGGCCCCTGCTGGCGCGGCCCCCTGCTGGCAGGGCCCCTGCTGATGCGGCCCCCTGCTGACGCGGCCCTTGCTGACGCGGCCCCCTGCTGATGCGGCCCCCTGCTGGCGCGGCCCCTGCTGACGCGGCCCCCTGCTGTCGCGGCCCCCCTGCCGTCGCCACCCCTACTGGCGCGGCCCCTGCTGTCACGGCCCGGCCCTGCTGACGCGGCCCCTGCTGATGCGGCCCCCTGCTGACGCGGCCTCTGCTGGCGAGGCCCCTGCTGGCGCGGCCCCTGCTGATGCGGCCCCTGCTGACGCGGCCCCTGCTGATGCGGCCCCCTGCTGACACGGCCCCCTGCTGGCGCAGCCCTTGCTGACGCCGCCCCTCCCCCCCCTGCTGACGCGGCCACTGCTGGCGCGGCCCCTGCTGGCGCGGCCCCTGCTGACGCGGCCCCACTGCTGACGCAGCCCCCCTGCTGTCGCGGCCCCCCTGCCGTCGCCACCCCTACTGGCGCGGCCCCTGCTGTCACGGCCCGGCCCTGCTGACGCGGCCCCCTGCTGGCGCGGCCCCTGCTAGTCGCGGCCCCTGCTGATGCGGCCCTTGCTGTCGCACCCCCAGCTGTCGCGGCCCCTGCTGTCACGGCCCAGCCCTACACCCGCCCCTGGTAAGCACCCGCGCCGCCCTGCTGCGCCACGCCGCCAGTTCCCGAGCCGCGCTGCCCAGCCGAGCCGCGCCGCCCAGCCGAGCCGCGCCACCCAGCCGAGCCGCGCCGCCCACTGAGCCGCGCCGCTCTGCCGAGCCGCGCCGCCCTACCGAGCCGCACTGCCCTGCCATGCCCTACTGCCTCTGCTGCTACTGCTGCTACTGCTGCTACTACTGCTACTGCTGCTACTACTTCTACTGCAGCTACTGCTCCTACTGCTGCTATGGCTAGCCCTACTGTTCTCACCTTTGATGCTGAGGGGCGTGCAGTTGACTTTGACGTGTGGGTTGACGACCTACAGCTCTTTCTTAAGTGTGACTCTAGGGATGGGGTATCCCTTTTCGATCACACGTCCGGTGTCTCTACTGCTCCTGCTGCCACTGCTGACAGTACGGTTCGCTCGCAGTGAACCACTCGTGACGCTGTTGCTCGTCTTGCTGTTCGTAGTCACCTGCCGCCTGCTGAGCGCGCGCATTTTGGCCAGTACAAGACTGCTCAGTCTTTGTACGACGCTGTAGTTGCGCGCTCCTCCTCCCCTGCCACTGCTGCCCTCAGCCGCCTCATGCTGCCGTACCTTTTCCCTGACCTTGCCGCCTTTGCCACAGTCGCTGACCTCGTTGCTCACCTCCGCACCTGTGACGCCCGCTACCGCGCTGCCCTTCCCACTGAGTTCTGTGCGAAGAACCCCCCCCCGCATGTACATCACCCTTTACTACCTAGTCACCCGCCTCCCTGACTCCCTTTCTTCAGTCAGGGACCACTTTCTCTCCCTTTGCCCCACCGAGCTGACTGTCGCCTGCTAGAGGAGCGCCTTGCTGCAGCTGAGAAGAGTATCTTAGCTGTAGGTGCTTCTCGCGGCGACCGTCGCACCCCTTTCTTTGAGGGGTGTTCCCCTGTCCCCCTTCTCCCCTCTGTTGCTTCTGCTGCTGCTGTCGACCTCGTTGGCACTGAGGAGGTCGGAGCTGCGTCTGCCCCTAGTGGGAGACACCGCAACAGCAAGGGCAAGGGGAGCAAGGGTGGTGGAGGGGACAGCGGGGGCGGCGGCGGAGGCGGTGGAGGAGGCGGAGGGAGTGGCGGTGGAGGTGGGGGTGGTGCCGGCAGTGGGGGCTTCAGTGGCGGCGGTGGAGGTGGTGGAGGCAGCGGCGGAGAAGGTGGAGGCAGCGGCAGCGGTGGTGGAGGCGGCGGCAGCGGTGGCGGAGGTGGCGGTGGCAGTGGTGCTGGTCGAGGTGCAGCCGCGCAGCGTGGAGGCTTTGGTGGTAGCCAGCGCCAGCAGCAGCCGCGTTCCCGTGAGACCCCGTCGGCCCAGCAGCTTCGTGAGTGGTACGCTGGGCGTGGGAGGTCTGGGGGTGCTGGTCCCTGCACTTACGTTCTTCGCACCGGCAGTCGTCGTGGGGAAACGTGTGGGCTGCCACACACTGCGCAGCGCTGCTTTGGTCGCCTGACTGACGCCTGGCGTGCCCAGTTTCCTGACGCTGTTGAGCTCCCTCGTTGGGGTGATCTGCTTAGGCAGAATGTGGCTATCTTTGATCTTGATTTCGATGGTATACTTGCTGCCATGTATGCTTTGACTGATAGTGCTGAGGGTGACTGTTACCTGAGTTTCCCGCCCGACCCGGGCATTGAGGCTGCTGCTCTAGGTGCTAGTGCGTCTGCTGCTCTAGGTACTGGTGAGTCTGCTGCTCCAGGTACTGGTGAGTCTGCTCTCTCTAGTACTGCACCTACTGAGGCCTTGCACACTTTCACACTTGATTCTGGTGCTTCGCGCTCTTTCTTTAGAGACAGCACCACGCTCACGCCGCTTAGTCAGCCTGTCGCAGTCTCCCTGGCTGACCCCTCTGGAGGCCCAGTCCTTGCGCACTCTTCCACGGTTCTACCGTGTCCTGCGGCCCCGTCGGGCTTGCTGTCGGGACTCCACCTCCCCTCGTTCTCTACGAACCTGGTGAGTGGAGCTGACCTCCAGGACGCGTGGGTTGACCAGTTCACCCCTGGAGGTCAGCGTGAGACCCACTGCACTTGCTCTCGGACGGGCCGCCACCTGGCCACGTTCACCCGTCGGCCTGGGTCGAGTCTCTACACATTGACTACTGCGCCCCCTCCGGTCTCTGCGTCTGGTCGGGTAGCCGCGTCTAGTCAGGTCTTTGCTGCTGCGTCCAGGTCTAATCCTGCGTCTGCCCCCTGCTCGTGTCGTCCTCTGACGCACGAGACTCTCCTGTGGCACCACCGCCTTGGTCACCCCTCCCTGCCTCGTCTTCGAGGTATGGCCTCCCGTACCCTTGTCTCGAGTCTCCCCCGATGCCTTCCTCCCCTTCCTCCGGGGCCTGCCCCCACCTATATTCCTTGTGTCGAGGGCCGGCAGCGCGCCGCTCCTCACTCCTCCTCGTTCCCTCCGACCGAGGCTCCCCTGCAGACTCTTCACATGGACGTGTGGGGCCCAGCCCGCGTCCGTGGACAGGGTCACGAGCGTTACTTCCTGCTGGTAGTTGACGACTATTCGCGTTACACCTCAGTCTTCCCCTTGCGCAGAAAGGGTGACGTCACTAAGGTGTTGATCGACTGGATCTGCGGTGCCCGTCGCCAGCTCAGCGATAGTTTCGGCCCGGACCTTCCTGTTCTGCGTCTGCACTCAGACAGAGGTGGTGAGTTTTCCTCCGACCTCCTGAGGGGCTTCTGTCGTGCGGAGGGCATCCGCCCGACGTTCACGCTTTCGGCCTCCCCACAACAAAATGGGATTGCTGAGCGCCGCATTGGCATGGTCATGGACGTTGCTCGTACGTCCATGATCCATGCGGTTGCTCCCCATTTTCTATGACTGTTCGCGGTTCAGTACTCTGCGCATCAGATCAACCTTCAGCTTCGTGTCTCCTTGCCGGAGACCACACCTACTCTGAGGTGGACGGGGAAGGTTGGCGATGCGTCTGCGTTCCGTGTCTGGGGATCTCGAGCTTTTGTCCGCGATACTTCAGCGGACAAGCTGTCCTCCCGTGCCGTTCCCTGTGTCTTCCTTGGCGTCCCCCCTGACGCACCTGGGTGGCAGTTTTACCACCCCACCTCGCGTCGTGTTCTGTCCTCTCAGGACGTCATGTTTGACAAGTCGGTGTCTTACTACCATCTCTTTCCCTACCGCACTGCCTCTCTCCCCCCCCCGCCACTCTTCCCAGCACCAGGTACTCCTCCGGTAGACCCCCTCCCCCCTCAGGGTCCTGCCCCCTCAGGTGTGTCTCAGGTAGACCCTGCTGAGCCGGTCGAGGTAGCTGTCGACTCAGGTGCTGCTCGAGGTGCTGAGCCTTTGGGTGCGGGGACTGGGGGTGCGGAGCCTGGGGGTGCAGGGCCTGGAGGTGCTGAGCCTGAGCGTGTGGAGCCTGGGGGTGTTGTGTCTGGGGGTGCTGAGTCAGGAGGTTCTCCGGGTGTCCCGTTGCGGCGGGAGCCCCTCTGTCCGCAGCGGCTTTGTGAGTGGTACCGTCGACGCTGTCGCCGTACTACTGGTGCTGCTGTTGCTGGAGCTGCTGGAGCTGCTGGAGGTGCTGCTGGTGTTGGAGCTACTGGAGGTGCTGCTGGTTCTGGTGCTGCTGGAGGTGCTGCTGGTGCTGGAGCTACTGGAGGTGTTGCTGGTTCTGGAGCAGCTGGAGTTGCTGCTGGTGCTGGTGCTGCTGGAGGTGCTGCTGGTGCTGGAGCCGCTGGTCCTGGAGGTGCTCGTCCTGGAGGTACTGAAGCTACTGGGGCTGGTGGTACTGCAGGCATTGGAGCTGCAGGTACTGAGGCTGGTGGTGCTGCGGGAGTTGTTACTGGAGACCCTGGAGCTGAGGGTACTGGTGCTTTCTCTACTGTTTGTGGAGGCACTGCGCGGCCGCAGCCGTACTATGTTCCGCTCCTTCAGCAGGTTCTTGGTCTACCGCCTTCTCCTGGTCCTACTCCTCCGTTACTGAGTCCACCGCCTGTCCAGTCACAGTCGCAGTTACAGCCGTCCTCTCCACTGCCTGGTCCTTCTCCTTACTCTGGACCGACTAGAGGTCTTACGGAGCGTCGTGAGCCTGAGTCGCGTCCTGTGTCGCCTGTGTCTCGTGCTGCGTCGCCTGTCCGCACTGCTCGCACTGGTCGTGTGTTGCGTCTGCGTCCTCCTCCTGTCCCTGGCACTCACTCTATGACACTGCGTCCTTCCACTGCTCCACAGCGTGTCCCTCTGCCCTCTCCTCCTGCGTCCTCTCTTCGTGACGGTCCGGACCCGGAGTCTGACTCCCTTCGTGCTGCTAGTCCTACTGTCACGCGCTTTCTGGCCACTGCTGTCACTGACCCTCTGTTTGAGTCCACTGCTGCGTCTGCTCTTGTTGCTGAGCTTGTTGACTTTGCTGCAGCCTGTCGCATAGACTTCGCCACTAGTCTTGTTGCTGAGTCTGCGTGTGCGTCTATCTGTCCTCCGTCCGTCGGGGGTGAGTGTGCTCTTGGCACGGACGTTCTTGAGGACAGACAGGAGGAGTTTGATTGCTTTGCCGCTACTGTACCTCATCTCGTGTCCATGCTGCTTGCCCCTGAGGGAGACCCGGATGCACCAGACATCCCGACCCCGCGCTCTTACGCAGAGGCGACAGAGGGTCCCTACTCCTCTCAGTGGCAGGCAGCCATGGACGCCGAGATGGCTTTTTGGAAGTCCACAGGCACCTACGTCGACGAGGTTCCCCCGCCGGGGGCGAACATCGTCAGTGGCATGTGCATCTCCAGGGTGAAGCGGCCGCCGGGTTCTCCGCCTGTCTTCAAGGCGCGTTACGTTGCACGTGGCTTCAGTCAGCGACAGGGAGTTGACTTCTTCCAGACCTTCTCCCCTACCCTGAAGATGACCACTCTTCGGGTACTACTGCACGTAGCTGCTCAGCGTGACTACGAGCTCCACTCGCTTGACTTCAGCACAGCCTTCCTACAGGGCAACCTGCACGAGGAGATCTGGCTGCGCCGCCCACCTGGCTTCACTGGGTCGTTTCCTGCTGGTACCCAGTGGAGCCTCCGGCGGCCAGTCTACGGTCTCCGCCAGGCACCCCGTGAGTGGCACGACACACTGAGGACGACTCTTGCTACTCTTGGTTTTGCTCCTTCCACTGCTGACCCTTCACTGTTTTTACGCACTCATACCACTCTGCCGCCGTTCTACGTTCTCGTATACGTAGACGACCTCGTCTTTGCTACTGCTGACACTGAGGCACTCGCCCACGTGAAGTCCGAGCTGCAGAAGAGACACACGTGCACAGACCTGGGTGAACTGACAAGCTATCTTGGCTTGCGGATCACCCGGGACAGAGCACAGCGCACCATTACCTTGACTCAGTCACACATGGTGCAGCAGGTCCTTCAGCGCTTCGGCTTCACGTACTCCTCGCCACAGTCCACTCCTCTGCCTACCGGTCACTCGCTCTCAGCTCCACCTTCGGACGAGTCCGTAGAGCCGAGTGGTCCGTATCCAGAGCTTGTGGGCTGCCTCATGTACCTGATGACTTGCACACGACCTGACCTTGCATACCCTCTCAGCCTTCTGGCTTGCTACGTGGCTCCCGGTCGACACCGAAAGGTGCACTGGGATGCTGCGAAGAGGGTGTTGCGCTACCTGTGCAGTACGTCGGGCATGGGGCTCGTGCTTGGAGGACGGGCTCGAGTTCTCACTGGTCACGCAGACGCTTCCTGGGTTGACGACTTGGCTACGCAGCGGTCGTCACATGGTTACACCTTCAGCCTTGGTTCCGGTTCTGTCTCTTGGCGGTCTACCCGCTCTTCTTCTGTTCTCAGCTCCAGTTGTGAGGCTGAGATCAACGCTGGGGCCATGGCTGCACAGGAGTTACGCTGGCTCACCTACCTGCTGACCGACTTGGGAGAGGCGCCTCTTTCTCCTCCAGTTCTGTACGTCGACAACAAGGCCATGATTGCCTTGTGTCAGGAGCACAGACTGGAGCACAGAACGAAGCACATCGCTCTGCGCTACTTCCTTGCTCGAGAGTTACAGCAGCGTGGCCAGCTTCGTCTTGCTTACGTGGCCTCACAGGCCAACACTGCTGATGTTTTCACCAAGGCACTTCAGCCTTGTGATCATCAGCGTTTCTGTACTGTTCTAGGCCTTGTACCTACTGTGCCTCACTTGCTTACTTCTTGACTCTGCTTGTACTGTACTCTATATACATATACCTGCTTGCTTACACTTGCTAGGTTGTGTTCACTGTATTGTTTGTTTTCCTTTATATAACTCTGCATGTGAACTGGCCTTGTGGCCATTTGCTTGTGCTCAGACTGCGTGGTGACTTTGTGATCCACCCTGAGCTTGCTTTGGGGTTTAGGGTCTTGTGACCTCTTGTTCTTCCCACTTTGCCTATGGGGGTGTATCAAACTTATATGCTATAGTCTGTTTAGGCTGTAGTGGGGTAGTTCTTATAGGGTACAACACATTTAGGTTTTCTACTTGTACCCACCTGCTTTCTAGTTTATTCATTCGCTGATATTCTAACAGTATTAGCCGGACGTGTAAGGAAATGGCAAGGATTGTAGAAATGTGTACATAAGAGCAATACATTTATTGCTTTGTGTGTGTTTACCTGTAGTTATCCCACAACTGATGTTGCATGTCTTGTGCAATATGTCTGCTGATAAGTGTACTGATGTAGGCATATTAGAGAGGGACGGACGCGACGTTGTATCAAGGGCTGTGGATAATGTTGGGTACATCGAGTGCTAAGTGTGCAAATCCAGCGAATGACGAAACTAGTCTGGCAACCGAGGGCAAGCCACGTGGAAGGAGACACGGCAGAGCAGAGGTCAGGATGGGTCACTCACTGAGTAAGTACAGACAGTCTGTGCCAAATGGACTAATTCCTGCCCACACAACTAGCGTCAATGGACAGTTTTACTGCCGGACCCGTCTCGTCCCGTGAGGGCAGGAGTCAGCTCGTGTCCCAGCCTCCAGCTTACCTGCTGAACTCTTACCTACTGCGTGGCACAGTTAGGCGTCAAGTGACGAAGAAACCTCGTCGGTCTCTTCCGAAAAACGCCAATGCGTTGCAAGCACGGGCTCCTCCTTCGCCCCCGCGTAATTCGGCGTGTTTTATGGATTGGTTTTGGCATACCTAGATTTAATTATGTGCGCCGCAATGCTTGGGGCCAATATAAGGGTACTAATCTCTTGTCGTCACATTTACATGATGCAGCTGTGACTCCCTCCCATGGGGGCGGAGACTCGCGTATGTCGCATGGCAGCACGTCCGACAGTAGCTCGTCAACCGGACGGTCCAGCCGGCAGGACGAGGAGGATGCTGCGGAAGGGGAGTCGTCGCGCCGCCGGCGCAAACGCAACGTTAACGAAGTCCTCCAGGGGTCCGCGCGCCAAGAATGCGAACCCGAAGCACCGCCAGCTGCATCTTCGGATGACGATCCCAATGAGGCCCTCTCGAGGCTCAACCCTGTGCAGAGCGATGACGAAGATGCTGCGGAAGCCGAGGATGAAGAAGAAGTAGGCACGGATGAGGAGGACGCTGGCGCGGAAAGTTGGCCGGATGAAACTCCGGTGACGCGGGAGGACATGACCAGCTGGCGCGAGCTGCAGGAAGCTACCGCACGTGCAATTGCCAGGCTGGAATCTGTGTTTCTTGCAAAGCCTGCAGGTGACGGCGAACAAAAGAGGAAGAGGCGTTGGAAGTGCGCATCCGGCAATGGAAAGCAACGTAAGGCGCGTCGTACACGGACCACATCGGATACGGCGTCCGAGGATGAGGAAGAGGCCGAGGAAGGACTGGAGGGTCACATTCGATCGTCCTCATCAGCGATTCTGCAAGAGGCACTCAGTCTCCTGCTTGCCGACAAGGGATGGAAGGTACGCTTCACGTGATGCTTGCCAAGCGAGTGTATTTTGCGCTTCTGCTTTTTGCGGACCAAGTGGGCCAGTTGATGATGAGCAGCGTCTGTTGCCCCTGCAGCAAATATGTGAGCAGGCTCGCGACCATCTTTTCATCCGACGGCCCAACAAGCATTTGACGTTCTACCCGAGAAGCGCCGCCAAGACCTGGGGCATATGCGCAGTCGTTGATAACCTCCCAGTCAACTATGCAAGCCTTGCACTCGCGGCTGACAAAGCACGTCGGTTCGACTTCAACAGGTCTCTCAGCGACTGGAAGACGGGTGCTGCTGGGAGGGTCCGCGACATCTCGCTCCCTCAACTAGGGTTGTTTCGCGACGAGCGTAACGCAAAAAACCCCTGGGCGGCACCCTCTATGCGTAAACTGGCGAGGGTCCGGGATAGGGTCGGCCTCGGAGACGTTGACGCGGGTACGATCAGTGGTAGTACTTTTAACGCTTTCACGCTGAATAATGGAGAAAGCCTCGTGCGTGCACATGTCCTGTGTGATGAATGTTGCAGAGAGGCTTGCACTCTCCCGCTAGAGTTACAACCGTAACGGGATTCCCTTCGCGTCTGGCGCATTTACCGCATGCGCAAGAGCGTCGTTCAGGCCAAGGATGGTGAACGGGACAGTGACGCTGAAGCTGTACCACGTGGCCTGGCTGGAGCACGTGGTATGAAGACTCACCAGCGTATTAAAATGGTATGGTTTCCCAGCCTTTGGAATGATGGAATGCGTGCTTTTGTGCGGTGCTGTGCGCAGGTGACAGATGCAATCCAGAACTGGGAGGCGCGCAAGGGCTGCCTATCAAACTCCGCAGGATGTAACGCGCACATGGTGGACGGCCTCCACGTCCTTGTGAAGAGTGCTGTTTCCCGGGCCATCGCTGAGTTCAGGCCCGAGTACGATGCGGCGTCTCAGACGTGGGCCTGGGGCCGCCATGGTCTCCGCATCTCTACGGACGACATAGCTGGCGGGAGGACTGCGAGCGCCCAAGCAAGCGCCAGCCTTGGGACTCCGCAGGCATAACTGAAATGGGGGCTCGCCGAGCCGTTAGTCTGCGCCATGACGCTCACTGACACGAACTCTTCCTTGAAGAGTTAATTTGCCTTACGTAGGGGGGGTTAGTGTCTGGGCGAGGAGGTTGCTTATGGAGTGAGTAGAGAGAATATGTAATTGAAGCGGGATATAAGAAGCACTATCGAGAATGGTCAGATACCGTCGCTCAAACACATCGCGTACACAAACCCAAGTGTTTGTAGAGAAGAGTATGCATAGCCCCAAGAACCATACTGCGGCATTGCTACCGCTAGGGATGCGTATCGGCCAAAAGGATTCTTCCGATGTTATTAGGCGGCTCGACTTAGCGCCGTTGGATGCCGTGAGATGATGGCATCCGTCTGGGCGTGACGAACGTTTACAGCCGTAGATGAAGGAACCGCGGTGCGACGAGTGTCGTCAATGTGTGGAATTGTGGACGGTAGGATGCATGCCAGGTGGAGGACAAATCCATGCGTCACATGATTTAGGCCGTACAGGTCGGTGACTGTCAACGGCATCCCAGTGAACACGTTGCATAATTCAATGTGGGATGGGGGCGCGGGTGGTGCAGTATCGTCGATGCACCCAGGCGTGGACGGTGGGATATCGATATGCATGGGTAGAACAAGGGTCAAATGTAAAATTACAGCCGTACACGTGGTCATATTTCAATGTCATCTGGCGCGTACACGTAAGGGGTCAGCCAGATGCAGACTGGAATTTCAACGAATAAGGCGCAAGCGTGTGTCACACATGGTGCATCGGCATTGGGTACGAACTCTAAAAATGAAGGGCGCGGATACAATGTTGTGTTGATCCTCGTCGTTCACGTGCAGGCAGGTGATTGGGGGGTGCGATGCTCCGGAGCGCACGGTACAGTACACTGTTGAAACTTGATGGTCGACACGATGACCTAATGCTTGCCAGATGTCGGGTCGACGTTAAAAGCAGACAAATTGTGACATTTGGCGGATTGCACATTGGCATCCAACAGGGTTACGAACGCGTGACGTGCACGTGACATAGCCGTAACATTTGCGTCACTTTGAAAGTGACGTCACTGTGATGTCAACGTGACATTTTCATGACCTTTTTGTCACTTTGTATGTGACGAAAACCCCGGTACTTCCAACCATCACATTTTTATCCCAGAATTCCGTATACGTAAAAGTGACGGAAAAGTCACAAATACGTCACTTTCGGCACTTGTCTTTTCCGCGATGATCATGGGAGGGTTCGCGCGGAGGGAAGCGAGCGAGAGGGTGGCGGGAGCGGGAGTGATGGCGTGGCAGACGCGGAAAATCTCGTCGCCGGACAGGGAGACGGTGGTCCTGTCGTGGGAGCTGAGGCCGCATTAGGTGGTGGTGAACAGGCTGGCAAGGCGGCGGAACCTGCTCTCGTCGTGCCCGGCCCTTCTCGCGCTGGCCCTCCAATTCCGGTAGAGGCTCCTCGTTTGTTCGACAAGCTGGTGGCGTGGCCGGTCGACTCGCTCGCGCGGGAGGTGCTTCGACTCGTCGCCTCGATTGTAGAAATGCGCGAACTGCAGAAAGGGGCAAACACGCATGTCTCGAACCAGCAAAAGCATGTTTGTGAACTGTTTGACTCACTCGACGACCTCAAGGAGAGAATGAAATCCCTGTGATCAAAGGCGACGCAATCTGGAAAGAAGTTGGAGGAGTTGGAGTAGCGTTTTGGCAATGAAGGAGTTGCGGAAAGAGCATGCGTCCGCGTCTGCACAGCGAGAGTCCACCGATAGAGTGATGCGCTGACTGGAGGAAACCATGTCCGGTCTAAGGCAGTCCTTCGACAGTCATATCGCGAAGAAGCAGAAATAGCCACCATCAAACGTTATGCTGAAGGCTAGCGCTGATACAGTTGAACGAGCGCAGCAATTCGCTATCGCGGCTCCACATTCTGCAATGGTTCGCGCGTCTTCACCCCTAGACGTTACGGGAGGTGTGGTCCTAAACTCTTTGCTAGTTCATTCATTCTCGTTCATTATTCTGACATGGTTTCAGAGCAGGTCCTCCGCTAGGACCGTTTTTTCTTCCTGGGCCCACCACAGCGCTACCCCGCTAGCAGCCCTCTGCACCCCTCGTGCTGCCCCTACTTCCCGCATGTCTGACCAGCACGGTCACCCGTGCGAATGACATACGGGCAGCTACCACTACCCCCAGACGCCCCACGCTGAGAAAACCACTCACGAAGCTGCTGGGGCGACGGGGTCTCGCTCCGACGCCGCTGCTGCTGCCTCTGGCCACCGCCAGAACCTCCACGCTGAGTAGCTCCAGCCCGACCGCCACCACTCCCACTGCCGCCACTACCGCGGCCCTCTTGTCTTATAAAATGTAGCCAACAATTAAGACCCCCCCCCCCCCCCCCCCCCATCCCCCCTCCCCATTTTTGGCATGGGATTCTTATAATACCCCTGGATCTTATATCCGGGGCATTACGGTATAAGTGTGACTTTGAATCCGCAAGCCAAGAAAGCCCAACCTGTGAGAATTGAGAAGGGATGAATGAACTAGAAACGAGATGGGTACAAGTAGAGAACACAAAAATGTTGTACCCTCTAGGAACTACCCCACTACAGCCTAAACAGACTATGGCAGATATAAGTTTGACACACCCCCATAGGCAAAGTGGGGGAGAACAAGAGGTCACAAGACCAGTCAAGAAAGACAAAGCAAGCTCAGGGTGGATCACAAAGTCACCACGCAGTCTGAGCACAAGCAAAGGGCCACAAGGCCAGTTCACATGCAGAGTTATATAAAGGAAAGCAAACAATACAGTGAACACAACCTAGCAAGCGTAAGCATGCAGGTATAAGTATATAGAGTACAGTACAAGCAGAGTCAAGAAGTAAGCAAGTGAGGCACAGTAGGTACAAGGCCTAGAACAGTACAGAAACGCTGATGATCACAAGGCTGAAGTGCCTTGGTGAAGACATCAGCATTATTGGCCTGTGAGGCCACGTAAGCAAGACGAAGCTGGCCACGCTGCTGCAACTCTCGAGCAAGGAAGTAGCGCAGAGCAATGTGCTTCGTTCTGTGCTCCAGTCTGTGCTCCTGACACAAGGCCAACATGGCCTTGTTGTCGACGTACAGAACTGGAGGAGAACGAGGCGCCTCTCCCAAGTCGGTCAGCAGGTAGGTGAGCCAGCGAAGCTCCTGTGCAGCCATGGCCCCAGCGTAGATCTCAGCCTCACAACTGGAGCTGAGAACAGAAGAAGAGCGGGTAGACCGCCAAGAGACAGAACCGGAGCCAAGGCTGAAGGTGTAACCCTGTGACGACCGCTGCGTAGCCAAGTCGTCAACCCAGGAGGCGTCAGCGTGACCAGTGAGGACAACTCGAGCCCGTCCTCCAAGCACGAGCCCCATGCCCGATGTACTGCACAAGTATCGCAACACCCTCTTCGCAGCATCCCAGTGCACCTTTCGGTGCCTGCCGGGAGCCACGTAGCGAGCCAGAAGGCTGAGAGGGTATGCGAGGTCAGGTCGTGTGCAAGTCATCAGGTACATGAGGCAGCCCACAAGCTCTGGATACGGGCCACTCGGCTCTACGGACTCGTCCGAAGGTGGAGCTGAGAGTGAGTGACCGGTAGGCAGAGGAGTGGACTGTGGCGAGGAGTACGTGAAGCCGAAGCGCTGAAGGACCTGCTGCACCATGTGTGACTGAGTCAAGGTAATGGTGCGCTGTGCTCTGTCCCGGGTGATCCGCAAGCCAAGATAGCTTGTGAGCTCACCCAGGTCTGTGCACGTGTGTCTCTTCTGTAGCTCGGACTTCACGTGGGCGAGTGCCTCAGTGTCAGCAGTAGCAAAGACGAGGTCGTCTACGTACACGAGAACGTA
Source organism: Closterium sp. Naga37s-1 (assembly GCA_947471745.1). Taxonomy (NCBI): domain Eukaryota; kingdom Viridiplantae; phylum Streptophyta; class Zygnematophyceae; order Desmidiales; family Closteriaceae; genus Closterium; species Closterium sp. Naga37s-1. Next base: position 2,362,403 of record CANJKZ010000170.1, on the reverse strand, counting down.
GAACGGCGGCAGAGTAGTGTCAGTGCGTAAGAACAGAGAAGGGTCAGCAGTGGAAGGAGCAAAACCAAGAGCAGCAAGAGTCGTCCTGAGTGTGTCGTGCCACTCACGGGGTGCCTGGCGGAGACCGTAGACTGGCCCCCGGAGGCTCCACTGGGTACCAGCAGGAAACGACCCAGTGAAGCCAGGTGGGCGGCGCAGCCAGATCTCCTCGTGCAGGCTGCCCTGTAGGAAGGCTGTGCTGAAGTCAAGCGAGTGGAGCTCGTAGTCACGCTGAGCAGCAACGTGCAGCAGTACCCGAAGAGTGGTCATCTTCGGGGTAGGGGAGAAGGTCTGAAAGAAGTCAACTCCCTGACGCTGACTCAAGCCACGTGCAACGTAACGCGCCTTGAAGGCAGGCGGAGAACCCGGCGGCCGCTTCACCCTGAAGATCCACATGCCACTGACGATGTTCGCCCCAGGTGGGGGAACCTCATCGACGTAGGTGCCTGTGGACTTCCAGGAAGCCATCTCTGCGTCCATGGCTGTCTGCCACTGAAAGGAGTAGGGACCCTCTATCGCCTCTGCGTAAGAGCGCGGGGTCGGGATGTCTAGTGCATCCGGGTCTCCCTCAGGGGCAAGCAGCATGGACACGAGATGAGGTGAAGCAGCGGTAAAGCACTCAAGGTCCTCCTGTCTGTCCTCAAGGACGTCCGTGCCAAGAGCACACTCACCCCCGACGGACGGAGGACAGACAGACGCAGACTCAGCAACAAGACTAGTGGCGTAGCCTAGGCGACAGGCTGCAGCAAAGTCAACGAGCTCAGTAACAAGAGCAGACGCAGCAGTGGACTCAAACAGAGGGTCAGTAACAGCAGTGGCCAGAAAGCGCGTGACAGAAGGACTAGCAGACTCCGGGTCCGGACCGTCAGGAAGAGAGGACGCAGGAGGAGACGGCAGAGGGACACGCTGTGGAGCAGTAGAAGGACGCAGTGTCATCAAGTGAGTGCCCGGGATAGGAGGAGGACGCGGACGCGAAACACGACCAACGCGAACAGTACAGAGAGGCGACGCAGAGCGAGACACAGGTGACACAGGACGCGACTCAGGCTCACGACGCTCCATAAGACCTCTAGTCGGTCCAGAGTAAGGAGAAGGACCAGGCAGCGGAGAGGCCGGCTGCAACTGCGACTGGGACTGGACAGGCGGTGGACGCAGGAAAGGAGGAGGAGGACCAGGAGAAGGCGGGGAGCCAAGAACCTGCTGAAGGAGCGGAACGTAGTACGGCTGCGGCCGCGCAGTGCCTCCAGAAACAGCAGAGACAGAGCCGGTACCCTCCGCCCCAGGCTCTCCAGTCCCAGCAGCACCTCGAGCAGCTCCAGCACCAGCAGCACCTCCAGCAGCTCCAGCACCAGCACCACCTCCAGCAACGCCAGCACCTCCAGTAGCCCCAGTAGCACCCCCAGCACCTCCAGCACCAGCAGCACCTCCAGCAGCTCCAGCACCAGCACCACCTCCAGTAGCGCCAGCACCTCCAGCAGCTCCAGTAGCACCTCCAGCACCCCCAGCAGCTCCAGCACCAGCACCACCTCCAGCAGCGCCAGCACCAGTAGCACCTCCAGTAGCTCCAGCAGCACCAGCAGCAACTCGACAGCGCCGAGAGTACCACTCACGAAGCCGCTGTGGAGAGAGGGGCTCCCGCCGCGACGGGACACCTAGAGCACCTCCAGACTCAGCACGCGCAGGCTCAGCACCTCCAGACACAGTACCTTCAGGCGCCACACCCCCAGGCTCAACACACCCAGTCTCAGCACCCCAGACTCAGCACCCCCAGTCTCAGCACCCCAGACTCAGCACCCCCTGTCTCAGCACCCCCTGTCCCCGCACCCGCAGGGTCAGCACCCCTAGCAGCTCCTGAGTCGACAGCTACCTCGACCGGCTCGGCAGGGTCTACCTGAGACACACCTGAGGGGGCAGGACCCTGGGGGGGGAGGGGGTCTACCAGGGGAGTACCTGGTGCCAGGAAGAGTGGCGGGGGGGGGGGAGAGGCAGTGCGGTAGGGAAAGAGACGGTAGTACGACACCGACTCGTCGAACGTGACGTCCTGAGAGGACAGAACACGACGCGAGGTGGGGTGGTAGAACTGCCACCCGGGTGCGTCAGGAGGGAAGCCAAGGAAGACACAGGGAACGGCACGGGAGGACAGCTTGTCCGCTGTAGTATCGCGGACAAAAGCTCGAGATCCCCAGACTCGGAACGCTGACGCATCGCCAACCTTCCCCGTCCACCTTTGTGTAGGTGTGGTCTCCGGCAAGGAGACACGAGGCTGAAGGTTGATCTGATGCGCAGCGTACTGAACCGCGAACGGCCACAGAAAATGGGGAGCAGCCGCATGGATCATGGACGTACGAGCGACGTCCATGACCATGCCAATGCTGCGCTCAGCAATCCCATTTTGCTGCGGGGAGGCCGGAAGCGTGAACGTCTGGCGGATGCCCTCAGAACGACAGAAGGCTCTCAGGAGGTCGGAGGAAAACTCCCCGCCTCTGTCTGAGTGCAGACGCAGAACAGGAAGGTCTGAGCCGAAACTCTCACTAAGTTGGCGACGAGCACCGCGGATCCAGTCGATCAACACCTCAGTGACCTCACCCTTGCTGCGCAAGGGGAAGACTGTGGTGTAACGCGAGTAGTCGTCAACGACCAGCAGGAAGTAACGCTCGTGACCCTGTCCACGGACGCGGGCTGGGCCCCACACGTCCATGTGAAGAGTCTGCAGAGGGGCCTCAATCGGAGGAAACGAGGAGGAGTGAGGAGCGGCGCGCTGCCGGCCCTCGACACAAGGAACACAGGTGGGGGCAGGCCCCGGAGGAAGGGGAGGGAGGGACCTGGGGAGTCCAGAGACAAGAGCACGGGAGGCCATACCTCGAAGACGGGGCAGGGAGGGGTGACCAAGGCGGTGGTGCCAAAGGAGAGTCTCGTGCGCCAGAGGACGACACGAGCAGGGGCAAGACGCAGGACTAGACCTGGACGCGGCAGCAAACACCTGACTGGACGCAGCTACCTGACCAGACGCAGGGACCGAAGGAGGCGCAGTAGTCAGTGTGTACAGACTCGACCCTGGCCGACGGGTGAACGTGGCCAGGTGGCGGCCCGTCCGAGAGCAAGTGCAGTGGGTCACACGCTGACCTCCAGGGGTGAACTGGTCAACCCACGCGTCCTGGAGGTCAGCTCCACTCACCAGGTTCGTAGAGAACGAGGGGAGGTGGAGTCCCGACAGCAAGCCCGACGGGGCCGCAGGACACGGTAGAACCGTGGAGGAGTGTGCAAGGACTGGGCCCCCGGAGGGGTCAGCAAGGGAGACCGCAACAGGCCGACTGAGCGGCGTGAGCGTGGTGCTGTCTCTAAAGAAAGAGCGCGAAGCACCAGAGTCAAGTGTGAAAGTGTGAAGGGACTTAGTAGGTGCAGTACCAGGGAGAGGAGACGTACCAGCACCTGGAGCAGCAGACGCACTAGCACCTAGAGCAGCAGCCGCACTAGCACCTAGAGCAGAAGCCACAGTGCCCGGGTCGGGCGGGACACGCAGGTAACAGTCACCCTCAGTAATATCAGCAAAAGCATACATGGCAGCAAGGATAGCATCAAAGTCTAGATCAAAGATAGGCACATTCTGCAGAAGCAGATCATGCCAAGGAGGAAGCTCAACGGCGTCAGGAAACTGGGCACGCCAAGCGTCAGTCAAGCGGCCGAAGCAGCGCTGCGTGGTGTGAAGAACGTAAGAGCAGGGACCCGCACCCCCAGACCTCCCATGCCCAGCGTACCACTCACGAAGCTGCTGAACCGACGGGGTCTCACGGGTGCGCTGCTGCTGCTGGCGCTGGCTGCCACCAAGGCCTCCACGCTGCGTGGCTGCACCGCGACCAGCACCACCTCCTCCGCTACCTCCACCACCGCTGCCGCCGCCTCCACTCCCTCCGCCACCTCCGCCACGGCCTCCACTGCCGCCACCGACTCCCCCACTCCTTGTACCACCCCCACCACCACCTCCACCTCCTCCACCGCTGCCTCCACGGCCCCCTCCACCACCCCTGCTTCCCTTGCCCTTGCCGGTGCGGCGTCGCCCACTAGAGGCAGGCGCAGCGCCGACCTCCTCAGTGCCAACGAGGTCGACAGCAGCAGCAGAGGCAACAGAGGGGAGAAGGGGGACTGGGGAACACCCCTCAAAGAAGGGGGTGCGACGGTCGCCGCGAGAAGCACCTACAGCTAAGATACTCTTCTCAGCTGCAGTAAGGCGGTCCTCTAGCAAGTCGACAGTCAGCTCGGTGGGGCAAAGGGAGAGAAAGTGGTCCCTGACTGAAGAGAGAGAGTCAGGGAGACGGGTGACTAGGTAGTAAAGGGTGATGATAATGGGGGGGGAGTTCATGGGAAGGAACGCATTGGGAAGGGCAGCGCGGTAGCGGGCGTCACTGGTGCGAAGGTGAGCAGCCAGGTTAGCAACTGTGGCAAAGGCGGCAAGGTCAGGAAAAAGGTACGGCAGCATGAGGCGGCTGAGGGCAGCAGTGGCAGGGGAGCTGTAGCGTGCAACTACAGCGTCGTACAGAGTCTTAACACTCTTGTACTGACTAAAGTACGCGCGCTCAGTAGACGGTAGGTGACTACGCACAGCAAGGCGGGCAGCAGCATCGCGCGTGGTCCACTGCGAGCGAACAGTACTGTCAGCATCAGCAGCAGGGGCAGTAGAGGCGCCAGACGTGAGATCGAACAGTGAGAGACCGTCCTTGCTATCGCACTATAGGAGAAGCTGCAGATCATCTAGCCAGACCTCAAAGTCAACTGCCCGACCCTCAGCATCAAAAGTAAGGACACTGAGACTAGCCATGACAGCAGCAGCAGTAGGCTAGCAGCAGCAGCAGTGCAACTCAGCTAAGCAGGCTAGGCAGAGCAGCACGGCTTGGCAGGGCAGCTCGACAGGGCGGCACGGCACGGTGGAGCAGTGCGGTTCGGCAGCGCGGCTCGGCTCGGCGGGGCGCTTACCAGGGGCGAGGCCGGGGCAGGGCCAGGCGAGGGTCGGGGCAGGATTGGGACAAGTCCGGGGTAGGGCCGGGGCTGGGCCGCAAGAGATCCGGGGCCGGGCCGAGGCAGGGCCGCGACAGCACAGGAGCAGGGCAGGGGCTGAGTCGGGGCAGGGCCGGGGCAGAGCCGGGGCGAGGCCGCGACAGGTCCGGGACAGAGCCGCGACAGGGTCAGGGTAGGTTTGGGACGGGGCCACGACGGGGCCGGGGCAGGGCCAGGGTCGGGGGAGGTCTGGGACGGGGCCGCGACAGGGTCGGGGCAGGGCCGGGGTCGGGGCAGGTCCGGGACGGGGCCGCGACAGGGTCGGGGCAGGGCCGGGGTCGGGGCAGGTCCGGGACAGGGCCGGGACGGGGCCGGGGAAGGGCCGGGGCGGGCCGCGAAGGGGGCCGCAACTGGCCTAACGGGCCGCGAAGGGGCCGCGACAAGCCGCGACGGGGCCTAACGGGCCGCGAAAGGGGCCGGGGAAGGGCCTCAAGGGGGCCGCTACGGGCCTCAAGGGGGGCCGCTACGGGCCTCAAGGGGGCCACTACAGGCCGTGAAGGGCAGGCGCGACGCGCGCGTCGGGCAGGTAAGGAAAAAAAAAATATTTTCAGTGGTGGGCCCTTAGGAAAAATCGAAACTAGCTCTATACCATGTGAGAATTGAGAAGGGATGAATGAACTAGAAACGAGATGGGTACAAGTAGAGAACACAAAAGTGTTGTACCCTCTAGGAACTACCCCACTACAGCCTAAACAGACTATGGCAGATATAAGTTTGACACAACCTTCCTATCTTCAGTTGAGTGTAACTCCAGCACCCAAAATCTTGGCCAATTCCATTGCTCGCCCCAACCAATCTTCCGAACGTTGAACTTCTTGGCTCGCAGGTTTTAACACTCGGTCTTCTTTGGTTTTCATCTCGACGTAGCTGCAAGAAAAAAGAAATGTGTTTTCTTGAAGGGGGGGAGAAAATGCGTTTCACTGTTTCTTTCGTCGGCAATTTCTCGGCACTGTTTCGGCCTTTGTCAGTTTTCAACAGCACGACGGACGACCTTGATCTCTTCATCGAAATCAACGTTTCTGCTGCATCGTGATTTTATTTTACGACAGCAGTTTCCCTCCAATATCGCGTCTACATCGACCGTCAGATCAACTTCGAGTTTCATCAACAGTCCTAATTCCAACCTTCAATTCGAATTGGTCAACACCACTTTCATCCGTCATATCGACACCAGACTACATCTACTGTCAACATTCCAACCTTCTTTCAAATTTGGAGAAGGCAGCCGTTGGATTTACTTTGGCTGAAGATTAACACATCCTCGCTAGTGCGAGCTTCTTCTACGTAAAAGACTGCCTTACTTGGAAGGTCGGAGAGTATAAGAAACTGTAATTCCTCTGTACCCGTGTTTTAGCGAGTACAACACGTGGACCACGTGTCAGATGGTTCGGCCTACATTTCCTATTACAATCCTAAACAAGACTTATCCAGGGATCGGCTCAGGGTTGTTCGCAGGTAGTGTTGCAGCGGAAGTGTTGACCCCAGGCGAGAGTGAATGCATATGACTGAGATGATTAAAACAAAGGCATATATGTGTTTATATAATAATACAGAGGAATGCGAAACGACCTAGACTAGCCATGTACTCTAAGGGGTACATTCTCTTATTGCATTGAATTCAAACCGTGCGGTGCGGGAACCCGTTTCAAACTTGTTCCCGCCATTTTCACTTCGAATGTGTCTGCCTGCATAAGTCTTGATTTGACAGTTGCTGATGTTGCTTTGACTCTTCTGACTCCTTGGCTTCATACTAGGTAGAGTTGGCTCTTGCAGCATACAGGAATGCCATCTCATAAAAATCCGTATCTCCACATTTCCACACCCAAACCACTCCCGAGTCGCCCCCGCACCAATCGCAACCACTTCCAAGCCATCCTCGCCCGACCTTTCCGCCTAGCTAGGATTTTCCCTATTTGGTATCGCTACTTTCCTTGTATCGTGATTAAGTATTCAACATTCTGCAAGTTCATTCATAACACACTGTTACGAGTGCAATGGAACGAGTTAGCGAGGATTGCACTAGTTAAAAGGTACAAAGTATGAGCGAAGGCATGAGCGAATACTTATGTGCGAAAACATGCAACGGTTACACGGAGCGTGCGAGCTAGCTAGTGCTAGGTTGGCACCGAGGTTTGGGCTAGTCCCAAAGCGTAGGCCGACTTGGCTAGGCCAGCAGTGCATGGTTTGGTAAAACAATGTTCGCGAAGTTGGCGAAGTCCCGTTAGCACTAACGGGCGAACAACGGTTGCTGTTGCACGCGATGTTGCTGGTCGCTGTAAGGAATGTCGAGAAAATTCCTCACACTACCCCCCCCCTTTCAAGAAGCCCCCTCCATTGTGTCAAACTTATATATAGCTTACATTGTGTAGGCTGTAGTGGGGTAGCCCATAAGGGGTACAACCCAATTAGGGTTAGTACTTGTACCCAACTCTTAGCTAGTTCATCCATTCTCGTTCGTTATTCCTGACATGGTTTCATAGCAGGTCCCTCGCTAGGACCGCTTTCTTTCCTTGGGCCCACCACCTACTGCCCTGCGAGCCACCCTCGTGTGGCCCTCCTCTCGACCTTAGGCCCTGGCCTGTCGCCAGTAGCCCCTAGGCCCGGCCCGTAGCCCCGCGCCCGTCGCCCCTAGGCCCCGGCCCCGTCGCCCGTCGCTCGCGCCCGACTCCCCTAGGCTCCGGTCCCAGCTCGTCGCCCGTCGCGCGTTGCCCCTAGGCCCGTCGCCCTTAGGCTCCGGCCCCCGGCCCGTCGCACGCGCCCGCAGCCCCTAGGCCCGTCGGCCCCTTCGCCCGTCACTCCCCTAGGCCCGGCCCCGTCGCCCGTCGCCCCGTCGCTCGCGCCCGACGCCCCTAGGCCCCGGTTCCGGCCCTTCGCCTGTTGCACAACGCCCCTAGGCCCGTCGGCCCCATCGCCCGTCCCTCCCCTAGGCCCGGCCCCGTCGCCTCGTCGCTCGCTCCCGACGCCCCTAGGCCCCGGTTCCGGCCCGTCGCCTGTCGCGCAACACCCCTAGGCCCTGTCGGCCCCATCGCCCGTCAATCCCCTAAGCCCGGCCCCGTCGCCCGTCGCTCAACGCCCCTAGGCCCAGTCGGCCCCGACGCCCCTCGGCCCGCGCTCGACGCTCCTAGGCCCCTGGCCCCTTGGCCCCGTCTTTCCTGGCCCCGCGGCCCGACGCCCCTAGGCCCCCGGCCCCTCAGCCCTGTCTTTCCTGGCCCCGCGGCCCGACGCCCCTAGGCCCCCGGCCCCTCGGCCCCTTCATTCCTGGCCCCGCGGCCCGTCGCCCCAAGGCCCCAGGCCCCTCGGCCCCCCCTTCGTTCCTGGCCCCACGGCCCGACGCCCCTAGGCCCCCGGCCCCTCGGCCCCTCTGCTGCTGCTGCTACTGCTACTACTGCTGCTACTGCTGCTTCTGCTGCTACTACTGCTGCTACTGCTACTGCTGCTACTGCTGCTGCTACTGCTGCTACTACTGCTCCTGCATGCTGCGCCACTATGGCTTCGCTTCGAGTTCTCGCATTCGAACATGAGGGCAGACCGGTTCAGTTTGACACGTGGCTTGACGACCTGCAACTGTACCTAGTAAGCAATTCTAAGGACAGTGTTTCGCTGTTTGACCTCGCGTCAGGCACCGCTACCGCCCCTCCCGTCACAGCTCACAGTGCGAATCGCTCACAGTAGCTTACTCGCGACGCTGCTGGCCATTCGCAACCACCTGCCGTTAGCCGAATGCGCTCAATTCGGATAGCACATGACAGCACAGGCCCTGTACAACGCTGTAGTCGCTCGCTACTCCTCGCCTGCCACTGCCGCTCTAGGCAGACTGCTACTGCCCTACCTGTTCCCCGAGCTGTCAGCTTTTGCCACAATAGAGGACCTGGTTTCCCACCTACGCACTAGCGACGCTCGCTACCGCGCTACCGTCCCTGTTGAGTTCCTTGACAAGAACCAGCCCCCGATGTTCACCACCCTCTACTTCATAGTCACTTTCTCTCCCTTGACCCCACCTCCCTCACTATTGACCTACTCGAGCAGCATCTCCTTACAGCTGAGACTAGTGCAGTTGCTGTAGGTGCTGCTCGTGGCACTCCGTGCCCGCCCTTCTCTGAGGGGTGCTCCCCCTCCCCCCTTGCCCCCTCCTACGCCTCTGCTGCTGCTGCAAACGTCCCTATTGCTGAGGACGTCGGGGCTGCTTCTGCTAGTGCGAAGCGCCGCACCAGCAAGGGCAAGGGTGGCAGGGGTGGTGGAGGTGGCAGCGGTGGTGGTGGAGGGGGCAGCGGGAGTGGTGGTGGGGGCAGCAGTGGAGGTGGTGGAGGCAGTGGTGGTTGTGGCGGCGGTGGGACTGGTGGCGGGAGTGGGGGCTCTGGTGGCGGTGGTGGAGGCAGCGGTGGGAGTGGCGGCAGTGGCGGCGGTGGGACTGGTGGCAGTAAGATTGGACTTCGGCGTGGAGGCCCTGGCGATGGCCAGCGGCAGCAGTAGCAGCGTCGGAGCGAGACCCAGTCGCCCCAGCAGCTTCGTGAGTGGTTGTTTCAGCGTGGGACGTCTGGGGGTAGTGATAGCTGCCCGTATGTCATTCGCACGGGTGACGGTGCTGGTCAGACATGCGGGAGGTTTCACGCTCAGCACCGCTGCTTCTCCCGCCTTGACGACGCCTGGTGTGCTGAGTTTGGTGACGAGGTAGAGCGCCCTCGCTGGGCAGATCTTCTTAGGTCTGGTGTTGCTATCTTTGACCTAGACTTTGATGCTATCCTTTCTGCTATGTATGCTTTGTCTGCTAGTGCTGAGGGCGACTGTTACTGGTGTGTGCCACCTGACCCAGGTATAGCGGCTGCTGCTCTAGGTGCTAGTGAGTCTGGTACTCTCCCTGGTACTACGCCTGCTGAGGCCTTGCACACCTTCACGTTGGACTCAGGTGCCTCGCGCTCTTTCTTTCGTGACAGCACCACCCTCACTCCTCTCCCTTTACCTATTCCGGTTAGAGTGGCTGACCCCTGCGGGGGCTCGGTCGTTGCCCGTTCCTCCACTGTCCTCCCGTGTCCGGCAGTTCCGTCCGGCTCACTGTCAGGTCTTCACCTCCCCTCGTTCTCTACGAACTTGGTGAGTACCGCTGCCCTCCAGGACGCGATGGTCACTACCACCACTTCTGGGGGTCAGCGTGTGTGGATCTGCACAAGCACACGGACGGGGCGTCACCTGGCCACGTTCACTCGTCGGCTAGGGTCGAGTCTGTACACACTTGCTACCGAGCCTCCTCAGGTAGCTGCGTCTGCTCAGGTGTCCAAGTCAGGTCAGGTAGCCGCCTCTTGCTCGTGTCGCCTCCTGTCGCACCAGACACTTCTGTGCCACCACCGCCTTGGTCACCCCTCCCTGCCACGCTTTCGTGGCATGCACTCCCGCCTCCTTGTCTCTGGTCTTCCCAGGTCTCTGCCTCCCCTACTGCCCTCGCCTGCCCCGCCCTGCCTTCCTTGCGTCGAGGGGCGGCATCGCGCCGCTCCTCGCTCCTCCTCGTTTCCCCCGACGATGGCTCCCCTGCAGACTCTCCACATGGACGTGTGGGGCCCAGCCCGCGTCAGTGGACAGGGCCGCGAGCACTACTTTCAGCTGGTTGTTGACGACTACACGCGGTACACCACGGTCTTCCCCTTGCGCAGCAAGGGTGAGGTCGTTGATTTCTTGATCCCTTGGATCCGCGCAGTCCGTCTCCAGCTTCGCGAGCGGTTCCGCCAGGACCTTCCTGTCCTGCGTCTACACTCTGACAGAGGTGGTGAGTTCTCCTCTTACCTCTTGCGGGACTTTTGTCGTGGGGAGGGCATTCTCCAGTCATTCACGCTTCCGGACTCCCCTCAGCAAAATGGGATTGCTGAGCGCCGCATTGGCTTAGTCATGGAGGTCGCTCGTACCTCCATGATCCATGCGGCTGCTCCCCATTTTCTGTGGCCGTTTGCGGTCCGGTACGCTGCGCATCAGCTCAACCTCTGGCCCCGTGTCTCCTTGCCGGAGACCTCGCCCACACTGCGTTGGATGGGGGAGGTTGGCGATGCGTCGGTGTTCCGAGTCTGGGGTTCTTGTGCCTTTGTTCGCGATACGTCCGCAGACAAGCTCTCCGCCCGTGCTATCCCCTGCGTCTTCCTTGGCTTTGTCCCCGACGCGCTAGGCTGGCAGTTTTACCACCCCACCTTGCGCCGTGTCTTCCCTTCTCAAGACGTCACATTTGACGAGTCGGTTCCCTATTACCGTCTCTTCCCCTACCGCTCTACCCCTCCCCCGCCCCCGCCGCTCTTTCTTGCTCCCGGTCCTCCTCCGGTAGACCCCCTCCCGCCCCAGGGTCCTGCTCCCTCACGTGTGTCTCAGGCAGACCCTCTCCCTGGTACTGCGCCTGACGAGGTAGCTGTCGGCTCAGGTGCTGCTCGAGGTGCTGCGTCTGAGGGTGCTGCGCCTGGGGGTGTGGAGATGGGGGGTGCCGGATCTGAGGGTGCTGGGTCGAGGGTTGCTGAGCTTGGGGGTGAGGAGCCTGGGGGTGCTGAGCCTGCAGGTGTTGAGCCTGGGGGTGCTGAGTCGGAGGGTGCAGAGTCTGGGGGTGCTGAGCCTCAGGGTGCTGCTTTGTCTGGAGGTTCGGCTGGTGCTTCGCCGAGATTGTCTCCGCAGCAGCTGCGTGAGTGGCTTGTTCGGCAAGCACGCCTTCGGACTGGAGCTACCTGAGCTGGAGGCGCTGGAGACGCTGCAGCTTGAGGTGCTGGTGTTACTGCCGGAGCTGGTGGTACTGGAGGCACTGCGGCTGCTGGTCCTGGAGGTGCTCGTACCGGGGGTACTGGAGCTGCCGGGGCTGGTGATGTTAAGGACGCTGGAGCTGGAGACCCTACGGAGCCTGGAGCTGCTGAAGCTGGAGGCTCTTGCGCTGGTGGCGCAGGAGCTGGAGGAGATGTAGCTGGTGGCACTGGCGCTGGGGGCACTGGAGCTGGAGGAGCTGGATTTGGAGGCACTGGCGCGGGAGGCGCTGGAGCTGCAGGAGCTGGAGTTGTTGACCCTGGAGCTGGAGGTGCTGGAGGCACTGTGCGGCCGCGACCGTACTTTGTTCCCCTGCTTCAACAGGTTCTTGGTATCCCGTCTTCTACTAGCCTTACTCCTCCCCTGCGGTGTCCACCGCCTGACCAGTCGTAGTCGCCGTTACTGTCACCCTCCCACTGCCTGCTCCCTCTCCTTACACTGAGCAGTCCGGCGGTCTTACAGAGCGTCGTGAGCCTGCGTCTCATCCTGTCTCGCCTGTTTGCACTGCTCATCGCATTCCTCATTCGCGTGCTCCTCTTGTCCCCGGCACGCACGCTATGGCACTCCGTCCTTCCTCTGTTCCACTGCGTGTTCTCTGCCTGCTCCTCTTGAGTCCTCTCTTCTTGAGGTCCCTGACCCTGAGTCTGACCGCGCTCGTGCTGCCAGTCCCACTGTCGCTCGTCTCCTAGCCACTTCTGACACTGACCCTTCCTTTTAGTCTGCTGCTGCGTCTGCTCTCATTGCTGAGCTGCTTGACTTTGCTGCGGCCTGACGACTAGACTACGCCACTTCTTTTGTTGCTGAGTCTGAGTCTGCTAGTCCTCCGTCCATCGGGGGTGAGTGTGCTCTTGGCACGGACGTCCTTGAGGTCAGGCAGGAGGACTTTGAGTGTCTCGCAGCTGCTGTACCTCGTTTCGCTTCCTTGCTGCTTGCCCTTGAAGGAGACCCGGATGCACCGGACATCCCGACCCCACACTCTTACGCAGAGCAGCCATGGATGCCGAGATGGCATCCTGGAAGTCCACAAGCACTTACGTCGACAAGGTTCCCCCACCTGGGGCGAACATAGTCGATGGCATGTGGATTTTCAGGGTGAAGCGGCCGCCGGGTTCTCCGCCTGCCTTCAAGGCGCGTTACGTTGCTCGAGGCTTCAGTCAGCGACAGGGAGTCGACTACTTTCAGACCTTCTCTCCCACCCCGAAGATGACTACTCTTCGGGTGTTGCTGCACGTAGCTGCTCAGCGTGACTACGAGCTGCACTCTCTGGACTTCAGCACAGCTTTCTTGCAGGGCAGCCTGCACGAGGAGATCTGGTTGCGCCGCCCACCTGGCTTCACTGGGTCGTTTCCTACAGGTACTCAGTGGAGCCTCCGCCGGCCAGTCTACGGTCTCCGCCAGGTGCCTCGCGAGTGGCACGACACACTGAGGACTACACTTGCGGCTCCTGGGTTTGCTCCTTCTACTGCTGACCCGTCGCTGTTTCTACGCACCGACACCTCGCTGCCACCGTTCTACGTCCTCGTGTACGTCAACGACCTGGTCTTTGCCACTACTGACAGTGAGGCACTGACCCTTGTGAAGTCGGAGCTGCAGAAGAGACACACCTGCACTGACCTGGGTGAACTGCGCAGCTATCTTGGCCTGCAGATCACCCGGGACAGAGCACGGCGCACCATCACACTGAGTCAGTCACACATGGTGCACCAGGTCCTTCAGCGCTTCGGCTTCCAGTTCTCCTCGCCACAGCCCACTCCTCTGTCTACCGGCCACTCACTCTCAGCTCCACCTTCGGACGAGTCCGTAGAGCCAAGTGGTCCGTACCCAGAGCTTGTGGGTTGCCTCATGTACCTGATGACGTGCGCTCGACCTGGCCTCGCGTACCCTCTCAACCTCTTGGCTCGCTACGTGGCTCCCGGTAGGCACCGAAAGGTGCACTGAGATGCTGCGAAGAGGGTACTGCATTACTTGTGCAGTACGTCGGGCATGGGGCTCCTGCTTGGAGGACGGGGTTCAGTTGTCCTCACTGGTCACACAGACGCTTCTTGGGCTGACAACTTAGCTACGCAGCAGTCGTCACGGGGTTACACCTTCAGCCTCGGTTCCGGCTCTGTTTCCCGGTGGTCTTCCCGCTCGTCTTTGGTTCTCAGCTCCAGTTGTGAGGCTGAGATCTACGCCGGTGCCATGGCTGCACAGGAGCTACGCTGGCTCACCTACCTGCTGACTGACTTGGGAGAGCAGCCTCGTTCACCTCCAGTTCTGTTCGTAGACAACAAGGCCATGATTGCCTTGTGTCAGGAGCACAGATTTGAGGACAGAACGAAGCACATCGCTCTGCGATACTTCCTTGCTCGAGAGTTGCAGCAGTGTGGCCAGCTTCGTCTTGCGTACGTGGCCACTAGGGCCAACACTGCTGATGTATTCACCAAGGCACTTCCGCCTGGTGATCATCAGCGCTTCTCTACTATGTTAGGCCTTGTGCCTACTTTGCCTCACTTGCTTACTGCTTGACTCTGCTTGTACTGTGATGTATATATATACCTGCATGCTTGCACTTGCTAGGGTATGATCACTGTATTGTTTGTTCTCTTTTATATAACTCTACATGTGAACTGGCCTTGTGGCCCTTTGCTTGTGCTCGGACTGTGTGGTGACTTTGTCATCCACCCTGAGCTTGCTTTGCTTTTCTTGACTGGTCTTGTGACCACTTGTTCTTCCCCACTTTGCCTATGGGGGTGTGTCAAACTTATATATAGCTTACATTGTGTAGGCTGTAGTGGGGTAGCCCATAAGGGGTACAACCCAATTAGGGTTAGTACTTGTACCCAACTCTTTGCTAGTTCATCCATTCTCGTTCGTTATTTCTGACACACTGCGCGAGTGCGTGTATATCGCGGAAACCCCGGCTCCTCAGGTACACTTGCAGGGCAGGGTGGTTTTCAATGTTGGCCAGGGGCACCCAGCTATCTTCAGTTGGTGTGCGGTCCTTCCAGCGAACGAGGAACTTGATCCTCTTGATGCCTTTGGGGTGTCGAATCCGATGTCTCAAAATCTTCTCGGGCACAACAATCGGCTCCGATGCCGGGCGAGTCATGGATGGCGGGCGGTGACGAGGCAGTTGGGTTGTGGTTGGAATGTACGGACGAAGCAGGCTGACGTTGAACGATGGGCTGTTGTACCAGTCTGTCGACAACATTAGATGGGCGGTAACTTGGGTGATCATGTGGCTGATTTGGAATGGTCCACAGTAGCGCGGTCAAAGTTTTGGTATGACGGGCAGTCTTAAATTCTGTGTGTCGAGCAGTATGTAGTCTCCTGACTGGCACGTGACTGGGCAGCGGTGGTGGTCAGCATTTCTTTTAGCGATGACTTCTGTTTTTTTATTGCTTCTGCAGCTCTGGTGCGGGCAGCTTGCAGAATCTCGGCAAATAACTTTGCGCGTGGCGTTGGGTTGACCGAACTCGGCGTCATGCGCACTGTTGGGTTTTTCCCGTAGTTCAGCTAAAACGGGGACTGCTGCGTCGTCGCTGACGTGGCGCTGTTGTAGGCGAGCTCGCTAAGCGGCAGTTGCTGCTCCCGTATTGTCGGGTCATCGCATATGGCACGAATCAACTGCTCCATGGTCTGGTTCGTCTGCTCCGTTTGACCGTCGGTCTCGGGGTGGTACGATGAGCTGAACTGTAGCCTGGAACCGAACTTCTCCCAAAGGTTCTTCCAGAAGTTGCTGGTAAACTTCATGTCGCGGTCGCTGATGATCGCGGCTGGTATCCCGTGCAGTCAAACAGCGGTCGCGATGAACAGGCGAGCGGTTTCTTCCGCTGAGATCGATTTCCTGCACGCAGCGAAGTGAGCCATTTTCGTTAGTTTTTCAACGACAACCATTACCGCGTCGTTACCATTGTAACCTGCTGCCAGGCGCGCTCGGGCGGTGGAGTCACCTGCAACTGACCCGCCTTTCATTTTCGCGAGCTTTTCATCACCTGACACGTAGGGCACGAGCCCACGTGGTGCTGTACGTTAGTCAACAGCTCCGACCAGTAGCCATACCGCTGCAGTTGCTCTCGCATTTTTTCTACCCCAAAATGACCCGAGGTAACCCCGTCGTGTGCCTCCTGCAGTAGCATTTCCCTCAGTAGTGAGTACGTGGGTACCCATATGCGGTTGGTGCCTGTTTTTAGGTAAGAGATTCCTTTTACTTCTGTCAGTTGCTGTGAATTTCCGGTCGTGAAAAATGGGTCTGTGCGGTATCCGGGGGTGAATAGGCCTGTTAACAGTGGGTTGGTTTGGGCGAGTAGGATGGCGTGAAGTTGGGCAGTGGGGCGGGTGAGTGCTTCGGCGATATTTGATGCCCCCTTTTTGTACGTGACGGTGCAGTGGAAGTTGGATTCCAAGTAGTCCAACCAGCGGATCTGTTGCGGATTGAGATTCAGTTGGGCGCGAAGGTACTGTAGTGATCTGTGATCTGTCCGTACTGTCACGTCTGCTCTGGTGAGGTAGCATCGCCACACTTTGAACGCGTGCACGATCGCCAGCATCTCGCGGTCGTGTATCGGGTAGTTGGGTTCGGGCGGGTGAAGCTTGCGGGACTCGTACGCGATTGGCTGAAGACCGTTACCGAAGTCCTGCAACAGTATTGCTCTCACGGCGATGTCGCTTGCATCTGTGACCAGTTCGAACGGGCGGTGTGGATCAGCGATGTGAAGTATGGGCGGCTCAACCTCCTTCCTCAGCAGGTCAGTCAATGGGGTAGTCAACTTTGCCATGACGGGGACGAACCGGCGCACGTAGTTGACGATGTCAACGAGGTAACAAAGACTAGTTCAGAAGAACAAAATAAATCTCGGGGCCCATAAGGGGTACAACCCAATTAGGGTTAGTACTTGTACCCAACTCTTTGCTAGTTCATTCATTCTCGTTCATTCTTTCTGACATGGTTTCAGAGCAGGTCCCTTCTAGGACCGTTTTTTGGGCCCACCACCTGCTGCCCTGCTAGCCACCCTCGCGACCCGTAGGCCCTCACTAGGCCCCGACCCGTCGCCGCTCCTAGCCCGGCCCGTCGCCCCTAGCCCGGCCCCTCGTCGCTCGTCGCCCCTAGCCTCGGCCCCTTGGCCCCGTCGCCCCTAGACTTGGCCCCTTGGCCTCGTCGCCCCTAGTCGCGGCCCCTCAACCCCATCGCCCCTAGCCGCGACCCCTCGGCCCCTGTCGCCCCGTCGCCCCTAGCCGCGACCCGTCGCCCCGTCGCCCCTAGTCGCGGCCCTGTCGCCCCTAGCCTCGGCCTCGTGGCCCCTCGCGACACGATGCCCCTAGCCGCGGCCCCTCGGCCCCGTCGCCCCTAGCCGCGGACCCTCGGCCCCCGTCGCCCTGTCGCCCCTAGCCGAGACCCCTCGCCCCATCGCCCCTAGTCGCGGCCCCGTCGCCCCTAGCCTCGGCCCCGTGGCCCCTCGCGACCCGTCGCCCCGTCGCCCCTAGCCGCGGCCCCTCGCGACCCGTCGCCCTGTCGCCCCTAGCTGCGGCCCCTCGGCCCCGTCACCCCTAGCCGCGGCCCCTAGCGACCCGTCGCCCCGTCGCCCCGTCGCCCCTAGCTGCGGCCCCTCGGCCCCGTCACCCCTATACGCGGCCCCTCGCGCCCGTCGCCCCGTCGCCCCTAGTCGCGGCCCCGTCGCCCCTAGCCTCGGCCCCGCGGCCCCCCTCGCGACACGTCGCCCCGCCGCCCCTAGCCTCGGTTCTTGGCCCCTCGGCCCCCCCCCTTCGTGTTTGGCCCCTCGGCCCCTAGGCCCCTCGGCCCCTCTGCCCCTCGGCCCCTTGGCCCCTATGCTACTCGGCCCCTTGGCCCTCTTCGACCTCGGCACCTCGGCCCCTTCGCCCCTAGGCCCCAGGCCCCTAGGCCCCTTGGCCCCTCGCCCCCTCGCCCCCCCCCCCCTTCGTGTTTGGCCCCTCGGCCCCTAGACCTCAGGCCCCTCGGAACCCTTCGACCTCGGCCCCTCGGCCCCTAGGCCCCAGGCCCCCCTCGGCCCCTTGGCCCCTCGGCCCTTAGGCCCCTTCGTGTTTGGCCCCTCGGCCCCTAGACCCCAGGCCCCTTGGCCCCTTCGACCTCGGCCCCTTGGCCTCTCTGCCCCTGCTGCTGCTGCTACTGCTGCTACTGCGTACTACGCCACTATGGCTTCGCTTCGAGTTCTCGCGTTCGATCATGAGGGTAGACCGGTTCAGTTTCACACGTGGCTCGACGACCTGCAGCTGTACCTACTGAGCGATTCTAAGAACAGTTTGTCGTTGTTTGACCTCGCGTCAGGTGCCGCTACTGCCCCTCCTGCCACAGCTAACAGTGCGACTCACTCCCAGTGGCTTACGCGCGATGCTGCTACATGCTTAGCCATTCGCAACCACCTGCCACTGCTGCGCTAGGCCGACTACTACTGCCCTACCTGTTCCCCGAGCTGTCAGCTTTTGCCACAGTAGAGGACCTAGTTTCCCACCTGCGCACTAGCGACGCTCGTTACCGAGCTATCGTCCCTGCTGAGTTCGTTGATAGGAACCAGCCCCCGATGTTCATCACCCTTTACTTCATAGTCACTCGCCTCCCTGACTCTCTTCGCTCTGTTAGGGACCACTTTCTCTCCCTTGACCCCACCTCCCTCACTGTTGACCTCCTCGAGCAACATCTCCTCGCAGCTAAGACTATTGCAGTTGCTGTAGGTGCTGCTTGTGGCACTCCGTGCCCGCCCTTCTTTGAGGGTTGCTCCCCCTCCCCCCTTGCCCCCTCCTGCGCCTCTGCTGCTGCTGCAGACGTCTCTTTTACTGAGGACGTCGGGGCTGCTTCTGCTAGTGCAAAGCGCCGCAGCAGCAAGGGCAAGGGTGGCAGGGGTGGTGGAGGTGGCAGCGGTGGTGGTGGAGGTGGCAGCGGGAGTGGTGGTGGGGGCAGCAGTGGAGGTAGTGGAGGCAGTGGGGGTGGTGGCGGCGGTGGGACTGGTGGCGGGGGTGGGGGCTCTGGTGGCAGCGGTGGGAGTGGCGGCAGTGGAGGTGGTGGGACTAGAGGCAGTAGGACTGGACCTCGGCATGGAGGCCCTGGAGGTGGCCAGCGGCAGCAGCAGCAGCGTCGGAGCGAGACCCAGTCGCCCCAGCAGCTCCGTGAGTGGTTGTTTCAGCGTGGGACGTCTTGGGGTAGTGATAGCTGCCCGTATGTCATTCGCACGGGTGTTCGTGCTGGTCATACATGCGGGAATCTTCACACTCAGCACCGCTGCTTCTCTCGGCTAGACGGCGCTTGGCGTGCTGAGTTTGGTGACGACGTCGAGCGCCCTCGCTGGGCAGATCTGCTTAGGTCTGGAGTTGCAATCCTTGACCTAGACTTTGATGTTATCCTTTCTGCTATGTATGCTTTGTCTGTTAGTGCTGAGGGTGATTGTTTCCGGTGTGTGCCACCTGACTCAGGTATAGCGGCTGTTGCTCTAGGTGCTAGTGAGTCTGGTACTCTCCCTGGTACGGCGCCTGCTCAGGCCTTGCACACCTTCACGTTGAACTCAAGCGCCTCGCGCTGTTTCTTTCGTGACAGCACCACTCTCACTCCTCTCCCTGCACCTGTCCCGGTCAAACTGGCTGACCCCTCCGGGGGCCCGGTCGTTGCCCGTTCCTCCACTGTCCTCCCGTGTCCGGCGGTTCCATCTGGCTCACTGTCAGGTCTTCACCTCCCCTCGTTCTCTACGAACTTGGTGAGTACCGCTGCCCTCCAGGATGCGATGGTCACTACCACCACTCCTGGGGGTCAGCGTGTGTCGATCTGCACGTGCACATGGACAGGGCGTCACCTGGTCACGTTCACTCGTCGGCCAGGGTCAAGTTTGTACACACTGGCTACCGAGCCTCCTCATGTAGCTGCGTCTGCTTAGGTGTCCGCGTCAGTTCAGATAGCCGCCTCTTGCTCGTGTCGCCTCCTGTCGCACCAGACTCTTTTGTGGCACCACCGCCTGGGTCACCCCTCCCTGCCACGCCTTCGTGGCATGCACTCCCGTCTTCTCGTCTCTGGTCTACCCAGGTCTCTGCCTCCCCTCCCGCCCTCGCCTGCCCCACCCTGCCTTCCTTGCGTCGAGGGGCGGCAGTGCGCTGCTCCTCACTCCTCCTCGTTTCCCCCGACGACTGCTTCACTGCAAACTCTCCACATGGACGTGTGGGGCCCAGCCCGCGTCAGTGGACAGGGCCGCGAGCGCTACTTTTTGCTGGTAGTTGACGACTACACGCAGTACACCACGATCTTCCACTTGCACAGCAAGGGTGAAGTCGTTGATGTCTTGATCCCTTGGATCCGCGCAGTCCGTCTCCAGCTGCGAGAGCGGTTCGGCCAGGACCTTCCTGTCGTGCGTCTACACTCTGACAGAGGTGGTGAGTTCTCCTCCAACCTCTTACGGGACTTTTGTCGTGGGGAGGGCATTCTCTAGTCGTTCACGCTTCCGGACTCCCCTCAGCAAAATGGGATTGCTGAGCGCCGCACTGGCTTAGTCATGGAGGTCGCTCATACCTCCATGATCCATGCGGCTGCTCCCCATTTTCTATGGCCGTTTGCGGTCCGGTACGCTGCGCATCAGCTCAACCTCTGGCCCCGTGTCTCCTTACCGGAGACCTCGCCCACACTGCGTTGGACGGGGGAGGTTGGCGATGCGTCGGTGTTCCGGGTCTGGGGTTCTCGTGCCTTTGTTCGTGATACGTCTGCGGACAAGCTCTCCGTCCGTGCTATCCCCTGTGTCTTCCTTGGCTTCGTCCCTGACGCGCCTGGCTGGTAGTTTTACCACCCCACCTCGTGCCGTGTCCTCCCCTCTCAGGACGTCACGTTCGACGAGTCGGTTCCCTTCTACCGTCTCTTCCCCTACGGCTCTGCCCCTCCCCCGCCCCCGCCGCTCTTCCTTGGTCCCGGTCCCCCTCCGATAGACCCCCTCCCGCCCCAGGGTCCTGCTCCCTCCGGTGTGTCTCAGGTAGACCCTCTCCCTGGTACTGCGCCTGTCGAGGTAGCTGTCGGCTCAGGTGCTGCTCGAGGTGCTGCGTGTGGGGGTGCTGCGGCTGGGGGTGCGGAGCCAGGGGGTGCGGGGTCTGAGGGTGCTGGGTCTGGAGGTGCTGGAGTTACTGCTGGAACTGGTGGTACAGGAGGTAATGCGGCTACTGGTCCTGGAGCTGCCGGGACTGGTGGTGTTGGGGGCGCTGGAGCTGGAGACCCTACGGAGCCTTGAGCTGGTGGAGTTGGAGGCTATTGCGCTGGTGGAGCTGGCACTGGAGGCGCTGGAGCTGGAGGAGCTGGAGTTGGAGGCACTGGCGCGGTAGGCGCTGGAGCTGCAGGAGCTAGAGCTGTTGACCCTGGAGCTGGAGGTGCTGGAGGTACTGTGCGGCAGCGACCGTACTTCGTTCCCCTGCTTCAGCAGGTTCTTGGTGTCCCGTCTTCTACTGGCCTTACTCCTCCCTTACAGTGTCCACCGCCTGACCAGTCCCGTCGTTATAGCCGGCCTCCCCACTACCTGCTTCCTCTCCTTACACTGAGCAGTTTGGCGGTCTTACAGAGCGTCGTGAGCCTGCATCTCGTCCTGTCTTGCCTGTTCGCACTGCTCGTCGCATTCCTCGTTCGCGTCCTCCTCCTGTTCCCGGCACCCACGCTATGGCACTCTGTCCTTCCTCTGTTCCACTGCGTGTTCCTCTGCCTGCTCCTCCCAAGTCCTCTCTTCCTGAGGTCCCTGACCCTGAGTCTGACCGCGATCGTGCTGCCAGTCCCACTGTCTCTCGTCTCCTCGCCGCTGATGTCACTGACCCTTCTTTTGAGTCTGCTGCTGCGTTTTCTCTCGTTGCTGAGCTGCTTGAGTTTGCTGCTGCCTGGCGTCTAGACTACGCCACTGCTTGCTGAGTCTGCGTCTGCCAGTCCTCCGTCCGTTGGGGGTGAGTGTGCTCTTGGCACGGACGTCCTTGAGGACAGGCAGGAGGAATTTGAGTGTCTTGCAGCTTCTGTACCTCGTTTCGCTTCCATGCTGCTTGCCTTTGAGGGAGACCCGGATGCACCAGACATCCTGACCCCGCGCTCTTACGCAGAGGCGATTATGGGTCCTTACTCCTCTCAGTGGCAGGCAGCCATGGATGCCGAGATGGCATCCTGGAAGTCCACAGGCACCTACGTCGACGAGGTTCCCCCTCCTGGGGCGAACATAGTCGATGGCATGTGGATCTTCAGGGTGAAGCGGCCGCCGGGTTCTTCGCCTGCCTTCAAGGCACGTTACGTTGATCGAGGCTTCAGTCAGCGACAGGGGGTTGACTACTTCCAGACCTTCTCCCCCACACCGACGATGACTACTCTTCGGGTTTCGCTGCACGTCGCTGCTCAGCATGACTACGAGTTGCACTCTCTGGACTTCAGCACAGCTTTCCTGCAGGGCAGCCTGCACGAGGAGATCTGGCTGCGTTGCCCACCTGGCTTCACTGGGTCGTTTCCTGCAGGAACCCAGTGGAGCCTCCGCCGGCCCGTCTACGGTCTCCACCAGGCGCCTCGCGAGTGGCATGACACGCTGAGGACTACACTTGCGGCTCTTGTGTTTGCTCCTTCTACTGCTGACCCGTCGCTGTTTCTCCGCACCGACACCTCGCGGCCGTCGTTCTACGTCCTCGTCTACATCGACGACCTGGTCTTTGCCACTGCTGACACCGAGGCACTGACCCTAGTAAAGTCGGAGCTGCAGAAGAGAGACACGTGCACTGACCTGGGTGAACTGCGCAGCTATCTTGGCTTGCAGATCACCCGGGACAGAGCACTGTGCACCATCACCCTGACTCAGTCACACATGGTGCACCAGGTCCTTCAGCGCTTTGGCTTCCATTTCTCCTCGCCACAGCCCACTCCTCTGTCTACTGGCCACTCGCTCTCAGCTCCATCTTCGGACGAGTCCGTAGAGCCGAGTGGTCCGTACCCAGAGCTTGTGGGTTGCCTCATGTACCTCATGACTTACACACGACCTGACCTCGCGTACCCTCTCAGCCTTCTGGCTCGCTACGTGGCTCCCGGTAGGCACCAAAAGGTGCACTGGGATGCTGCGAAGAGGGTACTGCGTTACTTGTGTAGTACATTGGGCATGGGGCTCATGCTTGGAGGACGGGGTCCAGTTGTCCTCACTGGTCACGCAGACGCTTCTTGGGTTGACGACTCAGCTACGCAGCAGTCGTCACAGGGTTACACCTTCAGCCTTGGTTCGGGCTCTGTTTCCTGGCGGTCTACCCGCTCGTCTTCGGTTCTCAGCTCCAGTTGTGAGGCTGAGATCTACACAGGGGCCATGGCTGCACAGGAGCTACGCTGGCTCACCTACCTGCTGACTGACTTGGGAGAGCAGCCTCGTTCGCCTCCGGTTCTGTACGTAGACAACAAGGCCATGATTGCCTTGTGTCTGGAGCACAGAACGAAGCACATCGCTCTGCGATACTTCCTTGCTCGAGAGTTGCAGCAGCATGGCCAGCTTTGTCTTGCGTACGTGGCCACTAGGGCCAACACTGCTGATATATTCACCAAGGCACTTGCGCTTCTCTACTTTGTTAGGCCTTGTGCCTACTTTACCTCACTTGCTTAGTGCGTGACTTTACTTGTACTGTGATCTATATATATACATGCATCCTTGCACTTGCTAGGGTATGATCACTGTATTGTTTATTGTCTCTTATATAACTCTGCATGTGAACTGGCCTTGTGGCCCTTTGCTTGTGCTCGGACTGTGTGGTGACTTTGTGATCCACCCTGAGCTTGCTTTGCTTTTCTTGACTGGTCTTGTGACCACTTTTTCTCCCCCACTTTGCCTATGGGGGTGTGTCAAACTTATATATAGCTCACATTGTTTAGGCTGTAGTGGGGTAGCCCATAAGGGGTACAACCCAATTAGGGTTAGTACTTACTCAACTCTTTGCTAGTTCATTCATTCTCGTTCATTTTTTCTGACACCTCAGAGACCACACGTCGCACGAGTGCCTAGCCACAGTGCTGCAACTCCTGCAGAAGGAAGTATCGAAGCTGGATGTGCTTCGCCTTCCCAACCAGTCGAGGCTCCTCGCACAACAGGATAGCACACCTGTTGTCGCCGAACAAGACTGGGGGAGAGCGAGGCCACTCACCAAGGTCGGTGAGGAGGAAAGACAGCCAGCGAAGCTCCTGGGCGGCCATGGCCGCAGCGTACACCTCTGCCTCACAGCTGGAACTAGAGACGGACGACGCCCGAATCGACCTCCACGAAACAGCTCCGGTCCCGAGGCTGAAGCAGTAACCCTGTGTAAACCACAGCGACTTAGCGTCGTCGGCCCACGATGAGTCCGAAAAACCTGTAAGTGTAATTTGCTGCTTCCATCCAAGGACAAGTCCCATACCTGATGTGCTCGCCACATACTTCACCACCCTCTTAGCAGCATACTAGTAGGAAGGTCGGTGTCTGCCAGGCGCAACAAAGCGCGCAAGGACGCTAAGAGGGTAAGCTAGGTCTGAGCGAGTACAGGTCATCACGTACATGAGACAACCCACCAGCTCAGGATATGGACCGCTGGACTCAAATGGCTCGTCCGAAGGTGGAGCCGTGATTCCATGATCCACAGCAAGAGGGGTGAGCTGTACCTTGGAGAACGGGAAGCGAAACCGCGTGAGGATCTGCTTGACCATATGCGACTGCGTGAGGGTAATGGTGCAAGCTGCTCTGTCACTTGTGATCTGCAGGCCAAGGTAGCGCTGCAGCTCACCAAGGTCAGTGCAAGTGTGTCTCCTCTGCAGTTCCTCCTTCACGGAGGCCAGTGCGTGTCAGTCGGGATTGGCGAAGACCAGGTCGTCAACGTAGACCAGAACAAAAAACGGGGTCAAGCCACGGCAGACAAACAGTGACGGGTCGGCAGACGACGGAAATAAATCAAGCGCTGCAAGAGTCGTACGTAGCGTATCGTGCCACTCGCGGGGAGCGTGGCGCAGGCCGTAGACCAGTTGAGGCAGCTGCCACTGGGTCCCAGGAGGGAAAGAGCCAATGAAGCCAGGCGGGCGACGCACCCAAATCTGCTCATGCAGGCTCCCCTGTAGGAATGCGGTGGAGAAGTCTAAGGAGTGCAACTCGTAGCCGCGCTGAGCTGCAATATGCAGCAACACCCGAAGAGTGGTCATCTTCGGGGTGGGAGCAAAGGTCTGGAAGAAGTCTACCCCCTCTCGCTGACTGAAGCCTCTCGCTAAGTAGCGCGCCTTGAACACCGGTGGTGCTCCATGCGGCCGCTTCACCTTGTAGAGCCACATGCCATTGACAACGTTTGGCCCAGGTGGTGGTACCTAGCCAAAGCGTAAACTGGAACCGCCATAGCGAAAAATCCGAGCCGGTGAACCTAGGAGGGCCATCTAATTTCTGGGCCATGACCAACCTTAGATCTGGAGGTCCTTAAACCAATTCGAAATTTGATGAAAAGAGGGAATGTCGCAGGCCTAACCAGCTCTGATACCACTCATGGAAAGCGCGTGAATCTGGAGAGCGTACAAGAGATGAAGTCCGCCGACTTCGACGGAACATTACGTGCAGTTCACGTAACGTTCAACTATGAGAAGGTATGCGTTGGAAAGTTCTTAATCTCTAATTTCCAGAATGGTAACGCCCGCTTTCAACCAAGATCTAGGCCGATCGCTATCGCGATTTAAGTACGACGGGGTGTCCTGGCGGAATTACTTGGCAGCCATGGATTAGATATAGGAATGGCTTAAGCTAGAGTTCAGATCTGAAAAGTGACGAGTTTGACAAACCCTACCATCCCAACCCTCGCCATACAACAATCCCCAACAACCCAAAATGCCAAACTAGCAACACCAAAGGTGTTGTAGTGGGTAGCAAAGGTTTGTTGGTGCTTGTTTGGTGCGAGATCAAATCCAGCCCGTAACAAGTCTAGCAATCATATTTTTCCCAAACCCTTAGCCCACAACCAGCTATAGCAAAATACCACAACCACCTACACAATCAACACTCCCCCTTGCTCGTGTTGGAGGTGGCTGAACACCACTGGGCAAAATCCTTCACTCCACTCCCCCTTGCCCAGGGAGGGGCGCCATCCACAGCATGATGTCGTTAAGGCAGAGAAGCACCAGCCCTCCCACATCGTGCTCAAGCACCATGCCAACATGGGGCTGCATCCCCATCAAGGACATGCACACACCGTGCCGCTCAAAAGGAAGGGGTTTGGTGAGTATGTCTGCTGCTTGACGGTTGGTTGGGAACCACCGGAGGATCACCTCGCCGCTTGCCACCATCTCCCTGATGAAATGCCACCGAACCTGCATGTGCTTGGCGCGGGCATGCAAGCATGCATTCTGTGCAAGGGCAATGGCAGACTGGTTGTCCACAAACACAGGCACACCACCATCAAACTCATGCCCGAACTCCCCAAACAAACGCTTCAGCCACACACCTTCCTGAATGCACTGACATAGACTTATGTACTCACTCTCAGTGGTGGACAATGCAACCACCGGCTGCCTCCTGCTCTGCCAAGAGATGGCTGCACCATTAAGGCAATAGACATAGCCGGTGTGACTCTTGCGATCAGCTGAATCTCCAGCATAATCAGCATCACTAAAGCCCACCAACTCAACTTGAGGCTTGCTGTGTGCGGGGTAGAAGATACCTGACTTGACACAACCTTTCAGGTACCTTAGCACTCTCTTAGCAGCCTGTAGGTGAAATGCCTTGGGACAAGACACCACCTTGGACAGCTGTGACACGGCATAAGCAATCTGGGGCTGTGTGGTCGTGCTTGCATACATGAGAGACCCCACAATGCTTTGATAGAGCTGGACCAGCTCATCTCTCAGCAAGGGCTCCTCAGCATGTGCATGCACGTCGAACCCTGTAGGGAGAGGGGTACGCACGGGGCTAGCCTCAGAAAGGCCAAAGGACTCAAGCATGTTGAGAATGTACCTCTCTTGATGAATCAAGATGCCACTCTCATCATGCTCAATCTGCACCCCCAAATAGTACTTAGCCTCCCCCAAGTCCTTCATGCGGAAACGAGAGGACAAGAGACTCTTCACCTCATCCAGCAAGACCATGCTCGAAGACATGAGCAGAATGTCATCCACATAGAGATAAAGGGACAACCTGCCCTCATCCCTCACCAAGTGGTACAAGGCAGGGTCACAATCAGACCTCTCAAAGCCAAAATCCATCAGCGCCTCATCAAACTTGAGGTACCACTGCCTTGGAGCTTGCTTAAGCCCATAGATTGATTTTCTGAGTCGGCAAACTCTGCCGGACCCATCATCAAAACCAGGGGGCTGCCTCATGTAAAGCTCCTCCTTCAAGACCCCATGAAGATAGGCATTGGTCACATCCATGTGATGGATGTGAGACCCCGAGGAGACTGCTATCCTAAGGGAGCCTCTCAGGGTAGTAGGCTTACCCACCGGGGTAAACACCTGGTCATAGTGAACACCCCGTGTTTGTGTGTTCCCCATGGCCACCAACCTGGACTTAGGCCTCTCAATGCTACCATCAGCCTTGTGTTTGTACTTCCACACCCACTAACACCTCAAGACCTCCATACCAGGTGGCACACAAGCTGGATCAACCAGCTCAAAGGACTCGTTCACCTTATGAGACTCAAGCTCCTCGCGCATGGACTCGACCCACTCAGGACGGGACAAGGCCTCCTTGACTGACTTAGGCTCGTGTACCTGACCTATAAGACAAAAATCAAGTCCATGCGCACCCCCATCAGCATCCACAAGCATGCACTCCTCCAAATCATGCACCTCATGATCATGCATGCAAGCATACTGTGCACTTGGTGTGAACCTCTCAGGTGGCCGGGAGATGCGTGTGGTGCGGCGCAGAGGTGATGCCTCCCCCTGCTCCAAACTTTGCAGCTTCTCCCTCCAAGTCACTCTCTTCATGGGGGACCATGGTGACTTGGACAGCTGCTGCTGCAGTAGTTGCTGCCACCTACCCACAGGAACAGGCGGTGTATGCTGCTGTGGTGGCTGCTGTGGCTTCTCTTGTTGCTGCTGCTGCCCCCGTGGCTGCTCCGGGTCATGGGCTGGTGCGTTAGGGTCAGGGGTAGAACCAGCAG
Source organism: Closterium sp. Naga37s-1 (assembly GCA_947471745.1). Lineage (NCBI taxonomy): Eukaryota > Viridiplantae > Streptophyta > Zygnematophyceae > Desmidiales > Closteriaceae > Closterium > Closterium sp. Naga37s-1. The sequence continues at coordinate 2,334,491 of CANJKZ010000170.1, read as the reverse complement.
TTGGTGACTCCTCATGGTGAGGTGCAGCTGCCTTTTGTTCCTCTTGCTGCTCCTGTACCTCCTCTCCAGGATCCTCCCATGCCCCCTCAAAGATGGAAGAGGTGTAGGGATCCTGGAAGGAGCTCCCAACTGTACTAGCACCATGCTTCTTCCACCCCTTGTAGCTCAGCCCCTCGTGGAAAACCACATCTCGGCTTTCCACCACCCGCTGAACCGCCACACTCCACAACATCCAAGCTTTGCTCCTCTCCGACACCTCAAGGAAAATGCCCCATTGTGCCTTAGGATCCAGCTTCCTCCGTTGCTGGTCGGGCACTTTGTACTGCGCCATGCACCCCCACACTCGTGCCATCAACACACTAGGCACCTTCCTGGTCCACATGAAGTATGGGCTCTTGCCCTCTAGCCCCTTGGTGCCCATCCGGTTCTTAACCCAGTTGGCATATTGCACTGCTGCCCCCCACCAAGTATGGTCCAGCTGCGCATGAGCAAGCATGGCTCGGGCAAGGTCAATGAGGGTCCGGTTTAGCCTCTCCGCTGCCCCATTTTGCTGCGGCGTGTAGGCAACTGAAAGCTGGTGGGTGATGCCCTTGTCTTCAAGGAAAGACTCCAGATCCTTCCCCATGTACTCCCCACCCCGATCAGACCTAAGTATTTTCACCTTGGCCCCGGCTTCCCTCTCCGCATAGCGTATCCAACGCTTGAAGACCTTGGCCACCTCATCCTTGGTTTTCACCAAGGTAACCCAACTTAGGCGGCTAAAGTCATCCAAGAAGGTGATGAATTATTTGCTGCCCTTCTCCCTATCCGGTGTTTTCATGGGGCCACACACATCCGTGTGCACCAACTCAAGAGGTGCGGAGGCTCTAGTGGTGGAGGTAGGGAAGGAGGTCCTTGGCAGCTTCCCGGTCATGCAATCAGGGCACTTGCTTGGCTGCCCACCACCCTCCTTGATCTCCACACCCTTCAGCTCCCCCTTCTTCACACACTCCACAAGTTGCTGCCTTCCCGCATGCCCCATGCGTAGGTGCAGAAAATCTGCCGTCACCTGCTCCACGTCCCTCCAACGGGTGCTGCAAGCGGCATCCTCAGCGTCAACCCCATGTGCCTTCTCCATGTGAGGCACACACACTGGAACAAGGTATAAACCCTTCTCTAACTTGGCCTCCATCACCACAGCTCCACCCTTGCGAACCGTGCACCCTCCAATGGTGAAAGTGCATATGTATTCTTGTCTCGCAAGCTGAGAGCATGAGAGAAGGTTGGCTGCCAATCCAGGAACATGAAGCACACCCTTCACATTCAGCACCTCACCCTCCTTCCCCTTGACGGTGATGGTGCCGATACCGATTGCTTGCAGCGTATCTCCGCTCCCCACAATCACATTTCTGGAGTTAGGTGGGAGGGAGTGATAGGTGGTGAAGAGGTCGCGCCGAGGTACCATTCCACAGGTTGCCCCAGAGTCTAGAATGAGCTGATTGGGGTCAGCCAACACACGACCAGCAAGCGCCGTCTCCTTCTCCGAGGTTAAGAAGGAGAAACCATCATCCGATGAGTCCTCCTTTCCCTTCTTATCCTCGTTTGCCGACGCTGCTGCCGCTTTCTCTTTGCTGCCCTTCTTGTTCCATGCTCCATTCTTCATCCTCCTCTCCACCCACTCAGGCCTAGTGACAGGTGGAGCCTCTCCTGGGTACCCTTGAGGCTTCCACCCATCTGGTCGGCTCCAACACTCCTTCCAAGAGTGCTTTTGGTTGCATCCAGGGACGAGGCACTTGTCGAGCTCCTTCTTCTTCCCCCCACCTCCTTGCCGCTGCCGGTACTTCTTGGAGGCAGCCCTATCACCTGCCCCCATTCCCCCTTCGATTCCTCTTCCAGCATCACGTTTGCGAGCCTCATCAGAAACCAAAACCTCCCATATCAAGACCTTGGTCCATTTCTGCTGCTCAAGGTGAAGGTACTGCAGTAGGGCCTCGTTCGCCTCTTGGTCCAGCCCCTGGAGTGCGGTATAGATGATCTCCTTCTCATCTACTTTGTAGTTCAACTCCTCCAAGGCCCTGACATACTCATCCACCCTCTGGAGATACTGCACCATGGTCTCTCCATCACCATAGTTGCGTTCCATGGTGTAGAACCGCTTCCTCCAGGTGAGTATGCTTAGCAACCCTTTTTGCAAATGTCGATCTTGAACTCTCTTCCATGCTTGGGCAGCTGCTCCTTGCTTCCCTTTCAGGTCAATCAGCATCTTTAGGAGCTCTAGTTGGCCTTCCAAAGCCCAACACAGGTACTGGAACGCTTGCTTGTCCTTGCGGTCCCATGCTTCCTGTGCCTTAAGTAGCTCCTCCGCACTAAGCCGGTGCCTTCCGGTTCGCGGTGCTGCTGATCCACCTCCACTTCCCTCACTTATAGATGAGCTAGAGGCTCCCGCAGCCCCTGCTCCCTCTTGGCTAGACACTCCAGCAGATGCCTCTGCTTCATCAGCTCCAGGTCTTCGCTCCGATCCCTCCAAAACGCCTTCTAGGTCTTTGATACCTAGCCAAAGCGTAAACTGGAACCGCCATAGCGAAAAATCCGAGCCGGTGAATCTGGAGAGCGTACAAGAGATTAAGTCCGCCGACTTCGACGGAACATTATGTGCAGTTCACGTAACGTTCAACTATGAGAAGGTATGCGTTGGAAAGTTCTTAATCTCTAATTTCCAGAATGGTAACGCCCGCTCTCAACCAAGATCTAGGCCGATCGCTATCGCGATTTAAGTACGACGGGGTGTCCTGGCGGAATTACTTGGCAGCCATGGATTAGATATAGGAATGGCTTAAGCTAGAGTTCAGATCTGAAAAGTGACGAGTTTGACAAACCCTACCATCCCAACCCTCGCCATACAACAATCCCCAAGAACCCAAAATGCCAAACTAGCAACACCAAAGGTGTTGTAGTGGGTAGCAAAGGTTTGTTGGTGCTTGTTTGGTGCAAGATCAAATCCAGCCCGTAACAAGTCTAGCAATCATATTTTGCCCAAACCCTTAGCCCACAACCAGCTAGAGCAAAATACCACAACCACCTGCACAATCAACAGAAAAGGCCTCAGTACCTCGGTGAGGGCGACTCCTGTAGTAACAGACAAACTTGTCGAACGTGACGTCCTGGGAACTGAAGAACTCGTAGGTGAGTGGGTCGTAGAACACCCAGCCGGCAGTGTCCAAAGGGAAGCCAAGAAAGACGCAAGCACGAGTGCGCGGAGACAACTTGTTCGCGCCAGGGGCGCGAATGTGAGCTCGACAACCCCAGACACAGAAGTCAGCTGCTTCGCCCGTGGAACCTGTCCAAAGGGAGACCGGCGTCACCCGTGGCCGTGCGTCACTGGGCCACAGGTTCAGCTGGTGCACGGTGTAGTGGACTGCCTGAGGCCACAAGAACTGGGGGGCACCGGCATGGCACATGGAGGTCGTGGCAACCTCCATGACCAGGCTGATGCGTCGCTCGGCTACCCCATTCTGCTGCGGCGAGGAGGGTAGCGAGTAAGACTGGATGATCCCCCGACCCAAACAGAACATCTCCAGGCGAGTGGAAGAAAACTCACCACCACGGTCCGAGTGTAGGCAGAGCTATCAACGGGACTTGGGTGTGGCCCTGTCCTCGCTTGGGCAGAGCCGACCTCGGGGTCGGGTGTGAGGAGTGCAGCCGACCTGCAACAGTGGGCGAGCTGCTCGACGGGCCTGGTCGACCTGCACAAGGGCCACTGCAAGGGCGCTGACTTTGGGAGGGCACCAACTTTGGCTGGTCGACTTGGGAGGTCGACCAGAGGAGGGCGTCGACTTGGGTGACGTCGACCAGGGGAAGCTGACTGGGTGTGGTCGGCTGACAGGTGTACTGGTCGACCTCGAGTTGGTCAACCAGGTGGGTTGTCGACCTGGATTTGGTCGACCAGGGGAGTGGTTGACCTGGTGAGGTCGACATGTGGTGGTCGTTGACCTGGGCGGTCGACGGGCCTGGGACGACACACCTGGTCGACATGGTTGCCTGGTTGACCAGGTTACTCGGACGACGAGGTCTGCAAGGTTCGCGACTGTCGCCCAGGTAGATTGGCAATGTCGACCTGCGGTTCGGTGGCACGTGGTCAACAAAACTCCTCAGGTACAACCGTCGACATGTGGTCGACTTGACACATGCGCAATGTGTGTGGCGGTGCATGTCGTTACCGTCACCTTGCACCTGCGAAGTAGGTGCGCACACATGAGCACGTATGGTGACCTGTGGTGGCCTGTTGTTGGTGTGCTGGCATGCCAGCCTTGCAGGTCGACTGAGGACGCCTGAGGACGCCTGAGCTCGACCAGCTGGCAAGTCGCCTTCATGCTGAGCTGGTGGTCAACTTGTATGCTAGGCTTCTGATGTAGTCTACCTTGCCAATCTAGTTGCAACCAGTGTTCTCGAATTTTTCTAGTGAAACTCTTATGGTTTTGCCCTGTGAACGCACAAGTGCTAGAGAACAACTAGGTGAACAAACGCAGAGATCCCTCCTACCCCGTGCCTAGCCCATAGTCTAGCTCCCATTGATAGAGTTATCTCCGCAGGAGCCCTTAAAGGCCCTGGGCGTCACCCCTCGCTAGTATCCACGGCTCGTGGACAGTAGGCACGTCGGCCTTCCGTCGCAAAGGGAAAACCGTGGTGTAGCGAGAGTAGTCGTCCACCACAATCAGGAAGTAGCGCTCCTGACGTGGGCCAAGGACCGGGGAGGGGTCCCAGACGTCCAAGTGCACGGTCTTGAAGGGAGCCATGGTGGGGGGGAATGAGGAGGAGTGAGGGGCAGCGCGCTGCCGACCCTCGACGCAAGGAGTGCACGGCGGCGCAGGCGCGCGGGGAAGCGGTGCAAGCGACTCTGGGAGACCTGAGACCAGACGGTAACGTGCCATCCTGCTGAGACGTGGGAACGACGGGTGACCTAGACGGTGGTGCCAGAGGACCGACGGGTGGGTGAGTGATTGACAGTCGCACGACACAGCAGCTACCTGACCTGACCTGACCTGACCCTGTATGGTGGGACCTAGAGTGTAGTGAGTACAGACCAGATTCCGGCTCTCTGTGGAAAGTGGCCAGAGGCACCCCATTGGCACGGACTGTGCAGGAAGAAATAGGCTCTACCAGAAGAAAAGTAGTGACGACACCTAGGTCGTGAAGGTGACTGACACCCACCAGGTTCCTGGAGAACGAGGGGGTGTAGTAACCTTTGAGAAACCTAGAGGGAGACGCTGGACACGGGAGACTGGTGGTGCTGTGGGCAGCTACAGGTCCCACGCTGGGGTCAGCCAAGGCGATAGTGACTGGAGTGCAATGTGGTGTGAGGTCAGTACAGTCGCGAAAGAAACAGCTGGACGCTCCAGAGTCTAGGGTGAAGGAAAGTTGTGTAGTCTGTGAGGTCGCACCCGAGCTAGCGAGAAAGGCTGGTGCTAGACTAGTGGTAGCTGCAGCTCCTATACAAAGATGCTTAGAGGGGCCTGGATTGGAAACAACACACGCACCAAGACTGGAAACACAAGTCTCTACTCGTGCAGCCGGGAACGGTCCTAGACCAGGTCGCTGAGACTCAACGGGTGCAGCAGTGCGCTGGTGAAGACATGAGGGCCAGTGCGGTGTAATAGCGTGAGGACCAAAACGCTCACGGTGGAGGTCGTTGAGGAAACGGTAGCAGCGGGACGCAGAGTGGTCAGGACTCCAGCAGGTGGTGCAAGCACCCGGGCCAGTCAGGATCCGGTACCCGTAGGGACCGACGTCTTGCCCACTACTGGCTGAGCCGCTGCTGTGGCCGGTAATCCTAGGACCCTCAGGTCCCCACTGCCGAGAGTGCTGTAGCTGCTGTCACTGCGGCTGGCCCTGCTACTGCTGCAGAACTCTAGCACACGCCATGGTAGGCGCTAGAGACGGCCGAGCGCGGTGGGGAGCGGCTAGGATCGGTTGCTAGCTACACCCTATGCTGCTGCTGGGTCTGCTGGGGGCAGCCTATGCTGCTGCTGGTGCTGCTGGGGGCAGCCTATGCCGCTGCTGGTTCTTCTGGGGGGGGGGGAGGATATGCTGCTGCTGGTTCTGCTAGGGGCAGCCTATGCTGCTGCTGGTTCTAGCGTTGGGGAACAGTTTTGGGCGGTTCTGGGCGGTTCTGGGCGGTTCTGGACGGTCCTGGGCGGTTTTGGACGGTTCTGGACGGTCTTGGGCGGTCCTAGGCGGTTCTGGGCAGTCCTGGACTGTCCTTGGCAGTTCTGGACGGTTTTGGGCGGTTCTGGGCGGTTCTGGACGGTCTTGGGCGGTTCTGGAGGGCTAGTGGAAGGCGAAGCTGGCGGACTGCAGGGCGTACAGGGAGGGGACGCGACGGGGCTGGCGGACGGGGCTGGGGGACGGGGCTGGCGGACTGGGACGCGACGGGGCTGCCGTACGGGGGCGCGACGGGGCTGGCGTACGGAGCTGGCGGATTGCAAGGCGGCGGGGAGGGGACGCGACGGGTAGGGGAAGGGGAGGCGACTAAGAGGGGACGCGATGGGTAGGGGAAGGGGAGGCGACGAAGAGGGGACGCGACGGGTAGGGGAAGGGGAGGCGACGAAAAGGGGACACGACGGGTAGGGGAAGGGGAGGCGACGAAGAGGGGATGCGACGGGGAGGCGTCGGAGAGGGAACGCAACAGGGAGGCGACGGGGAAGGGACACGATGGGGAGGCAATGGAGAAGGGACGCGACGGGGAGGCCTGCGGGGCGATGGGCTACGGGGGGAAGCGCCCTTTAACGCGCGTGCGATTCGGGGGCCCGTGGGGGCCTTTCTAGGTCGCGACGTGGGGGGACCCGCGGGGGTCTCTCTCTAGCGCACGATTCGACTTGGGGGGGGGGGGGGTCGGCGCTAGGGGGTGACGGGGCACTACGGGTAACGCGTTATTAACGGGCGAGCGCGGGGCGGTGGGCCCATGGGAATCGAACTGCTCTGATACCAGGTCAACGAGGTAACGGAATATTGAATGACAAGAAATGACAAAGACAAGGAAGATATAGCAAACCCTGGTCAACCCTAGCCAACCCTAAACATAAGTGTACACCACCTAGACTAGCAAATACAAACCATAACAATTATAGTTTGACAGACGAACCCCAAAAAACTCTGCAGCTCGATCAAAATTGTCGGCGAGTGCCAAGCTTGAATCGTCGTCATTTTTTTCGGGTCTATTTCCACTCCGTCGACTGAAATAACGTGTCCTAAAAACTCCAGTCTGTCCTGTAGGAACTCACACTTAGATGCTTTGGTCAGTAGGCAGTTCTCACTCAGAAAAAATAAAAACTGCTTCGATGTCCTGTAGGTGCTGTGCTCGGTCTGGGCTGTAAATCGGTATGTCGTCTAAGTACACGATGACGCACTTATCTAAAAGCGTGCGAAAGGCTTCGTTCATCGTCATTTGGAAGGTTGCGGGGGCGTTGGTCAGTCCGAAGGGCATGACAGTGTATTCGAATGATCCGTAGCGTGTTCGAAAAGCTGTTTTCGGGCAGTCGGGTGGGTTGACGCGGATCTGGTGGTAACCTCTTCGAAGGCCACTTTTCGAAAAGACCCGGGCTGTGCGCAGTTTGTCGACCAGTTCGTCGGCTCGCGGGATGGGGTAGCGGGATTTGATGGTTACTCGGTTCAGTGCGCTGTAGTCGATGCACTGCGAAATCCTCAGTCTTTTTTCGGCGTGAACAGTATTGGTGCTGCGAAGGGTGACGAACTTGGGCGAATTAATTATTTCTCGAGCATGTAATCCAGCTACTTCCTTAGTTCGTCCAGTTCGGGTTGGGTCAATCGGAACTGTCGCTGTACTGTCGGTTGCGCCCCCGGTTCTAGTTCTATCTTGTGGTCGTGCGGTCGCTGCGGTGGCAGCCCCGTTGGCAGATCGTCCGGAAAAATCCCACTGTGCTGCTTTAGTAACCCTGCCAGGTCATCCGGTACGTCGGCGAGCAGTTTCAATAAATCGCTCCCCTTGTCTGCTGCCTCGGCTTCTCGAATGTCAACCGCATACACATCAGCTCCTGCCGCTACGGCGCGTTACATCATGATCGCATTGACACACACCAATGAAGACTCAGGCGAGCCCCAGCGAGGTAAGGCGATGTTGTTGCCGTTCACTCGCACAGTGCAATCACCCGTCGTCCAGTCGATTTGCGGATTGTGTCGTCGCAGCCAATCATGGCCGAGTAAAATGTCGGTTCCGTCGAGGGTCGTTGCGAGCATTTCTTGGCTAAAACGTGAAGTTACCCCCGCATCGAACCCGAATTCGGTCTACACGCTCCCGTATCGCCATTGGCGTGTTGTCGACCAGTCTTGCGTTAATCTCAGATAAGCACCTGTCCAGAGGCAATTTCAGTTTCCGTGTTGTGGTAGTGCTGATTAGGCAGTGGCTGGCTCCCCCGTCTACGAAGATTTTAACTAAGACTGTCCCAATTTTCTCACTAAATAGTATGGGGCTATCTACCGAGGTACCCTCCTTATTCGGCCAGGTGTGGTCGATTGCGTGAACCGGCACCATCACTCGGTGAGGGTCGGTTGGGTCGGACGAGCGGCGTGACCTGTCTGTAGAGGGCCTGTCTGCTACTGACTCCCAACGTTTCCCTGCTGCTTGGTCTGTTTTTGCAGCTCAGCTTCCCCCTTTCCCTTAGCGTTTTCTGGGCATTTGCTCTTAAGGTGCGGCAGCAGCATTCGCGGCGACAGCGCGTATCGTGACGTGCTCGTTCATCCCACAAGTCCGATGTAGGAACCCGATCTCGGTCGGCGAAGAAAATCGGGTTTTCCGCCATAGCGAGAATCTTGTTGAATTCTGTGATTTTGCGGATCTGGATTTCTTGAGCGATTTCATGCTTCAAGCCGCCGATGTAGCGGTCGATGCGCTCTCCCTCGTGCATGTCAAAATTATATGCTATAGGCTGTTTAGGCTATAGTGGGGTAGTTCTTATAGGGTACAACACTTTTAGGTTTCCTACTTGTACCCACCTGCTTTCTAGTTCATTCATTCCGTTCCTGATTCTAACATGGTATTCTGAGCAGGTTCCCTAGTGGGAACGTTTTTTTAGGGCCCACCACGAACTGCTTTTCCTGCCCTAACCGAAGCGGTTTTTTTGCGCCTGCCCCTACTGCCGTCACGGCCCCTACTGCCGTTGCGGCCCCTCCTGCCGTCGCGGCCCCTTGCTGCCGTCGCGGCCCTTTGTTGCCGTCAAGGCCCCTTGCTGCCGTCGCGGCCCTTTGCTGCTGTCGCGGCCCCCGCTGACATCGCGGCCTTTTGCTGCTGTCGCGGCCCCCGCTGACGTCGCGGCCCCTGCTTCCGACGCGGCCCCTGCTGCCGTCGCGTGTGAGAGAATTGACGAAAGAATGAATGAACTAGAAATGAGATGGGTACAAGTAGAAAAGACAAATGTGTTGTACCCCCTAAGAACTACCCCACTACAGCCTAAATAGACTATAGCAGATATAAGTTTGACACACCCCCATAGGCAAAGTGGGGGAGAACAAGAGGTCACAAGACCAGTCAAGAAAAGCAAAGCAAGCTCAGGGTGGATCACAAAGTCACCACACAGTCTGAGCACAAGCAAAGGGCCATAAGGCCAGTTCACATGCAGAGTTATATAAAGGAAAGCAAACAATACAGTGAACACAACCTAGCAAGTGTAAGCATGCAGGTATAAGTATATAGAGTACAGTACAAGCAGAGTCAAGAAGTCAACAAGTGAGGCAAAGTAGGTACAAGGCCTAACACAGTACAGAAACGCTGATGATCACAAGGCTGAAGTGCCTTGGTGAAAACATCAGCAGTGTTGGCCTGAGAGGCCACGTAAGCAAGACGAAGCTGGCCACGCTGCTGCAACTCTCGAGCAAGGAAGTAGCACAGAGCAATATGCTTCATTCTGTGCTCCAGTCTGTGCTCCTAACACAAGGCCAGCATGGCCTTGTTGTCGACGTACAAAACTGGAGGAGAACGAGGCGCCTCTCCGAAGTCGGTCAGCAGGTAGGTGAGCCAGCGAAGCTCCTGTGCAGCCATCACCCCAGCGTAGATCTCAGCCTCACAACTGGAGCTGAGAACAGAAGAAGAGCGGGTAGACTGCCAGGAGACAGAACCGGAGCCAAGGCTAAAGGTGTAACCCTGAGACGACCGCTGCGTAGCCAAGTCGTCAACCCAGGAGGCGTCAGCGTGACCAGTGAGGACAACTCGAGCCCGTCCTCCAAGCACTAGCCCCATGGCCGATGTACTGCACAAGTAGCGCAACACCCTCTTCGCAGCATCCCAGTGCACCTTTCGGTGCCTGCCGGGAGCCACGTAGCGAGCCAGAAGGCTGAGAGGGTATACGAGGTCAGGTCGTGTGCAAGTCATCAGGTACATGAGGCAGCCCACAAGCTCTGGATACGGGCCACTCGGCTCTACGGACTCGTCCGAAGGTGGAGCTGAGAGCGAGTGACCGGTAGGCAGAGGAGTGGACTGTGGCGAGGAGTACGTGAAGCCGAAGCGCTGAAGGACCTGCTGCACCATGTGTGACTGAGTCAAGGTAATGGTGCACTGTGCTCTGTCCCGGGTGATCCGCAAGCCAAGATAGCTTGTCAGCTCACCCAGGTCTGTGCACGTGTGTCTCTTCTGCAGCTCGGACTTCACGTGGGCGAGTGCCTTCGTGTCAGCAGTAGCAAAGACAAGGTCGTCTACGTACACAAGAACGTAGAACGGCGGCAGAGTAGCGTCAGTGCGTAGAAACAGAGAAGGGTCAGCAGTGGAAGGAGCAAAACCAAGAGCAGCAAGAGTCGTCCTGAGCGTGTCGTGCCACTCACAGGGCGCCTGGCGGAGACCGTAGACTGGCCGCCGGAGGCTCCACTGGGTACCAGCAGGAAACGACCCAGTGAAGCCAGGTGGGCGGCGCAGCCAGATCTCCTCGTGCAGGCTGCCCTGTAGGAAGGCTGTGCTGAAGTCAAGCGAGTGGAGCTCGTAGTCACGCTGAGCAGCAACGTGCAGCAGTACCCGAAGAGTGGTCATCTTCGGGGTAGGGGAGAAGGTCTGAAAGAAGTCAACTCCCAGTCGCTGACTGAAGCCACGTGCAACGTAACGCGCCTTGAAGGCAGGCGGAGAACCCGGCGGCCGCTTCACCCTGAAGTTCCACATGCCACTGACGATGTTCGCCCCAGGTGGGGGAACCTCATCTACGTAGGTGCCTGTGGACTTCCAGGAAGCCATCTCTGCGTCCATGGCTGCCTGCCACTGAGAGGAGTAGGGACCCTCTATCGCCTCTGCGTAAGAGCGCGGGGTCGGGATGTCTAGTGCATCCGGGTCTCCCTCAGGGGCAAGCAGCATGGACACCAGATGAGGTGAAGCAGCGGCAAAACACTCAAGGTCCTCCTGTCTGTCCTCAAGGACGTCCGTGCCAAGAGCACACTCACCCCCGACGGACGGAGGACAGACAGACGCAGACTCAGACTCAGCAACAAGACTAGCAGCGTAGTCTAGGCGACAGGCTGCAGCAAAGTCAACAAGCTCAGCAACAAGAGCAGACGCAGCAGAGGACTCAAACAGAGGGTCAGTGACAGCAGCGGCCAGAAAGCGCGTGACAGTAGGACTAGCAGCACGAAGGGAGTCAGACTCCGGGTCCGGACCGTCAGGAAGAGAGGACGCAGGAGGAGAGGGCAGAGGGACACGCTGTGGAGCAGTAGAAGGACGCAGAGTCATAGAGTGAGTGCCTGGGACAGGAGGAAGACGCGGACGCGAAACACGACCAGCGCGAACAGGACGGACAGGCGACGCAGGACGAGAGGGTCACGACACTCCGTAAGACCTCTAGTCGGACCAGAGTAAGGAGAAGGACCAGGCAGCGGAGAGGCCGGCTGCAACTGCGACTGGGACTGGACAGGCGGTGGGCTCAGGAAAGGAGGAGGAGGACCAGGAGAAGGCGGGGAGCCAAGAACCTGCTGAAGGAGCGGAACGTAGTACGGCCGCGGCCGCGCAGCGCCTCCAGTGACAGCAGAGACAGAACCGGTACCCTCAGCCCCAGGATCTCCAGTCCCAGCAGCACCTCCAGCAGCTCCAGCACCAGCAGCACCTCCAGCAGCTCCAGTACCAGCACCACCTCCAGCAGCGCCAGCACCAGCACCACCAGTAGCTCCAGCAGCACCTCCAGCAGCACCAGCACCTCCAGCAGCTCCAGCACCAGCACCACCTCCAGCAGCACCAGCACCTCCAGTAGCTCCAGCAGCTCCAGCACCAGTAGCACCTCCAGCAGCGCCAGCACCTCTAGTAGCTCCAGTAGCACCTCCAGCACCTCCAGCAGCCCCAGCACCAGCAGCACCAGCACCAGCAGCAACCCGACAGCGCCGAGAGTACCACTCACGAAGCCGCTGTGGAGAGAGGGGCTCCCGCCGCGACGGGACACCTAGAGCACCTCCAGACGCAGCACGCGCAGGCTCAGTACCTCCAGACACAGTACCCTCAGACGCCACACCCCCAGGCTCAGCACGCCCAGTCTCAGCACCCCCAGACTCAGCACCCCCAGTCTCAGCACCCCCAGACTCAGCACCCCTAGTCTCAGCACCCCTAGCAGCACCTGAGTCGACAGCAACCTCGACCGGCTCGGCAGGGTCTACCTGGGACACACCTGAGGGGGCAGGACCCTGGGTGGGGAGGGGGTCTACCAGGGGAGTACCAGGTGCCAGGAAGAGCGGCGGGGGGGGGAAGAGAGGCAGTGCGGTAGGGAAAGAGACGGTAGTACGACACCGACTCGTCAAACGTGACGTCCTGAGAGGACAGAACACGACGCGAGGTGGGGTGGTAGAACTGCCACCCGGGTGCGTCAGGAGGGAAGCCAAGGAAGACACAGGGAACGGCACGGGAGGACAGCTTGTCCGCTGTAGTATCGCAGACAAACGCTCGAGATCCCCAGACACGGAACGCGGACGCATCGCCAACCTTCCCCGTCCACCGCAGAGTAGGTGTGGTCTCCGGCAAGGAGACACGAGGCTGAAGGTCTGATGCGCAGCGTACTGAACCGCGAACGGCCACAGAAAATGGGGAGCAGCCGCATGGATCATGGACGTACGAGCGACATTCATGATCATGCCAATGCGGCGCTCAGCAATCCCATTTTGCTGCGGGGAGGCCGGAAGCGTGAACGTCTGGCGGATGCCCTCCGAACGACAGAAGGCTCTCAGGAGGTCGGAGGAAAACTCCCCGCCTCTGTCGGAGTGCAGACGCAGAACAGGAAGGTCTGAGCCGAAACTCTCACTGAGCTGGCGACGAGCACCGCGGATGCAGTCGATCAACACCTCAGGAACCTCACCCTTGCTGCGCAAGGGGAAGACTGTGGTGTAACGCGAGTAGTCGTCAACGACCAGGAGGAAGTAGCGCTCGTGACCCTGTCCACGGACGTGGGCTGGGCCCCACACGTCCATGTGAAGAGTCTGCAGAGGAGCCTCAGTCGGAGGAAACGAGGAGGAGTGAGGGGCGGCGCGCTGTCGGCCCTCGAAACAAGGAACACAGGTGGGGGCAGGCCCCGGAGGAAGGGGAGGGAGGGACCTGAGCAGACCCGAGACAAGGGCACGGGAGGCCATACCTCGAAGACGAGGCAGGGAGGGGTGACCAAGGCGCTGGTGCCAAAGGAGAGTCTCGTGTGCCAGAGGACGACACGAGCAGGGGGCAGACGCAGGACTAGACCTGGACGCGGCAGCAAGCACCTGACCGGACGCAGCTACCTGACCAGACGCAGAGACCGGAGGAGGCGCAGTAGTCAGTGTGTACAGACTCGACCCTGGCCGACGGGTGAACGTGGCCAGGTGGCGGCCCGTCCAAGAGCAAGTGCAGTGGGTCACACGCTGACCTCCAGGGGTGAACTGGTCAACCCACGAGTCCTGGAGGTCAGCTCCACTCACCAGGTTCGTAGAGAATGAGGGGAGGTGGAGTCCCGACGCAACAGAGGGGAGAAGGGGGACAGGGGAACACCCCTCAAAGAAGGGGGTGCGACGGTCGCCGCGAGAAGCACCGACAGCTAAGATACTCTTCTCAGCTGCAGCTAGGCACTCCTCTAGCAAGTCGACAGTCAGCTCGGTGGGGCAAAGGGAGAGGAAGTGATCCCTGACTGAGGAGAGAGAGTCAGGGAGGCGGGTGACTAGGTAGTAAAGGGTGATGTACATGGGGGGGGAGTTCGTGGGAAGGAACTCAGTGGGAAGGGCAGCGCGGTAGCGAGCGTCACTAGTGCGGAGGTGAGCAACTAGGTCAGCAACTGTGGCAAAGGTGGCAAGGTCAGGAAAAAGGTACGGCAGCATGAGGCGGCTGAGGGCAGCAGTGGTAGGGGAGGAGTAGCGTGCAACTACAGCGTCGTACAGAGCCCTAGCACTCTTGTACTGACTAAAGTGCGTGCGCTCAGTAGACGGCAGGTGGTTACGCACAGCAAGGCGAGCAGCATCATCGCGCGTGAGCCACTGTGAGCGAACAGTACTGTCAGCATCAGCAGCAGGGGCAGTAGAGGCGCCAGACGTGAGATCGAACAGTGAGAGACCATCCTTGCTATCGCACTGTAGGAAAAGCTGCAGATCATCTAGCCAGACCTCAAAGTCAACCGCTCGACCCTCAGCATCAAAGGTAAGAACATTGAGACTAGCCATGACAGGAGCAGCAGCAGTCTAGCAGCAGCAGCAGTGCAACTCGGGTAAGCAGGCTAGGCAGGGCAGCGCGGCTCGGCAGGGCGGCTCGGCAGGGCGGCGCGGCTCGGCAGCGCGGCGCTCTTACCAGGGGCGAGGCCGGGGCAGGGCCGGGGTAGGACCGGGGCCGGGCCGCAAAAGATCCGGGGCCGGGTTGGGGCAGGGCCACGACAGTGCAGGAGCAGGGCAGGGGCAGGGCCGGGGCAGGGCCGGGGCAGAGCCGGGGCAGGGCCGGGGCAGGGTCGGAGCAGGGCCGGGACAGGGCCGGGGCGAGGCCGAGACAGGTCCAGGGCAGGGCCGGGGCCGCGGCAGTGCAGGAGCAGGGCCGGGGCAGGGCCGAGACAGGGCCGGGGCGAGGGCCGGGGCAGGGCTGCAACAGGGCCGGAGCAGGGCCGGGGCAGAGCTGCGACAGGGCCGCAGCAGGGCCGGCGCAGGGCCGCGACAGGTTGGGGTAGGGCCGGGGCAGGGCCAGAACAGGGCCGCGACAGGGCCGAAGTAGGGCAGGGGCTGGGTCGCAGTAGGGCCGGGACAGGGCCGCGACAGGGTCGGGGCAGGGCCGCGACTCGCGCCGCAACGGGGGCCTGACGGGGCCGGACGGGGCCTTACGGGGCCTGACGGGGCCGCTAACGGGGCCTGACGGGGCCGCTAACGGGGCCTGACGGGGCCTTACGGGGCCTGACGGGGCCGCAAACGGGGCCTGACGGGGCCTTACGGGGCCTTACGGGGCCGTAAACGGGGCCGTGAACGAGGCCTTACGGGGCCTTACGGGGCCTTACGCGGCCTTACGGGGCCGTAAACGGGGCCTTACTGGGCCTTACGGGGCCGTAAACGGGGCCTTACGGGGCCTTACGGGGCCGTAAACGGGGCTGACGGGTCCTTACGGGGCCTTAAACGGGGCCGTTAACGGGGCCTTACGGGGCCTTACCGGCCTTACGGGGCCGTAAACGGGGCCTGACGGGGCCTTACGGGGCATTACGGGGCCTAACGGGGCTGCGCGGCGCCTAGCCAGGCCGCGACGCGGCTGCTTTGGGGGCTGGCACTGGCTCTAAGGGCAGGCGCAGGGGCCGCTACGGGCCGCAAAGGGCAGGCGCGACGCGCGCGTCGGGCAGGTAGGAAAAAAAAAATTTTAAGTTTAATTTTAGTGGTGGGCCCTTAGGAGAAATTGAACTAGCTCTATACCATGTGAGAGAATTGACGAAAGAATGAATGAACTAGAAATGAGATGGGTACAAGTAGAAAACACAAACGTGTTGTACCCTCTAAGAACTACCCCACTACAGCCTAAATAGACTATAGCAGATATAAGTTTGACATCGCGACCCCTGCTGTCGTCATGGCCCCTGCTGCAGTCGCGGCCCCTACTTCCGTCGCGGCCCCTGCTGGTGTTGCGGCCCCTGTTCAGTCGCGGCCCCTACTGCTGTCGAGGCCCCTGCTGCTGTCGCGGCCCCTGCTGCTGTCGCGGCCCCTGCTACTGTCGAGGCCCCTGCGGTCGCGGCCTCTGCCATCGTGGCCCCTGCAGTCGCGGCCCCTGCTGTCGCGGCCCTCCCCCCTTGCTGTCGCGGCCCTTGCTGTCAAGGCCCCTGCTGTCGCGGCCCTGAGCTAAACCGCCAGCTGCGGCCCTACCCTGCACCCGCCCCTGGTAAGCACCCGCGCCGCCCCACCGCCTGCTGCCCTGCTGCGCCGCGCAACCTGCTGCTGTCAAACTCATATGCTATAGTCTGTTTAGGCTGTAGTGGGGTAGTTCATGTAGGGTACAACACTTTTAGGTTTCCTACTTGTACCCACCTGCTTTCTAGTTCAGCCATTCATTCGCTCACATTCTAACATGGTATTCTGAGCAGGTTCCCTAGTGGGAACGTTATTTTTAAGGGCCCACCACTAGAGCCCGTCGCGGCCCCTAGCCCGTCGCGGCCTCTAGCCCGTCGCGGCCCCTAGCCCGTCGCGGCCCCCAACAACTGGCGCGCCCCTCCCGGCCCCTGCTGACGCGCCCCTGCTTACGCGCCCCTGCCGGCCCCTGCTGACGCGCCCCTGCTGGCGCGCCCCTGCTGGCCCCTGCTGACGCGCCCCTGCCGGCCCCTGCTGACGCGCCCCTGCCGGCCCCTGCTGGCGCGCCCCTGCCGGCCCCTGCGCGCCCCTGCTGACGCGCCCCTGCTGGCGCGCCCCTGCCGGCCCTGCTGACGCGCCCCTGCCGGCCCTTGCTGACGCGCCCCTGCTGGCACGCCCCTGCCAGCCCCTGCTGACGCGCCCCTGCCGGCCCCTGCTGACGCGCACCTGCTGGCGCGCCCCTGCCGGCCCCTGCTGACGCGCCCCTGCCGGCCCCTGCTGGCGCAGCCCCTGCTGGCGCGCCCCCCCTACTGGCGCGGCCCCTGCAGTCGCTGAACCCCCCCCCTGCCGTAACCACCCTTGCTAGCGCGGCCCCTTCTGGCGCTGCCCCTGCTGTCACGGCCCGCCCCTGCACCCGTCTCTGGTAAGCTGAGCCGCGCCGCCCAGCTGAGCCGCGCCGCCCAGTTGAGCCGCGCTGCCCTGCCGAGCCGCGCCGCCCTGCCGAGCCGCACTGCCCTACCGAGCCGCACTGCCTTGCACTGCCCTACTTTCTCTGCTACTACTGCTGCTATTGCTGCTACTGCTGCTACTCTTGCTACTGCTCCTACTGCTGCTATGGCTAGTCCTACCGTTCTCACCTTTGATGCTGAGGGACGTGCAGTTGACTTTGACGTGTGGGTTGACGACCTACAGCTCTTTCTTCAGTGTGATTCTAGGGATGGGGTATCCCTTTTCGATCACACGTCCGGTGTTTCCACTGCTCCTACTGCCACTGCTGTCAGTACTGTTCGCTCGCAGTGGACCACTCGTGACGCTGTTGCTCGTCTTGCTGTTCGTAGTCACCTGCCGCCTGCTGAGCGCGCGCATTTGGCCAGTACAAGACTGCTCAGTCTTTGTACGACGCTGTAGTTGCACGCTACTCCTCCCCTGCCACTGCTGCCCTCAGCCGCCTCATGCTGCCGTACCTTTTCCCTGACCTTGCCGCCTTTGCCACAGTCGCTGACCTAGTTGCTCACCTTCGCACTAGTGACGCCCGCTACTGCGCTGCCCTTCCCACTGAGTTCTGTGCCAAGAACCCCCCCCCCCATGTAGATCACCCTTTACTACCTAGTCACCCGCCTCCCTGACTCCCTTGCTTCAGTCAGGGACCACTTTCTCTCCCTTTGCCCCACCGAGCTCACTGTCGACCTGCTAGAGGAGCGCCTCGTTGCAGCTGAGAAGAGTATCTTAGCTGTAGGTGCTTCTCGCGGCGACCGTCGCACCCCTTTCTTTGAGGGGTGTTCCCTTGTCCCCCTTCTCCCCTCTGTTGCTTCTGCTGCTGCTGTCGACCTCGTTGGCACTGAGGAGGTCGGAGCTGCGTCTGCCCCTAGTTGGAGACGCCGCAACAGCAAGGGCAAGGGGAGAAAGGGTGGTGGAGGGGGCGGCGGGGGAAGCAGTGGAGGAGGTGGAGGAGGCGGAAGAGGTGGCGGTGGAGGTGGGGGTGGTACCGGGAGTGGGGGCGCCAGTGGCGGCGGTAGAGGTGGTGGCGGCAGTGGCGGAGGTGGTGGAGGCAGCGGCAGCGGTGGTGGAGGTGGCAGCGGCGGTGGTGCTGGTCGAGGTGCAGCCGTGCAGCGTGGAGGCTTTGGTGGCAGCCAGCGCCAGCAGCAGTTGCGCTCCCGTGAGACCCTGTCGGTCCAGCAGCTTCGAGAGTGGTACGCTGCGCGTGGGAGGTCTGGGGGTTGCACTTACGTTCTTCGCACCGGCAGTCGTCGTGGGGAGGCGTGTGGGCTGCCACACACTACGCAGTGCTGCTTCGGTTGCTTGACTGACGCCTGGCGTGCCCAGTTTCCAGACACTGTTGAGCTCCCTCGTTGGGGTGATCAGCTTCTGCAGAATGTGCCTATCTTTGATCTTGATTTCGATGCTATCCTTGCTGCCATGTATGCTTTTGCTGATAGTGCTGAGGGTGACTGTTACCTGAGTGTCCCGCCCGACCCGGGCATTGCGGCTGCTGCTCAGGTGCTAGTGCGTCTGCTGCTCCAGGTACTGGTGCGTCTGCTGCTCCAGGTGCTGGTGCATCTGCTCTCTCTGGTACTGCACCTACTGAGGCCTTGCACACTTTCACACTTGACTCTGGTGCTTCGCGCTCTTTCTTTAGAGACAGCACCACACTCACGCCGCTCAGTCGGCCTGTTGCAGTCTCCCTTGCTGACCCCTCTGGGGGCCCAGTCCTTGCACACTCTTCCACGGTTCTACCGTGTCCTGCGGCCCCGTCGGGCTTGCTGTCGGGACTCCACCTCCCCTCGTTCTCTACGAACTTGGTGAGTGGAGCTGACCTCCAGGACGCGTGGGTTGACCAGTTCACCCTTGGAGGTCAGCGTGTGACCCACTGCACTTGCTCTCGGACGGGCCGCCACCTGGCCACGTTCACCCGTCGGCCCAGGGTCGAGTCTGTACACACTGACTACTGCGCCTCCTCCGGTCTCTGCGTCTGGTCAGGTAGCTGCGTCTAGTCAGGTGATTGCTGCCGCGTCCAGGTCTAGTCCTGCGTCTGCCCCCTGCTCGTCTCGTCCTCTGTCGCACGAGACTCTCCTTTGGCACCACCGCCTTGGTCACCCCTCCCTGCCTCGTCTTCGAGGTATGGCCTCCCGTGCCCTTGTCTCGGGTCTACCCAGGTCCCTCCCTCCCCTTCCTCCGGGGCCTGCCCCCACCTGTGTTCCTTGTGTCGAGGGCCGGCAGCGCGCCGCTCCTCACTCCTCCTCGTTCCCTCCGACTGAGGCTCCTCTGCAGACTCTTCACATGGACGTGTGGGGCCCAGCCCGCGTCCGTGGACAGGGTCACGAGCGTTACTTCCTGCTGGTCGTCGACAACTACTCGCGTTACACCACAGTCTTCCCCTTGCGCAGCAAGGATGAGGTCCCTGAGGTGTTGATCGACTGGATCCGCGGTGCTCGTCGCCAGCTCAGTGAGAGTTTCGGCTCAGACCTTCCTGTTCTGCGTCTGCACTCAGACAGAGGTGGGGAGTTTTCCTCCGACCTCCTGAGGGCCTTCTGTCGTTTGGAGGGCATCCGTCAGACGTTCACGCTTCCGGCCTCCCCACAGCAAAATGGGATTGCTGAGCGCCGCATTGGCACGGTCATGGACGTCGCTCGTACGTCCATTATCCATGCGGCTGCTCCCCATTGTCTGTGGCCGTTCGCGGTTCAGTACGCTGCGCATCAGATCAACCTTCAGCCTCGTGTCTCCTTGCCGGAGACCACACCTACTCTGCGGTGGACGGGGAAGGTTGGCGATGCGTCCGCATTCCGTGTCTGGGGATCTCGAGCTTTTGTCCGCGATACTTCAGCGGACAAGCTGTCCTCCCGTGCCGTTCCCTGTGTCTTCCTTGGCTTCCCTCCTGACGCACCCGGGTGGCAGTTCTACCACCCCACCTCGCGTCGTGTTCTGTCCTCTCAGGACGTCACGTTTGACGAGTCGGTGTGTTACTACCGTCTCTTTCCCTACCGCACTGCCTCTCTCCCCCCCCCGCCGCTCTTCCTAGCACCAGGTACTCCCCCGGTAGACCCCCTCCCCCCCCAGGGTCCTGCGCCTTCAGGTGTGTCCCAGGTAGACCCGGCTGAGCCGGTCGAGGTAGCTGTCGACTCAGGTGCTACTAGGGGTGCTGAGCCTGCGGGTGCAGGGACTGGGGGTGCCGAGCCTGGGGTTTCTGTGTCTGGGGGTGCTGCGTCTGGGGGTGCTGAGCCTGGGCGTGTGGAGCCTGAGGGTACTGCGTCTGGAGGTGCTGAGCCTTCGCGTGCTGAGTCTGGCGGTGCTCTAGGGGTCCCGTCGCGGCGGGAGCCCCTCTCTCCACAGCATCTTCGTGAGTTGTACTCTCGGCGTTGTCGAGGTGCTGCTGGTACTGGAGGTGCTGCTAGGGCTGCTGGTGGTGCTACTGGTACTGGAGCTGCTGCTGGAGGTGCTGCTGGTGCTGGAGGTGCTGCTGCTGCTGGAGCTGCTGGTGCTGCTGGAGCTGCTAGAGGTGCTGGTGCTGCTGGCGCTGCTTGAGGTGCTGCTGGTGCTGGAGCTACTGCTGGAGCTGCTGGAGGTGCTGGTACTGCTGGAGCTGCTGGAGGAGCTGCTGGTGCTGGAGGTACTGCTAGGGCTGCTGGTGGTGCTGCTGGTGCTGGAGCTGCTGCTGGAGGTGCTGCTGGTGCTGGAGGTTCTGGTGCTGCTGGAGCTGCTGGAGGTGCTCCTGGTGCTGGAGGTGTTACTGGTGCTGGAGCTGCTGCTGGAGCTACTGGAGGTACTGGTGCTGCTGGAGCTGCTGGAGGCGCTGCGCGGCCGCGGCCGTACTACGTTCCTCTACTTCAGCAGGTTCTTGGTTCCCCGCCTTCTCCTGGTCCTCCTCCTCCTTTCCTGAGCCCACCGCCTGTCCAGTCCCAGTCGCAGTTACAGCCGGCCTCTCCACTACCTGGTCCTTCTCCCTACTCTGGACCGACTAGAGGTCTTACGGAGCGTCGTGAGCCTGAGTGGCGTCCTGTTTCGCCTGAGTCTCGTTCTGAGTTGCCTGTCCGTACTGTTCGCGCTGGTCGTGTTTCGCGTCCGCATCCTCCTCTTGTCCCTGGCACTCACTCTATGACTCTGCGTCCTTCCACTGCTCCACAGCGTGTCCCTCTGCCGTCTCCTCCTGCGTCCTCTCTTCCTTTCAGTCCGGACCCGGAGTCTGACTCCCTTCGTGCTGCTAGTCCGGCGGTCACGCGCTTTCTGGCCACTGCTGTCACTGACCCTTTGTTTGAGTCCACTGCTGCGTCTGCTCTTGTTACTGAGCTCGTTGAATTTGCTGCAGCCTGTCGCCTAGACTACGCCACTAGTCTTGTTGCTGAGTCTGCGTCTGCGTCTGTCTGTCCTCCATCCGTCGGGGGTGAGTGTGCTCTTGGCACGGACGTCCTTGAGGACAGGCAGGAGGACTTTGAGTGCTTTGCCGCTGCTTCACCTCATCTCGTGTCCATGCTGCTTGCCCCTGAGGGAGACTCGGATGCACTAGACATCCCGACCCCGCGCTCTTACGCAGAGGCGATAGAGGGTCCCTACTCCTCTCAGTGGCAGGCAGCCATGGACGCCGAGATGGCTTTCTGGAAGTCCACAGGCACCTACGTAGACGAGGTTCCCCCACCTGGGGCGAACATCGTCAGTGGCATGTGGATCTTCAGGGTGAAGCGGCCGCCAGGTTCTCCGCATGTCTTCTAGGCGCGTTACGTTGCACGTGGCTTTAGTCAGCGACAGGGAGTTGACTTCTTCTAGACCTTCTCCCCTACCCCGAAGATGACCACTCTTCGGGTACTGCTGCACGTAGCTGCTCAGCGTGACTACAAGCTCCACTCGCTTGACTTCAGCACAGCCTTCCTACAGGGCAGCCTGCACGAGGAGATCTGGCTGCGCCGCCCACCTGGCTTCACTGGGTCGTTTCCTGCTGGTACCCAGTGGAGCCTCCGGCGGCCAGTCTACGGTCTCCGCCAGGCACCCCGTGAGTGGCACGACACACTGAGGACGACTCTTGCTGCTCTTGGTTTTGCTCCTTCCACTGCTGACCCTTCTTTGTTTCTACGCACTGACACCACTCTGCCGCCGTTCTACGTTCTCGTGTACGTAGACGACCTCGTCTTTGCTACTGCTGACACTGAGGCACTCGCCCACATGAAGTCCGAGCTGCAGAAGAGACACACGTGCACAGACCTGGGTGAGCTGACAAGCTATCTTGGCTTGCGGATCACCCGGGACAGAGCACAGCACACCATTACCTTGACTCAGCCACACATGGTGCAGCAGGTCCTTCAGCGCTTCGGCTTTACGTACTCCTCGCCACAGTCCACTCCTCTGCCTACCGGTCACTCGCTCTCAGCTCCACCTTCGGACGAGTCCGTAGAGCCGAGTGGCCCATATCCAGAGCTTGTGGGCTGCCTCATGTACCTGATGACTTGCACACGACCTGACCTCGCATACCCTCTCAGCCTTCTGGCTCGCTACGTGGCTCCCGGCAGGCACCGAAAGGTGCACTGGGATGCTGCGAAGAGGGTGTTGCGCTACTTGTGCAGTACATCGGGCATGGGGCTAGTGCTTGGAGGACGGGCTCGAGTTGTCCTCACTGGTCACGCTGACGCCTCCTGGGTTGACGACTTGGCTACGCAGCGGTCGTCACAGGGTTACACCTTCAGCCTTGGCTCCAGTTCTGTTTCTTGGCGGTCTACCCGCTCTACTTCTGTTCTCAGCTCCAGTTGTGAGGCTGAGATCTACGCTGGGGCCATGGCTGCACAGGAGTTACGCTGGCTCACCTACCTGCTGACCGACTTGGGAGAGGCGCCTCGTTCTCCTCCAGTTCTGTACGTCGACAAAAAGGCCATGCTTGCCTTGTGTCAGGAGCACAGACTGGAGCACAGAACGAAGCACATTGCTCTGCGCTACTTCCTTGCTCGAGAGTTACAGCAGCGTGGCCAGCTTCGTCTTGCTTACGTGGCCTCACAGGCCAACACTGCTAATGTTTTCACCAAGGCACTTCAGCCTTGTGATCATCAGCGTTTCTGTACTGTGTTAGGTCTTGTACCTACTGTGCCTCACTTGCTTACTTCTTGACTCTGCTTGTACTGTACTCTTTATACATATACCTGCATGCTTACACTTGCTAGGTTGTGTTCACTGTATTGTTTGCTCTCCTTTATATAACTCTGCATGTGAACTGGTCTTGTGGCCATTTGCTTGTGCTCAGACTGTGTGGTGACTTTGTGATCCACCCTGAGCTTGCTTTGCCTTTCTTGACTGGTCTTGTGACCTCTTGTTCTCCCCCACTTTGCCTATGGGGGTGTGTCAAACTTATATGCTACTGTCTGTTTAGGTTGTAGTGGGGTAGTTCATATAGGTTTCCTACTTGTACCCACCTGCTTTCTATTTAAGTCATTCATTCGCTCACATTCTAACAGCTGCAGCGCCGCGCCACCAGGAACCGAGCCGCGCCGTCCTGCTGAGCCGCGCCGCTCAGCCGAGCCGCGCCGCCCAGCCGAGCCGCGCCGCCCAGCCGAGCCGCGCCGCCCAGCCGAGCTGCGCCACCCTACCGAGCCGCACTGCCCTACTCCTTGCACAGCGCCTTCTGCTACTGCTGCTTCTTCTGCCTCTGCTACTCCTGCTGCTACTGCTACTATGGCTAGCCCTACTGTTCTCACATTTGATACTGAGGGGCGTGCAGTTGACTTTGACGTGTGGGTTGACGACCTGCAGCTCTTTCTTCAGTGTGACTCTAGGGATGGGGTATCCCTTTTCGATCACACGTCCGGTGTCTCCACTGCTTCTGCTGCCACTGCTGACAGTGCTGTTCGCTCGCAGTGGACCACTCGTGACGCTGTTGCTCGCCTTGCTGTTCGTAGTCACCTGCCGCCTACTGAGTACGCGTATTTTGGCCAGTAAAAGACTACTAAGTCTTTGTACGACGCTGTAGTTGCACGCTACTCCTCCCGTGCCACTGCTGCCCTCAGCTGCCTCATGCTGCCGTACCTTTTCCCTGACCTTGCCACCTTTGCCACAGTCGCTGACCTCATTACTCACCTCCGCACTAGTGACGCCCGCTACCGCGCTGCCCTTCCCACTGAGTTCTGTGCCAAGAACCCCCCCCCCATGTACATCACCCTTTACTTTCTAGTCACCCGCCTCCCTGACTCCCTTGCTTCAGTCAGGGACCACATTCTCTCCCTTTGCCCCACCGAGCTCACTGTCGACCTGCTAGAGGAGCGCCTCGCTGCAGCTGAGAAGAGTATCTTAGCTGTAGGTGCTTCTCGCGGCGACCGTCGCACCCCTTTCTTTGAGGGGTGTTCCCCTGTCCCCCTTCTCCCCTCTGTTGCTTCAGCTGCTGCCGTCGACCTCGTTGGCACTGAGGAGGTCGGGGCTGCGTCTGCTCCTAGTGGAAGGCACCGCAACAGCAAGGGCAAGGGGAGAAAGGGTGGTGGAGGGGATGGCGGGGGCGGCAGCGGAGGCGGTGGAGGAGGCGGAGGGGGTGGCGATGGAGGTGGGGGTGGTGCCGGGAGTGGGGGCTTCAGTGGCGGCGGAGGAGGTGGTGGAGGCAGCGGCGGAGGTGGTGGAGGCAGCGGCAGCGGTGGTGGAGGCAGCGGCAGCAGTGGTGGAGGTGGCGGCGGCGGTGGTGCTGGTCGAGGTGCAGCCGCGCAGCGTGGAGGCTTTGGTGGTAGCCAGCGCCAGCAGCAGCCGCATTCCCGTGAGACCCCGTCGGCCCAGTAGCTTCGTGAGTGGTACGCTGGGCGTGGGAGGTTTGGGGGTGCTGGTCCCTGCACTTACGTTCTTCTCACCGGCAGTCGTCGTGGGGAGACGTGTGGTCTGCCACACACTATGCAGCGCTGCTTCGGTCGCCTGACTGACGCCTGGCGTGCCCAGTTTCCTGACGCTGTTGAGCTCCCCCGCTGGGGTGATCTGCTTAGGCAGAATGTGGCTATCTTTGACCTTGATTTCGATGCTATCCTTGCTGCCATGTATGCTTTGACTGATAGTGCTGAGGGTGACTGTTACCTGAGTGTCCCGCCCGACCCGGGCATTGCGGCTGCTGCTCTAGGTGCTAGTGCGTCTGCTGCTCCAGGTGCTGGTGAGTCTGTTGCTCCAGGTGCTGGTGAGTCTGCTCTCTCTGGTACTGCACCTACTGAGGCCTTGCACACTTTCACACTTGACTCTGGTGCTTCGCGCTCTTTCTTTAGCGACAGCACCACACTCACGCCGCTCAGTCGGCCTGTCGCAGTCTCCATGGCTGACCCCTCTAGGGGTCCCGTCCTTGCGCACTCCTCCACGGTTCTACCGTGTCCTGCTGCCCCGTCGAGCTTGCTGTTGGGACTCCACCTCCCCTCGTTCTCTACGAACCTGGTGAGTGGAGCTGACCTCCAGGACGCGTGGGTTGACTAGTTCGCCCCAGGACGTCAGCGTGTGACCCATTGCACTTGCTCTCGGACGGGCCGCCACCTGGCCACGTTCACCCGTCAGCCTGGGTCGAGTCTGTACACAGTGACTACTACGTCTCCTCCGGTCTCTGCGTCTGGTCAGGTAGCCACGTCTAGTCAGGTGTTTACTGCCGCGTCCAGGTCTAGTCCTGCGTCTGCCCCCTGCTCGTGTCGTCCTCTCTCGCACGAGACTCTCCTTTGGCACCACCGCCTTGGTCACCCCTCCCTGCCTCGTCTTCGAGGTATGGCCTCCCGTACCCTTGTCTCGGGTCTCCCCCGGAGCCTCCCTCCCCTTCCTTCGGGGCCTGCCCCTACCTGTGTTCCTTGTGTCGAGGGTCGGCAGCGCGCCGCCCCTCACTCCTTCACGTTCCCTCCGACAGAGGCTCCTCTGCAGACTCTCCACATGGACGTGTGGGGCCTAGCCCGCGTCCGTGGACAGGGTCACGAGCGTTACTTCCTGCTGGTCGTTGACGACTACTCGCGTTACACCACAGTCTTCCCCTTGCGCAGCAAGGGTGAGGTTACTGAGGTGTTGATCGACTGGATCCGCGGTGCTCGTCGCCAGCTCAGCGAGAGTTTCGCCTCGGACCTTCCTGTTCTGCGTCTGCACTCAGACAGAGGTGGTGAGTTTTCCTCCGACCTTCTGAGGGCCTTCTGTCGTGCGGAGGGCATCCGCCAGACGTTCATGCTTCCGGCCTCCCCACAGAAAAATGGGATTGCTGAGCGCCGCATTGGCATGGTCATGGAGGTCGCTCGTACGTCCATGATCCATGCGGCTGCTCCCCATTTTCTGTGGTCGTTCGCGGTTCAGTACGCTGCGCATCAGATCAACCTTCAGCCCCGTG
Organism: Closterium sp. Naga37s-1; assembly: GCA_947471745.1. Classification (NCBI taxonomy): domain Eukaryota; kingdom Viridiplantae; phylum Streptophyta; class Zygnematophyceae; order Desmidiales; family Closteriaceae; genus Closterium; species Closterium sp. Naga37s-1. The sequence goes on along the minus strand of CANJKZ010000170.1, from coordinate 2,308,015 downwards.
TCTCCTTGCCAGAGACCACACCTACTCTGAGGTGGACAGGGAAGGTTGGCGATGCGTCCGCGTTCCGTGTCTAAGTATCTCGAGCTTTTGTCCGCGATACCTCAGCGGACAAGCTGTCCTCCCGTGCCGTTCCCTGCGTCTTCCTTGGCTTCCCCCCTGACGCACCAGGGTGGCAGTTCTACCACCCCACTTCGCGTCGTGTTCTGTCCTCTCAGGACGTCACGTTTGACGAGTCGGTGTCTTACTACCGTCTCTTTCCCTACCGCGCTGCCTCTCTTCCCCCCCCGCCGCTCTTCCTAGCACCAGGTACTCCTCCGGTAGACCCCCTCCCCCCTCAGGGTCCTGCCCCCTCAGGTGTGTCTCAGGTAGACCCTGCCGAGTCGGTCGAGGTAGCTGTCGACTCAAGTGCTGCTAGGGGTGCTGAGCCTGCGGGTGCGGGGACTGGGGGTGCGGAGCCTAGGGGTGCTGAGCCTGAGCGTGTGGGGCCTGGGGGTGCTGAGCCTGAGCGTGTGGAGCCTGGGGGTGCTGAGTTTGGGGGTGCTGAGCCTGCGTGTGTTGAGTCTGGAGGTTCTCCGGGTGTCCCGTTGCGACGGGAGCCCCTCTCTCCGCAGCGACTTTGTGAGTGGTACGATCGACGCTGTCGCCGTACTACTGGTGCTGGAGGAGCTGCTGGTTCTGGAGGTGCTGCTGGTGCTGGTGCTGCTGGAGGTGCTGCTGGTGTTGGAGCTGCTGGAGGTGCTGCTGGTGCTGGAGCTACTGGAGGTGCTGCTGGTGCTGGTGCTGCTGGAGGTGCTGCTGGTGCTGGTGCTGCTGGAGGTGCTGCTGGTGTTCGAGCTGCTGGAGGTGTTGCTGGTGCTGGAGCTGCTGGAGGTGCTGCTGGTGCTGGAGCTATTGGAGCCGCTGGTCCTGGAGGTGCTCGTACTAGAGGTACTGGAGCAGCTGGGACTGGTGGTGCTGCAGGCGTTGGAGTTGCGAGTACTGGAGCTGGTGGTGCTGCGGGAGTTGTTACTGGAGACCCTGGAGCTGAGGGTACTGGTGCTGTCTCTGCTGTTTCTGGAGGCGCTGCACGGCCGCGGCCGTACTACGTTCCGCTCCTTCAGCAGGTTCTTGGTCTACCGCCTTCTCCTGGTCCTACTCCTCCTTTACTGAGTCCACCACCTGTCCAGTCACAGTCGCAGTTACAGCCGGCCTCTCCCCTGCCTGGTCCTTCTCCTTACTCTGGACCGACTAGAGGTCTTACGGAGCATCGTGAGCCTGAGTCGCGTCCTGCGTCGCCTGAGTCTCGTTCTGTGTCGCCTGTCCACACTGTTTGCGCTGGTCGTCGTGTTACGCGTCCGCGTCCTCCTCTTGTCCCTGGCACTCACTCTATGACTCTGCGTCCTTCCACTGCTCCACAGCGTGTCCCTCTGCCGTCTCCTCCCGCGTCCTCTCTTCCTGACGGTCCGGACCCGGAGTCTGACTCCCTTCGTGCTGCTAGTCCTACTGTCACGCACTTTCAAGCCACTGCTGTCACTGACCCTTTGTTTGAGTACACTGCTGCGTCTGCTCTCGTTGCTGAGCTTGTTGACTTTGCTGCTGCCTATCGCCTAGACTACGCCACTAGTCTTGTTGCTGAGTCTGCGTCTGCGTCTGTCTGTCCTCCGTCCGTCTTCGTTACGTTGCACGTGGCTTCAGTCAGCGACAGGGAGTTGACTTCTTTCAGACCTTCTCCCCTACCCCGAAGATGATCACTGGGTCGGTTCCTGCTGGTACCCATTGGAGCCTCCGGCGGCCAGTCTACGGTCTCCGCCAGGCACCCCGTAAGTGGCACGACACACTGAGGACGACTCTTGCTGCTCTTGGCTTTGCTCCTTCCACTGCTGACCCTTCTCTGTTTCTACGCACTGACACCACTCTGCCGCCGTTCTACGTTCTCGTGTACGTAGACGACCTCGTCTTTGCTACTGCTGACACTGAGGCACTCGCCCACGTGAAGTCCGAGCTGCAGAAGAGACACACGTGCACATACCTGGGGGAGCTGACAAGCTATCTTGGCTTGCGGATCACCCGGGACAGAGCACAACGCACCATTACCTTGACTCAGTCACACATGGTCCAGCAGGTCCTTCAGCGCTTCGGCTTCACGTACTCCTCGCCACAGTCCACTCCTCTTCCTACCGGTCACTCGCTCTCAGCTCCACCTTCGGACGAGTCCGTAGAGCCGAGTGGCCCGTATCCAGAGCTTGTGGGCTGCCTCATGTATCTGATGACTTGCACACGACCTGACCTCGCATACCCTCTCAGCCTTCTGGCTCGCTACGTGGCTCCCGGCAGGCACCAAAAGGTGCACTGGGATGCTGCGAAGAGGGTGTTGCGCTACCTGTGTAGTACATCGGGCATGGGGCTCGTGCTTGGAGGACGGGCTCGAGTTGTCCTCACTGGTCACGCTGACGCCTCCTGGGTTGACGACTTGGCTACGCAGCGGTCGTCACAGGGTTACACCTTCAGTCTTGGCTTCGGTTCTGTTTCTTGGCGGTCTACCCGCTCTTCTTCTGTTCTCAGCTCCAGTTGTGAGGCTGAGATCTACGCTGGGGCCATGGCTGCACAGGAGCTACGCTGGCTCACCTGCCTGCTGACCGACTTGGGAGAGGCCCCTCGTTCTCCTCCAGTTCTGTACGTCGACAACAAGGCCATGCTTGCCTTGTGTCAGGAGCATAGACTGGAGCACAGAACGAAGCACATTGCTCTGCGCTACTTCCTTGCTCGCGAGTTGCAGCAGCGTGGCCAGCTTCGTCTTGCTTACGTGGCCTCTCAGGCCAACACTGCTGATGTTTTCACCAAGGCACTTCAGTCTTGTGATCATCAGCGTTTCTGTACTGTGTTAGGTCTTGTACCTACTGTGCCTCACTTGCTTACTTCTTGACTCTGCTTGTACTGTACTCTTTATACATATACCTGCATGCTTACACTTGCTAGGTTGTGTTCACTATGTTGTTTGCTCTCCTTTATATAACTCTGCATGTGAACTGGTTTTGTGGCCATTTGCTTGTGCTCAGACTGCGTGGTGTCTTTGTGATCCACCCTGAGCTTGCTTTGCCTTTCTTGACTGGTCTTGTGACCCCTTGTTCTCCCCCACTTTGCCTATGGGGGTGTGTCAAACTTATATGCTACTGTCTGTTTAGGCTGTAGTGGGGTAGTTCTTATAGGGTACAACACTTTTAGGTTTCCTACTTGTACCCACCTGCTTTCTAGTTCAGTCATTGATTCCTTCCATATTCTAATAGGGTCCTCGCAACAGCGACACGGCGTAGCGAATCTTCGCCGAATCCTCCGAGACGTAGTTCGCGTCGAAGAACACGTTCATGGTGAATAACCACGCCTGAACGGTAGGACCACCCCGTTGACTCGGGTCAAAGCAAGGCGGACACTGCGGCTTCAGCGGCATCGGTGACGGCAGTGCTGACTTGCCGGTCGGCACCGAAATCGTGACGCGAGGTTGACTTCTGGCCGCATTCGTCGCTCCGGGGTGTGTCGCGCCGTGGTCGTCGTCTCCGTCGTTGCGGGCGACGCCATCACTGGCCGCGCTCGAGGGTTGCCCCACACTTCCGTGTTGTGATGCCCGACGTGCGGGTTGTCCGTGGGTGCCTTGTGTTTGCGACTGTGTTTGTTGTGCTCGTGCGACGTCATTATGTAGGGATGTTCGTTCTGTTGTCAATGCGGCGATTTCTTCGGAATTTCCGCGCATCTGTTGCAGCAGTTTTTTCAGACGCTCCTGCGTGAGGCTCTTGACGTCGATATGCTCGACCATGTCGAAGGGCGTCGACTCAACTTAGTTCTAGGCGCAGTCGTGGTTGGACGCGTTTACGAGAGAACGCGAGGACAGCGGCTCCGGAGTGCTAAGAGGCGTGAGTCCCTTCGAGTGCAAAAATCATAAGTTGATTTCTCTAGGTGCGGAGATGCGCGGTCCGAAAAAGGATGGTGGCTCTGATACCAAGTGTTACGGGTGCAATGGAACGGGATAGCGAGGATTGTACTATGTGGTCAAAAGGTACAAAGTATGAGCGAAGGCATGAGCGAATACTTATTTGCGAAAACATGCAACGGTTATGCGGTGCGTGCGAGCTAGCTAGTGCTAGGCTGGCACCGAGTTTCGGGCTAGTCCCGAAGCGTAGGCCGACTCGGCTAGGCCAGCAGTGCATGGTTTGGTAAAACAGTGCGCACGAAGTTGGCGAAGCCCCATCAGCAGTAACGCGCGAACAATGGCTGTACGCGATGTTGCTGGTCGTGGTAAGGAATGTCCAGAAAATTCCTTACACACACATACACACGTAGATTCCTAACAACTCACAAATTCACTGAAATCCCTTTGAGACCATCGTTCCTGGCATCTTGTGCAAACCCGAAACCTATCACATTTGTCCATGTGTTACTGTAGCTTTCAGCCCACGAACACGTAACATCAGGGCCTTTGATCCTCCATTCCTCCACTCGTCAAACATTACACCTCCATCAATCTCAGGTACTGAAGGTTTCACAGCCAATGGATTTGCTCGAATGGGAGTCTCCTCCATCTGAGTTCTTGCACGCGGCGGAATCGAGTTGGCTCCTAAAACTGGCGCTTTTGTGAAGGTGGCTTCTCTATGGTCAGCCTGGGCAGCCTTAGCGTTGTGCGCAGCAGCAGAAACCATAGTCGCCTGGCTTGCCAAATCTCTACTGTACTGGTGTTCGCATCTGAGAGCAACGGTGATTTTTTGTACAGAGAGTACTTCACTGTGGTAGCATTTCGCTGCTGTCCTGCCTTGTAACCAAGCGGACGATAAGGAAAGGACAGTGGCACCAAGATGCCCCAGTGGGCTTGGTGAACCCTATCCCTTACTAACTGGTTCATGCACTTCGTCGATCAGATGAGGTGGCGACGATTTGTCGCCAATTGGCGATTAATCGATACATCTCCACCAGAACCAGATGACGAAGAAACTCTCGTTATCCGCCACACCACTGTCGTTCCAATTTCCTCGCGATTTCTCTCAGCTTAGCAATGGATAGAACGTGACAGCGGCAGTGTCCGGCACCATACTTTACAGCTATCCGCCGCCCAATAACGAGCAGCTATTGTTTAGTTTAGATATGATTGCGATTCTGATTCATGTCCAGAAATATCACATAGGCAACTTGTTACAATGGCCGCCCATTTCTTCCACTAGAAATGCAACAGCCAATCCCTCAGTGCACGGGGCTTTCCAGCCCTTTCGTGTTCTCCCGAAAGATGCCGCAGCGTTTCCGCGAAATCCGGAATCTGAGTGAGCCTTGGCTGGAGATTTACCCTGAACTGTGTGATTTTTTACACCTGTGCGCCTCAGCGATTCGCACTGTGGCCGTGCGACTCCGTCGGGGATGGTCGAGGGGCGAGCTTCCACCCTGTCCGTACCCGCAAGACTTTCCCGCGGAGAGCTCTGCGGAACGGTACCCTTGGCCCTGTTCCGAGCTCTTCGCGGATAAATACATATCGTTGCTCCATGAAGCACATTTTCGGACTACCCCGCCGTTCCTGCTCAGCAACCGGTCACCGAGGCTTAGATCCGAGTTAAGAGTCCTTCCCTCCACAACACCCTCCCCCCGACTTCACATCGACTTACTCCTGCTGGGTTGCGTCACGCGCTTGCACTCCAATGGCCACTGTGAGTGTGAGACGCGTTTTCGCTGCCTGTTCGCAGCCTTCCGAGATGAAGGAAAAATCCTTTTCCCCGACACGGCTCATGAAGAGCATGATTGTGGGATGGCCGCCGCTCTTCCCTACACGACGACGCGGAGACGCCGCCGGTGGCGGCATTCACGAGTCCGCATCATGCTCTCAACTAGCGGCGGCGGAGGCCTCGGAATCTCAATCTGAATTTTCGCGGGCGGCGCAGTTCAGCGGAAGACATATATTTTGCAGCGACGACGAAGACGACCTGGACTACGACTACGAAGCCTCGTCACAGGGCTCGTCTCCGGAGAGAGATGATTTGTCTTGCGCATGCGAACCTGTCTTGAATCATCGCGAAAACAACCACCATGGAAGCAACGACGTCAGCAGCTGCGGCAGCGCGACTAGCAGATCAAACGGACCCGTTTCTGCTAGAAGCTGCAAATGCAGCCCTCCTAGTGGTGGGGGCCTGGCTTCAAGCTACGATTCACGAAATACGTGCGGATGCTTGGACGCGGCGCGCGCCTGCGATCCAGGGTGGATGGACGACGCGCGATGCCGTATTCGAGTCGCGGCTCTGGAGCTTGTCGAAGCGCAGCAGCGATTCGCGGAGCATGACAGGCACCTCAGTTTAATGATTGCGGGAGCTCCAGCGAGAAATGCGGGGAAAAGGTGTGAGCAGAGGCAAAGGTGGAGGTGGTTGCCCGCGTCAGAGACAGCTCCATCCTTCACGGAACAAGAACTTGAACGATACAAAGCAGCAAATCTACATGCTACACCTTGATATATGGAGAAGTATACCAAATTGTGTTAGCTATATACCTCCACCCATACCATGTCACTCAAATTTAGTAAAGTATTATAACCTGTATGACATATTTTACCATCGTTCATTATCCTTATAAAGGCCAACCATGAATTGGATATTGCAACTGTTGGAGTAAAGGGAATCACTTACCATAACATTCCCGAAGGTGCAGCACAGTCTTACAATCTAAGAAGCTGAGGAACTAAGTTAGGTAGAAGAGAATGGTTGATTGGGGTATGGGGAGAGGGGTACAAGAAGAGTGTCTAGGTGGCCACACTGATGTGACCCCTTATGATGTGACACACTAAAGCCTATTTAGACTACGGTATCTAACATAGTTTGACACACCCCCAAATCAGGCCCTCAGATTCACTTTTAGGGACGTTGATGCATCAGGGTCCCAGTGAAAAAAAGCCTGAATTTTCAGGGTTCATAAAACAAAAGGCATGGTGAGGACCCGTAAGACACTGACGGCTGACAGCAAGGCCTATGATAGGTTTTTTGCTACTCACGATTAGCAGTGTAGCCTTTTTCAAAACCTTTCTGATCAGTGTGTAATTTTTCGTTACAGTGATATATCAGTGTAACATTGAGTTTCAAAAAAATTACCCCAGAGCATCAGTGTAGTATATTTGTGTACCATTATCGCAAAAACATATTACTAATCGTTTTAGAAATCGGGAAACAACATTTTATTTATATAGCCATTCAGTCACATGTATGTACGCTCATCCTCGCTACCATCAGACGACTCCTCTCTTTCCTTTCATTTTCCAGAGCACGACTTGTGTGGGGCGTGTGTTTTTGCGGGTCTTCTCTTTTTTTGCTTCCGCCAGATATCCACCACCTCGGGCCACCTGTACTCATAGCTCAACATGTTCAGGGTCATCAGTTCGGATAGCCGGGCGTCGCCAAGCGACGTCCGCAACCAGCTTTTGATAACGTTTTGGCGGCTGAATCTGCGCTCGCACTCCACGGTACTTAGCGGAATTACTGCCAGCGCCTGCCACATGGACGTCAGGTTGGGAAAACTGCGCGGCCAATCCTTGGTCCTCAACATTTTGTTAAGTCCCTGGTAGAAGTCATCGTCCTGGTAGTGGCGAGACATGGCGTGGCAGAAGCTAGCCAGCTCGAGCTCTGCCGCTCGGTGGTTGAAGCTTGCCACGTGTGATGGAGGGACAACATTTTGTGAGTAGAAAGGCCGAAAGAAAACAAAACAAAACACGCTCATACAAGACAACATCCACGTGTGGATAATTACCTGGCAGCCGGTTGTTGAAGAGCCGCGCGTTGGCATCCAGCCAACTCAGCACCCGACGCTCCTGCTTGTCTATCGCTTCCGGCCACGTTTCAACTTTGTAAAGCTTGCTGCCCTCCATTTGCTTCAAGCTCCACATGCGAGTGTGCATGTTTGTCGCCACCTCTAGTGCGAACGCTTTGCACAACTTGATGCTGTCGGCCATCGAGCCGCCGTATTGGTGTCCTGGAATTGGCGCCTCGCTCAACACGATCTGATGTGAAGATGGCTCACCATCCACATCCGTGCCGTCCACGCTGCCAAGGCGTGCGATGAATGGCGACAGCAGCTTGCTGACCCCCCCTCCGAAAATGTCCACGTATTCCACGAATCGAAGTCTGATGACTCCAATCGTGCGATCCACCTCTTGGTGCACAAGCGTGATGTCAACCTGAACCAAAGACGGGCAGATGAACAACACGTTTAAATGATAGTGTAGAATTAAATGACGCGACTAAAAGAAATACATGCACAGTGAATCAACACTTACTTTCTTGCGCTGGAAAAACTTGTTGAGTGCGTTGATCTCTGCCAGCAGATCCGCCAAGAAGTAGAGGCAGAAGTGAATCTTCAGGGTCTGAACAGTTACCGCCATGCTGTGGTTGTACTCGATGAACATTATGATCGCTGCTCCAAGAATTCTGCACAGACGGGCCACTGCATCCCCGCGCGATAGCCAACGCACGTCGAAGAGCCCCTGGTGCTCCACATTCGTTTGATGTATTTAAAGCTGGAGCTCCCTGAAGCGCTCAAGCCACACGGAAGATCGCATGACGATTTCGCCAAGCCCAAGGATGGCGTCATCGACGATGTCGAGGTCCGTAAACTTCAACGCCGCTTCTTTGACCGCGAGCACTTCTCTGTATACAACATTAAAAATGCGTAAGGCCGTGGAAGTTACTCCCTTAGACGAGGCGATTGTACGGAAACAACAAATCTACCTGCACGCTATGCAATGAGTCCCGACCAGATGTGGGACGCGCTGACGGAGACGAACAACAAGACCGGATTGGCTGCCAATCATCACCCGCGCGCCGTCGGTGCTAACTGCGACAATCCGCTGCAGATCAATCCCGATGTTGTCGACGTGGCTCAGCAAAACCGCGAAAAGGGATCCCGCATCGCATTTGTGTATGGTGAGTAGAGCGAGAAATTCCGTCACCACTGCTCGCTCCTTCATGAATGTTGCAAACACCATGAGGTGTTTGCCGCGCGACCGGTCTGTGCTCTCGTCGCAGCTGATGCCGATCCACGGTGATGCATGGATGTACATAAGCTGCTGCTGTTGCTGATACATGCACATAGCCTTCACCACCTCCGTGAAGCCGTATCTGCATGGTGCGCAAAAAGGAAGGTGTGAATCCTACCGGAAGCTATACACCAAGACGGCAACAAAGTATAAAATTTCACTCACTGCGTGATATATACACCGTAGGTCTGCTGAGGAATGTCGGAAACGCCTTCCTTCGCGAGGAACTCGACGAGCCTCGGGAACATTGCGATCGGAGCGTCCTCGTCGCACACAAACTGGATGCTGCGCATTGTCAAACTTATATGCTATAGTCTGTTCAGGCTGTAGTGGGGTAGTCCTTACAGGGTACAACACTGTTAGGTTTCCTATATGTTCCCACCTGCTTTCTAGTTCATTCATTAATTCGCTCACATTCTAACATGGTATTCTGAGCAATTTCCCCAGTGGGAACGTTTTTTAAGGGCCCACCACTAGAATTTTTTTTCCTGCCCTGCCCGAAGCGCGCACCGCGCCTTCCCTGTCGCGGCCCCTAGCCAGTCGCGGCCCCTAGCCCGTCGCGGCCCCTAGCCCGTCACGGCCTCTAGCCCGTCGCGGCCCCTAGCACGTCGTGGCTGTGAAGAAATGAGGAATGAATTGACTAAGGGAAAGTTGGGTACAAAAGCAAACCCTAGAAAACTGTACCCCATATGTGCTACCCCACTATAGCCTACAGTAGCTATGTCATATAAATCTGACACACCCCCATAGGCAAAGTGGGGGAGAACAAGGGGTCACAAGACCAGTCAAGCAAAGCAAAGCAAGCTCAGGGTGGATCACAAAGTCACCACACATTCCGAGCACAAGTTCAAGGCCACAAGGCCAGTTCACATGCAGGATTACATATATATATAAGGCTAGACAAGCAAGAGCAGGTGTATATATATATGCAACAGTACAAACAAGGTCAAGGGGTGAGCAAGTGAGGCAAGGTAGGCACAAGACCCAGCTGAGTACAGAAGCGCTGATGATCACAAGGCGCAAGTGCCTTGGTGAAGATATCAGCAGTGTTGGCCTCAGAGGCCACGTACGCAAGCCGTAGCTGACCACGCTGCTGTAGCTCACGAGCAAGGAAGTAGCGGAGAGCAATGTGCTTCGTTCTGTGCTCCAGTCTCTGCTCTCGACACAAGGCCAGCATGGCCTTGTTGTCTACGTACAGCACTGGAGGAGAACGAGGCGGCTCTCCAAGGTCAGTCAGCAGGTAGGTGAGCCAGCGTAGCTCTTGTGCAGCCATGGCCCCGGTGTAGATCTCAGCCTCACAACTGGAGCCGAGAACAGAAGACGAGCGGGTAGCCCGCCACGAAACAGAGCCGGAACCAAGGCTGAAGGTGTAACCCTGTGACGACCGCTGCGTAGCCTGGTCGTCAGCCCAAGAAGCGTCTGCGTGCCCAGTGAGGACCACTGGACTCTGCCCTCCAAGCACAAGCCCCATGCCCGACGTACTGCACAAGTAGCGCAACACCCTCTTCGCTGCAGCCATGTGCTCTGGTCTGTGTCTCCCAGGAGCAACATAGCGTGCAAGAATGCTAAGAGGGTATGCAAGGTCAGGTCGTGTGCAGGTCATCAGGTACATGAGGCAGCCAACAAGCTCTGGGTACGGGCCACTCGACTCTACGGACTCATCCGAAGGCAGAGCTGAGAGCGAGTGGCGAGTAGGCAGAGGAGTGGCCTGAGGCGAGGAGTACGTGAAGCCGAAGCGCTGAAGGACCTGCTGCACCATGTGTGACTGAGTCAGGGTAATGGTGCGGCGTGCTCTGTCCCGGGTGATCTGCAAGCCAAGGTAGCTGCGCAGTTCACCCAGGTCTGTGCACGTGTGTCTCTTCTGCAGCTCGGACTTCACGTGGGCGAGTCCAGCAGTGTCAGCTGTGGCGAAGACCAAGTCGTCGACGTACACGAGGATGTAGAACGGCGGCAAAGAAGTGTCGGTGCGCAGAAACAGCGACGGGTCGGCAGTAGAGGGAGCAAACCCAAGAGCCGCAAGTGTAGTCCTCAGTGTGTCGTGCCACTCACGCGGTGCCTGGCGGAGACCGTAGACTGGCCGCCGGAGGCTCCACTGGGTGCCAGGAGGAAAAGACCCAGTGAAGCCAGGTGGGCGACGCAGCCAGATCTCCTCGTGCAGGCTGCCCTGCAAGAAAGCAGTGCTGAAGTCAAGAGAGTGCAGCTCGTAGTCGCGGTGAGCAGCTATGTGCAGCAGTACCCGAAGAGTGGTCATCTTCGGGGTGGGAGAGAAGGTCTGAAAGTAGTCAACTCCCTGCCGCTGACTGAAGCCACGAGCCACGTAACGCGCCTTGAAGACAGGCGGAGAACCCGGCGGCCGCTTCACCCTGAAAATCCACATGCCACTGACGATGTTCGCCCCAGGCGGGGGAACCTCGTCAACGTAGGTGCCTGTGGACTTCCAGGAAGCCATCTCTGCGTCCATAGCTGCCTGCCACTGAGAGGAGTAGGGACCCTCTATCGCCTCCGCGTAAGAGCGCGGAGTCGGGATGTCAAGTGCATCCGGGTCTCCCTCAGGGGTAAGCAGTACGGACACGAGATGAGGTGAAGCAGCAGCCAAACACTGGAACTCCTCCTGCCTGTCCTCAAGGACGTCCGTGCGAAGGGCACACTCACCCCCGACGGACGGAGGACAGACAGACTCAGACTCAGCAACAAGACTAGCAGCGTAGTCTAGACGACAGCGAGCAGCAAAGTCGACGAGCTCAGTAACTAGGGCAGACGCAGCAGTGGACTCAAAGGAAGGGTCAGTGACAACAGTAGCAAGGAGACGCGTGACAGTAGGACTGGCAGCACGAATAGAGTCCGACTCCGGGTCAGGAAGAGCAGGAAGAGAGGACTCAGGAGGAGAAGGCAAAGGGGCACGCAGAGGAGCAGTGGACGGACGCAGAGACATCCGGTGCGTGCCAGGGACAGGAGGAGGACGCTGACGCGAACCACGACCACTAGTGCGAGCAGCACGGACAGGCGACGCAGGGCGAGACGCAGGCTCACGACGCTCAGCAAGACCTCCAGTAGGACCAGTGTAGGGAGAAGGAGCGGGCAGTGGGGAGGCCGGCTGTAACTGTAACTGTGACGGGACAGGCTGTGGACACTCGAAGGGAGGAGGAGGACCAGTAGAAGGCGGGAGACCAAGCACCTGCTGAAGGAGCGGAACGAAGTACGGCCTAGGCCGCGCGGCGACTCCAGACACAGCAGGGACAGCACCAGTACCCCCAGCGGCAGCACCAGCGCCAGCAGCACCTCCAGCTCCAGTACCTCCAGCAGCACCAGTAGCACCCCCAGCAGGACCGCCTCCAGGACCGACAGCAGTAGCCTCAGCGCCAACACCCTCAGCAGCTCCAGCTCCAGTCGTACCCGCAGGCCCAGCAGCTCCAGTACTCCCAGTACGAGCACCTCCGGGACCCGCGGCACCAGCACCCTCAGCAGCCGAAGAACCTCCAGCTCCAGCAGCACGCCTCCAGCGCCGGGCAAACCACTCGCGCAGCTCCTGTGGAGAGAGTGGCTCCCGCCGAGACGAAGCACCCGGAGAACCTCCAGGCTCAGCACCGCCAAACGCCACACGAGTAGGCCCAGCTCCCTCAGGCTCCGCACCCCCAAGCTCAGCACCTCCAGGCGTGGCACCCCCAGGCTCAGCACCCCCAGGCGTAGCACCCCCAGGCTCAGCACCCCCAGGCTCAGCACCCCCAGTAGTAGCACCCCCAGGCTCAGCACCCCCAGGCTCAGGACCCCCAGTAGTAGCACCCTCAGGCTCAGCACCCCCAGGCGTAGCACCCACACGCTCAGCACCCCCAGAGTCAGCACCCCCAGGCTCAGCACCCTCAGCAGCACCAGAGTCACGAGTAACCTCGACAGGCTCGACTGTGTCTACCTGGGACACACCTGAAGGGGCAGGACCCTGAGGGGGGAGGGGGTCTACCGGGGGGGGACCTGGTACAAGGAAGAGCGGTGGCGGGGGGAGGGACGGAGTGCGGTAGGGGAAGAGAAGGTAGTAGGGGACCGACTCGTCAAACGTGACGTCCTGGGAGGACAGAACACGGCGAGAGGTGGGGTGGTAGAACTGCCACCCTGGCGCGTTAGGGGGGAAGCCAAGGAAGACGCAAGGAGCAGCACGAGGGGACAGCTTGTCCGCAGACAAGTCGCGGACAAACGCCCGAGATCCCCAGACACGGAACGCAGACGCATCGCCAACCTTCCCCGTCCACAGCAAGGCTGGGGAGGTCTCCGGCATGGAGACCCTGGGGTGAAGGTTGATCTGATGCGCCGCGTACCGAACCGCAAACGGCCACAGAAAATGGGGGGCAGCTGCATGCATCATGGACGTACGGGCGACGTCCATGACCATGCCAATGCGGCGCTCAGCAATCCCATTTTGCTGTGGAGAGTCTGGAAGCGTGAAGGTCTGGCGGATGCCTCGTGCACGACAGTAGGCTCGCAGAAGGCCAGAGGAGAACTCTCCACCTCTGTCAGAGTGCAGACGCAGAACAGGAAAGTCCGAGCCGAAGCTCTGCCTGAGCTGGAGACGAGCTGCGCGGATCCAGTCGATCAACACCTCAGTGACATCACCCTTGCTGCGCAAGGGGAAGACTGTGGTGTAACGCGAGTAGTCGTCAACCACCAGTAGGAAGTAGCGCTCGTGACCCTGTCCACGGACGCGGGCCGGGCCCCACACGTCCATGTGAAGCGTCTGCAGCGGGGCCTCTGTCGGAGGAAACTGGGAGGAGTGAGGGGCAGCCCGCTGCCGCCCCTCGACACAGGGGACGCAGGTAGGGCCAGGCCCCGGAGGAAGGGGAGGGAGGGACCGGGGAAGACCAGAGACAAGGACACGGGAGGCCATGCCTCGGAGACGAAGCAGGGAGGGGTGACCAAGGCGGTGGTGCCAGAGGAGAGTCTCGTGAGACAGGAGGCGACACGAACAGGGGGCAGACTCAGGACCAGACCTGGACGCTGCAGCAAACACCTGACCCGACGCAGCTACCTGACCAGACGCAGTGACTGGAGGAGACGCAGTGGTCAGTGTGTACAGGCTCGACCCCGGCCGACGTGTAAACGTGGCCAGGTGTCGGCCTGTCCGAGCGTCCGTGCAGTGGGTCACCCGCTGACTCGCAGGAGTGAACTGGTGAACCCCCGCATCCTGTAGGTCAGCACCACTCACCAAGTTCGTAGAGAACGAGGGGAGGTAAAGACCAGACAGGGTGCCAGAGGGGGCCGCCGGACACGGGAGGACAGTGGAGAAGTGAGCAAGGACAGGACCCCCAGAGGGGTCTGCCAGGGAGACCGCAACCGGCCGACTGAGCGGCGTAAGCGTGGTGCGGTCTCGAAAGAAGGAGCGGGAAGCACCCGAGTCAAGAGTGAAGGTGTGTAAGGCCTGAGACGACGTGGTACCTGAGAGAGCAGACTCACCAGCACCTGGGGCAGCAGACGCACTAGCACCTAGAGCAGCAGCCTCACCAGCACCTAGAGCAGCAGCCTCAATGCCCGGGTCAGGCGGAACACACAGGTAACAGTCACCCTCATCACTAGTAGGCAATGCATACATGGCAGTGAGGATAGCATCATAGTCAAGAGTATCGATATCTACCCGCAGCCGAAGCAGCTCCACCCAGTCGGGGAGCTCAGCCGCGTCGCCAAACTCCGTACGCCAGGCGTCGCTCAGACGGGCGAAGCAGCGGGACTCTGCGTGACCCAACGTCCCGCAAGGCTGACCAGTCCGAGCACCAGTGCGAATGACGTACGGACAGCGAGCAGTACCCCGTGACCCGTCACGCTGAGCGTACCACTCACGAAGCTGGTGGGGCGAAAGGACTGCTCGCGGACGACGCTGAAGCTGCACCTGGCCACTACAAGCAGCTGCCGAACTACTCACTCCAGGACGACTCCCACTACGGCCACCCCGACAACCCCAACTAGCGTACCACTCACGAAGCTGTTGGGGGGTGAGGGACTCACGCGGGCGACGCTGTAGCTGCACCTGGCCACTACAAGCAGCTGTGGAACTACTCACTCCAGGACGACTCCCACTACGGCCACCCCGACAACCCCAACCAGCGTACCACGCACGAAGCTGTTGGGGGGTGAGGGACTCACGCGGGCGACGCTGGAGCTGCATCTGGCCACGCCAGGAGCAGCAGTAGCAGTAGAAAGAGCAGCAGCAGTAAGAGCAGCAGTAACAGCAGTACGGGCAGGGCAGTGCTCACCAGTGGCGAGAAGGGCAGGCGTACGACGGCGGCAACGGCGAGGCCGCTACCACTGTAGAGCGAGAGCTCCGCGGCAGCTGCAGGGGTGGCTGCTCCAGGGGCGGTAGTTGTAGGGGCGACTACTCCAGAGGCGGCTGCTCCAGGGGCGGCTGCTGCAGTGGCGGCTGCTCCGGGGGCGGCTGCTGCAGTGGCGGCTGCTCCAGGGGCGGCTGCTGCAGTGGCGGCTGCTCCAGGGGCGGCTGCTGCAGTGGCGGCTGCTCCAGGGGCGGCTGCTGCAGTGGCGGCTGCTCCAGGGGCGGCTCGGCTGCTGGGCGACTCGGCGGCTCAGCTGCTGGGCGGCTCGGCGGCTCGGCTGCTCGCTAGGGGCGGCGACGGGGCCGGGTAGGGGCAGCGACGGGGCCGCTAGGGGCTGGGAGCGGTGACGGGGCCACTAGGGGCGGCGACGGGGCCGCGTAGGGGCGGCTACGAGGCCGCGTAGGGGCGGCGACGGGGCCGCGTAGGGAGGGAAGCGGCGACGGGGCCGATAGGGGCGGCGACGGGGCCGCGTAGGGGCGGCTACGAGGCCGCGTAGGGGCGGCGACGGGGCCGCGTAGGGAGGGAGGCGGCGACGGGGCCGCTAGGGGCGGCGACGGGGCCGCGTAGGGGCGGCGACAGGGCCGCGTAGGGAGGGAGGAGGCGACGGGGCCGTTAGGGGCGGCGACGGGGCCGCGTAGGGGCGGCGACGGGGCCGCGTAGGGGCGGCGACGGGGCCGCGTAGGGAGGGGAGCGGCGACGGGGCCGCTAGGGGCGGCGACGGGGCCGCGTAAGGGCGGCGACGGGGCCGCGTAGGGGCGGCTACGGGGCCGCGTAGGGAGGGGAGCGGCGACGGGGCCGCTAGGGGCGGCGACGGGGCCGCTAGGGACGGCAACGGGGCCGCGTAGGGGCGGCGACGGGGCCGCGTAGGGGCGGCGACGGGGCCGCGTAGGGAGGGGAGCGGCGACGGGGCCGCGTAGGGGCGGTGACGGGGCCGCTAGGGGCGGCGACGGGGCTGCATAGGGGCGGCAACGGGGCCGCGTAGGGAGGGAGGCGGCAACGGGGCCGCTAAGGGTGGCGACAGGGCCGCTAGGGGCGGCTACGGGGCCGCGTAGGGGCGGCAATGGGGCCGCTAGGGGCCGCAAGGGGCCTGGAAGGGCGGCAACGGGGCCGCTAGGGGCGGCGACGGGGCCGCTAAGGGTGGCGCGAGGGGCCGTGAGAGGGGCCTCTAAGAGAGCTCGACAGAAGGGCGGCCCACAAGGCGCGCCTCGGGCAGGAGCGACTGTCGCTCCGGTCAGAAAAAAAAGGTTTCAGTGGTGGGCCCAAGGAAGCGTTCCCACTAGGGAACCTGCTCTATACCATGTGAAGAAATGAGGAATGAATTGACTAAGGGAAAGTTGGGTACAAAAGCAAACCCTAGAAAACTGTACCCCATATGTGCTACCCCACTATAGCCTACAGTAGCTATGTCATATAAATCTGACAGTGGCCCCTGACAACTGGCACGCCCCTGCCGGCCCCTGCTGACGCGCCCCTGCTGACGCGCTCCTGCCGGCCCCTGCTGTCGCGCCCCTTCTGGCGCACCCCTGCTGGCCCCTGCTGACGCGCCCCTGCAGACGCGCCCCTGCCGGCCCCTGCTGTCGCGCCCCTTCTGGCGCGCCCCTGCCGGCCCCTGCTGACGCGCCCCTGCTGACGCGCCCCTACCGGCCCCTGCTGACGCGCCCCTGCTGGCCCGCCCCTGCCGGCCCCTGCTGACGCGCCCCTGCCGGCCCCTGCTGACGCGCCCCTGCTGGCGCGCCCCTGCCGGCCCCTGCTGACGCGCCCCTGCCGGCCCCTGCTGACGCGCCCCTGCCGACCCCTGCTGACGCGCCCCTGCCGGCCCCTGCTGGCGCGCCCCTGTCGGCCCCTTCTGACGTGCCCCTGCTGACGCGCCCCTGTCGGCCCCTGCTGACGCGCCCCTGCTGGCGCGCCCCTGCCGGCCCCTGCTGACGCGCCCCTGCCGGCCCCTGCTGACGCGCCCCTGCTGACGCGCCCCTGCCGGCCCCTGCTGGCGCGGCCCCTGCTGGCGCGCCCCCCCCCCCCCCCCCTACTGGCGCGGCCCTTGCAGTCACGGCCCGCCCCTGCACCCGTCTCTGGTAAGCCGAGCCGCGCCACCCAGCCGAGCCGCGCCGCGCCGCCCTGCTGAGCCGCACTGCCCTACAGAGCCGCATTGCCTTGCACTGCCCTACTGCCTCTGCTACTACTGCTGCTACTGCTGCTACTCTTGCTACTGCTCCTACTGCTGCTATGGCTAGTCCTACCGTTCTCACCTTTGATGCTGAGGGACGTGCAGTTGACTTTGACGTGTGGGTTGACGACCTACAGCTCTTTCTTCAGTGTGATTCTAGGGATGGGGTATCCCTTTTCGATCACACGTCCGGTGTTTCCACTGCTCCTACTGCCACTGCTGTCAGTACTGTTCGCTCGCAGTGGACCACTCGTGACGCTGTTGCTCGTCTTGCTGTTCGTAGTCACCTGCCGCCTGCTGAGCGCGCGCATTTGGCCAGTACAAGACTGCTCAGTCTTTGTACGACGCTGTAGTTGCACGCTACTCCTCCCCTGCCACTGCTGCCCTCAGCCGCCTCATGCTGCCGTACCTTTTCCCTGACCTTGCCGCCTTTGCCACAGTCGCTGACCTAGTTGCTCACCTTCGCACTAGTGACGCCCGCTACTGCGCTGCCCTTCCCACTGAGTTCTGTGCCAAGAACCCCCCCCCCCATGTAGATCACCCTTTACTACCTAGTCACCCGCCTCCCTGACTCCCTTGCTTCAGTCAGGGACCACTTTCTCTCCCTTTGCCCCACCGAGCTCACTGTCGACCTGCTAGAGGAGCGCCTCGTTGCAGCTGAGAAGAGTATCTTAGCTGTAGGTGCTTCTCGCGGCGACCGTCGCACCCCTTTCTTTGAGGGGTGTTCCCTTGTCCCCCTTCTCCCCTCTGTTGCTTCTGCTGCTGCTGTCGACCTCGTTGGCACTGAGGAGGTCGGAGCTGCGTCTGCCCCTAGTGGGAGACGCCGCAACAGCAAGGGCAAGGGGAGCAAGGGTGGTGGAGGGGGCGGTGGGGGAAGCAGTGGAGGAGGTGGAGGAGGCGGAGGAGGTGGCAGTGGAGGTGGGGGTGGTACCGGGAGTGGGGGCGTCAGTGGCGGCGGTGGAGGTGGTGGCGGCAGTGGCGGAGGTGGTGGAGGCAGCGGCAGCGGTGGTGGAGGTGGCGGCGGCAGTGGTGCTGGTCGAGGTGCAGCCGCGCAGCGTGGAGGCTTTGGTGGCAGCCAGCGCCAGCAGCAGCTGCGCTCCCGTGAGACCCCGTCGGTCCAGCAGCTTCGTGAGTGGTACGCTGGGCGTGGGAGGTCTGGGGGTGCAGGTCCCTGCACTTACGTTTTTCGCACCGGCAGTCGTCGTGGGGAGGCGTGTGGGCTGCCACACACTATGCAGCGCTGCTTCGGTCGCTTGACTGACGCCTGGCGTGCCCAGTTTCCTGACGCTGTTGAGCTCCCTCGCTGGCATGATCTGCTTCTGCAGAATGTGCCTATCTTTGATCTTGATTTCGATGCTATCCTTGCTGCCATGTATGCTTTTGCTGATAGTGCTGAGGGTGACTGTTACCTGAGTGTCCCGCCCGACCCGGGCATTGCGGCTACTGCTCTAGGTGCTAGTGCGTCTGCTGCTCCAGGTACTGGTGCGTCTGCTGCTCCAGGTGCTGGTGCGTCTGCTCTCTCTGGTACTGCACCTACTGAGGCCTTGCACACTTTCACACTTGACTCTGGTGCTTCGCGCTCTTTCTTTAGAGACAGCACCACACTCACGCCGCTCAGTCCACCTGTTGCAGTCTCCCTTGCTGACCCCTCTGGGGGCCCAGTCCTTGCACACTCTTCCACGGTTCTACCATGTCCTGCGGCCCCGTCGGGCTTGCTGTCGGGATTCCACCTCCCCTCGTTCTCTATGAACTTGGTGAGTGGAGCTGACCTCCAGGACGCGTGGGTTGACCAGTTCACCCCTGGAGGTCAGCGTGTGACTCACTGCACTTGCTCTCGGACGGGCCGCCACCTGGCCACGTTCACCCGTCGGCCAGGGTCGAGTCTGTCCACACTGACTACTGCGCCTCCTCCGGTCTCTGCGTCTGGTCAGGTAGCTGCGTCTAGTCAGGTGTTTGCTGCCGCGTCCAGGTCTAGTCCTGCGTCTGCCCCCTGCTCGTGTCGTCCTCTGTCGCACGAGACTCTCCTTTGGCACCACCGCCTTGGTCACCCCTCCCTACCTCGTCTTCGAGGTATGGCCTCCCGTACCCTTGTCTCGGGTCTCCTCCGGTCCCTCCCTCCCCTTCCTCCGGGGCCTGCCCCTACCTGTGTTCCTTGTGTCGAGGGCAGGCAGCGCCCCGCTCCTCACTCCTCCACGTTCCCTCCGACAGAGGCTCCTCTGCAGACTCTTCACATGGACGTGTGGGGCCCAGCCCGCGTCCGTGGACAGGGTCACGGGCGTTACTTCCTGCTGGTCGTTGACGACTACTCGTGTTACACCACAGTCTTCCCCTTGCGCAGCAAGGGTGAGGTCCCTGAGGTGTTGATCGACTGGATCCGCGGTGCTGGTCGCCAGCTCAGCGAGCGTTTCGGCTCGGACCTTCCTGTTCTGCGTCTGCACTCAGACAGAGGTGGTGAGTTTTCCTCCGACCTCCTGAGGGCCTTCTGTCGTGCGGAGGGCATCCGCCAGACGTTCACGCTTCCGGCCTCCCCACAGCAAAATGGGATTGCTGAGCGCCGCATTGGCATGGTCATGGAGGTCGCTCGTACGTCCATGATCCATGCGGCTGCTCCCCATTTTCTGTGGCCGTTCGCGGTTCAGTACGCTGCGCATCAGATCAACCTTCAGCCTTGTGTCTCCTTTCCGGAGACCACACCTACTCTGCGGTGGACGGGGAAGGTTGGCGATGCGTCCGCATTCCGTGTCTGGGGATCTCGAGCTTTTGTCCGCGATACTTCAGCGGACAAGCTGTCCTCCCGTGCCGTTCCCTGTGTCTTCCTTGGCTTCCCTCCTGACGCACCCGGGTGGCAGTTCTACCACCCCACCTCGCGTCGTGTTCTGTCCTCTCAGGACGTCACGTTTGACGAGTCGGTGTGTTACTACCGTCTCTTTCCCTACCGCACTGCCTCTCTCCCCCCCCCGCCGCTCTTCCTAGCACCAGGTACTCCCCCGGTAGACCCCCTCCCCCCCCAGGGTCCTGCGCCTTCAGGTGTGTCCCAGGTAGACCCGGCTGAGCCGGTCGAGGTAGCTGTCGACTCAGGTGCTACTAGGGGTGCTGAGCCTGCGGGTGCAGGGACTGGGGGTGCCGAGCCTGGGGTTTCTGTGTCTGGGGGTGCTGCGTCTGGGGGTGCTGAGCCTGGGCGTGTGGAGCCTGAGGGTACTGCGTCTGGAGGTGCTGAGCCTTCGCGTGCTGAGTCTGGCGGTGCTCTAGGGGTCCCGTCGCGGTGGGAGCCCCTCTCTCCACAGCAGCTTCGTGAGTGGTACTCTCGGCGCTGTCGAGGTGCTGCTGGTACTGGTGGTGCTGCTAGGGCTGCTGGTGCTGCTACTGGTGCTGGAGCTGCTGCTGGAGGTGCTGCTGGTGCTGGAGGTACTGCTAGGGCTGCTGGTGGTGCTGCTGGTGCTGCTGAAGCTGCTGGCGGTGCTGCTACTGCTGGAGCTGCTGGAGGTGCTGGTACTGCTGGCGCTGCTGGAGGTGCTCTTGGTGCTGGAGGTGTTGCTGGTGCTGGAGCTACTGCTGGAGCTGCTGGAGGTGCTGGTACTGCTGGCGTTGCTGGTGGTGCTGCTGGTGCTGGAGCTGCTGCTGGAGGTGCTGCTAGTGTTGGAGGTTCTGGTGCTGCTGGAGCTGCTGGAGGTGTTACTGGTGTGGAGCTGCTGCTGGAGCTGCTGGAGGTACTGGTGCTGCTGGAGTTGCTGGAGGTGCTGCTGGTGCTGGAGGTGCTGCTGGAGCTGCTGGCAGTGCTACTGGTCCTGGAGGAGCTGCTGGTGCAGGAGCTCCTGGAGCTGCTGGAGGCGCTGCGCGGCCGCGGCCGTACTACGTTCCTCTCCTTCAGCAGGTTCTTGGTTCCCCACCTTCTCCTGGTCCGCCTCCTCCTTTCCTGAGCCCACCGCCTGTCCAGTCCCAGTCGCAGTTACAGCCGGCCTCTCCACTACCTGGTCCTTCTCCCTACTCTGGACCGACTAGAGGTCTTATGGAGCGTCATGAGCCTGAGTGGCGTCCTGTTTCGCCTGAGTCTCGTTCTGAGTCGCCTGTCCGTACTGTTCGTGCTGGTCGTGTTTCGTGTCCGCGTCCTCCTCTTGTCCCTGGCACTCACTCTATGACTCTGCGTCCTTCCACTGCTCCACAGCGTGTCCCTCTGCCCTCTCCTCCTGCGTCCTCTCTTCCTATTGGTCCGGACCCGGACTCTGACTCCCTTCGTGCTGCTAGTCCGGCGGTCACGCGCTTTCTGGCCACTGCTGTCACTGACCCTTTGTTGGAGTCCACTGCTGCGTCTGCTCTTGTTACTGAGCTCATTGACTTTGCTGCAGCCTGTCGCCTAGACTACGCCACTAGTCTTGTTGCTGAGTCTGCGTCTCCGTCTGTCTGTCCTCCGTCCGTCGGGGGTGAGTGTGCTCTTGGCACGGACGTCCTTGAGGACAGGCAGGAGGACTTTGAGTGCTTTGCCGCTGCTTCACCTCATCTCGTGTCCATGCTGCTTGCCCCTGAGGGAGACCCGGATGCACTAGACATCCCGACCCCGCGCTCTTACGCAGAGGCGATAGAGGGTCCCTAGTCCTCTCAGTGGCAGGCAGCCATGGACGCAGAGATGGCTTCCTGGAAGTCCACAGGCACCTACGTAGACGAGGTTCCCCCACCTGGGGCGAACATCGTCAGTGGCATGTGGATCTTCAGGGTGAAGCGGCCGCCGGGTTCTCCGCCTGTCTTCAAGGCGCGTTACGTTGCACGTGGCTTCAGTCAGCGACAGGGAGTTGACTTCTTTCAGACCTTCTCCCCTACCCCGAAGATGACCACTCTTCGGGTACTGCTGCACGTTGCTGCTCAGCGTGACTACGAGCTCCACTCGCTTGACTTCAGCACAGCCTTCCTACAAGGCAGCCTACACGAGGAGATCTGGCTGCGCCGCCCACCTGGCTTCACTGGGTCGTTTCCTGCTGGTACCCAGTGGAGCCTCCGGCGGCCAGTCTACGGTCTTCGTCAGGCACCCCGTGAGTGGCACGACACACTCAGGACGACCCTTGATGCGTTTGGTTTTGCTCCTTCCACCTCTGACCCTTCTCTGTTTTTACGCACTTACACTACTCTGCCGCCGTTCTACGTTCTCGTGAACGTAGACGACCTCGTCTTTGCTACTGCTGACACTGAGGCACTCGCCCACGTGAAGTCCGAGCTGCAGAAGAGACACACGTGCACAGACCTGGGTGAGCTGACAAGCTATCTTGGCTTGCGGATCACCCGGGACAGAGCACAACGCACCATTACCTTGACTCAGTCACACATGGTGCAGCAGGTCCTTCAGCGCTTCGGCTTCACGTACTCCTCGCCACAGTCCACTCCTCTGCCTACCGGTCACTCGCTCTCAGCTCCACCTTCGGACGAGTCCGTAGAGCCGAGTGGCCCGTATCCAGAGCTTGTGGGCTGCCTCATGTACCTGATGACTTGCACACGACCTGACCTCGCATACCCTCTCAGCCTTCTGGCTCGCTACGTGGCTCCTGGCAGGCACCGAAAGGTGCACTGGGATGCTGCGAAGAGGGTGTTGCGATACTTGTGCAGTACATCAAGCATGGGGCTCGTGCTTGGAGGACGGGCTCGAGTTGTCCTCACTGGTCACGCTGACGCCTCCTGGGTTGACGACTTGGCTACGCAGCGGTCGTCACAGGGTTACACCTTCAGTCTTGGCTCCGGTTCTGTCTCTTGGCGGTCTACCCGCTCTTCTTCTGTTCTCATCTCCAGGTGTGAGGCTGAGATCTACGCTGGGGCCATGGCTGCACAGGAGCTTCGCTGGCTCACCTACCTGCTGACCGACTTGGGAGAGGCGCCTCGTTCTCCTCCAGTTCTGTACGTAGACAACAAGGCCATGCTGGCCTTGTGTTAGGAGCACAGACTGGAGCACAGAACGAAGCACATTTCTCTGCGCTACTTCCTTGCTCGAGAGTTGCAGCAGCGCGGCCAGCTTCGTCTTGCTTACGTGGCCTCTCAGGCCAACACTGCTGATGTTTTTACCAAGGCACTTCAGTCTTGTGATCATCAGCGTTTCTGTACTGTGTTAGGCCTTGTACCTAGTGTGCCCCACTTGCTTTCTTCTTGACTCTGCTTGTACTATACTCTTTATACATATACCTGCATGCTTACACTTGCTAGGTTGTGTTCACTATATTGTTTGTTCTACTCTATAAAACTCTGCATGTGAACTGGCCTTGTGGCCATTTGCTTGTGCTCAGACTGCGTGGTGACTTTGTGATCCACCCTGAGCTTGCTTTGCCTTTCTTGACTGGTCTTGTGACCTCTTGTTCTCCCCCACTTTGCCTATGGGGGTGTGTCAAACTTATATGCTATAGTCTGTTTAGGCTGTAGTGGGGTAGTCCTTACAGGGTACAACACTTTTAGGTTTCCTATATGTTCCCACCTGCGTTCTAGTTCATTCGTTCATTCGCTCACATTCTAACACGCATAAGTCTCGTCACGCGCGCACCCTCGGGGTCAGCCCTCTCGTAGTCGTCGATTTTCTTCTGCGCCGCCAGCTTGTCCAGAAGACCCTTCTGCCGATCAGTGCAGTCGTGATGGCGGGAGCTCGCTTGGGTGTGCCCGCATCGACGCTGGCTGCAGGTCCCATGTGCCGCTGCCATTCCGCCCGTAGCGTGCATTGTCGGGACCGTGCTCGCTGCACACACTGCACTGCAAACAAGGCAGACCATCATCACCCTTGTCAAGCAACAACCAATCAAATTGCGGCAGCCATTTGGTGATGTAATTCCTCTGTGCTTCAAGGAACTTTGCTTTCGCGCGTTTGGCTGGAGTCTGCTTCAGCGGTGACGGAGATGGCGTCACAACGGGAGGTGGCGGAGGAACAGGTTTCACGAGAGGCGAGCCGCCGCCGTAACCAAGAGTAGACTGCGTGTACCGGCGTCTTTTCAGCGACACGGAGTTAGAAGACTCCGGGACTTCAGAGAAGATTTCTGTCGAGGCGACGAAGTCGTGCACGACGGAGTCCGCCTCATCGCGTTCCGGACGCTGCCATCCAGCGTCATCACCCTCAGCTTGAGGCTGGTGCGGTGGTGATTTTTGGGCCGCTTTGCGCACAGGGTACCTCCATCCCTTACTTTCATCAGAAGGCTCGGGCAAAGGACAAGGTGCAGGTTATGAGATTGGGCCTCGTAAGAAATCAAGGCCCGTTCTTGGACCGTGGCTACAATAGGGGTCGCCATCGGCATCGTCAGCGTCATCGTCGCTAGGCGCTGCCATGGCTACGGGGTGGAGAACGTGTGGATGCTAGATAGAGTGGCAAAAAAAAACAGTGGTTTTTGGAGTTGGCTGGAGGAATGGCTGAGTGTTGCGAAACTTCTTGACCCACTCTGCTGATCTTGCTGAACCAACAGGGCAAAGCATCAGGTCGCTTCGTTGGGTGACGCGGCTTGCATCTGTGCCACCGACAGTATGAATGTGGTCTGGGATTTGACTAAGTGCAGGCAGCATCAATGTACGTGATGCCAACATTCCTTTCCTTGGCGTGCCGGATATCGAAACATAAAAAAAGTGACCAATTACACATATGACTGCTGCCAATGCATATTCTGCAGGGAAGGCCGCTTCGGTACTTGCGTGATTGACGGAAATCACGCTCCGACAAATTTCGGGAATGAAGGGGGGGGGGGGGGGGGGGGGGGGGGGTGCCCTGTATGCCCTTAAGGGTAATCTTCGCTTAGGGAAAATTTACCCCAGAGCATCAGTGTGGCCTAAATCGTTTCACTGTCAAATCAGTGTAACACTAAGTTTCAAAAAAATTACCCAAACACATCAGTGTAGGCCCTAAATTTCACCCTTCTCATCAGTATAGCAGTGTGATTTACACTGATAAAATAGGCCCTGGCTGACAGGATGAACTGTCTCGGTGGTTAGCGAAATTGATACCGAATGACAAGGTTTCCGGTTCGAATTCCTTGGCTATCATGTCTCGTGAAGACTACTCTTATATACAAAGGCATAATGTGAATGAAAAGTCAGGCCTTTTTTTTTAGGAACCCTGAAAATTCAGGCTTTTTTGTCGAACTGTATGTTTGTGTTCTCTCTAGGCTATAGTGGGTTAGCCTACAAGGGGTACAACACTTTAGGGTTAGTACTTTTACCCAACTCATTCATAGTTCATTCATTCCTGCACAGTGATTCTGACATGGTATTCAGAGCAGGAAACCTGTTAAGTTTTTAGGGCCCACCGATAGTTCCGCTCGTTCCTGCCTGAAGCGCCCTTGCGCTGTCCGGCCCTGCTCGCACAGTGTCGCGCTGCCCTGAAGCTACTCGCACTGCATGCCCCCCACACGTCGTGCCCTGCTGCAGCCCGCGCGTCGCGCTCTGCTGCTCCGTGCGTCACGCCCTGCTGCAGGCCGCACGTCGCGCCCTGCTTCCCTGCGCGTCGCGCCCTACTGCAGCCAGGGCATTGCGCCCTACTGCAGACAGCGCGTCGCACTCTGCTGCCTTGCGCGTCGCGCCCTGCTGTAGCCAGGGCGTCGCGCCCTACTGCAGCCAGCGCGTCGCACCCTGCTGCCCTGTGCGTCGCACCCTGCTGCAGCCAGCGCGTCGCGCCCTACTGCAGCCAGCGCGCCGCGCTCTGCTGCCCCGCGCGTCGCGCCCTGCTGCAGCCAGCGCGTCGCGCCCTGCTTGCTTCCCCGTGTGTCGCGCCCTGCTGCCCTGCACAGCGCGCGCCCTGCTGTCCTGTCCACCGCGCGCCCTGCCCTGCAGCCCGCGGCGCGCCCTGCCCGGCCGAGCCGCGCCGCCCAGCCCGAGCCGTGCCGCCCTACCTCGATCACCAGCCCCACCGAGCGGCCCTGCTGCTACTATTGCTGCTGCTGCTGCTCGTGCTACTGCTGCTGCTGGTGGAGGTGCTGCTGGGAATGCTGGGAGTGCTGCTGGTGCTAGGGGTGCTGGAGGTACGACTGGGAGTGCTGGAGGTGCTGCTGGTGCTGGAGGTGCTGGACCTACTAGTGACCATCACTGCCTGCCTGCCCTGAGCTAACCGCACACTGCTTTGCACTACAAACACTGCCAGCGCTGCCCCAGGAGTGACCCGCACTAGAGCACCCAGTTACTCGCACGCTTCCCTAGCTGCTCTTCCGCGGCCGCCACTGACTACCACGGCCACTACCACGGTACTATGTCAGTGGCAGCCGAGTGTGCAGGAGTCTCTCTCGCCGCAGCAGCTTCGCGAGTGGGCTATCTGGTCTGGCAGAACTAGTGGCGGAGCTAGCCGTGCTAGAGCTGGAGGTGCTGGTGCTCGAGATGCCCGTACTCGTTGGCAGGAGATGCTCTCGTCGCAGCACCTTCGCGAGTGGGCGGTCCGGTGGGACAGCCCCGGCGGCGTAGCCTGTGGTGCTACTACTGGAGGTACCTGTGCGTCTAGTCCTAGTGGTTGTGCCGTTGGTGGACGCAGAGGTTCTGGGGGTGGACAACAGCGGCAGCAGCGTCCGTCGGAGACACTCTTGCCACAACAGCTTCGTGAGAGGGCTTTCCGGAGGAGTAGCCTCGTGGCGGAGCTTGGGGTACTAGTGCTGGGGGTGGAGAGGCACCTGGTGGTGTAGAGGCTACTAGTCTATGTGCTTGTGACTCAGCTAGCATAGGTGTAGAGTCCGAGGAGGCCTTGCACACTTTCCTACTTGACTCAGGCGCGTCTCGCTGCTTCTTCCGCGACTGCACCACAGTCACACCGCTCACAACCCCTATGAACGAGAATGTTATAGTGCTTACATTTGTGTAGGCTAATTAGGCAATCATGGCCTTGTTGTCTACGTACAGAATTGGAGGCGAATGAGGCTGCTCTCCCAAGTCAGTCAGCAGGTAGGTGAGCCAGCGTAGCTCCTGTGCAACCATAGCCCCTGCATAGATCTCAGCCTCACAACTGGAGCTGAGAACCGAAGACGAGCGGGTAGACCACCAGGAAACAGAGCCGGAACCGAGGCTGAAGGTGTAACCCTGTGGCGACCGCTGCGTAGCTGAGTCGTCAACCCAAGAAGCGTCTGCGTGACCAGTGAGGACAACTGGACCCCGTCCCCCAAGCACGAGCCCCATGCCCGACGTACTGCACAGGTAACGCAGTACCCTCTTCGCAGCATCCCAATGTACCTTTTGGTGCCTACCGGGAGCCACGTAGCGAGCCAGGAGGCTGAGAGGGTACGCGAGGTCAGGTCGTGTGCACGTCATCAGGTACATGAGGCAACCCACAAGCTCTGGGTACGGACCACTCAGCTCTACGGACTAGTCCGAAGGTGGAGCTGAGAGCGAGTGGCCGGTAGACAGAGGAGTGGGCTGTGGCGAGGAGAACTGGAAGCCGAAGCGCTGAAGGATCTGGTGCACCATGTGTGACTGAGTCAGGGTGATGGTGCGCTATGCTCTGTCCCGAGTGATCTGCAAGCCAAGATAGCTGCGCAGTTCACCCAGGTCAGTGCAGGTGTGTCTCTTCTGCAGCTCTGACTTCACAAGGGTCAGTGCCTCGGTGTTAGCAGTAGCAAAGACCAGGTCGTTGACGTACACGAGGACGTAGAACGGCGGAAGCGACATGTCGGTGCTTAGAAACAGCGACGGGTCAGCAGTAGAAGGAGTAAACCCCAGAGCCACAAGTGTAGTCCTCAGTGTGTCGTGCCACTCGCGAGGCACCTGGCGGAGACCGTAGACTGGCCGCCAGAGGCTCCACTGGGTACCTGCAGGAAACGATCCACTGAAGCCAGGTGGGCGGCGCAGCCAGATCTCCTCGTGCAGGCTGCCCTGCAAGAAAGCTGTACTGAAGTCCAGAGAGTGCAGCTCGTAGTCACGCTGAGCAGCGACGTGCAGCAACACCCGAAGAGTGGTCATCTTCGGGGTGGGGGCAAAGGTCTGGAAGTAGTGGACCCCCTGTCGCTGACTGAAGCCTCTAGCAACGTAACGCGCCTTGAAGGCAGGCGGAGAAGCCGGCGGCCGCTTCAACCCGAAAATCCACGTGCCATCGACTATGTTCGCCCCAGACGGGGGAACTGCGTCGACGTAGGTGCCTGTGGACTTCCAGGATGCCATCTCGGCATCCATAGCTGTCTGCCACTGAGAGGAGTAAGGACCCGTAAATGCCTCTATGTAAAAGCGCGGGGTCGGGATGTCTGGTGCATCCGGGTGTCCCTCAGGGGCAACCAGCATGGAAGCAAAACGAGGTACAGCAGCTGCAAGACACTCAAAGTCCTCCTGCATGTCCTCAAGGATGTCTGTGCCAAGAGCACACTCACCCCCGACGGACGGAGGACTGGCAGACTCAGACTCAGCAACAAGAGCAGTGGCGTAGTCTAGACGACAGGCAGCAGCAAAGTCAACCAGCTCAGCAACGAGGGCAGACGCAGCAGTGGACTCAAAAGAAGGGTTAGTGACAACAGTGGCGAGGAGATGAGAGACAGTGGGACTGGCAGCACGAGCGAGGTCAGACTCAGGGTCAGGGACGGCAGGAAGAGAGGACTCAGGAGGAGGCGGCAGAGGAACACGTAGTGGAACAGAGGAAGGGCAAAGTGCCATAGTGTGGGTGCCGGGTACAGGAGGAGGACGCGGACGAGGAACGCGACAACCAGTGCAAACAGTGCCAACAGGCGAGGCAGGACGAGACTCAAGCTCCCGACGCTCCGTAAGACCTCCGGTCTGCTCAGTGTAAGGAGAAGGAGTAGGCAGTGGGGAGGTTAGCTGTAATGGTGGCTGTGACTGGTCAGGCGGTGGACACAGTAAGGGAGGAGTAAGGCCAGGAGAAGACGGGAGACCAAGAACCTGCTCAAGCAGGGGAACGAAGCACGGTTGCGGCCGCACATTGCCTCAAGCTCCAGCTCCTACAGCGCCAGCGCCACCAGCGCCAGTGCCTCCAGCTCCTACTGCTCCAGCCCTAGCACCTCCAGGCTCCGCAGGGTCTCCAACTGCAGCTCCTCCAGCGCCTGCGACCCGAGCACTTCCAGTCCCGGCAGCTCCAGTACCCTTTGTACGAGCACCTCTAGGACCAGCAGCTGCTGCACCTCCGGTACCACCAGCTCCAGCTGTAACTCCAGCACCTCCAAGACGAGTAACTCCAACACCTCCAGCTCCAGTGTCTCCAGCGGCAGAGTCTCCAGCTCCAGCAGCTCCACTCTGAAGGCGTGTGCGCTGAGTAAACCACTCACGCAGCTGCTGCGGGGAGAGAGGCTCCGGCTGGGGAGACAATCGTGGCGAAGCACCAGCAGGACCTCTAGAAGAAGCATTACCCCGAGGCTCAGCACCCCCAGACTTCGCACCCTCAGACTCAGCCACCCCAGGCTCCACACCCTCAGGCTCAGCAACCCCAGGCTTCACACCCGCAGGCTCAGCACTCCCAGGCTCCGTACCCCCAGGCTCAGCACCCCCAGACCCAGCACCCTCAGACTCAGCACCCCCAGGCTTCGCACCCCTAGACGCAGCACCCCCAAACGCAGCACCTCGAGCATCACCTAAGTCGACAGCTACCTCAACAGGCACAGTACCAGGGAGAGGGTCTACCTGAGACACACCGGAGGGAGCAGGACCCTTGGGGGGGAGGGGGTCTACCGGAGGGGGACCTGGAGCAAGGAAGAGCGGTGGGGGTGGGGGAGGGGCAGAGCGGTAGGGGAAGAGACGGTAAAAGGGAAACGACTCGTCAAACATGACGTTCTGAGAGGGGAAGACACGGCGCGAGGTGGGGTGGTAAAACTGCCAGCCAGTCGCGTCAGGGGGAAAGCCAAGGAAGATGCAGGGAATAGCGCGGGCGGAGAGCTTGTCCGCAAACATATCGCGAACAAAGGCACGAGAACCCCAGACCCGGAACACCGACGCATCACCAACCTTCCCCGTCCAACGCAGTGTGGGCGAGGTCTCCGACAAGGAGATACGGGGCCAAAGGTTGAGCTGATGCGCAGCGTACCGGACCGCAAACGGCCACAGAAAATGGGAAGCGGCCGCATGGATCATGGAGGTACGAGCGACCTCCATGACTAAGCCAATGCCGCGCTCGGCAATCCCATTTTGCTGAGGGGAGGCTGGAAGCATGAACGACTGGAGAATGCCCTCCCGACAACAAAAGTACCGTAAGAGGTCGGAGCATAACTCACCACCTGTGTCAGAGTGCAAATGTAGGACAGGAAGTTCTACACGGAACCGCTCGCGGAGCTGGAGATGGACTGCGCAGATCCAAGGGATCAAGACATCAGGGACCTCACCCTTGCTGCGCAAGGGGAAGACCGTAGTGTACCGCGTGTAGTCGTCAACAACCAGCAGAAAGTAGCACTCGCGGCCCTGTCCACTGACGCGGGCTGGGCCCAACACATCCATGTGGAGAGTCTGCAGGGGAGCAATTGTCGGGGGAAACGAGGAGGAGTGAGGAGCGGCGCGCTGCCGCCCCTCGATGCACGGAAGGCAGGGCGGGGCAGGTGAGGGCGGGAGGGGAGGCAGAGACCTGGGAAGACCAGAGACAAGGAGGCGGGAGTGCATGCCACGAAGGCGTGGCAGGGAGGGGTGACCAAGGCGGTGGTGCAACAGGAGAGTCTGGTGCGACAGGAGGCGACACAAGCAAGGGGGTGCTACCTGACCTGACGCAGACACCTGGGCAGACGCAGCTACATGAGGAGGCTCAGTAGCCAGTGTGTACAGACTCGACCCAGGCCGACGAGTGAACGTGGCCAGGTGTCGGCCCGTCCGTGTACACGTGCATATCGACACATGCTGACCCCCAGGAGTGGTGATAGTGACCATCGCGTCCTGGAGGGCAGCGGTACTCACCAAGTACTTAGAGAACGAGGGTAGGTGAAGGCCAGAGAGTGAGCTAGACGGAACCATCGGACACAGGAGAACAGTGGAGGATCGGGCAAGGACCTTGCCCCCGTAGGGGTCAGCAAGTGTAAAGGTGTGCAAGGCCTCAGCAGGCGCAGTACCAGGGAGAGCAGACTCACTAGCACCTAGAGCAGCAGCCTCTATACCTGGGTCAGGCAGCACACACAAGTAACAATCACCCTCAGCACTAACAGACAAAGCATACATAGCAGCAAGGATAGCATCATAGTCTAGGTCAAAGATAGCAACTCCAGACCTAAGCAGCTCTGCCCAGCGGGGGCGCTCGGCCTCGTCACCAAACTCTGCGCGCCAAGCGTTGTCGAGGCGGGAGAAGCAGCGGTGCTGAGTGTGAGGCTTCACGCATTTCTGACCAGCACGGTCACCCGTGCGAATGACATACGGGCAGCTACCACTACCCCCAGATGTCCCACGCTGAGAAAAACACTCACGAAGCTGCTGGGGCGATGGGGTCTCGCTCCGATGCTGCTGCTGCTGCTTCTGGCCACTGCTAGCACCTCCCCGCTGAGTAGCTCCAGCCCGAACGCCACCACTCCCACTGCCGCCACTACCGCCACCCCCACCGCTGCCACCACCGCCGCCACCAAAGCCCCCACTCCTGCCACCACTCCCACTACCGCCACCACCTCCACTGCCTCCACCACCTCCACTGCTGCCCCCACCACCACCCCCCCAGCCACCGCCACCACCCCTGCCACCCTTGCCCTTGCTGCTGCGGCACTTCCAACTAGTAGAAGCAGCCCCGACGTCCTCAGTACCAAGGACGTCAACAGCAGCAGCAGAGGCGTAGGAGGGGGAAAGGGGGGAGGGGGAACACCCCTCAAAGAAGGGCGTGCGAGGAGTGCCACGAGCAGCACCTACAGCGACTTTACTAGTCTCAGCTGCAAAGAGGTGCTGCTCGAGTAGGTCAACAGTGAGGACTGTGGGGTCAAGTGCGAGAAAGTGGTCCCTGACTGCGCGAAGAGAGTGAGGGAGGCGGGTGACTAAAAAGCAGAGAGTGATGAACATCGGGGGCTGGTTCCTGTCAAGGAACTCTGCTGGGACGGCAGCACGGTTGCGAGCGTCGCTTGTGCGAAGGTGCGAAACCAGGTCCTCGACTGTGGCAAAGGCGGACAGCTCGGGAAACAGGTAGGGCAGTAGAAGATGGCCTAGAGCAGCAGTGGCAGGCGAGGAGTAACGGGCGACTACAGCGTCGTACAGTGTCTGTGCGGAACTGTGCTGTCCGAAGTGAGCGCATTCGGCTAATGGCAGGTGGTTGCGAATGGCTAAGCGAGCAGCAGCGTCACGAGTAAGCCACTGTGAGCGAGTCGCACTGTCAGCTGTGGCGGAAGGGGCGGGAGCGGCTCCAGACGTGTGGTGAAACAACGACACATTGTCTCTAGAGTCGCTCAGCAGGTACAGCTGCAGATCGTCGAGCCACGTGTCAAACTGGATCGGGCGGCCCTCATGATCGAACGCGAGAATGCGGAGAGAAGCCATAGCGACACAGCACGTCAGAATCCCAACCACTGGACCATTGGGATAAAAGGGCTTG
The DNA here is from genome assembly GCA_947471745.1 of Closterium sp. Naga37s-1. NCBI lineage: Eukaryota > Viridiplantae > Streptophyta > Zygnematophyceae > Desmidiales > Closteriaceae > Closterium > Closterium sp. Naga37s-1. Next base: position 2,275,136 of record CANJKZ010000170.1, on the reverse strand, counting down.
TTAAGTAGCGCGTTAAGTGCGCCCATAACCCCCCAGGACAACGAGCATGTAACCCTTCCCTAGGATCAATCGGGGATCACCAGCAGACCTCTGACAACCCCCCGCACTGGGATGCCCGAAGTGCACACACTGGGATTCGAACCCGAGACCTTCGCTTTGATACCATGTCAAATGAATGAACGAGAATGAATGAACTATGAAAGAGTTGGGTACAAGTACTAACCCTAATTGGGTTGTACTGCTTATGGGCTACCCCACTAAAGCCTACACAAATGTAAGCACTATAACATTCTGACACTTGCGTCTTGTTCGTGTCGTCTCCTCACGCACCAGACTCTCCTTTGGCACCACCGTCTTGGTCACCCCTCCTTGCCACGCCTGCGTGGTATGCATTCCCGTCTCCTTGTGTCTGGCCTCCCCAGGTCCCTGCCCCCGCTCTCAAGGTCGCTTGCGCCACTGTGCCTTCCCTGCATTGAGGGGCAGCAGCGCGCAGCTCCTCACTCCTCCTCGTTTCCTCTGACCACAGATCCTCTGCAAACCCTCCTTTTGGACATGTGGGGTCCAGCCCGCGTCACTGGACAGGGCGGTGAGAGCTTCTTTTTGCTGGTTGTTGACGACCACATGCGTTACACCACGGTCTTCCCATTGAAGAGCAAGGCGGATGTCCGTGGTATGTTGATCCGCTACATCCGTGAATCCGTCACCAGCTCAGCGCTCGGTTCCGATAGGACCTCCCGGTCCTGCAACTGCACTCTGACCGAGGTGGTGAGTTTTGCTCCCGCCTCCTCGAGGACTTCAGTGGTGCTGAGGGCATCCAGGAGTTGTTCACGCTTCCGGCCTCTTCGCAGCAGAATGGGATTGTAGAGCGTCGCATTGGCTTGGTCGCTGAGGTTGCTCGCACCTCCATCGTCCACGCAGTTGTCAACGGGAGTTGTTGTTGGCCCTGTCCTCGCTTGGGCGGAGCCGACTTCGTGGTCAGGTGTGAGGAGTGCAGCCGACCTGCAACAGTGGGCGAGCTGGTCGACGGGTCTGGTCGACCTACGCGGGGGCCACTGCAAGGGCGTCGACTTTGGGAGGGCGCCAAGGATGTGGTAGACCTGGTGAGGTTGACTGGAGGTGGTCGTCGACTTGCTTGGTCGACGGGCACGTGAAGGAGAAGCTGGTCGACGTCGTTGCCCGGTCGACCAGGTTACCTGGGTGACAAGGTCCTGCGGAGGAGCCGACGGTCGCCCAGGTGGTAGTGGCGAGACCGACCTCGGTGGTGGTATACCGAGGTCGACGTGGCTGATCAGATGCAGTCGTCAGCACGAAGCGTATCTGGTGTGTACTCTGTGCAGGTGACAAGGCACAACACTCCAATCATCTGCGGGCACCTGCGAAGTAGGAGCGTTGCTGTTCTGCGGGACAACGCTGGCACGCCGTCGATCTGCAGCGTTGGCACACCATCGACTTGCAGTGTTGGCAAGCCGCAACTTTGCACTGCTGGAACGCGGTCGACCAAGTCGTGCTGGAACGCAGTCGACCCTGCTGCGCTGGCAGTCGACCTGCTTGCATGCTAGCTTTGATGTAGTCTTGTCTTGCCAACTTCTTTGTACCATTTTTCTCAACTTTTGCTAGTGAAGCTCTTCCAGTTTTGTCCTGTGAACACACAATTGCTAGAGAAAAACTAAGGAACGAACACAAAGATCCCTCCTACCCCATGCCTAGCACATAGTCTAGCTCCCGTTGATAGAGTTATCTCCGCATGGTGCGGTGAGCGTGGACAGCACACGACTTACCTTTCAGTCAGGTCGACGTAGTTGTCACTTACCTAATTCGTGTTCGTAGGCTGGCAGTTGTGCGGTAGTCACTATGGTAGGCGCCGTAGGTGACACGGGGGTGGTGGACACCCTAGAAGCACAGCTAGAAGATGCAAGGAGACGCCATGAGGCCCAGGAGTACGGAGCGATCCCCTGGGCGGTCGTCCAGGCTGGACTCCGGACCGTGTGGGCGACGGATCACCCTTCTGAGCCTGCCTCTCCTCGACCGGTGAACACCAAAGGCGGCGTCAACGTGGGCGTCAACGCCGGTGGTGGCCAGGTCGGCACCAGTGCGGGAGGCACGTCGAGGCAGCGAGGAGTGATTCACGCCGATGAAGTCGGCGGCGTACAAGCGCCAGGGATGCAGTCGTCGGCGGCTGCAGGCACCTCGCAGGGCGACGTCGTTGGACGTCGGAGCGGAATGACGCCGATGTCGGCAACCCATGTGACTGAGGGTGGGATAGTACCGAGCTACGGCTACTTCAAGTTCATGCCGGACACGATCTCGGTCACCCCCCTACTCGTTGGTCGACCGGACATCCTCACCTGGAAGGAAGCCATCGAGCCCCAGCTGAAGATGGCCGAGCTGATCGGCTTCGTCAGGGGCACTGTGGCAACGCCGGTGGAGCACTACCCCGACCTGCGTGCAGAGTTTCGCGCCGTGCAGTTGCTGACCTTCACGGTCATCTCACGGTGCTGCTCGCTGGGCGTGCAGATCGCCTTGAACTCGTGCAGGGAGTACCTCAACGCCGGCCATCGGGCATGGCAGTTCATCGAGTCGATGTACCAGGGCACCGACGACCTGTACATCGGCCAGCTTGAGGAGCAGCTGTTGTACATACGGATGGGCGAACATGAGTCGGCGATCGACTACTCCAACCGGGCTCAACGAATTCTCGCCACCATGAGGATGGCCGGCGTGCACTACTCGACGACGTCGTACCTCATGCACGTCATCAAAGGGCTCTCGAGCAGCTGCAACCTGCTGAAACGGCTGTCGCTGGCACCGAGCACGCGGGCTACACTCAACGAGGACTCCCTTACCTCGTACATCCTGCAGGATGAGGCGATGCAGGAAGCTGGGCGGTCCTCGGAGCTCCTGCCACACGTGAACTACGTCGCCCCAGCGAAGCAAGGTGGTCGACCGGGGCAGGGCGGGCAGTCTGGCGGCGGTGGTAGTAGTGGCTAGAAGCAGACCAAGGACGCCAACAAGAAGAAGTCGGCCAAGGATAGTGGTCGTGGAGGAGGAAGTAAACATCGGGAGTGCTGGCTGTGCGGCAACCCTGACAACCTCTCCTTCGAGTGACCCGACCGCAGTGACTCCGACGACGACGATGCCAAGGGAGGCCGCGGGAGGTCTTGCAGCCGTCGTTCCTGTTAGAGACTAAGGACGGAGTCTATGAAGATTAGGGGCTGAAATATCTCAAAATCGTCAACTACAATTCTGGACAGAAAAGTCGTCGTCACAAGAAACGTCGTCAACGATTAACGCACTGTTAGAATTCTCTCAAACTCGAGTATATTGTAGCCCTTGACTGTGGCTATCTTTATCAATTTGAATAGTATCAAAATATGGAGTATAACTCGAGTTATAAACTTCGGCGCACTAGGGGGTATGCTGCCATAGAAAACGTAACTCAATCACAATTATCTCACAAGTTCACACAAGAAAGTTAGAGTAGCAATAGAACCAGGTAGGAGGGGATGAGGAGGACGAGAGGGAAGGTCCAAAGGGAGTCCCCAACCAAGGAAACCCATACCACACAATTCCCCTCTCTATAGGCACCCCAACTTTGACATTTGTCACTTTCCCAACTCATGCCATCCACCTCACCCAACTTGGCCACACTTGCCAACCTGGTTTGGCTTCTCCCAACCACTTGGCATCATCTACAGTGATGGTGACGAATTTCCCAACCCCCAAAAGTCTGTACCCCATATTGAGTCAACCCGCAAATTCCCATAGTCGCCGCATCTCAATCAAAACTTTGAACGATCATATCTTTCTCGTTCTTGCTCCGATCGCGGCGATTCTCGGTTCGTCGGGAAGCTCTTGAGCAGAGGAGTCACTTCAGATATCTGCTCAAGCCAAATAAAATTCACACACACTCAGAAAATCCAAACAACACCAAACACAAATTCTAGCACACGCTCACACCACGCATGCAACACACGAACATATGACGGGAGGCAGACAGACGTGAATGCAAATGATAGCATCACATAACAGTTCCCGTCAAGGCAGAAACCAGCCACGCAAGGAGAAGCAGTCGACCAAGTCGTCCACCTTGACGAAGGACACCGATTCCTCTGCTGGCGGCAAGGGGCGAGACGACAAAGAGGCGTTGTGCTCGCTGGTCAGTGTCGTGGAGCCGACCGTCTCACTGGCACCAGAGGCTGGCGAGGACTTCCAGGCAATGGCGACAGCTGTGCAGGCTAACCCGATGGTGATCTTGCTTGACAGCGGCTGCTACCACTGTTATAGTCATAGTAGGCTTGAATGTGCCTAAAACGAAAGATAGAGTGCACAGTCGGATTTCTGCACAGCGGCTTTAAACGTTCATAGCGTTCTGATCACAGCTGCAAATGACCCGATTCAACTTAGATCTGGAGTGTCTTAACGTTGCCTACAATAGGCAAATTAGATCGCTCAATTTCATTAATAATGGACGACACAACGTCGGTTTGAACGAACGGCACTATGGCGGCCACTATAGTCTTAGAACACAAATTAGGAAGAGTTACGAGTTCCGAATGACTCCCAGCCTCTACAAACCCCAAGAGCCAAGGTACAGTGATGTGGAACAGTGTCATACTGTCCCCAACCATGAAGGGTCTCGAATTTCCGTCCACAAGGGCCTACACCAAGAGAAATGTTACAGTACACATTGTAATGTAACTATTCTCACTATCTTGAAGTTTACCCTTTTGGAGAGCTTCGAAATCACTTGAATATTGAAACTATGGCTCTGGTTCTTCAAGATAAATTCTTCCTTGAGTTCTTGGAATCCTGCTGCGCACACCTGCGACACGCCGAACGTTCCACACGCGACAAAATAGAAAACCGCACACGACACGCAAACGACGACGTGACACGCGACTAGCGATAACGCGCTATTGACTCGACACACACATTCAAAATCATGCCTCATCATTCACACACTATTCTAAGCATGAAATATATATTATTTCATGCCTTCAGACCATTCCATGCACACACGCATGCATGCACGCGGACAACAAGCCGAGTGCAAACCGTAGGGTTGCACCAACAAACTCCCCCTCGGATTGTTGGCCTTAGGATTTGTTGCTCTCTCAGTTCTGAGCCATTCCAGCCAGCTTGCAACACTTCCAATGCTGCTGCTCCACCAGCCTCTTGGTCATCATATTGCATAGCGCAACTCAACTTCACCCGCGGCCACCATGCTCCTCGTCCAATGCCACTTCACTCTCATATGCTTGGTGAGGCCATGCAGCACGGGGTTCTTAGCAAGTGCAGTAGCACCCTGGCTGTCACAGTAGAGTGGGGTAGGTCCTTGCTGCTCCTCCCCCAATTCAGCCAACAAACGTCGCTGCCACATAATCTCCCGTACGGCACGGAAGAGTGCCATGTACTCGGACTCCACCGAGCTCAAAGCTTGGTCCACCTGCTTCTTACTTTCCCAAGCAGTTGGGCCTCCACCAGCATAGCAGATGAAGCCTCCTATATTTGTCATGTCCTCTGGTACCCATGCATAAGAGGCATCGGAGAATGCGGTGAGGAACAAACGCCCGGGTTCAACACCATCCGCGCCCTTTTGGCGCCTTTGTGCTGCCGCCGAGTATTGCAGCCCAACGGTCGGTGTTTGGCCAAGATACTTGGCCACCCTCATTCCAGCTGCTACCTGCTCCTCATTAGGGCATTGCAAAACCCTAGCTAACTGCCCGGTAGCAAAGGCAACGTCCGGTCGTGTGTTGACTGCCGCGTACATGAGGCTGCCCACCAACGAGTGAAAACGGTGTCTCTCCTATTCACCAACACTCTCCTCCTCTGGTCCCTTCACACATTTAAACCCAGAAGGGAATGGAGTAGCCACATGACCTTCAATCTGCCCAAAGTTGGCAGCCAAGGCCTCCAGGTACTTCCGTTGGTGCACACGCATACACCGTTTCTCCACATCTCGTTCGATGTTGAGCCCGAGGTAGAAGCTCACGTCACCAAGGGCCTTGCACTTGAACTTGTCTTGAAGCTTCAGCATCACCTCCTTCACAAGGTCAGAGGAGGGTGAGAAAATGAGGATGTCATCCACATAAACCACCATGAAACTCCTCTACTCCCTCTCGCCAAGCATGAACAAGGAATGATCGGCGGATGAGGGAGTGAACCCGATCTCCTCCAAGACTTCACGCAACTTCAAGTACCACTGCCTAGGGGCTTGCTTGAGCCCATAGAGCAGCTTCTTCAGATTCCACACTCTGCCACTACCATCATCAAACCCCTCTGGCTGCGCCATAAAAATCTCTTCCTCAAGGACGCCGTTGATGGTAGCTCATCCATTTGTTTCACCACCCATCCTTTGATGGTAGCTCCCGCGAGTAGGGTTCGCAGCATCGTCGGCTTCACCACAGGAGCAAACAATTCCTTGTAGTCCATCTTCTCCTTCTGCTGTTACCCCTTGGCCACAAGCCTAGACTTGTAGCGCTCGATTTTGCCGTCGGCGTCGGACATGATCTTGAAGAGCCACTTGGACGTAATCGCCTTACGCCCCTCCGGTAGCTCCACCAATTCCCACGTGCCGTTCTCCTCAATGCTCTTCAGCTCACTCTCCATGGCCTTTTTCCACTCCTCAGCATCACTACTTTCCAAGGCCTCCTTGAGAGTTGCTGGTTCCCCCGGCATCTCCACCGGAGAGAAGAGCGCGAAAGCAAACTCCTCGTACTCACTTTCCTCGTCATCTCCAACCATAAGAGCCGCTCCGGCCAGACCTGACTTGGCTGGCTTTCCCGGTGCATCATAGGTCAGCCTATCAGGGGCTTGAATTCTCCTGTTGCCCCTTCCTTCCTCCTCAGCTGCAGGGACATGAAGGCTCTCATGGCGTTGCTGCGGGGTGACTCGGATCTGTGGAGCACTCATAGTGCGAGAAGGAAGTGTCGGTGTACGCTCGCTCACTTGCTGCACCTTCTCCTCTTCTTCCTCTGCATCCTTGGCCTCATCTCCCCCATTCACAAGGGAAGATTGCCTTGTGGTGGTGCTGCCGCTGCTCAGCTCCAAAGGCAGCTCCACATGCTCCAAACTGGAACACTTCACCTCCCCAAACCGCATGCCTATCTTCGCCTCATTCTCCGCCTTCCAATCCTTGTACATCAGATTCTCCATGAACTTAAAGTCTCTGCTCACCAAGAGTTTCTTGGTGAATGGGCCCCAAAGAAGCCACCCCCTGATGTTTTGAGCCATGCCCAAATGTACGGCCCATATCGCCTTGGCACCGAGCATGTTGTACCGAAGATGCTTAGGCACAAGCGCCATGCACATGCACCCGAACACCCAAAGCATATCCACCTTTGGCTTCCTTCCAATCCACTCCACATAGGGCACCCATTTTTCTGCTCCCACATGAGTCAAGGCTCTGTTCTTGGCCACACACGCGCTCCGCACTGCATCAGGCCAGAAATAGTCGGGTAGCCCGGCTTCAGTGAGCAACCCGCGCGCCGTCTCTGTGATTGTCCGGTTCGCTCGCTCGACGATGCCGGTCATTGCAGGGGAGTATGGCATGGTAAGGGAGTGCCTTATGCCATTCTTCTTCAGCCACAATGAGAAATACTTGCTCAGGAACTCTCCCCGTCGACCGGTGCGAATTGCCTTCACTAGCCGGTCTTGTTGCCGCTCCACCATCGGCAACCAATCGGTCTTCACCGTTTCAGCCACGTCGCTCTTCTTGGTCAGCATGTACACCCAAGTCATGCGAGTGTAGACGTCCACTATGGTGAGAAAGTACTCAGCTCCAGCAGCTCCAAGCTTCAGGGGGCCCACCACGTCCATCACCACCTCATCAAGTGGTGCCTTAGCCGTTGCTTCCGAAGTTGAGAACGGGAAACGGGTGAACTTGGCTTGCATGCACGTCGGGCAGCCAAGTACCTCATCTGGCTCCCCCTTCACACGTATGCCAGCAACCATCTCATTCTTCACTAGCTGCTGCAAGATGGGCAGGGCCACATGCCCCATTCGCCGATGCAAGGTGAGCCAATCACACTCCCCCGTAGCCGAAGTCGGATTGGAGAATGCCGCACTCGCAATAGTGCCCCACATGCTCTCTCCGTAATCCTCCTCCACTGCTGCCTCGGGGTTCTCCTCACCCTTTTGCTGCTCCTTGGCTGCTGCACCACTCTCCTCAAGCTCAGACTGCTTGCTGGTCCCTCCAAGATTGCACTTTTTGGACTCGTTCTCCTTAGCGCGTCCATTCGCGCCATCGCTGCTACCAACTGCTTCACCCTTGGTGCTGACGCTTGCTGCCACTTGCAACTCCTTAGGCATAGGGACCACAAGGATCTGCCACATCTCGTTGAAGACATCCCTATCCTCGTGAAGGTCCCAAAGGATCCGCTCGCCAAGCCTTGCGGTGTAAGTCTTAGCACCCTTCGAGCTCGTGTCCATGCCGGCCTTTTGCAACCGCCGCACCGAAATCAGGTTGGCTGCAAGGTTGGGCATCCAAAGCACGTTCTTGAGGCCCACCATCTTCCCATCAGCACCCTTGAACATGGCCTTGCCCATGCCTTTCACCTCTGCTCGCTACCCCAAAGCCGATGTGACATGCTTCACCGGTGACGGTTCAAGTTCGGTGAGCAAGTCCGCACGAGGTGTCATGCTATAGGCAGCGCCGCTATCGATCACCCAATAGTCCAGGGAGTGTAGGGTCACCTTCTTCACAGCAGCATGCTCCTCAAAGCTTTCATCCTTCTCTGGTGCAGCCGGTGCTTGCATCGACACGAAGAAGAATTGACCCGGAAAGCGATCGTCCCTCGACTCGCTTTCGTTGTCACCGTTCTTCATATTTGCAGCACCACCTCCGCGACCGCCACGTCCTTCAAGGCCTCTTCCTCTCCCTCCTCCTGCTCCTCTACCCTCTTGGCCTTGAGGAAGGGTCCATCCATCAGGGAGCTTGAAGAAATCACTCCACAGATGTCCGCTCTTGTGACAATAGTGGCACTCGCCGCCGAATCGGCCGCGACCGCGTCCGTAGCTCTTGTTGTCGCTGCTGTAACTGCCACTCCCGCAGCCTCCATTGAAGTTGTTGCTGCCAAATCTGCCTCCCCCTCGTCCTCTGCCCCTTCCACGGCCATACCCTCGGCTGAAGCTTGCATACGTCGGCATGGACACCATCCAGAGCTCGGCAAAGCATGAGGTCGCCACAGGGCTGGACCTCAAGTCGGCATCTCGTGCCGACTCGCCGTGTGTCTCGTGCGTCAGCGGAAAGCTGGTGCGGCACACCTTCCGCGACCAGGGCTCCGACGCTGACGACGTGCTGGCCGTCGTGCACATCGACCTATGCGGGCCATTCTGGGTGGCTGCCAAGGATGGCAGCCTGTACTTCTTGCTGCTGAAGGACCGCAAGACCCGCTACGTGTGGGTGAGGCCGGTCGCCAAGAAGTCGGACATGCTGCAGGAGTTCATGCAGTGGCTGGCGGTGGCTGAGCGGCAGACGAAGACGTCGGTGTTGATGCTGTGCTCTGACCGAGGAGGGGAGTTCCTTGGGAAGGCCTTCACCGCCTTCATGGACGACAAGGGATCGTCCACGACCTGACCTGCCCGTACACTCCGCAGCAGAACGGCATGGTGGAGCGGGAGATGAGGACGGTGGTGGAGTCGGCGCAGATGATGCTGCTGCACATGGGCGTGTAGCACCACTGGTGGCACTTCGCTCTGCGACAGGCCATCTGGGTCCGCAAATGCCTTGAGAGGCCGACACTGCCGCCAGGGATGACGCCGTACCAACTACTCACTGAGAAGAAGCCCGACTTGTCGCTGGAACGGGTATGGGGCTGCATGGCGCAGTTCTTTGTCCCCGAGCAACAGCGTGGTGGGAAGCTCAAGCCGAAGGCCAAGTGGGGCTTTCATCTCGGCATGTCGGAGGAGAGCAAGGGCTGGGAGCTCCTTGACATCGCCGACAACCGGGTGGTCACCACGTCAGACGTGGTGTTCTACGAGAACATGTCGATGGAGGTGTGGAAGTCGGAGCACGGGCCGGCGTCAGGACGGATGCCGACCACCCAGCCGACGGACACCTCGGCGGCGACGCTGCCTCTGCTTGCCGAGGTTAGTGAGCTTGCTGATGAGGACGCCGAGGTCGTCCGTCCCTCTTCCCCTCCCCTCGTGGCCGACCTGCGTGGGCTGACTCTGGTGTCGGCCTCCGGCGATCAGGGGAGAAGTGGGGCGTCGCTTGTGGCGCCGGCCAAGAGGATCGCCGGTGGCCGACGTGACGTCCAGCAAGTCAACATGAGATTGAAGTCGACGCCGGCAGGAGAGGAGCAGGCTGAGGTAAAGCCGACGGTGGTGAAGTCGGCGAAGGGGGCAGCGGCAAGGCAGCAACCGACAGGGGAGCAGGCAGTAGCCAAGCCGACCAAGGAGCAGTCGGCGACCGGGCAGTCGGCAGAGGAGCCGATTACAGGGGAAAAGTCGGCAGGGACACCGGCTGTGGTGCAGCAGGATGCTGAGGGTAGTGACGCAGGTGAAGAGGAAGCCGAGCAGGCGGACGCCGAGGAGTCCATCGACAGCAACGTGGTGGAGGTCGGACCACGGCAAACAGGCCGACTTCGGAGGCCGCCTGACTTCTTTGTCCCGGCTGCCTTCACCACGGTGTATGATGAGGTCAACGATGGCCAGCTGTACGACGACGCCGAGGAGGACGAAAACTTGCCGGAGCTCGACCCCGACATGCACGTTGACCCTGAGCACCGTTGGGACATCTTGACGATGACGGCGAAGGAGGCGTTGGCAAGCTGGAAGGGCAAGGCGGTGAAGGCCTCCATGGAGGAGGAGATCCGTAGCCTTATCAGCATGGGGATGTGGGAGCTGGTCGAACACCCACCTGGGGTGAACATCATGAAGAACAAGTGGGTGCTGACGACGAAGTACCACATCGACGACACCGTCGAGCGAGAGAAGGCAAGGCTGGTCGTGAAGGGCTTCACGAAAGTGTATAGCGCCGACTACGATGAGACGTACGCGCCGGTGAGCAGCTACGTCACGCTGAGGATCTTCCTCAGCATCGTCGCTGTCCTCGACCTCAACCTGATGCAGCTCGACATGAAGAACGCCTTCCCGCAGAGCAAGCTCGACCGGGTGCTGTACATGTACCAGCCGCACTACTTCAACGACGGGACCGGACGGGTGTGCAAGCTGCTGAAGAGCCTCTATGGGCTGAAGAAGTCGCCGCTGTTGTGGTACCAGGCTCTCAACGACGTGCTGGTCGGCGCCGTCTGGAAGAAAAGCCAAGTCGACACGGCACTCTACTTCAAGGCCGGCAACGACAAGGTGGCCTGCTGGGTGCTGGTCTACGTTGACGACTTGCTCGCCGCCAGCAGTAGCACCAAGATGCTGGAGGAGCCGATGGAGTTGCTGGAGGCCGCCTTCGAGCTGCGGGAGATCTCGCTGGTGCAGAAGTACCTCGGGCTGGACATAGTGCACGACAGGTCGGCGAGGAAGCTGTGGCTGCACCAGCAGGGCTACGCCGACAAGCTGCGTAGGCGGTTCCTCGATGAGGAGTAGGCCGAGCGCACCCAGAAGATGCCAGTCTTGGTCGATGCCTATGCCGAGCTCACCTTCGACGACGAAGAGGCACAGGAGTGCCAGGAGGAGGAGTACCGGCAGAAGGTCAGCTCGCTGCAGTTCGCGGCGACGACGACGAGGCCGGACATCGCCTTTGCCTGCAGCAAGCTGGGGAGCGGCCTCACGGTGAGGAGCGACCAGCAATGGCGCGAGGTCGACCGTTGCCTCGCCTACCTCGCCAACACGTGTGACACCGCCCTGGAGTTCGGCGGTGGGCCAAACTCGCTGGAGCTGGTCAGCTACGTGGACATCGACGATGCCGGCGACAAGCAGAAGCAGACAAGCACGGGAGGCTATGTGTTCGTCTACGGAGGGGCCGCAGTCTCCTGGTCGAGCCAGCGCATCAAGTGCGCGACGTTGTCGTCGACTGAGTCGGAGTACGTGGCGGCAAGGAGGGGCGTCGCCTTCGCTTCCTCCTTGCAGAATTCCGGCAGCTGGATGCTGGGACGCCGACTATCCTTCAGGTGGACAACAAGTCGGCCATCACAGTCGCCGAGGGCATGGGGTTGACGGGCAACCTCAAGCACATGGAGCGGCGACAAGCCTGGCTGCAGCACATGGTGAAGCGCGGGAAGTTTTCGCTGAGGTACATCCCGAACGCTGAGCAGTAAGCCAACTTCCTGACGTAGGCGCTGCACTACCCGGCCTTCAACTGGTGCTCCATTGCAATCGGCCAGGTGCACCTGGGCGACATTGGCGACGGTGACAACGACGTGCAGTAGTAGGTGCCATACCCTCCTGCATGGCTGGTGCGGTGACCGGCGTGCTGTGTGTTGGGTGCACGCCGACGAGCTATTCTCCGAGCAGTGCTGCCATGTGGACTGGGGGCCCAAGCGTGAACGCGGCAGGGGAGTGTCAACGGGAGTTGTTGTTGGCCCCGTCCTTGCTTGCTTCGTGGTTGGGTCTGAGGAGTGCAGCCGACCTGCAATAGTGGGCGAGCTTGTCGACGGGTCTGGTCGACCTGCACGGGGGCCACTGCAAGGGCGCCGACTTTGGGAGGGCGCCAACTTCGGCTGGTCGACTTGGGAGGTCGACCAGTGGAGGGCGTCGACTTGGGTGACACCGACCAGAGGTAGCCTACTGGGTGTGGTCAGCTGACAGGTGCGCTGGTCGACCTGGAGTTGGTCGACCAGGAGGGTTGTCGACTTGGAGCTGGTCAACCAAGGGTGTAGTCGACCTGGTGAGGTCGACTGGAGGTGGTCGTCGACTTGCTTGGTCGACGGGCACGTGAAGGAGAAGCTGGTCGACGTGGTTGCCCGTTCGACCAGGTTACCTGGGTGACGAGGTTCTGCGGAGGAGTGCGACGGTCGCCCACGTGGTAGTGGCGAGACCGACCTCGGTGGTGGTATCTCGAGGTCGATGTGGCTGATCAGATGCAGTTGTCAGCACGAAGTGGATCTGGTGTGTACTCTATGTAGGTGACAAGGCACAACACTCCAATCATCTGCGGGCACCTGCGAAGTAGGAGCGTTGCTGTTCTGCGGGAGCAACGCTGGCACGCCGTTGATCTGCAGCGTTGGCACACCATCGACTTGCAGTGTTGGCAAGCCGCGACTTTGCACTGCTGGAACGCGGTCGACCAAGTCGTGCTGGAATGCGGTCGACCCTGCTGCGCTGGCAGTCGACCTGCTTGCATGGTAGCTCTGATGTAGTCTTGTCTTGCCAACTTCTTTGTACCATTGTTCTCAATTTTTGCTAGTGAAACTCTTGCAGTTTTGTCCAGTGAACGCATAAGTGCTAGAGAACAACTAAGGAACGAACGCAGAGATTCCTCCTACCCCGTGCCTAGCACATAGTCTAGCTCCCGTTGATAGAGTTATATCCGCGGCAGCTACTCCCCATTTTCTGTGGCCGCTTGCGGTCCAATACGCCATTGAGCAACCCAACCTCTGGCCCAGTGTCTCCCACGCGGAGACCTCCCCTACTCTGCGGTGAACGGGAGAGGTTGGTGATGCATCAGCGTTTCGGGTCTTGGGTTCCCTTGCTCTTGTCCGTGACCTTCTCGCGGGCAAGCTCTCTCCTCGCACTCTTCGCTGCATCTTCCTTGGCTTCCCTACCGACGCCCCGCCTTGGCAATTTTACCGCCCGGGTTCTCGTCGTGTCCTCTCCTCCCAGGACATCACATTTGACGAGTCTTTCTGCTTCTACCGTCTCCACCCCCACCGCAATTCCCCCGTGCCCCTCCCACCTCTCTTCCTGGTACCCGACCCCCCCCCCCCCCCCGGGTAGCCCCCCTCCCTCCACAGGGTCTTTCTCCCTCAGGTGTATCTCAGGTAGACCCACCCCCCTTGGTTGAGCCTTTGGAGGTCTCCTCTGACACCTCTGGCCCTGCTGAGGGGGGTGACCCGACTGCTGCCGACACTGTGGCCCCTCGCCGCTCAGCGCGCTTAGCGGCCCCTCCTGGGTTTTCGCCTCGGCCGTCTTCGCCGCCTCTGTAGCCTGTCGCTCTGGACTCTGGTACTGCTGGAGGTGGCGACCCTGGGGGTGCGGACTCTGGGGGTGCTGGTTCTAGGGGTGCTGAGTGTCCTACAAGTAAAGGAGGAGCGGAGGTGCTGTTGTTGGAGGTACTGCAATTGGAGGTGCTGGAGGTGCTGTTGCTAGTGGTACTGGAGCTGGAGGTGCTGGAGGTCCTGGTGCTGGAGACGCTAGTGCTGGCGGTACTGGTGCACGTTGGCAGGAGACTCTCTCGCCCGAGCGGCTTCGCGAGTGGGCTGTCCGGTGGGGCAACCCTGGTGGTGGAGCTAGCCGAGCTCGAGCTGGAGGTGCTGGGGCTACTGGAGCTGGAGGTGCTGGTGCTGGTGGTACTGCAGTTGGAAATGCTGGAGGTCTTGGTGCTGGAGACCCTAGTGCTGGCGGTACTGGTGCACGTCGGCAGGGAGACTCTCTCGTCGGAGCGGCTTCGCGAGTGGGCTGTCCGGTGGGGCAGCCCTGGTGGTGGAGCTAGCCGTGCTAGAGCTGGAGGTGCTGGGGCTACTGGAGCTGGAGGTGCTGGTGCTGGTGGTACTGGAGTTGGAGGTGCTGGAGCTACTGGTGCTGGAGATGCTAATGCTGGCGGTACTGGTGCACGTCAGCAGGAGACTCTCTTGCCGGAGCGGCTTCGCGAGTGGGCTGTCCGGTGGGGCAGCCCCGGTGGCGGAGCTAGCCGTGCTGGTACGAATGGAGCTGGTGGTCCTCCTGGACTCGTTCATGGAGGTTCTGGGGGTGCTGCAAAGAGTCACTCTACAACGGTAGTGAGCTAGACTACGGGGGTTGGCACGAACTACTAGGAGTGATTGTAGCTTTGCTTAGTTCCTTAGTGCTTGCACATTCACGGGAGAAATCGGCAAGATTTTCCACTAGCAAAGTCGAAAATTACAGAATGATTGAACAAGCAATAACAGGAATGACTACATCAGGCACCTAGCAGCTTTGCAGCTAGCCTGGTCGACCGACAGCACAGCATGGTCGACCGCCTGCCAGCGTTGCGTAGAGGAGCCGCGCCAGCACTGCAGAAAGGCGACCTGCCAACACAGCAAGTCGACGGCATGCCAACGCTGCAGCAGAGCAGCAGTCCAGTGTTGCCCAATAGAAGACAGCAGTGCGCATGCTCGCAGGTGCATGCAGACGATTGGCCTGACTTGTACCGTTGTGCATCAGTCGGCTGTTGTCTGCGCCTAACGAGCCACATTGACTTCGGGATACCAGCCCGAAGTCGCCTTCGTCACCGTGACCTTCGCGTGCCTCCGCAGAACTCGCCAAGCAGGTTACCTAGTCGACCTGGTCGACCACCAAGTGCTCTGGTCGACCGCCCAGTGCCTCTGGTCAACCACCAGGTGCCTCTGGTCAACCACAGCTCCCGTCTAGCCACCCCCTGGTCGACGGACCTCTCCGTCGACCAGCATTGTCACCCACTGTCACCGAGCTCCCCTCGTCGACCGCTGCTTGCATGTCAGGTCGACAGACTGCTTCGTTGACCTCCCGGTCGAGCTGCTCCTCTTGGTCGACGGCCCACCTGTCGCCCAGCCCACTCAGCTACAGCTGTCGAGCTCCCTGGTCGACAGCAACACCACAGCGGTCCCCTGCAGCTCGACGAAGCCCGTCAAGCAGCTCTGTAAACAGTCGGCTGCTTCACCCGTACATCCAACCAAGTCGTCGGCGTTGCCCAATCGAGGGCGGGGCCAACACTCCACTCCCGTTAAAAGGTGTGACTACTCAACTGCAGCCGTCTGCGCTCACCCACCTTCTCAGTCTCCCACCTGCTGCTACTGAGTTCCATGTCGCTGGTACTACTCCTCCGTTACTGTTCCCACCCACTGCCTAGTCTCAGCCACTATTACTACCAGACTCCCCACTGCTTGCTCCTGCTCTGTACACTAAGGTGACAGAATCCCTCACAGAGACTAGAGAGCCTGCGTCTCGTGCTTCCACACCTATTCGTGCTCGTCGTGATGCCCGTCCTCGTGCTCCAGCTGTGACAAGCACTCACCATATGGCACTTCCTCCTTCCTCTGTTCCACAGCGTGTTGCCTTACTGTCTCCTCCGGCGTCCTCTCTTCCTGACATTCCTGACCCTCCATCCCACCTTGCTCGTGCTGCTAGTGTTAGATAATAACGAGAATGAGTGCATTAGGTGAGAAGGGGGGAGTACAAGTAGAATGTCGAGAGAGATTCTGTACCCCCTAAGGCTAAACCCACTACAGCCTAGAGAAGTTTAAACACATATGTTTGACACACCCCCATAGGCGAAGTGGGGGATAGCAAGAGCAAGCAATGGTCACTGTCAAACTTATATGCTATAGTCTATCTAAGCTGTAGTGGGGTAGTCCATATAGGGTACAACACTTTTAGGTTTCCTACTTGTACCCACCTGCTTTCTCATTCAGTCATTCATTCGTTCCAAATTCTGATATGGTATTCTGAGTAGGTTCCCTCGTGGGAACGTTTTTTTTAGGGCCCACCACGAACATTTTTTTTCCTGGCCTGCCCAAAGCGCGCCTCGCGCCTGCCTTACCTGCGCCGTTGCGCGCCCTTCCCTAGCTGGCCCATCGCGGCCCTGCCTCAGCCGGCCCGTCCCGGCCCGTTGCTGCCCGTCGCTGGCCCGTCGCCACGCGTCGTGGCCCTGCCTTAGCCGCCCACTGCGGCCCCGCGCTCGCCCGTCGCTGGCCCGTCCCGGCCTGTCCCGGCCCGTCTCGGCCCGTCCCGGCCCGTCTCGGCCCGTCCCGGCCCGTCTCGGCCCGTCCCGGCCCGTCTCGGCCCGTCCCGGCCCGTCGCCGGCCCGTCCCGGCCCCTTTGCCGCCCGTCGTCCGCCCGTCGCCGCCCGTCGTCGGCCCGTTCGCCGCCCGTCGCGGCCCGTTCCCGCCCGTCGTCGGCCCGTTCGCCGCCCGTCGCGGCCTCTGCCCTGCAGCCGCCCGTCGTCGGCCCGTTCGCCGCCTGTCGCGGCCCTGCCCTGCAGCCGCCCCCTGTAGCGGCCCTGCCCTGCTGCCGCCCCAGTCGCGGCCCTGCCTTCGCCGCCCATTGCGGCCTCTGCCCTGCAGCCGCCCTGTAGCGGCCCTGCCCTACTGCCGCCCCTGTCGCGGCCCTGCCCTGCTGCTGCCCCAGTCGCGGCCCTGACCTAAACCGCCAGCTGCGGCCCTGCCCTGCACCCGCCCCTGGTAAGCACCCGCGCTGCCCTGCCGCGCTGCGCCGCCTGCTGCCGCGCCGCGCCACCAAGAACCGAGCTGCGCTGCCCAGCCAAGCCGCGCCGCCCCACCGAGCCACGCCGCCCAGCCGAGCCGCGCCGCACTGCCGAGCCGCGCTGCTCTTCTGCTGCCACTACTGCTACTGCTGCTACTGCTGCTACTGCTGCTACGGCGGCTATGGCTAGCCCTACTGTTCTCACCTTTGATGCTGAGGGGCGTGCAGTTGACTTTGACGTGTGGGTTGACGACCTACAGCTCTTTCTTCAGTGTGACTCTAGGGATGGGGTATCCCTTTTCGATCACACGTCCGGTGTCTCTAATGCACCTGCTGCCACTGCTGACAATACGGTTCGCTCGCAGTGGACCACTCGTGACGCTGTTGCTCGCCTTGCTGTTCGTAGTCACCTTCCGCCTGCTGAGCGCGCGCATTTTGGCCAGTACAAGACTGTGTCAAACTTATATGATATAGTCTGTTTAGGCTGTAGTGGGGTAGTTCATATAGGGTACAACACTTTTAGGTTTCCTACTTGTACCCACCTGCTTTCTAGTTCAGTCATTCATTCGCTCACATTCTAACATGGTATTCTGAGCAGGTTCCCTAGCGGGAACGTTTTTTTTTTAAGGGCCCACCACTAGATTTTTTTTTTTCCTGCCCTGCGTGAAGCGCGCATCGCGCCTTCCCTGTCGCGGCCCCTAGCCAGTCGCGGCCCCTAGCCCGTCGCGGCCCCTAGCCCGTCGCGGCCTCTAGCCCGTCGCGGCCCCTAGCCCGTCGCGGCCCCCAACAACTGGCGCGCCCCTTCCGGCCCCTGCTGACGCGCCCCTGCTGACGCGCCCCTGCCGGCCCCTGCTGGCGCGCCCCTGCCGGCCCCTGCACGCCCCTGCTAACGCGCCCCTGCTGGCGCGCCCCTGCCGGCCCCTGCTGACGCGCCCCTGCAGGCCCCTGCTGACGCGCCCCTGCTGGCGCACCCCTGCTGGCGCGCCCCTGCCGGCCCCTGCTGACGCGCCCCTGCCGGCCCTTGCTAACGCGCCCCTGCTCGCGCGCCCCTGCCGGCCCCTGCTGACATGCCCCTGCCGTCCCCTGCTGGCGTGGCCCCTGCTGGCGCGCCCCCCCTACTGGCGCCGCCCCTGCAGTCGCTGCCCCCCCCCTGCCGTCGCCACCCCTGCTGGCGCGGCCCCTTCTGGTGCGGCCCCTGCTGTCACGGCCCGCCCCTGCACCCGTCTTTGGTAAGCCGAGCCGCGCCGCCCATCTGAGCCGCGCCACCCAGCCGAGCCGCGCCGCCCAGCCGAGCCGCGCCGCCCAGCCGAGCCGCGCCGCCCTGCCGAGCCGCACTGCCCTACCGAGCCGCACTGCCTTGCACTGCCTTACTGCCTCTGCTACTACTGCTGCTACTGCTGCTATTGCTGCTACTGCTGCTACTCTTGCTACTGCTCCTACTGCTGCTATGGCTAGTCGTACCGTTCTCACCTTTGATGCTGAGGGACGTGCAGTTGACTTTGACGTGTGGGTTGATGACCTACAGCTCTTTCTTCAGTGTGATTCTAGGGATGGGGTATCCCTTTTCGATCACACGTCCGGTGTTTCTACTGCTCCTGCTGCCACTGCTGACAGTACGGTTCGCTCGCAGTGGACCACTCGTGACGCTGTTGCTCGTCTTGCTGTTCGTAGTCACCTGCCGCCTGCTGAGCGCGCGCATTTTGGCCAGTACAAGACTGCTCAGTCTTTGTATGACGGTGTAGTTGCACGCTACTCCTCCCCTGCCACTGCTGCCCTCAGCCGCCTCATGCTGCCGTACCTTTTCCCTGACCTTGCCGCCTTTGCCACAGTCGCTGACCTGGTTGCTCACCTTCGCACTAGTGACGCCCGCTACCGCGCTGCCCTTCCCACTGAGTTCTGTGCCAAGAACCCCCCCCCCCATGTACATCACCCTTTACTACCTAGTCACCCGCCTCCCATACTCCCTTTCTTCAGTCAGGGACCACTATCTCTCCCTTTGCCCCGCCGAGCTGACTGTCGACCTGCTAGAGGAGCGCCTTGCTGCAGCTGAGAAGAGTATCTTAGCTGTAGGTGCTTCTCGCGGCGACCGTCGCACCCCTTTCTTTGAGGGGTGTTCCCCTGTCCCCCTTCTCCCCTCTGTTGCTTCTGCTGCTGCTGTTGACCTCGTTGGCACTGAGGAGGTCGGAGGTGCGTCTGCCCCTAGTAGGAGACGCCGCAACAGCAAGGGCAAGGGGAGCAAGGGTGGTGGAGGGGGCGGTGGGGGAAGCAGTGGAGGAGGTGGAGGAGGCGGAGGAGGTGGCGGTGGAGGTGGGGGTGGTACTGGGAGTGGGGGCGTCAGTGGCGGCGGTGGAGGTGGTGACGGCAGTGGCGGAGGTGGTGGAGGCAGCGGCAGCGGTGGTGGAGGTGGCGGCGGCGGTGGTGCTGGTCGAGGTGCAGCTGCGCAGCGTGGAGGCTTTGGTGGCAGCCAGCGCCAGCAGCAGCTGCGCTCCCGTGAGACCCTGTCGGTCCAGCAGCTTCGTGAGTGGTACGCTGGGCGTGGGAGGTCTGGGGGTGCAGGTCCCTGCACTTACGTTCTTCACACCGGTAATCGTCGTGGGGAGGCGTGTGGGCTGCCACACACTACGCAGCGCTGCTTCGGTCGCTTGACTGACGCCTGGCGTGCCCAGTTTCCTGACGCTGTTGAGCTCCCTCGCTGGCATGATCTGCTTCTGCAGAATGTGCCTATCTTTGATCTTGATTTCGATGCTATCCTTGCTGCCATGTATGCTTTTGCTGATAGTGCTGAGGGTGACTGTTACCTGAGTGTCCCGCCCGACCCGGGCATTGCGGCTGCTGCTCTAGGTGCTAGTGCGTCTGCTGCTCCAGGTAATGGTGCGTCTGCTGCTCCAGGTGCTGGTGCGGCTGCTCTCTCTGTTACTGCACCTACTGAGGCCTTGCACACTTTCACACTTGACTCTGGTGCTTCGCGCTCTTTCTTTAGAGACAGCACCACACTCACGCCGCTCAGTCGGCCTGTTGCAGTCTCCCTTGCTGACCCCTCTGGGGGCCCAGTCCTTGCACACTCTTCCACGGTTCTACCGTGTCCTGCGGCCCCGTCGGGCTTGCTGTCAGGACTCCACCTCCCCTCGTTCTCTACGAACTTGGTGAGTGGAGCTGACCTCCAGGACGCGTGGGTTGACCAGTTCACCCCTGATGGTCAGCGTGTGACCCACTGCACTTGCTCTCGGACGGGCCGCCACCTGGCCACGTTCACCCGTCGGCCAGGGTCGAGTCTGTACACACTGAGTACTGCGCCTCCTCCGGTCTCTGCATCTGGTCAGGTAGCTGCGTCTAGTCAGGTGTTTGCTGCCGCGTCCAGGTCTAGTCCTGCGTCTGCCCCCTGCTCGTGTCGTCCTCTGTCGTACGAGACTCTCCTTTGGCACCACCGCCTTGGTCACCCCTCCCTGCCTCGTCTTCGAGGTATGGCCTCCCGTGCCCTTGTCTTGGGTCTACCCCGGTCCCTCCCTCCCCTTCCTCCGGGGCCTGCCCCCACCTGTGTTCCTTGTGTCGAGGGCCGCCAGCGCGCCGCTCCTCACTCCTCCTCGTTCCCTCCGACTGAGGCTCCTCTGCAGACTCTTCACATGGATGTGTGGGGCCCAGCCCGCGTCCGTGGACAGGGTCACGAGCGTTACTTCCTGCTGGTCGTCGATGACTACTCGCGTTACAACACAGTCTTCCCCTTGCGCAGCAAGGGTGAGGTCCCTGAGGTGTTGATCGACTGGATCCGCGGTGCTCGTCGCCAGCTCAGTGAGAGTTTCGGCTCAGACCTTCCTGTTCTGCGTCCGCACTCAGACAGAGGTGGTGAGTTCGCCTCCGACCTCCTGAGGGCCTTCTATCGTGCGGAGGGCATCCGCCAGACGTTCACGCTTCCGGCCTCCCCACAGCAAAATGGGATTGCTGAGCGCCGCATTGGCACGGTCATGGACGTCGCTCGTACGTCCATTATCCATGCGGATGCTCCCCATTTTCTGTGGCCGTTCGCGGTTCAGTACGCTGCGCATCAGATCAACCTTCAGCCTCGTGTCTCCTTGCCGGAGACCACACCTACTCTGCGGTGGACGGGGAAGGTTGGCGATGCGTCTGTGTTCCGTGTCTGGGGATCTCGAGCGTTTTTCTGCGATACTTCAGCGGACAAGCTGTCCTCCCGTGCCGTTCCCTGTGTCTTCCTTGGCTTCCCTCCTGACGCACCCGGGTGGCAGTTCTACCACCCCACCTCGCGTCGTGTTCTGTCCTCTCAGGACGTCACGTTTGACGAGTCGGTGTGTTAATACCGTCTCTTTCCCTACCGCACTGCCTCTCTCCCCCCCCCGCCGCTCTTCCTAGCTCCAGGTACTCCCCCGGTAGACCCCCTCCCCCCCAAGGGTCCTGCCCCCTCAGGTGTGTCTCAGGTAGACCCTGCTGAGCCGGTCGAGGTCGCTGTCAACTCAGGTGCTACTAGGGGTGCTGAGCCTGCGGGTGCAGGGACTGGGGGTGCTGAGCCTGGGGTTTCTGTGTCTGGGGGTGCTGCGTCTGGGGGTGCTGAGCCTGGGCGTGTGGAGCCTGAGGGTACTGCGTCTGGAGGTGCTCAGCCTTCGCGTGCTGAGTCTGGCGGTGCTCTAGGGGTCCCGTCGCGGCGGGAGCCCCTCTCTCCACAGCAACTTCGTGAGACGTACTCTCGGCGCTGTCGAGGTGCTGCTGAAACTGGAGGTGGTGCTAGGGCTGCTGGTGGTGCTACTGGTACTGGAGCTGCTGCTGGAGGTGATGCTAGTGCTGGAGGTGCTGCTGCTGCTGGAGCTGCTAGTGCTGCTGGAGCTGCTGGAGGTGCTGGTGCTGCTGGCGCTGCTGGAGGTGATGCTGGTGTTGGAGCTACTGCTGGAGCTGTTGGAGGTACTGGTGCTGCTGGAGCTGCTGGAGGCGCTGCGCGGCCGCGGCCGTACTACGTTCCTCTACTTCAGCAGATTCTTGGTTCCCCGCCTTCTCCTGGACCTCCTCCTCCTTTCCTGAGCCCACCGCCTGTCCAGTCCCAGTCGCAGTTACAGCCGCCCTCTCCACTACCTGGTCCTTCTCCCTACTCTGGACCGACTAGAGGTCTTACGGAGCGTCGTGAGCCTGAGTCACGTCCTGTTTCGCCGGAGTCTCGTTCTGAGTCGCCTGTCCGTACTGTTCGCGCTGGTCGTGTTTCGCGTCCGCGTCCTCCTCCTGTCCCTGGCACTCACTCTATGACTCTGCGTCCTTCCACTGCTCCACAGCGTGTCCCTCTGCCGTCTCCTCCTGCGTCCTCTCTTCCTGTCAGTCCGGATCCGGAGTCTGACTCCCTTCGTGCTGCTAGTCCGGCGGTCACGCGCTTTTTGGCCACTGCTGTCACTGACCCTTTGTTTGAGTCCACTGCTGCGTCTGCTCTTGTTACTGAGCTCGTTGACTTTGCTGCAGCCTGTCGCCTAGACTACGCCACTAGTCTTGTTGCTGAGTCTGCGTCTGCGTCTGTCTGACCTCCATCCGTCGGGGGTGAGTGTGCTCTTGGCACGGACGTCCTTGAGGACAGGCAGGAGGACTTTGAGTGCTTTGCCGCTGCTTCACCTCATCTCGTGTCCATGGTGCTTGCCCCTGAGGGAGACCCGGATGCACTAGACATCCCGACCCCGCGCTCTTACGCAGAGGCGATAGAGGGTCCCTACTCCTCTCAGTGGCAGGCAACCATGGACGCCGAGATGGCTTCCTTGAAGTCCACAGGCACCTACGTAGACGAGGTTCCCCCACCTGGGGCGAACATCGTCAGTGGCATGTGGATCTTCAGGGTGAAGCGGCCGCCGGGTTCTCCGCCTGCCTTCAAGGCGCGTTACGTTGCACGTGGCTTCAGTCAGCGATAGGGAGTTGACTTCTTTCAGACCTTCTCCCCTACCCTGAAGATGACCACTCTTTGGGTACTGCTGCACGTTGCTGCTCAGCGTGACTACGAGCTCCACTCGCTTGACTTCAGCACAGCCTTCCTACAGGGCCGCCTACACGAGGAGATCTGGCTGCGCCGCCCACCTGGCTTCACTAGGTCGTTTCCAGCTGGTACCCAGTGGAGCCTCCGGCGGCCAGTCTACGGTCTCCGCCAGGCACCTCGTGAGAGGCACGACACACTGAGGACGACTCTTGCTGCTCTTGGTTTTGCTCCTTCCACTGCTGACCCTTCTCTGTTTCTACGCACTGACACCACTCTGCCGCCGTTCTACGTTCTCGTGAACGTAGACGACCTCGTCTTTGCTACTGCTGACACTGAGGCACTCGCCCATGTGAAGTCCGAGCTGCAGAAGAGACACACGTGCACAGACCTGGGTGAGCTGATAAGCTATCTTGGCTTGCGGATCACCCGGGAAGAAGCACAGCGCACCATTACCTTGACTCAGTCACACATGGTGCAGCAGGTCCTTCAGCGCTTCGGCTTCACGTACTCCTCGCCACAGTCCACTCCTCTGCCTACCGGTCACTCGCTCTCAGCTCCACCTTCGGACGAGTCCGTAGAGCCGAGTGGCCCGTATCCAGAGCTTGTGGGCTGCCTCATGTACCTGATGACTTGCACACGACCTGACCTCGCATACCCTCTCAGCCTTCTGGCTCGCTACGTGGCTCCCGGCAGGCACCAAAAGGTGCACTGGGATGCTGCGAAGAGGGTGTTGCGCTACTTGTGCAGTACATCGGGCATGGGGCTAGTGCTTGGAGGACGGGCTCGAGTTGTCCTCATTGGTCACGCTGACGCCTCCTGGGTTGACGACTTGGCTACGCAGCGGTCGTCACAGGGTTACACCTTCAGTCTTGGCTCCGGTTCTGTTTCTTGGCGGTCTACCCGCTCTTCTTCTGTTCTCAGCTCCAGTTGTGAGGCTAAGATCTACGCTGGGGCCATGGCTGCACAGGAGTTACGCTGGCTCACCTACCTGCTGACCGACTTGGGAGAGGCGCCTCGTTCTCCTCCAGTTCTGTAGGTCGACAGCAAGGCCATGCTTGCCTTGTGTCAGGAGCACATACTGGAGCACAGAACGAAGCACATTGCTCTGCGCTACTTCCTTGCTCGAGAGTTACAGGAGCGTGGCCAGCTTCGTCTTGCTTACGTGGCCTCACAGGCCAACACTGCTGATGTTTTCACCAAGCACTTCAGCCTTGTGATCATCAGCGTTTCTGTACTGTGTTAGGCCTTGTACCTACTGTGCCTCACTTGCTTACTTCTTCACTCTGCTTCTACTGTACTATTTATACATATACCTGCATGCTTACACTTGCTAGGTTGTGTTCACTGTATTGTATGCTCTCCTTTATATAACTCTGCATATGAACTGGCCTTGTGGCCATTTGCTTGTGCTCAGACTGTGTGGTTACTTTGTGATCCACCCTGAGCTTGCTTTGCATTTCTTGACTGGTCTTGTGACCTCTTGTTCTCCCCCACTTTGCCTATGGGGGTGTGTCAAACTTATATGCTATAGTCTGTTTAGGCTGTACTGGGGTAGTTCATATAGGGTACAACACTTTTAGGTTTCCTACTTGTACCCACCTGCTTTCTAGTTCATTCATTCATTCGCTCACATTCTAACAGACTGCTCAGTCTTTGTACGACGCTGTAGTTGCGCGCTACTCCTCCCCTGCCACTGCTGCCCTCAGCCGCCTCATGCTGCCGTACCTTTTCCCTGACCTTGCCGCCTTTGCCACAGTCGCTGACCTCATTACTCACCTCCGCACTAGTGACGCCCGCTACCGCGCTGCCGTTCCCACTGAGTTCTGTGCCAAGAACCCCCCCCCCCATGTACATCACCCTTTACTACCTAGTCACCCACCTCCCTGACTCCCTTGCTTCAGTCAGGGACCAAATTCTCTCCCTTTGCCCCACCGAGCTGACTGTCGACCTGCTAGAGGAGCGCCTCGCTGCAGCTGAGAAGAGTATCTTAGCTGTAGGTGCTTCTCGCGGCGACCGTCGCACCCCTTTCTTTGAGGGGTGTTCCCCTGTCCCCCTTCTCCCCTCTGTTGCTTCTGCTGCTGCTGTCGACCTCGTTGGCACTGAGGAGGTCGGGGCTGCGTCTGCTCCTAGTGGGAGGCGCCGCAACAGCAAGGGCAAGGGGAACAAGGGTGGTGGAGGGGACGGTGGGGGCGGCGGTGCAGGTGGTGGAGGAGGCGGAGGGGGTGGCGGTGGAGGTGGGGGTGGTGCCGGGAGTGGGGGCTTCAGTGGCGGCGGTGGAGGTGGTGGAAGCAGCGGCAGCGGTGGTGGAGGCAGCTGCAGCAGTGGTGGAGGTGGCGGCAGCGGTGGTGCTGGTCGAGGTGCAGCCACGTAGCGTGGAGCCTTTGGTGGTAGCCAGCGCCAGCAGCAGCCGCGTTCCCGTGAGACTCCGTCGGCCCAGCAGCTTCGTGAGTGGTACGCTGGGCGTGGGAGGTCTGGGGGTGTTGGTCCCTGCACTTACGTTCTTCACACCGGCGGGCGCCGTGGGGAGACGTGCGGACTGCCACACACTGCGCAGCGCTGCTTCGGTCGCCTGACTGACGCCTGGAGCGCCCAGTTTCCTGACGCTGTTGAGCTCCCTCGCTGGGGTGATCTGCTTAGGCAGAATGTTGCTATCTTTGATCTTGATTTCGATGCTATCCTTGCTGCCATGTATGCTGTGACTGATAGTGCTGAGGGTGACTGCTACCTGAGTGTTCCGCCCGACCCGGGCATTGAGGCTGCTGCTCTAGGTGCTAGTGCGTCTGCTGCTCTAGGTACTGGTGATTCTGCTGCTCCAGGTGCTGGTGAGTCTGCTCTCTTAGGTACTGCACCTACTGAGGCTTTGCACACTTTCATACTTGACTCTGGTGCTTCGCGCTCTTTCTTTCGCGACAGCACCACACTCACGCCGCTCAGTCGGCCTATCGCAGTCTCCCTGGCTGACCCCTCTGGGGGCCCAATCCTTGCGCACTCTTCCACGGTTCTATTGTGTCCTGTGGCCCCGTCGGGCTTGCTGTCGGGACTCCACCTCCCCTCGTTCTCTACGAACCTGGTGAGTGGAGCTGACCTCCAGGATGCGTGGGTTGACCAGTTCACCCCTGAAGGTCAGCGTGTGACCCACTGCACTTGCTCTCGGACGGGCCGCCACCTGGCCACGTTCACCCGTCGGCCTGGGTCGAGTCTGTACACACTGACTACTGCGTCTCCTCTGGTCACTGCGTCTGGTCAGGTAGCCGCGTCTAGTCAGGTGTTTGCTGCCGCGTCCAGGTCTAGTCCAGCGTCTGCCCCCTGCTCGTGTCGTACTCTGTCGCACGAGACTCTCCTTTGGCACCACTGCCTTGGTCACCCCTCCCTGCCTCGTCTTCGAGGTATGGCCTCCCATACCCTTGTCTCGGGTCTCCCCTGGTGCCTCCCTCCCCTTCCTCCGGGGCCTGCCCCTACCTGTGTTCCTTGTGTCGAGGACCGGCAGCGTGCCGCTCCTCACTCCTCCAGGTTCCCTCCGACAGAGGCTCCCCTGCAAACTCTTCACATGGACGTGTGGGGCCCAGCCCGCGTCCGTGGACAGGGTCACGAGCGTTACTTCCTGCTCGTCGTTGACGACTACTCGCGTTACACCACAGTCTTCCCCTTGCGCAGCAAGGGTGAGGTTACTGAGGTGTTGATCGACTGGATCCACAGTGCCCGTCGCCAGCTCAGCGAGAGTTTCGGCTCGGACCTTCCTGTTCTGCATCTGCACTCAGACAGAGGTGGTGAGTTTTCCTCCGACCTCCTGAGGGCCTTCTGTCGTGCGGAGGGCATCCGCCAGACGTTCACGCTTCCGTCCTCCCCACAGCAAAATGGAATTACTGAGCGCCGCATTGGCATGGTCATGGACGTCGCTCGTATGTCCATGATCCATGTGGCTGCTCCCCATTTTCTGTGGCCGTTCGCGGTTCAGTACGCTGCGCATCAGATCAACCTTCAGCATCGTGTCTCCTTGCCGGAGACCACACCTACTCTGCGGTGGACGGGGAAGGTTGGCGATGCGTCTGTGTTCCGTGTCTGGGGATCTCGAGAGTTTTTCCGGGATACTTCAGCGGACAAGCTGTCCTCCCGTGCCGTTCCCTGCGTCTTCCTTGGCTTCCCCCCTGATGCACGTGGGTGGCAGTTCTACCACCCCACCTCGCGTCGCGTTCTGTCCTCTCAGGACGTCACGTTTGACGAGTCGGTGTATTACTACCGTCTCTTTCCCTACCGCATTGCCTGTCCCCCCCCCCCGCCACTCTTCCTCGCACCAGGTACTCCTCCGGTAGACCCCCTCCCCCCTCAGGGTCCTGCCCCCTCAGGTGTGTCCCAGGTAGACCCTGCCGAGCCGGTCGAGGTAGCTGTCGACTCAGGTGCTGCTAGGGGTACTGAGCCTGCAGGTGCGGGGACTGGGGGTGCGGAGCCTGGGGGTGCTGAGCCTGAGCGTGTTGAGCCTGGGGGTGCTAAGTCTGGGGGTGCTAAGTCTGGGCGTGCTGAGCCTGGGGGTGCTGAGCCTGAGCGTGTGGAGCCTTGGGGTGCTGAGCCTGGGGGTACTACGTCTGGGGGTGCTGAGCCTGAGCGTGCTGAGTCTGGAGGTCTTCCGGGTGTCTTGTCGCAGCGGGAGCCCCTCTCTCCGCAGTAGCTTCGTGAGTGGTACGCTCGGCGTTGTCGCGGTACTGCTGGTGCTGCTGGTGCTGGAGGTGCTGCTGGAGCTGCTGGAGGTACTTCTGGAGCTGCTGGAGGTGCTGCTGGTGCTGAAGCTGTTGGAGGTACTGGTGGTGCTGCTGGAGCTGCTGGAGCTGGAGCTGCTGGAGGTGCTGCTGGAGGTACTGGTGCTGTTGGAGGTCCTGCTGGTGTTGGAGCTGCTGGAGGTGCTGGGGCTGGTGGTGCTGTAGGAGCTGGAGCTGCAGGTGCTGGAGCTGTTGCTCCTGGAGGTGCTTCAGGAGCTGGAGCTGCTGGAGGTACTGGAGCTGGTGGTGCTGCGGGAGTTGTAGCTGGAGACCCTGGAGCTGAGGGTACTGGTGCTGTCTCTGCTCTTTCTGGAGGCACTGCGCAGCCGCGGCCGTACTACGTTCCGCTCCTTCAGCAGGTTCTTGGTCTACCGCCTTCTCCTGGTCCTACTCCTCCTAGTCCACAGCCTGCCCAGTCCCAGTCGCAGTTACAGCCGTCCTCTCCACTGCCTGGTCCTTCTCCTTACTCTGGACCGACCAGAGGTCTTACGGAGCGTCGTGAGCCTAATTCACGTCCTGTATCGCCTGTGTCTCGTGCTGTGTCGCCTGTCCGCACTGCTCGCGCTGGTCGTGTTTTGCGTCCGCGTCCTCCTCCTGTTCCTGGCACTCACTCTATGACACTGCGTCCTTCCACTGCTCCACAGCGTGTCCCTCTGCCCTCTCCTCCTGCGTCCTCTCTTCCTGACGGTCCGGACCCGGAGTCTGACTCCCTTCGTGCTGCTAGTCCTACTGTCACGCGCTTTCTGGCCACTCCTGTCACTGACCCTCTGTTTGAGTCCTCTGCTGCGTCTGCTCTCGTTGCTGAGCTTGTTGACTTTGCTGCAGCCTGTCGCCTCGACTACGCCACTAGTCTTGTTGCTGAGTCTGCGTCTGCGTCTGTCTGTCCTCCGTCCGTCAGGGGTGGGTGTGCTCTTGGCACGGACGTTCTTGAGGACAGACAGGAAGAGTTTGAGTGCTTTGCCACTACTGTACCTCATCTCGTGTCCATGCTGCTTGCCCCTGAGGGAGACCCGGATGCACCAGACATCTCGACCCCGCGCTCTTATGCAGAGGCGATAGAGGGTCCCTACTCCTCTCAGTGGCAGGCAGCCATGGACGCCGAGATGGCTTCCTGGAAGTCCACAGGCACCTACGTCGACGAGGTTCCCCCACCTAGGGCGAACATCGTCTGTGGCATGTGGATCTTCAGGGTGAAGCGGCCGCCGGGTTCTCCGCCTGTCTTCAAGGCGCGTTACGTTGCACGTGGCTTCAGTCAGCGACAGGGAGTTGACTTCTTCCATACCTTCTCCCCTACCCTGAAGATGACCACTCTTCGGGTACTGCTGCACGTCGCCGCTCAGCGTGACTACGAGCTCCACTCGCTTGACTTCAGCACAGCCTTCCTACAGGGCAGCCTGCACGAGGAGATCTGGCTGCGCCGCCCACTTGGCATCACTGGGTCGTTTCCTGCTGGTACCCAGTGGAGCCTCTGACGGCCAGTCTACGGTCTCCGCCAGGCACCCCTGTGAGTGGCACGACACACCGAGGACGACTCTTGCTGCTCTTGGTTTTGCTCCCTCCACTGCTGGCCCGTCACTGTTTTTACGCACTGACACCACTCTGCCGCCGTTCTACGTTCTCGTGTATGTAGATGACTTGGTCTTTGCTACTGCTGACACTGAGGCACTCGCCCACGTGAAGTTCGAGCTGCAGAAGAGACACACGTGCACAGACCTGGGTGAGCTGACAAGCTATCTTGGCTTGCGGATCACCCGGGGCAGAGCACAGCGCACCATTACCTTGACTTAGCCACACATGGTGCAGCAGGTCCTTCAGCTCTTCGGCTTCACGTACTCCTCGCCACAGTCCACTCCTCTGCCTACCGGTCACTCGCTCTCAGCTCCACCTTCGGATGAGTCGGTAGAGCCGAGTGGTCCGTATCCAGAGCTTGTGGGCTGCCTCATGTACCTAATGACTTGCACACGACCTGACCTCGCATACCGTCTCAGCCTTCTGGCTCGCTACGTGGCTCCCCGTAGGCACTGGGATGCTGCGAAGAGGGTGTTGCGCTACTTGTGCAGTACGTCGGGCATGGGGCTCGTGCTTGGAGGACGGGCTCGAGTTGTCCTCACTGGTCACGCTGACGCTTCTTGGGTTGACGACTTGGCTACACAGCGGTCGTCACAGTGTTACACCTTCAGTCTTGGCTCCGGTTCTGTCTCTTGGCGGTCTACCCGCTCTTCTTCTGTTCTCAGCTATAGTTGTGAGGCTGAGATCTACACAGGGGCCATGGCTGCACAGGAGTTACGCTGGCTCACCTACCTGCTGACCGACTTGGGAGAGGCGCCTCGTTCTCCTCCAGTTCTGTACGTCGACAACAAGGCCAAGCTTGCCTTGTGTCAGGAGCACATACTTGAGCACAGAACGAAGCACATTGCTCTGCGCTACTTCCTTGCTCGAGAGTTACAGTAGCGTGGTCAGCTTCGTCTTGCTTAAGTGGCCTCTCAGGCCAACACTGCTGATGTTTTCATCAAAGCACTTCAGCCTTGTGATCATCAGCGTTTCTGTACTGTTCTAGGCCTTGTACCTACTGTGCCTCACTTGCTCACTTCTTCACTCTGCTTGTACTGTACTCTCTATACATATACCTGCATGCTTACACTTGCTAGGTAGTGTTCACTGTATTGTTTGTTCTCCTTTATATAACTCTGCATGTGAACTGGCCTTGTGGCCATTTGCTTGTGCTCAGACTGCGTGGTGACTTAGTGATCCACCCTGAGCTTGCTTTGCCTTTCTTGACTGGTCTTGTGGCCTCTTGTTCTCCCCCACTTTGCCTATGGGGCTGTGTCAAACTTATATGCTATAGTCTATCTACGCTGTAGTGGGGTAGTTCATATAGGGTACAACACTTTTAGGTTTCCTACTTGTACCCACCTGCTTTCTCATTCAGTCATTCATTCGTTCCAGATTCTGATAGTCACAAGACCAGTCAAGAGAAGAAGCAAAGCAAAGCAAGCTCAGGGTGGATCACAAAGTCACCACACAGTTCGAGCACAAGCAAAGGGCCACAAGGCCAGTTCACATGCAGAGTTATATAAAGAGAACAAACAATACAAGTGCAACCATGCAGGTATATATATAGATCACAGTACAAGCAGAGTCAGGCAGTAAGCAAGTGAGGCAAAGTAGGCACTGTTAGAGACTAAGGACGGAGTCTATGAAGATTAGGGGCTGAAATATCTCAAAATCGTCAACTACAATTCTGGACAGAAATGTCGTCGTCACAAGAAACGTCGTCGACGAAAGGTCCACTGTTAGAATTCTTTCAAACTCGAGTATGTTGTAGCCCTTGACCGTGGCTATCTTGCCCAATTTGAATAGTATCAAAATATGGAGTATAACTCGAGTTATGAACTTCGGCGCACTAGGGGGTATGCTGCCATAGAAAACGTAACTCAATCACAATTATCTCACAAGTTCACACAAGAAAGTTAAAGTAGCAATAGAACCAGGTAGGAGGGGATGAGGAGGACGAGAGGGAAGGTCCCAAGGGATTCCCCAACGAAGGACACCCCATACCACACAATTCCCCTCTCTATAGGCACCCCAACTTTGACATTTGTCACTTTCCCAACTCATGCCATCCACCTCACCCAACTTGACCACACTTGCCAACCTGGTTTGGCACCTCCCAACCACTTGGCAGCATCTACAGTGATGTTGACGAATTTCCCAACCCCCAAGAGTCTGTACTCCTTATGGAGTCAACACCACAACTTCCCATAGTCACCACAACCAAATATCAAAAGCATACGAACTTCCAACGTTCGTAACTTTCTTGTTCGTGCTCCGATTGAAGCGATACTTGGTTCGTCGGAAAGCTCTTGAGCAGAGGAGTCACTTCAGATATCTGCTCAAGCCAAATAACATTCACACACACTCAGAAAAACCAAACCGCACAAAACACAAATTCTTGCATACGCTTACACCACGCATGCAACGCACGAACACATGATGGGAGGCAGACAGACGTGAATGCATATGATTGCATCACACAACAGGCACAAGGCCTAATACAGTAACAAAGCACTGATGATCACCAGGCGGAAGTGCCTTGGTGAAGACATCAGCAGTGTTGGCCCGAGTGGCCACGTACGCAAGACGAAGCTGGCCACGCTGCTGCAACTCTCGAGCAAGGAAGTATCACAGAGCGATGTGCTTCGTTCTGTGCTCCAGTCTGTGCTCCTGACACAAGGCAACGAGGACAGGACTGGAGGCGAACAAGGCTGCTCTCCCAAGTCGGTCAGCAAGTAGGTGAGCCAGCGTAGCTCTTGAGCAGCCATGGCTCCGGCGTAGATCTCAGCCTCACAATTGGCGCTGAGAACTGAAGACGATTGGGTAGACCGCCAAGAGACCGAGCCGGACCCAAGGCTAAAGGTGTAACCCTGTGACGACCGCTGCGTAGCTGAGTCGTCATCCCAGGAGGCGTCTGCGTGACCAGTGAGGACAACTGGACCCCGTCCTCCAAGCACAAGCCCCATGCCCGACGTACTGCACAGGTAACGCAGTACCCTCTTCGCAGCATCCCAGTGCACCTTTCGGTGCCTACCGGGAGCCACGTAGCGAGCCAGAAGGCTGAGAGGGTACGCGAGGTCAGGTCGTGTGCAAGTCATCAGGTACATGAGGCAACCCACAAGCTCTGGGTACGGACCACTCGGCTCTACGGACTCGTCCGAAGGTGGAGCTGAGAGCGAGTGGCTGGTAGACAGAGGAGTGAGCTGTGGCGAGGAGTACTGGAAGCCGAAGCGCTGAAGGACCCGGTGCACCATGTGTGACTGAGTCAGTGTGATGGTGCACCGTGCTCTGTCCCGGGTGATCTGCAGGCCAAGATAGCTGCGCAGTTCACCCAGGTCAGTGCAGGTATGTCTCTTCTGCAGCTCGGACTTCACAAGGGTCAGTGCCTCAGTGTCAGCCGTGGCAAAGACGAGGTCGTCGACGTACACTAGGACGTAGAACGGCGGCAGCGAGGTGTCGGTGCGTAGAAACAGCGACGGGTCTGCTGTGGAAGGAGCAAACCCAAGAGCCGCAAGTGTAATCCTGAGTGTGTCGTGCCACTCGAGTGGCACCTGGCGGAGACTGTAGACTGGCCGGTGGAGGCTCCACTGAGTACCTGCAGGAAACGTCCCAGTGAAACCAGGTGGTCGGCGCAGCCAGATCTCCTCGTGCAGGCTGCCCTGCAGGAAGGCTGTACTGAAGTCCAGGGAGTGTAACTCGTAGTCACGCTGAGCAGCTACGTGCAGCAACACCTGAAGAGTAGTCATCTTTGGGGTGGGGGAGAAGGTCTGGAAGTAGTCAACTCCCTGTCGCTGGCTGAAGCCTTTAGCAACGTAACGCGCCTTGAAGGCAGGCGGAGAACCCGGCGGCCGCTTCACCATGAAAATCCACATGCCATCGACTATGTTTGCCCCAGGTGGGGGAACCTCGTCGACGTAGGTGCCTGTGGACTTCCAGGATGCCATCTCGGCATCCAAAGCTGCCTGCCACTGAGAGGAGTAAGGACCCGTAATCGCCTCTGCGTAAGAGCGCGGGGTCGGGATGTCTGGAGCATCCGGGTCTCCCTCAGGGGCAAGCAGCAAGGAAGCGAAACAAGGTACAGCAGCTGCAAGACACTCAAAGTCCTCCTGCCTGTCCTCAAGGACGTACGTGCCAAGAGCACACTCACCCCCGACGGACGGAGGACTAGCAGGCACAGACTCAGCAACTAGAGCAAAGGCGTAGTCGAGACGGCAGGCAGCTGCAAAGTCAAGCAGCTCACCAACGAGAGCAGAAGCAGCAGCAGACTCAAAGGACGGGTCAGTGACAGCAGTGGCAAGGAGACGAGCGACAGTGGGACTAGCAGCACGCGTTCGGTCAGACTCAGGGTCAGGGACCTTAGGAAGAGAGGAATCAGGAGGAGCAGGCAGAGGAACACGCAGTGGAACAGAGGAAGGACAGAGTGCCATAGTGTGCGTGCCTGGGACAGGAGGAGGACGCGAACGAGGAGCGCGACGAGCAATGCGAACAGGCGAGACAGGACGAGACGCAGGCTGAGGACGCTCTGTAAGACCTCCAGACTGCTCAGTGTAAGGAGAGGGAACAGGCAGTGGGGAGGCTGGCTGTAACGGCGGCTGCGACTGGTCAGGTGGTGGACACAGGAAGGGAGGAGGAAAACCAGTAGAAGACGGGACACCAAGAACCTGCTGAAGTAGGCGAACAAAAAACGGGCGCGGCCGCACAGTGCCTCCAGCACCTCCAGCTCTAGGGTCAACAGCTCCAGCTCCTGCAGCTCCAGCGCCTCCTGCGCCAGCTACACTAGCTCCAGCGCCTCCGGCGCCAGCTGCTCCAGGCTCCGTAGGGTCTCCAGCTCCAGTAGTAACAACAGCACCTCCAGCTCCAGTGTCTCCAGGCTCGCCAGCTCCAGGAGCTCCACTTCGATGGTGTGTGCGCTGAACAAGCCACTCACGCAGCTGCTGCGAGGACAGACGCGGTGAAGCACCAGCAGGACCTCCTGACGAAGCAGCACCCCGAGGCTCAGCACCCCCAGACTCCGCACCCTCCGACTCAGCACCCCCAGGCTCAACACCCTCAGGCTCAGCACCCCCAGACCCAGCACCCTCAGATCCCGCACCCCCCGGCTCCGCACCCCCAGACGCAGCACCCCCAGATGCAGCACCCCCAGACGCAGCACCTGGAGCAGCACCCGAGACGACAGCTACCTGAACAGGCGCAGTACCATGGAGAGGGTCTACCTGAGACACTCCCGAGGGAGCAGGACCCTGGGGCAGGAGGGGGTCTACCGGAGGTGGACTGGGAGCAAGGAAGAGCGGCGGGGGCGGGGGAGGGGCAGAGTGGTAG
The DNA here is from genome assembly GCA_947471745.1 of Closterium sp. Naga37s-1. Taxonomy (NCBI): domain Eukaryota; kingdom Viridiplantae; phylum Streptophyta; class Zygnematophyceae; order Desmidiales; family Closteriaceae; genus Closterium; species Closterium sp. Naga37s-1. The sequence goes on along the minus strand of CANJKZ010000170.1, from coordinate 2,240,312 downwards.
GGGAAGAGATGGTAGTAGGGAACCGACTCGTCGAACGTGACATCCTAAGACGGGAGGACACGGCGCGAGGTGGGGTGGTAAAACTGCCAGCCAGGCGCGTCAGGGACAAAGCCAAGGAAGACGCAGGGAATGGCACGGGCGGAGAGCTTGTCCGCGGACGTATCACGAACAAAGGCACGAGAACCCCAGACCCAGAACATCGACGCATCGCCAACCTTCCCCGTCCAACGCAGTGTGGGCGAGGTCTCCGGCAAGGAGACACGGGGCCAAAGGTTGAGCTGATGCGCAGCGTACCGGACCGCAAACGGCCACAGAAAATGGGGAGCGGCCGCATGGATCATGGAGGTACGAGCGACCTCCATGACTACTCCAATGCGGCGCTCAGCAATCCCATTTTTCTGAGGGGAGTCCGGAAGCGTGAACGACTGGGTGATGCCCTTCCCACGACAAAAGTACCGCGTGTAGTCGTCAACTACCAGCAGAAAGTTGCGCTCGCGGCCCTGTCCACTGACGCGGGCTGGGCCCCACACGTCCATGTGGAGGGTCTGTAGGGGAGCAGTCGTCGGGGGAAACGAGGAGGAGTGAGGAGCGGCGCGCTGCCGTCCCTCGACGCAAGGAAGTTAGGGCGGGGCAGGCGAGGGCGGTAAGGGAGGCAGATACCTGGGGAGTCCAGAGACAAGGGGACGGGAGTGCATGCCACGAAGGCGTGGCAGGGAGGGGTGACCCAGGCGGTGGTGCCAAAGAAGAGTCTGGTGCGACAGGAGGCGACACAAGCAAGAGGCGGCTACCTGACCTGACGCGGACACCTGAGCAGACGCAGCGACCTGAGGAGGCTCGGTAGCCAGCGTGTACAGACTCGACCCTGGCCGACGAGTGAACGTAGCCAGGTGACGCCCCGTCCGTGTGCACGTGCAGATCGACACACACTGACCCCCAGGAGTGGTGGTAGTGACCATCGCATCCTGAAGGGCAGCGGTACTCACCAAGTTCGTAGAGAACGAGGGGAGGTGAAGACCTGACAGTGAGCCGGACGGAACCGCCGGACACGGGAGGACAGTCGAGGAACGGGGAACGACCGGGCCCCCAGAGGGGTCAGCCAGTCTGACCGGAACAGGTGCAGGGAGAGGAGTGAGAGTGGTGCTGTCACGAAAGAAACAGCGCGAGGCACCGGAGTCCAACGTGAAAGTGTGCAAGGCCTCAGCAGGCGCAGTACCAGGTGGAGTACCAGACGCACTAGCACCTAGAGCAGCAGCCGCTATACTTGGGTCAGGTGGCACACACCAGTAACAGTCACCCTCAGCAGTAAAAGACAAAGCATACATGGCAGAGATAATAACATCATAGTCTAGGTCAAAGATAGGAACTCTTGACTGAAGCAACTGCGCCCAGCGAGGGCGCTCAACGTCGTCACCAAACTCAGTACGCCAGGCGTCGTCAAGGCGGGCAAAGCAGCGGCGTTCAGTGTGATACCTCCCGCATGTCTGGCCCGCACGGACACCCATGCGAATGACATACGGGCAGGTCTCACTACCCTCACCCGTCCCACGCTGAACCAACCACTCACGGAGCTGCTGGGGCGTCTGGGTCTCGCTCCGATGCTGCTGCTGCTGGCCCCGACCACCACCAGGGCCTGCACGCCGAAGTCCACTGCCGCCACTCCCTCCGCTGCCTCCACCGCCGCCACCAGAGCCTCCACCGCCGCCACCAGTCCCACCGCCGCCACCACCTCCTCCGCCTCCACCTCCTCTACCGCTGCCCCCACTACCGCTCCCACTGCCACCTCCACCACCACCGCTGCCTCCTCCACTACCCCGGCCACCCTTGCCCTTGCTGTTGCGGCGCTTCGCACTAGTCGAAGCAGCACCGACGTCCTCAGGAACAGAGACGTCTGCAGCAGCAGCAGAGGCGAAGGAGGGTTAAAGGGGGGAGGGGGAGCACCCCTCAAAGAAGGGCGAGCGCGGAGTGCCACGAGCAGCACCTACAGCAACTGCACTAGTCTCAGCTGCGAGGAGATGCTGCTCGAGGAGGTCAACAGTGAGGGAGGTGGGGTCGAGGGTGAGGAAGTGGTCCCTGACAGAGCGAAGGGAGTCAGGGAGGCGAGTGACTATGAAGTAGAGGGTGATGAACATGGGGGGCTGGTTCGTGGGAAGGAACTCAGCAGGGACGGTAGCGCGGTAGCGAGCGTCGCTAGTGCGCAAGTGGGTAACCAGGTCTGCTACTGTGGCAAAAGCCGACAGCTCAGGGAACAAGTAGGGCAGTAGCAGCCTGCCAATAGCAGCAGTGGTAGGGGAGGAGTAGCGAGCAACAACATCGTCGTACAGGGCCTGTGCTGTCTTGTGCTCTCCAAAGTGAGCACATTCGGTCGCAGGCAGGTGGTTGGGAATGGCCAAGCGGGCAGTAGCGTCACGAGACAGCCACTGGGAACGAGTCGAAACGTCAGCTGTGGCGGGAGGGGCTGGAGCGGCACCGGACACGTGGTCAAACAGTGAGACACTGTCCTTACGATCGCTCAGTAGGTACAGTTGCAGATCGTCGTGCCACGTGTCAAATGCTACAGGCCTGCCCTCTGGGTCGAACGCAAGTACTCTAAGCGAAGCCATAGTGGCGCAGGGCTCAGGATCAGCAGTAGCAGTAGCTAAGGGGCGGAGCCGAGGGGCCTAGGGGCCGAGGGGCCAAACAAGAGGGCCGAGGGGCCTAGGGGGCCGAGAGGCCTAGGGGGCCGAGGGGCCAAACAAGAGGGCCGAGGGGCCAAACACGAGGGCCGAGGAGGCCGAGCCTAGTAGCCGAGGCTAGGGGCCGAGGGGCCAAGAGGCGGGGCCGAGGGGCCAAGCAAGGGGCCGGGCGCTGGGCAGGTACGGGGCCGAGGGGCTTAGGGGGCCGAGGGGCCAAACAAGGGGAGGGGCCGAGGAGGCCGAGCCTAGGGGCCGAGGGGCCAAACAACGGGCCGGGCGCGGGCTAGGTACGGGGCCGGGCGCGGGCTAGGTACGGGGCCAAGCGCGGGCTGGGTACGGGGCCGAGGGGCCAAACAAGACGGCCGAGGAGGCCGTGCCTAGGGGCCGAGGGGCCAAACAAGGGGCCGGGCGCGGGCTAGGTACGGGGCCGGGCGCGGGCTAGGTACGGGGCCAAGCGCGGGCTAGGTACGGGGCCGAGGGGCCTAGGGGGCCGAGGGGCCTAGGGGGCCGAGGGGCCAAACAAGAGGGTCGAGGAGGCCGAACCTAGGAGCCGAGGCTAGGGGCCGAGGGGCCGAGAGGCGGGGCCTAGGGGCCAAACAAGGGGCCGGGCGCGGGCAAGGTACGGGGCCGGGCGCGGGCTAGGTACTGGGCCGGGCGCTGGGCAGGTACGGGGCCGGGCGCTGGGCTCTGAACTGGGGCCGAGGGGCCTAGGGGGGGCCGAGGGGCCAAACACTAGGGCCGAGGAGGCCGAGCCTAGGGCTCGAGGCTAGGGGCCGAGGGGCCAAACAAGGAATGGGGCCGAGGGGCCAAACAAGGTACGGGGCCTGGCGCTGGGCAGGTACGGGGCCGAGCGCGGGCTGGGTACTGGGCCGGGCGCGGGCTGGGTACGGGGCCTGGCGCGGGCGAGGTACAGGGCCGAGCGTGGGTGTTAACGGGGCGCGGGCGCGGGTGTCGACAGGGCGCAGGCTAGGTACGGGGCCGGGTCGCGGGCTAGGCGTAAGACGGGGCCGGGCGCGGGCTAGGTACGGGCCGGGCGAGGGCGAGAGAAGGGGCCGGGCGCGGGTGTCGACGGGGCGCGGGCTAGGTACGGGCCGGGCGCGGGTGTCGACGGGGTGCGGGCTAGGTACGGGCCGGGCGCGGGTGTTGACGGGGCGCGGGCTAGGTACGGGCCGGGCGCGGGTGTCAACAGGGCGATCGCGGGCTAGGTACGGGCCGGTTGCGGGCGTCGACTAGGCGCGGACTAGGTGCGGAGCCGAGCGCGGGTGTCGACGGGGCGATCGCGGGCTAGGTACGAGCCGGGCGCAGGCATGAGACAGGGCCGAGCGCAGGCTAGGTACGGGCCTATCGCGGGCGAGGTACGGGCCAGGCGCGGGCAAGAGACTGGGCCGGGCGCGGGCTAGGTACGGGCCTATCACGGGCGAGGTACGGGCGGGGCGCTGGGCTAGGAACGAGGTAGCAGGTGGTGAGCCCAAAGGTAACCTACTCTTATACCATGTTAGATAATAACTAGAATGAGTGCATTAGGTGGGAAGGGGGGAGTACAAGTAGAATGTCGAGAGAGATTCTGTACCCCCTAAGGCTAAACCCACTACAGCCTAGAGAAGTTTAAACACATATGTTTGACAGCTAGTCCTACTGTCACTCGTCTCCTCGCCACTGTTGTCACTGACCCTTCTTTTGAGTCCGCTGTCACTGACCCTTCTTTTGAGTCCGCTGTTGCCTTAGTCACTGAGCTCGTTGACTTTGCTGCTACCCGACGTCTCGACTACTTCGAGAGTCTTGTTACTGAGTCTGAGTCTGACTGTCCTCCGTCCGTGGGGGGTGAGCTCGCCCTTGCCAATGACGTCCTCGAGGACAGGCGGTTTGAGCTTGAGTGTCTCGCGGCCGCTTTACATTGTTTCGCGACCATGCTACTTTGCCCTGAGGGAGACCCGGATGCACTTGACATCCCTACCCCGCGCTCTTACGCAGAGGAGATCACGGGTGAGTACTCCTCTCAGTGGCAGACAGCCATGGACGCAGATATGGCTTCCTGGAAGTCCACAGGCACCTACGTTGACGAGGTTCCCGCTCCTTGGGCGAACATTGTCAATGGCATGTGGATTCTCAGAGTGAAGCGGCCGCCGGGTTCTCTGCCTGCCTTCAAGGCGCGTTACGTTGCTCGAGGCTTCAGTCAGCGATAGGGGGTCAACTTCTTCCAGACCCTTTTCCCCACCCTGAAGATGAAGTTGCTGCACGGAATGACTACGAGCTGCACTCCCTCGGCTTCTCCGCAGCTTTCTTGCAGGGCGACCTTCACGAGGAGATCTGGCTACGCCGCCCACCTGGCTTCACTGGGTCGTTTCCCGAGGGTACCCAGTGGAGCCTTCGGCGGCCACTCTACGGTCTTTTGTCAAACATATATGCTTAGTTATATCTAGGCTTAGTTCATGTGTTTACATTTGTCTAGGCTATAGTGGGTTTAGCCTTAGGGGGTACAGAATTCTCTCGACATTCTAGTGTGTGCCGCCTGACCCAGGTATAGCCGCTGCTGCTCTAGGTGCTAGTGCGTCTGGTACTCCCCCTGGTACTGCGCCTGCTGAGGCCCTGCACTCCTTCACGTTAGACTCTGACGCCTCGCGCTATTTCTTTCGTGACAGCACCACTCTCACTCCTCTTCCTGCACCTGTTCCGGTCCGACTGGCTGATCCCTCTGGTGGCCCGGTCGTTGCCAGTTCCTCCACTGTCCTCCCGTGTCCGGCGGTTCCATCCGGCTCTCTGTCAGGTCTTCACCTCCCCTCGTTCTCTACAAACTTGGTGAGTACCGCTACCCTTCAGGATGCGATGGTCACTACCACCACTCCTGGGGGTCAGCGTGTGTCGATCTGCACGTGCACGCGGACGGGACGTCACCCGGCTACCGAGCCTCCTCAGGTCGCTGCGTCTGCTCAGGTGTCCGCGTCAGGTCAGGTAGCCGCCTCTTGCTCGTGTCGCCTCCTGTCGCACCAGACTCTTCTTTGGCACCACCGCCTGGGTCACCCCTCCCTGCCACGCCTTCGTGGCATGCACTCCCGTCTCCTTGTCTCTGGTCTCCCCAGGTCTCTGCCTCCCCTGCCGCCCTCGCCTGCCCCGCCCTGTCTTCCTTGCGTCGAGGGACGGCAACGCGCCGCTCCTCACTCCTCCTCGTTTCCCCCGATGACTGCTCCCCTGCAGACCCTCCACATGGACGTGTGGGGCCCAGCCCGCGTCAGTGGACAGGGCCGGGAGCGCTACTTTCTGCTGGTAGTTGACGACTACACGCGATACACCACAGTCTTCCCGTTGCGCAGCAAGGGTGAAGTCTCTACTGTCTTGATCCCTTGGATCCGCACAGTCCGTCTCCAGCTGCGAGAGCGTTTCGGCCAGGACCTTCCTGTCCTGCGTCTGCACTCTGACAAAGGTGGTGAGTTCTCCTCCGACCTCTTGCGGGACTTTTGTCGTGGGAAGGGCATCACCCAGTCGTTCATGCTTCCGGACTCCCCTCAGCAAAATGGGATTGCTGAGCGCCGCATTGGCTTAGTCATGGAGGTCGCTCGTACCTCCATGATTCATGCGGCCGCTCCCCATTTTCTGTGGCCGTTTGCGGTCCGGTACGCTGCGCATTAGCTCAACCTTTGGCCCCGTGTCTCCTTGCCAGAGACCTCGCCCACACTGCGTTGGACCGGGAAGGTTGGCGATGCGTCGGTGTTCCGGGTCTGGGGTTCTCGTGCCTTTGTTCGCGATACGTCCGCGGACCAGCTCTCCGCCCGCGCTATTCCCTGCGTCTTCCTTGGCTTTGTCCCTGATGCGCCTGGCTGGCAGTTTTACCACCCCACCTCGTGCCGTGTCCTCCCTTCTCAGGACGTCACGTTCGACAAGTCGGTTCCCTTCTACCGTCTCTTCCCCTACCGCTCTGCCCCTTCCCCGCCCTCGCCGCTCTTCCTTGCTCCCGGTCCGCCTCCGGTAGACCCCCTCCCGCCCCAGGGTCCTGCTCCCTCAGGAGTGTCTCAGGTAGACCCTTTCCCTGGTATTGCGCCTGTTCAGGTAGCTGTCGTCTCAGGTGCTGCTCCAGGTGCTGCGTCTGGGGGTGCTGCGTCTGGGGGTGCGGAGCCGGGGGGTGCGGGATCTGAGGGTGCTGGGTCTGGGGGTGCTGAGCCTGCGGGTGTTGAGCCTGGGGGTGCTGAGTCGGAGGGTGCGGAGCCTGAGGGTGCTGAGTCGGAGGGTGCGGAGTCTGGGGGTGCTGAGCCTCGGGGTGCTGCTTCGTCTGGAGGTCCTGCTGGTGCTTCACCGCGACTGTCCTCGCAGCAGGTGCGTGAGTGGCTTGTTCAGCGAGCACACCGTCGGAGTGGGGCTCTCGGAGCTGGCGAGCCTAGAGACACTCGGGCTGGAGGTGCTGCTGTTACTACTGGAGCTGGAGACCCTACGGAGCCTGGAGCCGCTGGCGCCGGAGGCACTGGAGCTGGTGTAGCTGGAGTTGGAGGCCCTGGCGCAGGAGGCGCTGGAGGTGCAGGAGCTGGAGCTGTTGACCCTGGTGCTGGAGGCACTGTGCGGCCGCGCCCGTACTTTGTTCCCCTACTTCAGCAGGTTCTTGGTGTCACGTCTTCTACTGGTCTTCCTCCTCCCTTCCTGTGTCCACCGCCTGACCAGTCGCAGCCGCCGTTACAGCCAGCCTCCCCACTGCCTGTTCCCTCTCCTTACACTGAGCAGTCCGGAGGTCTTACAGAGCGTCGTGAGCCTGCGTCTCGTACTGTCTCGCCTGTTCGCACTGCTCGTCGTGCTCCTCGTCCGCGTCCTCCTCCTGTCCCAGGCACACACACCATGGCACTCCGTCCTTCCTCTGTTCCACTCCGTGTTCCTCTACCTACTCCTCCTGAGTCCTCTCTTCCTTCGGTCCCTGACCCTGAGTCTGACCGAGCGCGTGCTGCCAGTCCCACTGTCGCTCGTCTCCTTGCCACTGCTGTCACTGACCCGTCCTTTGAGTCTGCTGCTGCTTCTGCTCTCGTTGCTGAGCTACTTGACTTTGCTGCTGCCTGCCGTCTCGACTACGCCTCTGCTCTAGTTGCTGAGTCTGTGCCTGCCAGTCCTCCGTCCGTCGGGGGTGAGTGTGCTCTTGGCACTGACGTCCTTGAGGACAGGCAGGAGGACTTTGAGTGTCTTGCAACTGCTGTACCTCGTTTCGCCTCCTTGCTGCTTGCCCCTGAGGGAGACCCGGATGCTCCTGACATCCCGACCCCGCGCTCTTACGCAGAGGCGATTACGGGTCCTTACTCCTCTCAGTGGCAGGCAGCAATGGATGCCGAGATAGCATCCTGGAAGTCCACAGGCACTTACGTCGACGAGGTTCCCCCACCTGGGGTGAACATAGTCGATGGCATGTGGATCATCAGGGTGAAGCGGCCGCCGAGTTCTCCGCCTGCCTTCAAGGCGCGCTACGTTGCTCGAGGTTTCGGTCAGCGACAGGGAGTTGACTACTTCCAGACCTTCTCCCCCACCCCGAAGATGACTACTCTTCAGGTGTTGCTGCACGTAGCTGCTCAGCGTGACTACGAGTTACACTCCCTGGACTTCAGTACTGCTTTCCTGCAGGGCAGCCTGCACGAGGAGATCTGGCTGCGCCGACCACCTGGTTTCACTGGGTCTTTTCCTACAGGTACCCTGTGGAGCCTCCGCCGGCCAGTCTACGGTCTCCGCTAGGCGCCTCGCGAGTGGCACGACGCACTCAGGACTACACTTGCGGCTCTTGGGTTTGTTCCTTCTACAGCAGACCCGTCGCTGTTTCTACGCACTGACACCTCGCTGCCACCCTTCTACGTCCTAGTGTACGTCGACGACCTCGTCTTTGCCACGGCTGACACTGAGGCACTGGCCCTAGTGAAGTCCGAGCTGCAGAAAAGACATACCTCCACTGACCTGGGTGAACTGCGCAGCTACCTTGGCCTGCAGATCACCCGGGACAGAGCACAGCGCACCATCACACTGACTCAGTCATACATGGTGCACCAGGTCCTTCAGCGCTTCGGCTTCCAGTACTCCTCGCCACAGCTCACTCCTCTGTCTACCAGCCACTCGCTCTCGGCTCCACCTTCGGACGAGTCCATAGAGCCGAGTGGTCCGTACCCAGAGCTTGTGGGTTGCCTCATGTACCTGATGACTTGCACTCGACCTGACCTCGCGTACCCTCTCAGCCTTCTGGCTCGCTACGTGGCTCCCGGTAGGCACCGAAAGGTGCACTGGGATGCTGCGAAGAGGGTACTGCGTTACCTGTGCAGTACGTTGGGCATGGGGCTTGTTCTTGGAGGACGGGGTCCAGTTGTCCTCTTCACGCAGACGCCTCCTGGGTTGACGACTCAGCTACGCCGCGGTCGTCGCAGGGTTACACCTTCAGCCTTGGGTCCGGCTCAGTTTCTTGGCGGTCTACCCGCTCGTCTTCAGTTCTCAGCTCCAGCTGTGAGGCTGAGATCTACGCCGGAGCCATGGCTGCTCAGGAGCTACGCTGGCTCACCTACTTGCTGACCGACTTGGGAGAGCAGCCTCGTTCGCCTCCAGTCCTGTACGTAGACAACAAGGCCATGATAGCCTTGTGTCAGGAGCACAGACTGGAGCAGAGAACGAAGCACATCGCTCTGCGATACTTCCTTGCTCGAGAGTTGCTGCAGCGTGGTCAGCTTCGTCTAGCGTACGTGGCCACTCGGGCCAACACTGCTGATGTCTTCACCAAGGCACTTCCGTCTGGTGACCATCAGCGCTTTGTTACTGTGTTAGGCCTTGTGCCTACTTTGCCTCACTTACTTACTGCCTGACTCTGCCTGTACTGTGATCTATCTATCTGCATGCTTGCACTTGTTAGGGTATGATCACTGTATTGTTTGTTCTCTTTATATAACTCTGCATGTGAACTGGCCTTGTGGCCCTTTGCTTGTGCTCGGACAGTGTGGTGACTTTGTGATCCACCCTGAGCTTGCTTTGCTTTTCTTGACTGGTCTTGTGACCATTACTTGTTCTGGCTTTCCCCCACTTCGCCAATGGGGGTGTGTCAAACATATATGCTTAGTTATATCTAGGCTTAGTTCATGTGTTTACATTTGTCTAGGCTATAGTGGGTTTAGCCTTAGGGGGTACAGAATTCTCTCGACATTCTACTTGTACCCTTCCTTGCTTCCTAGTCATCCCATTCTCGCCTAAGATTCTAACATCTTTGCCAGGCACCCCACGAGTGGCACGACACACTGAGGATGACACTTGCGGCTCTTGGGTTTTCTCCTTTGACTGCTGACCCCTCGCTGTTTCTGCGCACCGACCCTGCTCTGCCGCCGTTCTACATCCTCGTGTACGTTGACGACTTGGTCTTTGCCACTGCTGACACTGAGGCACTGGCCCTTGTGAAGTCGGAGCTGCAGAAGAGACACACGTGCACTGACCTGGGTGAGCTGCGCAGCTATCTTGGCTTATAGATCACCTGGGACACAGCACGGCGCACCATCATTCTGACTTAACCAGACATGGTGCAGCAGGTCCTTCAGCGCTTCAGCTTCGAGTTCTCCTCGCCAGAGTCCACTCCTCTGCCCACAGGCCATTTGCTCTCAGCTCCACCTTTGAATGAGTCCGTAGAGCCGAATGGTCAATATCCAGAGCTTGTGGGCTGCCTCATGTACTTGATGACGTGCACTTGACCTGACTTCGTGTACCCTCTCAGGATCCTGGCGCGCTACGTTGCGTCCGGAAGATACCAACCAGAGCACTGGCGGGCTGCTAGGAGGGTACTGCGTTACTTGTGCAGTACATCGGGCATGGGGCTCGTGCTTGGAGGACGGGGTTCAATGGTACTCACAGGATACTCCGACGCTTCTTGGGCCGACGACCAGGCGACTCAGCAGTCATCCCAGGGTTACTCTTTCAGTCTCGGCTCTTGTTCAGTGTCTTGGAGGTCCACTCGTTCGTCTTCTATGCTTGGTTCCAGCTGTGAAGCCAAGATCTATGCTGGGGCCATGGCTGGACAGGAGTTACGCTGGCTGACCTACCTGCTGACCGACTTGGGTGAGCGGCCTCGTTCTCCTCCAGTCCTGTAAGTCGACAACAAGGCCATGATTGCCTTATGTCAGGAGCAGAGACTGGAGCACAGAACGAAGTACATTGCTCTTCGTTAATTTCTTGCTCAAGAGGTGCAGCTGCGTGGTCAGCTGCTCCTTGCTTACGTGGCCTTTCGGGCCAACACTGCTGATTTCTTCACCAAGGGCCTTGGGTCCGGTGATCATCAGCGTTTCCGCACTGCTCTAGGCCTTGTGCATACTTTGCCTCACCTGCTGGTTGCTTGACTTGTTTGTACTGTGATCTATATATATACCTGCATGCTTGCTCTTGCTAGGTTGTGATAACTGTACGGCTTGTGCTTTTATAGCTCTGCATGTGAACTGCCCTTGTGGCCGCTTGCTTGTGCTTAGACTTCGTGGTGATTTTGAGATCCACCCCGAGCTTTAGTTTGTTTTGTTTTCTTTCTTGTTTGGTCTTGTGACCGTCCGTTGTGTTTGCTGTACCCCACTTTGCCTATGGGGGTGTTTCAAATTGCATTTGTATGTCTCAAGGCTGTAGTGGGGCATACTCTAAGGGGTACATCCCTTTAGGTCAATCCTAGTACTTGTACTCATGCTTGCTCACTAGTCAACCATTCTTGCCCGTTATTTCTTACAAACTGCATAGGATGTACAATGTCACAAACGCGTGTCGCCCTAATGCGGTTTTTACTATATTTTACATTGGTTAGCGTATATTGCGCTAGTGTCGCGGACGAGTTGGACGAGGCCTCCTCACGTCCAAGAAATCGCACGCGGGTCGAAATGTCAGGCATTTGCCCGACCGGACCGCATGCATTTGGACGCACGACGAGGTGACGGATTTGAGCGGGAAAAGAAACCGCCACATTCGGGCAACCCCAAAAGGGGTTTCCACGCCCCGTTTCTTGCATGCGTGCCCGGCGAACCCACTCCCCTTCTTGACCCTTCTTTCCTGCAACCATTCCCAGATCTATTCTTCTCCACCTTCTGTCAATTTCATTTCACCTTCTTTCTTCTCGTACCCTAAGTGAGGGGCATCAAAGTAAGCAGAGCAAACAAATGGTCACAAGACCAATCAAGAGAAGCAACAAGGCAAAGCTCAGGGTGGATCACAACGTCACCACACAGTCTGAGCACAAGCAAGTGGCCACAAGGCCAGTTCAGGAGTTCAAAAGTATATATAAACACAAGGCCAAACAAGAGGCAAGGCTACAGTAACCGAGGGCCAACGTTAGAAAGGCCTAGCTGCAGACAGAACCCATGGTGGTCACTAGGCAGAAGAGCCTTGGTGAAGATGTCTGCAGTGTTGGCCTCTGACTCCACGAAGTCCAAGCGTGCCTGGCCGTGTCGCTGCAACTCTCGTAGGAGAAATTACCTGACGTTGATGTGATTCACTCTGCTCTCCAGTTGAGGCTCTTGACACATGAGGATCATGGCCTTGTTGTCAGTGATCAAGGTCGGTACAGAGCTCGTCCGCTCACCAAGGTTGGTGAGCAAGAAAGTCAACCAACGAAGCTCCTGCGCAGCCATGGCCGAGTAGACCGCTAAGTCTCCACGTTGTCGACGTAGGAAGAGTCGCAGTGAGCGGTCAGCACAACTGGTTGTGTCCCTCCAAGAACAAGCCCCATGCCTGATGTAGTTGCTACGTACTTTGTCACCCTCACATTAGCTGTCTAGTGAATAGAACGGTGTCTCCCAATCGCAAAAAAGTGAGGACGCTGAGGGGAAAGGTGAGGTCCGGACGAGTACAAGTCATCAGGTACATGAGGCAGCCCACAAGCTCTGCGTAAGGACCACTAGACTCAATGGGCTCTTTGGGAAAAGGGCCCGTGACTCTGTGGTCAACGGCAAGAGGAGTGGGCTGTGTGGTGGAGAACTGAAACCCGAACCGCCGAAGGACCTGCTCCACCATGTGTGACTGAGTCAAAGTGATGGTGCGAGCGACTCTGTCCCTAGTGGTCTGCAAGCCAAGGTAGCGGCGCGGCTCACCAAGGTCAGTATACGTGTGTCTCTTCTGCAGCTCGGATCTCACCTCAGCCAGAGCGACCCTGTCTGCTATAGCGAAAACCTTGTCCGCTGTAGTGAAGACCAAGTCATCGATGTACACAAGAACGAAGAAAGGTGTGGGCCCAGAATGAACGAACAGCAACAGGTCGGCGGACGAAGGTCGAAACCCGAGGGCAGCAAGAGTGGTGCGCAGAATGTCGTGCCACTCACGGGGTGCCTGGCGGAGACCGTAAACTGGTCGCCTCAGGCTCCACTGGGTCCTAGGCAGGAAAGTGCCAGCGAAGCCGGGAGGACGGCGCAGCCAGATCTCCTCGTGCAGGCTGCCCTGGAGAAAGGTGGTGGAGAAGTCGAGGGAGTGCAACTCGTAGTCTTGCTGTGCCGCAATGTGGAGTAACACCCAAAGAGTAGTCATCTTTGGGGTCGGTGCGAAGGTCTGAAAGAAGTCAACTCCCTCGCGCTGACTGAAGCCTCTAGCCACGTAGCGCGCTTTGAAGACAGGCGGTGAACCACGCGGCTGCTTCACCTTGAAGAGCCACATGCCATCGACTAAGTTCGCCCCATGTGGGGGAACTGCATCGACGTAAGTGCCTGTGGATCTCCCAAGACGACATCTATGAGTCCATGGCTGCTATCCACTGAGAGGCCCACTGCCCTGACACTGCCTCACGGTACGTGCGAGGAGTCGGTATGTCGGGGGCGTCGGGGTCTCCCTCAGGGGCTAACAAAATGGCACATAGATGGGGAGAAGGGGCTGCCAAGAACTCCAGCTCAAACTGCCTGTCCTCTAGGACTTCACACACTCACCCCTGACAGACAGAGTGTTAGAGACTAAGGACGGAGTCTATGAAGATTGGGGGCCGAAATATCTCAAAATCGTTGGACTATATTTCTGGACAGAATTGTCGACTTCACAAGAAACGCTCTCGACAGAAGGTCCCCCGTTGGAATGTTCTCAAACTTGATTATCATGTTGCCCTTACCTGTGGCTATCTTTTCCAATTTGAATCGTATCAAAACATGGAGTATAACTCGAGTTATGAATTTCGGCGCACTAGGGGGTATGCTGCCATAGAAACTTAACTCAATCACAAATTATCTCACAAGTTCACACAACAAAGTTAGAGTAGCAAGAACCAGGTAGAAGGGGATGAAGAGGACGAGAGGGAAGGTCCCAAGAGAGTCCCTAACCAAGGAAACCCCATACCACACAATCCCCCCCTCTATAGGCACCCCAACTTTGACATTTGTCACTTTCTCAATTCATGCCATCCACCTCACCCAACTTGGCCACACTTGCCAACCTGGTTTGGCTTCTCCCAAGCACTTGGCATCATCTACAGTGATGGTGACGAATTTCCCAACCCCCAAAAGTCTGTACCCCATATTGAGTCAACCCGCAAATTCCCATAGTCGCTGCATCACAATGAAAAAACTTCGAACGGTCATAAATTTCTTGTTCTTGCTTCGATCGCGATGATTCTTGGTTTGTCGGAAAGCTCTTGAGCAGAGAAGTCACTTCAGATATCTGACCAAGCCAAATAACATTCACACACACACTCAGAAAATCCAAACAACACCAAACACAGATTCTTGCACACACCACGCATGCAACGCACGAACATATGATGGGAGGCAGACAGACGTGGATGCAAATGATAGCATCACATAACAAACTCCCCCTCTGGCTGCCTACCATCATCACACATGCCATAGCTCAAGCATGAACCATCAATGCACACTCATTCCAGCAAGCTTCATCCCCTTCCAATGCTCATTTTCAGCCAAGCGCTTGGTGAGAATGTCTGCCCCTGCTGCTGGGTCTTCACTATCTCCAACCGCACTTCCTTGTCCAGGAGCCTCCTCACCCAGTGGCACTTGGGCCTGATATGCTTTGTCAACCCATGAAGACATGCATTTTTGGCCAGCTTCACAGCTGACTCATTGTCACAGAACATCATAGTCGGCTCCCTCTGACAAACACCAATCTCCTAACAAACCCCTCAGCCACGCCACCTCCGTCACCCCATGATGAAGGGCCATGTTCCCGGTCTCACATGAGGACAGCCCCACCTTGTTCTGCTTCTTGCTGCGCCAGCTCACTGCACCACCTCCAAACAGGCACGCATAGCCTCCAATGCTGGTGCCATCCGCCTTCACAGAGTTGAAGCTAGCGTCGGTGTAGCAAGTCAAGAGCATCTCCCACTTGCCCAAATCAGCAGCATCCCGTTGCTGCCTTTGCCTCACAGCACTATACTCCAAACCCACAGATGATGTAGCACTCACATAGCGGACCAACCTCTTGGCCGATTCCAGCTGTTCATGACTGGGGCGTGAAACCACACTGGCAAGCCTAGATGTAGGAAAGGCAATGTCAGGCCGCGTGTGGTTAGCCGCATAGTTGAGTGCCCCCACCATGGAATGAAACAGCTTCCTGTCACTCTCACCCACCACCTCCTCATCAGCACAGGGCTCCACTGTGAACCCCGAAGGTAGTGGGGTTGCTGGCTTTCCTCCATCTCGCAGCCCATACTTCTCCGCCAGCCCCTCACAGTACTTCCTCTAGTGCAACCTCAACACTCCCTTGTCAAGGTCCCTCTCCACATGCATCCCAAGGTAATACTTCACATCTCCCATCTTCGAGCACTTGAACTGCATCTCCAACATCTCCACACGCTCAATCATTGCAGACGACTCAGAGAAGAGAAGGATGTCATCCACATACACCAGGAGCATGGGGAACTGCTCCTTCTCTTGCAGCAGGAACAAGCTGTGATCACACTCGCTCTTCTTGAAACCCCCAGCCAGCAGTGTCTCCTCCACCTTGTGGTACCATGCGCGAGGAGCCTGCTTCAGGCCATAGATGGCCTTCTTGAGCCTGCACACCCTGCCGCTCCCATCATCCAACCCCTTATGCTGCAGCATGTACAGCTCCTCTAGGATGATCCCATTGAGGAAAGCAATTGTGATGTCCATCTGCTTGATCCTCCTGTTATAGTCACAATAGGCTTGAATGTGCCTAAAACGAAAGATAGAGAGCACAGACGGATTTCTGCACAGCGGCTTCAAACGTTGATAGCGTTCTGCTCACAGCTGCAAATGACTTGATTCAAATTGGATCTGGAGCGTCTTCAAGTCGTCTACAATTAGCAATTTAGATTGCACGATTTTATGAATAATTGACGACACAGCGTCGGTTTGAACGAACGGTACTATGGCAGCCACTATAGTCTTAGAACACAAGATAGGAAGAGTTACGAGTTGGGAATGACTCCCAGCTCCTACAAACCCCAAGAGCCGAGGTACAGTGATGTGGAACAGTGCCACACTGTCCCCAACCACGAAGGGTCTCGAAACTACCCTTCACTAGGGCCTACACCAAGTGAAATGTTACACTACACAAAGTAATGTAACTATCTTCAATATCTTGAGGTGTACCCTTTTGGCAAGCTTCGAAATCACTTGAGGCTTGACACCAAGGCTCGGGCTCTTCATCACAAACTCATCCTTGAGTTCTTGATGGGTCTGCTGCACACACCTGCGACACGCCGAACGTTCGACACAGGACAAAATAGAAACCGCGCACGACAAAATAGAAACCGCGCGCGAGACACAAACGACCGCGTAACACGCGTCTAGCGATAACTCGCTATTGACTCGACACACACACTCGACATCATGACTCAACATTCACACACAATTATAAGCATGAAATATATATTATCCCATGCCCTCATACCATTCCATACACACACACATTCACGCATACGGACAACAAGCCGAGTGCAAACCGTAGGGTTGCACCAACAAACTCCCCCTCGGATTGTTGGCCTTAGGATATGTTGCTCTCTCAGTTCAGAGCCATCCCAGCCAGCTTGCAACACTTCCAATGCTGCTGCTCCACCAGCCTCTTGGTCATCATGTCAGCCGGCTGCCCCGTGGTCTTCACGTAGCGCAACTCAACTTCACCCGCGGTTACCATGCTCCTCGTCCAATGCCACTTCACCCTCATGTGCTTCGTGAGTCCATGCAACACAGGGTTCTTAGCAAGAGCAATGGCACCCTGGCTGTCACAGTACAGTGGGATAGGTCCTTGCTGCTCCTCCCCCAATTCAGCCAACAAACGCCGCTGCCACACAATCTCCCGTACGGCACGGAAGAGTGCCATGTACTCGGACTCCACCGAGCTCAAAGCTTGGTCAACCTGCTTCTTGCTCTCCCAAGCAGTTGGGCCTCCACCAACACAGCATATGAAGCCTCCCACACTTGTCATGTCCTCTGGTTCTGATGCATATGAAGCATCCGAGTAGGCGGTGAGGAACAAACGCCCGGGTTCAACACCATCCGCGCCCTTTTGGCGCCTTTGTGCCGCCGCCGTCTATTGCAGCCCAACGGTCGGTGTTTGGCCAAGATACTTGGCCACCCTCATTCCAGCTGCTACCTGCTCCTCATTAGGGCATTGCACAACCCTAGCCAGCTGCCCGGTAGCAAACGCGACGTCCGGTCGGGTGTTTACCGCCGCATACATGAGGCTGCCCACCAACGAGTGAAATCGGCGCCTCTCCTCTTCACCAACGCTCTCCTCCTCTGGTCCCTTCACACACTTGAACCCAGAGGGAAAGGGTGTAGCCACATGGCCTTCACTCTGCCCAAAGTTGGCAGCCAATGCCTCCAGGTACTTTCGTTGATGCACCCGCATGCACCGCTTCTCCACATCTCGTTCGATGTGGAGCCCAAGGTAGAAGCTCACGTCACCAAGGGCCTTGCACTTGAACTTGTATTGAAGCTTCAGCATCACCTCCTTCACAAGGTCAGAAGAGGGTGAGAAAATGAGGATGTCATCCACATAAACCACCATGAAACTCCTCTGCTCCCCCTCGCCAAGCATGAACAAGGAGTGATCGGCCGTTGAGGGAGTGAAGCCGATCCCCTCCAACACTTCGCGCAGCTTCATGTACCATTGCCTAAGGGCCTGCTTCAGCCCATAGAGGGCCTTCTTCAGCTTCCACACTCTGCCACTACCATCATCAAACCCCTCTGGCTGCGCCATAAAAATCTCCTCCTCAAGGATGCCGTTAAGGAATGCCGTTACGATGTCCATTTGCTTTACTACCCATCCTTTGATGGCGGCTCCCGCGAATAGGGTTCGCAGCGTCGTCGGCTTCACCATAGGGGCAAACAGCTCCTTGAAGTCCACCTTCTCCTTCTGCTGGTACCCCTTGGCTACAAGCCTAGACTTGTAGCGCTCGATCTTGCCGTCGGCATCCGACTTGATTTTGAAGAGCCACTTGGACGTTATCGCCGTACGCCCCTCCGGTAGCTCCACCAATTCAAACGTGTCATTCTCCTCGATGCTCTTCAGCTCACTCTCCATGGCCTTCTTCCACTCCTCAGCATCACTACTCTCCAAAGCCTCCTTGAGAGTTGCTGGTTCTCCCGGCATCTCCACCGGAGAGAAGAACGCGAAGGCACACTCCTCGTAGTCACTCTCCTCGTCGTCTCCGACCATCATTGCCGCTCCGGCCAGGGCTGTCTTGCCCTGCTTTCCCGGCGCATCATAGGTCAGCCTATTAGGGGGTTGAACTCTCCTCTTCCCCCTTCCTTCCTCCTCAGCTGCAGGGACTTGAAGGCCTTGGCGTTGCTGCGGTGTGGCTCGAATCCGTGGAGCACTCGTAGTACGGGAAGGGAGTGACGGTGCACGCTCGCTCACTTGCTGCACCTCCTCCTCTTCTTCCTCTGCATCATTGGCCTCCTCTCCCCCATTCACAAGGGAGGATTGCCTTGTGGTTGTGCTGCCGCTGCTCAGCTCCAAAGGCAGCTCCACATGCTCCAAACCGGAACTCTTCACCTCCCCAAACCGCACGCCTATCTTCGCCTCATTCTCCGCCTTCCAATCCTTGTACATGAAGTTCTCCATGAACTTGCAGTCCCTGCTCACCAAGAACTTCTTGGTGAATGGGTCCCAAAGAAGCCATCCCTTGCTGTTTTGAGCCATGCCCAAGTGCACGGCCCACACCGCCTTGGCACCAAGCTTGTTGTGCCGAAGATGCTTAGGCACGAGCGCCATGCACATGCACCCGAACACCCGAAGCATATCCACCTTTGGCTTCCTTCCTAGCCACTCCACATAGGGCACCCATTTGTCTGCTCCCACATGAGTCAAGGCTCTGTTCTTGGCCACACACGCGCTCCGCACCGCATCAGGCCAGAAATAGTCGGGTAGCCCGGCTTCAATGAGCAACCCGCGTGCCGCCTCCGTGATTGTGCGGTTCGCTCGCTCGGCGATGCCGTTCATTGCAGGGGAGTATGGCATGGTGAGGGAGTGCTGAATACCATTCTTCTTCAGCCACAACCCAAACTCCTTGCTCAGGAACTCTCCCCCTCGATCGGTGCGGATTGACTTGACTAGACGGTCTTGTTGCCGCTCCACCATCGGGAACCAATCCGTCTTCAACGTTTCAGCCACGTCGCTCTTCTTGGCCAGCACGTACACCCAAGTCATGCGGGTGTAGACGTCGACAATGGTGAGAAAATACTCAGCTCCAGCAGCTCCAAGCTTCAGGGGGCCCACCACGTCCATCACCACCTCATCAAGCGGTGCCTTTGCCGTTGCCTCCGAACTAGGGAACGGAAACCGGGTGAACTTGGCTTGAATGCACGTCGGGCAGCCAAGCACCTCATCGGGCTCCCCCTTCACACATATGCCAGCAACCATCTCATTCTTCACTAGCTGCTGCAAGATGGGCAGGGCCACATGCCCCATGCGCCGATGCAAGGTGAGCCAATCACACTCCCCCGTAGCCGAAGTTGGATTGGAGAATGCCGCGCTCGCAATAGCGCCCCACATACTCTCTCCGTAGTCCTCCTCCGCTGCTGCCTCTGGGTTCTCCTCACCCTTTTGCTGCTCCTTGGTTGCTGCACCACTCTCCTTAGGTTCACTGAACTTGCTGGTCCCTCCAGGTTTGCTCTTCTTGAGCTCATTCTCCTTAGCGCGACCATTCGCGCCATCGTCGCTACCGACCGCTCCATCCTTGGTGCTGATGCTTGCTACCACTTGCCTCTCCTTAGGCATAGGGACCACTGGGATCTGCCACATCTCGTTGTAGACATCCCTGTCCTCATGAAGGTCCCAAAGAATTCGATCGCCAAGCCTTGCGGTGTAGGTCTTGGCTCCCTTCGAGTTCGTGTCCATGCCGGCCTTTGCCAACCGCCGCACGGAAATCAGGTTTGCAGCAAGGCTGGGCACCCAAAGCACGTTCTTGAGGCCCACCATCTTCCCATCAGCACCCTTGAACATGGCCTTGCCCATGCCTTTCACCTCTGCTCGCTGCCCCAAAGCCGATGTGACATGCTTCACCGGTGACGGCTCGAGTTCGGTGAGCAAGTCCGGGCGAGGTGTCATGCTATAGGTAGCGCCACTATCAATCACCCAATAGTCCAGGGGGTGTAGGGTCACCTTCCCCACAGCTGCTGGCTCCTCAAAGCCTTCATCCTTCTCTGGACCAGCCGGTACTTGCGTCGACACGAAGTAGAATAGACCCGGGTATCGATCGTCGCTCGGGTCCTTGTCGTTGTCTCCGCTCTTCATGTTTGCAGCTCCGCCACCGCGACCGCCACGGCCTCCACGGCCTCGTCCTCTCCCTCCTCCTGCTCCTCTACCCTCTTGGCCTTGAGCAGGGGTCCAACCATCAGGGAGTTTGTAGCAGTCGCGCCACATGTGTCCGCTCTTGTGGCAATAGTGACACTCGCCGTCGAATCGGCCGCGACCGCGTCCGTAGCTCTTGTCGTCGCTGCCGTAACCGCCACTCCTGCGGCCTCCGCCGAAGTTGCTGCCACCAAACCTTCCTCCCCCTCGTCCTCTGCCTCTTCCTCGACCATATCCACGGCCGATGCTCGCTGCCCCAGCGCCATCCGCACTCGCCAACTCACGGCGGCGGAAATCCTCTTGAAGGATAGCTCGCTTCACGTCTTCAAGCGAGAGGCGGGGCAAGTCGCGATTAAGGTTGATGATGAGCGAGGACCATGACTCTGGGAGTAAGGCCAGCAACTTGGTCTTCTTTTGGAGCTCACTGTAGTTCAAATCAGCTCCCTCAAGCCGCGTCAACAAGTCGAAGAATTTCTGCACCCCTTCTTCAACCGCTTCGTCTTCTTCAATTCGTAGTGCCGCCATTTGCCGTTCCAACACCACCGCTACTGCCGCTGTTGCAGGAGCATGTACACCCTTGAGAGCAGCCCATGCCTTTGGTCCTTTCTCTGGTTCACGCTGGAATGGCTTGATGTGACGGATCTGACTGCTCCCCAACGCTTGCCCAAGTAAGAGATAGCCTTGTGCGCTCTTCCGCACCCACGGGCTCTTCTCCGGGTCGTTCTCGGGGCGCTTCTCCGTTCCTTCCATCACCTCCAGCAGGTCATAGTGGTCAAAGATGTTCTCCATCTTGAAGGACCATTCAGCAAAGTTGTCACCGTTGAACTTGTCAAGCCCAAACACCCTAGGCTCATCCCTAGGTGGGCCAAGACTTGGTTGCATGGGCGCCATGGCTGAATCACGGGGTTGGCCTTGAGCTTGAGCTTCTCCACTGCCACCAGCACCTCTGCCACCCCTTTCCTCAGGTCCAGACATTGTCGAAACTGCTCCAAGGCCTCTGATACCACTTGTTATAGCCACAATAGGCTTGAATGTGCCTAAAACGAAAGATAGAGAGCACAGACGGATTTCTGCACAGCGGCTTCAAACGTTGATAGCGTTCTGCTCACAGCTGCAAATGACTTGATTCAAATTGGATCTGGAGCGTCTTCACGTCGTCTACAATTAGCAATTTAGATTGCACGATTTTATGAAGAATTGACGACACAGCGTCGGTTTGAACGAATGGTACTATGGCAGCCACTATAGTCTTAGAACACAAGATAGGAAGAGTTACGAGTTGGGAATGACTCCCAGCTCCTACAAACCCCAAGAGCCGAGGTACAGTGATGTGGAACAGTGCCACACTGTCCCCAACCACGAAGGGTCTCGAAACTACCCTTCACTAGGGCCTACACCAAGTGAAATATTACACTACACAAAGTAATGTAACTATCTTCAATATCTTGAGGTGTACCCTTTTTGGCGAGCTTCGAAATCACTTGAGGCTTGACACCAAGGCTCGGGCTCTTCATCACAAACTCATCCTTGAGTTCTTGATGGGTCTGCTGCACACACCTGCGACACGCCGAACGTTCGACACAGGACAAAATAGAAACCGCGCACGACAAAATAGAAACCGCGCGCGAGACACAAACGACCGCGTAACACGCGTCTAGCGATAACTCGCTATTGACTCGACACACACACTCGACATCATGACTCAACATTCACACACAATTATAAGCATGAAATATATATTATCCCATGCCCTCATACCATTCCATACACACACACATTCACGCACACGGACAACAAGCCGAGTGCAAACCGTAGGGTTGCACCTGAGGTGGAGGAGCAGCAGCAGCAAGATGCTCCACAACGTACCCAACGTCCGCCAGACTGTCCTAGGAGGGATGTGCGCCCTCCTAACAGGCTGACCTATCCTAGCTTTGGAAAGCCAAAGGTGGTATGTGCTAGGAGTGTGGCTGAGCAGTGTGATGAGGATGAGATAGCACACTGCTACTGGGCAGCCCTCCCTGAGCCCAAGACGCTAGCTGAGGCCTTGAGTGGGCCTGATGCTGAGAAGTGGAAGCAGAGTGTGAAGGAGAAGTATGACTCTCTGCTGGAGAATGAAACGTGGGAGCTGTGTGAGCTGCCTCCTAGGAAGAAGGCCATTTCTTCCAAGCTGATCTTCAGGCACAAGTACGGACCTGATGGGGAGCTGACCCGCTACAAGTCAAGGCTTGTGGCTAAGGGGTTCCAGCAGACAAAGGGGGAGATCTTTGCTCCTGTGGGGAAAGGGACTACACTAAGGGTGATGTTGGGAACGGCTGCAAACTGTGGATGGAGGTGTTGGTGCAACCCTACGGTTTGCACTCGGCTTGTTGTCCGTGTGCGTGAATGTGTGTGTGTATGGAATGGTATGAGGGCATGGGATAATATATATTTCATGCTTATAATTGTGTGTGAATGTTGAGTCATGATGTCGAGTGTGTGTGTCGAGTCAATAGCGAGTTATCGCTAGACGCGTGTTACGCGGTCGTTTGTGTCTCGCGCGCGGTTTCTATTTTGTCGTGCGCGGTTTCTATTTTGTCCTGTGTCGAACGTTCGGCGTGTCGCAGGTGTGTGCAGCAGACCCATCAAGAACTCAAGGATGAGTTTGTGATGAAGAGCCCGAGCCTTGGTGTCAAGCCTCAAGTGATTTCGAAGCTTGCCAAAAGGGTACACCTCAAGATATTGAAGATAGTTACATTACTTTGTGTAGTGTAACATTTCACTTGGTGTAGGCCCTAGTGAAGGGTAGTTTCGAGACCCTTCGTGGTTGGGGACAGTGTGGCACTGTTCCACATCACTGTACCTCGGCTCTTGGGGTTTGTAGGAGCTGGGAGTCATTCCCAACTCGTAACTCTTCCTATCTTGTGTTCTAAGACTATAGTGGCTGCCATAGTACCGTTCGTTCAAACCGACGCTGTGTCGTCAATTCTTCATAAAATCGTGCAATCTAAATTTTTAATTGTAGACGACGTGAAGACGCTCCAGATCCAATTTGAATCAAGTCATTTGCAGCTGTGAGCAGAACGCTATCAACGTTTGAAGCCGCTGTGCAGAAATCCGTCTGTGCTCTCTATCTTTCGTTTTAGGCACATTCAAGCCTATTGTGACAATAACAAGTGGTATCAGAGCCCTTTGGAGCAGTTTCGACAATGTCTGGACCTGAGGAAAGGGGTGGCAGAGGTGCTGGTGGCAGTGGAGAAGCTCAAGCTCAAGGCCAACCCCGTGATTCAGCCATGGCGCCCATGCAACCAAGTCTTGGCCCACCTAGGGATGAGCCTAGGGTGTTTGGGCTTGACAAGTTCAACGGTGACAACTTTGCTGAATGGTCCTTCAAGATGGAGAACATCTTTGACCACTATGACCTGCTGGAGGTGATGGAAGGAACGGAGAAGCGCCCCGAGAACGACCTGGAGAAGAGCCCGTGGGTGCGGAAGAGCGCACAAGGCTATCTCTTACTTGGGCAAGCGTTGGGGAGCAGTCAGATCCGTCACATCAAGCCATTCCAGCGTGAACCAGAGAAAGGACCAAAGGCATGGGCTGCTCTCAAGGGTGTACATGCTCCTGCAACAGCGGCAGTAGCGGTGGTGTTGGAACGGCAAATGGCGGCACTACGAATTGAAGAAGACGAAGCGGCTGAAGAAGGGGTGCAGAAATTCTTCGACTTGTTGACGCGGCTTGAGGGAGCTGATTTGAACTACAGTGAGCTCCAAAAGAAGACCAAGTTGCTGGCCTTGCTCCCAGAGTCATGGTCCTCGCTCATCATCAACCTTAATCGCGACTTGCCCCGCCTCTCGCTTGAAGACGTGAAGCGAGCTATCCTTCAAGAGGATTTCCGCCGCCGTGAGTTGGCGAGTGCGGATGGCGCTGGGGCAGCGAGCATCGGCCGTGGATATGGTCGAGGAAGAGGCAGAGGACGAGGGGGAGGAAGGTTTGGTGGCAGCAACTTCGGCGGAGGCCGCAGGAGTGGCGGTTACGGCAGCGACGACAAGAGCTACGGACGCGGTCGCGGCCGATTCGACGGCGAGTGTCACTATTGCCACAAGAGCGGACACATGTGGCGCGACTGCTACAAACTCCCTGATGGTTGGACCCCTGCTCAAGGCCAAGAGGGTAGAGGAGCAGGAGGAGGGAGAGGACGAGGCCGTGGAGGCCGTGGCGGTCGCGGTGGCGGAGCTGCAAACATGAAGAGCGGAGACAACGACAAGGACCCGAGCGACGATCGATACCCGGGTCTATTCTACTTCGTGTCGACGCAAGTACCGGCTGGTCCAGAGAAGGATGAAGGCTTTGAGGAGCCAGCAGCTGTGGGGAAGGTGACCCTACACCCCCTGGACTATTGGGTGATTGATAGTGGCGCTACCTATAGCATGACACCTCGCCCGGACTTGCTCACCGAACTCGAGCCGTCACCGGTGAAGCATGTCACATCGGCTTTGGGGCAGCGAGCAGAGGTGAAAGGCATGGGCAAGGCCATGTTCAAGGGTGCTGATAGGAAGATGGTGGGCCTCAAGAACGTGCTTTGGGTGCCCAGCCTTGCTGCAAACCTGATTTCCGTGCGGCGGTTGGCAAAGGCCGGCATGGACACGAACTCGAAGGGAGCCAAGACCTACACCGCAAGGCTTGGCGATCGAATTCTTTGGGACCTTCATGAGGACAGGGATGTCTACAACGAGATGTGGCAGATCCCAGTGGTCCCTATGCCTAAGGAGAGGCAAGTGGCAGCAAGCATCAGCACCAAGGATGGAGCGGTCGGTAGCGACGATGGCGCGAATGGTCGCGCTAAGGAGAATGAGCTCAAGAAGAGCAAACCTGGAGGGACCAACAAGTTCAGTGAACCTAAGGAGAGTGGTGCAGCAACCAAGGAGCAGCAAAAGGGTGAGGAGAACCCAGAGGCAGCAGCGGAGGAGGACTACGGAGAGAGTATGTGGGGCGCTATTGCGAGCGCGGCATTCTCCAATCCAACTTCGGCTACGGGGGAGTGTGATTGGCTCACCTTGCATCGGCGCATGGGGCATGTGGCCCTGCCCATCTTGCAGCAGCTAGTGAAGAATGAGATGGTTGCTGGCATACGTGTGAAGGGGGAGCCCGATGAGGTGCTTGGCTGCCCGACGTGCATTCAAGCCAAGTTCACCCGGTTTCCGTTCCCTAGTTCGGAGGCAACGGCAAAGGCACCGCTTGAGTTGCCGAGTGCGGATTTCCGCCGCCGTGAGTTGGCGAGTGCGGATGGCGCTGGGGCAGCGAGCATCGGCCGTGGATATGGTCGAGGAAGAGGCAGAGGACGAGGGGGAGGAAGGTTTGGTGGCAGCAACTTCGGCGGAGGCCGCAGGAGTGGCGGTTACGGCAGCGACGACAAGAGCTACGGACGCGGTCGCGGCCGATTCGACGGCGAGTGTCACTATTGCCACAAGAGCGGACACATGTGGCGCGACTGCTACAAACTCCCTGATGGTTGGACCCCTGCTCAAGGCCAAGAGGGTAGAGGAGCAGGAGGAGGGAGAGGACGAGGCCGTGGAGGCCGTGGCGGTCGCGGTGGCGGAGCTGCAAACATGAAGAGCGGAGACAACGACAAGGACCCGAGCGACGATCGATACCCGGGTCTATTCTACTTCGTGTCGACGCAAGTACCGGCTGGTCCAGAGAAGGATGAAGGCTTTGAGGAGCCAGCAGCTGTGGGGAAGGTGACCCTACACCCCCTGGACTATTGGGTGATTGATAGTGGCGCTACCTATAGCATGACACCTCGCCCGGACTTGCTCACCGAACTCGAGCCGTCACCGGTGAAGCATGTCACATCGGCTTTGGGGCAGCGAGCAGAGGTGAAAGGCATGGGCAAGGCCATGTTCAAGGGTGCTGATGGGAAGATGGTGGGCCTCAAGAACGTGCTTTGGGTGCCCAGCCTTGCTGCAAACCTGATTTCCGTGCGGCGGTTGGCAAAGGCCGGCATGGACACGAACTCGAAGGGAGCCAAGACCTACACCGCAAGGCTTGGCGATCGAATTCTTTGGGACCTTCATGAGGACAGGGATGTCTACAGTGAGATGTGGCAGATCCCAGTGGTCCCTATGTCTAAGGAGAGGCAATTGGCAGCAAGCATCAGCACCAAGGATGGAGCGGTCGGTAGCGACGATGGCGCGAATGGTCGCGCTAAGGAGAATGAGCTCAAGAAGAGCAAACCTGGAGGGACCAGCAAGTTCAGTGAACCTAAGGAGAGTGGTGCAGCAACCAAGGAGCAGCAAAAGGGTGAGGAGAACCCAGAGGCAGCAGCGGAGGAGGACTACGGAGAGAGTATGTGGGGCGCTATTGCGAGCGCGGCATTCTCCAATCCAACTTCGGCTACGGGGGAGTGTGATTGGCTCACCTTGCATCGGCGCATGGGGCATGTGGCCCTGCCCATCTTGCAGCAGCTAGTGAAGAATGAGATGGTTGCTGGCATACGTGTGAAGGGGGAGCCCGATGAGGTGCTTGGCTGCCCGACGTGCATTCAAGCCAAGTTCACCCGGTTTCCGTTCCCTAGTTCGGAGGCAACGGCAAAGGCACCGCTTGATGAGGTGGTGATGGACGTGGTGGGCCCCCTGAAGCTTGGAGCTGCTGGAGCTGAGTATTTTCTCACCATTGTCGACGTCTACACCCGCATGACTTGGGTGTACGTGCTGGCCAAGAAGAGCGACGTGGCTGAAACGTTGAAGACGGATTGGTTCCCGATGGTGGAGCGGCAACAAGACCGTCTAGTCAAGTCAATCCGCACCGATCGAGGGGGAGAGTTCCTGAGCAAGGAGTTTGGGTTGTGGCTGAAGAAGAATGGTATTCAGCACTCCCTCACCATGCCATACTCCCCTGCAATGAACGGCATCGCCGAGCGAGCGAACCGCACAATCACGGAGGCGGCACGCGGGTTGCTCATTGAAGCCGGGCTACCCGACTATTTCTGGCCTGATGCGGTGCGGAGCGCGTGTGTGGCCAAGAACAGAGGCTTGACTCATGTGGGAGCAGACAAATGGGTGCCCTATGTGGAGTGGCTAGGAAGGAAGCCAAAGGTGGATATGCTTCGGGTGTTCGGGTGCATGTGCATGGCGCTCGTGCCTAAGCATCTTCGGCACAACAAGCTTGGTGCCAAGGCGGTGTGGGCCGTGCACTTGGGCATGGCTCAAAACAGCAAGGGATGGCTTCTTTGGGACCCATTCACCAAGAAGTTCTTGGTGAGCAGGGACTGCAAGTTCATGGAGAACTTCATGTACAAGGATTGGAAGGCGGAGAATGAGGCGAAGATAGGCGTGCGGTTTGGGGAGGTGAAGAGTTCCGGTTTGGAGCATGTGGAGCTGCCTTTGGAGCTGAGCAGCGGCAGCACAACCACAAGGCAATCCTCCCTTGTGAATGGGGGAGAGGAGGCCAATGATGCAGAGGAAGAAGAGGAGGAGGTGCAGCAAGTGAGCGAGCGTGCACCGTCACTCCCTTCCCGTACTACGAGTGCTCCACGGATTCGAGCCACACCGCAGCAACGCCAAGGCCTTCAAGTCCCTGCAGCTGAGGAGGAAGGAAGGGGGAAGAGGAGAGTTCAACCCCCTAATAGGCTGACCTATGATGCGCCGGGAAAGCAGGGCAAGACAGCCCTGGCCGGAGCGGCAATGATGGTCGGAGACGACGAGGAGAGTGACTACGAGGAGTGTGCCTTCGCGTTCTTCTCTCCGGTGGAGATGCCGGGAGAACCAGCAACTCTCAAGGAGGCTTTGGAGAGTAGTGATGCTGAGGAGTGGAAGAAGGCCATGGAGAGTGAGCTGAAGAGCATCGAGGAGGATGACACGTTTGAATTGGTGGAGCTACCGGAGGGGCGTACGGCGATAACGTCCAAGTGGCTCTTCAAAATCAAGTCGGATGCCGACGGCAAGATCGAGCGCTACAAGTCTAGGCTTGTAGCCAAGGGGTACCAGCAGAAGGAGAAGGTGGACTTCAAGGAGCTGTTTGCCCCTGTGGTGAAGCCGACGACGCTGCGAACCCTATTCGCGGGAGCCGCCATCAAAGGATGGGTAGTAAAGCAAATGGACATCGTAACGGCATTCCTTAACGGCATCCTTGAGGAGGAGATTTTTATGGCGCAGCCAGAGGGGTTTGATGATGGTAGTGGCAGAGTGTGGAAGCTGAAGAAGGCCCTCTATGGGCTGAAGCAGGCTCCTAGGCAATGGTACATGAAGCTGCGCGAAGTGTTGGAGGGGATCGGCTTCACTCCCTCAACGGCCGATCACTCCTTGTTCATGCTTGGCGAGGGGGAGCAGAGGAGTTTCATGGTGGTTTATGTGGATGACATCCTCATTTTCTCACCCTCTTCTGACCTTGTGAAGGAGGTGATGCTGAAGCTTCAAGACAAGTTCAAGTGCAAGGCCCTTGGTGACGTGAGCTTCTACCTTGGGCTCCACATCGAACGAGATGTGGAGAAGCGGTGCATGCGGGTGCATCAACGAAAGTACCTGGAGGCATTGGCTGCCAACTTTGGGCAGAGTGAAGGCCATGTGGCTACACCCTTTCCCTCTGGGTTCAAGTGTGTGAAGGGACCAGAGGAGGAGAGCGTTGGTGAAGAGGAGAGGCGCCGATTTCACTCGTTGGTGGGCAGCCTCATGTATGCGGCGGTAAACACCCGACCGGACGTCGCGTTTGCTACCGGGCAGCTGGCTAGGGTTGTGCAATGCCCTAATGAGGAGCAGGTAGCAGCTGGAATGAGGGTGGCCAAGTATCTTGGCCAAACACCGACCGTTGGGCTGCAATACTCGGCGGCGGCACAAAGGCGCCAAAAGGGCGCGGATGGTGTTGAACCCGGGCGTTTGTTCCTCACCGCCTACTCGGATGCTTCATATGCATCAGAACCAGAGGACATGACAAGTGTGGGAGGCTTCATATGCTGTGTTGGTGGAGGCCCAACTGCTTGGGAGAGCAAGAAGCAGGTTGACCAAGCTTTGAGCTCGGTGGAGTCCGAGTACATGGCACTCTTCCGTGCCGTACGGGAGATTGTGTGGCAGCGGCGTTTGTTGGCTGAATTGGGGGAGGAGCAGCAAGGACCTACCCCACTGTACTGCGACAGCCAGGGTGCCATTGCTCTTGCTAAGAACCCTGTGTTGCATGGACTCACGAAGCACATGAGGGTGAAGTGGCATTGGACGAGGAGCATGGTAACTGCGGGTGAAGTTGAGTTGCGCTATGTGAAGACCACGGGGCAGCCGGCTGACATGATGACCAAGAGGCTGGTGGAGCAGCAGCATTGGAAATGTTGCAAGCTGGCTGGGATGGCTCTGAACTGAGAGAGCAACATATCCTAAGGCCAACAATCCGAGGGGGAGTTTGTTGGTGCAACCCTACGGTTTGCACTCGGCTTGTTGTCCGTGTGCGTGAATGTGTGTGTGTATGGAATGGTATGAGGGCATGGGATAATATATATTTCATGCTTATAATTGTGTGTGAATGTTGAGTCATGATGTCGAGTGTGTGTGTCGAGTCAATAGCGAGTTATCGCTAGACGCGAGTTACGCGGTCGTTTGTGTCTCGCGCGCGGTTTCTATTTTGTCGTGCGCGGTTTCTATTTTGTCCTGTGTCGAACGTTCGGCGTGTCGCAGGTGTGTGCAGCAGACCCATCAAGAACTCAAGGATGAGTTTGTGATGAAGAGCCCGAGCCTTGGTGTCAAGCCTCAAGTGATTTCGAAGCTCGCCAAAAAGGGTACACCTCAAGATATTGAAGATAGTTACATTACTTTGTGTAGTGTAACATTTCACTTGGTGTAGGCCCTAGTGCAGGGTAGTTTCGAGACCCTTCGTGGTTGGGGACAGTGTGGCACTGTTCCACATCACTGTACCTCGGCTCTTGGGGTTTGTAGGAGCTGGGAGTCATTCCCAACTCGTAACTCTTCCTATCTTGTGTTCTAAGACTATAGTGGCTGCCATAGTACCGTTCGTTCAAACCGACGCTGTGTCGTCAATTCTTTATCAAATCGTGCAATCTAAATTGCTAATTGGAGACGACGTGAAGACGCTCCAGATCCAATTTGAATCAAGTCATTTGCAGCTGTGAGCAGAACGCTATCAACGTTTGAAGCCGCTGTGCAGAAATCCGTCTGTGCTCTCTATCTTTCGTTTTAGGCACATTCAAGCCTATTGTGACTATAACAGTTGTGGAGCATCTTGCTGCTGCTGCTCCTCCACCTCAGGTTCTCCCCCATCCTCACTCACTCCAGAGATCTCCTCCTCTGAGACAGTGACCTGTACTTGCTTCGAAGGCCGCTGCACCTCAACATCCTCAATGATCAGCGGTGTAGTAGGAAGCTTCTGCTGCTGCTGCTTCCACTCCTTGTAGTACAAGCACTCAAGGAACTTCACATCCCTTGACACAGTCAGCTGCTGGCTGGTCAAGTCCCATATCAACCAGCCCTTGTGATCCTTAGCAAGCCCCAAGTGTACTCCCCATCTCCCAAAAGCCTCCAACTTTCCCCTCTTCTCCTCAGGCACATGAAACACCACCATGCAGCCGTAGGCTCTCAGCATGTTGACTGCTGGTGCACTCCCATACCACGTGGTGTAGGGTACTCACTGCTTGTCCCCCACAGTCGCCAGCACCCTGTTCTTCACAAGGGCGACCTGCTGCAGTGCAGTCACCCAAAACGGATCCGGTAGCCCTGCACACCCAAGGAGAGTGCGAGCACCTTCCTGCAGGGTCCGGTTGAACCGCTCAGCTACCCCATTCTGCTGAGGGTTATAGGGCACCGCCTCAATATCAGCGCCAATGAATTCTCCCCCGTTGTCATTGCGGATCACCTTCACCTTGTGTCCGCTCTCCCTTCGACCGCTGTCCTTGGCCGACTTCCTCTTGTCTGCGTCCTTAGTCGGCTTCCAGCCACTGCTACCACCGCCGCTAGACTGCCCAAGGAGAGAGCGAGCCCAAGGAGAGTGCGAGGACCTTCCTGCAGGGTCCGGTTGAACCGCTCAGCTACCCCGTTCTGCTGAGGGTTATAGGGCACCGTGAGTTGATGCTGGATCCCCTTCTTCTTCAGCACCGTCTCAAAATCAGCGCCAATGAATTCTCTCCCGTTGTCAGTGCAGATCACCTTCACCTTGTGTCCGCTCTCCCTTTGAGCTCTCATCCCCATTCTGTTGTGGGGACTCTGGAAGCGTCCAAGACTGGGTGATGCCCTGCTCGCTACAGAATCTGCGAAGAATGCTGGAGTGAAACTCACCCCCACGGTCGGAGTAAAGATAACAGACACGACGGCTACGAGTGCTCTCAGTGGCCAACAACCACCGGATCAGCATAGAAGTCAC
Organism: Closterium sp. Naga37s-1; assembly: GCA_947471745.1. NCBI lineage: Eukaryota > Viridiplantae > Streptophyta > Zygnematophyceae > Desmidiales > Closteriaceae > Closterium > Closterium sp. Naga37s-1. The sequence continues at coordinate 2,208,618 of CANJKZ010000170.1, read as the reverse complement.
GTCGGACTTCTTTGCCAAGGGGAACACGGTGGTGTAGCAGGAGTAGTCATCAACGACCACCAAAAAGAAGCTGTCCCTCTCGGGCCTAGGGCGAGGGGCGGGGCCCCAGACATCCAACTGGAGAGTCTCGAAGGGTGTGGTGGCCGGACGAAGGGAGGAGGAGTGAGGAGTGGCGCGCAGCCGACCCTCGACGCAAGGAGTGCATGGTGGCGCAGGCGAAGGAGGGAACGACGCAAAGACGCGCGGGAGACCTGAGACAAGACGCTGGCTAGCCATGCTGCGAAGGCATGGGAGGGATTGGTGACCAAGACGGTGGTGCCACAGGACTGCCGGGTGGGTGAGTGACCAACCGGAGCACAACGCAGCAACCTGACCTGACGCAGCAACCTGACCAAACACGGACTCTAAAACCTTACCATCCACAGCTATCTGGGGGGACAGAGTGTGCAGAACGTAAAGACCGGAGCGGGGCTCCCTGGTGAAGGTAGCAAGAAGAGCCCTGGTGGTAGTGTCGGTACAGATCGCAGTCCTCCCGTGACCAACAAAGGTGACAGTGATCCATCGATCCTGAAGGTATCCAACACCCACCAAGTTCCGAGTGAACGAGGGGATGTGGAGACCAGTGAGGAGACCAGAGGGGACAACCGGGCACGGAAGGGTGGTAGAGCTGCGTGCAACTGCTGGTCCTGAAGTATGATCAGCCAGTGCGACCGGAACCGGAGCAAGAAGCGGTGTGAGAGTCGTGTGGTCGCGGAAGAAACACTGCGACGCGCCAGAGTCCAGCGTGAAGGATAGCGATGCGTGAGCCGCATGTGCACGTGGGCTGATAGCTACACAAGCGCCTAGTGTGGAAACACAAGCACCTAGAATAGAAAGACAAAGATCTACACTAGCAGCAGGGAAAGATCCTAAGCTACGAATACGCAAGCAAACAGATCCAGCAGCACCATAGTCAACATCGGCATACATCGCAGATTCAGATCGCAAAGCCTCAAACAACTCTACTGCAGACACCTCAAACAACGCCAGGCCACGAGAACGAACAAGCGGGGCCTAGTCCGGAGAGTGGCCAAAGCCGTAGTGAGCACGGAGACGGTCCGTGAGCTGCGCAAAGCACTGACCCGGAGGGTGAAGACGGCCACAGGGCTGACCCCGACAAGTGCCAGTCTGAACAACGTACTGGCAGGGAGGAGGGGTGACACCACGCGATGCCTAGCGGGGTAGGCCACCACCACGACCGGCGCCCCCTGATCAACCAGGTCCCCACTGCTAAGACTGCTGCTGCACCTGCCACTGCACCTGCTGCGGCGGCTGTCCCTGCTGCTGCTGCTGTCTCTGCTGTCGCTGCTGGTGCTGTGCCGCGTACCAGTCAACCGGTCGAGTACCCACACCCGCGGGGCCCGCAGGCCCAGTATTGCCTCCAGTGCCGCCTCCACCGGACGCACTAGTGCCGCCACCGACAACCCCTCCGCCACCACTGCCGCTGACACCGCTGTCACTGCCGCCACTACCCTTCCCCCCCTTCTTACTTCCCTTGCCTCATGGCCGCCCACTAGAGACGGACACGGCTGCAGTCTCCTCTTGTAGCTTCACGCCGTTCTCCTTCAGCTGCCCGGCCGAAAGCAGGTTCGCTCGCACACACGGGACGTAGAGCACGTCGGGGATTGACACTTGCTTCCCGGCCTCCCCTTGCAAGGCGACCATGCCCTAGCCCTGGACGTCCTGCAGTGCCCCATTGAAGCCGCGCACGTGCTTGACATTGCCACTCGGCCCCAAGTCGACGAAGGCGTCCTTCGTCCCCATCAGATAATGCGAGCAGCCGCTGTCGAGCAGGACCACCTCCCGGTTTGCCTGCACGGCCGCCGCCATCGAGATTGTCGGCTCCACGACGCCGACCAGCGAGCACGACGCCTCCTTGTTGTCTCGCCCCTTGCCTCCAGCAGAGGAGTCGGCATCCATCTCCGAGGTCGACTTGGTCGATTGCTTCTCCTTGCACGGCTTGTTTCCTCCTCGACGGGGACGACGGCTGCCAGACCTCCCGTGGCCTCCCTTGGCATTGTCGTCGTCGGAGTCACTGCGGTCGGGGCACTCGAAGGAGAGGTGGTCGGGGTCGCCGCACAGCCAGCACTCACGACGTCGACTTCCTCCTCCTCGACCGCTGTCCTTGGCCGACTTCCTCTTGTCTTCGTCCTTAGTCGGCTTCCAGCCACTGCTACCACCGCCGCTCGACTGCCCACGCTGCCCTGGTCGACCACCTTGCTTCGCAGGGGTGACGTAGTTCACCTATGCTAGGAGCTCCTAGGACCGTTCAGCCTCCTGCATCGCCTCGTCATGCAGGATGTACGATGTCAAGGTGTCCTGGTTAAGCGTCGCCCACGTGCTCGGCGCTATCAACAGCCGCTTCAGTAGGTTGTAGTTTCTCGGGAGTCCCTGCATGACGTGTGTGACGTACGATGCCGTTGAGTACTGCGCACCGGCCATCCGTATGGTGGCGAGAATTCTCCGAGCTCGGTTGTTGTAGTCGGTCGCAGTCTCCTGGTTGCCCATCCGCAGGTGCGTCAGCTGCCCTTCGAGCTGGCTGATGTACAAGTCGTCGGTGACCTGGTAAGTCGACTCGATGAAATGTCACGCCCAGTGGCCGGCGTCGAGGTGCTCCCTGCACGACTTCAAGGCGATCTGCACACCTGGCGAGCAGCACCGCGAGATGACCGTGAAGGTCAGCAACTGCACTGCGCAAAACTCCGCACGCAGATTGGGGTCCTCCGACGTCGCCACGGTACCGCGGGCAAAGCCGATCAGCAGAGGAGTTACCAAGATCCTGTCCGGCGTAAACTTGAAGTAGCCGTAGCTCGGCGCAATCCCGCCCGCTGTCATGTGGGTCGCCGACATCGGCGACAATCCGCTTCATCGACCTCCTAGGTCGCCTTACGAGGAGCCTGCAGTCGCCGACGACCGCATTCCTCGCGCCTGAACGCCGCCGACTTCATCGGCGTGAATCGCACCTCGCTGCCTCGACGTGCCTCCCGCACTGATGCCGACTTGACCACCACCGGCGTGGACGCTCGCGTCGACGCCGCCCTCAGTGTTCACCGGTCGAGGAGAGACAGGCCGAGGAGGGTGCTCCGTCGCCCACACGGCACGGATGTCAGCCTCGACGACCGCCCAGGGCAGGTCGCCATACTCGTTCGCCTCGTGACGTCTCCTCGCATTCTCCAGCCGTGCCTCCAGGGTGTCCACCACCCCCATGTCAACTACGGCGCCTACCATGGTGAATATCGCACAGCTGCCGGCCTACGAACACAAATTAGGTAAGTGACCACTACATCGACCTGACTGAAAGGTATGTCATGTGCCGTCCATGCTCACCGCACCATGCGGAGATAACTCTATCAACGGGAGCTAGACTACGGGCTAGGCACGGGGTAAGAGGAATCTCACCATTCGTTCTCTTAGTCGTTCTCTAGCACTTGTGCGTTCACAGAGCAAAACCGCAAGAGTTTTTACTAAGGAAAGTTGGTAACAATGGTATATTCAAGTTGGCAAGACAAGACTATATCAGAGCTAGCATGCAAGCAGGTCGACTGCCAGCACAGCATGGTCGACCATGTTTCAGCACGACTTGGTCGACCGCGCTCCAGCAGTGCAAAGTTGCAGCTTGCCATCACTGCAAGTCGACGGCATGCCAACGTTGCATCCGCAGAACAGCAGCGCACCTGCTTCGCAGGTGGCCGCAGATGATTGGCGCGCCGTGCCTTGTCACCTGCACACCAAATCAACCTGGCGCTGACGACTGCACCTGATCAGCCACGTCGACCTCGGGATACCACACCGAGGTCGGCCTCGCCACTAACACCTGGGCGACAGTCACGTGCCTCCGTAAAACTTCGTCGCCCAGGTAACTTGGTCGATCGGGCAACTATCTCGTCGACCAACTTCTCCTTGTGCCCGTCGACCTCCCTAGTCGACGACCACCTTCAGTCGACCACACCAGGTCGATTTCACTCCTGGTTGGCCAACTCCAGGTCAGCCAGCACACCTGTCAGCCGACCACCCACGTCGGCTTCCCCAGGTTGGCGTCGCCATGTCGACGTCCCGAAGTCGGCGCCTTTCAACCGGGCGACATGCTGCTCGACGTCCCCCCTGTCGAGGTCGACGTCGGCCCCTCCTCCGTCGACCACCAGATCAACCACCCCAAAGTCGGGACCCAGACGTCGGCACCAATGCAGTGGCCCTCGCGCAGGTCGACCACCCTCGTCGACCGGCTCGCCCACTGCTGTAGGTCGGCTGCACTCCCCCGTACACCCGACCACAAGGTCAGCACCGCCCAAACGAGGACGAGGCCACACCCAACTCCCGTTGACAGGGATTGGAAGATTCCAATCCATGTCGTCGTCGTCGTTGAAGTCGTGTTGGGAGGTAAACGAATTGTTGTGCGTGAACGCCCCAATCGGATGGCGTGCTGGCTCGGGTGATAGCGTGTGCACGCGGCAACAGCAAGATTCGCTCGTATATGTCATTGTCATGTTACTGATGACATTTCTAGTGGTCGTTTGCGATGGCTCCTGTTGCTGGTGCTGAACCGTTGGGTTCAGGTTGCGCGACGGGGGCTGATAGCCCTGGGCTTGACGCGTGTCGTGTCGTGAGTCTTGTCGGCCGGTCCAAGTGCTCAGATTGGACTGGTCGGGGCGAGAGCGGAATTTGCATCGCTCCGCCGAGTGCCCGAAGTTTCTGCAAACTTTGCAGTAGAGGCACCGCGGTCGTCGCTCTTCTGTCTTGTCCGCGTACAAGGCGAGACGTTCCTGTTCTTGTCGCGGCGCTGGTCGCTATTGATCCATATCCCTTTGTTCAACGAGAAGGGCGACGCATAGGGCGGTCCACATCCTCTCTAACCGTACGCGACCCTTCGCGTCAATCCGCCTTTTCGACTTTGTAATCCTTACTGCGTGATTCAATTGTTACTGTTAGGAGTGCATAGTCCTTTCACAATTTACTATTCGTAACAGCTTAGGAGGCGTGGGTTTGACAAGGGCCTAGGCTTAGAGGCCTAGGCCAACGGATGTCAAGAGAGTTTTCACCAAGAGAAGGGAATGCGTTGAGTTCACTATAGGACCAGGGGTACATAAAGCAAACTAACAAGGACGAAGGTGCTCCACCTACAGGAAACAGTTAACTACACTACAACTGCAACTACATGCAGTTTTATAATATAATTTCTAACAGGTCGAGGGGTCGCCATGGTTAGTTCCCTACCAGAATAGGAGCGAATGGCTAGGAACGAACGGAGCTCGAGACGAACAAAGCCGGAAGGGTTAGTCTAGGAACGCTAGGCACAGAGAAGCACTAACCCTAATCTGCCCTAGGAATGTCGACTGCGGCTGCCAGCCGCTGTGGGAGAACGCCTATGGCAGCAAATGCATGAAGGACAGCATGCACTGGTGGGGTAACGGGCATCGCTAGCACTGCGTGTGAAGCTGTAGGTGCGTTATAGGGGCGTGTAAGGGTGCTGTAGCTGTAGGCGTGATAGGGGCAGTACGAGGAGTGTGCGGTGGCAGGTGCGCGTGCGACTGCAGGTGCACGTGCGGCTGCCGCTGTGCGTGCGGCTGCTGTTTTGCGCGGTGCGGCAGGCGCGTGCGTTGCTGCTAAGGACGGAACGGGGCGGGTAGTGCGGGCCGGGCAGCGCGGGGCGGGTAGGTGTAGTGGGCTTTACCGGCCGGGAAGCGCGAGGCGAGCAGCGTGTGGGGCGGCGAGCGCGGGGCAAGCAGCGCGCTGGGACGGAAAACGCGCGGGGCAGGACGAGCTGCGGGCGGGGCAGGACAGGCTGCGCGCGGGGCGGGACAGGAAATGCGTGGGGCATGGCAGGGCGCTGATGGGCGGAGCGCGGTCTACTAACCGGCAAGGCGGGATGGGGCGCAGCCGGCTAAGGGACAGGGCGGGGCGAGCTAGTCTAGGCAGGGCGACGAGCTAACATGTGTTAGGATAGGGTACCTACTCGTGATATGATCTCATGAACGGAAACATCGAAATGGATTGACTAAGGAGAATGGGTGATACAATTACAAACCCAAAATGTCTTATACCCTTTACTGTGTGCCCCACTCTAGACTGGCTCTGCTACCAAGTGTTATGAGTTGTTCAAGAAGAGATTGCACGGAATTCAATGTCGGAGATATAACTACTCAATGAATAATGAAGCCTTGCAATGATATAAGGGCTAGCTAGGCGGGGACCCCTGAATCGCGATTGGGTGCTGGTTAGGGGTTGTCAAGCCCGAAGGCGACGCGGTGTAGGGTCGGGAGGCAAGTTCGTCGATCCGAGCTTCGTCTTCCGAAAGTGTACGCGTATAACTAATTGAGCACGGAATTAGGGAAATTCCTTACATTGGGGGTGTTGACTATTTGAACATTGAATATCCCGTAACCAGGCCAAAATGCCTGGAACAATAGTGCACTCGAGCGCTGACAGCGGACGGAACACGACACGATTTTGCCCTCCTCTCTACCCCTCCCACAGGCCTCATGCTCAAGGGGGGGTGCGAATCTGTGGCTGTCATTTGCAACCAATCAGCAGGCTTCGCCAGGATATTTATCCTAACAGCTGGAATGCGCGAAACTGTATCGATTTCCTCCTTTATCAGTTCCCTCAGTCGGCACGCCTCAGGGTACAGTACAAGGCGATTCTGCTTGCCCATTCCTCCTTACGGTCGATGCAGGGTGCTACTATTCTTTGGTGTCACTCTTCAGTGTCACTCTGCCGCAGTGCTTAGCCCCCTCCGCTCATCGCAAGACTGTACCCGTTGGTAACCAAGCTCACCTAACCGCACGACATCATGACAGGGGGAGCAGCTGCAGCCTCTAAATTGGGCGGCGCGGCGGCGATTAAGTACGTCGCGGCGGGGTGGGCGGCATTCACGGGGACGCACCTGGCGATGTCGCACCCGCCCGTGCGCGAGGCGCTGATCCACCAGCTGGGCGACGAGGGCAAGTTCCGCGGGCTCTACTCCGCCGTGTCCTTCGCCACCTTCGCCCCCACCACGTTCCTCTACATCAGGTGCCTTCCCACCTGCGCCCCCCTGACGCCGCTTCTCGCGCCAGCTGCTTACGACGCGACGCGCCCGCGCCTTTCCCCATCTCCTCGAAGGGGGAAGGGGAAGATATCCCCATGACCTTTCCTTGGGAATCTCCACCACCGCCGCCGCCGCCTCCGCCGCCTCCGGCAGGGCCATCAGTGGCATCAGTACGCTTCCTCTGATCTGCCTCTCGATGATACCCATCCCACCGTGGGTAGTAAGGTGCAGCACTCCATCCCCCCCCGCCGTCCCAGACCCATCACAGGTATAACGCATCGCTACCCAGTGGGTGAAAGCGAGGGTGTTATTGAGGCGTAGCGGATGCACTCAACCTGTGTGTAAGCCCCGCACGCGTTACACCAGGCCCCGCATCTCTTCATCTCTTCCTCTCCGCCTCTCCCCAACCCCCGGCCACTCCCCCCGCCCCCCATGCAGGTACGCGCGCGGGCACGGCGTGGTCCCCGGGTGGACGGCGCTGGCAGAGGGCAACAAGGCGGCGCACGCGGGGGGCGTGGCGCTGAAGGTGGCGGCGGCGGTGATGTTCGGGCAGGCGATCTCGACGCCCAACCCCATCATGGAGCGCGCCATGCGCGCCGCGGACACGGGCAAAGACAAGGACAAGCAAGGGGAGCAGAGCGAGGTGCGGCAAGGGCGAGGGTGGTGGGTGGGGCGTGGTGTTGGTGGGATTGATGCGTTGCGGTTGTGCTTCTGTTGGTGATTGGAATTACAGCACTGCCATGGTAGGCGCGGCTGGCCGGGCCGGCCGCGACGACTACATAAAGAATTGAGGTAGAAGAATAGTGGCAGCGGCAGAGAGAGGAAGGTGGGATCCAGAAAGGTAGATCTCCAATTCTCGAAGCGAGACGAAGGTGGGTCATATGCGAACCCGAATCACATGTCCCACTAGCATCTCATGTTGGCATAACGCCCCAATGCTCTGCTGGGTTCGACCACTCCTTCCGGCGAGGATGTGAGTAGCCACTCTAGGCTCTCAGGTGTCTCTATTTGGAGCTATCTAGGCGAACCGCACCCTGCTACCTTGCTGGGAATAGAAGGAGGGGGGGAGTTACAGCATGCTGCCTGGGTTGAGAAACCACACAAACAGCGTCGCTGCGAGTAAGTGTGGGTGAGTGTTGAGTTGGTGGGGTGGTGGGGTGGTGGGCTTGGTTAGGTTACAGCAACAACCTACTGTCAAACAGCTCCTCTATCCCCTTCACCACTTTTCCTTTCACCCCACGCTTTCCGTGGCAGGGAGAGCAGCAGGGCAGCGAGGTGGCAGTGAAAGGCGTGTACCGCATCACACGCCATGCGCTCTTCACCTCCCTCGCCCTGCTCGGTGCTGGCAACATGCTCACACGCCCCTTCGCTGGTCAGTGCCCTCCTCTGCACCACTATGCCTTCTCCATCTTTCCGCCACGTGGCCCCACCCACCCTACTTTACCTTCTTAATATCACCGTCTTTGCGTAAAAGCCCAGTCTGTTTCTCCTTGCGCACACTCTCCCCCTTTACCTCTTCAAACACGGCAACTCATCCTCACGACTTTACCCCTCCGCTCCTCTCCCCCCCCTCCACTCCCCCCTCCCCCACCACCACCACCCTCGCATCCTGCAACAATATAGCGTACCTTATCGTTGGTCGTCACTGTCTCTCCCTACTTATGCATCGCGCGACACATCTGCCATTCGTTGCCAGGATACATTTCATTTCTTCACATGCAAGCCTGGCGCTGCCTCTCACGCCTCCCATCCGCCTGTGTGCCCTGTGCATGTGTGTCCCCCCTCCACGTGTGTGCGGCTACCCCAGGTGACATGGTGTACTGGGCGGGGTACCCGCTCATCTGGCTGCTGGGCTGCCCCCACCAGGACATGCGGCAGCACGGCCAGCTGCCCGACCAGTTCTTCAAGGAGACCTCCTTCCTGCCCTTCGCAGCCATTGCTGAGGGCAGGAACTCCCTCAAAGAAGCTCTCAAGGAATTCAACAAGCCTGTGCTTGCCACCTCGCTCATTGTTCCCCTATTCTTTCTTTGACATGTCAATTTTTGTGGGGTTTTTCTTTGTTTGCACCCGTATAGCAACACACCAGCTAGTTGTACAGTTACATTAGGGTTGGTCTAGAAAAAAAAAAAGTCAGCAAAACAGGGGGATGGAGTAAGTGGAACAGAATCTAAAAAGTTCTTTACTGCTTTTGATATGTTGAAGTAACCTACGGAAATCTCGCTGATGTCGTTAGCGCTGTTTCGTAAGGGATTCCAATGTGATGCACCCCTCCATGTTCACCACGTGGAATATTGTGTGACCCATTACCACGCGTCGCGCTCATGCAAACCTGCGCAGCATTTCCGTCTCCTCCCACTCCCATTTCTCAAGCCTGTTGCGCTCATTCCCCAACTAAAGGGCTGTTGGCTGGACGAACATGTTGCGATTCGCGCTGCTCCAACCACTTCTAAATCCCTGCGGCGCTCGTCCTAGCAGCACCGGTATCTCCTCCGACCTCTTCGCACCTCTTCTGCCCCCTGCCCCCCTGCAACCTTGCCCACCTGTTGCTGCTGCTTCTACCGAAGCCCATGCCTTCGAATCCTCTCCCCCCCGCGACATTCGCGCCACTCTCGCGCGACTCGCGGCCCCGGCGGGACCAGGTGTGGCTCATAGCCTTCCTCACGGCTCTCGCGGTCCTCTGCGCGCTCTGCCTCATCCCCGCCCTGCTGCCGTCCCCCGGCCCGTCAATGTTGCTCGTCGCCCTCTCGTACGCACGCATCAGCGTGGCCGTCGTCGTCGCCACGCCGCTCGTGTGGGGCGTGAACAGCCTCACCGTGCTTCTCCCCGCTCGTGTGGGGCGTGAACAGCCTCACCGTGCTTCTCCCCGCTCTCCTCGCGCTCGTCGCGCTCCTCTTCTTCGTCGGCGCGTTTCTGATTCTCCGCCTCCTGCGGCTGCTCTCCTCGGACTCACTACTACGCACGAGCGCGGGTCCCATCGCTGCCGCTGCCGCCTCATCGCACGTCGTTGCTGGTATAGGCATGCTCGCTGCCGCAGCAGTAACAGCAGTTCGAGAAATGGTGACGGATGGAGTATCTTCCGTGGTCGACGCCACGGCTGCCGCTCTCTCTCCCTCTCTCACTGCCAGCATCAGCAGCGCATGGCTGCTCGCTCCCAGCCACCTCGTGTCTCCACCCCTTTCCTATTCCCTCGCCCTGCTCTTCTCCTCATCCCTCTCTTCCTACAACTCCGCACCGCTCACCTCCCCACTGGTCATCCCTTCCGTTATACCCCCTCCATGTCTCGCCTCCCCGTTCCCCCCCTTGTCCGTCCTCGTGTAACCTTTCCTGTCCTCGCTCCTCTTCTCCTCATCCTCGTCCGGGTCGCCCCTCCTGGACTCGAATCCCTTCCTAGTGCAATTCTCCTTCCTCTTCGCCCTCCTCAGCCTAGCCATGCTCCTCCTCCTCTGCTCCCGCTCACTCAAACGCCTCTCCCTCTCCCTCCTGCGTCACACCGCTTCCCTCCTCCTCTCTCACTCCCAGTCCATCCTCTACTTCTTCCTCCTCCTGCTGCTCCTCCAAGTCCTCGTTACAGCACCACTCGCTGCAGGCGTCAGGAAGTTGGTAACTGTGTGCCCCATGGGAGCAGAGGAGGGAAAGATAGCACTCATGTGCCATGCATGGCTGCTCTTACTCCTCTGGCTTTCCGCCCAACCGCTCGTCTTGCTCCTGGGCCTGTGGGCCATTGTTGTCTTGCTCCTCGTTGCTGCCCTCGTGGGCCACAGGGACGATATCCACCGTGGAAAGCACGCTGTGGAAAGTGCTGTTGGGGGCGATGCTGCTGCTGCCTACCCTGCTATTGCGAGTGCAGGCGGTATCGCAGCAGTCGCAGCGGTCCCCACGCATGCTGCCTTGCCAGTGCATGTGCCTCGTGTGCCCTCGGCGACTGGCATCACCTCTCAGCCCCGGCTCTCACAGCTGCGTGGCCACCTGCCTCTGCTGGCCCAGGCACTCAGGTCCGCCCCTGTGCTGCGCAAGCTTGCTTCACCACCACCCGTTTGATTCATTGCCCCCATATCCTTTTCCGCCTCCGCCTCCCCGCCTCCGTACTGGAGAGTCATTGTTCATTCTTTTTGGAAATCATTTTCCTTTCCCCTTGATCCATTGCTCTGGCCAACTTCTATGACCCCTCGCCCTGCTCTCTCGCCCCAGGCTCGTCCTCACTCGCTCCCTGGGCACGGCAGCAGCGGTGGCGCTGCTGTTCATCGTCTCGTATGTGCTCTGCATCGCACTCAACACCTGGCTGGCTGAGTATGTGTTTGCCACCTTGGGGGTGCCGGGACTGCTGACGGGCGCTGCTGCCATGCTGCTCACCGTGGCGCAACTGATGGCCGTGCAGCTGCTCACCTGGTGAGTTGAGCTCACTAGATTGTTCTTAGGCCATGCCTCCTCTCCTCCACCCATCCATGTCATTCTCGCTACCCCCCATAAAATGCCATGCAACCAGGGGCCTGCACGAATGCACTAGCCCGCTCATGAATTCTCACACATATGGGGCATGGGCTGTGGGTTCCCTCCTCAATGATCCAACTCCAGTCTGCCACGGACAATCCCATCGCCTCATTCATGTGCAATAAGCACCGGCCTGTGAACATTCCATATCCGTGCCGCTCTGCCCCTCAACGACTCTTCCCCCAGGTTTGTGGTGACAGTGGCGGGCATCACAGTGAGGAGCGTGTGCGCTTCTCTTGAGATCACGTTGCACCTGCTGCCCGCACACCTGCTGCCCTCGCTCGCTGTCTTTGTCTTTACTCTGAATCCAGCTGCTACTGTTGACTCGACAACCTTCACCGTGAGCGTTTTGGTCCTCACGCTATTACACCGCACTGGCCCTCGCGTCTTCGCCAGCACACTGCTGCACCAGTTGAGTCTCACCTACCTGGTATAGGACGTTCCCCGGCTCTAGGAGTAGAGACCTGTGTTTCTAGTCTTGGTGCGTGTGTTGTTTCCAGTCCAGGCGCCTCTGAGGGTCTTAGTGTAGGAGCTGAAGCTACCACTAGTCTAGCACCAGCCTTTGTCGCTGGCTTGGGTTCGACCTCACAGACTGCACAACTTTCCTTCACCTTAGACTCTGGAGCATCCAGCTGTTTCTTTCGCGACTGTACCGAACTCACACCACTACGCTCTATAGTCACTGTCGCCTTGGTTGACCCCTCTATGGGACCTGTAGTTGTCCGCAGCACCACCACTCTCCCGTGTCTGGCGGCTCCCTCTGGGATTCTCACAGGTTACTACACCCCGTCGTTCTCCAGGAACCTGGTGGGTGTCAGTCACCTCCACGACCTAGGTGTAGTCACTATTTTCCCACTGGATGAGCCTGTTGCCTCCTGCACAGTCGGTGCCACTGGGGCGCCTCTAGCCACTTTCCACAGAGAGCGGGGCTCTGGTCTGTACTCACTACACACTGGGTCCCACCACACTGAGTCAGGTCAGGTCAGGCCAGGTCAGGTAGCTGCTGTGACGTGCGACTGCCGGTCAATCACCCACCCGTCGGTCCTCTGACACCACCATCTAGGTCACCCGTCATTCCCACGTCTCAGTAGGATGGTAAGTCACCGTCTGGTCTCAGGTCTCCCAGCGTCGCTTGCCCCACTTCCTCGCTCACCTGCGCCGCCGTGCACTCCTTACGTCGAGGGTCGGCAGCGCGCTGCCCCTCACTCCTCCTCGTTCCCCCCCACCACGGCTCCCTTCTAGACCCTGCACTTGGACGTCTAGGGCCCCTCCCCGGTCCTTGGCCCACGTCAGGAGCGCTACTTCCTGATTGCGGTGGACTACTACTCCCGCTACACCACGGTTTCCCCCCTGCGATGGAAGGCCGACGTGCCTACCGTCCTTGAGCCGTGGCTGCTAGCAAGGGGTGGCTCCCAGAGCTTGTGTGGGCTCCGCATACACTCGGACCGTGGTGGTGAGTTTTCTTCCACTCGCCTGGAGACGTTCTCTCAGGGTCGGGGGATCATCCAGTCTTACACGCTACCAGCCTCGCTGCAGCAGAACGGGGTAGCCGAGAGACGCATCGGCCTGGTCATGGAGGTTGCCGGTGACCCCCAGTTTTTGTGGCCTCAAGCAGTCCGCTACGCCACGCACCAGCTGAGCCCGTGGCCCAGTGACGCACGGCCACAGGTGACGCCGGTCTCCCTTTGGACAGGTTCTCCTGGCGTAGCAGCTGACTTCCGCGTTTGGGGTTCTCTGGCTCACATTCGCGCCCCTGGCGTGAACAAGTTGTCTCCTTGCACTAGTGCCTGTGTCTTTCTTGGCTTCCCTTTGGACGCCTCCGGCTGGGTGTTCTACGACCCTGTCACCTAAGAGTTCTTTGCTTCTCAGGACGTCACGTTCGACGAGTCTGTCTATTACTACAGGAGTCGCCCCCACCGAGGTACTGAGGTCTTTTCCCCCCCGCTGTTCCTCACCCTTGAGCCCCCCCCCTGTCGCCCCGAGAGCCCCCCCCCCCATTCGCGTCCTGCCCCGTCGGTGTGTCACACGTCACTCCGTGTTGGTGCAACCCTACGGTTTGCGTTCGGCTTGTTGTCCATGTGTGTGCATGCGTGTGTGCATGGAATGGTATGAGGGCATGAAATAATATATATTTCATGCTTACAATATTGTGTGAATGATGAGGCATGTTTTTGAATGTGTGTGTCGAGTCAATAGCGAGTTATCGCTAGTCGCGTGTCACGTCGTTGTTTGCGTGTCGTGTGCGGTTTTCTATTTTGTCGTGTGTGGAACGTTCGGCGTGTCGCAGGTGTGCGCAGCAGAATTCCAAGAACTCAAGGAAGAATTTATCTTGAAGAACCAGAGCCTTGGTTTCAAGAATCAAGTGATTTCGAAGCTCTCCAAAAGGGAAAACTTAGATAGTGAGAATAGTTGCATTACTTTGTGTAGTGTAACATTTCTCTTGGTGTAGGCCCTTGTGGAGGGTAGTTTCGAGACTCTTCGTGGTTGGGGACAGTGTGGCACTGTTCCACATCACTGTACCTCGTAGGAGCTGGGAGTCATTCCCAACTCGTAACTCTTCCTAATTTGTGTTCTAAGTCTATAGTGGTTGCCATAGTGCCGTTCGTTCAAACCGACGCAGCGTCCTCAATCTTTAATGAAATCGTGCAATCTAAATTCCCAAGTGTAGGCGACGTCAAGACGCTCCAGATTCAATTTGAATCAAGTCATTTGCAGCTGTGACCAGAGCGTTATCAACGTTTGAAGCCGCTATACAGAAATCCGACTGTGCACTCTATCTTTCGTTTTAGGCACATTCAAGCCTATTGTGACTATAACAAGTGGTATCAGAGCAATTTGGAGTAGTTTCGACAATGGCTGGACCTGAGGAAAGGGGTGGCAGAGGTGCTGGTGGCAGTGGAGGAGCCCAAGCTCAAGGCCAACCCCGTGATTCAGCCATGGCGCCCATGCAACCAAGTCTTGGCCCACCTAGGGATGAGCCTAGGGTGTTTGGGCTTGACAAGTTCAACGGTGTCAACTTTGCTGAATGGTCCTTCAAGATGGAGAACATCTTGGACCAATATGACCTGCTGGAGGTGATGGAAGGAACAGAGAAGCGCCCCGAGAACGACCCGGAGAAGAGCCCGTGGGTGCGGAAGAGCGCACAAGGCTATCTCCTACTTGGGCAAGCGTTGGGGAGCAGCCAAATCCGTCACATCAAGCCATTCCAGCGTGAACCAGAGAAGGGACCAAAGGCATGGGCTGCTCTCAAGGGTGTACACGCTCCTGCAACAGCGGCGGTACCGGTGGTGTTGGAACGGCAAATGGCGGCACTACGAATTGAAGAAGACAAAGCGGTTGAAGAAGGGGTGCAAAAATTCTTCGACTTGTTGACGCGGCTTGAGGGAGCTGATTTGAACTATAGTGAGCTCCAAAAGAAGACCAAGTTGCTGGCCTTACTCCCAGAGTCATGGTCCTCGCTCATCATCAATCTCAATCGTGACTTGCCCCGCCTCTCGCTTGAAGACGTGAAGCGAGCGATCCTTCAAGAGGACTTCCGCCGCTGTGAGTTGACGAGTGCGGATGGCGCCGGGGCAGCAAGCATCGGCCGAGGGTATGGCCGTGGAAGGGGCAGAGGACGAGGGGGAGGCAGATTTGGTAGCACCAACTTCAATGGAGGCCGCGGGAGTGGCGGATACAGCAGCGACAACAAGAGCTACGGACGCGATCGCGGCCGATTCGACGGCGAGTGCCACTATTGTCACAAGAGCGGACATATGTGGTGCGATTGCTACAAGCTCCCTGATGGATGGACTCCTGCTCAAGGCCAAGAGGGTAGAGGAGCAGGGGGAGGGAGAGGAAGAGGCCGTGGAGGCCGTGGTGGTCGCGGAGGTGGTGCTGCAAGTATGAAGAGTGCCGGCAATGAGAGCGAGTGGAGGGACGATCGCTTTCCGGGTCAATTCTTCTTCGTGTCCACGCAAGCACCGGCTGGTCCAGAGAAGGATGAAGGCTTTGAGGAGCCAGCAGCCGTGGGGAAGTTCACCCTACACTCCCTGGACTATTGGGTGATCGATAGCGGCGCTACCTATAGCATGACACCTCGTGCGGACTTGCTCACCGAACTTGAGCCGTCACCGGTGAAGCATGTGACATCGGCTTTGGGGCAACGAGCAGAAGTGAAAGGCATGGGCAAGGCCATGTTCAAGGGTGCTGATGGGAAGATGGTGGGCCTCAAAAACGTTCTTTGGGTGCCCAACCTTGCTGCCAACCTGATTTCCGTGCGGCGGTTGCAAAAGGCTGGCATGTACACGAGCTTGAAGGGAGCTAAGACCTACACCGCGAGGCTTGGCAAGCGGATTCTTTGGGACCTTCACGATGATAGGGATGTCTACAACGAGATGTGGCAGATCCCTGTGGTCCCCATGCCTAAGGAGAGGCAAGTGGCAGCAAGCATCAGCACCAAGGGTGAAGCGGTTGGTAGCGGCGATGGCGCGAACGGTCGCGCTAAGGAGATTAAGTCCAAGAAGTGCAATCTTGGAGGGACCACCAAGCTCGGTGAACACGAGGAGAGTGGTGCAGCAGCTCAGAAGCAGCACAAGCATGAGGAGAACCTAAAGGCAGCAGCGGAGGAGGAGTACGGAGAGAACATGTGGGGCACTATTGCGAGTGTGGCTTTCTCCAATCAGACTTCGGCTACGGGGGAGTGTGATTGGTTGACCTTGCATCAGCGAGTGGGGCATGTGGCCCTGCCCATCTTGCAGCAGCTAGTGAAGAGTGAGATGGTTGCTGGCATACGTGTGAAGGGGGAGCCCGATGAGGTACTTGGCTGCCCGACATGCATGCAAGCCAAGTTCACCCGTTTCCCGTTCTCAAGTTTGGAGGCAACGGCTAAGGCACCACTTGATGAGGTGGTGATGGACGTAGTGGGCCCCCTGAAGCTTGGAGCTGCTGGAGCTGAGTACTTTCTCACCATAGTGGACGTCTACACTCGCATGACTTGGGTGTACGTGCTCTCCAAGAAGAGCGACGTGGCTGAAACGGTGAAGACCGATTGGTTGCCGATGGTGGAGCGGCAACAAGACCGGCTAGTGAAGGCAATTTGCACTAATCGAGGGGGAGAGTTCCTGAGCAAGGAGTTCTCATTGTGGCTGAAGAAGAATGGCATAAGGCACTCCCTCACCATGCCATACTCCCCTGCAATGAACGGCATCGCCGAGCGAGCGAACTGCACAATAACGGAGACGGCATGTGGGTTGCTCATTGAAGCCGGGCTACCCGACTACTTCTGGCCTGATGTGATGCGGAGTGTGTGTGTGGCCAAGAACAGAGCTTTGACTCATGTGGGAGCAGACAAATGGGTGCCCTATGCGGAGTGGATTGGAAGGAAACCAAAGGTGGATATGCTTCGGGTGTTCGGGTGCATGTGCATGGCGCTCGTGCCTAAGCATCTTCGGCACAACAAGCTCGGTGCCAAGGCGATATGGGCTGTGCACTTGGGCATGGCTCAAAACAGCAAGGGGTGGCTTCTTTGGGACTCATTCACCAAGAAATTCTTGGTGAGCAGGGACTGCAAATTCATGGAGAATCTGATGTACAAGGATTGGAAGGCAGAGAATGAGGCGAAGATAGGCATGCGGTTTGGGGAGGTGAAGAGTTCCGGTTTGGAGCATGTGGAGCTTCCTTTGGAGCTGAGCAGCGGCAGCACCACCACAAGGCAATCTTCCCTTGTGAATGGGGGAGAGGAGGCCAGGGATGCAGAGGAAGAAGAGGAGGAGGTGCAGCAAGTGAGCGAGCGTGCACCGACACTTCCTTCTTGCACTACGAGTGCTCCATGGATCCGAGTCACCCCGCAGCAATGCCAAGGCCTTCATGTCCCTGTAGCTGAGGAGGAAGGAAGGGGCAAGAGGAGAATTCAAGCCCCTAATAGGCTGACCTATGATGCATTGGGAAAGCCAGCCAAGTCAGCTCTGGCCGGAGCGGCACTTATAATTGGAGATGACGAGGAGAGTGACTAGGAGGAGTGTGCCTTCGGGTTTTTCTCTCCGGTGGAGATGCCGGGGGAACCAGCAACTCTCAAGGAGGCCTTGGAGAGTAGTGATGCTGAGGAGTGGAAGAAGGCAATGGAGAGTGAACTGAAGAGCATTGAGGAGAACGGCACGTGGGAATTGGTGGAGCTATTGGAGGGGCGTAAGGTGATTATGTCCAAGTGGCTCTTCAAGATCAAGTCCGACGCCGACAGCAAGATCGAGCGCTACATGTCTAGGCTTGTGGTGAAGGGGTACCAGCAGAAGGAGAAGGTGGACTATAAGGATTTGTTTGCTCCTGTGGTGAAGCCGACGACGCTGAGAACCCTACTCGCGGGAGCTGCCATCAAAGGATGGGTGGTGAAACAAATGGATGTCACAACGGCATTCCTCAACGGCGTCCTTGAGGAAGAGATTTTTATGGCGCAGCCAGAGGGGTTTGATGATGGTAGTGGCAGAATTCTGAGGCTGAAGAATGCCCTTTATGGACTGAAGCAGGCCCCTAGGCAGTGGTACTTGAAGCTGCGAGGAGTTTTGGAGGAGATCGGCTTCACTCCCTCAACGGCCGATCACTCATTGTTCATGCTTGGCGAGGGGGAGCAGAGGAGCTTCATGGTGGTGTACCTGGATGACATTCTCATCATTTCACCCTCATCTAACCTTATGAAGGAGGTGATGCTGAAGCTTTAGGACAAGTTCAAGTGTAAGGCCCTTGGTGACGTCAACTTCTACCTCGGGCTTCACATTGAACGTGATGTGGAGAAGCGGTGCATGCGGGTGCATCAACGGAGGTACCTGGAGGCATTGGCTGCCAACTTTGGGCAGAGTGAAGGCCATGTGGCTACACCCTTTCCCTCTGGTTTTAAGTGTGTGAAGGGACCAGAGGAGGAGAGCGTTGGTGAAGAGGAGAGGCGCCGTTTTCACTCGTTGGTGGGCAGCCTCATGTATGCGGCGGTAAACACGCGACCGGACGTCGCGTTTGCTACCGGACAATTGGCTAGGGTTGTTCAATGCCCTAATGAGGAGGAGCAGGTAGCAGCTGGAATGAGGGCGGCCAAGTATCTTGGCCAAACACCGACCGTTGGGCTGCAATACTCGGCGGCGGCGCAAAGGCGCCAAAAGGGCGCGGATGGTGTTGAACCCGGGCGTTTGTTCCTCACCGCATTCTCGGATGCTTCTTATGCTTCTGAACCAGAGGACATGACAAGTGTTGGAGGGTTCATTTGCTGTGTTGGTGCAGGCCCAACTGCTTGGGAGAGCAAGAAGCAGGTGGATCAAGCATTGAGCTTGGTGGAGTCCGAGTACATGGCACTCTTCCGTGCCGTACGGGAGATTGTGTGGCAGCGGCGTTTGTTGGCTGAATTGGGGGAGGAGCAGCAAGAACCTACCCCACTCTACTGTGACAGCCAGGGTGCCATTGCTCTTGCTAAGAACCCTGTGTTGCATGGCCTCACGAAGCACATGAGGGTGAAATGGCATTGGACGAGGAGCATGGTGGCCGCGGGTGAAGTTGAGTTGCGCTACGTGAAGACGACGGGGCAGCCAGCTGACATGATGACCAAGAGGCTGGTAGAGCAGCAGCATTGGAAGTGTTGTAAGCTGGCTGGGATGGCTCTGAACTGAGAGAGCAAGTTCCAAAGGCCAACAATCCTAGGGGGAGTTTGTTGGTGCAACCCTACGGTTTGCGTTCGGCTTGTTGTCCATTTGTGTGCATGCGTGTGTGCATGGAATGGTATGGAAATAATATATATTTCATGCTTACAATATTGTGTGAATGATGAGGCATGTTTTTAAATGTGTGTGTCGAGTCAATAGCGAGTTATCGCTAGTCGCATGTCACGTCGTTGTTTGCGTGTCGTATGCGGTTTTCTATTTTGTCGTGTG
Source organism: Closterium sp. Naga37s-1 (assembly GCA_947471745.1). Lineage (NCBI taxonomy): Eukaryota > Viridiplantae > Streptophyta > Zygnematophyceae > Desmidiales > Closteriaceae > Closterium > Closterium sp. Naga37s-1. The sequence goes on along the minus strand of CANJKZ010000170.1, from coordinate 2,189,181 downwards.
TGGAATGTTCGGCGTGTCGCAGGTGTGCGCAGCAGAATTCCAAGAACTCAAGGAAGATTTTATCTTGAAGAACCAGAGCCTTGGCTTCAAGATTCAAGTGATTTCGAAGCTCTCCAAAAGGGTATACTTTAAGATAGTGAGAATAGTTGCATTACTTTGTGTAGTGTAACATTTCTCTTGGTGTAGGCCCTTGTGGAGGGTAGTTTCGAGACCCTTCGTGGTTGGGGACAGTGTGGCACTGTTTCACATCACTGTAACTCGGCTCTTGGGGTTTGTAGGAGCTGGGAGTCATTCCCAACTCGTAACTCTTCCTAATTTGTGTTCTAAGTCTATAGTGGCTGCCATAGTGCCGTTCGTTCAAACCAACGTTGCGTCGTCAATCTTTAATGAAATCGTGCAATCCAAATTACCAAGTGTAGGGGACGTCAAGACGCTCCAGATCGAATTTGAATCAAGTCATTTGCAGTTGTGACCAGAGCGTTATCAACGTTTGAAGCCACTGTACAGATATCCGACTGTGCACTCTATCTTTCGTTTTAGGCACATTCAAGCCTATTGTGACTATAACACTCCGCAGTCGTCCCCCCCGGAGCGTCCAGTCCCTGTCGTGTCTAGGGGTCTGGGAGGTGCAGTTGCGGAGGGTGAGGGTACTGGGGCTGCAGGAGCTGGTCGTGTTGGCTCTGGGGGTGCAGAAGGTGTGGGCGTGGAGGTCACTCCCGTGGAGGACACGGCAGCCTTGAGTCGGCGGCCTCGCCCCGCGTCACCCCCTGGCTTCCCGTCTGTCCCGCGGTGCCCTCCTCATTTGTCTCAGCGACCGGTTGCTGAGGAGCCTGGGGTTGTTCCTCCGGGAGGCTTTGGAGGCCCCGGGGGTGTCAGTGGTGGAGGTGCTGGTTTTGGGGGTACTGGAGCTGGAGGCACTGGCACTTTGGCTCCTACACTGCGCACTGTACGTTTCCTGACCCGTGAACAGCGTCTCCTCCGGTTGGAGAGGGAGGAGCGTGAGCGGTTTGAGAGGGCACAGCAGCAGCAGCAGCAGCAGCAGTAGTCTCAATCGCACCAGCAGGAGAGAGTAGAGGAGGAGTCACAACAGCAGCTGGAGAGAGCAGAGGACGGGTCACGACTGCAGCAGCAGGAGCGGTTTGCAGGAGAGAGTAGAGGAGGAGTCACGAGTGCAGAAGCGGGTGGAGTTGCAGTTGCAGCAGGAGAGAGTAGAGGAGGAGTCCCGACCACACCAGGAGAGGGTAGAGCAGGAGTCCCGCCCGTAGTAGGTGCAGTAAAAGACACAGCAAAAGAGAGTAGAGGTGTCAAGACCGCAGTAGGAGAGGGTAGCGCAGGAGTCCCGGTCGCAGCAACGGGTGCAGCTGCAGCCGTAGTAGGAGAGGGCAGAGGAGGAGCCACAGGAGGAGCAACAGGGGCATGTATTGTCTCAGCAAACGCCAGAGGAGGCGGAGCGGCAGCGACTGCGCCTGCGCCCCTGCCTGACCCAGCACCTGCACGCTTGGTTCGTGGTCCCCTACCGTCCCCTCCTATTCCCCCCGTCCAGTCTCTTTCCTCGTCCCAGTGGACTCGTCGTTCTCCCCTCAGTCATACTGTGTCTCCAAAGCCCCGTCAGTCCTCGTGCAGACGGTCCATTTCACCTTGTTTTCCGCTCACGTGCTCCACCCCCTCCTGTCCTCCCACAGCCTCCAGAGTCATCCCTCATTGTGTTTCACAACCCGTTGTCCGCCTACCCCCATGCCTGTCGTCCTGTCGTCTCCCGTGTTTTGTCCGCATTGGTCACTCACTCGACTGCACCTCTGTCGTCTATCTCAACAATTGTTACTACTGTCGCTGGCTTTGCCTCGTCCCATTGCCTTGACTACGCCACTCACTTGGTGAGTGGCCATGCTCGTTCTCCGTTCTCTAGGGGTGCTTCTGTTTTTCCCTTGGAGGTCCCCGAGGACAGGCAGTTTGAGCTTGGTTTTGTTGCAGCCGCTGTTCCTCATCTCTGCGCCATGCTGCTTGCCCTTGAGGGGGATCCAGACGCCCTTGACATCCCGATCCCTCGCACTCACACTGAGGCGGTCTCAAGACCCTGGGCTTCGTACTGGATAGCAGCTGAGGAGGCAGAGATGGCATCTTATAGGTCGACAGGCACCTACGTCGACACCGTCCCACCACCTGGGGCGAACGTTGTTTCTGGCATGTGGCTCTAGAAGGTGAAGCGGCCGCCTGGAGCACCACCGGTGTTCAAGGCGCGCTACGTGGCGAGAGGCTTCAGTCAGTGAGAGGGGGTAGAATTCTTCCAGACCTTTGCTCCCACCCCAAAGATGACCACTCTTTGGGTGTTGCTACATATTGCAGCTCAGCGCGGCTACGAGTTGCTCTCCTTAGACTTCTCCTATAGGGGAGCCTGCACGAGCAGATCTGGGTGCGTCGCCCGCCTGGCTTCACTGGCTCTTCAGTGGCAGCTGCGTCGATCTGTCTACGGTCTACACCATGCTCCACGTGAGTGGCATGACACACGTCGCTCGACCCTTGCAAAGCTTCACTTCTTTCCGTCGTCCGCCGATCCGTCACTGTTCGTCCGCCGTGGCTCGACCCCGTTCTTTGTCCTGGTCTACGTCAAAGACCTGGTGTTCCCCACTCCCGACCGACGTTCCCTGGTCTCCGTGAAGGAGGAACTGCAGAGGAGACACACTTGCACTGACCTTGGTGAGCTGCAGCGCTACCTTGGCCTGCAGATCACAAGAGCCATGGCAGCTCGCACCATTACGCTGATGGAGTCGCATATGGTCGAGTAGATCCTCACTCGGTTTCGCTTCTCGTTCTCCAAGGTACAGCCCACCCCTCTTGCTGTGGATCATGGGCTCACGGCTCCACCTTCGGACGAGCCATTTGAGTCCAGTGGTCCATATCGTGAGCTGGTGGGTTGTCTCATGTACGTGATGACCTGTACTCTCCCTGACCTAGCTTACCCTCTTAGCGTCCTTGTGCGCTTTGTTGTGCCTAGGAGACACTGAACTTCCCACTGGTACACCGCTAAGAGGGTGGCGAAGTATGTGGCAAGCACATCAGGCATGGGACTTGTCCTCGGAGCAGCCAGTTACACTTACAGGTTTCTGGGACTCGTCGTGGGCCGACGACACAGAGTCGCTGCGGTCTACACAGGGTTACTGCTTCAGCCTTAGGACCGGAGCTGTTTCGTGGAGGTCGACTCGGGCATTGTCACTCTTCAGTTCTAGCTGTGAGGCAAAGGTGTACGCTGCGGCCATGGCCGCCTAGGAGCTTTGCTGGCTGTCTTTCCTCCTCACCGGCCTTGGTGAGTGGCCTCGCTCTCCCCCAGTCTTGTTCGCCGACAACAGGTCTGCTATCCTTTTGTGCGAGGAGCCTTGACTGGTTGGGAAGGCGAAGCACATCCAGGTTCGTTACTTCCTTCTGCGAGAGTTGCAGCAGCGTGGCCAGGCACTCGTGTGACGTGTGGTCTCTGAGGCCAACATTGTAGATATCTTCACCAAGGCGTTGCCTCCTTGTGACCACCAGCGTTTCTGCACCCAGCTAAATCTTGTGTCTATAGGACCTCACTTGCTTGCGTAGAGATGATTTGTCTTGTACTCTTGCATCTCACTATATATTCTATATCTGTGCTTGTGGACAGGCCTTGTGGCCCCTTGCTTCTGTAGAGATGCTTGTCATGCATGTCTTGTTCTCTTGCATCTCTTATATCTGCTATATACTTGCATGTGGACTGGCCTTGTGTCCCCTTGCTTGTTCTCGGACTATGTGGTGATCTTGAGATCCACCCTGAGAGTTGGTTTGTTCTTGTGAACTGGTCTTGTGACCGTTGCTCGTTCTTGCTGACTGGTCCCGTGACCCTTGCTCATGGGTTGTGTGTTGCTTTCCACAGGACTACTGTCACCTAGACTATGGGGGTGTGTCAAACTATATTTGTTATAGTTTATGTGTGTTAGTCCAGGGTTGTTACACTTTGCCCTAGGTTCAGTTAGGGTTACCTATGTCCTTCCTTGTACTACTTGTTTCTCATCAATTCATTCGATAGTTACCTCCATAACAGCGTGCGCTAGTCGTGGCTGACCAAGGCCCACCTCTCTCCGCAGAGCCAGTTTCAGCAGGAAATCGCCATGTACGAGCACGCCACTGGACCTCTCCCTGCTCCTCCTAGTCCTGCACCTCTTATTGACACTGCTTGTGTTGCTCATCATGCTGGAGGAGTATAGTGCGACCTTCCTTTCGTTATCGCAGTGGCGGGGACGTGACGCTGCTGCTAGTCTCACCATTACTCGCCATCTCCAGCAGACTAAGCGGGCGCACTTCACTGAGGAGAAGACAAGAAAGGGATTACTTGATGCGGTCATTCAACGCTACCGTCCACTGCCACACTAGGCCGCCACCTTTTTCCCTTCCTCTTCGCTGGACTCCCCATTTTTTGCAATGTTGCCAATCTCCTTGCTATGTTCCCTAGTGAGCCTACGGCATGTTGGTGCAACCCCATGGTTTGCAGTCAGCTTGTTGTCCTTGTGCGTGCATGGAAACGCATGAGGGCATGATAAATTATAGACTTCATGCCTATAATAGTGTGTGAATGATGAGTCATGATGTCGAATGTGTGTGTCGAGTCAATAGCGAGTTTTTTCTAGTCGCGTGTCACGTCGTCGTTTGTGTGTTGTGCACGTTTTCTATCCTGTCGTGTGTCGAACGTTCGGCGTGTCGCAGGTGTGTGCAGCAAACTTCTAAGAACTCAAGGAAGAGTTTATGGTGAAGACCCAGAGCCTTTGGTCAAGTTTCAAGTAATTTCGAAGCTCGCCAAAACGGTAAACACCAAGATAGCGAAAATAGCTATATTTCATTGTGTAGTGTAACATTTCTCTTGATGTAGGCCCTTGTGGTGGGTAATTTCGCGACTCTTTGAGGTTCGGGACTGTATGGCAATGTACCACATTCATGCAACTCGGCTCTTGGTTTGTAGAGGCTGGGATTCATTCCCAACTCGTAACGTCTTCCTAAGTTGCGCTTTGAGACTATAGTTGCCATAATACCGTACGTTCAAACCTACATTGCGTCGTCAATTCTTAATGAAACTGTTAGAAATAAGGGGAAAGAATGAGTGCATTAGCATGAAGGGGAAGAACAAGTAGTCCTAACCCTAATGGGTTGTACTCAGTACAGTGTACCCCACTACTGCCTAAACAACATATAACATATTTTGACACCCCCATAGGCAAAGTGGGGGATATCAAGAACAACCAACGGTCACAAGACCAGTCAAGCAAGAGAACAAAGTAAACCAAAGCTCAGGCTGGATCTCAAGACCACCATGCAGTATGAGCACAAGCAAGCGGCCACAAGGCCAGTTCACATGCAGGGTTATAAAAGCACAAGCAGTACAGTGATCACAACCAAGCAAGAGTAAGCATGCAGGTATTGATATATAGATCACACTACAAGGCAATGTCAAGCATTAAGCAAGTGAGGCAGAGTAGGTACAAGGCCTAGAGCAGTGCAGAAACGCCGTGATCACCAGACCCAAGGCGAAGCTGACCACGCTGCTGCAACTCTCGAGCGAGAAAGTAGCGAAGAGCAATGTGCTTTGTTCTGTGATCCAGTCTCTGCTCTCGACACAAGGCAATCATGGCCTTGTTGTCGACGTACAGAACTGGAGGAGAACAAGGTCGCTCACCCAAGTCGCTCAGCAGGTAGGTCAGCCAGCGTAACTCCTGTGCAGCCATAGCCCCAGCGTAGATCTCAGCCTCACAGCTGGAACCAAGCACAGAAGAAGAACGAGTGGACCTCCACGAGACAGAACCAGAGCCGAGACTGAAAGAGTAACCCTATGACGACCGCAGAGTCGCCTGGTCGTCGGACCAAGAAGCATCAGAGTGTCCTGTGAGTAACACTGAGCCCCGTCCTCCAAGGACAAGCCCCATGCCCGATGTACTGCACAAGTAACGCAACACCCTCGTAGCAGCCCGCTAGTGCTCTGGTCAGTGTCTCTCGGACGCAACGTAGCTCGCCAGGATGTTGAGAGGGTACGCGAGGTCAGGTCGAGTGCAAGTCATCAGGTATATGAGGCAACCCACAAGCTTTGGATAGTGTCCACTCAGCTCTACGGAGTCGTCCGAAGGTGGAGCTGAGAGCGAGTGGCCTGTACGCAGAGGAGTGGACTGTGGCGAGGAGAACTGGAAGCGGAAGCGCTGAAGGACCTGGTGCACCATGTGTGACTGGGTCATAGTGATGGTGTGCTGTGCTCTGTCCCGAGTGATCTACAGACCAAGATAGCTGCACAGCTCACCCAGGTCAATGCATGTGTGTCTCTTCTGCAGCTCCGCCTTCACAAGGGTCAGCGCCTCAGTGTCGGCAGGAGCAAAGACCAGGTCGTCGATGTACACGAGGATGTAGAAGGACGGCAGAGAAGGGTCGGTGCGCAGAAACAGTGACGGGTCAGCAGTCGAAGGAGCAAACCCAAGAGCCGCAAGTGTCGTCCTCAGTGTGTCGTGCCACTCGCGGGGCACTTGGTGTCAAACATATATTTACTATAGTCTGTTTAGGCTGTAGTGGGGTAGTCCTTAGAGGGTACAGCACTTATGTGTTTCCTACTTGTACCCTTCTCATTTCCTAATTCCATCATACGTTCGTCTATTCTTACACATGGTATAGAGCTAGTTTCGAGTTTTTTTTAAAGGGCCCACCACTGAATTTTTCGTACCTACTCGACGCGCGCGTCGCGCCTACCCTTTCGAGGCCCGTAGTGGCCCCTGCGCCTGCCCTTAGCGCTAGCGCCGGCCCCGTAAGGCCCCGTTATCATGCCTCGTAAGGCCCCGTAAGGCCCCGTAAGGCCCCGTATGGCCCCGTCAGGCCCCGTTTAAGGCCCCGTAAGGCCTCGTTTCAGGCCCCGTAAGGCCCCGTAAGGCCCCGTAAGGCCCCGTATGGCCCCGTAAGGCCCCGTTTAAGGCCCCGTAAGGCCCCGTTTAAGGCCCCGTAAGGCCCCGTAAGGCCCCGTTTCAGGCCCCGTAAGGCCCCGTAAGGCCCCGTTTACAGCCCCGTAAGGCCCCGTTTAAGGCCCCGTAAGGCCCCGTTTTAGGCCCCGTAAGGCCCCGTAATGCCCCTTAAGGCCCCGTAAGGCCCCTTAAGGCCCAGTAAGGCCCCGTATGGCCCCGTTTAAGGCCCCGTAAGGCCCCGTCAGGCCCCGTTTAAGGCCCCGTTCGGCCCCATAAGGCCCCGTCAGGCCCCGTACGGCCCCGGCAGGCCCCGTCAGGCCTCGTTAGAGGCCCTGTACGGCCCCGGCAAGCCCCGTTAGTGGCCGCGTAAGGCCCCGCCCGGCCCTACCCCAACCTGTCGCGGCCCTGCGCTGGCTCTGCTGCAGGACCTGCCCAGGCTCTGCCCCGGCCCTGCACCTGCCCTGCCCCGGCCCTGCTCCGGCCCTTCCCCGGCCCTGCCCCGACCCTGCCTCGGCCCTGCCCCGGCTCTGCCCCGGCCCTGCACCTGCCCTGCCCCGGCCCTGCCCCGGCCCTGCCCCGGCCCTGCTCCGACCCTGCCCCGGCCCTGGACCGGCCCTGCCCCGGCTCTGCCCCGGCCCTGCACCTGCCCTGCCCCGGCCCTGCCCCGGCCCTTCCCCGGCCCTGCCCCGGCTCTGCCCCGGCCCTGCTCCGACCCTGCCCCGGCCCTGCCTCGGCCCTGCCCCGGCTCTGCCCCGGCCCTGCACCTGCCCTGCCCCGGCCCTGCCCTGGCCCTGCCCCGGCCCTGCTCCGACCCTGCCCCGGCCCTGTCCCGGCCCTGCCTTGGCTCTGCCCCGGCCCTGCCCCTGCCCTGCCCCGGCCCTGCCCCGGCCCTGCCCCGGCTCTGCCCCGGCCCTGCCCCTGCCCTGCTCCTGCACTGTCGCGGCCCTACCCCGGCCCTGCCCCGGCCTCGCCACTGGTAAGAGTGCCGCCCTGCCGAGCCACGCCACCCTGCCTAGCCTGCCTTGCCGAGTTGCACTGCTGCTGCTGCTGCTAGCTAGCTGCTGCACCTGTCATGGCTAGTCTCAATGTTCTTACCTTTGATGCTGAGGGTCGTGCTGTTGACTTTGAGGTCTGGCTAGATGATCTGCAGCTTTTCCTATAGTGCGATAGCAAGGATGGCCTCTCACTGTTCGATCTCACGTCTGGCGCCTCTACTGCCCCTGCTGCTGATGCTGACAGTACTGTTCGCTCGCAGTGGCTCACGCGCGATGCTGCTGCTCGTCTTGCTGTGCGCAATCACCTGCCGTCTACTGAGCGCACACACTTTAGTCAGTACAAGAGTGCTAGGGCTCTGTACGACGCTGTAGTTGCACGCTACTCCTCCCCTACCACTGCTGCCCTCAGCCGCCTCATGCTGCCGTACCTCTTTCCTGACCTTGCCGCCTTTGCCACTGTTGCTGACCTAGTTGCTCACCTCCGCACTAGTGACGCTCGCTACCGCGCTGCCCTTCCCACTGAGTTTCTTCCCACGAACTCCCCCCCCATGTACATCACCCTTTACTACCTAGTCACCCGCCTCCCTGAATCTCTCTCCTCAGTCAGGGATCACTTTCTCTCCCTTTGCCCTACCGAGCTGACTGTCGACTTGCTAGTTCACGCTTCCGGCCTCCCCGCAGCAAAATGGGATTGCTGAGCGCCGAATTGGCATGGTCATGGATGTCGCTCGTACGTCCATGATCCATGCGGCTGCTCCCCATTTTCTGTGGCCGTTCGCGGTTCAGTACGCTGCACATCAGATCAACCTTCAGCCTCGTGTCTCCTTGCCGGAGACCACACCTACTCTGCGGTGGACGGGGAAGGTTGGCGATGCGTCCGCGTTCCGTGTCTGGGGATCTCGAGCTTTTGTCCGCGATACTACAGCGGACAAGCTGTCCTCCCGTGCCATTCCCTGTGTCTTCCTTGGCTTCCCTCCTGACGCACCCGGGTGGCAGTTCTACCACCCCACCTCGCGTCGTGTTCTGTCCTCTCAGGACGTCACGTTTGACGAGTCGGTGTCGTACTACCGTCTCTTTCCCTACCGCACTGCCTCTCCCCCCCCCCCGCCACTCTTCCTGGCACCAGGTACTCCCCTGGTAGACCCCCTCCCCCCCCAGGGTCCTGCCCCCTCAGGTGTGTCCCAGGTAGACCCGGCTGAGCCGGTCGAGGTAGCTGTCGCCTCAGGTGCTGCTAGGGGTGCTGAGACTGGGGGTGCTGAGTCTGGGGGTGCTGAGACTGGGGGTGCTGAGTCTAGGGGTACTACACCTGCGCGTGCTGCGTCTGGAGGTGCTCTAGGTGTCCCGTCGCGGCGGGAGCCTCTCTCTCCACTGCGCCTTTGTGAGTGGTACTCTCGGCGCGGTCGGGTTGCTGCTGGTGCTGGGGCTGCTGGAGGTGCTGGAGGTGCTACTGGTGCTACTGGAGGTGCTGGCGCTGCTGGAGGTGGTGCTGGAGCTGGAGCTGCTGGAGGTGCTCCGGGTGCTGGTGCTGCTGGAGGTGCTGCTGGTGCTGGAGCTGCTGGAGGTACTACTGGTGCTGGTGCTGCTGGAGGTACTGGAGGTACTACTGGAGCTACTGGAGGTGCTTGCGCTGCTGGAGGTGGTGCTGGAGCTGGAGGTGCTGGAGGTACTCCAGGTGCTGGTGCTGCTGGAGGTGCTGCTGGAGCTGCTGGAGGTACTGCTGGGACTGGAGGCCCTGGGGCTGAGGGTACCGGTTCTGTCTCTGCTGTCTCTGGAGGCGCTGCGCGGCCGCGGCCGTACTACGTTCCGCTCCTTCAGCAGGTTCTTGGCTCCCCGCCTTCTCCTGGTCCTCCTCCTCCTTGCCTGACTCCACCGCCTGTCCAGTCCCAGTCGCAGTTGCAGCCGGCCTCTCCGCTGCCTGGTCCTTCTCCTTACTCCGGTCCGTCTAGAGGTCTTACGGAGGGTCGGGAGCCTGAGTCTCGTCCTGTGTCGCCTGCGTCTCGTTCTGCGTTGCCTGTCCGTCCTGTTCGCACTGGCCGTGTTTCGCGTCCGCGTCTTCCTCCTGTCCCAGGCACTCACTCTATGACACTGCGTCCTTCTACTGCTCCACAGCGTGTCCCTCTGCCCTCTCCTCCTGCGTCCTCTCTTCCTGACGGTCCGGACCCGGAGTCAGACTCCCTTCGTGCTGCTAGTCCTACTGTCACCCGCTTTCTGGCCACTGCTGTCACTGACCCTCTGTTTGAGTCCTCTACTGCGTCTGCTCTTGTTGCTGAGCTTGTTGACTTTGCTGCGGCCTGTCGCCTAGACTACGCTGCTAGTCTTGTTACTGAGTCTGCGTCTGCGTCTGTCTGTCCTCCGTCCGTCGGGGGTGAGTGTGCTCTTGGCACGGACGTCCTTGAGGACAGAAAGGAGGACCTTGAGTGTTTTGCTGCTGCTTCACCTCATCTCGTGTCCATGCTGCTTGCCCCTGAGGGAGACCCGGATGCACTAGACATCCCGACCCCGCGCTCTTACGCAGAGGCGATAGAGGGTCCCTACTCCTCTCAGTGGCAGGCAGCCATGGACGCAGAGATGGCTTCCTGGAAGTCCAGAGGCACCTACGTAGACGAAGTTCCCCCACCTGGGGCGAACATCGTCAGTGGCATGTGGATCTTCAGGGTGAAGCGGCCGCCGGGTTCTCCGCCTGCCTTCAAGGCGCGTTACGTTGCACGTGGCTTCAGTCAACGACAGGGAGTTGATTTCTTTCAGACCTTCTCCCCTACCTCGAAGATGACCACTCTTCGGGTACTGCTGCACGTTGCTGCTCAGCGTGACTACGAGCTCCACTCGCTTGACTTCAGCACAGCCTTCCTACAGGGCAGCCTGCACGAGGAGATCTGGCTGCGCCGCCCACCTGGCTTCACTGGGTCGTTTCCTACTGGTACCCAGTGGAGCCTCCGGCGGCCAGTCTACGGTCTCCGCCAGGCGCCCCGTGAGTGGCACGACACGCTCAGGACGACTCTTGCTGCTCTTGGTTTTGCTCCTTCCACTGCTGACCCTTCTCTGTTTCTACGCACTGACGCTATTCTGCCGCCGTTCTACGTTCTTGTGTACGTAGACGACCTTGTCTTTGCTACTGCTGACACGGAGGCACTCGCCCACGTGAAGTCCGAGCTGCAGAAGAGACACACGTGCACAGACCTGGGTGAGCTGACAAGCTATCTTGGCTTGCGGATCACCCGGGACAGAGCACAGCGCACCATTACCTTGACTCAGTCACACATGGTGCAGCAGGTCCTTCAGCGCTTCGGCTTCACCTACTCCTCGCCACAGTCTACTCCTCTGCGTACCGGTCACTCGCTCTCAGCTCCACCTTCGGACGAGTCCGTAGAGCCAAGTGGCCCGTATCCAGAGCTTGTGGGCTGCCTCATGTACCTGATGACTTGCACACGACCTGACCTCGCATACCCTCTCAACTTTCTGGCTCGCTACGTGGCTCCCGGCAGGCACCGAAAGGTGCACTGGGATGCTGCGAAGAGGGTGTTGCGATACTTGTGCAGTACATCGGGCATGGGGCTCGTGCTTGGAGGACGCGCTCGAGTTGTCCTCACTGGTCACGCTGACGCCTCCTGTGTTGACGACTTGGCTACGCAGCGGTCGTCACAGGGTTACACCTTCAGCCTTGGCTCCGGTTCTGTCTCCTGGCGGTCTACCCGCTCTTCTTCTGTTCTCAGCTCCAGTTGCGAGGCTGAGATCTACGCTGGGGCCATGGCTGCACAGGAGCTTCGCTGGCTCACCTACCTGCTGACCGACTTGGGAGAGGCGCCTCGTTCTCCTCCAGTTTTGTACGTCGACAACAAGGCCATGCTGGCCTTGTGTCAGGAGCACAGACTGGAGCACAGAACGAAGCACATCGCTCTGCGATACTTCCTTGCTCGAGAGTTGCAGCAGCGTGGCCAGCTTCGTGTTGCTTACGTGGCCTCTCAGGCCAACACTGCTGATGTTTTCACCAAGGCACTTCAGCCTTGTGATCATCAGCGTTTCTGTACTGTGTTAGGCCTTGTACCTACTGTGCCTCACTTGTTGACTTCTTGACTCTGCTTGTACTGTACTCTATATACTTATACCTGCATGCTTACACTTGCTAGGTTGTGTTCACTGTATTGTTTGCTTTCCTTTATATAACTCTGCATGTGAACTGGCCTTCTGGCCCTTTGCTTGTGCTCAGACTGTGTGGTGACTTTGTGATTCACCCTGAGTTTGCTTTGTCTTTCTTGACTGGTCTTGTGACCCCTTGTTCTCCCCCACTTTGCCTATGGGGGTGTGTCAAACATATATTTACTATAGTCTGTTTAGGCTGTAGTGGGGTAGTCCTTAGAGGGTACAACACTTATGTGTTTCCTACTTGTACCCTTCTCATTTCCTAATTCCATCATTCTTTCGTCTATTCTTTCACACTTGGCAGAGACCGTAGACTGGCCGCCGGAGGCTCCACTGGGTACCCTCAGGAAACGACCTAGTGAAGCTAGGTGGGCGGCACAGCCAGATCTCCTCGTGAAGGCTGCTCTGCAAGAAAGCTGTTGAGAAGTCGAGGGAGTGCAGCTCGTAGTCACGCAGTGCTACAATGTGCATTAACACTCAAAGAGTAGTCATCTTCGGGGTGGGGGAGAAGGTATGGAAGAAGTCGACCCCGTGTCACCGACTAAAGCCTCGAGCAACGTAACGCTCCTTGAAGGCAGGCGGAGAACCCGAAGGCTGCTTCACTCTCAAAATCCACATGCCATCGACTATGTTCGCCCCGAGAGGGGGAACTATGTCGACGTAGGTGGTTGTGGACTTCCAGGAAGCCATCTCTGCATCCATGGCAGTTTGCCACTGAGAGGAGTACTCACCTGTGATCGCCTTTGCGTGAGTGCGCGCGGTCGGGATGTCTAGTGCATCCGGGTCTCCCTCAGGGCAAAGCAGCATGGACGCGAGATGAGGTACAACAGCCATGAGGCACTTGAGCTCAAAATACCTGTTCTCAAGGACGTCACTGTCAAGGGCAAGCTCATCCCCGACGGACGGAGGACAGTCAGACTGAGACTCAGTAACAAGACTCGCGATGTAGTCGGGGCGACAGGTAGCAGCAAAGTCTACGAGCTCAGTGACTAAGGCAGACGCAGCAGTAGACTCGAAGGAAGGGTCAGTGAGAGTGGACAGGAAACGAATCACAGTAGGACTAGCAGCACGAGCAAGGTCATACTCAGGGTCAGGAATGTCAGGGAGAGAGGACGCCGGAGGAGACGGATGAGCAACACGCTGTGGAACAGAGGAAGGACGAAGTGCCTTAGTGTGCGTGCTGAGGACAGGTGGATGAGGATGACGACGAGCACGTCTGACAGTGCAAACAGGGGAGGCAGGACGAGACTCAGGCTCACGACGCTCTTCCAGGAAGCCTGTCTGCAGAGGGTAAGGAGAAGGAGCAGGCAGTGGGGAGCCAGGCAGTAACGGTGGCTGAGACAGGTGAGGCAGAGGACACAAGAGATGTGGAGTAAGGCCAGTGGAAGACGGAAGACTAAGAACCCGGCGAAGTGCCAAGTCAGGTGGTGGCAGGGACGACTGTGGCTGCGGGTAGAAAAACGGTCGTCGCGCCGCAGTACCCACAGTACTAGATCCTCCAGTTCCAATACCTCCAGCACCAGCACCTCCAGTACCTCCAGCTCTAGTACCTCCAGCTCCTCCAGCTCCAGCAGCCCCAGTACTTCGAGCTCCAGTACCTCCAGGACCTCCAGCTCCAGCACCTCCAGCACCAGCTCCAGTACCTCTAGTACAAGCAGCTCTAGTACCTCCAGCACCTCCAGCTCCAGCACCTCCAGTACCTCAAGCTCCAGTACCTCCAGCTCCAGTACCTCCAGCTGCACCACCTCCAGTACCTCCAGTGGCTCCAGTACCTCTAGTATCAGCAGCTCCAGCACCTCGAGCACCAGTACTCCAAGCTCCAGCACCAGAGCGGCCTCGCCGAACAACCCACTTGCGAAGCTGCTGCGACGAGAGGGTGTCCTGTCGACGAGACCGCTGCTGCTGTCCAACGACTGAACCTCTACTGTAGATTGATGCCAAGTGGTTGGGAGAAGCCAAACCAGGTTGGCAAGTGTGGCCATGTTGGGTGAGGTGGATGGCATGAGTTGGGAAAGTGACAATGTCTAAGTTGGGGTGCCAATAGAGGGGGGAATTGTGTGGTATGGGGTTTCCTTGGTTGGGGACTCTCTTGGGACCTTACCTCTCGTCCTCCTCATCCTCTCCCACCTGGTTTATTGCTACTTCAACTTTCTTGTGTGAACTTGTGAGAAAATTGTGATCGAGTTAAGATTCTTGTGACGACGACTTTTCTGTCCAAAATTATAGTTGAGGATTTTGAGATATTCCGGCCCTTAATCTTCATAGACTCCGTCCTTAGTCTCTAAAAAGTGGTATCAGAGCTGATTAAGGACTATGTGGAGAGTCTACTGAAGTGTGAAGACCCTCCTAGACCACCATGGCCTGTGGGCGTGCCTAAGTGGAGTTCTGGAGGCTACATGTGATTTCCACTAAGGGGAAACTCTGCCGAATTTTCGTTGGCGCCGACATTTGTGGAATTTGAGTGGAAATTTGGTGTGGACAGCAAAGGGGGAGCTGAAACCTGTGATTGGGGGCAGAGGAAATGAGTCAAGGGAGTGGAGATGCAGCTGAGAAGAGGAATGAGCCGCCACCATCCAAGATCAAGGCATTGGATGGCTCAAACTATGAGGAATGGAGCGGGCGGATGCGGAGTGCGTTTAAGCGCTACAAACTGCTGAAACTTGCGATGGGAGAAGAGAAGATGCCGCAGGAAGGCGATTCCCACCATCGGTGGATTGAGAAGAGCACGGTGCTGTACAACCTAATCCTTCAATCGGTCAACAACATGTTCCAACACATCAAGGATTCGGTGGAGTTGGATGATTCCGGACCAAAGGCGTGGAAGCTACTGCGCGACGTGATTCAGCCCAACACCCTGCCGATGGAGATTGTGTTGGAGAAGGAGCTGGCTGCCCTCTCCATGCGACCAGGCAATGATGTGAAGCTGGTCCTTGACAAGATCAAGGACACCTATGCGAGGATGGCAGCGGCGGGCAGCAATGTGTCACAGATGCAGCAGTGCACCAAGATCATCTCGGTGCTTGACAACTCGTGGGACAACCTCATCCCCATCCTCAACACTCAGCAGGACAAGTGGACACATGAGTGGCTATGGCAGCAGATTCTGCAGGAGGACTTCCGCAGGCGCCACATGGGTGGTGGTGCTGCCAACAAAACTGCTGAGGGGTATGGAGCTGCAGGAGGCAGCAGAGGAAGAGGGGGAGGGAGAGGCCGAGGCCGTGGGAGAGGCTTTGGCAGAGGGAGAGGCCGAGGTGACTACAACGAGGGGCATGGGAGCACTAGTGGTAGGGGGAGCACTCGAATGGAGGGTGCTTGCTGGTACTGCAAGAAGGCTGGACACCCGTGGTTCAAGTGTTTCAGCCGGCCTGAGGGATGGGCGCCTCCAGGCATGAATCTGCCAAGTGGTGAACGTGCACGAGGTGGCGCTGTGCAAGGTTCAGGTGCACAAGGTGATGGTGCACACAGTAAAGCCGACCCTGGGATGTTCCTCATGGTTGAGGATGTGAAAGGGAGTGAGGGTGATGTGGGCTCAGTTGGGAAGGTTGTGATGCACCCCCTCACTCACTGGGTGATAGATTCAGGTTGCACAAGTCACATGACCCCACGGGCAGATTTGCTTGACAAGGTAAAGCCCCCTGGAAAGATTAAGTTTGTGGCTGCCGCTTCAGGCGCTTTGCTCCCTGTGATTGGTGTTGGGAATGCCAAGGTGATGGGAGCCAATGGGGGGCTTGTGGGGCTGGGGAATATGCTGTTGGTTGAAGTTTTGTACGCTAACCTTCATTCTGTGCACCGGCTGCAGAAGAGCAAGGCCAAAGTGACCTTCGGCCCAACCAGCTGCCGTGCAAAGCTCGGGAAGCTGTTGTTGTGGGATCTGGAGGAGAAGAAAAGCTGCATCAAGGATCTATGGCAGCTGCCCATCATCCCTTGGAATGGAAACCACCAGCAACGGCAGCGGCTGAAGCAACGGCTAAAGCAACTGCGGGAGGAGAGGAGACTACGCCAACTGATGGGGCCCTGGATGCAGTCAAGAAGGTGCAGCAGACACAGCAGCCACATGGTGAGGTGCTTGCTGGTGTGGATGCGACAGCTGCATGGACAAAGGCCTCATTTGGGAGTGGTGAGGCTGATTGGCAGATGTGGCATGAGAGGCTGTGTCATGTGAATTTTCCTATGTTGCAGAAGTTAGTGAAGGATGGGAGCTTGAAGGGGTTGGAGGTGAAGGGGTCAGCAAAGGAAATTGGGAGCTGCCCTACATGCCTAAAAACTAATTTCACGAAGTTTCCCTTCAGCAGCGGCACAGGACCAGCCAAGGCCCCGCTCGCGCTGGTGCACATGGATGTGGTGGGCCCTACGAGAGTCCCCTTCTCTCTCTCGGGCAGCCGCTACTTCTTAACCATTGTGGATGACCACACAGGTGCGGTGTGGGTGTACCCTCTCAAGACTAAGGGGGAAGTGGCAGCGGCTGTTCTTAAGGAGTGGATGCCGAGAGCTCAAAGGGAGAGCGGACACAAGGTGAAGGTGATCCGCACTGACAACGGGGGAGAATTCATTGGTGCTGATTTTGAGGCGGTGCTGAAGAAGAAGGGGATCCAGCATCAGCTCACGGTTCCCTACAACCCTCAGCAAAACGGCGTGGCTGAGCGCTTCAACCGGACCCTGCAAGAAGGTGCTCGCACTCTCCTTGGGCGTGCAGGGCTGCCGGATCCGTTTTGGGTGACTGCATTGCGGCAGGTCGTCCTTGTGAAGAACAGGGTGTTGGCGACTGTGGGGGACAAGCAGTGGGTCCCATACACCAATTGGTATGGGAGTGCACCAGCAGTCAACATGGTGAGAGCCTACGGCTGCATGGTGGTGTTTCATGTGCCTAAGGAGAAGAGGGGAAAGGTTGAGGCTTCTGGGAGTTGGGGATTACACTTGGGGCTTGCTAAGGATCACAAGGGCTCGTTGATATGGGACTTGACCAGCCAGCAGCTGACTGTGTCAAGGGATGTGAAGTTCCTTTAGTGCTTGTACTACAAGGAGTGGAAGCAGCAGCACCAGAAGCTTCCTACTACACCGCTGATCATTGAGGATGATGAGGTGCAGCGGCCTTCGAGGCCAGTACAGGTCACTGTCTCAGAGGAGGAGATCTCTGGGGTGACTGAGGATGGGGGAGAACCTGAGGTGGAGGAGCAGCAGCAGCAGCAGCAGCAGCAAGATGCTCCACCACGTGCCCAACGTCTGCCTGACCGTCCTAGGAGGGATGTGCGCCCTCCTAATAGGCTGACCTATCCTAATTTTGGAAAGCCAAAGGTGGTACGGGCTGGGAGTGTGGCTGAGTAGTGTGATGAGGATGAGATAGCACACTCCTACTGGGCAGCCGTCCCTGAGCCCAAGACGCTAGCTGAGGCCTTGAGTGGGCCCGATGCTGAGAAGTGGAAGCAGAGTGTGAAGGAGGAGTATGACTCTCTGCTGGAAAATGAAACGTGGGAGCTGTGTGAGCTGCCTCCTGGGAAGAAGGCCATTTCTTCCAAGCTGATCTTCAGGCACAAGTACGGACCTGATGGGGAGCTGACCCGCTACAAGTCAAGGCTTGTGGCTAAGGGGTTCCAACAGACAAAGGGGAAGGACTTTGACGAGATCTTTGCTCCTGTGGGGAAAGAGACTACACTAAGGGTGATGCTGGGAACGGCTGCAAACCGTGGATGAAGGATCAAGCAGATGGACATCACAACTGCTTTCCTCAATGGGATCATCCTAGAGGAGCTGTACATGCAGCAGCCTGAGGGGTTGGATGATGGGAGCGGCAGGGTGTGCAGGCTCAAGAAGGCCATCTATGGCTTGAAGCAGGCTCCTCGCGCATGGTACCACAAGCTGGAGGAGACACTGCTGGCTGGGGGTTTTAAGAAGAGCGAGTGTGATCACAGCTTGTTCCTACTGCAAGAGAAGGAGAAGTTCCTCATGCTCCTGGTGTATGTGGATGGCATCCTTCTCTTCTTTGAGTCATCTGCAATGATTGAGCATGTGGAGGAGATGCTGGAGATGCAGTTCAAGTGCTCGAAGATGGGAGATGTCAAGTATTACCTTGGGATGCATGTGGAGAGAGACCTTGACAAGGGAGTGTTGAGGTTGCACCAGAGGAAGTACTGTGAGGGGCTGGCTGAGAAGTATGGGCTGCAAGATGGAGGAAAGCCAGCCACCCCACTACCTTCGGGTTTCACTGTGGAGCCCTGTGCTGATGAGGAGGTGGTGGGTGAAAGTGACAGGAAGCTGTTTCATTCCATGGTTGGGGCAATCAACTATGCGGCAAACCACACGCGGCCTGACATTCCCTTTGCTACATCCAGGCTTTCCAGTGTGGTTTCACGCCCTAGTCATGAGCAGCTAGAAGCGGCCAAGAGGTTGGTCCACTATGTGAGTGCTACAGCATATGTGGGTTTGGAGTACAGTGCTGTGAGGCAAAGGCAGCAAAGGGTGCTGCTGATTTGGGCAAGGGTGAGATGCTCTTGACCTGCTACACCGACGCTAGGGCAACACGCGGGCTGCAGGGCGTGAGGGCATCAGGGCAGGTACGACCGGGCAGGGCAGTTCGGGCAGTGCGAAACAAACGGTGGGCCCTAATGGAGCGGTCCTATGGAGGGACCTGCACTGAATACTATGTCAGAACTAAGGGGAAAGAATGAGTGCATTAGAATGAAGGGGTAGTACAAGTAGTCCTAACCCTAATGGGTTGTACTCAGTACAGTGTACCCCACTACAGCCTAAACAACATGTAACATATTTTGACAAAAATCGTGTGATTCAAATTGCCTATCGACGACATTAAGGCGTTCCAAACCAAAATCATAGCATGTAATTTAGAGCTGCGATCAGAACGCTATCAACAAATAAAGACGTTGTGCAAAAATCCGTCTGTGCACTCTATCTTTCGTTTTAGGCACATTCAAGCCTATTGTGACTATAACACGCCAAGTCTCTTCACACTGCGTACTACGTCCCCTCAAGTGTCTGCGTCTGGTCAGGTAGCTACGTCTTGCTCGTATATTGATTGTGGAACTTTCGGCTTCTGACATGAAGGAACTTTGACGTCAATCCTAAACTGGGATTTCTTACTGAATTTGCATTTCGAATGTTATTGAAAAGTTTTTATCAATCATGGAACCAACAACTATCCAGCTAGCAGGTTTGACGTAGGTCCGCACACAGCAAACCAGTATGTTCGATTGGACCGGTATTTAAATGGAATCAGGGTGACAACCTTGAAAGAATCAATCGTCCCACACACCGCTCACTAGTTCGTGAACCATTCTGTGTTCGACCAATTCTTGACTATCTCAAGTGTTGTTCGTGTACAAAACAATTTCCCTAAGCGTGGAGGTTTTGCCATGCAAAAAAAAATGCTGCCCTTTGCCTTCCTACCAAAGGGCTTTTGGGTCTATTTTATAACCACCTGCAGATTTGCCAAGAGGCGCAAGTTTGAGAGGTGTTCTTTCGATTTTTTTGTTGTCTTGTTAAAAGAAAGTGTTGGATAAAAAAAAGACTGGTTAATTATTAACCGCCAGGTTCGGCAAACGTCAAGGCCTTCTGTTCTTTCCCAGAAGTTTGTCATGTACCACGTCAATTATTGACACAAACCGTCAAATCTTGTCAAGAAGACCGAAGTTTTGCACGAGCAGAAACCTCCCTAAACCTACAAATTACAATCAGCGGCCCTATCGAACAGGGCAAGAATGTTCCTTTGCTCTGAGTTCTTTTGATGCATATTCATGCGCCAACTATGCATAAGAATTGTGGGAAGGTTGTCTACGAAACGGATGTTGGCATCAGAACCATCCAATTCGGTCACAGGCCCTAGGATAGTAGGGTGAATTACCCTTATGGCCCTTAATATAAGGCTGTCTTCTATTGTGCATCAGATTTTTACAAAGCTCTATTTGAGGGCGCCCTTACAAAAAACACTTACTCTTTGTGTAACAGTGAAATTTCAGAGTGTCACAATGTACACGGCCAGATGACTAAGAGTGTTTCCAGGTACCACCCTGATGTGATTTCGAGGATTTTGAGGGGGGTTGGGGGGGAAGAGGGGGGTGTTCGAATCACCGACATGATTACAGCCATGATTAATGACATTTAACATGAGTCCCCAGGTTTTCGTTACACCTTGACAGCCCACGTCGCCTCGATAGTAGTCCCACCAACTTTACTAGGATAACCTCAACTTTGCCTGCCTGGCGGTGACGGGCATCGCCACACAGGTGTGCATCATGCATGAGACTCCTTCTTGTTCCCTTCCTCCCTCCCCACCAGACTCCCAACCACCCACACTGCACCTCCACCAAACTCCCTTTCTACCACCGACCCACCCACTCACTCACCCAACCCAACCCAAGTCATTTCATTTTACTCATCCACTTTTTCTCATCGTGTTCTCATCCTCTGAACTGCACACCACACCTACAACTAGAGTATCTCTAGCAAAAACTTTCCAGGTAGTCATTATGGCTGCCATCGATGACGATTTTATCGACGAAAATCGTCGTGTCCATCACTCACCCCCACGAACGAGCCTTAGCCCTTTTAGAGGAGCTACAAAGCCTGTGCTTGAACCAGAGCCCATTGTCGGGTCTACCGAAACTGACACCATGCTAGATGAAGCCCACCGTGACCTACATTCCCTTGGTGTCGGCACTACAACGCCTGAACCAGCACCACCAGAAGTGGCAGTAGGCATGAGCAACGACTCGAGTATTTTATGTTGGGTGGAAATATTTATTTTGCACGCCTCTCCTCTTCACCAACGCTCTCCTTCTCTTCACCAACGCTCTCCTCCTCTGGTCCCTTCACACACTTGAACCTAGAGGGAAAGGGTGTAGCCACATGGCCTTCACTCTGCCCAAACTTGGCAGCCAATGCCTCCAAGTACTTCCGTTGATGCACCCGCATGCACCGCTTCTCCACATCTTGTTCGATGTGGAGCCCGAGGTATAAGCTCGCGTCACCAAGGGCCTTGCACTTGAACTTGTCTTGAAGCTTCAGCATCACCTCCTTCACAAGGTCAGAGGAGGGTGAGAAAATGAGGATGTCATCCACATAAACCACCATGAAACTCCTCTGCTCCCCCTCGCCAAGGATGAACAAGGAATGATCTGCGGATGAGGGAGTGAACCCGATCTCCTCCAAGACTTCACGCAGCTTCAAGTACCACTGCCTAGGGGCTTGCTTGAGCCCATAGAGCGCCTTATTCAGCTTCCACACTCTGCCACTACCATCATCAAACCCCTCTGGCTGCGCCATAAAAATCTCTTCCTCAAGGACGCCATTGAGGAATGCCGTTGTCACATCCATTTGTTTCACCACCCATCCTTTGATGGTAGCTGCCGCGAGTAGGGTTCGCAGCGTTGTCGGCTTCACCACAGGAGCAAACAACTCCTTATAGTCCACCTTCTCCTTCTGCTGGTACCCCTTGGCCACAAGCCTAGACTTGTAGCGCTCGATCTTGCCGTCGGTGTCTGAATTGATCTTGAAGAGCCACTTGAACGTAATCGCCTTACGCCCCTCCGATAGCTCCACAAATTCCCACGTGCCGTTCTCCTCAATGCTCTTCAGCTCACTCTCCATTGCCTTCTTCCACTCCTCAGCATCACTACTCTCCAAGGTGTCCTTGAGAGTTGCTGGTTCCCCCGGCATCTCCACCGGAGAGAAGAATGCGAAAGCAAACTTATCGTACACATTTTCCTCGTCATCTCCAACCATCATTGCCGCTCCGGCCAAGGCTGACTTGGCTGGCTTTCCGAGGGCCTCAGAGGTTAGCCTATTTGGGGCTTGAATTATCCTCTTGCCCCTTCCTTCCTCCTCAGCTGCAGGGACATGAAGGCTCTCATGGCGTTGCTGCGGGGTGACTCGGATCCGTGGAGCGCTCGTAGTGCGAGAAGGAAGTGTCGGTGCACGCTCGCTCACTTGCTGCACCTCCTCCTCCTCTTCCTCTGCATCCTTGGCCTCCTCTCCCCCATTCACAAGAGAGGGTTGCCTTGTGGTGGTGGTGCTGCTTCTCAGCTCCAAAGGCAGCTCCACATGCTCCAAACCGGAACTCTTCACCTCCCCAAACCGCACGCCTATCTTCGCCTCATTCTCTGCCTTCCAATCCTTGTACATCAGATTCTCCATGAATTTGCAGTCCCTGCTCACCAAGAATTTCTTGGTGAATGAGTCCCAACGAAGCCACCCCTTGCTGTTTTGAGCCATGCCCAAGTGCACAGATCGTATCGCCTTGGCACCGAGCTTGTTGTGCCGAAGATGCTTAGGCACGAGCGCCATGCACATGCACCCGAACACCCGAAGCATATCCACCTTTGGCTTCCTTCCAATCCACTTTACATAGGTCACCCATTTGTCTGCTCCCACATGATTCAAAGCCCTGTTTTTGGCCACACACGTACTCCGCACCGCATCAGGCCAGAAGTAGTCGGGTAGCCCGGCTTCAATGAGCAACCCGCGCGCCGTCTCCGTGATTGTCCGGTTCGCTCGCTCGGCGATGCCGTTCATTGCAGGGGAGTATGGCATGGTGAGGGAGTGCCTTATGCCATTCTTCTTCAGCCACAATGAGAAATCCTTGCTCAGGAACTCTCCCCCTTGATTGGTGCAAATTGCCTTCACTAGCCGGTCTTGTTGCCGCTCCACCATCGGCAACCAATCGGTCTTCACCGTTTCAGCCACGTCGCTCTTCTTGGACAGCACATACACCCAAGTCATGCGAGTGTAGACGTCCACTATGGTGAGAAAGTACTCAGCTCCAGCAGCTCCAAGATTCAGGGGGCCCACTACGTCCATCACCACCTCATCAAGTGGTGCCTTAGCCGTTGCCTCCGAACTTGAGAACGGGAAACGGGTGAACTTGGCTTGCATGCATGTCGGGCAGCCAAGTACCTCATCGGGCTCCCCCTTCACACGTATGCCAGCAACTATCTCACTCTTCACTAGCTGCTGCAAGATGGGCAGGGCCACATGCCCCACTCGCCGATGCAAGGTCAACCAATCACACTCCCCCGTAGCCGAAGTCGGATTGGAGAATGCCGCACTCGCAATAGTGCCCCACATGTTCTCTCCGTACTCCTCCTCCGCTGCTGCTTTTAGGTTCTCCTCATGCTTGTGCTGCTTCTGCGCTGCTGCACCACTCTCCTCGTGTTCACCGAGCTTGGTGGTCCCTACAAGATTGCACTTCTTGGACTTAATCTCCTTAGCGCGACCGTTCGCGCCATCGCCGCTACCAACCGCTTCACCCTTGGTGCTGATGCTTGCTGCCACTTGCCTCTCCTTAGGCATGGGTACCACAGGGATCTGCCACATCTCGTTGTAGACATCCATATCCTCGTGAAGGTCCCAAAGAATCCACTCACCAAGCCTCGTGGTGTAGGTCTTAGCTCCCTTCGAGCTCGTGTCCATGCCGGCCTTTTGCAACAGTCGCACGGAAATCAGGTTGGCAGCAAGGTTGGGAACCCAAAGGACGTTCTTGAGGCCCACCATCTTCCCATCAGCACCCTTGAACATGGCCTTGCCCATGCCTTTCACCTCTGCTCACTGCCCCAAAGCCGATGTGACATGCTTCACCGGTGACGGTTCAAGTTCGTTGAGCAAGTCCACACGAGGTGTCATGCTATATGTAGCGCCGCTATCGATCACCCAATAGTCCAGGCAGTGTAGGGTCACCTTTCCCAGAGCAGCTGGCTCCTCAAAGCTTTCATCCTTCTCTGGTGCAGCCGGTGCCTGCGTCAACACGAAGAAGAATTGACCCGGAAAGCGAACGTCCGTCGAATCGCTCTCGTTATCACCATTCTTCATATTTGCAGCACCACCTCCGCGACCGCCACGGCCTCCACAGCCTCTTCCTCTCCCTCCTCCTGCTCCTCTACCCTCTTGGCCTTGTGCAGGGGTCCAACTATTAGGGAGCTTGAAGCAATCGCGCCACATATGTCTGCTCTTGTGACAATAGTGGCACTCGCCGTCGGATCGGCCGTGACCGCGTCCGTAGCTCTTGTTGTCGCTGTCGTAACCGCCACTCCTGCGGCCTCCATTGAAGTTGTTGCTGCCAAATCTGCCTCCCCCTCATCCTCTGCCCCTTCCACGGCCATACCCTTGGCCGATGCTTGCTGCCCCGGCGCCATCCGCACTCGCCAACTCACGGCGGCGGAAGTCCTCTTGAAGGATCGCTCGCTTCACGTCTTCAAGCGAGAGGCGGGGCAAGTCACGATTGAGGTTGATGATGAGCGAGGACCATGACTGTGGGAGTAATGTCAAACTTATATGCTATAGTCTTTTTAGTCTGTAGTGGGGTAGTTCTTATAGGGTACAACACTTCTAGGTTTGCTACTTGTACCCACCTGCTTTCTAGTTCATTCATTTGTTCCGGATTCTAACATGGTATTCTGAGCAGGTTCCCTAGTGGGAACGTTTTTAGGGCCCACCACGAAATTTTCCTGCCCTGCCCTGCCCGAAGCGCGCCTTGCGCCCTGCCCTAGCTGGCCCGTCGCGGCCCTGCCTTTGCTAGCCCATCGCGGCCCTGCCTTAGACGCCCGTCGCTGGCCCGTCGCCAGCGTCGCGGCCCTGCCTTAGCCGCCCACCGCGGCCCTGTGATGCCCCTCGCCGGCCTGTCCCTGGCCCGTCGCGGCCCCTTTGCCACCCGTCGTGGCCCCTTTGCCGCCCGTCGTGGCCCCTTTGCTGCCCGTCGCGGCCCCTTTGCCGCCCGTCGCGGCCAGTTCGCCGCCCGTCGCGGCCTCTGCCCAGCAGCCGCCCTGTCGCGGCCACTGCTCTCCAGCCGCCCCCTGTCGCGGCCCTGCCTTCGCCACTTGTCGCGGCCACTGCCCTGCTGCCGCCCCAGTCGCGGCCCTGCCTTCGCCGCCCGTCGCGGCCTCTGCCCTGCAGCCGCCCCCTGTCGCGGCCCTGCCTTCGCCGCCGTTGCGGCCTCTGCCCTGCAGCCGCCCCTGTCGCGGACCTGCCCTGCTGCCGCCCCTGTCGCGGCCCTGCCCTGCTGCCGCCCCGGACGCGGCCCTGCCCTGCACCCGCCCCTGGTAAGCACCCGCGCTGCGCCACCTGCTGCCGCGCCACGCCGCCAATAACCGGGCCGCGCCGCCCTGCCGAGCCGCGCCGCCCAACCGAGCCGCGCCGCCCAGCCGAGCCGCGCCGCCTGCCGAACCGCGCCGCCCTACAGAACCGCGCTGCCCTACTGAGCCGCACTGCCCTGCCTGCACTGTCCCTGTTGCTACTACTGCTTCTGCTACCACTGCTGCTACTGCTGCTCCTGCTGCTAGTGCCGCTATGGCTAGCCCTACTGTTCTTACCTTTGATGCTGAGGGGCGTGCAGTTGACTTTGACGTGTGGGTTGACGACCTGCAGCTCTTTCTTCAGTGTGAATCTAGGGATGGAGTATCCCTTTTCGATCACACGTCCGGTGTCTCTACTGCACCTGCTGCCACTGCTGACAGTACGGTTCGCTCGCAGTGGACCACTCGTGACACTCTTGCTCGCCTTGCTGTTCGTAGTCACCTGCCCCCTGCTGAGCATGCGCATTTTGGCCAGTACAAGACTGCTCAGTCTTTGTACGACGCTATAGTTGCGCGCTACTCCTCCCCTGCCATTGCTGCCCTTAGCCGCCTCATGCTGGCGTACCTTTTCTCCCTCACCTCCGCACTAGTGACGCCCGCTACCGCGCTGCCCTTCCCACTGAGTTCTGTGCCAAGAACCCCCCCCCCCCAATGTACATCACTCTTTACTACCTAGTCACCCGCCTCTGTGACTCCCTTGCTTCAGTCAGGGACCACTTTCTCTCCCTTTGCCCCACCGAGCTCACTGTCGACCTACTAGAGGAGCGCCTAGCTGCAGCTGAGAAGAGTATCTTAGCTGTAGGTGCTTCTCGCGGCGACCCTCGCACCCCTTTCTTTGAGGGGTGTTCCCCTGTCCCCCTTCTCCCCTCTGTTGCTTCTGCTGCTGCTGTCAACCTCGTTGGCACTGAGGAGGTCGGGGCTGCGTCTGCTCCCAGTGGGAGGCGCCGCAACAGCAAGGGCAAGGGGAGCAAGGGTGGTGGAGGGGACGGCGGGGGCGGCGGCGGAGGCGGTGGAGGAGGCGGAGGGGGTGGCGGTGGAGGTGGGGGTGGTGCCGGGAGTGGGGGCTTCAGTGGCGGCGGTGGAGGTGCTGGAGGCAGCGGTGGAGGTGGTGGAGGCAGCGGCGGAGGTGGTGAAGGCAGCGGCAGCGGTGGTGGAGGTGGCGGCGGCGGTGGTGCTGGTCGTGGTGCAGCCGCACAGCGTGGAGGCTTTGGTGGTGGCCAGCGCCAGCAGCAGCCGCGTTCCCGTGAGACCCCGTCGGCCCAGCAGCTTCGTGAGTGGTACGCTGGGCGTGGGAGGTCTGGGGGTGCTGGTCCACTTACGTTCTTCGCACCGGCGGGCGCCGTGGGGAGACGTGCGGGCTGCCACACACTGCGCAGCGCTGCTTCGGTCGCCTGACTGACGCCTGGCGCGCCCAGTTTCCTGACGCTGTTGAGCTCCCTCGCTGGGGTGATCTGCTTCTGCAGAAAGTTGCTATCTTTGATCTTGATTTCGATGCTATCCTTGCTGCTATGTATGCTTTTGCTGATAGTGCTGAGGGTGACTGTTACCTGAGTGTCCCGCCCGACCCGGGCATTGCGGATGCTGCTCTAGGTGCTAGTGCGTCTGCTGCTCCAGGTACTGGTGAGTCTGCTGCTCCAGGTGCTGGTGAGTCTGCTCTCTCTGGTACTGCACCTACTGAGGCCTTGCACACTTTCACACTTGACTCTGGTGCTTCGCGCTCTTTCTTCCGCAACAGCACCACGCTCACGCCGCTCAGTCGGCCTGTCGCAGTCTCCCTGGCTGACCCCTCTGGGGGCCCTGTCCTTGCTCACTCTTCCACGGTTTTACCGTGTCCTGCGGCCCCGTTGGGCTTGCTGTCGGGACTCCACCTCCCCTCGTTCTCTACGAACCTGGTGAATGGAGCTGACCTCCAGGATGTGTGGGTTGACCAGCTCACCCCTGGAGGTCAGCGTGTGACCCACTGCACTTGCTCTCGGACGGGCTGCCACCTGGCCACGTTCACCCGTCGGCCTGGGTCGAGTTTGTATACACTGACTACTGCGTCTCCTCCGGTCACTGGGTCTGGTCAGGTAGCTGCGTCTAGTCAGGTGTTTGCTGCCGTGTCCAGGTCGAGACCAGAGTCTGCCCTCTGCTCGTGTCGTCCTGTGTCGCACGAGACTCTCCTTTGGCACCTCCGCCTTGGTCACCCCTCCCTGCCTCGCCTTCGAGGTATGGCCTCCCGTACCCTTGTCTTGGGTCTTCCCCGGTCCCTCCCTTCCCTTTCTTCCGGGGCCTGTCCCTACCTGTGTTCCGTGTGTCGAGGGCCAGCAGCGCGCCGCTCCTCACTCCTCCACGTTCCCTCCGACGGAGGCTCCCCTGCAGACTCTTCACATGGACGTGTGGGGTCCAGCCCGTGTCCGTGGACAGGGTCACGAGCGTTACTTCCTGCTGGTCGTTGACGACTACTCGTGTTACACCACAGTCTTCCCCTTGCGCAGCAAGGGTGATGTCACTTAGGTGTTGATCGACTGGATCCGCGGTGCTCGTCGTCAGCTCAGCGAGCGTTTCGGCTCGGACCTTCCTGTTCTGCGTCTGCACTCAGACAGAGGTGGTGAGTTTTCCTCCGACCTTCTGAGGGCCTTCTGTCGTGCGGAGGGCATCCGCAAGACGTTCACGCTTCCGGCCTCCCCACAGCAAAATGGGATTGCTGAGCGCCGCATTGGCATGGTCATGGATGTCGCTCGTACGTCCATGATCCATGCGGCTGCTCCCCATTATCTGTGGCCGTTCGTGGTTCAGTACACTGCGCATCAAATCAACCTTCAGCCTCGTGTCTCCTTGCCGGAGACCACACCTACTTTGCGGTGGACGGGGAAGGTTGGCGATGCGTCTGTGTTCCGTGTCTGGGGATCTCGAGCTTTTGTCCGCGATACTTCAGCAGACAAGCTGTCCTCCCGTGCTGTCCCTGCGTCTTCCTTGGCTTCCCCCCTGACGCACCCGGGTGGCAGTTCTACCACCCCACCTTGCGTCGTGTTCTGTCCTCTCAGGACGTCACGTTTGACAAGTCGGTGTCTTACTACCGTCTCTTTCCCTACCACACTGCCTCTCTCCCCCCCCCGCCACTCTTCCTAGCTCCAGGTACTCCCCCGGTAGACCCCCTCCCCCCTCAGGGTCCTGGCCCCTCAGGTGTGTCCCAGGTAGACCCTGCTTAGACGGTCGAGGTAGCTGCGACTGAGGTGCTGCTTGGGGTGCTGAGCCTGCGGGTGTGGGGACTGGGGGTGCTGAGTCTGGGGGTGCTGAGCCTGGGGACGCTGAGCCTAAGCGTGTGGAGCCTGAGGGTACTGCGTCTGGGGGTAATGAGCCTGCGCGTGCTGAGTCTGGAGGTGCTCTAGGTGTCCCGTCGCGGCGGGAGCCCCTCTCTCCGCAGCAGCTTCGTGAGTGGTACACTCGGCGGTGTCGCGGTGCTGCTGGTGCTGGTGCTTCTGGAGGTGCTGCTGGAGCTGCTGGGGGTGATACTGGTGCTAGAGCTGCTGGTGCTGCTGGAGCTGCTGGAGGTGCTACTGGTGCTGGAGCTGCTGGAGGTGCTGCTGATGCTGGAGCTGCTGGAGCTGCTGGAGGTGCTGCTGGAGCTGCTGGAGGTGCTGCTGGTGCTGGAGCTGCTGGAGGTGCTGCTGGTGCTGGCGCTGCTGGAGCTGCTGGTTGTACTGGTGCTGTTGGAGGCCCTGGAGGTGCTCATACTGGAGGTACTGGAGCTGCTGGGACTGGTGGTGCTGCAGGAGTTGTCGCTGGAGACCCTGGGGCTGAGGGTACCAGTGCTGTCTCTGCTGTTTCTGGCGTCGCTGCGCGGCTGCGGCCGTACTACGTTCCGCTCCTTCAGCAGGTTCTTGGTCTCCCGCCTTCTCCTGGTCCTACTCCTCCTTTCCTGAGTCCACCGCCTCTCCAGTCCCAGTCGCAGTTACAGCCGGCCTCTCCACTGCCTGGTCCTTCTCCTTACTCTGGACCGACTAGAGGTCTGACGGAGCGTCGTGAGCCTGAGTCGCGTCCTGTGTCGCCTGAGTCACGTCCTGTGTCGCCTGAGTCTTGTTCTGCGTTGCCTGTCTGTACTGTTCGCACTGGTCGTGTTTCGCGTCCGCGTCCTCCTCCTGTCCCTGGCACTCACTCTATGACTCTGCGTCCTTCCACTGCTCCACAGCGTGTCCCTCTGCCGTCTCCTCCTGCGTCCTCTCTTCCTGACGGTCCGGATCCTGAGTCTGACTCCCTTCGTGCTGCTCGTCCAGCTGTCACGCGCTTTCTGGCCACTGCTGTCACTGACCCTTTGTTTGAGTCCACTGCTGCGTCTGCTCTTGTTGCTGAGCTTGTTGACTTTGCTACAGCCTGTCGCCTAGACTACGCCACTAGTCTTGTTGCTGAGTCTGCGTCTGCGTCTGTCTGTCCTCCGTCCGTCGGGGGTGAGTGTGCTCTTGGCACGGACGTTCTTGAGGACAGACAAGAGGAGTTTGAGTGCTTTGCCGCTACTGTACCTCATCTCGTGTCCATGCTGCTTGCCCCTGAGGGAGACCCGGATGCACCAGACATCCCGACCCCGCGCTCTTACGCAGAGGCGATAGAGGGTCCCCACTCCTCTCAATGGCAGGCAGCCATGGACGCCGAGATGGCTTCCTGAAAGTCCACACGCACCTACATCGACGAGGTTCCCCCGCCTGGGGCGAACATCGTCAGTGGCATGTGGATCTTCAAGGTGAAGCGGCCGCCGGGTTCTCCGCATGTCTTCAAGGCGCGTTACGTTGCACGTGGCTTCAGTCAGCAACAGGGAGTTGACTTCTTCCAGACCTTCTCCCCTACCCCGAAGATGACCAATCTTCGGGTACTGTCGCACGTCCCGGCTCAGCGTGACTACGAGCTCCACTCACTTGACTTCAGCACAGCCTTCCTACAGGGCAGCCTGCACGTGGAGATCTGGCTGCGCCGCCCACCTGGCTTCACTGGGTCGTTTCCTCCTGGTACCCAGTGGAGCCTCTGGCGGCCAGTCTACGGTCTCCGCCAGGCACCCCGTGAGTGGCACGACACACTGAGGACGACTCTTGCTGCTCTTGGTTTTGCTCCTTCCACTGCTGACCCTTCTCTGTTTTTACGCACTGACACCACTCTGCCGCCGTTCTACGTTCTCGTGTACGTAGACGACCTCGTCTTTGCTACTGCTGACACTGAGGCACTCGCCCACGTGAAGTCCGAGCTGCAGAAGAGACACACCTGCACTGACCTGGGTGAGCTTACAAGTTATCTTGGCTTGCGGATCACCCGGGATAGAGCACAGCGCACCATTACCTTGACTCAGTCACACATGGTGCAGCAGGTCCTTCAGCGCTTCGGCTTCACGTACTCCTCGCCTCAGTCCACTCCTCTGCCTACCGGTCACTCGCTCTCAGCTCCACCTTCGGACGAGTCCGTAGAGCCGAGTGGCCTGTATCCAGAGCTTGTGGGCTGCCTCATGTACCTGATGACTTGCACACGACCTGACCTCGCATACCCTCTCAACTTTCTAGCTCGCTACGTGGCTCCCGGCAGGCACCGAAAGGTGCACTGGGATGCTGCGAAGAGGGTGTTGCGCTACTTGTGCAGTACATCGGGCATGGGGCTCGTGCTTGGAGGACGGGCTCGAGTTGTCCTCACTAGTCACGCTGACGCCTCCTGGGTTGACGACTTGGCTACGCAGCGGTCGTCACAGGTTTACACCTTCAGTCTTGGCTCCGGTTCTGTCTCTTGGAGGTCTACCCGCTCTTCTTCTGTTCTCAGCTCTAGTTGTGAGGCTGAGATCTACGCTGAGGCCATGGCTGCACAGGAGCTACGGTGGCTCACCTACCTGCTGACCGACTTGGGAGAGGCGCCTCGTTCTCCTCCAGTTCTGTACGTCGACAACAAGGCCATGCTTGCCTTGTGTCAGGAGCACAGATTGGAGCACAGAACGAAGCACAGTGCTCTGCGATACTTCCTTGCTCCAGAGTTGCAGCAGCGTGGCCTGCTTCGTCTTGCTTACGTGGCCTCTCAGGCCAACACTGCTGATATATTCACCAAGGCACTTCAGCCTTGTGATCTTCTGCGTTTCTGTACTGTGTTAGGCCTTGTACCTACTGTTACTCACTTGCTTACTTCTTGACTCTACTTGAACTGTACTCTTTATACATATACGTGCATGCTTACACTTGCTAGGTTGTATTCACTGTATTGTTTCTTCTCCTTTATATAACTCTGCATGTGAACTGGCCTTGTGGCCATTTGCTTGTGCTCAGACTGCGTGGTGACTTTGTGATCCACCCTGAGCTTGCTTTGCCTTTCTTGACTGGTCTTGTGACCACTTGTTCTCCCCCACTTTGCCTATGGGGGTGTGTCAAACTTATATGCTCTAGTCTGTTTAGGCTGTAGTGGGGTAGTTCTTATAGGGTACAACACTTCTAGGTTTGCTACTTGTACCCACCTGCTTTCTAGTTCATTCATTCGTTCCAGATTCTAACAAGTAAGGCCAGGAACTTGGTCTTCTTTTGGAGCTCACTGTAGTTCAAATCAGCTTCCTCGAGCCGCGTCAACAAGTCAAAGAATTTTTGCACCCCTTTTCAACCGCTTCGTCTTCTTCAATTCGTAGTGCCGCCATTTGCCGTTCCAACACCATCGCTACCGCCGCTGTTGCAGAAGTGTGTACACCCTTGAGTGCAGCCCATGCCTTTGGTCCCTTCTCTGGTTCACGCTGGAATGGCCTGATGTGATGGATCTGGCTGCTCCCCAAGGCTTGCCCTAGTAGGAGATAGCCTTGTGCGCTCTTCCGCACCCACGCGCTCTTCTCCGGGTCGTTCTCGGGGCGCTTCTCCGTTCCTTCCATCACCTCCAGCAGGTCATAGTGGTCAAATACGTTCTCCATCCTGAAGGACCATTCAGCGAAGTTGTCGCCATTGAACTTGTCAAGCCCAAACACCCTAGGTTCATCCCTAGGTTGGCCAAGACTTGGTTTCACGGGCGCCATGGCTGAATCACGGGGTTGGCCTTGAGCTTGGGCTTCTCCACTGCCACCAGCACCTCTGCCACCCCTTTCCTCAGGTCCAGCCATTGTCGAAAATGCTCCAAAGGGCTCTGATACCACTTGTTATTGTCACAATAGGCTTGAATGTGCCTAAAACGAAAGATAGAGTGCACAGTCGGATTTCTGCACAGCGGCTTCAAACGTTGATAACGTTCTGGTCACAGCTGCAAATGACTTGATTCAAATTGAATCTGAAGCGTCTTGACTTGGCCTACACTTGGTAATTTAGATTGCACGATTTCATTCAGAATTGACGACGCAACGTTGGTTTGAACGAACGGCACTATGGCAGCCACTATAGTCTTAGAACACAAATTAGGAAGAGTTACGAGTTGGGAATGACTCCCAGCTCCTACAAACCCCAAGAGCCGATGTAAAGTGATGTGGAACAGTGCCCGCATCAACCAACTCCCGCATCTCATCTTTTATTTTGCGAGTGCTCATTTCATTTTATGTTGGGTGGAAATATTTATTTTGCATGTCAACCAGCGCCCGCATCTCATCTTTTATTTTGTGTGTGCTCATTTCATTTTGTGTGTTCTGCTTTTCATTCGTTGTCACATTTTGTTTCAGTGCATTTTCGGTTGTGTGTTCATTGTTCTGATGAAGTGCACACATGAAGCTCAAATGAAGCTCTCATGGCGCTCAATTGAAGCTTTCATGGGGCTCAAATGAGACTCCCATGAAAGTCTCATGAGTCTCCAATGTCTCATGCGAGCGAGGGGTGTTGTCCTAGTCCCCTTTGACTTTTTGCGCTGGTCAACAAAAAGCGCGCGAAAACCTGGACTCCCGTGTGGGGTCCTGATTTTGCGTGTGGCCCCTTAGGCCACTCGTGTGTGTGGGAACTATTGCGATCGCGCACTGTGCGTACGATCGCGACAGAACAGGGTGAATGATTGCCCTGCGCCGCGCTGTACGTCGCACGATCGCTTGGAGCGATCGTGCTGTACAACTTGACCGATATTTTTTCGGTCGTGCTGGATTGCCCCCTTGGAGGTGTGCATGGGTTGTGGGGGGTGTCGCGAGATCCTGAAGGGTGCTCAGGATTTACAGTTACGGGAAAAAGTTACGCTGCTTTGCAGAATGATTTGATTTTAGGTACAAAACGGTAAAATCGGTTTTACAACTGTAAACTCGCATGAACCTCATGTGAGCCACATTGGAATCACATGGGAACTCATGAGTGCTCACAATTAAGTCCGCAAGGGCAATTGTTTGATGTGAAAATTGAAGATTTTTTTTTTCAAAGAAGCGAATTAAAACAAATACTCCAGAAGTTGAGCAACCGTTTTCGAGGCCAGCAT
Organism: Closterium sp. Naga37s-1; assembly: GCA_947471745.1. Classification (NCBI taxonomy): domain Eukaryota; kingdom Viridiplantae; phylum Streptophyta; class Zygnematophyceae; order Desmidiales; family Closteriaceae; genus Closterium; species Closterium sp. Naga37s-1. Next base: position 2,155,689 of record CANJKZ010000170.1, on the reverse strand, counting down.
GGCATAATCATTGAATTCGGTTTTACAACTGTTTTATGTTTGCCTTTCCTTGTGTGTAGGATTTTATAAATTTTCGCTAGTACTTGTCGAGTCAATAACAATGCCTTTGCGCCTTTTCAAGTTTGAATCCTGGTACTACGTATTGACGAGAGCCGAATCGTTGACGTGGTGCTGCCGAAGCGCTGCTCGACTAGTTTTCCCACTCTACAAGTTACGCCTAGCTTACGTACTCCCGTGTAATGTGTATGCCTTTGGCTAGGAGATGACAACCTGTGAGACTCGAAGGGCCTTAAGTGGAGTTAGTACTGCTAAGTTTTGGTTTGTAATTTGGAAATTTATCGCTTCTGCATAGTCTATAACAATCAACACGTGGTATCAAAGATGATACTTCATCGTTTTCAATGTATCCAACAATGGGGTCGCCTGGAGAAGAAGGGAATTCAGCTCCTATGAGTAGTGGTAGCCACGAATCTGAAGTCTCTGCACCTAGGGTAGCACAGACGAACCAGGGCCTACTACTAAAGGAAGTCCTGAGGTATTTCTTAGTCGACAAATTTAGTAGTTAAGGATACGACGACTGGTCCTGGAAGATGCAGCTATATTCTCGGCAGATATGACATTTCAAGCTCATGATTGGTAGTGAGAAATGCAATAGCACTCTGGAGCTTCAGGGAGATTGGGACAAACGTTTTTCCGTTAGATATCACATCGTATCTTAGAGCCTAGACCTCGCCCAACACTAGCTCATCATGCACTTACTCTCGGAGGACGAGTGTGGTCCCAAAGCATGGGGCGTGCTTAAGGATCTACATGCCCCCACTTCAATTGTAGCCACTCTTATGTTAGAGAGAGAGCTCTCTACACTTCATCTCAGTGAAGAAACACCTGTTCATCCTGTCCAATATAAGCTTAGGTTCCTCTATGCTAAGCTAGCCATTGCTGGTATTGTCTACCCCGATCAAACCAAGTGTGTGAAGATGTTGCTGCTGCTGCCAGAGTCATGGATGATCTTCACCAGTGGCCTAAGTCTTCCCCAAAACCAGAGCCTTTGGACCTTGGAGTGGACCCGCACTAAGGTACTCGAGGAGGACTACCAGAGGCGTCAGTTGAGGGGAGGAGAAGATAGAAGCAGCATCTATGCCATGCAAGGAGGAAAGAGGGCTAGAGGCAAGAAATGGCAAAGGGTTGGGAGTGGAGCTTCAAAGGATGGGGAGCCCTCTAACCAGCAAGGCGGCAGAGGATCAGGACGTGGTGGAGGCCAAGGTGGCGGAGGGGGAGGACCTGGGAGAATGGAGGGCAAGTGCTGGTACTGTGAGAATGTGGGTCACCCGTGGTTCAAATGCAGGACTGAACTTACTTGGTGGACCCCCTCCAAAATGACCCAAGATGGGGCGAGGCCGGAGCCGTAGCCGTAGCCGATGATGAATCGGCCGAAAATGAGGAGAAGGACGCCGGTCAATTCTTCCACGTTGGAGAGCCGGAAGAGGATGCAGTGATCGCCCATGCTGGATTCGAGCTGCACCCACTCAACATATGGATTCTAGACTTAGGAGCAGCATGGACTATGACTCCTAGGGCTGAGCTCTTAGACAAGGTGGGGACTGCACATATCACTAAGGTCAAATCGGCATCCCGACACGCCTTCAAGGTGTTGGAGGCAGGACGTGCTACATTCAAGGGAGCCGACAACAAGCCAGTGGCGCTGAACGATGTGCTGCTCGTCCCCGACCCGAAAGCCAACCTCATCTCCCTTATGGAGCAGGCCAAGTGTGGGGTCAGCACATCCAAAGATGGTGCCAAGACATTCCAGGGGCAGCTGGGCAAAAGGATGTCGTGGGACCAGCATGAGAATAGGGACATCTATAGGTCCATGTGGCAGCTGCCGGTGATGTCATGGGGCAGGGGTAGTGGTTCTCAAGGCGAGTGCAACGCTGTAGCCTGCAGAGGAGCTGAATGTTTCAGGTTGGGGAGGTGAAACGGACAAGATTACAGCCCAACGTAGCCTTGGGCACGTTGCTATGCCCGCACCGCAACAACTGCACAAGGAAGAAGTTAAGGGGCTGAAGCTAACAGGTGCAGTAGCAATCCACAAGTGTGAAACTTGCATGTTGAGTAAGTTCACCCGCTTCCCGTAACATGCAACAGAGGCTGGTGACAGTTGTTCACAAGGATGTGGTGAGGCCACTGCCGGTATTAGGGGAGCATGGTGAGAAGTAATTTCTCACCATTGTGGATGATTAGAGCCGAGCTACCTGGGCATACCCAATTAAGCAAAAGGACCACGTGCCATCCATCATCCGTGACGAGTGGTTGCCGTTGGTGGAGATGCAATCCGGGCACAAGGTGATGCGGATTAGGACTGACAGGGGTGGGGCATTTCTCGGGGAAGAGCTGACTGCATGGCTGAAGAAGCAGGGGATTACTCGTGAGCGGCACCACTCCTACACATCAGATTCAACGGCGTAGCGGAATGGACAAACCGCACAGTGTTAGAAATGGCATGAGCTCTCCTCATCGAGTATGGGTTGGGAAACTCCTAGTGGCCACACGCTGTGTGCCATGCCACGGTGGTGAAAAACAGGGTGTTCACCGACGTCGGTGGTAAGTCATGGGTCCCCATGGATAGGTGGCTAAGGAGGAAGCCGCCCGTTGACATGCTTTGTGTGTTTGGTTGCATGGCAATGGCCCACGTTCCCAAAGCACACCGTAGCAAGTTGGGTGCAATGGCTGGTTGGTGTGTGCATTTGGAATTGGAAGCGGAAAGCAAGGGGTGGTTGCCGTGGAGCCAAGCAAGAATGTGATGTATGACACTAGGGATGTCAAATTCGTGGAGGACATCACCTTTGGCAGCTGGTCCAAGCAACCAAAGGATCAATTCATACAGCAGCTGAAGCAAGCTACTTTGTGGTTTGATGTGGAGGGAGTGGGCTGGGGAGGAAGGTGGACTGGCACTTGAGGAGGATGTTGCAGCAGAGCTTCCCATGGTTAAGGGTGTGGAGCCAGCAGCTATACCTGAAGATCCCCTACCCTCCCCCCAAAAAGGACCCAAACCAAACCCACACATGCATATTGCACCTTTTTGCCCATGATGACGAGGCAGATGCGAGCTGCCCCCTTGAAGGGGTGAAGGAGGAACAAGGGGAGAGGAGCAGCAACATGACGCATTGCTGGTGCTGCAGAGCAGCTGTGATTCTGATGAGGAAGAAGAAAGAGGAAGTATACTGTTTCATGACACCTGCACCAACTCAGCCACTGACCATGGAGGAAGCCCTTTATGGACCGGACAGGGACAAGTGGCTGGCGTCAAGGGATGCTGAATACAAAAGCCAAGGAAAATGTGACATGGGAGCTGGTGTCGTTGCTGATGGGGAGGAAGGTCATACAATGTGGCTGGCAAGAAGGCCATACATAGAATTAATACCGACAATAAAGTAGTTGTGTCGGTCTACAAGAGCAGGTTGGTTGCAAGGGGGTACCAACAGAAGGAGAGGGAAGACTATAAGGAGACGTTCGCTATAACTGCAAAGCTGCCAATGCTACATGTTTTTCTTATTGGTGCAGCCATGTGTGGATGGGTGATAGTCCAAATGGATATCACAACGGCCTTCCTCTGTGGGCTGCTAGATGAGGAGGTGTTCATGACCCAGCCGTCGGGGTATGAGGATGGCATCGGGCGGGTGTGCAAGCTGAAAAGGGTCATTATGACATTAAACAAGCACCCCGCTGCTGGTAGAGGAGATAGGCTTCAGGGTGAGCGCATATGACGAGAGCCTTTTTCTCATGGAGGAGGAGTCCCTCATCATGTTCCTCGTGTACGTGGACGACATCCTATTGTTTGAGAGCAGAAAGCAGGAGGGGATGAAGTTGCAGCAGAAGCTGATGCAAAACTTTATGTGCAAGACCCTAGGGGAGGCAAACTACTACCTGGGCACGCACATCGAGAGGGATATCGGCATTGGGTGGGTAAATCTGCATCAGGAGAAGTACATCAAGGACATGGGCCACAAGTATGAGATTGAATTCGGGAGGAAGGTTGCAACACCCCTCCCATCCAAATTCAAACTCATCAAGGCTGGTGAGAATGAGGGGGTGGATCAGTGAGAGTAGGCACATTTTCCGTTCGTGGTGGGGAGCTTGCTCTATGCAGCGGTGCACAATAAAAAAGATGTCTCATTTGCTGTGGGGAAGCTGGCTAGGGTGGTGCAAAACCCCACTGAGGAGCAGGTGGATACAGCTGATCGTATCATTAAGTACCCCACTGTTGGAGTTCAGTATTCTGCTGTGGCTCAAAGGAATCAAAAGGGAGCAGAGGTTCTCAAGGAGAAGGGGAGCACATAGGAGAGAGGAAGAGGTTCCTCACGGGCTATGCTGATGCATCATGGGCCTCTAAACCAGAGGAATTGTCCTTAGTGGGAGGATATCTGTTTGTGATTGGAGGAGGGCCCGTGAGCTGGAGGTGAAAGAAGCAGGTGAAAATTGCAGGTTCATCAGCTGAAGCTGAGTACATGTCAGTGTACCGCGTGGCCAAGGAGCTGGTTTGGATGCGGAAGCTGATAGAGGAGATTGGGCATGAGAAGAAGGCACCTACCATACTTTTATGTGACAAATCAAATGCCATCTCTATGTCCAAGAATGCATGGGCTTAACAAGCACATGTGCATCAAGCGGCATTGGCTGCGCAAGGAAGTGCAGTTGGGAACTCTTCATCCCCTCTACGTGAAGACCCAGCAGCAGCCGGCTGATTTTCTCACAAGGCGGCTGGCTGAGGAACCTCATTGGCGCTGTGCCAAGCTGAGTGGCATGAGCCTTATCTATGCTCATGCATGAGAGCGCAAGCAGGCAACTGCTTGAAGGGGAGTTTGTTGGGAGTTTGAAGGGGAGTTTTTTTGCATGTCAACCAGCCGCCTGCATCTCATCTTTCATTTCGTGTGTGCGCATTTCATTGTGTACTATGATTTTCATCCATTATCACATTTTGTGACAATGCATTTTCTGTTGCGTGTTCATTGTTCTCATGAAGCGTTCACATGAAGCTCAAATGAAGCTCTCATGAGGCTCAAATGAGATTTCCATGAAAGTCTCATGAGTCTCCAATGTCTCATGCGAACGGTGAACAGTAAGGGCACGGTGAACGAGCTCGGGTGAATGATTTTTTTCTCGTGCATATAATCCAGCTGCTTCCGAAGTTCATCCAGTTTGGGTTGGGTCAGTCGGAACTGTCGGTGTACTGTCGGCTATGCCCCTAGTTCGCGTTGAACGTGTCAAACAAAAATTATATAGTTTGTATTGTTCTAGTCTAGGTGTATTAATTTTGTCCTAGGTTTTGGGTTAGGGCTGACCTATATCTTGCTTGTTTGTTCATTTGCTACTCGTTCATTCTATTATTCAACATTGTATAGAGCGAGTTTTTACCCTACAAGGGTTTCCCCTAGCAATTTCTCTCGATACTAATGGGCCCACCTATCTAGCTACTAAGTAGTAGCGACTCGTACTAGACTGCAGCCCGTCGCACTATGCCCCTTACTGTCGCGCCCGTCGCCCGTCGCCTTTAGCCCGTTGCCCGTTTTCCCCCCCGTCGTCCGTAGCTCGATATGTTTTTTTTCCCCGGTCGCCCGTCGCCCGTAGCCTGTTTTCCCCTCCCCCCGTCGCCCGTCGCCCGTCGGTTTCCTCTGCACGCGCACCGCCCGTAGCTCGACCGCGGAACACAGGCCCCGCGGCCTTCGTTAGCGTGCCCTTCGGCCCTAGTTTGACGGTCCCGCGACCCATGACAAACCCCTCCCTTAGTTCCGTGCGCACTCCCCCTCCGCCCGTACGTACCCCGCCGCCCGCTGTCAGGACCCCGCCACCCGTTTGCTCACATCCGCCCGTATGTGCCCTGCCCTTTTTCGAAGGCCCCACGTCAGTATCAGTCGCGACACCTGCAGCTAGCGCATGAAATAGCAGCTAGCACCAGCAGCACAAATGAGAGCGCTAGCAGAAGCTGCCCATCCGCATTCCTAGTCTCGCGCTAGCAGGAGCCGCCCCCATGCCTTCTTTACGCCCGTTGACAGCCCTCCCCCACCGCCCTAGACTATTCTTCACCGCTCCCAACCGCACTGAACTGCCTTTCATCGCACCCAACCGCATCCGACCGCACTGAACTGTCAAACTATAATTATATCCTGGTGAATCGGGACGCCCGTCGCCCGTCGGTTTCCTCCGCACGCACACCGCTTAGGCTGCCACCAATAGCACCAGCAGCAGCTTCCACTGCCGCCAGCGCACTAGCAGCAGCTTAGACTGCCACCAGCGCACAAGCAGCAGCCTAGACTGCCACCAGTAGCACTTGCAGCAACCTCCACTGCCGCCAACACTAGCAGCAGCCTATACTACCACCAGTATCACCAGCAGTAGCATAGGCTGCCCCACCCCGGTGCACCAGCAGCAGCTTAGGATGTCCCCCAAAAGAACTAGTAGCTGCATAGGCTGCCCCCAGCAGACCCAGCAGCAGCTTAGGCCACTTTCAGTCGCGCCACCACCAACTTAGGTAGTCCTACCACTAATACTGCCGCCTCGACTGGCCCCTACCCCCGTACTAGCATGCCATTTTGATGTGGTGACAATGGCCGCAACATCAGCGGTGGCAGCAGCACCGATGGCCGCAGTAGCAGCAGTGGTAGCAACACCGGTGGCCGCAGCAGCAGCAGTGACCGCGTCAGCAGTGGCCGCAGCAGCAGCCGTGGCCGCGGCAGCAGCCGTGGCTGCAACACCTGTGGCCGCAGCAGCAGCAGTGGCCACCGCAGCAGCAGCAGCTGCGGGTACAGCAGCAGCAGCTGCGGGTACAGCAGCAGCGCCAGTGGCAGCCTCCACCGCGGGGCCCTGTCGGACCCAGCCAGCACACACACCGGTACGTGGGAGCAGCAGCTGAGGTTGAGACTTGTGTTTCCATTCTTGGTGCTTGTGTAGTTTTGAGTGCAGGCGCCTTAGAGGTTCTTAGTGTGGGAGCTGCAGCTACCACTAGTGTAGTCTCAGCCTTTGTAGCTGACTCGGATGCGACCTCACCGACTGCACAGCTTTCCTTCACCCTAGACTCTGGAGCGTCCAGCTGTTTCTTTCGCGACTGCAACGACCTCACGCCACTGCACACTCCAGTCACGGTCGCCTTGGCTGACCCCTCCATGGGATCTGTAGTTGCCCACATCACCACCATTCTCCCGTGTCCGGCAGCTCCCTCTGGGTTTCTCACATGTTACTGCACCCACGTTTGTGCCCCTGGCGCGAACAAGTTGTCTTCGCGTACCCGTTCCTGCGTCTTTCTTGGCTTCCCACTCAACACCTCCGTCTGGCAGTTCTACGACCCGGCTACCTGCCAGTTCTTCAATTCTCATGACGTCACTTTCAGCGAGTCGGCCAGTTACTACAGGAGTCGCCCTCACTGAGTTCTGAGACCTTCTCCCCCCCGCTGTTCCTCACCCTTGAGCCCCTCCCAGTCGCCCAGGTAGCCCCCCCCCCCTTCGTGTCCTGCCCCGTCAGGTATGTCGCACGTCACTCCGCAGTCGTCCCCCCCGCAGCGTCTAGTCACTCTCGTGTGGGAGGTGCAGTTGTGGAGGGTGAGGGTACTGGGGCTGCTGGAGCTGGTGTCGGCTCTGAGGGTGCGGGAGGAGTGGGAGTGGAGGTCACTCCCGTGGAGGACACGACAGACTCAACTCGGCGGCGTCGCCCCGCGTCACCCCCTGGCTTCCCGTCCGTCCCACAGTTCCCTCCTCGTTCTTCTCTAGGGCCGGTTGCTGCGGAGCCTGGGGGTGTTCCCGCGGGAGGTACTGGAGGCACCGCGGGAGGTACTGGAGGCACCGCGGGAGTGGGAGGAGGAGCTGCTGGTTCTGGGGTAACTCGATCGGGAGGTACTGGCAGTGAGGCGCCTACACCGCGCACTGTACGTTTCCTGACCCGTGAGAAGCGTCTCATCCGGCTGGAGAGGGAGGAGCGGGAGTGGTTTGAGAGGGCACGACAGCAGCAGCAGCAGCAGGAGCAGCAGCATGAACACTATCACTCGCAACGTCAGGAGAGGGTAGAGGAGGATCCACGGCCACAGCAATAGAGAGTAAAGGAGGAGTCACAGCCGCAGCAGGAGAGAGTAGAGGAGTGGCACTACTTGTTCTCCGTCCTCTGGGGGTGCTCCTATCTTCCCCCTGGAGGTTCTCGAGGACAAGCAGTTTGAGCTTGGTTTCCTTGCGGCCGCTGATCCTCATCTCTGCGCCATGCTGCTTGCCTGTGAGGGGGATCCGGACGCCCTTGACATCCAGATCCCTCGCACTCACGCCGAGGCGATCTCGGGACCCGGGACTTCATACTGGATAGCAGCAAAGGATGCAGAGATGGCATCTTATAGGTCCAAAGGCAACTATGTCGACGCCTTTCCACCACCCGGGGCGAACGTCGTCAGTGGCATGTGGCTCTACACCGGTGTTCAAGGCGTGCTATGTAGCGAGAGGCTTCAATGAGCGAGAGGGGGTAGACTTCTTCTAGACCTTCGCTCCCACCCCGAAGATGACCACTCTTTGGGTGTTACTGCACATCGCAGCTCAGCGCGAATACGAGTTGTACTCCTTCGACTTCTCCACAGCGTTCTTTCAAGAGAGCCTGCACAAGCAGATCTGGCTGCGTTGCCCGCCTGGCTTCACTGGCCCTTTCCCTCGTGGGACCCAGTGGCAGCTGCGTCGATTTGTCTACGGCCTGCGATAGGCTCCACTTGAGTGGCACAACACACTTCGCACGACTCTTGCAGTGCTTGACTTCTTTCCGTTGTCTGCTGACCCATCGCTCTTCGTCCGCCGTGGCTCGACCCCGTTCTTTGTCCTGGTTGACGTTGACGACCTGGTCTTTGCCACTCCTGAAAGACACGCACTGGCCTCCGTAAAGGAGGAACCGCACAGGAGACACACTTGCACTGACCTTGGTGAGCTGCAGCACTACCTCGGCCTTCAGATCACTAGGGACAGGGCAGCTCGCACCATTACGCTGACGCAGTCGCATATGGTCGAGCAGATCCTCACGCGATTCCGCTTCCCATTCTCCAAGGTACAGCCCACCCGATGTGGATCATGGGCTCACGGCTCCACCTTTGGATGAGTCGTTTGTGTCCAGCGGTCCATATCGTGAGTTGGTGGGTTGTCTCATGTACCTTATGACCTACACTCGCCCAGACCTAGCTTACCCTCTTAGCATCTTGGCGCGCTTTGTTGCGCCTGGCAGACACCGACCTTCCCACTGGTACGCGGCTAAGAGGGTGGCAAAGTATGTGGCGAGTACATCAGGCATGGGACTTGTCCTTGGAGGGAAGCAGCCAGTTACACTTACAGGTTACTCAGACTCATCGTGGGCAGACGACGCAGAGTCGATGTGGTCTACACAGGGTTACTGCTTCAGTCTTGGGACCAGAGCTGTTTCGTGGAGGTCAACTCGAGTGTCGTCCGTCTCCAGTTCCAGCTATGAGGCAGAGGTGTACGGTGCGGCCATGTCCGCCCAAGAGCTTCGCTAGCTGTCTCTCCTCCTCACCGACCTTGGTTAACGGCCTCGCTCTCCCCCAGTCTTGTTCGCTGACAACAGGTCTGCTGTCCTGTTGTGCAAGGAGCCCTGACTGGTTGGGAAGGCGAAGCACATCCAGGCTCGTTACTTCCTTCTGCGCGAGTTTCAGCAGCGTGGCCAGGCCCGTGTGGTCTCTGAGGCCAACACTGCATATATCTTCACCAAGGCGTTGCCGCCTTGTGCCCACCAACGTTTCTGCAACCAGCTAGTCCTTGTGTCTACAGGCCCTCACTTACTTGTGTAGAGATGCTCTGTCTTGTACTCTTGCATCTCTTCCTATATATATCTATATCGATGCATGTGGACTGGCATTGTGGCCTCTTGTTTGCCCTCAGACTGTGTGGTGACATTGTGATCCACCCTGAGTTGCATCCCTTGCTTGATTCTTGTTGTTGCAGACTAGTCTTGTGATTGTTGCTTATTCTTGCTGACTGGTCATGTGACCCTTGCTCTCAGACTGTGTGGTGACTTCATGATCCACCCTGAGATATGTGCTGCTTTCCACTGGACTACTGTCACCTAGACTATGGGGGTGTATCAAACTATAATTATATAGTTTGTATTGTTCTAGTATAGGTGTATTACTTTTGTCCTAGGTTTACGGTTAGGGCTGCCCAATATCTTGCTTGTTTCTTCATTTGCAAGTCATTCATTCTACTGAAGTCTCGCTCGCACCCAACCAATCCGCTAACTTCTTAAAAAACTAAAACTCAATAGAAATTGGATGCGGTTTGGGAATGGATCAACCCTAAACACCTAGAGAGTTTGTCCGAATATTTTAGTGCTTACATTTGTGTAGGCTATAGTGGGGTAGCCCATAAGGGGTACAACCCAATTAGGGTTAGTACTTGTACCCAACTTCTGTTCAATGCATTCATCCTTGTTCGTTAGTTTTGACATGGTTTCAGAGCAGGTCCTTCGTTAGGACTGATTTTTTTGGGCCCACCACAGCTCTGCCCACTAGCCGCCCTGCTGCCGCCCCTAGTGACCCTCGTTCTGCACCTGCTGCCCTACGTGCCGCCCTCATGCGGCCTGCCAATCGACCCTCAGGCCCTGGCCCGTCGCCCGTCGCCCGTAGGCCCGTCGCCCCTAGGCCCCGGCCTGTCGCCCGTCGCCCCTCGACCCGTCGCCCCTAGCCCCGGCCCGTCCCCTCTAGCCCCGGGCCGTCGCTCGACGCCCCTAGGCCCCGGCCCGTCGCGCGTCCCCACCTAGGCCCCGGCCCATCGCCCCTAGCCTCGGCTCGTCGCCCGTCACCCCTAGGCCCCGGCCCGTCGCCCGTCGCCCCTAGGCCCCGGAGAAGAGGAGAGGCACCGTTGGAGAAGAGGAGAGGCGCCGTTTTCACTCGTTGGTGGGCAGCCTCATGTACGCGGCGGTAAACATCCGACCGGACGTCGCCTTTGCTACCGGGCAGGTTGCCCAAGTAGGAGATAGCCTTGCGCGCTCTTCCGCACCCACGAGCTCTTCTCCGGGTCGTTCTCAGGGCGCTTCTCCGTTCCTTCCATCACCTCCAGTAGGTCATAGTGGTCAAAGATGTTCTCCGTTCTGAAGGACTATTCAGCAAAGTTGTCGCCATTGAACTTGTCAAGCCCAAACACCCTAGGTTCATCCCTAGGTGGGCCAAGACTTGGTTGCACGGGCGCCATGGCTGAATCACGGGGTTGGCCTTGAGCTTGGGCTTCTCCACTGCCTCCAGCACCTCTGCCACCCCTTTCCTCAGGTCCAGCCATTGTCGAAACTGCTCCAAGGGGCTCCGATACCACTTGTTGTAGTCACAATAGGCTTGAATGTGCCTAAAACGAAAGATAGAGTGCATAGTCGGATTTCTGCAGAGCGGTGTTAATCGTTCATAGCGATCTGATCGCAGCTCCAAATGACCTGATTGAAATTGGATCTAGAGAGTCTTATTGTCAATTACACTAGGCAATTTAGATCGCACGATTTCATTCAGAATTGACGACACAGCGCCGGTTTTAACGAACAGCACTATGGCAGCCACAATAGTCTTAGAACACAAATTAGTAGGAGATACGAGTTGGGAGTGACTCCCAGCCTCTACAAACCCCAAGAGCCGAGGTACAGTGATGTGGAACAGTGCCACACTGTCCCCAACCATGAAGGGTCTCGAAACTACCCTCCACAAGGGCTTACACCAAGAGAAATGTTACACTACACATTGTAATGTAACTATTCTCACTATCTTGAAGTTTACCCTTTTGGAGAGCTTCGAAATCACTTGAATCTTGAAACAATGGCTCTGGTTCTTCAAGATAAATTCTTCCTTGAGTTCTTGGAAGTCTTCTGCGCACACCTGCGACAAGCCGAACGTTCCACACACGACAAAATAGAAAACCGCACACGACACGCAAACGACGACGTGGCACACGACTAGCGATAACTCGCTATTCACTCGACACACACATTCAAAATCATGCCTCATCATTCACACACTATTGTAAGCATGAAATATATGTTATTTCATGCCCTCATACTATTCCATGCACACACGCATGCAGGCACACAGACAACAAGCCGAATGCAAACCGTAGGGTTGCACCAACAACCTCCACAAAACAGCTCCGGTGCCAAGGCTGAAGCAGGAACCCTGTGTAGACCGCAGAGACTCTGCGTCGTCGGCCCACGAGGAGTCAGATAAACCTATAAGTGTAACTGGCCGCTTCCCTTCAAGGACAAGTCCCATGCCTGATGTACTCGCCGCATACTTCGCTACCCTCTTAGCAGCGTACCAGTGGGAAGGTCGGTGTCTCTCAGGCGCAACAAAGCGCGCAAGGACGCTAAGAGGGTAAGCTAGGTCTGGGCGATTATAGGTCATTACGTACATGAGACAACCCACCAGCTCAGGATATGGACCACTGGACTCAAATGGCTCGTCCAAAGGTGGAGCCGTGAGCCCATGATCCACAGCAAGAGGGGTGGGATGTACCTTGGAGAACGGGATGCGAAACCGCATGAGGATCTGCTCGATCGTATGCGACTGCGTCAGCGTAATGGTGCGAGCTGCCCTGTCCCTAATGATCTGCAGGCCAAGGTAGCACTGCAGCTCACCAAGGTCAGTGCAAGTGTGTCTCCTGTGCAGTTCCTCTTTCACGGAGGCCAGTGCGTGTCGGTCGGGAGTGGCGAAGACCAGGTCGTCAACGCAAACTAGAACCAAGAACGGGGTCGAGCCACGGCGGACGAACAGCGACGGGTCGGCAGGCGACGGAAAGATGTAAAGCGCTGCAAGAGTCGTACGTAGCGTGCCGTGCCACTCGCGGGGAGCCAGGTGCAGGCCGTAGACCAGTCAACGCAGCTGCCACTTGGTCCCAGGAGGGAAAGAGCCAGTGAAGTCAGGCGGACGACGCAACCAGATCTGCTCGTGCAGGCTCCCTTGTAGGAACGCGGTGGAGAAGTCCAAGGAACGCAACTCGTAGTCACGCTGAGCTGCTATATGCAGCAACACCCGAAGAGTGGTCACCTTTGGGGTGGGAGCAAAGGTCTGGAAGAAGTATACCCCCTCTTGCCAACTGAAGCCTCTCGCCATGTAATGCACCTTGAACACGGGTGGTGATCCAGGCGGCTGCTTCACCTTGTAGAGCCATCGGCCACTGACAACGTTTGCCCTAGGTGGCGGGACGGCGTCAACATAGGTGCCTGTGGACCTATAAGATGCCATCTCTTTCTCCTCATCTTCTACCCAGTACGAGGCCCAAGGTCTCGAGACCGCCTCAGCGTGTGTGCGAGTGATCGGGGTGTCAAGAGCGTCTGGATCCCCCTCAGGGGCAAGCAGCATGGCTCAGAGATGAAGAACAGCGGCCGCCAGGAAACCAAGCTCAAACAGCCTGTCCTTGAGGACCTCCAGAGGAAAGAAAGGAGCACCCTCAGAGGACGGAGAACGAGCAGGGCCACTCAATATGTGAGCAGCGTAGTCAAGGCAGTGGGAAGAGGCAAAGCCAGCGACATTATTTACAAGTGCTGAGACAGAAGACAGGGATGTTTCGAGTGAGTGACCAACGCGGACAAAACATGGGAGATGACAGGACAAGAGGCACGGAGGTAGTTGGACAATGGGTCGTGAAGCACAGTAAGGGACGAGTCACGAGGCTATGGAAGGACTGAAGGAGGTGGAACATGAGAGTGGAGAACAAGGTGAAACGGGCCGTCTACACGGTAACAAGACCGACGTGGCTCTGGAGACACAGCACAACTAAGGGGAGAACGACGAGTCCACTTGGACGAGGAAAGGGACTGGACAGGGGGAACAAGAGGGGACGGTAGGGGACCACGAACCAAGCGTGCAGGTGCTGGGTCGGTCAGGTCGCGCAGTCGCAATCGCTGCTGTTCCGCCTCCTCTGGCGTCTACTACGACGGTACTTGCCCTTGCTGCTGCTCCTATGGCTCCTCCCCTGCCCTGTCCTGCTGCGGCTGCAACTACACCCGCTGCGGGTGCAGCTGCAACCGCTGCTGCGACCGGGACTCCTGTTCTACCCTCTCCTGCTGCGGTCGTGACTCCTCCTCTACTCTCTCCTGCTGTATCTGTAACTGTATCTGCTGCTGCGGGCGGGACTCCTGCTCTACCCTCTCCTGGTGTGGCCGTGACTCCTCCTCTACTCTCTCCTACCGCGAATGCAACTGCATCCGCTGCTGCACTTGTGATTCCTCCTCTATTCTCTTCTGCTGCGGCTGCAACTGCACCTGCTGTTGAAGTCATGACCCCTTCTCTGCTCTCTGGTGTTGCTACTATGGCTCCTCCTCTACTCTCTCCTGCCGCTGCGACTGAGACTACTCCTGCTTCTGCTCCTGGTGCTGCTGCTACTGCTGCTGCTGGTGCTGCTGCTGCTGCTGCTGCTGCTATGCCCTCTCAAACCGCTCACGCTCCTCCCTCTCCAACCAGAGGAGACGCTGCTTGTTAGAGACAAAGGACAGAGTCTATGAAGATTAGGGGCTGAAATATCTCAAAATCGTCAACTATAATTCTGGACAGAAAAGTCGTCGTCACAAGAAACGTCGTCGATGAAAATATCACAGTTAGAATTCTTTCAAACTCGAGTATCTGGTAGCCCTTGACTGTGGCTATCTTTCCCAATTTGAATCGTATCAAACTAGAGGGTATGCTGCCATAGAGACTTAACTTAATCACAATTTTCTCACAAGTTAAACACAAGAAAGAGTAGCAAGACCCAGGTAGAAGGGAAGAGGAGGACAGGAGGAAAGGTCCCAAGAGAGTCCCCAACCAAGGAAACCCCATACCACACACTTCCCCTCTCTATAGGCACCCCAACTTTGACATTTGTCACTTTCCCAACTCATGCCATCCACCTCACCCAACTTAGCCACACTTGCCAACCTGGTTTGGCTTCTCCCAACCACTTGGCATCATCTACAGTGATGGTGACGAATTTCCCAACCCCCAAAAGTCTGTACCCCATATTGAGTCAACCCACAAATTCCCTTAGTCATCGCATCACAATCAAAACTCCGAACGATCGTATCTTTCTCGTTCTTGTTCCGATCGCGGCGATTCTCGGTTCGTCGGGAAGCTCTCGAATAGAGGAGTCACTTCAGATATCTGCTCAAGCCAAATAGCATTCACACACACTCAGAAAATCCAAACCACACCAAACACAGATTCTTGCACACACCACGCATGCAACGCACGAACATATGATGGGAGGTAGACAGACGTGAATGCAAATGAGAGCATCACATAACAGTGCTCACATGTGAGGAAACGTATAGTGCGCAGTGTAGGCGCTACAGTGCCAGTGCCTCCAGCTCCAGCACCCCCAGAACCAGTTCCTCCACCACCGACACCCCCAAGGTTTCCAGTACCTCCCACAGGAACACCCCTAGCCTCCGCAGCAACCAGCCGCAGAGAAGAACGAGGAGGGAACTGCGGGACGGACGGGAAGCCAGGTGGTGACGCAGGACGAGGCCGCTGAGTCAAGGCTAACATGTCCTCCACTGGATTGACCTCCACGCCAACACCCCCTGCACCCCCAGAACCGACACCACCATCTTCAGCAGCCCCAGCACCCTCACCCTCCGCAAGTGCAGCTCCCGCACCCCCAGACATGACAGGGACTAGACGCTACGGTGGGGATGACTGCGGAGTGACGTGCAACACACCTGACGGGGCAGGGTGCGAAGGGGGGGGGGGGGCTACCGGGGCAACTCGGGGGGGCTCAAGGGTGAGGAACAGCGGGGGGGAAAAGACCTCAGTACCTCGGTGGGGGCAAAACCTGTAGTAATAGGCAGACTCGTTGAACGTGACGTCCTGGGAACTGAAGAACTCGTAGGTGAGTGGGTCGTAGAACACCAAGCCGGTGGTGACCAAAGGGAAGCCAAGAAAGACGCAGGCATGAGTGCGCGGAGACAACTTGTTCGCGCCAGGGGCGCGAACGTGAGCCAGAGAACCCCAGATGCGGAAGTCGGCTGCTACGCCCGGAGAACCTGTCTAAACGGAGACCGGCATCACCCGTGGCCGTGCGTCACTGGGCCACAGGCTCAGCTGGTGCGCGGCGTAGCGGACTGCCTGAGGCCTTAGGAACTGGGGGGCACCAGCATGGCACATGGAGGTCCGGGCAACTTCCATGACCAGGCCAATGCGTCGCTCGGCTACCCCGTTCTGCTGCGGCGAGGCTGGTAGCGTGTAAGACTGGAGGATACCTCGACCCTGACAGAACGTCTCTAGGCAAGTGGAAGAAAACTCACCACCACGGTCCGAGTGCAGGCGGAGCCCACAAAAGGCCTGGGCGCCACCCCTTGCTAGTAGCCACGGCATGAGGACTGTAGGCACGTCGGCCTTCCGTCGCAAGGGGAAAACCGAGGTGTAGCAGGAGTAGTCGTCCACCACAATCAGGAAGTAGCGCTCCTGACGTGGGCCAAGGACCGGGGAGGGGCCCCAGACGTCCAAGTGCAGGGTCTGAAAGGGAGCTGTGTGTCAAAGTAACGAACGAGAATGAATGAACTAGCAAAAAGTTGGGTACAAGTACTAACCCTAATTGGGCAGCACCCCACTACAGCCTACACAAATGTATAAGCTATCATGTTCTAACACACCCCCATAGGCAAAGTGGGGGAGAACAAGTGGTCACAAGACCAGTCAAGCAAAGCAAAGCAAGCTCAGGGTGGATCACAAGGTCACCACACAGTCCGAGCACAAGCAAAGGGCCACAAGGCCAGTTCACATGCAGATTTATATTAAGAGAACAAACAATAAAGTGATCATACCCTAGCAAGTGCAAGCATGCAGGTATATATGTAGATCACAGTACAAACAGAGTCAAGCAGTAAGCAAGTGAGGCAAAGTAGGCACAAGGCCTAACACAGTAACAAAGTGCTGATGATCACTAGGCGGAAGTGCCTTGGTGAATATATCAGCAGTGTTGGCCCTAGTGGCCACGTACGCAAGACGAAGCTGGCCACGCTGCTGCAACTCTCGAGCAAGGAAGTATCGCAGAGCGATGTGCTTCGTTCTGTGCTCCAGTCTGTGCTCCTGACACAAGGCAATCATGGCCTTGTTGTCTACGTACAGAACTGGAGGCGAATGAGGTTGCTCTCCCAAGTCGGTCAGCAGGTAGGTGAGCCAGCGTAGCTCCTGAGCAGCCATGGCTCCGGCGTAGATCTCAGCCTCACAACTGGAGCTGAAAACCAAAGACGAGCGGGTAGACCGCCAAGAAACTGAGCCGGAGCCAAAGCTGAAGGTGTAACCCTGTGACGACCGCTGCGTAGCTGAGTCCACGAGGCGTCTGCATGACCGGTGAGGACAACTGGACCCTGTCCTCCAAGCACGAGCCCCATGTCTGACGTACTGCACAAGTAACGCAGTACCCTCTTTGCAGCATCCCAGTGCACCTTTCGGTGCCTGCCAGGAGCCACGTAGCGTGCGAGGAGTTTGAGAGGGTACGCGAGGTCGGGTCGAGTGCACGTCATCAGGTACATGAGGCAACCCACAAGCTCTGGGTACGGACCACTCGGCTCTATGGACTCGTCCGAAGGTGGAGCTGAGAGCGAGTGGCTGGTAGACAGAGGAGTGGGCTGTGGCAAGGAGAATTGGACGCCGAAGCGCTGAAGGACCTGAGTGACTGAGTCAGTGTGATGGTGCGCCGTGCTCTGTCCTGGGTGATCTGCAAGCCAAGATAGCTGCGCAGTTCACCCAGGTCAGTGCAGGTGTGTCTCTTCTGCAGCTCCGACTTCAGAAGAGTCAGTGCCTCAGTGTCAGCAGTAGCAAAGACGAGGTCGTCGACGTAGACGAGAACGTAGAACGGCTGCAGCGAGGTGTCGGTGCGTAGAAACAGCGACGGGTCAGCAGTAGCAGGAGCAAACCCAAGAGCCGCAAGTGTAGTCCTTAGTGTGTCGTGCCACTCGCGAGGCGCCTGGCGTAGACCGTAGACTGGCCGCCGAAGATTCCACTGAGTACCTGCAGGAAAAGACTCAGTGAAACCAGGTGGGCGACGCAACCAAATCTCCTCGTGCAGGCTGCCCTGCAGGAACGCTGTGCTGAAGTCCAGAGAGTGCAACTCGTAGTCACGCTGAGCAGCGACGTGCAGCAACACCCGAAGAGTAGTCATCTTCGGGGTGGGGGAGAAGGTCTGGAAGTAGTCAACTCCCTGTCGCTGACTGAAGCCTCTAGCAACGTAACGCGCCTTGAAGGCAGGCGGAGAACCCGGCGGCCGCTTCACCCTGAAGATCCACATGCCATCGACTATGTTCGCCCCAGGTGGGGGAACCTCGTCGACGTAGGTGCCTGTGGACTTCCAGGATTCCATCTCGGCATCCATGGCTGCTTGCCACTGAGAGGAGTAAGGACCCGTAATCGCCTCTACATAAGAGCGCGGGGTCGGGATGTCTGGAGCATCCGGGTCTCCCTCAGGGGCAAGCAGCATGGAAGCGAAACGAGGTACAGCAGCTGCAAGACACTCAAAGTCCTCCTGCTTGTCCTCAAGGACGTCCGTGCCAAGAGCACACTCACCCCCGACGGACGGAGGACTGGCCGACGCAGACTCAGCAATAAGAGCAGATGCGTAGTCGAGACGGCAGGCAGCAGCAAAGTCAAGCAGCTCAGCAACTAGAACAGACGCAACAACAGACTCAAAAGAAGGGTCTGTGACAGCTGTGGCGAGGAGACGAGTGACAGTGGGTCTGGCAGCACGAGCGCGGTCAGACTCAGGGTCAGGGACCGTAGGAAGAGAGGACTCGGGAGGAGAAGGCAGAGGAACGCGCAGTGGTACAGAGGAAGGACGAAGTGCGTGCCGGGGACAGGAGGTGGACGCGAACGAGGAACGCGACGAGCTGTGCGAACAGGCAAGACACGACGAGACGCAGGCTCACGATGCTCAGTAAGACCGCAAGACGGCTCAGTGTAGGGAGAGGGAGCTGGCAGTGGAGAGGCCGGCTGCAAAGGCAGCTGCGACTGGTCAGGCGGTGGACAAAGGAGGGGAGGAGTAAGGCCAGTAGAAGACGAGACACTTAGAACCTGCTGAAGACGGGGAACGAAGAACGGTCGCGGCCGCACAGTGTCTCTAGTACCTCCAGCTCCAGAGTCAACAGCTCCAACCCTTGGAGCTCCAGCGCCTCCAGCTCCATCGCCACCAGTGCCAATGCCTCCAGCTCCCGCAGCTCCGGACTCCGTAGGGTCTCCAGCTCCAGCGCCCTCAACACCACCAGTCCCGACAGCTTCAGTAACACGGGTACGAGCACCTCCAGGACCAGCAGCCGCAGTACCTCTAGGAACACCAGCTCCAGCAGCAACTTCAGTACCTCCAGCTCCAGCAGCGTTAGCACCTCCAGCTCCAGAAGCTCCACTCCGAAGGCGCGCACGCCGAACAAACTACTCACGCAACTGCTGCGGAGACTATCTTGGCGAAGCACCAGCAGAACCTCCAGACGAAGCAGCACCCTGAGGCTCCTCACCTCCAGACTCCGCACCCTCCGAAGCAGCACCCCCAGGCTCAACACCCTCAGGCTCAGCACCCCCAAGCTCAACACCCTCAGGCTCAGCACCCCCAGTCGCAACACCCCCAAGCTCAGCACCCCCAGTCTCAGCACCCTCAGACTCCACACCCCCAGGCTCCACACCCCCAGACGCAGCACCTCGAGCAGCACCTGAGTCGACAGCTACCTGAACATGCGCAGTACCAGGGAGAGGGTCTACCCGAGACAAACCTGAGGGAGCAGGACCCTGGGGCGGGAGGGGGTCTACTGGAGGGGGACCGGGAGCAAGGAAGAGCGGCGGGGGCGGGGGAGGAACAGAGCGGTAGGGGAAGAGGCGGTAAAAGGGAACCGACTCGTGAAACGTGATGTCCTGAGAAGGGAAGACACGGCGCGAGGTGGGGTGGTAAAACTGCCAGCCAGGCGCGTCGAGGACAAAGCCAAGGAAGACGCTGGGGATAGCACGGGGGGAGAGCTTGCCCGCGGACGTATCGCGAACAAAGGCACAAGATCCCCAGACCAGGAACACCAAAGCAACGTTAACCTCCCCCGTCCATGCAGTGTGGGCGAGGTCTCCGGCAAGGAGACACGGGGCCAGAGGTTGAGCTAATGCGCAGCGTACCGGACCGCAAACGGCCACAGAAAATGGGGAGCAGCCGCATGGATCATGGAGGTACGAGCGACCTCCATGACTAAGCCAATGCGGCGCTCAGCAATCCCATTTTGCTCAGGGGAGTTCGGAATCGTGAACGACTGGAGAATGTGTTGGTGCAACCCTACGGTTTGCACTCGGCTTGTTGTCCGTGTGCGTGAATGTGTGTGTGTGTATGGAATGGTATGAGGGCATGGGATAATATATATTTCATGCTTATAATTGTGTGTGAATGTTGAGTCATGATGTCGAGTGTGTGTGTCGACTCAATAGCGAGTTATCGCTAGACGCGTATTACGCGGTCGTTTGTGTCTCGCGCGCGGTTTCTATTTTGTCGTGCGCGGTTTCTATTTTGTCCTGTGTCGAACGTTCGGCGTGTCGCAGGTGTGTGCAGCAGACCCATCAAGAACTCAAGGATGAGTTTGTGATGAAGAGCCCGAGCCTTGGTGTCAAGCCTCAAGTGATTTCGAAGCTTGCCAAAAGGGTACACCTCAAGATATTGAAGATAGTTACATTACTTTGTGTAGTGTAGCATTTCACTTGGTGTAGGCCCTAGTGAAGGGTAGTTTCGAGACCCTTCGTGGTTGGGGACAGTGTGGCACTGTTCCACATCACTGTACCTCGGCTCTTGGGGTTTGTAGGAGCTGGGAGTCATTCCCAACTCGTAACTCTTCCTATCTTGTGTTCTAAGACTATAGTGGCTGCCATAGTACCGTTCGTTCAAACCGACGCTGTGTCGTCAATTCTTTATCAAATCGTGCAATCTAAATTTCTAATTGTAGACGACGTGAAGACGCTCCAGATCCAATTTGAATCAAGTCATTTGCAGCTGTGAGCAGAACGCTATCAACGTTTGAAGCCGCTGTGCAGAAATCCGTCTGTGCTCTCTATCTTTCGTTTTAGGCACATTCAAGCCTATTGTGACTATAACAAGTGGTATCAGAGCCCCTTGGAGCAGTTTCGACAATGTCTGGACCTGAGGAAAGGGGTGGCAGAGGTGCTGGTGGCAGTGGAGAAGCTCAAGCTCAAGGCCAACCCCGTGATTCAGCCATGGCGCCCATGCAACCAAGTCTTGGCCCACCTAGGGATGAGCCTAGGGTGTTTGGGCTTGACAAGTTCAACGGTGACAACTTTGCTGAATGGTCCTTCAAGATGGAGAACATCTTTGACCACTATGACCTGCTGGAGGTGATGGAAGGAACGGAGAAGCGCCCCGAGAACGACCCGGAGAAGAGCCCGTGGGTGCGGAAGAGCGCACAAGGCTATCTCTTACTTGGGCAAGCGTTGGGGAGCAGTCAGATCCGTCACATCAAGCCATTCCAGCGTGAACCAGAGAAAGGACCAGAGGCATGGGCTGCTCTCAAGGGTGTACATGCTCCTGCAACAGCGGCGGTAGCGGTGGTGTTGGAACGGCAAATGGCGGCACTACGAATTGAAGAAGACGAAGCGGTTGAAGAAGGGGTGCAGAAATTCTTCGACTTGTTGACGCGGCTTGAGGGAGCTGATTTGAACTACAGTGAGCTCCAAAAGAAGACCAAGTTGCTGGCCTTACTCCCAGAGTCATGGTCCTCGCTCATCATCAACCTTAATCGCGACTTGCCCCGCCTCTCGCTTGAAGACGTGAAGCGAGCTATCCTTCAAGAGGATTTCCGCCGCCGTGAGTTGGCGAGTGCGGATGGCGCTGGGGCAGCGAGCATCGGCCGTGGATATGGTCGAGGAAGAGGCAGAGGACGAGGGGGAGGAAGGTTTGGTGGCAGCAACTTCGGCGGAGGCCGCAGGAGTGGCGGTTACGGCAGCGACGACAAGAGCTACGGACGCGGTCGCGGCCGATTCGACGGCGAGTGTCACTATTGCCACAAGAGCGGACACATGTGGCGCGACTGCTACAAACTCCCTGATGGTTGGACCCCTGCTCAAGGCCAAGAGGGTAGAGGAGCAGGAGGAGGGAGAGGACGAGGCCGTGGAGGCGGTGGCGGTCGCGGTGGCGGAGCTGCAAACATGAAGAGCGGAGACAACGACAAGGACCCGAGCGACGATCGATACCCGGGTCTATTCTACTTCGTGTCGACGCAAGTACCGGCTGGTCCAGAGAAGGATGAAGGCTTTGAGGAGCCAGCAGCTGTGGGGAAGGTGACCCTACACCCCCTGGACTATTGGGTGATTGATAGTGGCGCTACCTATAGCACGACACCTCGCCCGGACTTGCTCACCGAACTCGAGCCGTCACCGGTGAAGCATGTCACATCGGCTTTGGGGCAGCGAGCAGAGGTGAAAGGCATGGGCAAGGCCATGTTCAAGGGTGCTGATGGGAAGATGGTGGGCCTCAAGAACGTGCTTTGGGTGCCCAGCCTTGCTGCAAACCTGATTTCCGTGCGGCGGTTGGCAAAGGCCGGCATGGACACGAACTCGAAGGGAGCCAAGACCTACACCGCAAGGCTTGGCGATCGAATTCTTTGGGACCTTCATGAGGACAGGGATGTCTACAACGAGATGTGGCAGATCCCAGTGGTCCCTATGCCTAAGGAGAGGCAAGTGGCAGCAAGCATCAGCACCAAGGATGGAGCGGTCGGTAGCGACGATGGCGCGAACGGTCGCGCTAAGGAGAATGAGCTCAAGAAGAGCAAACCTGGAGGGACCAGCAAGTTCAGTGAACCTAAGGAGAGTGGTGCAGCAACCAAGGAGCAGCAAAAGGGTGAGGAGAACCCAGAGGCAGCAGCGGAGGAGGACTACGGAGAGAGTATGTGGGGCGCTATTGCGAGCGCGGCATTCTCCAATCCAACTTCGGCTACGGGGGAGTGTGATTGGCTCACCTTGCATCGGCGCATGGGGCATGTGGCCCTGCCATCTTGCAGCAGCTAGTGAAGAATGAGATGGTTGCTGGCATACGTGTGAAGGGGGAGCCCGATGAGGTGCTTGGCTGCCCGACGTGCATTCAAGCCAAGTTCACCCGGTTTCCGTTCCCTAGTTCGGAGGCAACGGCAAAGGCACCGCTTGATGAGGTGGTGATGGACGTGGTGGGCCCCCTGAAGCTTGGAGCTGCTGGAGCTGAGTATTTTCTCACCATTGTCGACGTCTACACCCGCATGACTTGGGTGTACATGCTGGCCAAGAAGAGCGACGTGGCTGAAACGTTGAAGATGGATTGGTTCCCGATGGTGGAGCGGCAACAAGACCGTCTAGTCAAGTCAATCCGCACCGATCGAGGGGGAGAGTTCCTGAGCAAGGAGTTTGGGTTGTGGCTGAAGAAGAATGGTATTCGGCACTCCCTCACCATGCCATACTCCCCTGCAATGAACGGCATCGCCGAGCGAGCGAACCGCACAATCACGGAGGCGGCACGCGGGTTGCTCATTGAAGCCGGGCTACCCGACTATTTCTGGCCTGATGCGGTGCGGAGCGCGTGTGTGGCCAAGAACAGAGCCTTGACTCATGTGGGAGCAGACAAATGGGTGCCCTATGTGGAGTGGCTAGGAAGGAAGCCAAAGGTGGATATGCTTCGGGTGTTCGGGTGCATGTGCATGGCGCTCGTGCCTAAGCATCTTCGGCACAACAAGCTTGGTGCCAAGGCGGTGTGGGCCGTGCACTTGGGCATGGCTCAAAACAGCAAGGGATGGCTTCTTTGGGACCCATTCACCAAGAAGTTCTTGGTGAGCAGGGACTGCAAGTTCATGGAGAACTTCATGTACAAGGATTGGAAGGCGGAGAATGAGGCGAAGATAGGCGTGCGGTTTGGGGAGGTGAAGAGTTCCGGTTTGGAGCATGTGGAGCTGCCTTTGGAGCTGAGCAGCGGCAGCACAACCACAAGGCAATCCTCCCTTGTGAATGGGGGAGAGGAGGCCAATGATGCAGAGGAAGAAGAGGAGGAGGTGCAGCAAGTGAGCGAGCGTGCACCGTCACTCCCTTCCCGTACTACGAGTGCTCCACGGATTCGAGCCACACCGCAGCAACGCCAAGGCCTTCAAGTCCCTGCAGCTGAGGAGGAAGGAAGGGGCAAGAGGAGAGTTCAACCCCCTAATATGCTGACCTATGATGCGCCGGGAAAGCAGGGCAAGACAGCCCTGGCCGGAGCGGCAATGATGGTCGGAGACGACGAGGAGAGTGACTACGAGGAGTGTGCCTTCGCGTTCTTCTCTCCGGTGGAGATGCCGGGAGAACCAGCAACTCTCAAGGAGGCTTTGGAGAGTAGTGATGCTGAGGAGTGGAAGAAGGCCATGGAGAGTGAGCTGAAGAGCATCGAGGAGAATGACACGTTTGAATTGGTGGAGCTACCGGAGGGGCGTACGGCGATAACGTCCAAGTGGCTCTTCAAAATCAAGTCGGATGCCGACGGCAAGATCGAGCGCTACAAGTCTAGGCTTGTAGCCAAGGGGTACCAGCAGAAGGAGAAGGTGGACTTCAAGGAGCTGTTTGCCCCTGTGGTGAAGCCGACGACGCTGCGAACCCTATTCGCGGGAGCCGCCATCAAAGGATGGGTAGTAAAGCAAATGGACATCGTAACGGCATTCCTTAACGGCATCCTTGAGGAGGAGATTTTTATGGCGCAGCCAGAGGGGTTTGATGATGGTAGTGGCAGAGTGTGGAAGCTGAAGAAGGCCCTCTATGGGCTGAAGCAGGCCCCTAGCCAATGGTACATGAAGCTGCGCGAAGTGTTGGAGGGGATCGGCTTCACTCCCTCAACGGCCGATCACTCCTTGTTCATGCTTGGCGAGGGGGAGCAGAGGAGTTTCATGGTGGTTTATGTGGATGACATCCTCATTTTCTCACCCTCTTCTGACCTTGTGAAGGAGGTGATGCTGAAGCTTCAAGACAAGTTCAAGTGCAAGGCCCTTGGTGACGTGAGCTTCTACCTTGGGCTCCACATCGAACGAGATGTGGAGAAGCGGTGCATGCGGGTGCATCAACGAAAGTACCTGGAGGCATTGGCTGCCAACTTTGGGCAGAGTGAAGGCCATGTGGCTACACCCTTTCCCTCTGGGTTCAAGTGTGTGAAGGGACCAGAGGAGGAGAGCGTTGGTGAAGAGGAGAGGCGCCGATTTCCCTCGTTGGTGGGCAGCCTCATGTATGCGGCGGTAAACACCCGACCGGACGTCGCGTTTGCTACCGGGCAGCTGGCTAGGGTTGTGCAATGCCCTAATGAGGAGCAGGTAGCAGCTGGAATGAGGGTGGCCAAGTATCTTGGCCAAACACCGACCGTTGGGCTGCAATACTCGGCGGCGGCACAAAGGCGCCAAAAGGGCGCGGATGGTGTTGAACCCGGGCGTTTGTTCCTCACCGCCTACTCGGATGCTTCATATGCATCAGAACCAGAGGACATGACAAGTGTAGGAGGCTTCATATGCTGTGTTGGTGGAGGCCCAACTGCTTGGGAGAGCAAGAAGCAGGTTGACCAAGCTTTGAGCTCGGTGGAGTCCGAGTACATGGCACTCTTCCGTGCCGTACGGGAGATTGTGTGGCAGCGGCGTTTGTTGGCTGAATTGGGGGAGGAGCAGCAAGGACCTACCCCACTGTACTGTGACAGCCAGGGTGCCATTGCTCTTGCTAAGAACCCTGTGTTGCATGGACTCACGAAGCACATGAGGGTGAAGTGGCATTGGACGAGGAGCATGGTAACCGCGGGTGAAGTTGAGTTGCGCTACGTGAAGACCACGGGGCAGCCGGCTGACATGATGACCAAGAGGCTGGTGGAGCAGCAGCATTGGAAATGTTGCAAGCTGGCTGGGATGGCTCTGAACTGAGAGAGCAACATATCCTAAGGCCAACAATCCGAGGGGGAGTTTGTTGGTGCAACCCTACGGTTTGCACTCGGCTTGTTGTCCGTGTGCGTGAATGTGTGTGTGTATGGAATGGTATGAGGGCATGGGATAATATATATTTCATGCTTATAATTGTGTGTGAATGTTGAGTCATGATGTCGAGTGTGTGTGTCAAGTCAATAGCGAGTTATCGCTAGACGCGTGTTACGCGGTCGTTTGTGTCTCGCGCGCGGTTTCTATTTTGTCGTGCGCGGTTTCTATTTTGTCCTGTGTCGAACGTTCGGCGTGTCGCAGGTGTGTGCAGCAGACCCATCAAGAACTCAAGGATGAGTTTGTGATGAAGAGCCCGAGCCTTGGTGTCAAGCCTCAAGTGATTTCGAAGCTTGCCAAAAGGGTACACCTCAAGATATTGAAGATAGTTACATTACTTTGTGTAGTGTAACATTTCACTTGGTGTAGGCCCTAGTGAAGGGTAGTTTCGAGACCCTTCGTGGTTGGGGACAGTGTGGCACTGTTCCACATCACTGTACCTCGGCTCTTGGGGTTTGTAGGAGCTGGGAGTCATTCCCAACTCGTAACTCTTCCTATCTTGTGTTCTAAGACTATAGTGGCTGCCATAGTACCGTTCGTTCAAACCGACGCTGTGTCGTCAATTCTTTATCAAATCGTGCAATCTAAATTGCTAATTGTAGACGACGCGAAGACGCTCCAGATTCAATTTGAATCAAGTCATTTGCAGCTGTGAGCGGAACGCTATCAACGTTTGAAGCCGCTGTGCAGAAATCCGTCTGTGCTCTCTATCTTTCGTTTTAGGCACATTCAAGCCTATTGTGACTATAACAGAATGCCCTCCCCATGACAAAAGTCCCGCAAGAGGGTGGAGGAGAACTCACCACCTCTGTCAGAGTGCAGACGCAGGACAGGAAGGTCCTGGCCGAACTGTCGCGGAGCTGGAGACGGACTGTGCGGATCCAAGGGATCAAGACATCAACGACCTGACCCTTGCTCCGCAAGGGGAAGACTGTGGTGTACCGAGTGTAGTCGCCAACAACCAGCAGAAAGTAGCGCTCGCGGCTCTGTCTACTGACGCGGGCTGGGCCCCACACGTCCATGTGGAGAGTCTGCAGGGGAGCAGACGTCGGGGGAATCGAGGAGGAGTGAGGAGCGGCGCGCTGCCGCCCCTCGATGCAAGGGAGGCAGGGCGGGGCACGCGAGGGCGGCAAGGGAGGCAGAGACCTTGGGAGGCCAGAGACAAGAAGACGAGAGTGCATGCCACGAAGGCGAGGCAGGGAGGGGTGACCAAGACGGTGGTGCCACAGAAGAGTCTGGTTCGACAGGAGGCGACACTAGCAAGAGGCGGCTACCTGACCTGGCGCTGACATCTGAGCAGACGCAGCTACCTGAGGATGCTCGGTAGTGAGTGTGTACAGACTCAACCTTGGCCGACGAGTAAACGTGGCCAGGTGACGCCCCGTCTGTGTGCACGTGCAGATCGACACACGCTGACCCCTAGGAGTGGTGGTAGTAACCATTGCATCCTGGAGGGCAGCGGTACTCACCAAGTTCGTAGAGAAAGAGGGGAGGTGAAGAACTGACAGTGAGCCGGACGGAACCGCCGGACACGGGAAGACAGCATGGACTATGACTCCTAGGGCTGAGCTCTTAGACAAGGTGGGGACTGCACATATCACTAAGGTCAAATCGGCATCCCGACACGCCTTCAAGGTGTTGGAGGCAGGACGTGCTACATTCAAGGGAGCCGACAACAAGCCAGTGGCGCTGAACGATGTGCTGCTCGTCCCCGACCCGAAAGCCAACCTCATCTCCCTTATGGAGCAGGCCAAGTGTGGGGTCAGCACATCCAAAGATGGTGCCAAGACATTCCAGGGGCAGCTGGGCAAAAGGATGTCGTGGGACCAGCATGAGAATAGGGACATCTATAGGTCCATGTGGCAGCTGCCGGTGATGTCATGGGGCAGGGGTAGTGGTTCTCAAGGCGAGTGCAACGCTGTAGCCTGCAGAGGAGCTGAATGTTTCAGGTTGGGGAGGTGAAACGGACAAGATTACAGCCCAACGTAGCCTTGGGCACGTTGCTATGCCCGCACCGCAACAACTGCACAAGGAAGAAGTTAAGGGGCTGAAGCTAACAGGTGCAGTAGCAATCCACAAGTGTGAAACTTGCATGTTGAGTAAGTTCACCCGCTTCCCGTAACATGCAACAGAGGCTGGTGACAGTTGTTCACAAGGATGTGGTGAGGCCACTGCCGGTATTAGGGGAGCATGGTGAGAAGTAATTTCTCACCATTGTGGATGATTAGAGCCGAGCTACCTGGGCATACCCAATTAAGCAAAAGGACCACGTGCCATCCATCATCCGTGACGAGTGGTTGCCGTTGGTGGAGATGCAATCCGGGCACAAGGTGATGCGGATTAGGACTGACAGGGGTGGGGCATTTCTCGGGGAAGAGCTGACTGCATGGCTGAAGAAGCAGGGGATTACTCGTGAGCGGCACCACTCCTACACGTCAGATTCAACGGCGTAGCGGAATGGACAAACCGCACAGTGTTAGAAACGGCATGAGCTCTCCTCATCGAGTATGGGTTGGGAAACTCCTAGTGGCCACACGCTGTGTGCCATGCCACGGTGGTGAAAAACAGGGTGTTCACCGACGTCGGTGGTAAGTCATGGGTCCCCATGGATAGGTGGCTAAGGAGGAAGCCGCCCGTTGACATGCTTTGTGTGTTTGGTTGCATGGCAATGGCCCACGTTCCCAAAGCACACCGTAGCAAGTTGGGTGCAATGGCTGGTTGGTGTGTGCATTTGGAATTGGAAGCGGAAAGCAAGGGGTGGTTGCCGTGGAGCCAAGCAAGAATGTGATGTATGACACTAGGGATGTCAAATTCGTGGAGGACATCACCTTTGGCAGCTGGTCCAAGCAACCAAAGGATCAATTCATACAGCAGCTGAAGCAAGCTACTTTGTGGTTTGATGTGGAGGGAGTGGGCTGGGGAGGAAGGTGGACTGGCACTTGAGGAGGATGTTGCAGCAGAGCTTCCCATGGTTAAGGGTGTGGAGCCAGCAGCTATACCTGAAGATCCCCTACCCTCCCCCCAAAAAGGACCCAAACCAAACCCACACATGCATATTGCACCTTTTTGCCCATGATGACGAGGCAGATGCGAGCTGCCCCCTTGAAGGGGTGAAGGAGGAACAAGGGGAGAGGAGCAGCAACATGACGCATTGCTGGTGCTGCAGAGCAGCTGTGATTCTGATGAGGAAGAAGAAAGAGGAAGTATACTGTTTCATGACACCTGCACCAACTCAGCCACTGACCATGGAGGAAGCCCTTTATGGACCGGACAGGGACAAGTGGCTGGCGTCAAGGGATGCTGAATACAAAAGCCAAGGAAAATGTGACATGGGAGCTGGTGTCGTTGCTGATGGGGAGGAAGGTCATACAATGTGGCTGGCAAGAAGGCCATACATAGAATTAATACCGACAATAAAGTAGTTGTGTCGGTCTACAAGAGCAGGTTGGTTGCAAGGGGGTACCAACAGAAGGAGAGGGAAGACTATAAGGAGACGTTCGCTATAACTGCAAAGCTGCCAATGCTACATGTTTTTCTTATTGGTGCAGCCATGTGTGGATGGGTGATAGTCCAAATGGATATCACAACGGCCTTCCTCTGTGGGCTGCTAGATGAGGAGGTGTTCATGACCCAGCCGTCGGGGTATGAGGATGGCATCGGGCGGGTGTGCAAGCTGAAAAGGGTCATTATGACATTAAACAAGCACCCCGCTGCTGGTAGAGGAGATAGGCTTCAGGGTGAGCGCATATGACGAGAGCCTTTTTCTCATGGAGGAGGAGTCCCTCATCATGTTCCTCGTGTACGTGGACGACATCCTATTGTTTGAGAGCAGAAAGCAGGAGGGGATGAAGTTGCAGCAGAAGCTGATGCAAAACTTTATGTGCAAGACCCTAGGGGAGGCAAACTACTACCTGGGCACGCACATCGAGAGGGATATCGGCATTGGGTGGGTAAATCTGCATCAGGAGAAGTACATCAAGGACATGGGCCACAAGTATGAGATTGAATTCGGGAGGAAGGTTGCAACACCCCTCCCATCCAAATTCAAACTCATCAAGGCTGGTGAGAATGAGGGGGTGGATCAGTGAGAGTAGGCACATTTTCCGTTCGTGGTGGGGAGCTTGCTCTATGCAGCGGTGCACAATAAAAAAGATGTCTCATTTGCTGTGGGGAAGCTGGCTAGGGTGGTGCAAAACCCCACTGAGGAGCAGGTGGATACAGCTGATCGTATCATTAAGTACCCCACTGTTGGAGTTCAGTATTCTGCTGTGGCTCAAAGGAATCAAAAGGGAGCAGAGGTTCTCAAGGAGAAGGGGAGCACATAGGAGAGAGGAAGAGGTTCCTCACGGGCTATGCTGATGCATCATGGGCCTCTAAACCAGAGGAATTGTCCTTAGTGGGAGGATATCTGTTTGTGATTGGAGGAGGGCCCGTGAGCTGGAGGTGAAAGAAGCAGGTGAAAATTGCAGGTTCATCAGCTGAAGCTGAGTACATGTCAGTGTACCGCGTGGCCAAGGAGCTGGTTTGGATGCGGAAGCTGATAGAGGAGATTGGGCATGAGAAGAAGGCACCTACCATACTTTTATGTGACAAATCAAATGCCATCTCTATGTCCAAGAATGCATGGGCTTAACAAGCACATGTGCATCAAGCGGCATTGGCTGCGCAAGGAAGTGCAGTTGGGAACTCTTCATCCCCTCTACGTGAAGACCCAGCAGCAGCCGGCTGATTTTCTCACAAGGCGGCTGGCTGAGGAACCTCATTGGCGCTGTGCCAAGCTGAGTGGCATGAGCCTTATCTATGCTCATGCATGAGAGCGCAAGCAGGCAACTGCTTGAAGGGGAGTTTGTTGGGAGTTTGAAGGGGAGTTTTTTTGCATGTCAACCAGCCGCCTGCATCTCATCTTTCATTTCGTGTGTGCGCATTTCATTGTGTACTATGATTTTCATCCATTATCACATTTTGTGACAATGCATTTTCTGTTGCGTGTTCATTGTTCTCATGAAGCGTTCACATGAAGCTCAAATGAAGCTCTCATGAGGCTCAAATGAGATTTCCATGAAAGTCTCATGAGTCTCCAATGTCTCATGCGAACGGTGAACAGTAAGGGCACGGTGAACGAGCTCGGGTGAATGATTTTTTTCTCGTGCATATAATCCAGCTGCTTCCGAAGTTCATCCAGTTTGGGTTGGGTCAGTCGGAACTGTCGGTGTACTGTCGGCTATGCCCCTAGTTCGCGTTAAACGTGTCAAACAAAAATTATATAGTTTGTATTGTTCTAGTCTAGGTGTATTAATTTTGTCCTAGGTTTTGGGTTAGGGCTGACCTATATCTTGCTTGTTTGTTCATTTGCTACTCGTTCATTCTATTATTCAACATTGTATAGAGCGAGTTTTTACCCTACAAGGGTTTCCCCTAGCAATTTCTCTCGATACTAATGGGCCCACCTATCTAGCTACTAAGTAGTAGCGACTCGTACTAGACTGCAGCCCGTCGCACTATGCCCCTTACTGTCGCGCCCGTCGCCCGTCGCCTTTAGCCCGTTGCCCGTTTTCCCCCCCGTCGTCCGTAGCTCGATATGTTTTTTTTCCCCGGTCGCCCGTCGCCCGTAGCCTGTTTTCCCCTCCCCCCGTCGCCCGTCGCCCGTCGGTTTCCTCTGCACGCGCACCGCCCGTAGCTCGACCGCGGAACACAGGCCCCGCGGCCTTCGTTAGCGTGCCCTTCGGCCCTAGTTTGACGGTCCCGCGACCCATGACAAACCCCTCCCTTAGTTCCGTGCGCACTCCCCCTCCGCCCGTACGTACCCCGCCGCCCGCTGTCAGGACCCCGCCACCCGTTTGCTCACATCCGCCCGTATGTGCCCTGCCCTTTTTCGAAGGCCCCACGTCAGTATCAGTCGCGACACCTGCAGCTAGCGCATGAAATAGCAGCTAGCACCAGCAGCACAAATGAGAGCGCTAGCAGAAGCTGCCCATCCGCATTCCTAGTCTCGCGCTAGCAGGAGCCGCCCCCATGCCTTCTTTACGCCCGTTGACAGCCCTCCCCCACCGCCCTAGACTATTCTTCACCGCTCCCAACCGCACTGAACTGCCTTTCATCGCACCCAACCGCATCCGACCGCACTGAACTGTCAAACTATAATTATATCCTGGTGAATCGGGACGCCCGTCGCCCGTCGGTTTCCTCCGCACGCACACCGCTTAGGCTGCCACCAATAGCACCAGCAGCAGCTTCCACTGCCGCCAGCGCACTAGCAGCAGCTTAGACTGCCACCAGCGCACAAGCAGCAGCCTAGACTGCCACCAGTAGCACTTGCAGCAACCTCCACTGCCGCCAACACTAGCAGCAGCCTATACTACCACCAGTATCACCAACAGTAGCATAGGCTGCCCCACCCCGGTGCACCAGCAGCAGCTTAGGATGTCCCCCAAAAGAACTAGTAGCTGCATAGGCTGCCCCCAGCAGACCCAGCAGCAGCTTAGGCCACTTTCAGTCGCGCCACCACCAACTTAGGTAGTCCTACCACTAATACTGCCGCCTCGACTGGCCCCTACCCCCGTACTAGCATGCCATTTTGATGTGGTGACAATGGCCGCAACATCAGCGGTGGCAGCAGCACCGATGGCCGCAGTAGCAGCAGTGGTAGCAACACCGGTGGCCGCAGCAGCAGCAGTGACCACGTCAGCAGTGGCCGCAGCAGCAGCCGTGGCCGCGGCAGCAGCCGTGGCTGCAACACCTGTGGCCGCAGCAGCAGCAGTGGCCACCGCAGCAGCAGCAGCTGCGGGTACAGCAGCAGCAGCTGCGGGTACAGCAGCAGCGCCAGTGGCAGCCTCCACCGCGGGGCCCTGTCGGACCCAGCCAGCACACACACCGGTACGTGGGAGCAGCAGCTGAGGTTGAGACTTGTGTTTCCATTCTTGGTGCTTGTGTAGTTTTGAGTGCAGGCGCCTTAGAGGTTCTTAGTGTGGGAGCTGCAGCTACCACTAGTGTAGTCTCAGCCTTTGTAGCTGACTCGGATGCGACCTCACCGACTGCACAGCTTTCCTTCACCCTAGACTCTGGAGCGTCCAGCTGTTTCTTTCGCGACTGCAACGACCTCACGCCACTGCACACTCCAGTCACGGTCGCCTTGGCTGACCCCTCCATGGGATCTGTAGTTGCCCACATCACCACCATTCTCCCGTGTCCGGCAGCTCCCTCTGGGTTTCTCACATGTTACTGCACCCACGTTTGTGCCCCTGGCGCGAACAAGTTGTCTTCGCGTACCCGTTCCTGCGTCTTTCTTGGCTTCCCACTCAACACCTCCGTCTGGCAGTTCTACGACCCGGCTACCTGCCAGTTCTTCAATTCTCATGACGTCACTTTCAGCGAGTCGGCCAGTTACTACAGGAGTCGCCCTCACTGAGTTCTGAGACCTTCTCCCCCCCGCTGTTCCTCACCCTTGAGCCCCTCCCAGTCGCCCAGGTAGCCCCCCCCCCCCTTCGTGTCCTGCCCCGTCAGGTATGTCGCACGTCACTCCGCAGTCGTCCCCCCCGCAGCGTCTAGTCACTCTCGTGTGGGAGGTGCAGTTGTGGAGGGTGAGGGTACTGGGGCTGCTGGAGCTGGTGTCGGCTCTGAGGGTGCGGGAGGAGTGGGAGTGGAGGTCACTCCCGTGGAGGACACGACAGACTCAACTCGGCGGCGTCGCCCCGCGTCACCCCCTGGCTTCCCGTCCGTCCCACAGTTCCCTCCTCGTTCTTCTCTAGGGCCGGTTGCTGCGGAGCCTGGGGGTGTTCCCGCGGGAGGTACTGGAGGCACCGCGGGAGTGGGAGGAGGAGCTGCTGGTTCTGGGGTAACTCGATCGGGAGGTACTGGCAGTGAGGCGCCTACACCGCGCACTGTACGTTTCCTGACCCGTGAGAAGCGTCTCATCCGGCTGGAGAGGGAGGAGCGGGAGTGGTTTGAGAGGGCACGACAGCAGCAGCAGCAGCAGGAGCAGCAGCATGAACACTATCACTCGCAACGTCAGGAGAGGGTAGAGGAGGATCCACGGCCACAGCAATAGAGAGTAAAGGAGGAGTCACAGCCGCAGCAGGAGAGAGTAGAGGAGTGGCACTACTTGTTCTCCGTCCTCTGGGGGTGCTCCTATCTTCCCCCTGGAGGTTCTCGAGGACAAGCAGTTTGAGCTTGGTTTCCTTGCGGCCGCTGATCCTCATCTCTGCGCCATGCTGCTTGCCTGTGAGGGGGATCCGGACGCCCTTGACATCCAGATCCCTCGCACTCACGCCGAGGCGATCTCGGGACCCGGGACTTCATACTGGATAGCAGCAAAGGATGCAGAGATGGCATCTTATAGGTCCAAAGGCAACTATGTCGACGCCTTTCCACCACCCGGGGCGAACGTCGTCAGTGGCATGTGGCTCTACACCGGTGTTCAAGGCGTGCTATGTAGCGAGAGGCTTCAATGAGCGAGAGGGGGTAGACTTCTTCTAGACCTTCGCTCCCACCCCGAAGATGACCACTCTTTGGGTGTTACTGCACATCGCAGCTCAGCGCGAATACGAGTTGTACTCCTTCGACTTCTCCACAGCGTTCTTTCAAGAGAGCCTGCACAAGCAGATCTGGCTGCGTTGCCCGCCTGGCTTCACTGGCCCTTTCCCTCGTGGGACCCAGTGGCAGCTGCGTCGATTTGTCTACGGCCTGCGATAGGCTCCACTTGAGTGGCACAACACACTTCGCACGACTCTTGCAGTGCTTGACTTCTTTCCGTTGTCTGCTGACCCATCGCTCTTCGTCCGCCGTGGCTCGACCCCGTTCTTTGTCCTGGTTGACGTTGACGACCTGGTCTTTGCCACTCCTGAAAGACACGCACTGGCCTCCGTAAAGGAGGAACCGCACAGGAGACACACTTGCACTGACCTTGGTGAGCTGCAGCACTACCTCGGCCTTCAGATCACTAGGGACAGGGCAGCTCGCACCATTACGCTGACGCAGTCGCATATGGTCGAGCAGATCCTCACGCGATTCCGCTTCCCATTCTCCAAGGTACAGCCCACCCGATGTGGATCATGGGCTCACGGCTCCACCTTTGGATGAGTCGTTTGTGTCCAGCGGTCCATATCGTGAGTTGGTGGGTTGTCTCATGTACCTTATGACCTACACTCGCCCAGACCTAGCTTACCCTCTTAGCATCCTGGCGCGCTTTGTTGCGCCTGGCAGACACCGACCTTCCCACTGGTACGCGGCTAAGAGGGTGGCAAAGTATGTGGCGAGTACATCAGGCATGGGACTTGTCCTTGGAGGGAAGCAGCCAGTTACACTTACAGGTTACTCAGACTCATCGTGGGCAGACGACGCAGAGTCGATGTGGTCTACACAGGGTTACTGCTTCAGTCTTGGGACCAGAGCTGTTTCGTGGAGGTCAACTCGAGTGTCGTCCGTCTCCAGTTCCAGCTATGAGGCAGAGGTGTACGGTGCGGCCATGTCCGCCCAAGAGCTTCGCTAGCTGTCTCTCCTCCTCACCGACCTTGGTTAGCGGCCTCGCTCTCCCCCAGTCTTGTTCGCTGACAACAGGTCTGCTGTCCTGTTGTGCAAGGAGCCCTGACTGGTTGGGAAGGCGAAGCACATCCAGGCTCGTTACTTCCTTCTGCGCGAGTTTCAGCAGCGTGGCCAGGCCCGTGTGGTCTCTGAGGCCAACACTGCATATATCTTCACCAAGGCGTTGCCGCCTTGTGCCCACCAACGTTTCTGCAACCAGCTAGTCCTTGTGTCTACAGGCCCTCACTTACTTGTGTAGAGATGCTCTGTCTTGTACTCTTGCATCTCTTCCTATATATATCTATATCGATGCATGTGGACTGGCATTGTGGCCTCTTGTTTGCCCTCAGACTGTGTGGTGACATTGTGATCCACCCTGAGTTGCATCCCTTGCTTGATTCTTGTTGTTGCAGACTAGTCTTGTGATTGTTGCTTATTCTTGCTGACTGGTCATGTGACCCTTGCTCTCAGACTGTGTGGTGACTTCATGATCCACCCTGAGATATGTGCTGCTTTCCACTGGACTACTGTCACCTAGACTATGGGGGTGTATCAAACTATAATTATATAGTTTGTATTGTTCTAGTATAGGTGTATTACTTTTGTCCTAGGTTTACGGTTAGGGCTGCCCAATATCTTGCTTGTTTCTTCATTTGCAAGTCATTCATTCTACTGAAGTCTCGCTCGCACCCAACCAATCCGCTAACTTCTTAAAAAACTAAAACTCAATAGAAATTGGATGCGGTTTGGGAATGGATCAACCCTAAACACCTAGAGAGTTTGTCCGAATATTTTAGTGCTTACATTTGTGTAGGCTATAGTGGGGTAGCCCATAAGGGGTACAACCCAATTAGGGTTAGTACTTGTACCCAACTTCTGTTCAATGCATTCATCCTTGTTCGTTAGTTTTGACATGGTTTCAGAGCAGGTCCTTCGTTAGGACTGATTTTTTTGGGCCCACCACAGCTCTGCCCACTAGCCGCCCTGCTGCCGCCCCTAGTGACCCTCGTTCTGCACCTGCTGCCCTACGTGCCGCCCTCATGCGGCCTGCCAATCGACCCTCAGGCCCTGGCCCGTCGCCCGTCGCCCGTAGGCCCGTCGCCCCTAGGCCCCGGCCTGTCGCCCGTCGCCCCTCGACCCGTCGCCCCTAGCCCCGGCCCGTCCCCTCTAGCCCCGGGCCGTCGCTCGACGCCCCTAGGCCCCGGCCCGTCGCGCGTCCCCACCTAGGCCCCGGCCCATCGCCCCTAGCCTCGGCTCGTCGCCCGTCACCCCTAGGCCCCGGCCCGTCGCCCGTCGCCCCTAGGCCCCGGAGAAGAGGAGAGGCACCGTTGGAGAAGAGGAGAGGCGCCGTTTTCACTCGTTGGTGGGCAGCCTCATGTACGCGGCGGTAAACATCCGACCGGACGTCGCCTTTGCTACCGGGCAGGTTGCCCAAGTAGGAGATAGCCTTGCGCGCTCTTCCGCACCCACGAGCTCTTCTCCGGGTCGTTCTCAGGGCGCTTCTCCGTTCCTTCCATCACCTCCAGTAGGTCATAGTGGTCAAAGATGTTCTCCGTTCTGAAGGACTATTCAGCAAAGTTGTCGCCATTGAACTTGTCAAGCCCAAACACCCTAGGTTCATCCCTAGGTGGGCCAAGACTTGGTTGCACGGGCGCCATGGCTGAATCACGGGGTTGGCCTTGAGCTTGGGCTTCTCCACTGCCTCCAGCACCTCTGCCACCCCTTTCCTCAGGTCCAGCCATTGTCGAAACTGCTCCAAGGGGCTCCGATACCACTTGTTGTAGTCACAATAGGCTTGAATGTGCCTAAAACGAAAGATAGAGTGCATAGTCGGATTTCTGCAGAGCGGTGTTAATCGTTCATAGCGATCTGATCGCAGCTCCAAATGACCTGATTGAAATTGGATCTAGAGAGTCTTATTGTCAATTACACTAGGCAATTTAGATCGCACGATTTCATTCAGAATTGACGACACAGCGCCGGTTTTAACGAACAGCACTATGGCAGCCACAATAGTCTTAGAACACAAATTAGTAGGAGATACGAGTTGGGAGTGACTCCCAGCCTCTACAAACCCCAAGAGCCGAGGTACAGTGATGTGGAACAGTGCCACACTGTCCCCAACCATGAAGGGTCTCGAAACTACCCTCCACAAGGGCTTACACCAAGAGAAATGTTACACTACACATTGTAATGTAACTATTCTCACTATCTTGAAGTTTACCCTTTTGGAGAGCTTCGAAATCACTTGAATCTTGAAACAATGGCTCTGGTTCTTCAAGATAAATTCTTCCTTGAGTTCTTGGAAGTCTTCTGCGCACACCTGCGACAAGCCGAACGTTCCACACACGACAAAATAGAAAACCGCACACGACACGCAAACGACGACGTGGCACACGACTAGCGATAACTCGCTATTCACTCGACACACACATTCAAAATCATGCCTCATCATTCACACACTATTGTAAGCATGAAATATATGTTATTTCATGCCCTCATACTATTCCATGCACACACGCATGCAGGCACACAGACAACAAGCCGAATGCAAACCGTAGGGTTGCACCAACAACCTCCACAAAACAGCTCCGGTGCCAAGGCTGAAGCAGGAACCCTGTGTAGACCGCAGAGACTCTGCGTCGTCGGCCCACGAGGAGTCAGATAAACCTATAAGTGTAACTGGCCGCTTCCCTTCAAGGACAAGTCCCATGCCTGATGTACTCGCCGCATACTTCGCTACCCTCTTAGCAGCGTACCAGTGGGAAGGTCGGTGTCTCTCAGGCGCAACAAAGCGCGCAAGGACGCTAAGAGGGTAAGCTAGGTCTGGGCGATTATAGGTCATTACGTACATGAGACAACCCACCAGCTCAGGATATGGACCACTGGACTCAAATGGCTCGTCCAAAGGTGGAGCCGTGAGCCCATGATCCACAGCAAGAGGGGTGGGATGTACCTTGGAGAACGGGATGCGAAACCGCATGAGGATCTGCTCGATCATATGCGACTGCGTCAGCGTAATGGTGCGAGCTGCCCTGTCCCTAATGATCTGCAGGCCAAGGTAGCACTGCAGCTCACCAAGGTCAGTGCAAGTGTGTCTCCTGTGCAGTTCCTCTTTCACGGAGGCCAGTGCGT
Organism: Closterium sp. Naga37s-1; assembly: GCA_947471745.1. Taxonomy (NCBI): domain Eukaryota; kingdom Viridiplantae; phylum Streptophyta; class Zygnematophyceae; order Desmidiales; family Closteriaceae; genus Closterium; species Closterium sp. Naga37s-1. Next base: position 2,117,052 of record CANJKZ010000170.1, on the reverse strand, counting down.
GTCGGTCGGGAGTGGCGAAGACCAGGTCGTCAACGCAAACTAGAACCAAGAACGGGGTCGAGCCACGGCGGACGAACAGCGACGGGTCGGCAGGCGACGGAAAGATGTAAAGCGCTGCAAGAGTCGTACGTAGCGTGCCGTGCCACTCGCGGGGAGCCAGGTGCAGGCCGTAGACCAGTCAACGCAGCTGCCACTTGGTCCCAGGAGGGAAAGAGCCAGTGAAGTCAGGCGGACGACGCAACCAGATCTGCTCGTGCAGGCTCCCTTGTAGGAACGCGGTGGAGAAGTCCAAGGAACGCAACTCGTAGTCACGCTGAGCTGCTATATGCAGCAACACCCGAAGAGTGGTCACCTTTGGGGTGGGAGCAAAGGTCTGGAAGAAGTATACCCCCTCTTGCCAACTGAAGCCTCTCGCCATGTAATGCACCTTGAACACGGGTGGTGATCCAGGCGGCTGCTTCACCTTGTAGAGCCATCGGCCACTGACAACGTTTGCCCTAGGTGGCGGGACGGCGTCAACATAGGTGCCTGTGGACCTATAAGATGCCATCTCTTTCTCCTCATCTTCTACCCAGTACGAGGCCCAAGGTCTCGAGACCGCCTCAGCGTGTGTGCGAGTGATCGGGGTGTCAAGAGCGTCTGGATCCCCCTCAGGGGCAAGCAGCATGGCTCAGAGATGAAGAACAGCGGCCGCCAGGAAACCAAGCTCAAACAGCCTGTCCTTGAGGACCTCCAGAGGAAAGAAAGGAGCACCCTCAGAGGACGGAGAACGAGCAGGGCCACTCAATATGTGAGCAGCGTAGTCAAGGCAGTGGGAAGAGGCAAAGCCAGCGACATTATTTACAAGTGCTGAGACAGAAGACAGGGATGTTTCGAGTGAGTGACCAACGCGGACAAAACATGGGAGATGACAGGACAAGAGGCACGGAGGTAGTTGGACAATGGGTCGTGAAGCACAGTAAGGGACGAGTCACGAGGCTATGGAAGGACTGAAGGAGGTGGAACATGAGAGTGGAGAACAAGGTGAAACGGGCCGTCTACACGGTAACAAGACCGACGTGGCTCTGGAGACACAGCACAACTAAGGGGAGAACGACGAGTCCACTTGGACGAGGAAAGGGACTGGACAGGGGGAACAAGAGGGGACGGTAGGGGACCACGAACCAAGCGTGCAGGTGCTGGGTCGGTCAGGTCGCGCAGTCGCAATCGCTGCTGTTCCGCCTCCTCTGGCGTCTACTACGACGGTACTTGCCCTTGCTGCTGCTCCTATGGCTCCTCCCCTGCCCTGTCCTGCTGCGGCTGCAACTACACCCGCTGCGGGTGCAGCTGCAACCGCTGCTGCGACCGGGACTCCTGTTCTACCCTCTCCTGCTGCGGTCGTGACTCCTCCTCTACTCTCTCCTGCTGTATCTGTAACTGTATCTGCTGCTGCGGGCGGGACTCCTGCTCTACCCTCTCCTGGTGTGGCCGTGACTCCTCCTCTACTCTCTCCTACCGCGAATGCAACTGCATCCGCTGCTGCACTTGTGATTCCTCCTCTATTCTCTTCTGCTGCGGCTGCAACTGCACCTGCTGTTGAAGTCATGACCCCTTCTCTGCTCTCTGGTGTTGCTACTATGGCTCCTCCTCTACTCTCTCCTGCCGCTGCGACTGAGACTACTCCTGCTTCTGCTCCTGGTGCTGCTGCTACTGCTGCTGCTGGTGCTGCTGCTGCTGCTGCTGCTGCTATGCCCTCTCAAACCGCTCACGCTCCTCCCTCTCCAACCAGAGGAGACGCTGCTTGTTAGAGACAAAGGACAGAGTCTATGAAGATTAGGGGCTGAAATATCTCAAAATCGTCAACTATAATTCTGGACAGAAAAGTCGTCGTCACAAGAAACGTCGTCGATGAAAATATCACAGTTAGAATTCTTTCAAACTCGAGTATCTGGTAGCCCTTGACTGTGGCTATCTTTCCCAATTTGAATCGTATCAAACTAGAGGGTATGCTGCCATAGAGACTTAACTTAATCACAATTTTCTCACAAGTTAAACACAAGAAAGAGTAGCAAGACCCAGGTAGAAGGGAAGAGGAGGACAGGAGGAAAGGTCCCAAGAGAGTCCCCAACCAAGGAAACCCCATACCACACACTTCCCCTCTCTATAGGCACCCCAACTTTGACATTTGTCACTTTCCCAACTCATGCCATCCACCTCACCCAACTTAGCCACACTTGCCAACCTGGTTTGGCTTCTCCCAACCACTTGGCATCATCTACAGTGATGGTGACGAATTTCCCAACCCCCAAAAGTCTGTACCCCATATTGAGTCAACCCACAAATTCCCTTAGTCATCGCATCACAATCAAAACTCCGAACGATCGTATCTTTCTCGTTCTTGTTCCGATCGCGGCGATTCTCGGTTCGTCGGGAAGCTCTCGAATAGAGGAGTCACTTCAGATATCTGCTCAAGCCAAATAGCATTCACACACACTCAGAAAATCCAAACCACACCAAACACAGATTCTTGCACACACCACGCATGCAACGCACGAACATATGATGGGAGGTAGACAGACGTGAATGCAAATGAGAGCATCACATAACAGTGCTCACATGTGAGGAAACGTATAGTGCGCAGTGTAGGCGCTACAGTGCCAGTGCCTCCAGCTCCAGCACCCCCAGAACCAGTTCCTCCACCACCGACACCCCCAAGGTTTCCAGTACCTCCCACAGGAACACCCCTAGCCTCCGCAGCAACCAGCCGCAGAGAAGAACGAGGAGGGAACTGCGGGACGGACGGGAAGCCAGGTGGTGACGCAGGACGAGGCCGCTGAGTCAAGGCTAACATGTCCTCCACTGGATTGACCTCCACGCCAACACCCCCTGCACCCCCAGAACCGACACCACCATCTTCAGCAGCCCCAGCACCCTCACCCTCCGCAAGTGCACCTCCCGCACCCCCAGACATGACAGGGACTAGACGCTGCGGTGGGGATGACTGCGGAGTGACGTGCAACACACCTGACGGGGCAGGGTGCGAAGGGGGGGGGGGGGCTACCGGGGCAACTCGGGGGGGCTCAAGGGTGAGGAACAGCGGGGGGGAAAAGACCTCAGTACCTCGGTGGGGGCAAAACCTGTAGTAATAGGCAGACTCGTTGAACGTGACGTCCTGGGAACTGAAGAACTCGTAGGTGAGTGGGTCGTAGAACACCAAGCCGGTGGTGACCAAAGGGAAGCCAAGAAAGACGCAGGCATGAGTGCGCGGAGACAACTTGTTCGCGCCAGGGGCGCGAACGTGAGCCAGAGAACCCCAGATGCGGAAGTCGGCTGCTACGCCCGGAGAACCTGTCTAAACGGAGACCGGCATCACCCGTGGCCGTGCGTCACTGGGCCACAGGCTCAGCTGGTGCGCGGCGTAGCGGACTGCCTGAGGCCTTAGGAACTGGGGGGCACCAGCATGGCACATGGAGGTCCGGGCAACTTCCATGACCAGGCCAATGCGTCGCTCGGCTACCCCGTTCTGCTGCGGCGAGGCTGGTAGCGTGTAAGACTGGAGGATACCTCGACCCTGACAGAACGTCTCTAGGCAAGTGGAAGAAAACTCACCACCACGGTCCGAGTGCAGGCGGAGCCCACAAAAGGCCTGGGCGCCACCCCTTGCTAGTAGCCACGGCATGAGGACTGTAGGCACGTCGGCCTTCCGTCGCAAGGGGAAAACCGAGGTGTAGCAGGAGTAGTCGTCCACCACAATCAGGAAGTAGCGCTCCTGACGTGGGCCAAGGACCGGGGAGGGGCCCCAGACGTCCAAGTGCAGGGTCTGAAAGGGAGCTGTGTGTCAAAGTAACGAACGAGAATGAATGAACTAGCAAAAAGTTGGGTACAAGTACTAACCCTAATTGGGCAGCACCCCACTACAGCCTACACAAATGTATAAGCTATCATGTTCTAACACACCCCCATAGGCAAAGTGGGGGAGAACAAGTGGTCACAAGACCAGTCAAGCAAAGCAAAGCAAGCTCAGGGTGGATCACAAGGTCACCACACAGTCCGAGCACAAGCAAAGGGCCACAAGGCCAGTTCACATGCAGATTTATATTAAGAGAACAAACAATAAAGTGATCATACCCTAGCAAGTGCAAGCATGCAGGTATATATGTAGATCACAGTACAAACAGAGTCAAGCAGTAAGCAAGTGAGGCAAAGTAGGCACAAGGCCTAACACAGTAACAAAGTGCTGATGATCACTAGGCGGAAGTGCCTTGGTGAATATATCAGCAGTGTTGGCCCTAGTGGCCACGTACGCAAGACGAAGCTGGCCACGCTGCTGCAACTCTCGAGCAAGGAAGTATCGCAGAGCGATGTGCTTCGTTCTGTGCTCCAGTCTGTGCTCCTGACACAAGGCAATCATGGCCTTGTTGTCTACGTACAGAACTGGAGGCGAATGAGGTTGCTCTCCCAAGTCGGTCAGCAGGTAGGTGAGCCAGCGTAGCTCCTGAGCAGCCATGGCTCCGGCGTAGATCTCAGCCTCACAACTGGAGCTGAAAACCAAAGACGAGCGGGTAGACCGCCAAGAAACTGAGCCGGAGCCAAAGCTGAAGGTGTAACCCTGTGACGACCGCTGCGTAGCTGAGTCCACGAGGCGTCTGCATGACCGGTGAGGACAACTGGACCCTGTCCTCCAAGCACGAGCCCCATGTCTGACGTACTGCACAAGTAACGCAGTACCCTCTTTGCAGCATCCCAGTGCACCTTTCGGTGCCTGCCAGGAGCCACGTAGCGTGCGAGGAGTTTGAGAGGGTACGCGAGGTCGGGTCGAGTGCACGTCATCAGGTACATGAGGCAACCCACAAGCTCTGGGTACGGACCACTCGGCTCTATGGACTCGTCCGAAGGTGGAGCTGAGAGCGAGTGGCTGGTAGACAGAGGAGTGGGCTGTGGCAAGGAGAATTGGACGCCGAAGCGCTGAAGGACCTGAGTGACTGAGTCAGTGTGATGGTGCGCCGTGCTCTGTCCTGGGTGATCTGCAAGCCAAGATAGCTGCGCAGTTCACCCAGGTCAGTGCAGGTGTGTCTCTTCTGCAGCTCCGACTTCAGAAGAGTCAGTGCCTCAGTGTCAGCAGTAGCAAAGACGAGGTCGTCGACGTAGACGAGAACGTAGAACGGCTGCAGCGAGGTGTCGGTGCGTAGAAACAGCGACGGGTCAGCAGTAGCAGGAGCAAACCCAAGAGCCGCAAGTGTAGTCCTTAGTGTGTCGTGCCACTCGCGAGGCGCCTGGCGTAGACCGTAGACTGGCCGCCGAAGATTCCACTGAGTACCTGCAGGAAAAGACTCAGTGAAACCAGGTGGGCGACGCAACCAAATCTCCTCGTGCAGGCTGCCCTGCAGGAACGCTGTGCTGAAGTCCAGAGAGTGCAACTCGTAGTCACGCTGAGCAGCGACGTGCAGCAACACCCGAAGAGTAGTCATCTTCGGGGTGGGGGAGAAGGTCTGGAAGTAGTCAACTCCCTGTCGCTGACTGAAGCCTCTAGCAACGTAACGCGCCTTGAAGGCAGGCGGAGAACCCGGCGGCCGCTTCACCCTGAAGATCCACATGCCATCGACTATGTTCGCCCCAGGTGGGGGAACCTCGTCGACGTAGGTGCCTGTGGACTTCCAGGATTCCATCTCGGCATCCATGGCTGCTTGCCACTGAGAGGAGTAAGGACCCGTAATCGCCTCTACATAAGAGCGCGGGGTCGGGATGTCTGGAGCATCCGGGTCTCCCTCAGGGGCAAGCAGCATGGAAGCGAAACGAGGTACAGCAGCTGCAAGACACTCAAAGTCCTCCTGCTTGTCCTCAAGGACGTCCGTGCCAAGAGCACACTCACCCCCGACGGACGGAGGACTGGCCGACGCAGACTCAGCAATAAGAGCAGATGCGTAGTCGAGACGGCAGGCAGCAGCAAAGTCAAGCAGCTCAGCAACTAGAACAGACGCAACAACAGACTCAAAAGAAGGGTCTGTGACAGCTGTGGCGAGGAGACGAGTGACAGTGGGTCTGGCAGCACGAGCGCGGTCAGACTCAGGGTCAGGGACCGTAGGAAGAGAGGACTCGGGAGGAGAAGGCAGAGGAACGCGCAGTGGTACAGAGGAAGGACGAAGTGCGTGCCGGGGACAGGAGGTGGACGCGAACGAGGAACGCGACGAGCTGTGCGAACAGGCAAGACACGACGAGACGCAGGCTCACGATGCTCAGTAAGACCGCAAGACGGCTCAGTGTAGGGAGAGGGAGCTGGCAGTGGAGAGGCCGGCTGCAAAGGCAGCTGCGACTGGTCAGGCGGTGGACAAAGGAGGGGAGGAGTAAGGCCAGTAGAAGACGAGACACTTAGAACCTGCTGAAGACGGGGAACGAAGAACGGTCGCGGCCGCACAGTGTCTCTAGTACCTCCAGCTCCAGAGTCAACAGCTCCAACCCTTGGAGCTCCAGCGCCTCCAGCTCCATCGCCACCAGTGCCAATGCCTCCAGCTCCCGCAGCTCCGGACTCCGTAGGGTCTCCAGCTCCAGCGCCCTCAACACCACCAGTCCCGACAGCTTCAGTAACACGGGTACGAGCACCTCCAGGACCAGCAGCCGCAGTACCTCTAGGAACACCAGCTCCAGCAGCAACTTCAGTACCTCCAGCTCCAGCAGCGTTAGCACCTCCAGCTCCAGAAGCTCCACTCCGAAGGCGCGCACGCCGAACAAACTACTCACGCAACTGCTGCGGAGACTATCTTGGCGAAGCACCAGCAGAACCTCCAGACGAAGCAGCACCCTGAGGCTCCTCACCTCCAGACTCCGCACCCTCCGAAGCAGCACCCCCAGGCTCAACACCCTCAGGCTCAGCACCCCCAAGCTCAACACCCTCAGGCTCAGCACCCCCAGTCGCAACACCCCCAAGCTCAGCACCCCCAGTCTCAGCACCCTCAGACTCCACACCCCCAGGCTCCACACCCCCAGACGCAGCACCTCGAGCAGCACCTGAGTCGACAGCTACCTGAACATGCGCAGTACCAGGGAGAGGGTCTACCCGAGACAAACCTGAGGGAGCAGGACCCTGGGGCGGGAGGGGGTCTACTGGAGGGGGACCGGGAGCAAGGAAGAGCGGCGGGGGCGGGGGAGGAACAGAGCGGTAGGGGAAGAGGCGGTAAAAGGGAACCGACTCGTGAAACGTGATGTCCTGAGAAGGGAAGACACGGCGCGAGGTGGGGTGGTAAAACTGCCAGCCAGGCGCGTCGAGGACAAAGCCAAGGAAGACGCTGGGGATAGCACGGGGGGAGAGCTTGCCCGCGGACGTATCGCGAACAAAGGCACAAGATCCCCAGACCAGGAACACCAAAGCAACGTTAACCTCCCCCGTCCATGCAGTGTGGGCGAGGTCTCCGGCAAGGAGACACGGGGCCAGAGGTTGAGCTAATGCGCAGCGTACCGGACCGCAAACGGCCACAGAAAATGGGGAGCAGCCGCATGGATCATGGAGGTACGAGCGACCTCCATGACTAAGCCAATGCGGCGCTCAGCAATCCCATTTTGCTGAGGGGAGTTCGGAATCGTGAACGACTGGAGAATGTGTTGGTGCAACCCTACGGTTTGCACTCGGCTTGTTGTCCGTGTGCGTGAATGTGTGTGTGTGTATGGAATGGTATGAGGGCATGGGATAATATATATTTCATGCTTATAATTGTGTGTGAATGTTGAGTCATGATGTCGAGTGTGTGTGTCGACTCAATAGCGAGTTATCGCTAGACGCGTATTACGCGGTCGTTTGTGTCTCGCGCGCGGTTTCTATTTTGTCGTGCGCGGTTTCTATTTTGTCCTGTGTCGAACGTTCGGCGTGTCGCAGGTGTGTGCAGCAGACCCATCAAGAACTCAAGGATGAGTTTGTGATGAAGAGCCCGAGCCTTGGTGTCAAGCCTCAAGTGATTTCGAAGCTTGCCAAAAGGGTACACCTCAAGATATTGAAGATAGTTACATTACTTTGTGTAGTGTAGCATTTCACTTGGTGTAGGCCCTAGTGAAGGGTAGTTTCGAGACCCTTCGTGGTTGGGGACAGTGTGGCACTGTTCCACATCACTGTACCTCGGCTCTTGGGGTTTGTAGGAGCTGGGAGTCATTCCCAACTCGTAACTCTTCCTATCTTGTGTTCTAAGACTATAGTGGCTGCCATAGTACCGTTCGTTCAAACCGACGCTGTGTCGTCAATTCTTTATCAAATCGTGCAATCTAAATTTCTAATTGTAGACGACGTGAAGACGCTCCAGATCCAATTTGAATCAAGTCATTTGCAGCTGTGAGCAGAACGCTATCAACGTTTGAAGCCGCTGTGCAGAAATCCGTCTGTGCTCTCTATCTTTCGTTTTAGGCACATTCAAGCCTATTGTGACTATAACAAGTGGTATCAGAGCCCCTTGGAGCAGTTTCGACAATGTCTGGACCTGAGGAAAGGGGTGGCAGAGGTGCTGGTGGCAGTGGAGAAGCTCAAGCTCAAGGCCAACCCCGTGATTCAGCCATGGCGCCCATGCAACCAAGTCTTGGCCCACCTAGGGATGAGCCTAGGGTGTTTGGGCTTGACAAGTTCAACGGTGACAACTTTGCTGAATGGTCCTTCAAGATGGAGAACATCTTTGACCACTATGACCTGCTGGAGGTGATGGAAGGAACGGAGAAGCGCCCCGAGAACGACCCGGAGAAGAGCCCGTGGGTGCGGAAGAGCGCACAAGGCTATCTCTTACTTGGGCAAGCGTTGGGGAGCAGTCAGATCCGTCACATCAAGCCATTCCAGCGTGAACCAGAGAAAGGACCAGAGGCATGGGCTGCTCTCAAGGGTGTACATGCTCCTGCAACAGCGGCGGTAGCGGTGGTGTTGGAACGGCAAATGGCGGCACTACGAATTGAAGAAGACGAAGCGGTTGAAGAAGGGGTGCAGAAATTCTTCGACTTGTTGACGCGGCTTGAGGGAGCTGATTTGAACTACAGTGAGCTCCAAAAGAAGACCAAGTTGCTGGCCTTACTCCCAGAGTCATGGTCCTCGCTCATCATCAACCTTAATCGCGACTTGCCCCGCCTCTCGCTTGAAGACGTGAAGCGAGCTATCCTTCAAGAGGATTTCCGCCGCCGTGAGTTGGCGAGTGCGGATGGCGCTGGGGCAGCGAGCATCGGCCGTGGATATGGTCGAGGAAGAGGCAGAGGACGAGGGGGAGGAAGGTTTGGTGGCAGCAACTTCGGCGGAGGCCGCAGGAGTGGCGGTTACGGCAGCGACGACAAGAGCTACGGACGCGGTCGCGGCCGATTCGACGGCGAGTGTCACTATTGCCACAAGAGCGGACACATGTGGCGCGACTGCTACAAACTCCCTGATGGTTGGACCCCTGCTCAAGGCCAAGAGGGTAGAGGAGCAGGAGGAGGGAGAGGACGAGGCCGTGGAGGCGGTGGCGGTCGCGGTGGCGGAGCTGCAAACATGAAGAGCGGAGACAACGACAAGGACCCGAGCGACGATCGATACCCGGGTCTATTCTACTTCGTGTCGACGCAAGTACCGGCTGGTCCAGAGAAGGATGAAGGCTTTGAGGAGCCAGCAGCTGTGGGGAAGGTGACCCTACACCCCCTGGACTATTGGGTGATTGATAGTGGCGCTACCTATAGCACGACACCTCGCCCGGACTTGCTCACCGAACTCGAGCCGTCACCGGTGAAGCATGTCACATCGGCTTTGGGGCAGCGAGCAGAGGTGAAAGGCATGGGCAAGGCCATGTTCAAGGGTGCTGATGGGAAGATGGTGGGCCTCAAGAACGTGCTTTGGGTGCCCAGCCTTGCTGCAAACCTGATTTCCGTGCGGCGGTTGGCAAAGGCCGGCATGGACACGAACTCGAAGGGAGCCAAGACCTACACCGCAAGGCTTGGCGATCGAATTCTTTGGGACCTTCATGAGGACAGGGATGTCTACAACGAGATGTGGCAGATCCCAGTGGTCCCTATGCCTAAGGAGAGGCAAGTGGCAGCAAGCATCAGCACCAAGGATGGAGCGGTCGGTAGCGACGATGGCGCGAACGGTCGCGCTAAGGAGAATGAGCTCAAGAAGAGCAAACCTGGAGGGACCAGCAAGTTCAGTGAACCTAAGGAGAGTGGTGCAGCAACCAAGGAGCAGCAAAAGGGTGAGGAGAACCCAGAGGCAGCAGCGGAGGAGGACTACGGAGAGAGTATGTGGGGCGCTATTGCGAGCGCGGCATTCTCCAATCCAACTTCGGCTACGGGGGAGTGTGATTGGCTCACCTTGCATCGGCGCATGGGGCATGTGGCCCTGCCATCTTGCAGCAGCTAGTGAAGAATGAGATGGTTGCTGGCATACGTGTGAAGGGGGAGCCCGATGAGGTGCTTGGCTGCCCGACGTGCATTCAAGCCAAGTTCACCCGGTTTCCGTTCCCTAGTTCGGAGGCAACGGCAAAGGCACCGCTTGATGAGGTGGTGATGGACGTGGTGGGCCCCCTGAAGCTTGGAGCTGCTGGAGCTGAGTATTTTCTCACCATTGTCGACGTCTACACCCGCATGACTTGGGTGTACATGCTGGCCAAGAAGAGCGACGTGGCTGAAACGTTGAAGATGGATTGGTTCCCGATGGTGGAGCGGCAACAAGACCGTCTAGTCAAGTCAATCCGCACCGATCGAGGGGGAGAGTTCCTGAGCAAGGAGTTTGGGTTGTGGCTGAAGAAGAATGGTATTCGGCACTCCCTCACCATGCCATACTCCCCTGCAATGAACGGCATCGCCGAGCGAGCGAACCGCACAATCACGGAGGCGGCACGCGGGTTGCTCATTGAAGCCGGGCTACCCGACTATTTCTGGCCTGATGCGGTGCGGAGCGCGTGTGTGGCCAAGAACAGAGCCTTGACTCATGTGGGAGCAGACAAATGGGTGCCCTATGTGGAGTGGCTAGGAAGGAAGCCAAAGGTGGATATGCTTCGGGTGTTCGGGTGCATGTGCATGGCGCTCGTGCCTAAGCATCTTCGGCACAACAAGCTTGGTGCCAAGGCGGTGTGGGCCGTGCACTTGGGCATGGCTCAAAACAGCAAGGGATGGCTTCTTTGGGACCCATTCACCAAGAAGTTCTTGGTGAGCAGGGACTGCAAGTTCATGGAGAACTTCATGTACAAGGATTGGAAGGCGGAGAATGAGGCGAAGATAGGCGTGCGGTTTGGGGAGGTGAAGAGTTCCGGTTTGGAGCATGTGGAGCTGCCTTTGGAGCTGAGCAGCGGCAGCACAACCACAAGGCAATCCTCCCTTGTGAATGGGGGAGAGGAGGCCAATGATGCAGAGGAAGAAGAGGAGGAGGTGCAGCAAGTGAGCGAGCGTGCACCGTCACTCCCTTCCCGTACTACGAGTGCTCCACGGATTCGAGCCACACCGCAGCAACGCCAAGGCCTTCAAGTCCCTGCAGCTGAGGAGGAAGGAAGGGGCAAGAGGAGAGTTCAACCCCCTAATATGCTGACCTATGATGCGCCGGGAAAGCAGGGCAAGACAGCCCTGGCCGGAGCGGCAATGATGGTCGGAGACGACGAGGAGAGTGACTACGAGGAGTGTGCCTTCGCGTTCTTCTCTCCGGTGGAGATGCCGGGAGAACCAGCAACTCTCAAGGAGGCTTTGGAGAGTAGTGATGCTGAGGAGTGGAAGAAGGCCATGGAGAGTGAGCTGAAGAGCATCGAGGAGAATGACACGTTTGAATTGGTGGAGCTACCGGAGGGGCGTACGGCGATAACGTCCAAGTGGCTCTTCAAAATCAAGTCGGATGCCGACGGCAAGATCGAGCGCTACAAGTCTAGGCTTGTAGCCAAGGGGTACCAGCAGAAGGAGAAGGTGGACTTCAAGGAGCTGTTTGCCCCTGTGGTGAAGCCGACGACGCTGCGAACCCTATTCGCGGGAGCCGCCATCAAAGGATGGGTAGTAAAGCAAATGGACATCGTAACGGCATTCCTTAACGGCATCCTTGAGGAGGAGATTTTTATGGCGCAGCCAGAGGGGTTTGATGATGGTAGTGGCAGAGTGTGGAAGCTGAAGAAGGCCCTCTATGGGCTGAAGCAGGCCCCTAGCCAATGGTACATGAAGCTGCGCGAAGTGTTGGAGGGGATCGGCTTCACTCCCTCAACGGCCGATCACTCCTTGTTCATGCTTGGCGAGGGGGAGCAGAGGAGTTTCATGGTGGTTTATGTGGATGACATCCTCATTTTCTCACCCTCTTCTGACCTTGTGAAGGAGGTGATGCTGAAGCTTCAAGACAAGTTCAAGTGCAAGGCCCTTGGTGACGTGAGCTTCTACCTTGGGCTCCACATCGAACGAGATGTGGAGAAGCGGTGCATGCGGGTGCATCAACGAAAGTACCTGGAGGCATTGGCTGCCAACTTTGGGCAGAGTGAAGGCCATGTGGCTACACCCTTTCCCTCTGGGTTCAAGTGTGTGAAGGGACCAGAGGAGGAGAGCGTTGGTGAAGAGGAGAGGCGCCGATTTCCCTCGTTGGTGGGCAGCCTCATGTATGCGGCGGTAAACACCCGACCGGACGTCGCGTTTGCTACCGGGCAGCTGGCTAGGGTTGTGCAATGCCCTAATGAGGAGCAGGTAGCAGCTGGAATGAGGGTGGCCAAGTATCTTGGCCAAACACCGACCGTTGGGCTGCAATACTCGGCGGCGGCACAAAGGCGCCAAAAGGGCGCGGATGGTGTTGAACCCGGGCGTTTGTTCCTCACCGCCTACTCGGATGCTTCATATGCATCAGAACCAGAGGACATGACAAGTGTGGGAGGCTTCATATGCTGTGTTGGTGGAGGCCCAACTGCTTGGGAGAGCAAGAAGCAGGTTGACCAAGCTTTGAGCTCGGTGGAGTCCGAGTACATGGCACTCTTCCGTGCCGTACGGGAGATTGTGTGGCAGCGGCGTTTGTTGGCTGAATTGGGGGAGGAGCAGCAAGGACCTACCCCACTGTACTGTGACAGCCAGGGTGCCATTGCTCTTGCTAAGAACCCTGTGTTGCATGGACTCACGAAGCACATGAGGGTGAAGTGGCATTGGACGAGGAGCATGGTAACCGCGGGTGAAGTTGAGTTGCGCTACGTGAAGACCACGGGGCAGCCGGCTGACATGATGACCAAGAGGCTGGTGGAGCAGCAGCATTGGAAATGTTGCAAGCTGGCTGGGATGGCTCTGAACTGAGAGAGCAACATATCCTAAGGCCAACAATCCGAGGGGGAGTTTGTTGGTGCAACCCTACGGTTTGCACTCGGCTTGTTGTCCGTGTGCGTGAATGTGTGTGTGTATGGAATGGTATGAGGGCATGGGATAATATATATTTCATGCTTATAATTGTGTGTGAATGTTGAGTCATGATGTCGAGTGTGTGTGTCAAGTCAATAGCGAGTTATCGCTAGACGCGTGTTACGCGGTCGTTTGTGTCTCGCGCGCGGTTTCTATTTTGTCGTGCGCGGTTTCTATTTTGTCCTGTGTCGAACGTTCGGCGTGTCGCAGGTGTGTGCAGCAGACCCATCAAGAACTCAAGGATGAGTTTGTGATGAAGAGCCCGAGCCTTGGTGTCAAGCCTCAAGTGATTTCGAAGCTTGCCAAAAGGGTACACCTCAAGATATTGAAGATAGTTACATTACTTTGTGTAGTGTAACATTTCACTTGGTGTAGGCCCTAGTGAAGGGTAGTTTCGAGACCCTTCGTGGTTGGGGACAGTGTGGCACTGTTCCACATCACTGTACCTCGGCTCTTGGGGTTTGTAGGAGCTGGGAGTCATTCCCAACTCGTAACTCTTCCTATCTTGTGTTCTAAGACTATAGTGGCTGCCATAGTACCGTTCGTTCAAACCGACGCTGTGTCGTCAATTCTTTATCAAATCGTGCAATCTAAATTGCTAATTGTAGACGACGCGAAGACGCTCCAGATTCAATTTGAATCAAGTCATTTGCAGCTGTGAGCGGAACGCTATCAACGTTTGAAGCCGCTGTGCAGAAATCCGTCTGTGCTCTCTATCTTTCGTTTTAGGCACATTCAAGCCTATTGTGACTATAACAGAATGCCCTCCCCATGACAAAAGTCCCGCAAGAGGGTGGAGGAGAACTCACCACCTCTGTCAGAGTGCAGACGCAGGACAGGAAGGTCCTGGCCGAACTGTCGCGGAGCTGGAGACGGACTGTGCGGATCCAAGGGATCAAGACATCAACGACCTGACCCTTGCTCCGCAAGGGGAAGACTGTGGTGTACCGAGTGTAGTCGCCAACAACCAGCAGAAAGTAGCGCTCGCGGCTCTGTCTACTGACGCGGGCTGGGCCCCACACGTCCATGTGGAGAGTCTGCAGGGGAGCAGACGTCGGGGGAATCGAGGAGGAGTGAGGAGCGGCGCGCTGCCGCCCCTCGATGCAAGGGAGGCAGGGCGGGGCACGCGAGGGCGGCAAGGGAGGCAGAGACCTTGGGAGGCCAGAGACAAGAAGACGAGAGTGCATGCCACGAAGGCGAGGCAGGGAGGGGTGACCAAGACGGTGGTGCCACAGAAGAGTCTGGTTCGACAGGAGGCGACACTAGCAAGAGGCGGCTACCTGACCTGGCGCTGACATCTGAGCAGACGCAGCTACCTGAGGATGCTCGGTAGTGAGTGTGTACAGACTCAACCTTGGCCGACGAGTAAACGTGGCCAGGTGACGCCCCGTCTGTGTGCACGTGCAGATCGACACACGCTGACCCCTAGGAGTGGTGGTAGTAACCATTGCATCCTGGAGGGCAGCGGTACTCACCAAGTTCGTAGAGAAAGAGGGGAGGTGAAGAACTGACAGTGAGCCGGACGGAACCGCCGGACACGGGAAGACAGTGGAGGAACGGGCCACGACTGGGCCCCCAGCGGGGTTAGCCAATCGGACCGGGACCGGTGTAGAGAGAGGAGTGAGAGTGGTGCTGTCACGAAAGAAACAAGCGGAAGCGCCCGAGTCCAGCGTGAAGGTGTGCAAGGCCTGAGCAGGCGCAGTACCAGGGAGAGTACCAGACTCACTAGCACCTAGAGCAGCAGCAGCTATACCTAAGTCAGGCGGCACACACAGGTAACAGTCACCCTCAGCACTAACAGACAAAGCATACGTAGCATAAAGAATAGCATCAAAGTCTAGGTCAAAGATAACAATCCTAGACTTAAGCAGATCTGCCCAGTGAGGGAGCTCAACGTCGTCACCAAACTCAGCACGCCAAGCGTCGTCGACGCGGGAGAAGCAGCGGTGCTGAGTGTGGAGCCGCCCGCAGGTCTGACCAGCACGGTCACCCGTGCGAATGACATACGGGCAACTAATCCCAGACGCCCCACGCAGAAACCACTCACGAAGCTGCTGGGGAGACGGGGTCTCACCCCGACGCTGCTGCTGCTGACGCTGGCCACCCCCAGCACCTACACGCCGAGCGCCAGTCCCACCGCCTCCACTGCCGCCACTCCCACCGCTGCCCCCACCACTGCCACTAGAGCCCCCACTCCCGCCACCAATCCCACCGCCGCCACCACCTCCACTGCCTCCACCACCTCCACCGCTGCCCCCACCACCACTCCTGCTGCCACCTCCACCACCACCGCTGCCACCTCCACCACCCCTGCCACCCTTGCCCTTGCTGTTGCGGCGCTGCGCACTAGTAGAAGCAGCCCCGACGTCCTCAGCAATAGAGACGTGTGCACCAGCAGCAAAGGCGTAGGAGGGGGCAAGGGGGGAGGGGGAGCACCCCTCAAAGAAGGGCGGGCGCGTATTGCCACGAGCAGCACCTACAGCAACTGCACTAGTCTCAGCTGCGAGGAGATGCTGCTCGAGGAGGTCAACAGTGAGGGAGGTGGGGTCAAGGGAGAGAAAGTGATCCCTGACAGAGCGAAGAGAGTCAGGGTGACTATGAAGTAGAGGGTGATGAACATCGGGGGCTGGCTCCTGTCAAGGAACTCAGCGGGGGTGGTAGTGCGGTAGCGAGCATTGCTAGCACGAAGGTGGGAAACGAGGTCCCCGGCTGTGGCAAAGGCGGACAGCTCGGGGAACAGATAGGGCAGAAGCAGGCGACCTAGAGCAGCAGTGGCAGGGAAGGAGTAGCGGGCGACTACAGCGTCGTACAGTGCCTGCGATGTCCTGTGCTGTCTGAAGTGAGTGCATTCGGCTAGTGGCAGGTGGTTGCGAATGGCTAAGCGAGCAGCAGCATCACGAGTAAGCCATTGTGAGAGAGTCGAACTGTCAGCTGTGGCGGGAGGGGCAGGAGCAGCGCCTGACACTAGGTCAAAAGGCGAGACACTGTCCTTAGAATCGCTCAGTAGGTACACCTGTAGGTCGTCTAGCCATGTGTCAAACTGAACCGGTCTGCCCTCATGATCAAACACGAGAACCCGAAGCGAAGCCATAGCTGTGCAGTACGCAGAATAGCAGTAGAAGCAGCATTAGCAGCAGTAGCAGCTGTAGCAGTAGCAGCAGTGACAGTGGGGCATGGGGCCGACGGGGCCGGGCGCGGGCTAGGGACGGGGCAGGGCGCAGGGCTAGGGACTGGGCCGGGCTAGGGGCTAGGTACGGGGCCTGGCGCGAGCTAGGTACAGGGCCGGGCGCGGGATAGGTACGGGGCCGGGCGTTGGGCTAGGGACGGGGCCAGGTGCTGGGAAGGTACGGGGCCGGGCGCTGGGTGCGGAACTGAGTCTCATCCTGTGTCGCCTGAGTCGCGTCCTATGTCTCCTGAGTCTCGTTCTGCGTCGCTTGTCCGTACTGTTCGCGCTGGTCGTGTTTCGCGTCCGCGTCCTCCTCCTATCCGTGGCACTCACTCTATGACTCTGCGTCCTTCCACTGCTCCACAGCATGTCCCTCTGCTGTCTCCTCCTGCGTCCTCTCTTCCTGACAGTCCGGACCCTGAGTCTGACTCCCTTCGTGCTGCTCGTCCAGCTGTCACGCGCTTTCTGGCCACTGCTGTCACTGACCCTTTGTTTGAGTCCACTGCTGCGTCTGCTCTTGTTGCTGAGCTTTTTGACTTTGCTGCAGCCTGTCGCATAGACTTCGCCACTAGTCTTGTTGCTGGATCTGCGTCTGCGTCTATCTGTCCTCCGTCCGTCGGGGGTGAGTGTGCTCTTGGCACGGACGTTCTTGAGGACAGACAGGAGGAGTTTGATTGCTTTGCCGCTACTGTACCTCATCTCGTGTCCATGCTGCTTGCCCCTGAGGGAGACCCGGATGCACCAGACATCCCGACCCCGCGCTCTTACGTAGAGGCGATAGAGGGTCCCTACTCCTCTTAGTGGCAGGCAGCCATGGACGCCGAGATGGCTTCCTGGAAGTCCACAGGCACCTACATCGACGAGGTTTCCCCGCCTGGGGCGAACATCGTCAGTGGCATGTGGATCTTCAGGGTGAAGCGGCCGCCGGGTTCTCCGCTTGTCTTCAAGGCGCGTTACGTTGCACGTGGCTTCAGTCAGCGACAGGGAGTTGACTTCTTCCATACCTTCTCCCCTACCCCGAAGATGACCACTCTTCGGGTACTGCTGCACGTCGCCGCTCAGCGTGACTACGAGCTCCACTCACTTGACTTCAGCACAGCCTTCCTACAGGGCAGCCTGCACGAGGAGATCTGGCTGCGCCGCCCACCTGGCTTCACTGGGTCGTTTCCTGCTGGTACCCAGTGGAGCCTCCGGTGGCCAATCTACGGTCTCCGCCAGGCACCCCATGAGTGGCACGACACACTGAGGGCGACTCTTGCTGCTCTTGGTTTTGCTCCTTCCACTGCTGACCCTTCTCTGTTTTTACGCACTGACACTACTCTGCCGCCGTTCTACGTTCTCGTGTACGTAGACGACCTCGTCTTTGCTACTGCTGACACTGAGGCACTCGCCCACGTGAAGTCCGAGCTGCAGAAGAGACACACGTGCACAGACCTGGGTGAGCTGACAAGCTATCTTGGCTTGCGGATCACCCGGGACAGAGCACAGCGCACCATTACCTTGACTCAGTCACACATGGTGCAGCAGGTCCTTCAGCGCTTCGGCTTCACGTACTCCTCGCCACAGTCCACTCCTCTGCCTACCGGTCACTCGCTCTCAGCTCCACCTTCGGACGAGTCCGTAGAGCCGAGTGGCCCGTATCCAGAGATTGTGGGCTGCCTCATGTACCTGATGACTTGCACACGACCTGACCTCGCATACCCTCTCAGCCTTCTGGCTCGCTACGTGGCTCCCGGCAGGCACCGAAAGGTGCATTGGGATGTTGTGAAGAGGGTGTTGCGCTACTTGTGCAGTACATCAGGCATGGGGCTCGTGCTTGGAGGACGGGCTCGAGTTGTCCTCACTGGTCACACTGACGCCTCCTGGGTTGACGACTTGGCTACGCAGCGGTCGTCACAGGGTTACACCTTCAGTCTTGGCTCCGGTTCTGTCTCTTGGCGGTCTACCCGCTCTTCTTCTGTTCTCAGCTCCAGTTGTGAGGCTGAGATCTACGCTGAGGCCATGGCTGCACAGGAGCTACGCTGGCTCACCTACCTGCTGACCGATTTGGGAGAGGCGCCTCGTTCTCCTCCAGTTCTGTATGTCGACAACAAGGCCATGCTTGCCTTGTGTCAGGAGCACAGACTGGAGCACAGAACGAAGCACATTGCTCTGCGCTACTTCCTTGCTCGAGAGTTGCATCAGCGTGGCCAGCTTCGTCTTGCTTACGTGGTCTCTCAGGCCAACACTGCTGATGTTTTCACCAAGGCACTTCAGCCTTGTGATCATCAGCATTTCTGTACTGTGCTAGGTCTTGTACCTACTGTGCCTCACTTGCTTACTTCTTGACTCTTCTTGTACTGTACTCTTTATACATATACCTGCATGCTTACACTTGCTAGGTTGTGTTCACTGTATTGTTTGTTCTCCTTTATATAACTCTGCATGTGAACTGGCCATTTGCTTGTGCTCAGACTGCGTGGTGACTTTGTGATCCACCCTAAGCTTGCTTTGCCTTTCTTGAATGGTCTTGTGACCTCTTGTTCTCCCCCACTTTGCCTATGGGGGTGTGTCAAACTTATATGCAATAGTCTGTTTAGGCTGTAGTGGGGTAGTTCTTAGAGGGTACAACACTTCTAGGTTTGCTACTTGTACCCACCTGCTTTCTAGTTCATTCATTCGTTCGAGATTCTAATAGCTAGGTACAGGCCGGGCACAGGTGTCGACGGGGCACGGGCGAGGTACGGGGCCGGGCGCTGGGCTAGGAACGGGGCCGGGCATGGGCTAGGTACGGGCCCGGGCGCGGGTGTCGACGGGGCGCAGGCTAGGTACGGGGCCGGACGCTGGGCTAGGAATGGAGCCGGGCGCGGGCTAGGTACGGGGCCGGGCGCGGGTGTCGACGGGGCGCGGGCTAGGTACGGGGCCGGGCGCGGGTGTCGACGGGCCGCGGGCTAGGTACGAGGCCAGGCGCGGGCTAGGTACGGGGCCGGGCGCTGGGCTAGGAACGGGCCGGGCGCGGGGGTCGACGGGTCGCGTAGGCTAGGAACGACGGCCCAGGCGCGCGTAGGCTAGGTTCGACGGGCCGGGCATTTAGGCTAGGGTCGACGGGCCTAGGGGCAATGGGCCTAGGTGGTAGTACTAGCAGTGTAGCATGTGGTGGGCCCAAGGAACCTGCTTTGATTCCATGTCAAAGTAACGAACGAGAATGAATGAACTAGCAAATAGTTGGGTACAAGTACTGACCCTAATTGGGTTGTACCCCTTATGGGCTACCCCACTACAGCCTACACAAATGTATAAGCTATAATGTTCTGACACTGTGGTGGGGGGGAACGAGGAGGAGTGAGGGGCAGCGCGCTGCCGACCCTCGACGCAAGGAGTGCAGAACGACGTAGGCGAGCAAGGAAGCGGGGCAAGCGACCTGAGACCAGACGGTGACCTACCATCCTACTGAGATGTGGGAAGGATGGGTGACCTAGATAGTGGTGCTAGAGGACGGACGGGTGGGTGAGTGACCGACAGTCGCACGACACAGCAGTTAGCTGACCTGACTTGACCTGACCTGACTCAGTGTGGTGGGACCTAGTGTGTAGTGAGTACAGACCAAAGTCCGGCTCTCTGTGGAAAGTTGCCAGAGGCGCCCCAGTAGCATCGACTGTGCAGGAGGCAACAGGGTCGTCCAGTGGGAAAGTAGTGACTACGCCTAGGTTGTGGAGGTGACTGACACCCACCAGGTTTCTCGAGAACCTAGGGTGTAGTAACCTTTGAGAAACCCAGAGGAAGCCGCCGGACACAGGAGGGTGGTGGTGCTGTGGGCAACTACAGGTCCCACGGAGGGGTCAGCCAAGGCGACAGTGACTGGAGTGCGCAGTGGTGTGAGGTCAGTACAGTCGCGAAAGAAGCAGCTGGACGCTCTAGAGTCTAGGGTGAAATAAAGCTATGCAGTCTGTGAGGTCGCACCCAATTCAGCGACAAAGGTTGGTGCTAGACTAGTGGTAGCTGCAGCTCCTACTCAAAGACGCTCAACGGCAGCTGGGCTGGAGACAACACACACACCAAGACTGGAAACACAGGTCTCTACGCGTGCAGCCGGGAAAGATCCGAGATCAAGTAGGTGAGACTCAACTGGTGCAGCAGTGCGTTGGCAAAGACGTGAGGGCCAGTGCGGTGTAATAGCGTGGGGACCAAAACGCTCACCATGGAGGTCGTCGAGGAAACGGTAGCAGGGGGACGCAGAGTGGTCAGGACTTCAGCAGGTGGTGCCAGTACCCAGGCCGGTCAGGATCCGGTACCCGCAGGGACCGACGTCGCGCCCACTACCGGCTGAGCCGCTGCTGTGGCCGGTACTCCTAGAACCCTCAGGTCCCCACTGGCGGGAGTGCTGTAGCTGGTGTCGATGCGGCTGATCCTGCTGCTGCTGCAAAACTCTAGCACACGCCATGGTAGGCGATAAAGATTGCCGACGCGGTGGGGAGCGGCTAGGAGCGGTTGCTGGCTACAGCCTATGCTGCTGCAGAATCTGCTGGGGGGCAGCCTGTGTTGCTGCTCGTGCTGCTGGGGGCAGCCAATGCTGCTGTTGGTTCTGCTGGGGGCGGCCTATGCTGCTGCTGGTTCTGCTGGGGGCAGCCTATGCTGCTGCTGGCTCTGGCGGCAGCCTAAGCTGCTGCTGGTTTTGGCGGTGGGGAACGGTTTTGGGCGGTTCTTGGTGGTTCTGGGCGGTTCTGAACAGTTCTGGGCGATTCTGGGCGGTCGTGGACGGTCCTAAGTGGTTCTGGACAGTCTAGGACGGTCCTGGGCAGTCCAGTGCGGTTTTGGGTAGTTCTAGGCCGTCCTTGACGGTCCTGGGTGGTCCAGGGCGGTTCTGGACGGTCCTGGGCAGTCCTTGAGGGCTGGTAGCAGCCGAAGTAGGTGGATTGTAGGGCATACGGGGAGGGGACGCGACGGGGCTGGCGGACAGGGCTGGCGGACGAAGCTGACCGACGGGGCTGGCGGACGGGGCTGGCGGACGGGGCTGGCGGACGGGGACGCGACGGGGCTGGCGAACGGGGGCGCGACAGGGCTGGCATACGGAGCTGGCGGATTGCAGGGCGGCGGGGAGGGGACCCGACGGGTAGGGGAAGGGGAGGTAGCGGAAAGGGAATGCGACGGGGAGGCAACGGGAAAGGGACGCGACGGGGAGGCGACTGGGAAGGGATGCGATGGGGAGGCGACGGGGAAGGAACGCGATGGGGAACGTGGGGGACCCACGGGGGTGCGGAGATAACTACTTCAACGGGAGCTAGACTACGGGCAAGGCACGAGGAAAGAGTGATCTCTGCGTACGTTCCTTAGTCGTTTACTTGTGCCCTCTCTACTTGCACATTCACAGGGAGAATTTGTCAAAATGTCATATTGCTTATTTTGTGTAGGCTATACTAGGGTAGCCCATAAGGGGTACAACCCAATTAGGGTTAGCACTTGTACCCAACTCTTTCATAGTTCATTCATTCTCGTTCCAGTTTCTAACATGGTTTCAGAGCAGGTCCTTCCTTTGGACCGGAATTTTTTTTTAGGGCCCACCACAGAGCTGCCCCATGAACTACCCTACTGGCCTTCGCGTCGCCCCTAGCAGCCCATCGCATCGCCCCTAGCAGCCCGTCGCGCTGCCCTTAGCAGCCCGCGAGCCGCCCCTGCAGCCCGCGCGCCGCCCCTGCAGCCCGCGCGCCGCCCCTGCAGCCCCGCGCGCTGCCCCAGCAGCCCCGCGCGCCGCCCCTGCAACCCGCGCGCCGCCCCTGCAGCCCCGCGCGCCGCCCGTGCTGCCCCGCGCGTCGCCCCTGCAGCCCTCCGCGCCGCCCCTTGTGGCCTGCCTCCAGCCCCTAGGCCGCTCGCAGCCCTTGCGGCTCGCTCGCCGCCCTTGCAGCCCACTCACTGCCCCTACGGCCCGCTTGCCACCCCTTGAGGCCCGCTCGCCACCCCTTGCAGCCCATGCGCCGCCCCTTGCAGCCCGCTCGCCGCCCCTTGCGGCCCGCTCGCCGCCCCTTGCGGCCCGCTCGCCGCCCCTTGCGACCCACTCGCCGCCCCTTGCAGCCTGCGCACCGCCCTCTGGCAGCCCGCTCGCCACCCCTTTGTCGCCCTGCCCTGCCTGCGTGCTGCTCTGCTGGTAGCGCGCCACCCTGCTCTGACCACTATGGCTTCTCTCCATGTCCTCACGCTCGATCATGAGGGCCGTCCAATCCATTTCGACACGTGGCTCGACGACTTACAACTGTACCTGCTGAGCGACTCTAGAGACAACGTTTTGTTGTTTGTGTTGGTGCAACCCTACGGTTTGCATTCGGCTTGTTGTCCGTGTGCGTGGATAAGTGTGTGCATGGAATGGTATAAGGGCATGATATAATATATATTTCATGCTTAAAATAGTGTGTGAATGATGAGGAATGATTTTGAATGTGTGTCTCCAGTCAATAACGAGTTATCGCTCGTCGCGTGTCATGTCGTCGTTTGCGTATCGTGTGCGTTTTTCTATTTTGTCGTGTGTAGAACGTTCGGCATGTCGCAGGTGTGCGCAGCAGACTTCCAAGAACACAAAGAAGAATTTATCTTGAAGAACCAGGGCCTTGGTTTCAAGATTCAAGTGATTTCGAAGCTCTCCAAAATGGTAAACTTCAAAATAGTGAGAATAGTTACATTACTTTATATAGTGTAACATTTCTCTTGGTGTAGGCCCTTGTGGAGGGTAGTTTTGAGACCCTTCGTGGTTGGGGACAGTGTGGCACTGTTCCACATCACTGTACCTCAGCTCTTGGGGTTTGTAGGAGCTGGGAGTCATTCCCAACTCGTAACTCTTCCTAATTTGTGTTCTAAGACTATAGTGGCTGCCATAGTACCATTCGTTCAAACCGACGCTGTGTCGTCAATTCAGAATGAAATCGTGCAATCTAAATTGCTTATTGTATGCGACGTTAAGACGCTCCAGATCCAAGTTGAATCAGGTCATTTGAAGCTGTGACCAGAACGCTATCAACGTTTGAAGCCGCTGTGCAGAAATCCGTCTGTGCACTCTATCTTTCGTTTTAGGCACATTCAAGCCTATTGTGACTATAACAAGTGGTATCACAGCCCCTTGGAGCAGTTTCGACAATGGCTGGACCTGAGGAAAGGGGTGGCAGAGGTGCTGGTGGCAGTGGAGAAGCCCAAGCTCAAGGCCAACCCCGTGATTCAGCCATGGCACCCGTGCAACCAAGTCTTGGCCCACCTAGGGATGAGCCTAGGGTGTTTGGGCTTGACAAGTTCAACGGTGACAACTTTGCTGAATGGTCCTTCAAGATGGAGAACATCTTTGACCACTATGACCTGCTGGAGGTGATGGAAGGAACAGAGAAGCGCCCCGAGAACGACCCGGAGAAGAGCGCGTGGGTGCGGAAGAACGCACAAGGCTATCCCCTACTTGGGCAAGCGTTGGGGAGCAGCCACATCCGTCACATCAAGCCATTCCAGCGTGAACCAGAGAAGGGACCAAAGGCATGGGCTGCTCTCAAGGGTGTACATGCTCCTGCAACAGCGGCGGTAGCGGTGGTGTTGGAACGGCAAATGGCGGCACTACGAATTGAAGAAGACGAAGCGGTTGAAGAAGGGGTGCAGAAATTCTTCGACTTGTTGACGCGGCTTGAGGGAGCTGATTTGAACTACAGTGAGCTCCAAAAGAAGACCAAGTTGCTGGCCTTACTCCCAGAGTCATGTTCCTCGCTCATCATCAACCTCAATCGTGACTTGCCCCGCCTCTCGCTTGAAGACGTGAAGCGAGCAATCCTTCAAGAGGACTTCCGCCGCCGTGAGTTGACGAGTGCGGATGGCGCCGGGGCAGCAAGCATCGGCCGAGGGTATGGTCGTGGAAGGGGCAAAGGACGAGGGGGAAGCAGATTTGGCAGCAACAACTTCAATGGAGGCCGCGGGAGTGGCGGATACGGCAGCGATAACAAGAGCTACGGACGCGGTCGCAGCCGATTCGACGGCGAGTGCCACTATTGTCACAAGAGCGGACATATGTGGCGCGATTGCTTCAAGCTCCCTGATGGATGGACTCCTGCTCAAGGCGAAGAGGGTAGAGGAGCAGGAGGAGGGAGAGGAAGAGGCCGTGGAGGCCGTGGCGGTCGCGGAGGTGGTGCTGCAAGTATGAAGAGTGCCGGCAACGAGAGCGAGTCGAGGGACGATCGCTTTCCGTGTCAATTCTTCTTCGTGTCCACGCAAGCACCGGCTGGTCCAGAGAAGGATGAAGGCTTTGAGGAGCCAGCAGCTGTGGGGAAGGTCACCCTACACTCCTTGGACTATTGGGTGATCGATAGCGGCGCTACCTATAGCATGACACCTCGTGCGGACTTGCTCACCGAACTTGAGCCGTCACCGGTGAAGCATGTGACATCGGCTTTGGGGCAGTGAGCAGAGGTGAAAGGCATGGGCAAGGCCATGTTCAAGGGTGCTGATGGGAAGATGGTGGGCCTCAAGAACGTGCTTTGGGTGCCCAACCTTGCTGCCAACCTAATTTCCGTGCGGCGGTTGCAAAAGGTTGGTATGGACACGAGCTCGAAGGGAGCTAAGACCTACACCGCGAGGCTTGGCGAGCGGATTCTTTGGGACCTTCACGAGGATAGGGATGTCTACAACGAGATGTGGCAGATCCTTGTGGTCCCCATGCCTAAGGAGAGGCAAGTGGCAGCAAGCATCAGCACCAAGGGTGAAGCGGTTGGTAGCGGCGATGGCGCGAACGCTCGCGCTAAGGAGATTAAGTCCAAGAAGTGCAATCTTGGAGGGACCAGCAAGCTTGGTGAACACGAGGAGAGTGGTGCAGCAGCTCAGAAGCATCACAAAGATGGGGAGAACCCCAAGGCAGCATCGGAGGAGTACGGAGAGAACATGTGGGGCACTATTGCGAGTGCGGCATTCTCCAATCCGACTTCGGCTACGGGGGAGTGTGATTGGCTCACCTTGCATCGGCGAATGGGGCATGTGGCCCTGCCCATCTTGCAGCAGCTAGTGAAGAATGAGATGGTTGCTGGCATACGTGTGAAGGGGGAGCCCGATGAGGTACTTGGCTGCCCAACATGCATGCAAGCCAAGTTCACCCGTTACCCGTTCTCTAGTTCGGAGGCAACAGCTAAGGCACCCTGATGAGGTGGTGATGGACGTGGTGGGCCCCCTGAAGCTTGGAGCTGCTGGAGCTGAGTACTTTCTCACCATTGTTGACGTCTACACTCGCATGACTTGGGTGTACGTGCTGTCCAAGAAGAGTGACGTGGCTGAAACGGTGAAGACCGATTGGTTGCCGATGGTGGAGCGGTAACAAGGCCGGTTAGTGAAGGCAATTCGCAACGATCGAGGGGGAGAGTTCTTGAGCAAGGAGTTCTCATTGTGGCTGAAGAAGAATGGCTTAAGGCACTCCCTTACCATGCCATAATCCCCTGCAATGAACGGCATCGCCGAGCGAGCGAACCGGACAATCACGGAGACGGCGCGCAGGTTGCTCATTGAAGCCGGGCTACCCGACTATTTCTGGCCTGATGCAGTGCGGAGTGCGTGTGTGGCCAAGAACAGAGCTTTGACTCATGTGGGAGCAGACAAATGGGTGCCCTATCTGGAGTGGATTGAAAGGAAGCCAAAGGTGGATTTGCTTCGGGTGTTCGGGCGCATGTGCATGGCGCTCGTGCCTAAGCATCTTCGGCACAACAAGCTCGGTGCCAAGGCGATATGGGCTGTGCACTTGGGCATGGCTCAAAATTACAAGGGTTGGCTTCTTTGGGACCCATTCACCAAGAAATTCTTGGTGAGCCGGGACTGCAAATTCATGGAGAATCTGATGTACAAGGATTGGAACGCAGAGAATGAGGCGAAGATAGGCATGCGGTTTGGGGAGGTGAAGAGTTCCGGTTTGGAGCATGTGGAGCTGCCTTTGGAGCTGAGCAGCTACAGCACCACCACAAGGCAGTCTTCCCTTGTGAATGGGGGAGAGGAGGCTAAGGATGCAGAGGAAGAAGAGGAGGAGGTGCAGCAAGTGAGCGAGCGTGCACCGACACTTCCTTCTCGCACTACGAGTGCTCCACGGATCCGAGTCACCCCGCAGCAACGCCAAGGCCTTCATGTCCCTGCAGCTGAGGAGGAAGGAAGGGGCAAGAGGAGAATTCAATCCCCTAATAGGCTGACCTATGATGCATTGGGAAAGCCAGCCAAGTCAGCTCTGGCCGGAGCGGCACTTATAGTTGGAGATGACGAGGAGAGTGACTACGAGGAGTGTGCCTTCGCGTTCTTCTCTCCGGTGGAGATGCCGGGGAAACCAGCAACTCTCAAGGAGGCCTTGGAGAGTAGTGATGCTGAGGAGTGGAAGAAGGCAATGGAGAGTGAGTTGAAGAGCATTAAGGAGAACGGCACGTGGGAATTGGTGGAGCTACTGGAGGGGCGTAAGGCCATTACGTCCAAGTGGCTCTTCAAGATCAAGTCCGACGCCGATGGCAAGATCGAGCGCTACAAGTCTAGGCTTGTGGCAAAGGGGTACCAGCAGAAGGAGAAGGTGGACTATAACAAGTTGTTTGCTCCTCTGGTGAAGCCGACGACGCTGAGAACCCTACTTGCGAGTGCTGCCATCAAAGGATGGGTGGTGAAACAAATGGACGTGACAACCTCATTCCTCAACGGCGTCCTAGAGGAAGAGATTTTCATGGCGCAGCTAGAGGAGTTTGATGATGGTAGTGCCAGAGTTTTAAGGCTGAAGAAGGCCCTTTATGGACTGAAGCAGGCCCCTAGGCAGTGGTACTTGAAGCTGCGAGGAGTTTTGGAGGAGATCGGCTTCACTCCCTCAACGGCCGATCACTCATTGTTCATGCTTGGCGAGGGGGAGCAGAGGAGCTTCAAGGTTGTGTACGTGGATGATATCCTTATTTTCAAACCTTCCTCTGATCTTGTCAAGGAGGTGATGCTGAAGATTCAAGACAAGTTCAAGTGCAAGGCCCTTGGTGACGTGAGCTTCTACCTTGGGCTCCATATCGAACGAGATGTGGAGAAGCGGTGCATGCGGGTGCATCAACGGAAGTACCTAGAGGTATTGGCTGCCAACTTTGGGCAGAGTGAAGGCCATGTGACTACACCCTTTCCCTCTGGGTTCAAGTGTGTGAAGGGACCAGAGGAGGAGAGCGTTGGTGAAGAGGAGAGGCGCCGTTTTCACTCGTTGGTGGGCAGCCTCATGTACGTGACGGTAAACACCCGACCGGACGTCGCCTTTGCAACCGGACAGTTGGCTAGGGTTGTTCAATGCCCTAATGAGGAGCAGGTAGCTGCTGGAATGAGGGTGGCCAAGTATCTTGGCCAAACACCGACCGTTGGGCTGCAATACTCGGCGGCGGCGCAAAGGCGCCAAAAGGGCGTGGATGGTGTTGACCCGGGCGTTTGTTCCTCACCGCATTCTCGGATGCTTCTTATGCATCGGAACCAGAGGACATGACAAGTGTTGGAGGGTTCATTTGCTGTGTTTGTGGAGGCCCAACTGCTTGGGAGAGCAAGAAGCAGGTGGATCAAGCATTGAGCTCGGTGGAGTCCGAGTATATGGCACTCTTCCGTGCCGTACGGGAGATTGTGTGGCAGCGGCGTTTGTTGGCTGAATTGGGGGAGGAGCAGCAAGGACCTACCCCACTCTACTGTGACAGCCAGGGTG
Organism: Closterium sp. Naga37s-1; assembly: GCA_947471745.1. Classification (NCBI taxonomy): domain Eukaryota; kingdom Viridiplantae; phylum Streptophyta; class Zygnematophyceae; order Desmidiales; family Closteriaceae; genus Closterium; species Closterium sp. Naga37s-1. Next base: position 2,088,937 of record CANJKZ010000170.1, on the reverse strand, counting down.
CCATTGCTCTTGCTAAGAACCCTGTGTTGCATGGCCTCACCAAGCACATGAGGGTGAAGTGGCATTGGACGAGGAGCATGGTGGCCGCGGGTGAAGTTGAGTTGCGCTACGTGAAGACGACAAGGCAGCCAGCTGACATGATGACCAAGAGGCTGGTGGAGCAGCAGCATTGGAAGTGTTGTAAGCTGGCTGGGATGGCTATGAACTGAGAGAGCAAGATCCTAAGGCCAACAATCCGAGGGGGAGTTTGTTGGTGCAACCCTACGGTTTGCATTCGGCTTGTTGTCCGTGTGCGTGCATGAGTGTGTGCATGGAATGGTTTGAGGGCATGAAATAATATATATTTCATGCTTAAAATAGTGTGTGAATGATGAGGCATGATTTTGAATGTGTGTCTCGAGTCAATAGCGAGTTATCGCTAGTCGCGTGTCATGTCGTCGTTTGCGTGTCGTGTGCATTTTTTTATTTTGTCGTGTGTGGAACGTTTGGCGTGTCGCAGGTGTGCGCAGCAGACTTCCAAGAACTCAAGGAAGAATTTATCTTGAAGAACCAGAGCCTTGGTTTCAAGATTCAAGTGATTTCGAAGCTCTCCAAAAGGGTAAATTCAAGATTGTGAGAATAGTTACATTAATTTTTGTAGTGTAACATTTCTCTTGGTGTAGGCCCTTGTGGAGGGTAGTTTCGAGACCCTTCGTGGTTGGGGACAGTGTGGCACTTTTCCACATCACTGCACCTCAGCTCTTGGGGTTTGTAGGAGCTGGGAGTCATTCCCAACTCGTAACTCTTCCTAATTTGTGTTCTAAGACTATAGTGGCTGCCATAGTACCGTTCGTTCAAACCAACGCTGTGTCGTCAATTCGGAATGAAATCGTGCAATCTAAATTGCTTATTGTAGGCGACATTAAGACGCTCTAGATCCAAGTTGAATCAGGTCATTTGAAGGTCTGACCAGAACGCTATCAGCGTTTGAAGCCGCTGTGCAGAAATCCGTCGGTGCACTCTATCTTTTGTTTTAGGCACATTCAAGCCTATTGTGACTATAACAGTTTGACCACACATCTGGAGCCTCTCTCGCCCCTCCCGCCACAGATAACAGTGCGACTCGCTCACAGTGGCTCACCCGTGACGCTGCTGCTCGCTTAGCCATTCGCAACCATCTACCGTTAGCCGAATGCGCTCACTTCGGACAGCACAAGACTGCTAAAGCACTGTACGATGGTGTAGTCGCCCGTTACTCCTCCCCTGCCACTGCTGCTCTAGGCCATCTTCTAGTGCCCTAAATGTTTCCCGAGCTGTCCGCCTTTGCCACAGTAGAGGACCTCGTTACCCACCTTCGCACTAGCGATGCTCGCTACTGCGCTACCCTCCTAGCAGAGTTCCTTGACAGGAACCCCTCCCCCCATGTACATCCCTCTCTACTTCACAGTCACCCGTCTCCCTGACTCTCTTCGCGTAGTCAGGGACCACTTTCTTGCCCTTGACTTCAGCACAGCTTTCTTACAGGGCAGCCTGCACAAGGAGATATGGCTGTGCCGCCCATCTGGCTTCACTGGGTCATTTCCTGCAGGTACCCAGTGGAGCCTCCGCCGGCCAGTCTACGGTCTCCGCCAGGCGCCTCGCGAGTGGCACAACACACTGAGGACGACGCTTGCGGCTCTTGGGTTTGCTCCTTCTATTGCTGTCCCGTCACTGTTTCTACGCACTGACACTTCGCTGCCGCCGTTCTATGTCCTCGTGTACATCGACGACTTGGTCTTTGCCACTGCTGACACTGAGGCACAGGCCCTTGTGAAGTCGGAGCTGCTGAAGAGACACACATGCACTGACCTAGGTGAGCTACGCAGCTATCTTGGCTTGCAGATCACTCGGGATAGAGCACGGCGCACCATCACCCTGACACAGTCACACATGGTGCACCAGGTCCTTCAGCGCTTCGGCTTCTGGTACTCCTCGCCACAGTCCACTCCTCTGCCTACCGGTCACTCGCTCTCAGCTCCACCTTTGGACGAGTCCGTAGAGCCGAGTGGCCCATATCCATAGCTTGTGGGCTGCCTCATATACTTGATGACCTCCACTCGACCTGACCTTGCCTACCCTCTTAGCATCCTGGCATGCTACGTTGTGCCCGGGAGACACCGACCAGAGCACTGGGAGGCCGCTAAGAGGGTGTTGCGCTACTTGTGCAGTACGTCCATGGGGCTCGTGCTTGGAGGACGGGGTCCAGTTGTCCTCACTGGACACGCAGACGCTTCTTGGGTTGAAGACTTGGCTACTCAGCAATCGTCACAGGGTTACACTTTCAGCCTTAGCTCCGGCTCTGTTTCTTGGCGGTCTAACTGCTCGTCTTCTGTTCTCAGTTCCATTTGTGAGGCTGAGATCTACCCAGGGGCCATGGCTACACAAGAGTTACGCTGGCTCACCTACCTGCTGACGGATTTGGGAGAGTGGCTTCGTTCTTCTCCAGTTGTGTACGTAGACAACAAGGCCATGATTGCCTTGTGTTAGGAGCACAGACTGGAGCACAAAACGAAGCACATCGCTCTGCGATACTTCCTTGCTCGAGAGTTGCAGCTGTGTGGTTAGCTTCGTCCTGCACTAGGGCTTCCAACTCCAGCTCCTCCAGCTCCAGCGCCTCCAGCGCCAGCTGCTCCAGGCTCCAAAGGGTATCCAGCTTTAGCGCACCCAACACCACCAGTCCCGGCAGCTCCAGCACCACTGGTACGAGCACCTCCAGGACCAGTAGCCGCAGCACCTCCACTATCGCCAGCTCCAGCAGTAAAAGCAGCACCTCCAGCTCCAGTGTCTCCAGCGCCTCCAGCTCGGGGAGCTCCACTCCGACGGTGTGCGCGCCGAACAAGCCACTCACGCAGCTGCTGCGAAGACAGTCGCAGCGAAGCACTACCAGGACCTCCAGACGAAGCAGCACCCCGAGGCGCAGCACCCCCAGACTCCGCACCCTTCGAGTCAGCACCCCCAGGCTCAACACCTTCAGGCTTAGCACCCCCAGACCCAGCACCCTCAGACCCCGCACCCCCCGGCTCTGCACCCCCAGACGTAGCAACCCCAGACGCAGTACCTGGAGCAGCACCTGAGCCGAGAGCTACCTGAACAGGCGCAGTACCAGGGAGAGGGTCTACCTGAGACACACCCGAGGGAACAGTACCCTGGGGCGGGAGGGGGTCTACCGGAGGAGGACCAGGAGCAAGGAAGAGCGGCGGGGGCAAGGGAGGTGCAGAGCAGTAGGGGAAGAGACGGTAGAAGGGAACCGACTCGTCCAACGTGACGTCCTGAGACGGGAGGACACGGCGCGAGGTGGGGTGGTAAAACTGCCAGCCAGGCGCGTCAGGGAGAAAGCCAAGGAAGACGCAGGGAATGGCGCGGGCGGAGAGCTTGTCCGCGGACATATCGCGAACAAAGGCACGAGAACCCCAGACCCGGAACACCGACGCATCGCCAACCTTCCCCGTCCAACGCAGTGTGGGCGAGGTCTCCGGCAAGGAGACACGGGGCCAGAGGTTGAGCTGATGCGCAGCGTATCGGACCGCAAACGGCCACAGAAAATGGGGAGCGGCCGCATGGACCATGGAGGTACGAGCGACCTCCATGACTAAGCCAATGCGGCGCTCAGCAATCCCATATTGGTGAGGGAAGTCCGGAAGCGTGAACGACTGGAGAATGCCCTCCCCACGACAAAAGTCCCGCAAGAGGTCGGAGGAGAACTCACCACCTCTGTCAGAGTGCAGACGTAGGACAGGAAGGTCCGTACCGAAGCGCTCGCGGAGCTGGAGACGGACTGTGTGGATCCAAGGGATCAAGACATCAGGGACCTCACCCTTGCTACGCAAGAGGAAGACCGTGGTGTACCGCGTGTAGTCGTCAACAACCAGCAGAAAGTAGCGCTCGCGGCCCTGTCCACTGACGCGGGCTGGGCCCCACACGTCCGTGTGGAGAGTCTGCTTGGGAGCAGTCATCAGGGGAAACGAGGAGGAGTTAGGAGCGGCGCGCTGCCGCCCCTCGATGCAAGGAAGGCAGGGCGGGGCAGGCAAGGGCGGGAGGGGAGGCAGAGACCTGGGTAGACCAGAGACGAGAAACCGGGAGTGCATGCCACGAAGGCGTGGCAGGGAGGGGTGACCCAGGAGGTGGTGCCACAGAAGAGTCTGGTGCGACAGGAGGCGACACGAACAAGAGGCGGCTTCCTGACCTGACGCGGACACCTGAGCAGACGCAGCGACCTGAGGAGGCTCGGTAGCCAGCGTGTATAGACTCGACCTTGGCCGACGAGTGAACGTAGCCAGGTGACGCCCGGTCCGTGTGCACGTGCAGATCGACACACGCTGACCCCTAGGAGTGGTGGTAGTGACCATCGCATCCTGAAGGGCAGCTGTACTCACCAAGTTCGTAGAGAACGAGGAGAGGTGAAGACCTAACAGTGAGCCGGACGGAACAGCTGGACATGGGAGGACAGTGGAGGAACGGGCAATGACCGGGCCCCCAGAGGGGTCAGCCAGTCTGACCAGGACAGGTGTAGGGAGAGGAGTGAGAGTGGTGCTGTCACGAAAGAAACAGCGCAAGGCACCGGAGTGCAACGTGAAGGTGTGCAAGGCCTCAGCAGGCGCGGTACGAGGGAGAGTACCAGACGCACTAGCACCTAGAGCAGCAGCCGCTATACCTGGGTCAGGTGGCACACACGGTAACAGTCACCTTCAGCACTAAAAGACAAAGCATACATGGCAGAGATTATAGCATCATAGTCTAGGTCAAAGATAGCAACTCCCGACCTAAGCAACTCCACCCAGCGAGGGCGCTCGACGTCGTCACCAAACTCAGCACGCCAGGCGTCGTCAAGTTGGGAGAAGCAGCGGTGCTCAGTGTGAAACTTCCCGCATGTCTGGCCCGCACGGACACCCGTGCGAATGACATACGGGCAGCTCTCACTACCCCCACCCGGCCCACGCTGAACCGACCACTCACGGAGCTGCTGGGGCGACTGGGTCTCGCTCCGACGCTGCTGCTGCTGTCGCTGACCACCACCAGGGCCTCCACACCGAGGTCCAGACCTGCCACCACCAGTCCCACCGCCTCCACTGCCGCCACTCCCTCCGCCGCCTCCACCGCCGCCACCAGAGCCCCCACGGCTGCCACCAGTCCCACCGCCGCCACCACCTCCACCGCTGCCCCCACCACCGCTCCCATTGCTACCTCCACCACCACCGATGCCACCTCCACCACCCCGGCCACCCTTGCCCTTGCTGCTGCGGCGCTTCGCACTAGTCGAAGCAGCACCGACGTCCTCAGTAACAGAGACGTCTGCAGCAGCAGCAGAGGCGAAGGAGGGGGTAAGGGGGGAGGGGGAGCACCCCTCAAAGAAGGGCGGAGGCGGAGTGCCACGAGCAGCACCTATTGCGACTGCACTAGTCTCAGCTGCGAGGAGATGCTGCTCGAGGAGGTCAACAGTGAGGGAAGTGGGGTCAAGGGAGAGAAATTGGTCCCTGACAGAGCGAAGAGAGTCAGGGAGGCGAGAGACTATGAAGTAGAGGGTGATGAACATGGGGGGCTGGTTCGTGGCAAGGAACTCAGCAGGGACGGTAGCGCGGTAGCGAGCGTCGCTAGTGCGCAGGTGGGTAACCATGTCCGCTACTGTGGCAAAAGCCGACAGCTCAAGGAGCAGGTAGGGCAGTAGCAGCCTGCCAAGAGCAGCAGTGGCAGGGGAGGAGTAGCGAGCAACGACAGCGTCGTACAGGGCCTGTGCTGTTCTGTGCTGTCCAAAGTGAGTACATTCGGCCACCGGCAGGTGGTTGCGAATGGCTAAGCGGGCAGTAGCGTCACGAGACAGCCATTGGGAACGAGTCGCCCCGTCAGCTGTGGCGGGAGGGGCTGGAGCGACACCGAAAACATGGTCAAACAGTGAGACACTGTCCTTAATATCGCTCAGTAGGTACAGTTTCAGATCGTCGTGCCACGTGTCAAATGCAACCGGTGTACCCTCATGATCGAACGCTAGAACTCTAAGCGAAGCCATAGTGGCGCAGCACTCAGGAGTAGCAGTAGCAGCAGTAGCAGTAGCAGTAGCAGTAGTTGCTTGAGCAGTTGCCAAGGGGCCAAGGGGCGGGGCCAAGGGGCGGGGCCGAGGGGCCTAGGGGCCGAGGGGCCAAACACGAGGGTGGCGGGGCTGAGGGGCCAAGGGTCTTAGGGGCCGAGGGGCCGAGGGGACTAGGGGCCGAGGGGCCAAGGGGCCTAGGGGCCGAGGGGCCAAGGGGCGGGGCCGAGGGGCCAAACTCGGGGCCGAGGGGCCATACACGAGGCTGAGGGGCCAAGGGGCCTAGGGGCCAAGGGGCCGAGGGGCGGGGCCGAGGGGCCTAGGGGCCGAGGGGCCAAGGGGCCGAGGGGCCGAGGGGCCAAACACGAGGGGCCGAGGGGCGTGGGGCCTAGGGGCCGAGGGGCCGAGGGGCCTATGGGCCGAGGGGCCAAACATGAAGTGGGGGGGGCCAAGGGGCCGAGGGGCCAAACACGAGGGGCCGAGGGGCGTGGGGCCAAGGGGCCTAGGGGCCTATCGGCCGAGGGGCCAAACACGGGGGGGGCCACGGGGCCGAGGGGCCGAGCTAGGGGCAACGGGGCCAAGGGGCCGAGAAGGCTAGGGGCGACAGGCCGGGCGCGCGTAGGCTAGGGGCCTTGGGGCCTAGGGGCATCGGGCCGCGGGGCCGTGGGTCGCGGGGCCTAGGGGCCGTGGGTCGCGGGGCCTAGGGGCCGTGGGTCGCGGGGCCGTGGGTCGCGGGGCAGAGGCCTAGGGGCGACGGGGCGACGGGCCGCGGGACCTGGGCCTAGGCGACAGGGCGACGGGTCGACGAGAGGGGCCGCGGGGCCGAGGCCTAGGGGCGACGGGGCGACGGGGCCTGGGCCTAGGCGACGGGGCGACGGGTCGACTAGAGGGGCCAAGGGGCCGAGGTCTAGGTGACGGGGGCGACGGGGTGACGGGGGCGACGGGGCGACGGGCCGCGGGGCCTGGGCCTAGGCGACGGGGGCGACGGGTCGACTAGAGGGGCCACGGGGCCGAGGCCTAGGGGCGACGGGGGCGACGGGTCGACAAGAGGGGCCGCGGGGCCGAGGTCTAGGCGACGGGGGCGACGGGTCGACGAGAGGGGTCGCGGGGCCGAGGCCTAGGGGCGACGGGGCGACGGGACGCGGGGCCTGGGCCGAGGCGACGGGGCGACGGGCGAAGGGGTCGCGAGGGGCCGTGGGGCCAGGGCTGGGCTAGGGGCGACTCCTAGGGGCCGTGAGCGACGGGGCCTAGGGGCCTGGAAAGACGGGGCCGCGGAGCCGTGAGCGACGGGCCTAGGGGCCTGGAACGACGGGCCGCGGGCGCCGGGCCTAGGGGCGACGGGCCTAGGGGCGCGAGTGACTGGCCTAGGGGCGACGGGCCGAGGCCTAAGCTGAAGTGTAAGGCAGCAGGTGGTGGGCCCAAGGAACCTGCTCTGATACCATGTCAAAGTTACATACGATAATGAAATGAACTAGCAGCAGGATGAGTACAAGTACTAACCCTGAGGTGTGTTGCACCCCATATGGACTACCCCACTATAGACTACACAATGTGCAGTATATAAGTTTGACAAGCCCCAGTGGTAACAACGCGGTCATGCTCGTCGTTGACCGACTGACGAAAATGGCTCATTTCGCTGTGTGCATGATATCGATCTCGGCCGAAGAAACAACTCTCATGTTCATCACAACCGTCGTTTGTCTGCACGGGATACTAGCCGCGATTATCAGCGACCGCGACACGAAGTTTACCAGTAACTTCTCGAGAAAAAAAAATGTGGGAGGAGTTCGGAACCAGTCTAAAATTCAGCTCGTCGTACCACCTCGAAACCGACGGTCAAACGAAGAGAACGACCCAAAACATGGGGCAGTTGATTCGCGCCACATATGACGACCCGGCAAACGAGGAGCAACAGGTGCCGCTGATTGAGTTCGCCGACAACAACGCCACGTCAGTAACAACGCAGCAGTCACCGTTCTACCTCAACCCGACACCACATGCGCAACAGTTCGCCAAAATGTTGCAGGCTTCCCGAACACGCGCAGCAGACGCAATAAAAAATGTGAATATCATCACTAAGAGGAATGCCGATCTCCATCGCTGCCCCGTGACATACCAGTCAGGAGATTACGTCATACAGGACACCCAAAATTTACGTCAGCCCATCGTGCCAAAACTTTGCCTGTTCCAGATCAGCCACATGATCAAGCTCGTAATCGCCCATCTCCTACTACCTCCCGATTGGTACATCAGCCTGCCGTTCCACGTCAGCCTTCTCACGAGCCAACTGCCACGCCATCGCCCACCCTCGATGATGTATCCGGTATCGGAGCCGATCGTCGACCCCTGGAAAATTCGGAGCCGTCGTATTCGCAACCCCCATGGATCTCAGAGGATTGAATTCCTTGTCCGCTGGAAGGATCGCACCCCATAGAAGACAGTTGGGTGCCCTGGGCAACATTGAAAACAACCTTATCGTCCAAGTGTACCTGCAAAGCCAGATATTCCGCGATATACACGGGCTCTCGTAGCGGAAGGGCTTCTTGGGGAGGGGGGAAGTCTAAGGAATTTTTGGCATTCCTTATTGAGCACCTCATCAGCTTGTACAAGACTGACTGTTCTTCGCCCGTTACTGCTAACGGTGTTTTGCCGCCTTCGTGCATCACGTTTACCAAACCACGCACTGTTGGACTGGCCTGAGCCGGCCTACGCTTTGAAACTAGCCCGAACCTCGCTACCAGCATCGCACCAGCTAGCTCGCACACGCCGCGTTACCGTTTGCATATTTTCGCCATAAATGTTCGCTCATGCCTTCACTCACATTTGTACTCGTTTGCCACTTAGTGCGATTCTCGCTACCTTGATACATTGCACCCCTAATAGGTGTGCAATAAGGCATGTCGAGAAAAAATCTTATAGTTCTCGGATGCTTTTCTATCATACTTCTATTATGGGAAAGTGTCATTGTAGTAACCAGGTAACCAGTGCAAACCGTTATTGCCTGTAATGAATTTTCTCGACATTCCTTACCGCGACCATCAACATCGCGTACAGCAGCAGCCGTTGTTCACCCGTTAGTGCTAATGGGGCTTCTCCAATTTAGCGCGCACAGTTTTACCAAACCATGCACCGCTAGCTTGGCCGAGTCGGCCTACGCTTCGGGACTAGCCCGAACCTCCATGCCAGCCTAGCACTAGCTAGCCCGCACGCACCGCGTAACCGTTGCATGTTTTCGCACATAAGTATTCGCTCATGCCTTCACTCATACTTTGTTCTTTTGACCCACATTGTGCAATCCTTGCTACCTCGTTTCATTGCACCCATAACACTTGGTCATCATAGCCACGTTCCTTGCGGACCGCTCATCTCCGCACCCCAGGAATCAACTTTTGATTTTTGCTCGAATGGACTCACGCCCCTTAGCCCCTAGGAGCCGATGTCCTCGGGTTCTCTCTTAAACGTGTGCAGCCACGACTGCGCCTAGAACTAAGCTGAGCTGACGCCCTCCGACATGGCCGAGCACATTGACGTCGCGAACCTCACGAAGGAGCGTCTGAATGAACTGCTGCAGCAATTGCGCGAAAGCTCCGAAGAAATCGCGGCGCTTACGCCAGAATGAACATCCCTGCAGAATGACGTCGCACGAGCACAACATGCACAATTGCAAGCACCAGGCACACTAGGACAACCCGCACGACAAGCATCACAACATGGAAGTGTGGGGCAACCCTGGAGCGCGGCTAGTGATAGCGTCGCCCGCAATTACGGAGACGACTGCCATGGCGCAACACACCCCGAAGCAACGAATGCGGCCAGAAGAAAACCTCGCGTCACGATTTCGGTGCCGACCGGCGAGTCAGCACTACCGTCGCCGATGCCGCTAAAGCCGCAGCGTCCGCCTTGCTGTGAACCGAGTCAACGGGGTGGTCCTACTGTTCAGGCGTGGTTATTCACCATGAACGTCTTCTTCGACGCAAACTACGTCTCGAAGGATACGGCGAAGATTCGTTACTCCTTGTCGTTGCTGCGAGGACCCGCCATGGATTGGTGGCGTGTCATCGTCACGAAGCCGATGGACTACGCGACTCTACCAGCACGGGAAGGACAAACCGGACCCTTGGCGCCGTCGTATTTCGTAGAGGTGCCCCAATATCGCACGTGGGACGCGTGGTGCACAGGTCTGCGCGCTCGTTTCTAGCCAATTGCGGCTTCGATCGCGGCGCGTCAGAGGCTCCGCACCTAGCGCCGGCTCGGTTCCGTCCAGGACTACACCAGCGGGATTCTGGCGTTGTGTGAGCAGGTGGGCTATATGCATAAAGGCGAGCACATCGACCGCTACATCGGCGGCCTGAAGCGCAAAATCGTCCAGCAAATCCAGCTCCGTCGCATCACCGACTTTCAGGAGATTCTCACTATGGCGGAGAAACTCGATTTCTTCCGCCGACCGAGACCGGGGTCCTACGGAAATAACAGCAACTGGGGAGATTGATCTTGTGGGACGAACGAGCACCCCATGACAGGTCACGCCGCTCGTCCGATCCAACCGACCCTCACCAAGTGATTGTGCCGGTTCACGCAATCGACCACAGGCGGCCGAATAAGGAGGGTACTGCGGTAGATAGCCCCATACTGCTTAGTGGGAAAATTGGGACAGATCTAGTTAAAATATTCGTATATGGAGGAGCCAGCCATAGCCTCATCAACACTGCCACAGCACGGAAATTGAAACTGCCAGTGGACAGGTGTTTACCTGAGATTGACGCAAGACTGGTCGACGGCACGCCAGTGACGATACGGGAACCTGTAGACCGAGTTCGGATTCGATGCGGGGGTAAATTCACGTTTAGCCAAGAAATGCTCGCAACGACCTTCGACGGAACCGACATTTTACTCCACCGTGATTGGCTGTGACCACACAACCCGCGAATCGACTGGACGACGGGTGACTGCACTGAGTGAGAACCGCCTACTGGCGAAAGCCCTCAAGTGTGAGTTTTTACTGGACAAACTGGAGTTTTTAGGGCACATCATTTCAGCTGACGGAGTAGAAATAGACCCGAAAAATATCACGAAGATTCAAGCATGGCACACACCGACAAACTCGACTGAGTTGCAGAGTTTTCTGGGGTTCGTCAACTACGTGCGACGGTTCGTCCCCGACATGGCGCAGTTGTCTGCCCCGTTTACCGACCTGCTGAGGAAGGGGGTTGAGTACACGTGGGGGGAGAAAGAGCAAGCTGCCTTCTCGCCCCTCAAAAATAGTTTGTGCTCACCGCCCGTGCTTCGCATCGCAAATCCTCACCGTCCGTTCGAGCTCGTTACCGACGCAGGTGACATCGCTGTGGGAGCGGTACTGTTGCAGGACTTCGACAACGGCCTTCAGCTAATCGCGTACGATTCCCGCAAACTTCACCCGCCCGAACGCAACTACCCGATACACGACCGCGAGATGCTGGCGATCGTGCAAGCGTTCAAGGTGTGGCGGTGCTACCTGACAGGAGCCGACATGATAGTACGGATAGACCATCGTGCACTACAGTACCTTGTGAGAAAGATAGACGAAAGAATGAATGAACTAGAAATGAGATGGGTACAAATAGGAAACACATAAGTGTTGTACCCTCTAAGAGCTACCCCACTACAGCCTAAATAGACCATAGCAGATATAAGTTTGACACACCCCCATAGGCAAAGTGGGGGAGAACAAGAGGTCACAAGACCAGTCAAGAAAAGCAAAGCAAGCTCAGGGTGGATCACAAAGTCACCACACAGTCTGAGCACAAGCAAAGGGCCATAAGGCCAGTTCACATGCAGAGTTATATAAAGGAAAGCAAACAGTACAGTGAACACAACCTAGCAAGTGTAAGCATGCAGGTATAAGTATATAGAGTACAGTACAAGCAGAGTCAAGAAGTCAACAAGTGAGGCACAGTAGGTACAAGGCCTAACACAGTACAGAAACGCTGATGATCACAGAGCTGAAGTGCCTTGGTGAAAACATCAGCAGTGTTGGCCTGAGAGGCCACGTAAGCAAGACGAAGCTGGCCACGCTGCTGCAACTCTCGAGCAAAGAAGTAGCGCAGAGCAATGTGCTTCGTTTTGTGCTCCAGTCTGTGCTCCTGACACAAGGCCAGTATGGCCTTGTTGTCGACGTACAGAACTGGAGGAGAACGAGGCGCCTCTCCCAAGTCGGTCAGCAGGTAGGTGAGCCAGCGAAGCTCCTGTGCAGCCATGGCCCCAGCGTAGATCTCAGCCTCACAACTGGAGCTGAGAACAGAAGAAGAGCGGGTAGACCGCCACGAGACAGAGCCGGAGCCAAGACTGAAGGTGTAACCCTGTGACGACCGCTGCGTAGCCAAGTCGTCAACCCAGGAGGCGTCAGCGTGACCAGTGAGGACAACTCGAGCCTTCCTCCAAGCACGAGCCCCATGCCCGATGTACTGCACAAGTATCGCAACACCCTCTTCGCAGCATCCCAGTGCACCTTTCGGTGCCTGCCGGGAGCCACGTAGCGAGCCAGAAGGCTGAGAGGGTATGCGAGGTCAGGTCGTGTGCAAGTCATCAGGTATATGAGGCAGCCCACAAGCTCTGGATACGGGCCACTCGGCTCTACGGACTCGTCCGAAGGTGGAGCTGAGAGAGAGTGACCGGTAGGCAGAGGAGTGGACTGTGGCGAGGAGTACGTGAAGCCGAAGCGCTGAAGGACCTGCTGCACCATGTGTGACTGAGTCAAGGTAATGGTGCGCTGTGCTCTGTCCCGGGTGATCCGCAAGCCAAGATAGCTTGTCAGCTCACCCAAGTCCGTGCATGTGTATCTCTTCTGCAGCTCGGACTTCACGTGGGCGAGTGCCTCCGTGTCAGTAGTAGCAAAGACAAGGTCGTCTACGTACACAAGAACGTAGAACGGCGGCAGAGTAGCGTCAGTGCGAAGAAACAGAGAAGGGTCAGCAGTGGAAGGAGCAAAACCAAGAGCAGCAAGAGTCGTCCTGAGCGTGTCGTGCCACTCACGGGGCGCCTGGCGGAGACCGTAGACTGGCCGCCGGAGGCTCCACTGGGTACCAGTAGGAAACGACCCAGTGAAGCCAGGTGGGCGGCGCAGCCAGATCTCCTCGTGCAGGCTGCCCTGTAGGAAGGCTGTGCTGAAGTCAAGCGAGTGGAGCTCGTAGTCACGCTGAGCAGCAACGTGCAGCAGTACCCGAAGAGTGGTCATCTTCGGGGTAGGGGAGAAGGTCTGAAAGAAGTCAACTCCCTGTCGCTGACTGAAGCCACGTGCAACGTAACGCGCCTTGAAGGCAGGCGGAGAACCCGGCGGCCGCTTCACCCTGAAGATCCACATGCCACTGACGATGTTCGCCCCAGGTGGGGGAACCTCGTCTACATAGGTGCCTGTGGACTTCCAGGAAGCCATCTCTGCGTCCATGGCTGCCTGCCACTGAGAGGAGTAGGGACCCTCTATCGCCTCTGCGTAAGAGCGCGGGGTCGGGATGTCTAGTGCATCCGGGTCTCCCTCAGGGGCAAGCAGCATGGACACGAGATGAGGTGAAGCAGCAGCAAAACACTCAAGGTCCTCCTGCCTGTCCTCAAGGGCGTCCGTGCCAAGAGCACACTCACCCCCGACGGACGGAGGACAGACAGACACAGACGCAGACTCAGCAACAAGACTAGCGGCGTAGTCTAGGCGACAGGCTGCAGCAAAGTCAACAAGCTCAGCAACAAGAGCAGACGCAGCAGAGAACTCAAACAGGAGGTCAGTGACAGCAGTGGCCAGAAAGCGCGTGACAGTAGGACTAGCAGCACGAAGGGAGTCAGACTCCGGGTCCGGACCGTCAGGAAGAGAGGACGCAGGAGGAGAGGGCAGAGGGACACGTTGTGGAGCAGTGGAAGGACGCAGAGTCATAGAGTGAGTGCCAGGGACAGGAGAAAGACGCGGACGCGAAACACGACCAGCGCGAACAGAACGGACAGGCGACGTAGAACGAGACGCAGGCGACACAGGACGCGACTCAGGCTCACGACGCTCCGTAAGACCTCTAGTCGTACCAGAGTAAGGAGAAGGACCAGGCAGCGGAGAGGCCTGCTGTAACTGTGACTGAGACGGGACAGGCGGTGGACTCAGGGAAGGAGGAGGAGGACCAGGAGAAGGCGGGGAGCCAAGAACTTGCTGAAGAAGCGGAACGTAGTACGGCCGCGGCCGCACAGCGCCTCCAGAAACAGCAGAGACAGAACCGGTACCCTCAGCCTCAGGGTCTCCAGTCCCAGCAGCACCTCCAGCAGCTCCAGCACCAGCAGCATCTCCAGCAGCTCCAGCACCACCAGTAGCTCCAGTAGTACCTCCAGCACCAGCAGCACCTCCTGCAGCTCCAGCACCAGCACCACCTCCAGCAGCACCAGCACCTCCAGCAGCTCCAGCAGCTCCAGTACCAGTAGCACCTCCAGCAGCTCCAGCACTAGCAGCACCTCCAGCAGCTCCAGCACCAGCACCACCTCCAGCAGCGCCAGCACCTCCAGCAGCTCCTGCACCAGCAGCACCCCCAGCAGCAACCCGACAGCGCCGAGAGTACCACTCACGAAGCCGCTGTGGAGAGAGGGGCTCCCGCCGCGACGGGACACCTAGAGCACCTCCAGACTCAACACGCGCAGGCTCAGCACCTCCAGACACAGTACCCTCAGGCGCCGCACCCCCAGGCTCAGCACGCCCAGTCTCAGCACCCCCAGACTCAGCACCCCCAGTCTCAGCACCCCCAGTCCCCGCACCCGCAGGGTCAGCACCCCTAGCAGCACCTGAGTCGACAGCTACCTCGACCGGCTCGGCAGGGTCTACCTGGGACACACCTGAGGGGGCAGGACCCTGGGGGGGGAGGGGGTCTACCGGACGAGCACCTGGGGCAAGGAAGAGCGGCGGGGGAGGGGGAGAGGCAGAGCTGGGGCAGGGCCGGGGCAGGGCTGCAGGGCCGGGGCAGGGCCGGGGCAGGGCCTGGGCAGGGCCGGGGCAGGGCCGGGGCGAGGTCGCGACAGGGCCGGGGCGGTGTCGGGGCCGGGCCGCGGCAGTGCAGGAGCAGGGCCGGGGCAGGGCGGAGATAGGGTCGGGGCGAGGGCGGGGGCAGAGCTGCGACAGAGCCGCAGTAGGGCCGGCTGGGCCTGAAGGGGGGCCTTTAACGGGGCCTGACGGGGCCGTGCGGAGCCTCTAACGGGGCCTGACGGGGCCGACGGGGCCTCTAACGGGGCCTGACGGGGCCTACGGGGCCTTAAACGGGGCCAAACGGGGCCTGACGGGGCCTCACGGGGCCTCTAACGGGGCCTGACGGGGCCGTACGCGGCCTCTAACGGGGCCTGACGGGGCCTTACAGGGCCTCTAACGGGGCCGGAAGGGGCCTTACGGGGCCTTAAACGGGGCCAAACGGAGCCTTACGGGGCCTCTAACTGGGCCTGACGGGGCCGTACGGGGCCTCTAACGGGGCCTGACGGGGCCTTACGAGGCCTCTAACGGGGCCGAAAGGGGCCTTACGGGGCCTTAAACGGGGCCAAACGGGGCCTGACAGGGCCTTACGGGGCCTCTAACGGGGCCTGACGGGGCCGTACGGGGCCTCTAACGGGGCCTGACGGGGCCGTACGAGGCCTCTAACGGGGCCGAAAGGGGCCTTACGGGGCCTTAAACGGGGCCTTACGGGGCCTTACGTGGTGGGCGCTAGCTCTGAGGGCAGGCGCAGGGGCCGCGACGGGCCTCGAAGGGAAAGCGCGACGCGCGCGTCACGCAGTGAGCAAGTGAGGCAAAGTAGGCACAAGGCCTAACACACTAGAGAAGCGCTGATGATCACCAAGCGGAAGTGCCTTGGTGAATACATCAGCAGTGTTGGCCCTAGTGGCCACGTACGCAAGACAAAGCTGGCCACGCTGCTGCAATTCTCGAGTAAGGAAGTATCGCAGAGCGATGTGCTTCGTTTTGTGCTCCAGTCTGTGCTCCTGACACAAGGCAATCATGGCCTTGTTGTCTACGTACAGAACTGGAGGCAAACGAGGCTGCTCTCCCAAGTCAGTCAGCAGGTAGGTGAGCCAGCGTAGCTCCTGTGCAGCCATGGCCCCAGCGTAGATCTCAGCCTCACAACTGGAGCTGAGAACCGAAGACGAGCGGGTAGACCGCCAGGAAACAGAGCCGGAACCGAGGCTGAAGGTGTAACCCTGTGACGACCGCTGTGTAGCTGAGTCGTCAACCCAAGATGCGTCTGCGTGACCAGTGAGGACAACTGGACCCCGTCCTCCAAGCACAAGCCCCATGCCCAACGTACTGCACAAGTAACGCAGTACCATCTTCGCAGCATCCCAGTGCACCTTTCGGTGCCTACCGGGAGCCATGTAGTGAGCCAGGAGGCTGAGAGGGTTCGCGAGGTCAGGTCGTGTGCACGTCATCAGGTACATGAGGCAACCCACAAGCTCTGGGTACGGACCACTCGGCTCTACGGACTCGTCTGAAGGTGGAGCTGAGAGCGAGTGGCTGGTAGACAGAGGAGTGGGCTATGGCGAGGAGAAATGGAAGCCGAAGCGCTGAAGGACCTGGTGCACCATGTGTGACTGAGTCAGTGTGATGGTGTGCCGTGCTCTGTCCCGGGTGATCTGCAAGCAAAGATAGCTGCGCAGCTCACCCAGGTCAGTGTAGGTGTGTCTCTTCTGCAGCTCCGACTTCACAAGGGTCAGTGCCTCAGTGTCAGCAGTGGCAAAGACGAGGTCGTCGACGTACACGAGGACGCAGAACGGCAGCAGCGACGTGTCAGTGCGTAGAAACAGCAACGGGTCAGCAGTAGAAGGAGTAAACCCCTGAGCCGCAAGTGTAGTCCTCAGTGTGTCGTGCCACTTGCGAGGCGCCTGGCGCAGACCGTAGACTGGCCGCCGGAGGCTCCACTGAGTACCAGCAGGAAACGACCCAGTGAAGCCAGGTGGGCGGCGCAGCCAGATCTCCTCGTGCAGGCTGCCATGTAAGAAAGCTGTGCTGAAGTCAAGAGAGTGAAGCTTGTAGTAACGCTGAGCGGCGACGTGCAGCAGTATCCGAATCGTAGTCATCTTCGGGGTAGGGGAGAAGGTATGGAAGAAGTCAACTCCCTGTCGCTGACTGAAGCCTCGTGCAAGGTAACGATGCCTTGAAGGCAAGCGGAGAACCCTGCGGCCGCTTCACCCTGAAAAACCACATGCCATCGACTATGTTCTCCCCAGGAGGGGGAACTGCGTTGACGTAGGTGCCTGTGGACTTCTGGGATGCCATCTCTGCATCCATGGCTACCTGCCACTTAGAGGAGTAAGGACCTGCAATCGCGTCTGCGTAAGAGTGCGGGGTCGGGATGTCTGGAGCATCCGGGTCTCCCTCAGGGGCAAGCAGCATGGAAGCGAAACGAGGTACAGCAGCTGCAAGACACTCAAAGTCCTCCTGCATGTCCCCAAGGACGTCCGTGCTAAGAGCACATTCACCCCCAACGGACAGAGGACTGGCAGACTCAGACTCAGCAACAAGAGCAGTGGCGTAGTCTAGACGACAGACAGCAGCAAAGTCAACCAGCTCAGCAACGAGGGCAGACGCAGCACTGGACTCAAAAGAGGGGTCAATGACAACAGTGGCGAGGAGACGAGAGACAGTGGGACTGGCAGCACGAGCGCGTTGAGACTCAAGGTGAGGGAGGGCAGGAAGAGATGACTCAGGAGGAGGCGGCAAAGGGACACGCAGTGGAACAGAGGAAGGACGAAGTGCCATAGCGTGGGTGACGGGGACAGGAGGAGGACGCG
Organism: Closterium sp. Naga37s-1; assembly: GCA_947471745.1. NCBI lineage: Eukaryota > Viridiplantae > Streptophyta > Zygnematophyceae > Desmidiales > Closteriaceae > Closterium > Closterium sp. Naga37s-1. The sequence goes on along the minus strand of CANJKZ010000170.1, from coordinate 2,071,134 downwards.
GACGAGGCATGCGGCGACCAGTGCGAACACGGGATGCAGGACGAGACGCAGGCTCACGACGCTCTGTAGGACTGCCAGTCTGCGCAGTGTAAGGAGAAGGTGCAGGCAGTGCGGAGGCTGGCTATAACAGCGGCTACGACTGGTCACGCGGTGGACACAGTAAGTGAGGAGTAAGGCCAGGAGAAGACGGGACACCAAGAACCTGCTGAAGCAGGGGAACGAAGCACGTTCGCGGCCGCACAGTGCCTCCAGCACTTGGGTCAACAGCTCCAGCTCCTCTAGGTCCAGCGCCTCCCGCGCCAGCGCCTCCAGATCCAGCGCCAACAGCTCCAGCTCCTCCAGCTCCATCAACACTAGCGCCAGTGCCTCCAGCTCCAGTGCCTCCAGCCTTAGCAGCTCCAGGATCCGTAGAGTCTCCAGCTCCAACGCCCCCAACACTACCACTCCTGGCAGCTCCAGTACCCCGGGTACGAGCACCTCCGGTACCACCAGCTCCAGCAGTAACTCCAGCACCTCCAACTCCAGAGTCTCCAGCGGCAGAGTCTCCAGCGCCGGTAGCCCCACTCCGAAGGCGTGTGCGCTGATTAAACCACTCGAGCAGCTACTGCGGGGAGAGAGGCTCCTGCCGGGAGACAGTCGTGGCGAAGCACCCGCAGGACCTCCAGAAGAAGCACCCCCAGACTCAGCACCCCAAGGCTCCACACCCTCAGGCTCAGCACCCCCAGACTCCACACCCGCAGGCTCAGCGCCCCCACACCCAGCACCCTCAGACCCAGCACCCCCAGGCTCCGCACCCCCAGACGCAGTACCTCGAGCAGCACCTGAGTCCACAGCTACCTCAACAGGCACAGTACCAGTGAGAGGGTCTACGTGAGACACACCTCAGGGAGCAGGACCCTGGGGGGGGAGGGGGTCTACCGGAGGGGGACCTGGAGCAAGGAAGAGCGGCGGGGGTGGGGGAGGGGCAGAGCTATAGGGGAAGAGACGGTAAAAGGGAACCGACTCGTCAAATGTGACGTCCTTAGAGGGGAAGACACGGCGCGAGTTGGGGTGGTAAAACTGGCAGCCAGGCGCGTCAAGGGAAAAGCCAAGGAAGACGCAGGGAATAGCGCGGGCGGAGAGCTTGTCCGCGGACGTATCGCGAACAAAGGCACGAGAACTTCAGACCCAGAACACCAATGCATCACCATCCTTCCCCGTCCAACGCAGTGTAGGCGAGGTCTCCGGCAAGGAGACACGGGGCCAGAGGTTGAGCTGATGCGCGGCGTATTGGACCGCAAACGGCCACAGAAAATGGGGAGCAGCCGCATGAATCATGGAGGTACGAGCGACCTCCATGACTAAGCCAATGCGGCGCTCAACAATCCCATTTTGCTGAGGGGAGTTCGGAAGCGTGAACGACTAGAGAATGCCCTCCCCACGACAAAAGTCCTGCAACAGGTCAAAGGAAAACTTACCACCTCTGTTAGAGTGCAGACGTAGGACGGGAAGGTCCTGACGGAACCGCTCGCGGAGCTGGAGACGGACTGCGAGGATCCAAGGGATCAAGACATCAGGGACCTGACCCTTGCTGCGCAAGGGGAAGACAGTGGTGTACCGCGTATAGTCGTCAACAACCAGTAGAAAGTAGCGCTCGCGGCCCTGTCCACTAACGCGGGCTGGGCCCCACACGTCCATGTGGAGAGTGTGCAGGGGAGCAGTCGTCGGGGGAAACGAGGAGGAGTTAGGAGCGGCGCGCTGCCGCCCCTCGACGCAAGGAAGGCAGGGCGGGCAGGCGAGGGCGGGAGGGGAGGCAGAGACCTGGGGAGACCAGAAAGAAGGAGGCGGGAGTGCATTCCACGAAGGCGTGGCAGGGAGGGGTGACCAAGGCGGTGGTGCCACAGGAGAGTTTGGTGCGACAGGAGGCGACATGAGCAAGGGGGTGCTACCTGACCTGACGCAGACATTTGGGTAGACGCAGCTACCTGAGCAGGCTCAGTAGCCAGTGTATACAGACTCGACCCGGGCCGACGTGTGAACGTGGCCAGGTGGCGGCCCGTCCGTGTACACGTGCAGATCGACACACGCTGACCCCCAGGAGTGGTGGTAGTGACCATCGCGCCCTGGAGGGCAGCGGTACTCATCAAATTTGTAGAGAACGAGGGGAGGTGAAGACCTGACAGTGAGCTGGACGGAACCGCCGGACACAGGAGAAGAGTGGAGGAACGGGCATGACTGGGCCCCCGGAGGGGTCAGCTAGTCTGACCGGGATAGGTGCAGAGAGAGGATTGAGGGTGGTGCTGTCGTGAAAGAAACAGCGTGAAGCACCTGAGTCAAGCGTAAAGGTGTGCAAGGCCTCAGCAGGCGCAGTACCAGGGAGAGCAGACTCACTAGCACCTAGAGCAGCAGCCTCTATACCTTGGTCAGGCGGCACACACAGGTAACAGTCACCCTCAGCACTAACAGACAAAGCATACATAGCAGCAAGAATAGCATCATAATCTAGGTCAAAGATAGCAACTCCAGACCTAAGCAGCTGTGCCCAGCGGGGGCGCTCGGCCTCGTCACCAAACTCTGAGCGCCAAGCGTCGTCGAGGCGGGAGAAGCAGCGGTGCTGAGTGTGAGGCTTCCCGCATGTGTGACCAGCACGGTCACCCGTGCGAATGACATACGGGCAGCTACCACTACCCCCTGACGCCCCACGCTGAGAAAACCACTCACGAAGCTGCTGGGGCGACGGGGTCTCGCTCCGACGCTGCTGCTGCTGCTGCTGCCTCTGGCCACCGCCAAAACCTCCACACTGAGTAGCTCCAGCCCGACCGCCACCACTCCCACTGCCGCCACTACCGCCACCCCCACCGCTGCCACCACCGCCTCCACCAATGTCCCCACTCCCACCACCACTCCCACTACCGCCACCACCTCCACTGCCTCCACCACCTCCACTACCGCCCCCACCACCACCCCTGCTGCCACCACCCCCACCCCTGCCACCCTTGCCCTTGCTGCTGCGGCACTTCGCACTAGCAGAAGCAGCCCCGACATCCTCAGCACTAGTGATGTCAACAACAGCAGTAGAGGCGTAGAAGGTTGCAAGGGGGGAGGGGGAGCACCCCTCAAAGATGGGCGTGCGCGGAGTGCCACGAGCAGCACCTACAGCGACTATACTAATCTCAGCTGCAAGGAGGTGCTGCTCAAGCAGGTCAACAGTGAGGATTGTGGGGTCAAGGGAGAGAAAGTGGTCCCAGACAGAGCGCACAAAGTCAGGGAGGCGGGTGACTATAAAGTAGAGAGTGATGAACATCGAGGGCTGGTTCCTATCAAGGAACTATGCTGGGGCGGCAGCACGGTAGCGAGCGTCGCTTGTGCGAAGGTGAGAAACCAGGTCCTCTACTGTGGCAAAGGCAGACAGCTCGGGAAACAGGTAGGGCAGTAGAAGACGGCCTAGAGCAGCAGTGGCAGGCGAGGAGTACGGGGCGACTACAGTGTCGTACAGTGCCTGTGCTATCCTGTGCTGTCCGAAGTGAGCGCATTCGGCTAACGGCAGGTGGTTGCGAATGGCTAAGCGAGCAGCAACGTCACGAGTAAGCCACTGTGAGCGAGTCGCACTGTCAGCTGTGGCAGGAGGGGCAGGAGCGGCGCCAGACGTGTGGTCAAACAACGAAACGCTGTCCCTAGAGTCGCTCAGTCGGTACAGCTGCAGGTCGTCGAGCCACGTGTCAAACTGGATCGGGCGGCCCTCATGATCGAACACGAGAATGCGGAGAAATGCCATAGCGGCGCAGCACGCAGAGCACGCAGACGCCGGGCAGTGCAGGGAACAGGGCAGGCAGTAGCAAGGGGCGGCAAGCAGGCTGCAAGAGGCGGTGCGCATGCTGCAAGAGGGGCGGCTCGCGGGCCTAGGGACGGCCTGCAGGCCAAGGGGCAGCGGGTAGGTCGCAAGGGGTGGCGCGCTGGGCTGCACGGGCTGCGAGAGGGCCGGAAGGGGGCGGCTAGCAGGGCAGCAGGGGCGGCTAGGGGGCCACCAGGGGCGGCGCGTGGGGCTGCAAGGGCGGCTCGTGGGCTGCAAGGGGGAGGGGCGGGCCGCAAGGGGCGGCGCGCGGGGCCTGGGGTCGTCGGGCGGGCCGGCGCCTAGGGGTGACTGGCGCGGGGCGACGGGCGACGGGCGTCGGGCCGGGGCCAAGGGGCGACGGGCGACGCGCCGGGGCCTAGGGGCGACAGGCGACGAGCCGGGGCTAGGGTTGACGGGCCGGGGCCTAGGGGCGACGGGCGACAAGCCAGGGCTTGGGGCGACGGGCCAAGGCCTAGGTGGGGAGGGGCGACGAGCCGGGGCCTAGGGGTGTCGGGCGACGTGCCGGGGCTAGGGGCGACGGGCCGAGGGGCGATGGGCGACGGGCGACGGGCGACGGGCCGGGGCCTAGGGGCGACGGGCGACGGGCCAGGGCCTGAGGGTCGATTGGCAGGCCGCACGAGGGCGGCGCGTAGGGCAGCAGGTGCGGCACGAGGGTCGCCAGGGGCGGCAGCAGGGCGGCTAGTGGGGCAGCGCTGTGGTGGGCCCAAAAAAAATCAGTCCTAACGAAGGACCTGCTCTGAAACCATATCAAAACTAACTAATGAATGCATTGAACAGAAGATGGGTACAAGTACTAACTCTAATTGGGTTGTACCCCTTATGGGCTACCCCACTATAGCCTACACAAATGTAAGCACTAAAACATTCTGACACAACGCGATAATGGTCGCCGTTGACAGACTTACGAAAATGGCTCACTTCGCTGCGTGCAGGAAATCGATCTCAGCCGAAGAAACCGCTCGCCTGTTTGGGATACCAGCCGCGATAATCAGCGACCGCGACACGAAGTTTACCAGCAACTTCTGGAAGAACCTTTGGGAGCAGTTCGGGACCAGGCTACAGTTCAGCTCATCGTACCACCCCGAGACCGACGGTCAAACGGAGCGGACAAACCAAACCATGGAGCAGCTGATCCGCGCCACGTGCGACGACCGACAACATGGGAGCAGCAGTTGCCGCTGGTCGGATTCGCCTACAACAACGTCACGTCAGCAACGACGCAGCAGTCCCCGTTTTACCTGAACTACGGGCAAAATCCAACATTGCCCATGACGCTGAGTCCAGACAACCCAATGCTGTTGGTGCAACCCTACGGTTTGCACTCGGCTTGTTGTCCGTGTGCGTGAATGTGTGTGTGTATGGAATGGTATGAGGGCATGGGATAATATATATTTCATGCTTATAATTGTGTGTGAATGTTGAGTCATGATGTCGAGTGTGTGTGTCGAGTCAATAGCGAGTTATCGCTAGACGCGTGTTACGCGGTCGTTTGTGTCTCGCGCGCGGTTTCTACTTTGTCGTGCGCGGTTTCTATTTTGTCCTGTGTCGAACGTTCAGTGTGTCGCAGGTGTGTGCAGCAGACCCATCAAGAACTCAAGGATGAGTTTGTGATGAAGAACCCGAGCCTTGGTGTCAAGCCTCAAGTGATTTCGAAGCTTGCCAAAAGGGTACACCTCAAGATATTGAAGATAGTTACATTACTTTGTGTAGTGTAATATTTCACTTGGTGTAGGCCCTAGTGAAGGGTAGTTTCGAGACCCTTCGTGGTTGGGGACAGTGTGGCACTGTTCCACATCACTGTACCTCGGCTCTTGGGGTTTGTAGGAGCTGGGAGTCATTCCCAACTCGTAACTCTTCCTATCTTGTGTTCTAAGACTATAGTGGCTGCCATAGTACCGTTCGTTCAAACCGACGCTGTGTCGTCAATTCTTTATCAAATCGTGCAATCTAAATTGCTAATTGTAGACGACGTGAAGACGCTCCAGATCCAATTTGAATCAAGTCATTTGCAGCTGTGAGCAGAACGCTATCAACGTTTGAAGCCGCTGTGCAGAAATCCGTCTGTGCTCTCTATCTTTCGTTTTAGGCACATTCAAGCCTATTGTGACTATAACAAGTGGTATCAGAGCCCCTTGGAGCAGTTTCGACAATGTCTGGACCTGAGAAAAGGGGTGGCAGAGGTGCTGGTGGCAGTGGAGAAGCTCAAGCTCAAGGCCAACCCCGTGATTCAGCCATGGCGCCCATGCAACCAAGTCTTGGCCCACCTAGGGATGAGCCTAGGGTGTTTGGGCTTGACAAGTTCAACGGTGACAACTTTGCTGAATGGTCCTTCAAGATGGAGAACATCTTTGACCACTATGACCTGCTGGAGGTGATGGAAGGAACGGAGAAGCGCCCCGAGAACGACCCGGAGAAGAGCCCGTGGGTGCGGAAGAGCGCACAAGGCTATCTCTTACTTGGGCAAGCGTTGGGGAGCAGTCAGATCCGTCACATCAAGCCATTCCAGCGTGAACCAGAGAAAGGACCAAAGGCATGGGCTGCTCTCAAGGGTGTACATGCTCCTGCAACAGCGGCGGTAGCGGTGGTGTTGGAACGGCAAATGGCGGCACTACGAATTGAAGAAGACGAAGCGGTTGAAGAAGGGGTGCAGAAATTCTTCGACTTGTTGACGCGGCTTGAGGGAGCTGATTTGAACTACAGTGAGCTCCAAAAGAAGACCAAGTTGCTGGCCTTACTCCCAGAGTCATGGTCCTCGCTCATCATCAACCTTAATCGCGACTTGCCCCGCCTCTCGCTTGAAGACGTGAAGCGGGCTATCCTTCAAGAGGATTTCCGCCGCCGTGAGTTGGCGAGTGCGGATGGCGCTGGGGCAGCGAGCATCGGCCATGGATATGGTCGAGGAAGAGGCAGAGGACGAGGGGGAGGAAGGTTTGGTGGCAGCAACTTCGGCGGAGGCCGCAGGAGTGGCGGTTACGGCAGCGACGACAAGAGCTACGGACGCGGTCGCGGCCGATTCGACGGCGAGTGTCACTATTGCCACAAGAGCGGACACATGTGGCGCGACTGCTACAAACTCCCTGATGGTTGGACCCCTGCTCAAGGCCAAGAGGGTAGAGGAGCAGGAGGAGGGAGAGGACGAGGCTGTGGAGGCCGTGGCGGTCGCGGTGGCGGAGCTGCAAACATGAAGAGCGGAGACAACGACAAGGACCCGAGCGACGATCGATACCCGGGTCTATTCTACTTCGTGTCGACGCAAGTACCGGCTGGTCCAGAGAAGGACGAAGGCTTTGAGGAGCCAGCAGCTGTGGGGAAGGTGACCCTACACCCCCTGGACTATTGGGTGATTGATAGTGGCGCTACCTATAGCATGACACCTCGCCCGGACTTGCTCACCGAACTCGAGCCGTCACCGGTGAAGCATGTCACATCGGCTTTGGGGCAGCGAGCAGAGGTGAAAGGCATGGGCAAGGCCATGTTCAAGGGTGCTGATGGGAAGATGGTGGGCCTCAAGAACGTGCTTTGGGTGCCCAGCCTTGCTGCAAACCTGATTTCCGTGCGGCGGTTGGCAAAGGCCGACATGGACACGAACTCGAAGGGAGCCAAGACCTACACCGCAAGGCTTGGCGATCGAATTCTTTGGGACCTTCATGAGGACAGGGATGTCTACAACGAGATGTGGCAGATCCCAGTGGTCCCTATGCCTAAGGAGAGGCAAGTGGCAGCAAGCATCAGCACCAAGGATGGAGCGGTCGGTAGCGACGATGGCGCGAACGGTCGCGCTAAGGAGAATGAGCTCAAGAAGAGCAAACCTGGAGGGACCAGCAAGTTCAGTGAACCTAAGGAGAGTGGTGCAGCAACCAAGGAGCAGCAAAAGGGTGAGGAGAACCCAGAGGCAGCAGCGGAGGAGGACTACGGAGAGAGTATGTGGGGCGCTATTGCGAGCGCGGCATTCTCCAATCCAACTTCGGCTACGGGGGAGTGTGATTGGCTCACCTTGCATCGGCGCATGGGGCATGTGGCCCTGCCCATCTTGCAGCAGCTAGTGAAGAATGAGATGGTTGCTGGCATACGTGTGAAGGGGGGACCCGATGAGGTGCTTGGCTGCCCGACGTGCATTCAAGCCAAGTTCACCCGGTTTCCGTTCCCTAGTTCGGAGGCAACGGCAAAGGCACCGCTTGATGAGGTGGTGATGGACGTGGTGGGCCCCCTGAAGCTTGGAGCTGCTGGAGCTGAGTATTTTCTCACCATTGTCGACGTCTACACCCGCATGACTTGGGTGTACGTGCTGGCCAAGAAGAGCGACGTGGCTGAAACGTTGAAGACGGATTGGTTCTCGATGGTGGAGCGGCAACAAGACCGTCTAGTCAAGTCAATCCGCACCGATCGAGGGGGAGAGTTCCTGAGCAAGGAGTTTGGGTTGTGGCTGAAGAAGAATGGTATTCGGCACTCCCTCACCATGCCATACTCCCCTGCAATGAACGGCATCGCCGAGCGAGCGAACCGCACAATCACGGAGGCGGCACGCGGGTTGCTCATTGAAGCCGGGCTACCCGACTATTTCTGGCCTGATGCGGTGCGGAGCGCGTGTGTGGCCAAGAACAGAGCCTTGACTCATGTGGGAGCAGACAAATGGGTGCCCTATGTGGAGTGGCTAGGAAGGAAGCCAAAGGTGGATATGCTTCGGGTGTTCGGGTGCATGTGCATGGCGCTCGTGCCTAAGCATCTTCGGCACAACAAGCTTGGTGCCAAGGCGGTGTGGGCCGTGCACTTGGGCATGGCTCAAAACAGCAAGGGATGGCTTCTTTGGGACCCATTCACCAAGAAGTTCTTGGTGAGCAGGGACTGCAAGTTCATGGAGAACTTCATGTACAAGGATTGGAAGGCGGAGAATGAGGCGAAGATAGGCGTGCGGTTTGGGGAGGTGAAGAGTTCCGGTTTGGAGCATGTGGAGCTGCCTTTGGAGCTGAGCAGCGGCAGCACAACCACAAGGCAATCCTCCCTTGTGAATGGGGGAGAGGAGGCCAATGATGCAGAGGAAGAAGAGGAGGAGGTGCAGCAAGTGAGCGAGCGTGCACCGTCACTCCCTTCCCGTACTACGAGTGCTCCACGGATTCGAGCCACACCGCAACAACGCCAAGGCCTTCAAGTCCCTGCAGCTGAGGAGAAAGGAAGGGGGAAGAGGAGATTTCAATCCCCTAATAGGCTGACCTATGATGCGCCGGGAAAGCAGGGCAAGACAGCCCTGGCCGGAGCGGCAATGATGGTCAGAGACGACGAGGAGAGTGACTACGAGGAGTGTGCCTTCGCGTTCTTCTCTCCGGTGGAGATGCCGGGAGAACCAGCAACTCTCAAGGAGGCTTTGGAGAGTAGTGATGCTGAGGAGTGGAAGAAGGCCATGGAGAGTGAGCTGAAGAGCATCGAGGAGAATGACACGTTTGAATTGGTGGAGCTACCGGAGGGGCGTACGGCGATAACGTCCAAGTGGCTCTTCAAAATCAAGTCGGATGCCGACGGCAAGATCAAGCGCTACAAGTCTAGGCTTGTAGCCAAGGGGTACCAGCAGAAGGAGAAGGTGGACTTCAAGGAGCTGTTTGCCCCTGTGGTGAAGCCGACGACGCTGCGAACCCTATTCGCGGGAGCCGCCATCAAAGGATGGGTAGTAAAGCAAATGGACATCGTAACGGCATTCCTTAACGGCATCCTTGAGGAGGAGATTTTTATGGCGCAGCCAGAGGGGTTTGATGATGGTAGTGGCAGAGTGTGGAAGCTGAAGAAGGCCCTCTATGGGCTGAAGCAGGCCCCTAGGCAATGGTACATGAAGCTGCGCGAAGTGTTGGAGGGGATCGGCTTCACTCCCTCAACGGCCGATCACTCCCTGTTCATGCTTGGCGACGGGGAGCAGAGGAGTTTCATGGTGGTTTACGTGGATGACATCCTCATTTTCTCACCCTCTTCTGACCTTGTGAAGGAGGTGATGCTGAAGCTTCAAGACAAGTTCAAGTGCAAGGCCCTTGGTGACGTGAGCTTCTACCTTGGGCTCCACATCGAACGAGATGTGGAGAAGCGGTGCATGCGGGTGCATCAACGAAAGTACCTGGAAGCATTGGCTGCCAACTTTGGGCAGAGTGAAGGCCATGTGGCTACACCCTTTCCCTCTGGGTTCAAGTGTGTGAAGGGACCAGAGGAGGAGAGCGTTGGTGAAGAGGAGAGGCGCCGATTTCACTCGTTGGTGGGCAGCCTCATGTATGCGGCGGTAAACACCCGACCGGACGTCGCGTTTGCTACCGGGCAGCTGGCTAGGGTTGTGCAATGCCCTAATGAGGAGCAGGTAGCAGCTGGAATGAGGGTGGCCAAGTATCTTGGCCAAACACCGACCGTTGGGCTGCAATACTCGGCGGCGGCACAAAGGCGCCAAAAGGGCGCGGATGGTGTTGAACCCGGGCGTTTGTTCCTCACCGCCTACTCGGATGCTTCATATGCATCAGAACCAGAGGACATGACAAGTGTGGGAGGCTTCATATGCTGTGTTGGTGGAGGCCCAACTGCTTGGGAGAGCAAGAAGCAGGTTGACCAAGCTTTGAGCTCGGTGGAGTCCGAGTACATGGCACTCTTCCGTGCCGTACGGGAGATTGTGTGGCAGCGGCGTTTGTTGGCTGAATTGGGGGAGGAGCAGCAAGGACCTACCCCACTGTACTGCGACAGCCAGGGTGCCATTGCTCTTGCTAAGAACCCTGTGTTGCATGGACTCACGAAGCACATGAGGGTGAAGTGGCATTGGACGAGGAGCATGGTAACCGCGGGTGAAGTTCAGTTGCGCTACGTGAAGACCACGGGGCAGCCGGCTGACATGATGACCAAGAGGCTGGTGGAGCAGCAGCATTGGAAGTGTTGCAAGCTGGCTGGGATGGCTCTGAACTAAGAGAGCAACATATCCTAAGGCCAACAATCCGAGGGGGAGTTTGTTGGTGCAACCCTACGGTTTGCACTCGGCTTGTTGTCCGTGTGCGTGAATGTGTGTGTGTATGGAATGGTATGAGGGCATGGGATAATATATATTTCATGCTTATAATTGTGTGTGAATGTTGAGTCATGATGTCGAGTGTGTGTGTCGAGTCAATAGCGAGTTATCGCTAGACGCGTGTTACGCGGTCGTTTGTGTCTCGCGCGCGGTTTCTACTTTGTCGTGCGCGGTTTCTATTTTGTCCTGTGTCGAACGTTCGGTGTGTCGCAGGTGTGTGCAGCAGACCCATCAAGAACTCAAGGATGAGTTTGTGATGAAGAACCCGAGCCTTGGTGTCAAGCCTCAAGTGATTTCGAAGCTTGCCAAAAGGGTACACCTCAAGATATTGAAGATAGTTACATTACTTTGTGTAGTGTAACATTTCACTTGGTGTAGGCCCTAGTGAAGGGTAGTTTCGAGACCCTTCGTGGTTGGGGACAGTGTGGCACTGTTCCACATCACTGTACCTCGGCTCTTGGGGTTTGTAGGAGCTGGGAGTCATTCCCAACTCGTAACTCTTCCTATCTTGTGTTCTAAGACTATAGTGGCTGCCATAGTACCGTTCGTTCAAACCGACGCTGTGTCGTCAATTCTTTATCAAATCGTGCAATCTAAATTGCTAATTCTAGACGACGTGAAGACGCTCCAGATCCAATTTGAATCAAGTCATTTGCAGCTGTGAGCAGAACGCTATCAACGTTTGAAGCCGCTGTGCAGAAATCCGTCTGTGCTCTCTATCTTTCGTTTTAGGCACATTCAAGCCTATTGTGACTATAACAAATGCCATGCGCACAACAATTCGCCGAGATTCTGCAAGCTGCCCGCACCAGAGCCGCAGAAGCAATTAGAAAAGCCAACGTCATCGCAAAACGAAACGCTGACCGCCACCGCCGCCTAGTCACGTACCAGTCAGGGGATTACGTACTGCTCGACACACGGAACTTAAGACTGCCCGTCGTACCGAAATTACGACCGCGCTACTGTGGACCATTCCAAATCAGCCACATGATCACCCCAGTTACCGCCCATTTGCTGTTGCCGACAGAATGGTACATCAGCCCATCGTTCCACGTCAGCCTAGTTCGCCCTTACATCCCAACCACGAGCCAACTGCCTCGTCACCGCCCGCCATTCATGACTCGCACTGCATCGGAGCCGATCATTGAGCCCGAAAAGATTCTGAGCCATCGGATTCGACACCCCACAGGCATCAAGAGGACCGAGTTCCTCGTTCGCTGGAAGGACCGCACGCCAACTGAAGATAGCTGGGTGCCCCTGGCCAACATCGAAAACCACCCTGCCTTGCAAGTGTACCGAAGGAGCCGGGGTTTCCGCGACATGCATGCACTCGCGTAGCGGAGGGGGCTTCTTGAGGGGGGGGGGGGGTAGTGTAAGGAATTTTCTCGACATTCCTTACCGCGACCATCAACATCACGTATAGCAGCAGCCTTTGTTCGCCCGTTACTGCTAACGGGACTTCGCCAATTTCGCGCGCACTATTTTACCAAACCATGCACCGCTGGCCTGGCCGAGTCGGCCTACGCTTCGGGACTAGCCCGAACCTCGATGCCAGCCTAGCACTAGCTAGCTCGCATGCACCGCGTAACCGTTGCATGTTTTCGCACATAAGTATTCGCTCATGCCTTCTCTCATACTTTGTACTTTTGACCCATAGTGCAATCCTCACTACCTAGTTCCATTGCACCCGTAACATTTGCCTTATCTTTACCTCGCTGATGTCGTCAGCACTATTTCGCAAGCGAGGGTTTCAGTGGGATTCCGTTCCGATGCACCCCCCCATGTTCACCACGTGCAATCGGGTATCCGTTACCACGCGTCGCGGCCACGCACAACTGCGCAGCATTTCCGCCACCTGCACTCCCCTCCCATTCGCCACTTTTTTTCTCCCAACCCAAAGCTGTTGCGCTCGTTTCTAAAAAAAATGGGGCTGTTGGATTGGAAGGAGCATGCTGCGATTCGCGCCGCTCCAAGTCTTCTAAATCCATGTCACGCTCAGCTTTTGTTTTACGAACTGAGTTAGCCCCGGTGTTTCGACGAAGTAACGCAGCGTCACGATTTCTGACGAGCTCTTCTCCATGGATTCCTGCCGCGGCGTTCGTCCTAGCAGCACCAGTATCTCCTCCGACCTGTCAGCACCTCTTCTCCACCCTGCCCCCCCGCAACCTTGCCCACCTGTTCCTGCCGCCTCTACCGAAGCCGATGCCCTCGAAGCCGCGCCATTCGTGCCTCTCTCGCGCGACTCGCGGCCATGGCGGGACCGGCCTTGGCGCATAGCCTTCCTCTTCCTCGCGATTCTTACGCTCCTCCACGCGCTCCGCCTGCTCCTCCCCGCCCTGCGCGCGTCCCCCGGCCCCTCAGCGGCGCTCGTCGCCCTCTCGTACGCGCGCATCGCCGTGGCCGTTGTCGCCGGCGCGCCGCTCATGTGGGGCGTGCTGTTGTACGTGAGGCGGCGGAACAGCCTCACCGTGGTTCTCCCCGCGTTCCTCGCGCTCGTCGCGCTCCTCTTCTTCGTCGGCGCGTTTCTGATTCTCCGCCTCCCGCGGCTGCTCTCCTCGCACTCACTACCACGCACAATCGCGGGTCCCATCGCCACTGCTGCTGCCGGCGCCGCCACTTCGTCGCACGCTCTTGCTGCTACAGGCACGCTCGCTGCCTCAGCAGTAGCAGCAGCTCGAGCTATGCTGACGGATAGAGTATCTTCCGTGGTTGATGCCGCCGCTGCCGCTTTCTCTCCCTCCCTCACTGCCAACAGCAGCAGCGCATTGCCACTCACTCCCAGCCACCTCGCGTCTCCTCCCCTCTCTTATTCCCTCGCCCTGCTCTTCTCCTCATCCCTCTCTCCCAACAACTCTGCACCCCTCACCTCCCCACCGGGCATCCGTCCCGTTCTACCCCCTCCATTCCTCACCTCCCCGTTCCCCACCTCCCCGTTCCCCCCCATGTCCTTCCTCGCCCCGCCCTTCCCGTCCTCGCCTCTCGTTTCCTCCTCCGTGTCGCCGCCTCTCCTATCCCTCGAGTCGAACCATTTCCTAGTGCAATTCTCCTTCCTCTTCGCCCTCCTCAGCCTAGCCATGCTCCTCCTCCTCTGCTCCCGCTCACTCAAACGCCTCTCCCTCTCCCTCCTGCGTCACACCGCTTCCCTCCTCCTCTCTCACTCCCAGTCCATCCTCTACTTCTTCCTCCTCCTCCTGCCCCTAAAAGTCCTCGTTACATCACCACTCACTACAGTCATCAGGAAGGTGTTTGTCCTGTGCGCTATGGCAGCAGGGGAGGGCGAGATTCCCGGTGTATGTGCAGCGTGGTTGCTCCCACTCCTCACGCAACTCGCCAACCCACCGCTGCTGCTGCTCTTCCTGCTCCTGGGCCTGTGGGCTGTTGTGGTCTTCTCCATGCTCGTCGCCCTCCTCGTTGCTGCCCTCATGGGCCACGGCTTGAGCGCACAGGAGGGGGTTCGGAGAAACGAAATCCAACGTGGAAAGCATTTCGGGGAAGGTGCTGCTGGCGACGGTGCTGCTGCTGCCTACCCTGCTACTGCAGGTGCAGAAGGTAACGCAGCAGTCGCAGCGGTCCCCACGCGTTCTGTGTGGTCAGCGGTGCATGCATCGCATGTGCCATCAGCCGTTGGCATCACCAAACGACCCCAGTTCTCACACCTGCCTCTGCTGGGTCACGCGCTCAGGTCCGTCCCTGTGCCGCACACACCTGTTTCTCGACCTTGCCCTGTTCTTCATAACCCCTCTCACCGTGCCTCCCATCCCCGTGCTGGAAAAGCATTGTTCCTTACTTCCTGTCTGTTTTCTCCTTTTCTTTCTTCCTTTCTTTCTTTCTTTCCTTTTTTTACTTCATTCGTTCTCCGGCCATTATCCCTTGCGACATCTCGCCCTGCACTCTCTCCGCAGGCTCGTCCTCACGCGCTCCCTGGGCACAGCTGCAGCGGTGGCGATGCTGCTCATCGTACTGTACATCCTCTTCACCGCACTCAACACCTGGCTGGTGGTGTACGTGTTTGCGTCTTTGGAGGTGCCGGGGCTGCTGACGGGCTCTGCTGCTGCGCTGCTCACCATGGCGCAACTGGTGCTGCTGCACGTGTTTACCTGGTGAGTTCCCTCGCTACTTCTTAGGCCGTGCCTCCTCTCTCCCAACCATCCACTGTCATTTTCTTTGTAAATCTCTAGCAGCCACGCACGCACCGGCGTGCACGCATGCGCACGTGCTCGCATGGACACATATGAGCGTGGCCTGCAGCACCTCTCAACTATCCCCTCAACTACCCAAGTCCAGGCTGTCGCAGGCAACCCATCGTCACCTCCATGTGCATCAGCCACCCCCCTATCATCCTCCATATCCCTGCCTCCCTTTCCTGCCTCCCCTCCATCCACCCATCGCTCTGCCCCTCCGCCACATTGCTCCGCTACCTTACTTCACCTCTACCCCAACTCCCCCAGGTTCGTGGTGCCAGTGGCGGCTATCACGGGCAAGGGCGTGTCGGCTTCTCTTGCCATCGCGCTGCGCCTGCTGCCCGCACACCTGCTGCCCTCGCTCGCCCTCTTCGTCTTCACTCGCATGCTCATTCTCGCCCTTGCCATCACCACCGAAACTCTGCTGTGGCTGCTGGTGCGTGCTCGCAGGGAGGGGGGCATGGACATTGGTATGGTGGTGAAGGAGGGAGAGGAAGGGACACTATGGGGGTGCAAGGGAGGATAACGAGGGGAATGGGGTAATGGGGGATGAGGTGAGGGACGGGATGGGTGGGAGTGGGTGTGGAGAGGGAAGGGTGCTTGTGGTGATATTTCAGTCTGTTTTGGTATGGGTAATCTGCGGGGTTAACTAGCGTAACTTCCATTCTCATTTCAGGACTAGCGTAACCTGCTCTCGTAACATGTATTCCACTTCTTCCTCCCCTCCACCCACCCTCCTTTCTTCCCTCCAACCCCTTTGAATTATGCTTTCATTGAGTCACTGCCACCCAACCGCATCCTCTCTTTTCCTTTCCGCTCCTCTCCCCCATACACCAGGCGCTCTGGCTCACCCCCTCCCCATTGTCCGTGTCGCATGCATGGGTCGTAATTGCTTCCTTCACGCGCCTCTTCCTCTCCTCCATTCTCTCCACTGCGCTCTCCACCCTCACCCTCTCCCTCCTCGCCTCCGTGCCTGCTCTCTACGTCTATCTTGCGCTGGGAGAGAGGTTGGATGCACGCACAGGGGCGGTGCTGGGCAAACAGGGCCAGGAGGAAGAGGGGATACGAGTGGTTGAGGTTCGAGTGCGTTGATTGTAAGTAATACTTGTCATCCCATACAGTCCATCAAGTGGAGGACGCATCGCATCATTTTGAGAGAGGCCAAAGTAAAAGGTTGTTTGTGAGAAGCTGTAGAGGCCCATAAACATAGGAAGGAGTTCACTAGCCTTTGATTGTCCTATGGCAGATCTTTGCTAGCTAAGGCATCTATCTCCTCCCATTGAGGCTGTTAGATGGTGTGTGCATCATACCTACCGTAGTTTGTATGTGAATACCATTAGGTTTTTGTATTTTGTGTACAGTAACCATTCCGACATTTTCTGTCAGAATCTGAGCGACTGGACAGTTAGGATCACAGGGTTTGTTACGGTAAGTACCGGGTAAGTGCGCCCATAACCCCCCAGACTAGCGAGCATGTAATGTAACCCTTCTGTTCCATAAATCCAATCAGGCATCCCCATTGCAAGTCGTCTGACATCCCTCCTCACAGAAATGCCCTAAAACACTCCCCAGCGGAAGCGGCAGCATGTGCACAGATATGGATTCGAACTCGAGACCTTTGCTCCGATACGATGTTAAAACCTCAACCACTAGACCAATAGAAGGGATTGCTTGTCAAATTATATTTGTATGCTAGGCTACAGTGAGGCACTCAGTAGGGAGGATAACACTTTAGAGTTTGTAAATGTACCCATCTCCCCCGTTAGTTAATCATTCCGCTCGTTGAGATTCTGGCATGGTACCATTCGCTAGGTTAGTGTCAAATGTTG
Source organism: Closterium sp. Naga37s-1 (assembly GCA_947471745.1). Classification (NCBI taxonomy): domain Eukaryota; kingdom Viridiplantae; phylum Streptophyta; class Zygnematophyceae; order Desmidiales; family Closteriaceae; genus Closterium; species Closterium sp. Naga37s-1. The sequence goes on along the minus strand of CANJKZ010000170.1, from coordinate 2,054,274 downwards.
TAGTCTTAGTGATGTGTGTTATAGGGGGTACAACAGTTAGGGTTAGGTTTATGTACCCCAACCAACCTTAGTCAAACCAACACTTTCATTCTTGACATGGTATCAGCTAGGTTAGGATCCTGTAGGATCCCGTTCCTCTCGTTCACGTCCGTAGCGCCCGAGCCTGTCCCGTACCCTAGTGCCCGTTACGCCTGTACTGTCCCCTAGCGCCTCTCGCGCTCGTCTCTCTCGTGCCCTAGCGCCCGCTACGCCTGCGTCGCGTCGCCCCTGCTGTCCCGTCCCGTCCCGTCGCCCCTGCTGTCCTGTCGCCCCTGCTGTCCCGTCCCGTCGTCCCTGCCGTCGCGTCGCCCCTGCTGTCCCGTCCCGTCCCGTTGCCCATGCTGTCCCGTCCCGTCCCGTTGCCCATGCTGTCCCGTCCCGTCGCCCCTGCCGTCGCGTCGCCCCTGCTGTCCCGTCCCGTCCCGTCGCCCCTGCTGTCCCGTCACGTCGCCCCCTGCTGTCCCGTCCCGTCCTGTTGTCCCTGCTGTCCCGTCCCGTCCCGTCGTCCCTGCTGTCCCGTCGCGTCGCCCCCCTTCTGTCCCGCCGCGTCGCGCCGTCCGTCCCATCCCGTCCCGTCCTCATTGCGCTTCCCGTCCCGTCCCGTCGCACGCGCCCCGTGCGCCCTGCCCGTCCGTCGCGCCCCCACTACGCCCTGCCCGTCCGTCGCGCCCCGTGCGCCCTGCCCGTCCGTCGCGCCCCGTGCGCCCTGCCCGTCCGTCGCGCCCCGTGTGCCTTGCCCGTCCGTCCCGCCCCCGCTGCGCCCTGCCCGTCGGTCGCGCCCCGTGCGCCCTGCCCGTCCGCGCCTGTCGTGCCCGTCCCTGCCGGTCGCGTCCGTCCCGTCGTGTCGCACTGTCTGTCACGCCCTATGCAGGCCCTTTAGGCATTTAGGGTTTCGGCAGCAGCAGTATCCACCTCTACGCGTCCGCTATGGCGACCCCTAGGGTCCTGCGCTTTGACGCTGAGGGTAGGCCGCTCGAGTTCTCGGTCTGGCTCCTGCGTGCGTGCCGCCTCCTAGAGAGCAAGGTTTAGGCACACGAGACTCTGTGGGCGCACGCTTCCGGCGACCTACCTGAGCCAGCTGACCCTGCACCCTTAGGAGCTGACCCCACACCTGCAGACAGTGACCGTTATGCACACGAGCGTGCTGACGTGACAGCATGGAGATCGCGTGACGCTGCGGCCTGCATCGCCCTCAGCAGCCTCCTCCCTGAGTCTGAGGAGACCCACTTCATTCAGGTTCGCACGGCTAGTGAGTTCCTGACTGCGATCAAGGCCCTCTACGCTACTCCCTCCACTGTCTCTCTTGGTTGCCTGTTCCTTCCGTTCCTGTTTCCTGACCTCGCCTCGTTTGAGCGCACTGCTGACTTGATCACTCATATGCGCTCGCTCGATTCTAGCTACCGCGCTGCTTGCACTGACGCACAGCTTGCACTGCTCCCTCCCCCCATGGCGATTACTATCTATTTCATCGCCACTAGCCTCCTTGACCGCCTTGCCTCGATTCGTGACGCGCTTCTTCTGAAGCACCCTAGCGAGCTCACTATCGAGGTCCTTGAGTCGGCCCTCAAGGACGTCGAGAGCAACCTCCGCTCGGTAGCCTCTGCCTCTGGTGTTGTGCCCCCTCCACTGTTCCACGGGTGCACTCTCCCTCAGCTGCCCACCTTTACTGCCTCCCTCGCCACTCCCGCTACTGACGTGACCGCAGCTGCTGTTACGACTTCTTCGCGGTCTCGGGGTAGGAGTGGCAGGAGGGGCGGTCAGGGTGCGGGCGGAGGCGGCGGAGGCGGTGGGGGTGACTTGGCGAGCGGCGACGGTGGGAGTGCAGGCGCTGGAGGAGCGCCTCGTGCAGCGGCCGGTGACTCCCCTGCTGCAGCTGGTGGAGGTGACGCCCGAGCTCGTCAGCCACCCACTGGTCTGCCAGCCGCAGGGGTGGAGCAGCGGCGTGGTACCTGAATCGACGACAGCAGCATCCCCTCCCCTCGCAACAGCCACAGCAGCAGCAGCGGCAGGAGCAGGTTTCGGGGCAAGGGTCAGGACAGCGTCAGCTGCAGCGCGGTGTCGTCCACCCTCCCTGAACCTATCACGTTCTGATAGGTGCCCGCCGCAGCCAGCCTTGTGGCCGCAGCCACCCACCGGGTCAGTGCTGTGCTCAGCTTACTGACACGGTTCGATTGGCCTACGGCGTTGACGGCCCTGCCCCTGACTGGCATCCCCTTGTTCAGACGTACAGCCCCACTCTGTGGGGCATGTCGGCTTCTCAGTTGGTTGATCTCTTAGGAACTCCTCATGCTACGTATGCTGTTGGGGGTGCGGAGCCTGGGGGTACTGAGCCTGAGGGTGTGGAGCCTGGGGGTGCTGCAACTGAGGGTGCTGAGTCTAGGGGTGCTGAGCCTAGGGGTACAGCATCTGCTTGAGGTCTTACGGGTGCCTCGCCATGACTGTCTCCCCGGCGGGAGCCTCTCTCACCGCAACAGCTGCGCGAGTGGTTTGCACAGCGCACACGCCTTAGGAGTGGAGTTGCATAAGCTGGAGGCTCTACCGCTGGAGGCACTAAAGGTGGAGGTGATGGAGCTGTTAGTCTTGGAGGTGCTGGAGTTACTGCTGGAGCTGGAGGTACCGGAGGTGCTGGAGGTGTTGGTCCTGGAGGTGCTCGTACTAGAGGTACTGGAGCTGCCGGAGCTGGTGGTGTTGGAGGCGCTGGAGCTGGAGAGCCTAGAGCTGGAGGCACTGGCGCTGGAGGCGCTGGAGCTGGAGGCACTGACGCTGGAGGCGCTGGAGCTGGAGGCACTGGAGCTGGAGACTCAGGAGCTGGAGACACTGGTGCTGGAGGCGCTGGAGCTGGAGGAGCTGGAGCTAGAGACCCTGGAGCTGGAGGCAATCGAGCTGGAGGCGCTGGAGCTAGAGGCGCTGGAGCTGGAGGCACTGGAGCTGGAGACCCTGGAGCTGGAGGTGCTGGCGCTGGGGGTGCTGGAGCTGGCGGTACTGGTGCTGGAGGCACTGTCCAGCAGCGACCTTTTTTCGTTCCGCCGCCACCGTCGTCTCTGCCGCCACCTGACTCGGGCCTTTGCCAGGTTCTTAGTCTCCCATCTTCTACTGGGCTTCCACCTAGCTTACTGAGTCCACCGCCTCACCAGTTGCAGCCACAGTTACAACCAGACTCCCCACTGCCTGCTTCTTCTCCTTATGCTGAGCACACAGACTCATTTACAGAGCGTCGTGAGCCTGAGTCTCGTCCTACCTCGCCTGTTCGCGCTGTTCGCACTGGTCGTCGTGTTCCTCGTCCGCGTCCTCCTCCTGTCCCTGGCATTCACATTATGGCACTTCTTCCTTCCTCTGTTCCACTACGAGTTCCCCTGCCGCCTCCTCCTGCGTCCTCTCTTCCTGCCGTTCCTGACCCTGAGTCTGACTTAGCTCGTGTTGCAAGTCCTACTGTCCCTCGTCTTCTAGCCACTGTTGTCACTGACCTTTCGTTTGAGTCCACTGCTGCGTGTACCCTAGTTGCTGAGCTTGTTGACTTTGCTGCCGCCTGTCATCTCAAACTACGCCACTAGTCTTGTTGCTGAGTCTGAGTCTGACTGTCCTCCGTCCGTCGGGGGTGAGTGTGCTCTTGGCACAGACGTCCTTGAGGACAGGCAGGAGGACTTTGAGTGTCTTGCAGCTGCTGTACCTCATCTGGTGGCCATGCTGCTTGCACCTGAGGGAGACCCGGATGCACCAGACATCCCGACCCCGCGCTCTTACGAAGAGGCGATTACGGGTCCCTACTCCTCTCAGTGGCAGACAGACATGGACGCAGAGATGGCATCCTGGAAGTCCACAGGCACCTACGTCGACGCAGTTCCCCATTCTAGGGCGAACATAGTCGATGGCATGTGGATTTTCAGGGTGAAGTGGCTGCCGGGTTCTCCGCCTGTCTTCAAGGCTCGTTACGTTGCATGAGGCTTCAGTCAGCGACAGGGAGTTGACTTCTGCCAGACCTTCTCCCCTACCCCAAAGATGACCACTCTTCGGGTGTGTCTGCACGTTGCTGCTCAGCGTGACTACGAGATGCACTCTCTTGACTTAAGCACAACTTTCTTACAGTGCAGCCTGCACGAGGAGATCTGGCTGCGCTGCCCACCTGGCTTCACTGGGTCGTTTCCTGCAGGTACATTGTGGAGCCTCCGGCGGCCAGTCTACGGTCTCCGCCAGGCGCGTCACGAGTGGCACGACACATTGAGGACGACGCTTTCGGCTCTTGGGTTTGCTCCTTCGACTGCTGAACCGTCACTGTTTCTGCGCGCTTCGCTGCCGCAGATCTACGTCCTTGTGTATGTCGATGACTTGGTCTTTGCCACTACTGACACTGAGGCACTGGCCCTTGTGAAGTCGGAGCTGCAGAAGAGACACACCTACACTAACCTGGGTGAGCTGCGCAGCTATCTTGGCTTGCAGATCACCCGGGACAGAGCACGGCGCACCATCACCCTGACTCAGTCACACATGGTGCACCAGGTCCTTCAGCGCTTCGGCTTCCAGTACTCCTCGCAACAGTCCACTCCTCTGCCTACCGGTCACTCGCTCTCAGCTCCACCTTTGGACGAGTCTGTAGAGCCGAGTGGCCCGTATCCAGAGCTTGTGGGCTGCCTCATGTACCTCATGACCTACGTTGCGCCCGGGAGACACCGACCAGAGCACTGGGAGGCCGCTAAGAGGGTGTTGCGCTACTTGTGCAGTACATCGGGCATGGGGCTCGTGCTTGGAGGACGGGGTCCAGTTTTCCTCACTGGACATGCAGACGCGTCTTGGGTTAACGACTTGGCTACGTAGCGGTCGTCACAGGGTTACACTTTCGGCCTTGTCTCCGGCTCTGTTTCTTGGCGGTCTACCCACTCGTCTTCTGTTCTCAATTCCAGTTATGAGGCTGAGATCTACGCAGGGGCCATGGCTGCACAGGAGTTACGCTGGCTCACCTACCTGTTGACCGACGTGGGAGAGCGGCCTCGTTCTCTTCCAGTTCTGTACGTAGAAAACAAGGCCATGATTGCCTTGTGTCAGGAGCACAGACTGGAGCACAGAACGAAGCACATCGCTCTGCGTTACTTCCTTGCTCGAGAGTTGCAGCAGCGTGGCCAGCTTCGTCTTGCTTACGTGGCCACTCGTGCCAACACTGCTGATATATTCACCAAGGCACTTCAGACTGGTGATCATCAGTGTTTCTGTACTGTTTTAGGCCATGTGCCTACTTTGCCCCACTTACTCACTGCGTGACTTTGCTTGTACTGTGATCTATATATCATGCTTACACTTGCTAGGTTATGATCACTGCACTGTTTGTTCTCTTTTACATAACTCAGCATGTGAACTGGCCTTCTGGCCTTTTTTTTGTGCTTAGAATGTGTGGTGACTTCGTGATCCACCCTGAGCTTGCTTTGATTTTCTTGACTGGTCTTGTGACCACTTGTTCTCCCCCACTTTGCCTATGGGGGTGTGTCAAAATGTTATAATGCTTACATTTGTACCCAATTAGTGTTAGTGATTGTACCCAACTTTCTTCTCAATGCATTCATTCTCGTTCAGTATTTTGACACTACCGTGCCGCGCACCGCTGCCGCCCACATGCCGCTGCCGCCCACGTGCAGCCCATTGCCACCCACGCGCCGCCCATTGCCACCCGCGAGCCGCCCACTGCCGCCCCCGCGCTGCTCGCTCACTGCCCCCTGCACCTGGCTTCTTGCCGCAAGTTACCGCCCGCCACTGAGCCGCACTGTCTCTTGCTGCGCCGCACTGCGGCCTGACCTTGTTGCTGCGATGCGTCCGTTACTGTCCTTTCGTTCGACGCAGAGGGCCGCCTGTCGAATTTGAATCCCGGATAGAGGACTTGCACCTGTATCAGCATAGTGTCACCAAAGACGATGTCTCACTGTTTGAGCACACGTCGGGGTCCCTTAAGGCCCCGCCCACTCCGGATGCACTTGCCCCTACTCTGCCAGCGATCGTGCAGCAGCAATATAGGACCGACCGCGTTGCCTGCACACAGTGGCTGGCACGCGACGCCACTGCACAACTTGTTGTCCTCGCTCACCTCTCGCCCGACCAGAGGACCCACTTTTGCCTAGTGAAGTCGGCTAAAGCGCTCTCAACATTGTAGTTAAGCGCTACTCCTCCCCCTCCTCTGCCACCCTAGGCCGTCTTGCGCTGCCGTTTCTCTTCCCTGAGCTGTCTGACTTCGCCATTGTAGCTGACCTCATGACTCACTTTCGCTTCCTTGACACGCACTACCGTGCTGCTCTTAAGCAGAGTTTCTAGTTGAGAACCAGCCCCCCATGTATCTCACTCTACTTCCTCAAGACTCGCCTCCTTGACTCTTTTCACGCCGTTCAAGACCACTTCCTCTCCCTAGACCCCACCGAGCTCAACCTTGCCTCGTTCGAGACTAGTGCCCGCGCTTTACCTGCCTCCCGTGGTACTCCCAGTCCCTCCTTCTTTTATGGGTGCTCCCCCCCCCTTCTCGCACCTTCTATTGGCTCCGTTTCTGCTTTTGACTTCCTTGGTGCTGAGGCGGTCGATGCTGCGTCTGCTCCTAGCAAGAGGCATCGGTAGGGGTGCGCATACTAGGGGGGGGGCGGTGGGGGTGGTGGAGGTGGCGGTAGCGGTGACGGTGGTGGTGGAGGTGGCGGTGGCATGGGTGGCATAGGTGGCGGTGGAGGTGGCGGTGGCGGTGGAGGTGGCGGGGGTGGTGGAGGCAGTGGGGGTGGCGGGGGTGGCGGAGGGGGCTCGGGTGGCGGTGGAGGTGGAGCTGGAGGGGGTGGAGGTCAGGAAGCTGCATTTGGTGGTGCAGCTGGTAGAGGCAATGTTTCTAGGGGTGGACAGCAGCAACAGCCACGTCGGCAGGAGACTTTCTCGCCGCAACAGCTTCGTGAGTGGGTTGCCCAGCGTGGCTCCTCTGGTGGTGGTGGTGGTCGATGCCAGTACGTCCGCTGCACAGGGCCGTAGGATGGTGAGCCCTGCGGCAAGCTGGGGCACAGCAAGGCTCGCTGTTTCTGCCGCCTCGAGGATGCTTTTCGAGCAGAGTTTGAAGAGCTGGCCAGGGTCCCTGACTGATTAGAATTTCTCAGGAAGGGCGTAAATGTATTTTCTCTTGATTGGGACAAGATCTCTGTGAGCATGTATGCCATGTATGCTGCTTGTGCTAGTGCTGAGGGTGACTATTATTCTTGTGTGCCTATGTCATTTTGTCTAGAGGATGCTAGTGTAGGTGCTTGTAAGACTGCTAGCATAGGTGCAGTTCCTGCGGAGGCTTTGCTCATCTTCAGGTTGGACTCCAGCACGTCTCGCTGCTTCTTCCGCGACTGCACCACAGTCACACCGCTCCCGGCACCTGTCCCTGTCACCCTGGCTGACCCCTCCTCTGGCCCAATCGTTGCACGCGGCTCCGCTGTTCTCCGGTGTCCAGCAGCCCCCTCTGGCTCCCTCACAGGTCTCCACCGCCCCTCGTTCGCTACGAACTTGGTGAGTACCGCTCACCTCCAGGATATGGTGGTCACCATCACCACTCCTGGGGGCGAGCGCGTGGTGATCTGTATGGACACAGAGTCTGAAGACCACCTGTTACGTTCACACGGAGGCCGGGGTTTGGACTGTACACATTGCACACTGAGGCTGCTCAGGTATTCTCGTCAGGTCAGGTAGTTGCGTCTTGCTCGTGTCGGTTACCCACGCACCCGTCCCTCTTTTGGCATCACCATCTTGGTCACCCCTCCCTACAGCATCTCCTTCGCATGCAGTCGCGTCTCCTTGTCTCTAGGCTCCCGCAGTCCCTGCCCCCGCTCCCCCCATCGCTTGCGCCGTCTTTCAATCCCTGCGTCGAGGGGAGGCAGCGCACCGCTCCTCACTCCTCTTCGTTTCCTCCAACCACTGCCCCTCTGCAAACGCTGCACATGGACGTGTGGGGCCCCGCCCCCATCTCTGGGTCGCGCCGGGAGTGCTACTTTCTGCTGGTCGACAACATCTTTACACGCTACACCACAGTGTTTCCCTTAGAGCATAAGGGAGGCGTCCGTGTTGTTTTGATCCCTTAGAACCGCACTGTTTGTCACCAGCTGAGCGCACGGTTTGGGCAGGACGTCTCGGTGCTCCGTCTGCACTCTGACCGTAGTGGCGAGTTTGCCTCCGGTCTTCTTGAGGACTTTTGTCGAGAGGAGGGCATCACGTAGTCGTTCACGCTTCCAGCCTCTCCGCATCGGCCTAGTGGTCCGTATCCAGAGCTTGTGGGTTGCCTCACGTACCTGATGACGTGCACTCGGCTTGACCTTGCGTACCCTCTCAGCATCCTGGCATGCTACGTTGCGCCCGTGAGACACCGCCCTAAGTACTAGCAGGCTGCTAAGGCTACTAGCACCCTAAGTACGAGGGTGTTGCGCTACTTGGCCAATACATCAGAATTGGGGCTTGTGCATGGGGGACGGGGGGCTCAATTGTGCTCATAGGGCACTCAGACGCTTTGTGGGCCGACGACAAGACAACTTCCCGGTCTTCACAGGGCTATATTTTCAGTCTCGGCACTGGCTCTGTCTCGTGGAGGTCCACTCGCTCGTCTTCTGTGCTTAGCTCCAGATGTGAGGCCGAGGTCTACGCCGGGGCTATGGCTGGGCAGGAGTTACGCTGGGTGACCTACTTGCTCACCGACTTGGGTGAGCGGCCTCGTTCTCCTCTGGTTATGTACGTTGATAACAAGGCCATGATTGCCTTATTTCAGGAGCAGAGAATGGAGCACAGAACGAAGCACATTGCCATTCGTTACTTTCTCGTGCGAGAGTTGCAGCAGCGTGGTCAGCTTCACCTTTCTTACGTGGCATCCAATATTTTCACCAAGGCCCTTGGGTCTAGTGATCATCAACGTTTCTGTACTACTCTTGGCCTTATGCCTACTCCGCCTCACTTGCTTGTCTCTTGATCTCGCCTTATACTTGCTGTACTTTGCTATATATTTATACCTGCATGTGTACGCTTGCTAGGTTGTGCTCATTGTTATGCTTTTGTTGTTATTCCACTGCATGCCAACTGGTCTTGTGGCCACTTGCTTGTGCTCGGACTGTGTGGTGATCTTGAAATCCACCTTGAGCATTGCTCTGTTGCTTCTCTTGACTGGTCTTGTGACCATTTGTTGTTCCTAGTCTTGTCTTTGCCGATGGGGGTGTTTTGAATTATATATTTGTACGCTAGGCTACAGTGAGGCACTCAGTTGCGGGTAACACTTTAGGGCTTGTATTTGTACCCATCTCCCTTGCTAGTCAATCATTCAAGTCGTTGAGATTTTGACATTGTTAAGTAGCGGGTAAGTGCCCCCATAACCCCCCAGGCTAGCGAGCCTGTAACCCTTCTGTATAAACAACCAGGCATCCCCGGGGCAGGATTTCTAACATTTTGATGCATGACCAGCTGGAAACGGAAATGCGCATGCAGAATACTAAATAGCATTCCGGATACACTGGACTCGATTGTGCCCCTACTTGCCACAAGCGCCACTCGTTTTGACTTGATTGGGTTACACAATCTCACTATTGAAGTAACGTGAGTGGCGTAAGTAGCGTGAGTCGCGAGAGAGTGAACAAAGGGGGTTTCACTATAGGAATGCAAACAAGTTATAGGAAGGGGAGAAGGTGGAAAAAGAGGTACACCACGAACAGAAACAACTCGATGATACTACACTAACAGTTATGCATGCAGTTATATATGAATATACAGTTCTAACACTCACGCCCATCTCACCTTTTCCTTCTTTCTGGCCCATCGCGAATGCTTCGTACACTAATTTAACTAGCTTTCCTTTTTTACTTTACGATAGCGGGGGAATCGGCACATCCTCTGTCCCGCCTCCATCGAGCGACGATGGCGGAGATAGCGGCACGGCATGCACTGCGACGGAAGCCACAACCCCCGCACCGTAGTCATCAGCTACGACAGATGAGACCGAAGCGCAAATTCCAGTAGAAGCGGCGGCCGAAGCGGCGGCCGAAGCGGCGGAAGACGCGGCGTAAGAAGTGGCGGCGGTGGTTGATCATCCGGACGTGGCAGCGATGCGCACGTGGCTTAGGGTGAGTGCGGGGGAGTCGGGTGTGTATGCACCCGTTGTTAAGATATACTTTATATACACTGCTATTTGCATTAACTGTTGTGCAGTTGTATTGTATTGTGAGTGGTGCACGGCTTGCCTTGCCCTACTTGTACTTCTTCTCGATTCTCTCTAGTGATACCCCTCTTCCTCGTATTCAAGTTTATCCTAATCCTCCTAGCTTACACTCTCCTATCGCAGGAGCAAGGCAGCATCGTGCTGAAGGAGGGGCATGAGCAGGGGCGCAAGGGGTAGTGGAAGCAGCGGCGGCAGACGTACCTCAAGGACCTGAACCTCTACTTGCGGGCGCTCGCCGTGAGCGACGCGCACATGTAGGAGGACATCCTTGACCCCGCGGTGGCGGTGCTGCGTGATAGCCATACAAAAGCACACCTACTACTAGGCAACTACGGCCGCGTGCTTGCTGAAGCACCAAAGTCCAGCCAGCTTGACGCCACCAACGCTAAGGTAATCAGGTGATGGGAAAGTGTTTGTCGTCAGACTTCATGCTTTCCATTGATCGAGCCAGACGGCAATTTTACATGGCTATTCTCTGGATTCATTGTGGAGTAATCAGCCTCTCCCCACCCGCCCTACTATGCAACTACCTATTGTTAGCAACAGGGGAGAATGAGATTGACTAGAATGACAGCGTACAAGGGTAGATATAGAAAACCCTAATAGACTAACACACAGTGTACACCTTGTCTACAGCACATACAAACAAATAATTTGACACACCCCTATAGGCTAGGCGAGGGGTATCGCGAGAGCAAGAGAAGCAACAATTTAGGGCGGCTCATTTAGTCCAGCAAGAGGTCACAAGACCCTTCAGCAAGAAGCAACACAACATGAGATACAACTCCGGACGGTACAAATAGACTAGTTTTTAAGTCAAATAGCAAAAAAGCCAGTCCAAGTATTCATATAAATATAAAATTCGTCACATACAGTGGAAGGTACAAGGATCAAGAGGAAACTAAGAGGGGAAATGCCGAGAAAAGGCCAAGCTACATGCAGAACTGATGAGGCTGAGGTGCCTTCGTGAAGATATTAGCGGTGTTGGCCTTTGAGGCCACTATAACCTCGCGTGCCTGGCCACACTTCTACATCTCGCGCAGCAGGAAGTACCACAGCTGGATGTGCTTCGCCTTACTGGTCGAGACTCCTGACACAGGAGGATCATGACCCTGTTGTAAGTAAACAGGACTGGGGCAGAGCGAGGCACCTAGGGCGTCGAGCCAGTGCGAACGAACAGTGAAGGGTAAGCAAGCAAAGGGAAGTAGCCGAGAGCAGCGAGGGTAGTGCATAACGTGTCGTGCCACCAACGAGGAGCCTGGCGCAGACCATACGTTGGCCGTCTAGGGATAAACGTGGTCTCTGGAGGGAAAGAGCCTGTGAAACCAAGTGGACGACGAAGCTAGGTCTGCTAGTAATGTCTGCCCTGGAGAAAGGCAATGGAGGATGGTCGTAGTCACGTTCTCATGCGATGCGCAGCAACACCCAAAGAGTGGTTATCTTCGGGGTGGGGGAGAAGGTATGAAAGAAATTTACCCCCTCACGCTGATTAAAGCCTTTAGCCAAATTGCGCGCCTTGAAGACAAGCGGCTATCTTGGTGGTTGATTCTCCTTGAAGATCCATCGACAACGTTCGCCCCAGTAGGGGGGTCTGCGTCGACATAAGTGCCTACGGACCTCCAAGATGCCATCTTTGCATTCATGGCTGCTATCCGCTAAGAGGCCCAGCGTATTGACTGTTAAACATATATGCTATAGTCTATCTAGGCTGTAGTGGGGTAGTTGTTATAGGGTACAACACTTTTAGGTTTCCTACTTGTACCCACCTGCTTGCTAGTTCAGTCATTCATTCGGTCAATATTCTAACATGGTATTATGGGAACGTTTTTTTTAGGGCCCACCATGAACATTTTTTTTTCCTGCCCTGCCCGAAGCGCGCCTCGCGCCTGCCTTACCCGCGCCGTCGCGCGCCCTGCCCGTCGCTGGCCCGTCGCCACGCGTCGCGGCCCTGCCTTAGCCGCCCACTGCGGCCCCGTGCCGCCCGTCGCTGGCCCGTCCCGGCCTGTTCCGGCCCGTCTCGGCCCGACCCGGCCCGTCCCGGCCCGACTCGGCCCGTCCCGGCCCGTCCCGGCCCGTCGCTGGCTCGTCCCGGCCCCTTTGCCGCCCGTCGTCGGCCCGTCGCCGCCTGTCGTCGGCCCATTTGCCGCCCGTCGCGGCCTCTGCCCAGCAGCCGCCCTGTCGCGGCCACTGCCCTGCAGCCGCCCCCTGTCGCGGCCCTGCCCTGCTGCCGCCCCAGTCGCGGCCCTGCCTTCTCTGCCCATTGCGGCCCTGCCCTGCTGCCGCCCTAGTCGCGGCCCTGCCTTCGCTGCCCGTCGTGGCCTCTGCCCTGCAGCCGCCCTGTCGCGGCCCTGCCCTACTGCCGCCCCTGTCGCGGCCCTGTCTTCGCCACCCGTCGCGGCCTCTGCCCTACTGCCGCCCCTGTTGCGGCCCTGCCCTGCTGCCGCCCCGGTCGCGGCCCTGCCGTGCTGCCGCCCCAGTCGCGGCCCTGACCTAAACAGCCAGCTGCGGCCCTGCCCTGCACCCGCCCCTGGTAAGCACCCGCGCTGCCCTGCCGCGCCGCACCGCCTGCTGCAGCGCCACGCCGACAGGAACCGAGCCGTGCCGCCCTGCCGAGCCGCGCCGCCCAGCCGAGCCGCGCCGCCCCACCGAGCCGCGCCGCCCAGCCGAGCCGCGCTGCTCTGCCGAGCTACGCTGCCCTTCTGCTTGCACTGCTTCTGCTACCACTACTGCTACTGCTGCTACTGCTGCTACTACTGCTACTGCTGCTACTGCTGCCACTGTTGCTACTGCTGCTACTGCTGCTATGGCCAGCCCTACTGTTCTCGCCTTTGATGCTGAGGGACGAGCAGTTGACTTTGACGTATGGGTTGACGACCTGCAGCTCTTTCTTCAGTGTGACTCTAGGGATGGGGTATCCCTTTTCGATCACACGTCCGGTGTCTCTACTGCACCTGCTGCCACTGCTGACAGTACGGTTCACTTGCAGTGGACCACTCGTGACGCTGTTGCTCGCCTTGCTGTTCGTAGTCACCTGCCGCCTGCTGAGCGCGCGCATTTTGGCCAGTACAAGACTGCTCAGTCTTTGTACGACGCTGTAGTTGCACGCTACTCCTCCCCTGCCACTGCTGCCCTCAGCCGCCTCATGCTGCCGTACCTTTTCCCCGACCTTGCCGCCTTTGCCACAGTTGCTGACCTCATTACTCACCTCCGCACTAGTGACGCCCGCTACCGCGATGCCCTTCCCACTGAGTTCTGTGCCAAGAACCCCCCCCCCCCATGTACATCACCCTTTACTACCTAGTCACCCGCCTCCCTAACTCCCTTGCTTCAGTCAAGGACCACTTTCTCTCCCTTTGCCCCACCAAGCTAACTGTCGACCTGCTAGAGGAGCGCCTCGTTGCAGCTGAGAAGAGTATCTTAGCTGTAGGTGCTTCTCGCGGCGACCGTCGCACCCCTTTCTTTGAGGGGTGTTCCCCTATCCCCCTTCTCCCCTCTGTTGCTTCTGTTGCCACTGTCGACCTCGTTGGCACTGAAGAGGTCGGGGCTGCGTCTGCTCCCAGTGGGAGGCGCCGCAACAGCAAGGGCAAGGGGAGCAAGGGTGGTGGAGGGGACGGCGGGGGCGGCGGCGAAGGCGTTGGAGGAGGCGGAGGGGGTGGCGGTGGAGGTGGGGGTGGTGCCGGGAGTGGGGGCTTCAGTGGCGGCGGTGATGGTGGTGGAGGCAGCGGCGGAGGTGGTGGAGGCAGCGGCAGTGGTGGTGGAGGTGGCGGTGGCGGTGGTGCTGGTCGAGGTGCAGCCGCGCAGCGTGGAGGCTTTGGTGGTAGCCAGCGCCAACAGCAGCCGTGTTCTCGTGAGACCCCGTCGGCCCAGCAGCTTCGTGAGTGGTACGCTGGGCGTGGGAGGTCTGGGGGTGCTGGTCCCTGCACTTACGTTCTTCGCACCGATAGGCGTCGTGGGGAGACGTGCGGGCTGCCACACACAACGCAGCGCTGCTTCAGTCGCCTGACTGACGCCTGGCGCGCCCAGTTTCCTGACGCTGTTGAGCTCCCTCGCTGGGGTGATCTGCTTAGGCAGAATGTTGCTATCTTTGATCTTGATTTCGATGCTATCCTTGCTGCCATGTATGCTTTTGCTGATAGTGCTGAGGGTGACTGTTACCTGAGTGTCCCGCCCGACCCGGGCATTGCGGCTACTGCTCTAGGTGCTAGTGCGTCTGCTGCTCCAGGTACTGGTGAGTCTGCTGCTCCAGGTGCTGGTGAGTCTGCTCTCTCTGGTACTGCACCTACTGAGGCCTTGCACACTTTCACACTTGACTCTGGTGCTTCGCGCTCCTTCTTCCGCGACAGCACCACACTCACGCCGCTCAGTCAGCCTGTCGCAGTCTCCCTGGCTGACCCCTCTGGGGGCCCAGTCCTTGCGCACTCTTCCACGGTTCTACCGTGTCCTGCGGCCCTGTCGGGCTTGCTGTCGGAACTTCACCTCCCCTCGTTCTCTACGAACCTGGTGAAAGGAGCTGACCTTTAGGACGCGTGGGTCGACCAGATCACCCCTGGAGGTCAGCGTGTGACCCACTGCACTTTCTCTCGGACGGGCCGCCACCTGGCCACGTTCACCCGTCGGCCTGGGTCGAGTCTGTACACACTGACTACTGCGTCTCCTCCGGTCACTGCGTCTGGTCAGGTAGCCGCGTCTGGTCAGGTGTTTGCTGTCGCGTCCAGGTCTAGTCCAGAGTCTGCCCCCTGCTCGTGTCGTCCTCTCTCGCACGAGACTCTCCTTTGGCACCACCGCCTTGGTCACCCCTCCCTGCCTCGTCTTCGAGGTATGGCCTCCCGTACCCTTGTCTCGGGTCTCCCCCGGTCCCTCCCTCCCCTTCCTCCAGGGCCTGCCCTTACCTGTGTTCCGTGTGTCGAGGGCCGGCAGCGCGCCGCTCCTCACTTCTCCACGTTCCCTCCGACAGAGGCTCCTCTGCAGACTCTTCACATGGACGTGTGGGGCCCAGCCCGTGTCCGTGGACAGGGTCACGAGCGTTACTTCCTGCTGGTCGTTGACGACTACTCGCGTTACACCACAGTCTTCCCCTTGCGCAGCAAGGGTGAGGTCACTGAAGTGTTGATCGACTGGATCTGCGGTGCCCGTTGTCAGCTCAGCGAGCGTTGGCTCAGACCTTCCTGTTCTGCGTCTGCACTCAGACAGAGGTGGTGAGTTTCCTCCGACCTTCTGAGGGCCTTCTTTCGTACGGAGGGCATCCGCCAGACGTTCACGCTTCCGGCCTCCCCACAGCAAAATGGGATTGCTGAGCGCCGCATTGGCATGGTCATGGATGTCGCTCGTACGTCCATGATCCATGCGGCTGCTCCCCATTTTCTGTGGCCATTCGCGGTTCAGTACGCGGCACATCAGATCAACCTTCAGCCGCGTGTCTCCTTGCCGGAGACCACACCTACTCTGCGGTGGACGGGGAAGGTTGGCGATGCGTCTGTGTTCCGTGTCTGGGGATCTCGAGCTTTTGTCCGCGATACTTCAGCGGACAAGCTGTCCTTCCGTGCCGTTCCCTGCGTCTTCCTTGGCTTCCCCCCTGACGCACTCGGGTGGCAGTTCTACTACCCCACCTCGCGTTGTATTCTGTCCTCTCAGGACGTCTCGTTTGACGAGTCGGTGTCTTACTACCGTCTCTTTCCCTACCGCACTGCCTCTGTCGCCCCCCCGCCATTCTTCCTAGCACCAGGTCCTCCTCCGGTAGACCCCCTCCCCCCTCAGGGTCCTGCCCCCTCAGGTGTGTCCCAGGTAGACCCTGCCGAGCCGGTCGAGGTAGCTGTCGACTCAGGTGCTGCTAGGGGTGCTGAGCCTGCGGGTGCGGGGACTGGGGGTGCTGAGCCTGGTTTCTGTGTCTGAGGGTGCGGAGCCTGGGGGTGCTGAGCCTGAACGTGTGGAGCCTGGGGGTGCTGAGCCTGGGGGTGCTGAGGCTGGGAGTGTTGAGTCTAGGGGTGCTGAGCCTGCGTGTGTTGCGTCTGGAGGTCCTACGGGTGTCTCGTCGCGGCGGGAGCCCCTCTCTCCGCAGCAGCTTCGTGAGTGGTACGGTCGGCGCTGTCGAGGTGCTGCATGTGCTGCTAGTGCTGCTAGTGCTGCTAGTGCTGGAGGTGCTGCTGGAGCTGCTGGAGGTGCTGCTGGTGCTGGAGTTGCTGGAGGTGCTTCTGGAGCTGCCGGAGGTGCTGCAGGTGCTGGAGTTATTGGGGGTGCTGCTGGAGGTACTGGTTCTGTTGGAGGTCCTGCTGGTGTTGGAGCTGCTGGAGGTGCTGGAGCAGCTGGTCCTGGAGGTGCTCGTACTTGAGCTACTTGAGCTGCTGGGGCTGGTGGTGCTGCAAGAGTTGGAGCTGCAGGTGCTGGAGCTGTTGCTACTGGAGGTGCTTCTGGAGCTGGAGCTGCTGGAGGTACTGCAGCTGGTGATGCTGCGGGAGTTGTAGCTGGCGACCTTGGAGCTGAGGGTACTGGTGCTGTCTCTGCTGTTTCTAGAGGCGCTGCGCGGCCGCGGCCGTACTACGTTCCGCTCCTTCAGCATGTTCTTGGTCTCCCGCCTTCTCCTGGTCCTACTGAGTCCACCGCTTGTCCAGTCACAGTCGCAGTTACAGCCGACCTCTTTACTACCTGGTCCTTCTCCTTACTCTGGACCGACACGAGGTCTTATGGAGCGTCTTGAGCCTGAGTCGCGTCCTGTGTCGCCTGAGTCTCGTCCTGCGTCACCTGAGTCTCGTTCTGCGTTGCCTGTCCGCACTGTTCGTGCTGGTCGTCGTGTTTCGCGTTTGCAACCTCCTCCTGTCCCTGGCACTCACTCTATGACTCTGCGTCCTTCCACTGCTCCACAGCGTGTCCCTCTGTCATCTCCTCCTGCGTCCTCTCTTCCTGATGGTCCGGATCCGGAGTCTGACTCCCTTCGTGCTGCTAGTCCTACTGTCACGTGCTTTCTGGCCACTCCTGTCTCTGACCCTTTGTTTGAGTCCACTGCTGTGTCTGCTCTCGTTGCTGAGCTTGTTGACTTTGCTGCAGCCTGTCGCCTAGACTTCGCCACTAGTCTTGTTGCTGAGTCTGCGTCTGCGTCTGTCTGTCCTCCGTCCGTCGGGGGTGAGTGTGCTCTTGGCACGAACGTTCTTGAGGACAAATAGGAGGAGTTTGAGTGCTTTGCCGCTGCTGTACCTCATCTCGTGTCCATGCTGCTTGCCCCTGAGGGAGACCCGGATGCACCGGGCATCCCGACCCCGCGCTCTTACGCAGAGGCGATAGAGGGTCCCTACTCCTCTAAGTGGCAGGCAGCCATGGACGCCGAGATGGCTTCCAGGAAGTCCACAGGCACCTACGTCGACGAGGTTTCCCCGCCTGGGGCGAACATCGTCGGTGGCATGTTGATCTTCAGGGTGAAGCGGCCGCCGGGTTGTCCGCCTGTCTTCAAGGCGCGTTACGTTGCACGTGGCTTCAGTCAGCGACAGGGAGTTGACTTCTTCCAGACCTTCTCCCCTACCCTGAAGATGACCACTCTTCGGGTACTGCTGCTCGTCGCCGCTCAGCGTGACTATTGCTCCACTCGCTTGACTTCAACACAGCCTTTCTCCAGGGCAGCCTGCACGAGGAGATCTGGCTGCGCCGCCCACCTGGCTTCACTGGGTCGTTTCCTGCTGGTACCCAGTGGAGCCTCCGGCGGCCAGTCTACGGTCTCCGCCAGGCACCCTGTGAGTGGCACGACACACTGAGGACGACTCTTGCTGCTCTTGGTTTTGCTCCGTCCACTGCTGACCCATCGCTCTTTTTACGCACTGACACCACTCAGCCGCCGTTCTACGTTCTCGTGTACGTAGACGACTTGGTCTTTGCTACTGCTGACACTGAGGCACTCGCCCATGTGAAGTCCGAGCTGCAGAAGAGACACACGTGCACAAACCTAAGTGAGTTGACAAGCTATCTTGGCTTGCGGATCACCCGGGACAGAGCACAGCGCACCATTACCTTGACTCAGTCACACATGGTGCAGCAGGTCCTTCAGCGCTTCGGCTTCACGTACTCCTCGCCACAGTCCACTCCTCTGCCTACCGGTCACTCACTCTCACCTCCACCTTCAGATGAGTCCGTAGAGCCGAGTGGCCCGTATCCAGAGCTTGTGGGCTGCCTCATGTACCTGATGACTTGCACACGAACTGACCTCGCATACCCTCTCAACTTTCTGGCTCGCTATGTGGCTCCCAGCACGCACCGAAAGGTGCACTAGGATGCTGCGAAGAGGGTGTTGCGCTACTTGTGCAGTACGTCGGGCATGGGGCTCGTGCTTGGAGGACGGGCTTGAGTTGTCCTCACTGGTCACGCAGACGCCTCCTGGGTTGACCACTTGGCTACACAGCGGTCGTCACAGGGTTACACCTTCAGCCTTGGCTCCGGTTCTGTCTCTTGGCGGTCTACCCGCTCGTCTTTTGTTCTCAGCTCCAGTTGTGAGGCTGAGATCTACGCTGTGGCCATGGCTGCACAGGAGTTATGCTGGCTCACCTACCTGCTGACCGACTTGGGAGAGGCACCTCGTTCTCCTCCAGTTCTGTACGTTGACAACAAGGCCATGCTTGCCTTGTGACAGGAGCACAGACTGGAGCACAGAACGAAGTAAATTGCTCTGCGCTACTTCCTTGCTTGAGAGTTGCAGCAGCGTGGCCAGCTTCGTCTTGCTAACGTGGCCTCGGAGGCCAACACTGCTGATGTTTTCACCAAGGCACTTCAGCCTTGTGATCATCAGCATTTCTGTGCTGTCCTAGGCCTTGTACCTACTGTGCCTCACTTGCTTACTTCTTGACTCTGCTTGTACTGTACTCTATGTACATATACCTGCATGCTTACACTTGCTAGGTTGTGTTCACTGTATTGTTTGTTCTCCTTTATATAACTCTGCATGTGAACTGGCCTTGTGGCCATTTGCTTGTGCTCAGACTGCGTGGTGACTTTGTGATCCACTCTGAGCTTGCTTTGCCTTTCCTGGCTGGTCTTGTGACCTCTTGTTCTCCCCCACTTTGCCTATGGGGGTGTGTCAAACATATATGCTATAGTCTATCTAGGCTGTAGTGGGGTAGTTCTTATAGGGTACAACACTTTTAGGTTTCCTACTTGTACCCACCTGCTTGCTAGTTCAGTCATTCATTCGGTCAATATTCTAACACTGACACTATCTCAGTGTATGTGCAAGGAGTTGGGATATCAAGAGCGTCTGGGTAACCCTCTGAGACTAACAACATAGTACAGAGGTGAGGAGCAGCGACCGCAAAGGAACTCCAGCTCGACCTGCCTGTCTTGACCTCCGCAAAGGCAGGAGCACCCCCGAGGAATTGAGGACTGGCAGTACGACACACCGAGGAAGTGGCGTACTCAAGGCGGTAAGTGGAGGCAAAGTCCGCAACAACAGCGACAGGGGCAGAGTGAAAGTGTGACCTGTTATAGTCACAATAGGCTTGAATGTGCCTAATACGAAAGATAGAGTGCACAGTCGGATTTCTGCAAAGCGGCTTCAAACGTTGATAGTATTCTGGGCTCAGCTTTAAATGATCTGATTCAAATTGGATTTAAAGCGTCTTAACGTCGCCTACAATAAGCAATTTAGATTGCACGATTTCATAAAGAATTGACGACACACCGTCAGTTTGAACGAACGGTACTATGGCAGCCATTATAGTCTTAGAACAAAAATTAGGAAGAGTTACGAGTTGGGAATGACTCCCAGCTCCTACAAACCCCAAGAGCCGAGGTACAGTGATGTGGAACAGTGCCACACTGTCCCCAACCACGAAGGGTCTCGAAACTACCCTCCACAAGGGCCTACACCAAGAGAAATGTTACACTACACCAAGTAATATAACTATTATCGCTATCTTGAAGTTTACCCTTTTGGAGAGCTTCGAAATCACTTGAATCTTAAAACCAAGATTCTGGTTCTTCAAGATAAATTCTTCCTTGAGTTCTTGGAAGTCTGCTGTGCACAGCTGCGACACGCCGAACTTTCCACACACGACAAAATAGAAAACCGCACACGCCACGCAAACGACGACGTGACACGAGACTAGCGATAACTCGCTATTGACTCAACACACACATTCAAAATCATGCCTCATCATTCACGCAATATTGTAAGCATGAAATTTATATTATCTCATGCCCTCATACCATTCCATGCACACACGCATGCACGCATGTGGACAACAAGCCGAATGCAAACAGTAGGGTTGCACCAACAAACTACCCTCGGATTGTTGGCCTTAGGACTTGAATCTCTCAGTTCACAGCCATCCCAGCCAGCTTGCAACACTTCCAATGTTGATGCTCCACTAGCCTCTTGGTCATCATGTCAGCTGGCTGCCTTGTCGTCTTCACCAAGTGCAACTCAACTTCACCTGCGGCCACCACACTCCTCGTCCAATGCCATTTCACCCTCATGTGCTTCGTGAGGCCATGCAACACAGGGTTCTTAGCAAGAGCAATGGCACCTTGGCTATCACAGTAGAGTGGGGTAGGTCCTGGCTGTTTCTCCCCCAATTCAGCCAACAAACGCCGCTGCCACACAATCTCCCGTACGACACGGAAGAGTGCCATATTCTCGGACTCCACCGAGCTCAATGCTTGATCCACCTGCTTCTTACTCTCCCAAGCAGTTAGGCCTCCTCCAACACAGCAAATGAACCCTCCAACACTTGTCATGTCCTCTGGTTCCGATGCATAAGAAGCATCCGAGAATGCGGTGAGGAACAAATGCCCGAGTTCAACACCATCCACGCCCTTTTGGCGCCTTTGTGCCGCCGCCGAGTATTGCATCCAACGGTTGGTGTTTGGCCAAGATACTTGGCCACCCTCATTCCAGCTGCTACCTGCTCCTCATTAGGGCATTGAAAAACCCTAGCCAACTGTCCGGTAGCAAACGCGACGCCCGGTCGGGTGTTTACCGCCGCGTACATGAGGCTGCCCACCAACGAGTGAAAACGACGCCTCTGCTCTTCACCAACGCTCTCCTCCTCTGGTCCCTTCACACACTTGAACCCAGAGGGAAAGGGTGTAGCCACATGGCCTTCACTCTGCCCAAAGTTGGCAGCCAATGCCTCTAGGTACTTCCGTTGATGCACCCGCATGCACCGCTTCTCCACATCTCGTTCGATGTGGAGCCCGAGGTAGAAGCTCACGTCACCAAGGGCCTTGCACTTGAACTTGTCTTGAAGCTTCAGCATCACCTCCTTCACAAGGTCAGAGAAGGGTGAGAAAATGAGGATGTCATCCACATAAACCACCATGAAACTCCTCTGCCAAGCATGAACAAGGAATGATCGGCGGATGAGGGAGTGAACCCGATCTCCTCCAAGACTTCACGCAGCTTCAAGTACCACTGCCTAGGGGCCTGCTTCAGTCCATAAAGAGCCTTCTTCAGCTTCAAAACTCTGCCACTACCATCATCAAACCCCTCTGGCTGCGCCATGAAGATATCCTCCTCCAGGACGCCGTTGAGGAATGCCGTTGTCACATCCATTTGTTTCACCACCCATCCTTTGATGGTAGCTCCCGCGAGTAGGGTTCACAGCGTCGTTGGCTTCACCACAGGAGCAAACAACTCTTTATAGTCCACCTTCTCCTTCTGCTGGTACCCCTTGACCACAAGCCTAGACTTGTAGCGCTCGATTTTGCCTTCGGCGTCGGACTTGATCTTGAAGAGCCACTTGGACGTAATCGCTTTACGACGCTCCGGTAGCTCCACAAATTCCCACGTGCCATTCTCCTCAATGCTCTTCAGCTCACTCTCCATTGCCTTCTTCCACTCCTCAGCATCACTACTCTCCAAGGCGTCCTTGAGAGTTGCTGGTTCCCCCGGCATCTCCACCGGAGAGAAGAACGCGAAGGCACACTCCTCGTAGTCACTCTCCTCGTCATCTCCAACTATAAGTGCCGCTCCGGCCAGAGCTGACTTGGCTTGCTCTCCCAATGCATCATAGGTCAGCCTATTAGGGGCTTGAATTCTCCTCTTGCCCCTTCCTTCCTCCTCAGCTAGAGGGACATGAAGGCCTTGGTGTTGCTGCGGGGTGACTCGGATCCGTGGAGCACTCGTAGTGCGAGAAGGAAGTGTCGGTGCACCCTCGCTCACTTGCTGCACCTCCTCCTCTTCTTACTCTGCATCCTTGGCTTCCTCTCCCCCATTCACAAGGGAAGATTGCCTTGAGGTGGTGCTGCCGCTGCTCAGATCCAAAGGCAGCTCCACATGCTCCAAACCGTAACTCTTCACCTCCCCAAACCGCATGCCTATCTTCGCCTCATTCTCCGCCTTCCAATCCTTGTACTTCAGATTCTCCATGAACTTGCAGTCTCTGGTCACCAAGAATTTCTTGGTGAATGGGTCCCAAAGGAGCCATCCCTTGCTGTTTTGAGCCATGCCCAAATGTACGGCCCATATCGCCTTGGCACCGAGCTTGTTGTGCCGAAGATGCTTAGGCTTAAGCGCAATGCACATGCACCCGAACACCCGAAGCATATCCACCTTTGGCTTCCTTCCAATCCACTCCACATAGGGCACCCATTTGTCTGCTCCCACATGAGTCAAGGCTCTGTTCTTTGGCACACACGCACTCCGCACTGCATCAGGCCAGAAATCGTCGGGTAGCCCGGACTCAAAAAGCAACCCGCGCGCCGCCTCCGTGATTGTTCGGTTCGCTCGCTCGGCGATGTCGTTCATTGCAGGGGAGTATGGCATGGTGAGGGAGTGCCTTATGCCATTCTTCTTCAGCCACAATGAAAACTCCTTGCTCAGGAACTCTCCTCTTCGATCGGTGCGAATTGCCTTCACTAACCGGTCTTGTTGCCGCTCCACCATCGGCAACCAATCGGTCTTCTCCGTTTCAGACACGTCGCTCTTCTTGGACAGAACGTACACCCAAGTCATGCGAGTGTAGACGTCCACTATGGTGAGAAAGTACTCAGCTCCAGAAGCTCCAAGCTTCAAGGGGCCCACCACGTCCATCACCACCTCATCAAGTGGTGCCTTAGCCGTTGCCTCCGAACTAGAGAACGGGTAATGGGTGAACTTGGCTTGCATGCATGTCGGGCAGCCAAGTACCTCATCGGGCTCCCCCTTCACACATATGCCAGCAACCATCCCATTCTTCACTAACTGCTGCAAGATGGGCAAGGCCACATGCCCCATGCGCCGATGCAAGGTCAACCAATCACACTCCCCCGTAGCCGAAGTCGGATTGGAGAATGCCGCATAGTGCCAATCACATGCTCTCTCCGTACTCCTCCTCCGCTGCTGCCTTTAGGTTCTCCTCATGCTTGTGCTGCTTCTGAGCTGCTGCACCACTCTCCTCGTGTTCACCGAGCTTGCTGGTCCCTCCAAGATTGCACTTGGACTCAATCTCCTTAGCGCAACCGTTCGCGCCATCTCCACTACCAACCGCTTCACCCTTGGTGCTGATGCTTGCTGCCACTTGCCTCTCCTTAGGCATGGGGACCACAGGGATCTGCCACATCTTGTTGTAGAAATTCCTATCCTCATGAAGGTCCCAAAGAATCCGCTCCGTATAGGTCTTAGCGCTCTTCGAGCTCGTGTCCATGCCGGCCTTTTGCAACCGCCGCACGAAAATCAGTTTGGCAGCAAGGTTGGGCACCCAAAGCACGTTCTTGAGGCCCACCATCTTCCCATCAGCAATCTTGAATATGGCCTTGCCCAAGCCTTTCACCTCTGCTCACTGCCCCAAAGCCGATGTGCCATGCTTCACCGGTGACGGTTCAAGTTCGGTGAGCAAGTCCGCACGAGGTGTCATGCTGTAGGTAGCACCGCTATCGATCACCCAATAGTCCAGGGAGTGTAGGGTCACCTTCCCCACAGCAGCAGGCTCCTCAAAGCTTTCATCCTTTTCTGGTGCAGTTGGTGCTTGCGTCGACACGAAGAAGAATTTACCCGGAAAGCGATCGTCCCTCGACTCGCTCTCGTTGTCACCGTTCTTCATACTTGCAGCACCACCTCCGCGACCGCCACGGCCTCCACAGCCTCTTCCTCTCCCTCCTCTTGCTCCTCTACTTTCTTGGCCTTGAGCAGGAGTCCATCCATCAGGGAGCTTGAAGCAATCACGCGTCATCATTCACACACTATTGTAAGCATGAAATATATATTATTTCATGCCCTCATACCATTCCATGCACACACGCATGCACGCACACGGACAACAAGCCGAATGCAAACCATAGGGTTGCACCAACACGCGCTGCCCTCCCAGCAGAGTTCCTTGACAGAAACCCGCCCCCGATGTACATCACTCTCTACTTGATAGTCACCCGCCTCCCTGACTCTCTTCGCGCTGTCAAGGACCACTTTCTCGCACTTGACCCCACAGCCCTCACTGTTGACCTACTCGAGCAGCATCTCCTTGCAGCTGAGACTAGTGTAGTCGCTGTAGGTGCCGCTCCTGGCACTCCTCGCATGCCCTTCTTTGAGGGGTGTTCCCCCTCCCCCCGTGCCCCCTCCTACGCCTCTACTGCTGCTGTTGATGTCCTTGGTGCTGAGGATGTCGGGGCTGCTTCTGCTAGTGGGAAGTGCCGCAGCAGCAAGGGGAAGGGTGGCAAGGTTGGTGGTGGGGGCAGCGGGGTGGTGGTGGGGGCAGGAGTGGAGGTGGTGGAGGCAGTGGAGGTGGTGGCGGTGGTGGGAGTGGTGGGGGGAGTGGGGGCTTTGGTGGCGACACTGGTGGCAGCGGTGGGGGTGGCGGTAGTGGCGGCAGTGGGAGTCGTGGCGTTCGGGCTGGCGCTACTCAGCGGGGAGGTCCTGGCGGTGGCCACAGCCAGCAACAGCAACATCAGAGCGAGAACCCGTCACCCCAGCAGCTTCATGAGAGGTTTTCTCAGCGTGGGGCGTCTGGGGGTAGTGGTAGCTGCCCGTATGTCATTCGCACGGGTGACCGTGCTGGTCAGATATGCGAGAAGCCTTACACTCAGCACCGCTGCTTCTCCCGCCTCGACGACGCTTGGCGCGCAGAGTTTGGTGACGAGGCCGAGCGCCCCCGCTGGGCAGAGCTTCTTAGGTCTAGAGTTTCTATCTTTGACCTAGACTATGATGCTATCCTTGCTGCTATGTATGCATTGTCTGTTAGTGCTGAGGGTGACTGTTACCTGTGTGTGCCGCCTGACCCAGGAATAGAGGCTGCTGCTCTAGGTGCTAGTGAGTCTTCTCTCCCTGGTACTGCTTGACTCAGATGCTTCATGCTGTTTCTTTCGTGACAGCACCACCCTCACTCTCCTCTCTGCACCTGTACCGGTCAGACTGGTTGACCCCTCAGGGGGCCCAATCGTTGCCCGTTCCTCCACTGTTCTCCCGTGTCTGGCGGTTCCGTTCGGCTCACTATCAGATCTTCACCTCCCCTCGTTCTATACGAACTTGGTGAGTACAGTTGCCCTCCAGGATGTGATGGTCACTAGCACCACTCCTGGGAGTCAGCGTGTGTCGATCTGCACGTGTACATGGACGGGCCGTCACCTGGCCACGTTCACTCGTTGGCCAGGGTCGAGTTTGTACACACTGGCTACCAAGCCTCCTCAGGAAGCAGCATTTGCGCAGGTGTACGGGTTTGGTCAGGTAGCACCCCCTCGCTCGTGTTGCCTCCTGTCGCACCAGAATCTCCTGTGGCACCACCACCTGGGTCACCCCTCCCTGCCGCGCCTTCGTGGCATGCACTTGTGCCTCCTTGTATCTGGTCTTCCCAGGTCTCTGCCTCCCCTCCCGCCCTCACCTGCCCCGCCCTTCCTTCCTTGCGTCGAGGGGCGGCAGCACGACGCTCCTCACTCCTCGTTTCCCCCGATGACTGCTCCCCTGTAGACTCTCCACATGGACGTGTGGGGCCCAGCCCGCGTCAGTGGACAGGGCCGTGAGCGTTACTTTCTGCTGGTTGTTGACGACTACACGCGTTACACCACGATCTTCCCCTTGCGCAGCAAGGGTGTGGTCCTTGATGCCCTGATCCCTTGGATCTGCGCGGTCCATCTCCAGCTCCGCGAGCGGTTCCACCAGGACCTTCCTGTCTCTGACAGAGGTGGTGAGTTCTCCTCCGACCTCTTGCAGTCCGGTACGCTGCGCATCAGCTCAACCTCTGGCCCCGTATCTCCTTGCCGGAGTCCTCGCCCACAGTGCGTTGGACGGGGGAGATTGGCAATGCGTCGGTGTTCCGGGTCTGGGTCTCTCGTGCCTTTGTTCACAATACGTCCGCGGACAAGCTCTCCGCCCGTGCTATTCCCTGCGTCTTCCTTGGCTTTCCCCCTGACGCGCCTGGCTGGCAGTTTTACCACCCCACCTCGCGCCGCGTCTTCCCCTCTCAGGACGTCACGTTTGACGAGTCGGTTCCCTTTTACCGTCTCTTCCCCTACCGCTCTGCCCCTCCCCCGCCCCGCCGCTCTTCCTTGCTCCCGGTCCCCCTCCGGTAGACCCCCTCCCACCCCAGGGTCCTGCTCCCTCAGGTGTGTCTCAGGTAGATCCTCTCCCTGGAACTGTGCCTGTTGAGGTAGCTGGCGGCTCAGGTACTGCTCGAGGTGCTGCGTCTGGGGGTGCTGCGTCTGGGGGTGCGAAGCTTGTGGGTGCTGAGCCTGGGGGCGCTGAGTCTGAGGGTGCCGGGTTTGGGGGTGCTGAGCCTGGGGGTGCAGAGCCTGGGCGTGCTGAGCCTTCGGGTGTGTAGCCTGGAGGTGCTGAGCCTGAGGGTGTTGAGCCAAGGGGTGCTGAGTCTGAGGGTGCGGAGTCTGGGGGTGCTGAGCGTCGGGGTACTGCTTCTTCTGGAGGTCCTGCGGGTGCTTCGCCACGACTGTCTCCCCGGCCGGAGCCTCTCTACCCGCAGCAGCTGCGCGAGTGGTTTGCTCAGCGCACACGCCTTAGGAGTGGAGCTGCCGGAGCTAGAGCCCCTGCCGCTGGAGGCACAGGAGCTGGAGATGTTGGAGCTACTCGTCTTGGAGGTGCTGGAGTTACTGCTGGAGCTGGTGGTACTGGAGGTACTGCAGCTACTGGTCCTGGAGGTGCTCGTACCAGGGGTACTAGAGTTGCCGGGTCTGGTAGTGTTGGGGGCGCTGGAGCTGGAGGAGCTGGAGCTTGGAACCATGCGGAGCCTGGAGGTGCTGGGGTTGGAGGCACTGGAGCTGTAGGTACTGGCGCTAGTGGCGCTGGAGCTGGAGGAGCTGGAGCTGAAGGCACTAGCGCTGGTGGCGCTGGAGCTGGAGCTGGAGACACTGGAGCTGTTGGCCCTGAAGCTCGAGGTGCTGGAGCTGGGGGTGCTGTGTCTGACGGTACTGGTGCTGGAGGCACTGTGCGGCTGCGACCGTACTTCGTTCCCCTGCTTCAGCAGGTTCTTGGTCTCCCGTCTTCTACTGGCCTTACTCCTCCCTTACAATGTCCACCGCCTAACCAGTCATAGCTGCCGTTACCGCCAGCCTCCCCACTGCCTGCCCCTTCTCCTTACACTGAGCAGACCGGAGGTCTTATAGAGCGACGTGGGCCTGCGTCTTGTCCGGTCTCGCCTGTTCGCACTGCTCGTCGCATTCCTCGTTC
This sequence comes from Closterium sp. Naga37s-1, assembly GCA_947471745.1. Classification (NCBI taxonomy): domain Eukaryota; kingdom Viridiplantae; phylum Streptophyta; class Zygnematophyceae; order Desmidiales; family Closteriaceae; genus Closterium; species Closterium sp. Naga37s-1. The sequence continues at coordinate 2,026,507 of CANJKZ010000170.1, read as the reverse complement.
GCGTCCTCCTCCCGTCCTCGGCACCAACGCTATGGCACTTCGTCCTTCCTCTGTTCCACTGCGTGTTCCTCTGCTGCCTCCTCTTGCGTCCTCTCTTCCTAGCGTCCCTGACCCTGCGTCTGACCTCGACCGTGCTGCCAGTCCTGTTATAGTCACAATAGCCTTGAATGTGCCTAAAACGAAAGATAGAGTGCACAGTCGGATTTCTGCACAGCGGCTTCAAACATTGATAGCGTTCTGCTCACAGCTTCAAACGACTTGCTATAAATTGGATCTGGAGCGTCTTGATGTCGCCTAAAACAGACAATTTAAATTACACGATTTCAGCAAGTATTGAGGACGCAACGTCGGTTTGAACGAACGGCACTATGGCAGCCACTATAGACTTAGAACACAAATTAGGAAGAGTTACGAGTTGGGAATGAATCCCAGCTCCTACAAACCCCAAGAGCCGAGGTACAGTGATGTGGAACAGTGCTACACTGTCCCCAACCACCAAGGGTCTCGAAACTACCCTCCACAAGGGCCTACACCAAGAGAAATGTTACACTACACAAAGTAATGCAACTATTCTCACTATCTTGAAGTTTACCCTTTTGGAGAGCTTCGAAATCACTTGATTCTTGAAAACAAGGCTCTGGTTCTTCAAGGTAAATTCTTCCTTGAGTTCTTGGAAGTCTGCTGCGCACACCTGCGACTCGCCGAACGTTCCACACACGACAAAATAGAAAACCGCACACGAAACGCAAACAACGACGTGACACGCAACTAGCGATAACTCGCTATTGACTTGACACACACATTCAAAATCATGCCTCATCATGCCCTCATACCATTCCATGCACACGCGCATGCACGCACACGGACAACAAGCCGAATGCAAACCGTAGGGTTGCACCAACAAACTCCCCTTCGGATTGTTGGCCTTAGGAACTTGCTCTCTCAGTTCAGAGCCATCCCAGCCAGCTTGCAACACTTCCAATGCTGCTGCTCCACCAGCCTCTTGGTCATCATGTCAGCTGGCTGCCCCGTCGTCTTCACGTAGTGCAACTCAACTTCACCCGCGGCCACCATGCTCCTCGTCCAATGCCACTTCACCCTCATGTGCTTGGTGAGGCCATGCAACACAGGGTTCTTAGCAAGAGCAATGGCACCCTGGCTGTCACAGTAGAGTGGGGTAGGTCCTTGCTGCTCCTCCCCTAATTCAGCCAACAAACGCCGCTGCCACACAATCTCCCGTACGGCACGGAAGAGTGCCATGTACTCGGACTCCACCGAGCTCAATGCTTGATCCACCTGCTTCTTGCTCTCCCAAGCAATTGGGCCTGCACCAACACAGCAAATGAACCCTCCAACACTTGTCATGTCCTCTGGTTCAGAAGCATAAGAAGCATCCGAGAATGCGGTGAGGAACAAACGCCCGGGTTCAACACCATCCGCGCCCTTTTGGCGCCTTTGCGCCGCCGGCGAGTATTGCAGCCCAACAGCCCAACTCGAGTTATGAACTTCGGCGCACTAGGGGGTATGCTGCCATAGAAAACTTAACTGAATCACAATTATCTCACAAGTTCACACAAGAAAGTTAGAGTAGCAATGGAACCAGGTAGGAGGGGATAAGGAGGACGAGAGGGAAGGTCCCAAGGGATTCCCCAACCAAGGAAACCCCATACCACACAATTCCCCTCTCTATAGGCACCCCAACTTTGACATTTGTCACTTTCCCAACTCATGCCATCCACCTCACCCAACTTGGCCACACTTGCCAACCTGGTTTGGCACCTCCCAACCACTTGGCAGCATCTACAGTGATGTTGACGAATTTCCCAACCCCCAAAAGTCTATACTCCTTATGGAGTCAACACCACAACTTCCCATAGTCACCACAACCAAATATCAAAAGCATACGAACTTCCAACGTTCGTAACTTTCTTGTTCGTGCTCCGATTGAAGCGATACTTGGTTCGTCGGAAAGCTCTTGAGCAGAGGAGTCACTTCAGATATCTGCTCAAGCCAAATAACATTCACACACACACTCAGAAAATCCAAACAACACCAAACACAAATTCTTGCACACGCTCACACCACGGATGCAACACACGAACAAATGATGGGAGGCAGACAGACGTGAATGCAAATGATAGAATCACATAACAGTTAGGGCATTGAACAACCCTAGCCAACTGTCCGGTAGCAAACGCGACGTCCGGTCGGGTGTTTACCGCCACGTACATGAGGCTGCCCACCAACGAGTGAAAACGGCGCCTCTCCTCTTCACCAACGCTCTCCTCCTCTGGTCCCTTCACACACTTGAACCCAGAGGGAAAGGGTGTAGCCACATGGCCTTCACTCTGCCCAAAGTTGGCAGCCAATACCTCCAGGTACTTCCGTTGATGCACCCGCATGCACCGCTTCTCCACATCTCGTTCGATGTGAAGCCCGAGGTAGAAGCTCACGTCACCAAGGGCCTTGCACTTGAACTTGTCTTGAAGCTTCAGCATCACCTCCTTCACAAGGTCAGAGGAGGGTGAGAAAATGAGGATGTCATCCACATAAACCACCATGAAACTCCTCTGCTCCTCCTCGCCAAGCATGAACAAGGAATGTTCGGCGGATGAGGGAGTGAACCCGATCTCCTCCAAGACTTCACGCAGCTTCAAGTACCACTGCCTAGGGGCTTGCTTGAGCCCATAGAGTGCCTTCTTCAGCTTCCACACTCTGCCACTACCATCATCAAACCCCTCTGGCTGCGTCATGAAAATCTCTTCTTCGAGAATGCCGTTGAGGAACGCGGTTGTCACGTCCATTTGTTTCACCACCCATCCTTTGGTGGTAGCACCCGCGAGTAGGGTTCTTAGCGTCGTCGGCTTCACCACAGGAGAAAACAACTCCTTATAGTCCACCTTCTCCTTCTGCTGATACCCCTTGGCCACAAGCCTAGACTTGTAGCGCTCGATATTGCCGTCGGCGTCGGACTTGATCTTGAAGAGCCACTTGGACGTAATCGCCTTACGCCCCTCCGGTAGCTCCACCAATTCCCACGTGCCGTTCTCCTCAATGCTCTTCAGCTCACTCTCCATTGCCTTCTTCCACTCCTCAGCATCACTAATCTCCAAGGCCTCCTTGAGAGTTGCTGGTTCCCCTGGCATCTCCACCGGAGAGAAGAACGCGAAGGCACACTCCTTGTACTCACTTTCGTGGTCATCTCCAACCATCATTGCCGTTCCGGCCAAGGCTGACATGGCTGGCTTTCCCAGCGCCTCATAGGTCAGCCTATTTGGGGCTTGAGTTCTCCTCTTGCCCCTTCCTTCCTCCTCAGCTGCAGGGACATGAAGGCTCTCATGGCGTTGCTGCGGGGTGACTCGGATCCGTGGAGCACTCGTAGTGCGAGAAGGAAGTGTCGGTGCACGCTCGCTCACTTGCTGCACCTCCTCCTCTTCTTCCTCAGTATCCCTGGCCTCCTCTCCCCCATTCACAAGGGAAGATTGCCTTGTGGTGGTGCTGCCGCTGCTCAGCTCCAAAGGAAGCTCCACATGCTCCAAACCGGAACTCTTCACCTCCCCAAACCGCATGCCTATCTTCGCCTCATTCTCCGCCTTCCAATCCTTGTACATCAGATTCTCCATGAATTTGCAGTCCCTGCTCACCAAGAATTTCTTGGTGAATGGGTCCCAAAAAAGCCACCCCTTGCTGTTTTGAGCCATGCCCAAGTGCACAGCCCATATCACCTTGGCACCGAGCTTCTTGTGCCGAAGATGCTTAGGCACGAGCGCCATGCACATGCACCCGAACACCCGAAGCATATCCACCTTTGGCTTCCTTCCGATCCACTCCACATAGGGCACCCACTTGTCTGCTCCCACATGAGTCAAAGCTCTGTTCTTGGCCACACACGCACTTCGCACCGCATCAGGCCAGAAATAGTCGGGTAGCCTGGCTTCAATGAGCAACCCACGCGCCGTCTCCGTGATTGTCCGGTTCGCTCGCTCGGCGATGCCGTTCATTGCAGGGGAGTATGGCATGGTAAGAGAGTGCATTATGCCATTCTTCTTCAGCCACAATGAGAACTCCTTGCTCAGGAACTCTCCTCCTCGATCGGTGCGAATTGCCTTCACTAACCGGTCTTGTTGCCGCTCCACCATCGGCAACCAATCGGTCTTCACCGTTTCAGCCACGTCACTCTTCTTGGACAGCACGTACACCCAAGTCATGCGAGTGTAGACATCCACAATGGTGAGAAAGTACTCAGCTCCAGAAGCTCCAAGCTTCAGGGGGCCCACCACGTCCATCACCACCTCATCAAGTGGTGCCTTAGCCGTTGCCTCCGAACTAGAGAACGGGTAACGGGTGAACTTGGCTTGCATGCACGTCGGGCAGCCAAGTACCTCATCGGGCTCCCCCTTCACACGTATGCCAGAAACCATCTCATTCTTCACTAGCTGCTGCAAGATGGGCAGGGTCACATGCCCCATTCGCCGATGCAAGGTGAGCCAATCACACTCCCCGGTAGCCGAAGTCGGATTGGAGAATGCCGCACTCGCAATAGTGCCCCACATGTTCTCTCCGTACTCCTCCTCCGCTGCTGCCTTGGGGTTCTCCTCACCCTTGTGCTGCTTCTGAGCTGCTGCACCACTCTCCTTGTGTTCACCGAGCTTGCTGGTCCCTCCAAGATTGCACTTCTTAGACTCAATCTCCTTAGCGCGACCGTTCGCGCCATCGCCGCTACCAACCGCTTCACCTTTGGTGCTGATGCTTGCTTCCACTTGCCTTTCCTTAGGCATGGGTACCACAGGGATCTGCCACATCTCGTTGTAGACATCCCTATCCTCGTGAAGGTCCCAAAGAATCCGCTCGCCAAGCCTCGCGGTGTAGGTCTTAGCTCCCTTCGAGCTCGTGTCCATGCCGGCCTTTTGCAACCGCCGCACGGAAATCAGGTTGGCAGCAAGGTTGGGCACCCAAAGCACGTTCTTGAGGCCCACCATCTTCCCATCAGCACCCTTGAACATGGCCTTGCCCATGCCTTTCACCTCTGCTCGCTGCCCCAAAGCCGATGTCACATGCTTCACCGGTGACGGCTCAAGTTCGGTGAGCAAGTCCGCACGAGGTGTCATGCTATAGGTAGCGCCGCTATCGATCACCCAATAGTCAAGGGAGTGTAAGGTGACCTTTCCCACAGCTGCTGGCTCCTCAAAACCTTCATCCTTCTCTAGACCAGCCGGTGCTTGCGTGGACACGAAGAAGAATTGACCTGGAAAGCGATCGTCCCTCGACTCGCTCTCGTTGCCGGCACTCTTCATACTTGCAGCACCACCTCCGCGACCGCCACGGCCTCCACGGCCTCTTCCTCTCCCTCCTCCTGCTCATCTACCCTCTTGGCCTAGAGCAGGAGTCCATCCATCAGGGAGTTTGTAGCAATCGCGCCACATGTGTTCGCTCTTGTGGCAAAAATGACACTCGCCGTCGAACCGTCCGCGACCGCGTCCGTAGCTCTTGTTGTCATTGCCGTATCCGCTACTCCCGCGGCCTCTGTTGAAGTTGCTGCCTCCAAACCTTCCTCCTCCCCGTCCTCTGCCCCTTCCACGGCCATATCCACGGCCGATGCTTGCTGCCCCGGCGCCATCCGCACTCGCCAACTCACGGCGACGGAAATCCTCTTGAAGGATCGCTCGCTTCACGTCTTCGAGCGAGAGGCGGGGCAAGTCACGATTGAGGTTGATGATGAGAGAGGACCATGACTCTGGGAGTAAGGCCAGCAACTTGGTCTTCTTTTGGAGCTCACTGTAGTTCAAATCAACTCCCTCAAGCCGCGTCAACAAGTCGAAGAATTTCTGCACCCCTTCTTCAACCGCTTCGTTTTCTTCAATTCGTAGTGCCGCCATTTGCCGTTCCAACACCACCGCTACCGCCGCTGTTGCAGGAGCGTGAACACCCTTGAGAGCAGCCCATGCCTTTGGTCCCTTCTCTGGTTCATGCTGGAATGGCTTGATGTGACGGATCTGGCTACTCCCCAACGCTTGCCCAAGTAGGAGATAGCCTTGTGCGCTCTTCCGCACCCACGGGCTCTTCTCCGGGTCGTTCTCGGGGCGCTTCTCCGTTCCTTCCATCACCTCCAGCAGGTCATAGTGGTTAAAGATGTTCTCCATCTTGAAGGACCATTCAGTAAAGTTGTCACCGTTGAACTTGTCAAGCCCAAACACCCTAGGTTCATCCCTAGGTGGGCCAAGACTTGGTTGCATGGGCGCCATGGCTGAATCATGGGGCTGGCCTTGAGCTTGGGCTTCTCCACTGCCACCAGCACCTCTGCCAACCCTTTCCTCAGGTCCAGCCATTGTCGAAACTGCTCCAAGGGGCTCTAATACCACTTGTTATGGTCACAATAGCCTTGAATGTGCCTAAAACGAAAGATAGAGTGCACTGTCGGATTTCTGCACAGCGGCTACAAACGTTGATAGCGTTCTGCTCATAGCTTTAAACGACTTGCTATAAATTGGATCTGGAGCGTCTTGATGTCGCCTACAATAGGCAATTTAAATCACACGATTTCAGCAAGTATTCAGGACGCAACGTTGGTTTGAACGAACAGCACTATGGCAGCCACTATAGACTTGGAACACAAATTAGGAAGAGTTACGAGTTGGGAATGACTCCCAGCTCCTACAAACCCCAAGAGCCGAGATACAGTGATGTGGAACAGTGCCACACTGTCCCCAACCACGAAGGGTCTCGAAACTACCCTCCACAAGGGCCTACACCAAGAGAAATGTTACACTACACAAAGTAATGCAACTATTCTCACTATCTTAAAGTTTACCCTTATGGAGAGCTTCGAAATCACTTGATTCTTGAAACCAAGGCTCTGGTTCTTCAAGGTAAATTCTTCCTCGATTTCTTGGAAGTCTGCTGCGCACACCTGCGACACGCCGAACGTTCCACACACGACAAAATAGAAAACCGCACACGACACGCAAACAACGACGTCACACGCAACTAGCGATAACTCGCTATTGACTCGACACACACATTCAAAATCATGCCTCATCATTCACACACTATTGTCAGCATGAAATATCTATTATTTCATGCCCTCATACCATTCCATGCACACACGCATGCACGCACACGGACAACAAGCCGAATGCAAACCGTAGGGTTGCACCAACAAGTCCCACTATCTCTCGTCTCCTCGCCGCTGCTGTCACTGACCCTGCTTTTGGGTACACTGCTGCGTCTGCCCTTGTTGCTGAGCTGCTTGACTTTGCTGCTACCTGTCGTCTAGACAACGCCACTTCCCTTATTGCTGAGTCTGAGTCTGCCAGTCCTCCGTCCGTCGGGGGTGAGTGTGCTCTTGGCACGGACGTCCTTGAGGACATGCAGGAGGACTTTGAGTGTCTTGCAGCTGCTGTACCCTGTTTCGCTTCCATGCTGTTTGCCCCTGAGGGAGACCCGGATGCACCAGACATCCTGACCCTGCGCTCGTACGTAGAGGCGATTACGGGTCCTTGCTCCTCTCAGTGGCAGACAGCCATGGATGCCAAGATGGCATCCTAGAAGTCCACAGGCACCTACGACGACGCAGTTCCCCCGTCAGGGGCGAACATAGACGATGGCATGTGGATTTTCAGGGTGAAGCGGCCGCCGGGTTCTCCCCCTGCCTTCAAGACGCGTTACGTTGCTAGAGGCTTCAGTCAGTGACAGGGGGTCGACTACTTCCAGACCTTCTCCCCCACCCCGAAGATGACTACTCTTCAGGTGTTGCTGCACATCGCAACTCAGCGTGACTAAGAGTTGCACTCTCTGGACTTTAGCACAGCTTTCTTGTAGGGCAGCCTGCACGAGGAGATATGGCTGCACCACCCACCTGGCTTCACTGGGTCGTTTCCTGTAGGTACCTAGTGGAGCCTCCGGCGATCAGTCTACGGTCTCCGCCAGGCGCCTCGCAAGTGGCACGACACACTGAGGACTACATGTGCGACTCTGGGGTTTACTCCTTTGACTGCTGACCCGTCGCTGTTTGTACGCACCGAGACGTTGCTGCTGCCGTTCTACGTCCTCGTGTACGTCGAAGACCTCGTCTTTGCCACTGCTGACACTGAGGCACTAACCCTTATGAAGTCGGAGCTGCAGAAGAGACACACCTGCACTGACCTGGGTGAACTGCGCAGCTATCTTGGCTTGCAGATCGCCCGGGACAGAGCACGGCACACCATCACCCTGACTCAGTCACACATGGTGCACTAGGTCCATTAGCACTTCGGATTCCAGTTCTGCTCGCCACAGCCCACTCCTCTGTCTACCGGCCACTCGCTCTCAGCTCCACCTTCGGACGAGTCCGTATAGCCGAGTGGTCCGTACCCAGAGCTTGTGGGTTGCCTCATGTACCTGATGACGTGCACACGACCTGACCTTCCATACCCTCTCAGGCACCTGGCTCGCTACGTGGCTCCCAGTAGGCACCGAAAGGTGCACTAGGATGCTGCAAAAAGGGTACTGCATTACTTGTGCAGTACGTTGGGCATGGGGCTCATGCTTGGAGGACGGGGTCCAGTTGTCCTCACTGGTCAAACAGACGCGTCTTGGGTTGAGGACTTGGCTACGCAGCAGTCGTCATAGGGTTACACCTTCAGCCTTGGTTCCGGCTCTGTTTCCTGGCAGTCTACCCACTCGTCTCTGATTCTCATTTCGAGTTGTGAGGCTGAGATCTACGCAGGGGCCATGGCTGCACAGGAGCTACGTTGGCTCACCTACCTACTGACTGACTGGGGAGAGCAGCCTCGTTCGCCTCCAGTTCTGTACATAGACAACAAGGCCATGATTGCCTTGTGTTAGGAGCACAGACTGGAGCACAGAACGAAGCACATCGCTCTGCGATACTTTCTTGCTCGAGAGCTGCAGCAGCGTGGCCAGCTTCGTCTTGCGTACGTGGCCACTAGGGCCAACACTGCTGATATATTCTCCAAGGCATCTCAGCCTGGTGATCATCAGCGCTTCTCTACTGTGTTAGGCCTTGTGCCTACTTTGCCTCACTTGCTCACTGCGTGACTTTGCTTGTACTGTGATCTATACATATACCTGCATGCTTACTCTTGCTAGGCTATGATCACTATACTGTTTGTGCTCTTTATATAACACTGCATATGAACTGGCCTTGTGGCCCTTCGCTTGTGCTCGGACTGTGTTGTGACATTGTGATCCACCCTGAGCCTGCTTTGCTTTTCTTGACTGGTCTTGTGACCACTTGTTCTCCCCCACTTTGCCTATGGGGGTGTGTTAGAATGTTATATTTCTTACTTTGTGTAGGCTATAGTGGGGTAGCCCATAAGGGGTACAACCCAATTAGGGTTAGTACTTGTACCCATCTCTTTCATAGTTCATTCATTCTCATTCATTCTTCTTACAGTCGGCAGTTCGACGTCGACTTGCCCAAACTCGACCCCGATGTGCACGCTGACCCACAGCACCCCTGGGACATTGCCAACATGACTGTGAAAGAGGCGTTGGCGAGCTGGAAAGGAAAGGCGCTGAAAGCGGCGATGGACGAGGAGATTCGAAGTCTCATCTCCAACGGCACATGGGAGCTTGTGGAGCGCCCGCGCAGCGTCAATGCTATGAAAAATCGTTGGGTGCTGATGACAAAATACCACGTCAACGACACGGTCGCTCGCGAAAAAGCCCGTCTGGTGGTGAAGGGCTTCACGCAGGTCTACGGAGCTGGTTACGACGAGACGTACGCACCGGTCGGGAGCTACGTCCCGCTGCGGATTTTCCTCAGCATTGTCGCCGTTCTTGACCTGCACCTCATGCAGCTAGACAAGAAGAATAATTTCCTTCAGAGCAAGCTTGACCGCGTGCTCTACATGGATCATTTGGCTTACTACAACGATGGCACCGGCTGGATATGCAAGCTGCTGAAGAGCTTGTACAGGCAGAAGCAGAGCCCTCTCTTGTGGTACTTGGTGCTCGACGCTGTGCTGACGGGCGCTGGCTGGAGTAAGATTCAGGTCGACAAGGCTCTCTATTTCAGAGTTGGTGACAATGGAGTGGCTTGCTGGGTGCTCGTCTACCCTACTCGCTGCCAGCAGCAGCACTGCGATGCTGAAGGAGCTTCAGGAGACCGCCCTTTAGCTGCGGGAGATCAGCCCGGTCGAGAAGTATTTGGGGCTCGAGATTGTGCGCAACCGTCGAGTGCGGAAGCTGTGGCTGCACCAGTAGTCCTACGTCGACAAGCTGCGTATGCGTTTCATCGACGAGGAGCATTTTACAATATGAAAATGAATGACTAGCAAATGAACAAACAAGCAAGATATAGGTCAGCCCTAACCCTAAACCTAGGACAAAAGTAATACACATGTCTCAAACTGTATGATTATAGTTTGACACACCCTCATAGTCTAGGTGACGGTAGTCCTGTGGAAAGCAGCACATGTCTCAGGGTGGATCACGAAGTTACCACACAGTCTGAGAGCAAGGGTCAGATGACCAGTCAGCAAGAACAAGTAAATATCACAAGACCAGTCTGCAACAACAAGAATCAAGCAAGGGATGCAACTCAGAGTGAATCACAACGTCACCACACTGTCTGAGGGCAAACAAAGGGCCACAAGGCCAGTCCATATGCATCCATATAGATATATAGGAAGAGATGCAAGAGTAAAAGACAAATCATCTCTACGTAAGCAAGTGAGGGCCTGTAGACACAAGGCCTAGCTGAGTGCATAAACGCTGGTGGGCACAAGGCGGCAACGCCTTGGTGAAGATATCTGCAGTGTTGGCCTCAGAGACCACACGTACCACGCGGGCCTGGCCACGCTACTGAAACTCGTGCAGAAGGAAGTAACGAAGCTGGATGTGCTTCGCCTTCCCAACCAGTCGGGCTCCTTGCACAACAGGACAGCAGACCTGTTGTCGGCGATCAAGACTGGGGGAGAGCGAGGCCGCTCACCAAAGTCGGTGAGGAGGAAAGACAGCCAGCGAAGCTCCTGGGCGGCCATGGCCGCAGCGTACACCACTGCCTCACAGCTAGAACTGGAGACGGACGACGTCTGAGTCGACCTCGACGAAACAGCTCCGGTCCCAAGGCTGAAGCAGTAACCCTGTGTAGACCGCAGCGACTCTGCGTCGTCAGCCCACGACGAGTCCAAGAAACCTGTAAGTGTAACTAGCTGCTTCCCTCCAAGGCCAAGTCCCATGCCTGATGTACTCGCCACATACTTCGCCACCCTCTTAGCGGCGTACCAGTGGGAAGGTCGGTGTCTCCCATGCACAACAAAGCGCGCAAGGATGCTAAGAGGGTAAGCTAGGTCTGGGCGAGTACAGGTCATCAGGTACATGAGATAACCCACCAGCTCAGGATATAGACCACTGGACTCAAATGGCTTGTCCTAAGGTGGATCTGTGAGCCCATGATCCATAGCAAGAGGGGTGGGCTGTACCTTGGAGAACGGGAAGCGGAACCGCGTGAGGATCTGCTCAACCATATGCAACTGCGTCAGCGTAATGGTGCGAGCTGCCCTGTCCCTACTGATCTGCAGGCCGAGGTAGTGCTGCAGCTGACCAAGGTCAGTGCAAGTGTGTCTCCTCTGCAGTTCCTCCTTCACGGAGGCCAGTGCGCGTTGGTCGGGAGTGGCAAAGTCCTGGTCGTCAACGTAAACCAAAACAAAGAAGGGGGTCGAGCCGCGGCGGATGAACAACGACGGGTCGGCAGACGACGAAAAAAGTCAAGCCCTGCAAGAGTCGAACATAGCGTGTCAAGCCACTCGCGGGGAGCCTGACGCAGGCCGTGGATCAGTCGACGCAGCTGCCACTGGGTCCCAGGTGGGAAAGAGCCAGTGAAGCCAAGCGGGCGACACTTCCAGATCTGCTCGTGCAGGCTCCCCTGAAGGAACGCTAGGGAGAAGTCCAAGGATTGTAACTCGTAGTCTCGCTGAGCTGCGATATGCAGCAACACCCAAAGAGTGGTCATCTTCGAGGTGGGAGCGAAGGTCTGGAAGAAGTCTACCCCCTCACGCTGACTGAAGCCTCTCGCCACATAGCGCGCCTTGAACACCGGTGGTGATCCAGGTGGCTGCTTCACCTTGTAGAGCCACATGCCACTGACGATGTTCGTCCCAGGTGGTGGGACGGCGTCAACATAGGTGCCTGTGGACCTATAAGATGCCATCTTTGCCTCTTCAGCTACCATTCAGTACAAAGCCCAGGGTCCCAAACCGCCTTGGTATGAGTGCGTGTGATTGGGATGTCAAGGGCGTTTGGATCCCCCTTAGGGGCAAGCAGCATGGCGCAGAATGAGGAACAGCGGCCGCAAGGAAACCAAGCTCGAACTGCCTGTCCTCCAGCACCTCTAGGGGAAAAACAGGGACACCCCTAGTGGACGGAGAACGAGCAGTGCCGCTCACCAAGTGGGAGGTGTAGCTAAGACGGTGGGATGAGGCAAAGCCAGCGATAGTGGTAACAAGAGCTGAGACAAACGACAGAGGGGTAGTCGGGTGAGTGACCAACATGGATAAAACACGAGAGACGACAAGACGGGAGGCACGGAGGTAGTCGGACAACGGGTCGTGAAGCACAGTGAGGGACGACTCAGGAGGCTGTAGAAAGACCGGAGGAGATGGAACACAAGAGTGGAGAACAAGGTGAAACGGTCCGTCTGCACGGTAACGAGACCGGCGGGGCTCTGGAGACACAGCATGACTAAGGGGAGAACGACGAGTCCACTTGGACGAGGAAAGGGACTGAATGGTGGGAACAGGAGGGGATGGTAGGGGACCACGAACCAAGCGTGCAGGTGCTGGGTCGGGCAGGTCACGCAATCACAGTCACCGCTGCTCCGCCTCCTCTGGCGTCTGCTGCGACGGTACCTGCCCCTGCTGCTGCTCCAGTGGCTCCTCTTCTGCCCTCTCCTGCTGCGGCTGCAACTGCAACCGCTGCTGCGACCGGGACTCCTGCGCTACCCTCTCCTGCTGCGGTCATGACTCCTCTACTCTCTCTTGCTGTGTCTGTAACTGCACTTGCTGCTGCGGGCAGGACTCCTGCTCTACCCTCTCCTGGTGCGGTCGTGACTCCTCCTCTACTCTCTCCTGCTGCAACTGCAACTCCATCTGCTGCTGCACTCGTGACTTCTCCTCTACTCTCGCCTGCTGCGGCTGCAACTGCACCTTCTACTACAGTCGTAACCCCTCCTCTGCTCTCTCTCTTGTTGCTGGTGTGACTCCTCCTCTACTCTCTCTCTCTCTACGTGCAACACCCCCAGAACCAGCACTTGCACCACCAACACCCGCGGGGCCTCCAGTCCGGCAGGAACACCCCCAGGCTCTGCAGCAACCGGTCGAAGAGAAGAACGAGGAGGGAACTGCAAGACGGACGGGAAGCCAGGGGGTGATGCGGGGCGAGGCCGCCGACTCGAGGCTACCGTGTCCTCCACGGGAGTGACCTCCACGCCCACACCCCCTGCACCCCCAGAGCCGACACCACCAGCTCCTGCAGCCCCAGTACCCTCACCCTCCGCAACTGCACCTCCCGCACCCCCAGACACGACAGGGACTGGACGCTGTGGGGGGGACGACTGCGGAGTGACGTGCGACACACCTGGCGGGGCAGGACGTGAAAGGGGGGGGGCTACCGGGGCGACTGGGGAGGGGCTCAAGGGTGAGGAACAGCGGGGGGGAAAGGACCTCAGTACCTCGGTGGGGCCGAATCTTACAGTAACAGACAGACTCGTCGATTGTGACGTCCTGGGAACTGAAGAACTCGTAGGTGAGTGCGTCGTAGAACACCCAGCCAGCCCCGTCCAAAGGGCAGCCAAGAAAGACGCAGGCACAAGTGCGCGGAGACAACTTTTTCGCGCCTAGGGCGCAAACGTGAGCCAGAGAATCCCAAACGCGGAAGTCAGCTGCTACGCCCGAAAAACCTGTCCAAATGGAGACCGGCGTCACCCGTGGCCATGCGTCACTGGGCCACGGGTTCAGCTGGTGCGCGGCGTAGCGGACTGCCTGAGGCCACAAGAACTGAGGGGCACCGGCATGGCACATGGAGGTCCGGGAAACCTCCATGACCAGGCCGATGTGTCGCTCGGCTACACCGTTCCGCTGCGGCGAGGCTGGTAGCGTGTAAGACTGGACGATCCCCCGACCCTGACAGAACGTCTTCTGACGAGTGGAAGTAAACTCACCACCACGGTTTGAGTGTAGGCGGAGCCCACATAGGCCCTGGGCGCCACCCCACACTAGTAGCCACGGCTCGAGGACGGTAGGCACGTCGGCCTTCCGTCGCAAGGGGAAAACCGTGGTGTAGCGAGAGTATTCGTCCACCACAATCAGGAAGTAGCGCTCCTGACGTGGGCCAAGGACCAGAGACGGGCCCCAGACGTCCAAGTTCAGGGTCTGGAAGGGAGCCGTGGTGGGGGGGAACGAGGAGGAGTGAGGGGAAGCTTGACGCAAGGAGTGCATGGCGGCGCAGGCGAGCGAGGAAGAGGGGCAAGCGACTCCGGAAGACCTGAGACTAGACGGTGACGTACCATCCTACGGAGATGTGGGAACGATGGTTGACCTAGACGATGGTGCCAGAGTACTGACGGGTGGGTGATGGACCGACAGTCGCACGACACAGCAGCTATCTGACCTGACCTGACCTGACCTGACCTGACCCTGTGTGGTGGGACCCAGTGTATAGTGAGTACAGACCAGAACCCGGCTCCATGTGGAAAGTTGCCAGAAACGCCCCCGTGGCACCGACTGTGCAGGAGGCAACAGGCTCCTCCAGTGGGAAAGTAGTGACTACACCTAGGTTGTCGGTGTGACTGACACCCACCAGGTTCCTGGAGAACGAGGGGGTGTAGTAACCTGTCAGAAACCCAGAAGGAGCCGCCGGACACGGGAGAGTGGTGGTGCTGTGGGCAACGACAGGTCCCACGGAGGGGTCAGCCAAGGCGATAGTGACTGGAGTGTGCAGTGGCATGAGATCATTACAGTTGCGAAATAAACAGCTGGATGCTCCAGAGTCTAGGGGAAAAGAAAGCTGTGCAGGCTGTGAGGTCGCACCCGAATTAGCGACAAAAGCTGGTGGTAGACTAGTGGTAGCTGCACATCCTATACAAAGATGCTCAGAGGCGCCTGGACTGGAAACAACACACGCACCAAGACTGGAAACACAGGTCTCTACTCATGCAGCCGAGAAAGCTCATAGACCAGGTAGGTGAGACTCAACTAGTGCAGCAATGCGCTGGCGAAGACTCGAGGGCCAGTGCGGTGTAATAGCGTGAGGGCCAAAACGCTCACGGTGGAGGTCATCGAGTCGACGGTAGCAGCTGGACTCAGAGTGGTCAGGACTCCAGCAGGTAGTACCAGCACCAGGGCCTGTCAGGGCCCGGTACCCGCAGGGGCCTGCTATGTGATGCTATCATTTGCATTTACGTCTGTCTGCCTCCCATCATATGTTCGTGTGTTGCATGCGTGGTGTGAGCGTGTGCAAGAATTTGTGTTTGGTGTTGTTTGGAATTTCTGAGTAAATGTGAGTGTTATTTGACTTGAGTTGATATCTGAAGTGACTCCTCTGCTTGAGAGCTTTCTGACGAACCGAGAATCGCCGCGATCGGAGCAAGAACGAGAAAGATATGATCGTTCGAAGTTTTGATTGAGATGCGGCGACTATGGGAGTTTGCGGGTTGACTCAATATGGGGTACAGACTTTTGGGGGTTGGGAAATTTGTCACCATCACTGTAGATGATGCCAAGTGGTTGAGAGAAGCCAAACCAGGTTGGCAAGTGTGGCCAAGTTGGGTGAGGTGGATGGCATGAGTTGGGAAAGTGACAAATGTCAAAGTTGGGGTGCCTATAGAGAGGGGAATTGTGTGGTATGGGGTTTCCTTGGTTGGGGACTCCCTTGGGACCTTCCCTCTCGTCCTCCTCATCCCCTCCGACCTGGTTCAATTGCTACTCCAACTTTCTTGTGTGAACTTGTGAGACAACTTTGTGATTGAGTTAAGTTTCTATGGCAGCATACCCCCTAGTGCACCGAAATTCATAACTCAAGCTATACTCCATATTTTGATATTATTCAAATTGGGAAAGATAGCCACGGCTGAGAGCTACATCATACTTGAGTTTGGGAGAATTATGACAGAGCGTTTTTTGTCGACGGCGTTTCTTGTGACGACGACGTTTCTGTCCAGAATTCTAGCCCAACGATTTTGAGATATTTCGGCCCTTAATCTTCATAGACTCCGTCCTTAGTCTCTAAGAAGTGGTATCAGAGATGATTAAGGACTTTGTGGAGAGTCTACTGAAGTGTGAAGACCCTCCTAGACCCACCATGGCCTGTGGGTGTGCCTAAGTGGAGTTCTGGAGGTTGCATGTGACTTCCGCTATGGGGAAACTCTGCCGAAATTTCGTTGGCGCCGACACTTGTGGAAATTGAGTGGGACTTCGGTGTGGACAGCAAAGGGGGATCTGGAACCTGTGTTTGGGAACAGATTAAATGATTCAAGGGAGTGGAGATGCAGCTGAGAAGAGAAATGAGCCGCCACCATCCAAGATTGAGGCATTGGATGGCTCAAACTATGAGAAATGGAGCGGGCGGATGCGGAGTGCATTCAAGCGCTACAAGCTGCTGAAACTTGCGATGGTAGAAGAGAAGATGCCGCAGGAAGGCGATGCCCGCGATCGGTGGATTGAGAAGAGTGCGGTGATGTACGACCTAATCCTCCAATCGGTCAACAACGATATGTTCCAACACATCAAGGATTTGGTGGAGTTGGATGATTCCGGACCAAAGGCGTGGAAGCTACTGCGCGACGTGATTCAGCCCAACACGCTGCCGATGGTGATTGTGTTGGAGAAGGAGCTGGCTGCCCTCTCCATGCGACCGGGCGATGATGTGAAGCCGGTCCTTGACAAGATCAAGGACACCTATGCGAGGATGGCAGCGGCGGGCAGCAATGTGTCGCAGATGCAGCAGTGCACCAAGATCATCTCGATGCTCGACAACTCGTGGGACAACCTAATCCCCACCCTCAACACTCAGCAGGACCAGTGGACACCTGAGTGGCTACGACAGCAGATTCTGCAGGAGGACTTCCGCAGGCGTCACACGAGTGGTGGTGCTGCTAACAAAACTGCTGAGGGGTATGGAGCTGCAGGAGGCAGCAGAGGAAGAGGGGGAGAGAGAGGCCGAGGCTGGGGAGAGGCTTTGGCAGAGGGAGAGGCCGAGGTGACTATAACGAGGGGCATGGGAGCTCTGGTGGCAGGGGGAGTACCCGAATGGAGGGAGCGTGCTGGTACTGCAAGAAGGCTGGACACCCGTGGTTCAAGTGTTTCAGTCGGTCTGAGGGATGGGCACCCCTAGGCATGAAGCCGCCAAGTGGTGAACGTGCACGAGGTGGCGCTGTGCAAGGTTCAGGTGCACAAGGTGATGGTGCACATGTTAAAGCCGACCCTGGGATGTTCCTCATGGTTGAGGATGTGAAAGGGAGTGAGAGGGATGTGGGCTCAGTTGGGAAGGTTGTGATGCATCCCCTCACTCACTGGGTGATAGATTCAGGTTGCACAAGTCACATGACCCCACGGGCAGATTTGCTTGACGAGGTAAAGCCCCCCGAAAAGATTAAGTTTGTGGCTGCCGCTTCAGGTGCTTTGCTCTCTGTGATTGGTGTTGGGAATGCCAAGGTAATGGGAGCCAATGGGGGGCTTGTGGGGCTGGGGAATGTGCTGTTGGTTGAAGGCTTGTCCGCTAACCTTCTTTCTGTGCGCCGGCTGCAGAAGAGCAAGGCTAAAGTTACCTTCGGTCCAACCAGCTGCCGTGCAAAGCTTGGGAAATTGCTGCTGTGGGATTTGGAGGATAAGAGCAACTGCATCAAGGACCTATGGCAGCTGCCCATTATCCCTTGGAACGGGAAACTACCAGCAACGGCAGCGGCAGCAGCAACGGCAAAGGCAACTGCAGGAGGAGAGGAGACTGCACCATCTGATGGGGCTCTGGATGCAGTCAAGAAGGTGCAGCAGCCACAGCAGCCACATGGTGAGGTGCTTGCTGGTGTGGATGTGACAGCTGCATGGGCAAAGGCTTCATCTGGGAGTGGTGAGGCTGATTGGGAAACGTGGCAAGAAAGGCTATGTCATGTGAATTTTCTTATGCTGCAAAAGTTGGTGAAGGAGTGGAGCTTGAAGGTGTTGGAGGTGAAAGAGGTTGTGAAGGAGATTGGGAGCTGCCCTACATGCCTCTGGGTTCAAGTGTGTGAAGGGACCAGAGGAGGAGAGCGTTGGTGAAGAGGAGAGGCGTCGTTTTCACTCGTTGGTGGGCAGCCTCATGTACGCGGCGGTAAACACCCGACCGGACGTCGCGTTTGCTACCGGACAGTTGGCTAGGGTTGTTCAATGCCCTAATGAGGAGCAGGTAGCATCTGGAATGAGGGTGGCCAAGTATCTTGGCCAAACACCGACCGTTGGGCTGCAATATTCGGCGGCGGCGCAAAGGCGCCAAAAGGGCATGGATAGTGTTGAACCCGGGCGTTTGTTCCTCACCGCATTCTCGGATGCTTCTTTTGCATCAGAACCAGAGGACATGACAAGTGTTGGAGGGTTCATTTGCTGTGTTGGTGGAGGCCCAACTGCTTGGGAGAGCAAGAAGCAGGTGGATCAAGCATTGAGCTCGGTGGAGTCCGAGTATATGGCACTCTTCCGTGCCGTACGAGAGATTGTGTGGCAGCGGCATTTGTTGGCTGAATTGGGGGAGGAGCAGCAAGGACCTACCGCACTCTACTGTGACAGCCAGGGTGCCATTGCTCTTGCTAAGAACCCTGTGTTGCATAGCCTCACCAAGCACATGAGGGTGAAGTGGCATTGGACGAGGAGCATGGTGGCCGCGGGTGAAGTTGAGTTGCACTATGTGAAGACGACAAGGCAGCCAGCTGACATGATGACCAAGAGGCTGGTGGAGCAGCAGCATTGGAAGTGTTGCAAGCTGTCTGGGATGGCTTTGAACTGAGAGAGCAAGATCCTAAGGCCAACAATCCGAGGGGGAGTTTGTTGGTGCAACCCTACGGTTTGCATTCGGCTTGTTGTCCGTGTGCGTGCATGCGTGTGTGCATGGAATGGTATGAGGGCATGAAATAATATATATTTTATGCTTACAATATTGTGTGAATGATGAGGCATGATTTTGAATGTGTGTGTCGAGTCAATAGCGAGTTATCGCTAGTCGCGTGTCACGTCGTCGTTTGCGTGTCGTGTGCGGTTTTTCTATTTTGTCGTGTGTGGAACGTTCGGCGTGTCGCAGGTGTGCGCAGCAGACTTCCAAGAACTCAAGGAAGAATTTACCTTGAAGAACCAGAGCCTTGGTTTCAAGAATCAAGTGATTTCGAAGCTCTCCAAAAAAGGGTAAACTTTAAGATAGTGAGAATAGTTGCATTACTTTGTGTAGTGTAACGTTTCTCTTGGTGTAGGCCCTTGTGGAGGGTAGTTTCGAGATCCTTCGTGGTTGGGGACAGTGTGGCACTGTTCCACATCACTGTACCTCGGCTCTTGGGGTTTGTAGGAGCTGGGAGTCATTCCCAACTCGTAACTCTTCCTATCTTGTGTTCTAAGACTATAGTGGCTGCCATAGTACCGTTCGTTCAAACCGATGCTGTGTCGTCAATTCTTTATCAAATCGTGCAATCTAAATTGCTTATTGTAGACGACGTGAAGACGCTCCAGATCCAATTTGAATCAAGTCATTTGCAGCTGTGAGCAGAACACTATCAACGTTTGAAGCCGCTGTGCAGAAATCCGTCTGTGCTCTCTATCTTTCGTTTTAGGCACATTCAAGCCTATTGTGACTATAGCATGTATGTGTGCATGGAATGGTATGAGGGTATGAGATAATATATATATTTCATGCTTACAATAGTGTGTGAATGATGAGGCATGATTTTGAATGTATGTGTCGAGTCAATAGCGAGTTATCGCTAGTCGCGTGTCACGTCGTCGTTTGCGTGTCGTGTGCGGTTTTCTATTCTGTCGTGTCTGGAACGTTCGGCGTGTCGCAGGTGTGCGCAGCAGACTTCCAAGAACTCAAGGAAGAATTTATCTTGAGGAACTAGAGCCTTGGTTTCAAGATTCAAGTGATTTCGAAGCTATCCAAAAGGGTAAACTTCAAGATAGTGAGATTAGTTACATTACTTTGTGTAGTGTAAAATTTCCTTTGGTGTAGGCCCTTGTGGAGGGTAGTTTCTGTTAGAGACTAAGGACGGAGTCTATGAAGATTAGGAGCCAAAATATCTCAACATCGTTGGGCCTAGTTTCTGAACAGAAACGTCGAGTTCACAAGAAACGCCGTCGACGTAAATTTCACGGTTAAAACTTCACCAAACTCAGATATGTTGTAGCTCTACTCCGTGGCTACAATTCCCAAGTTGAATCATACGAAAAGATGAAGTGTGTCTTGAGTTATCGATTTCGGCGCACTAGGGGGTATGCTGCCATAGAATCTTAACTCAATCACAAAGTTCACACAAGTTCCACAATTACCACACAAGGAAGTTAGAGTAGCACTAAACCAGGTGGAAGGGATGAGTAGGATGAGAGGGAAGGTCCCAAGAGTGTCCCCAACCAAGGAAACCCCATGCCACACAATTCCCTTCCCCATTGGCAACCCAACTTTGACCTTTGTCACTATCCCAACCTCCACAATCCACCTCAACCCAACTTGGCCACACTTGCCAACCTGGTTTGGTTTCACCCAACCATTTGGCAGCAACTACAGTAGAAAAGACGAATTTCCCAACCCCCAAAAGTCTGTACCACATATTGAGTCAACCCCACAACTTCCCACAGTTGCCACAATCAAATATGAAAAGCATACGAACTCCAACGTTCGTAACTTTCTTGTTCGTGCTCCGATTGAAGCGATACTTGGTTCGTCGGAAAGCTCTTGAGCAGAGGAGTCACTTCAGATATCTGCTCAAGCCAAATAACATTCACACACACACTCAGAAAAACCAAACCGCACAAAACACAAATTCTTGCACACACTCACAACACGCATGCAACGCACGAACATATGATGGGAGGCAGACAGACGTGCATGCGAATGGTAGCATCACTCAACAGTTTCGAGACCCTTCGTGGTTGGGGAACAGTGTGGCAATGTTTCACATCACTGTACCTCGGCTCTTGGGGTTTGAAGAGGCTGGGAGTCATTCCCAACTCGTAACTCTTCCTAATTTGTGTTCTAAGACTATAGTGGCTGCCATAGTACCGTTCATTCAAACCAACGTTGTGTCGTCAATTCTTAATGAAATCGTGCAATCTAAATTTCTTATTGTAGGCGATGTTAAGATGCTCTAGATCCAATTTGAATCAGGTCATTTGAATCTGTGACCAGAACGCTATCAACGTTTGAAGCTGCTATGCAGAAATCCGTCTGTGCACTCTATCTTTCGTTTTAGGCACATTCAAGCCTATTGTGACTATAACACTTCTCCCCGCGCTCCTCGTATTTTACGCCCTCCTCTACTTCCTCGTGGCGCTTTTCCTCTTCTCCCGAATCGCCGCTGCCATTTCCGGCTTCGGCGGCTCCGCCGCGTCATCGCACGTCGTTACTGCGATAGGCGCGGCCACTACGGCAGCAGTAGCATTAGCTCGAGCGCTGATGACGGATTGAGTATCTTCCGTGGTCCACGCTGCTGCTGCCGCTCTCACTCCCTCCCTCACTGCCAGCAGCAGCAGCCCATGGCTGCTCACTCCCAGCCACCTCGCGTCGCTTTCCCTCTCCAACTCTCTCGCCCTGCTCTTCTCATCGTTTCTCTCTGCCAACGATCCCACATCTCTCACCTCCGTGTTCCCCCCCACGTCCGTCCTCGCCTCCCCCTTGTTGTCCTTAACCTCTCGCCTCGTCATCCAGGTCGTCGTTTCTCCACTTTCGCCTGCCTCTTCGCCCTCCTCGGCCTAGCCTTTCTCCTCCTCCTCCTCTCCCGCCGTCTCAAACGCCTCTCCCTCTCCCTCCTGCGCCGCACTGCCTCCTTCCTCTCTCACTCCCAGTGCATCCTCTACTTCGTCCTCCTCCTGTTGCTCCTCCAAGTCATCGTTACAGTATCACTCGCTGCTGTCATGAGGAAGGTGTTTGTCCTGTGCTCAGTGGCATCCGGGGAGGGCGAGGCGTCACGCATATGTGAAGCGTGGCTGCTCCCTCTCGCCTCGCAGCTCGACAACCCGCCGCTGCTGCTGCTCTCCGTGCTGCTGCTGCTGTGGGCCTTTCTGGTCCTCTCCATGCTCATCTCCCTGCTAGTGGCTGCTCTCATGGGCCACGGCGTGACCGCAGAGGAGGGGGACCACGGGACGGCATCCCGCGTGGACAGCACATCGTGGAAGTTTCTGCTGAAAATGCTACTGCTGCTGCCAACCCTGCAATCACGGGTGCAGGGGCAAGGGCAGGGGCAGGGGCAGGGGCGGGGGCAGGGGCAGGGGCAGGGGCAGGGGCGGGGGTCACCACACATGCGGCCTGGCCAGCGCGTGCACCACGTGCGCCCTTGCCACAGCCCCAGTTCTCACAGCTGCATCGCCAACTGCCTCTGCTGGCCCACGCGCTCAGGTCCGTCTGTATGCTCACGGCCCATGCTTTCTTCACAACCTCTCTGTTCTCTTCATATCCCCTCTTTCCCCTCTTTCCCCTTTTACCCCTCTTACCCCTCTTACCCCTCTTACACCTCTTACCCCTCTTACCCCTCTTACCCCTCTTACCCCTCTTACCCCTCTTTCCCCTCTCACCCCTCTTACCCCTCTTACCCCTCTTTCCCCTCTTTCTCCTCTTACCCCGCCTTTATCCAGGCTCTGAAGAAGCGTAGTCCTTTCTTCCTGCAACTCCCCCACCAATTGCTCCCTCACCCCGTGACCCCCGCGCCCTGCACTCTCTCTGCGGGCTCGTCCTCACGCGCTCCCTGGGCACAGCTGCAGCGGTGGCGATGCTGCTCATCGTACTGTACATCCTCTTCACCGCACTCAACACCTGGCTGGTGGTGTACGTGTTTGCGTCTTTGGAGGTGCCGGGGCTGCTGACTGGCTCTGCTGCTGCGCTGCTCACCGTGGCGGAACTAGTGCTGATGCACGTGTTTACCTGGTGAGTTCCCTCGCTACTTCTTAGGCCGTGCCTCCTCTTGTTGTCTCCCTTAAAAATCCATGCTCTCACCGCCATGCACGCATGCATCGACGCTCTCTCAAATAGGGTGTTGGCTACCCTATTTGCCCTGATGGTAGGCCGTTTTTTCCTAAAATAAACACAAGACTCTTCAAGGAGCCAGCAGAGCAGTCATCATAGGATTTCAGACCTTAATTCTACAGCAATAGATTGCATATTACAAAAGAATGTAACAAAGATTTGTTGGTATCCAACTATGTACCATAAATCTACCATATTATCAGAATCAACTGTGCAGGAATGATGAATGACTAGCAACAAGGAGATACAAGTATGAAACCCTAACTGGGGTTGTACCCTATACTGAGCACCTCACTGTAGCCTAGCAGAACAAGGAACATACAAATATGTTTTGACACACCCCCCTCGGCAAAGTGAGGGATTGCCAACACAACAAACGGTCACAAGACCAGTCAGGCAAGAGAACAAAGCAATGCAAAGCCCAAGGTGGATCTCAAGATCACCACTCATTCTGAGCACAAGCAAGCGGCCACAAGGCCAGGTCACATGCAGAGTGATAATAGCAAAGCACTACACAGATCACAACCTAGCAAGAGGAAACATGCAGGTATAAATATAGATATCAGTGTACAACAAGTGAAAGATCAAGAGACAATCAGGTGAGGTAGAACGGGCAGAAGCCCAAGAGCCGTGCAAAAATGCTGAAGATCACCAGACCCGAGGGCCTTGGCGAAGACAGCAGCAGTGTTGGCCTGAGAGGCCACGTAAAAAGGGCGAAGCTGACCACGCTGCTGCAGCTCTCGAGCAAGAAAGTAGCGAAGAGAAATGTGCTTCGTTCTATGCTCCAGTCTCTGCTCCTGACACAAGGCAAGCATGGCCTTGTTGTCGACGTACAGAACTGGAGGAGAACGAGGCCGCTCCCCCAACTCGGTCAGTAGGTAGGTCAACGAGCGTAGCTCCTGTGCAGCCATAGCCCCAGCATAGATCTCGACCTCACAGCTTGAACCAAGCACAGAAGAGGAACGAGTGGACCTCTACGAGATAGAACCAGGGCCAAGACTGAAGGAGTAACCCTGTGACGAATGCTGAGTCGCCTGGTCATTGGCCCAAGAAGCGTCGGAATGTCCTGTAAGTACCAATAAACCCCATCCTCCAAGCACGAGCCCCATGTCCGATGTACTGCACAAGTAACGCAGTACCCTCTTCGCAGCATCCCACTGCACCTTTTGGTGTCTACCGGGAGCCACGTAGCAAGCCAGGAGGCTGAGAGGGTACGCGAGGTCAGGTCGTTTGCACGTCATCGGGTACATGAGGCAACCCACAAGCTCTGGATACGGACCACCCAGCTCTATGGACTCGTCCAAAGGTGGAGCTGAGAGCGAGTGGCCAGTAGGCAGAGGAGTGGGCTGTGGCAAGGAGTATTGGAAGCCGAAGCGCCGAAGGACCTGGTGCACCATGTGTGACTATGTCAGGGTGATGGTGCGCCGTGCTCTGTCCCGGGTGATCTGCAAGCCAAGATAGCTACGCAGCTCACCTAGGTCGGTGCACGTGTGTCTCTCCTGCAGCTCCGCCTTCACTAGGGACAGCGCCTCAGTGTCAGCAATAGCAAAAACCAAGTCATCGACGTACACGAGAACGTAGAATGGCGGCAGGGTAGTGTCGGTGCGTAGAAATAGCAACGGGTCAGCTGAGGAAGGAGAAAACCCCAGAGCCGCAAGTGTAGTCCTCAGTGTGTCGTACCATTCGCAGGGCGCCCGGCGGAGACCGTAGACTGGCCGCCGGAGGCTCCACTGGGTACCCACAGGAAACAACCCAGTGAAGCCAGGTGGGCGGCGCAGCCATATCTCCTCGTGATGGCTGCCCTGCAAGAAAGTTGTGAAGAAGTCGAAGGAGTGCAGCTCGTAGTCACGCTGTGCTGCAACATGCAGCAACACCCGAAAAGTAGTCATCTTCGGGGTGGGGGAGAAGGTCTGGAAGTAGTCGACCCCTGTCGCTGACTGAAGCCTCTAGCAACGTAACACGCCTTGAAGGCAAGCGGAGAACCCGGCGGCCGCTTCACTCTGAAAATCCACATGCCATCGACTATGTTCACCCCAAGAGGGGGAACCTCGTCGACGTAGGCGCCTGTGGACTTCCAGGAAGCCATCTCAACGTCCATGGCTGTCTGCCACTGAGATGAGTACTCACCCGAGATCGCCTCTCTGTAAGAGCGCGGGGTGGGGATGTCGAGTGCATCCGGGTCTCCCTCAAGGGCAAGCAGCATGGTAGCGAGATGAGGTACAGCAGCCGCAAGGCACTCCAGCTCCTCCTGTCTGTCCTCAAGGACGTCGCAGCCAAGGGCAACCTCACCCCCGACGGATGGAGGTCAGGTAGGGTCAGGGTCAAAAACAAGACTCGCAAGGTAGTCTCGGCGGTACGCAGCAGCAAAGTCGACTAGCTCAGCAACTTAGGCAGACGCAGCAGGAGACGAGATTGTAGGGTCTGTCACAACTATAGCAAGAAAGTGAGTGACAGTCGGACTGGAAGCACGAGCAAGGTCAGACGGAGGGTCAGCAACGTCAGGAAGATAAGACGCAAGAGGTGATGGCAGGGCAACATGCTGTGGAACAGAGGAAGGACGGAGTGTCATATCGTGAGTGCCTGGGACAGCCGGAGCACTAGGACGACGCACACGACGAACACGAGCAAGAACGGAAGCTCTAGTCTCAGTCTCTCGACGCTCAGGAGTGGAAGCACGAGTCTCAGGCTCTCGACGCCCAGTCAGGGACTCTGTCACCTCAGTGTCAGGAGCAGGAGCAGGCAGTAGTTGTGGCTGAGACTGGTCTGCCAGTGGGAACGGTAACGGAGGAGTAGTACCAGCGACTGGGAACTCAGTAGGAGCTGGCGGAAGACCGAGAAGGTGGCGAAGCGCACCAACAGGTCCAGCACCTCCAGCACCAGCAGCACCTCCAGCACTCCCAGCAGCACCTCCAGCACCTCCAGCACCAGCAGCACCTCCAGCACTCCCAGCAGCACCTCCAGCACCTCCAGCACTAGTAGTACCTCTAGGACTAGTAGCTCCAGCACCTCCAATACCAGCAGCACCTCCAGCAGTACCTCCAGCACCTCCAGTACTAGCAGCTCCAGCTCCAGCACCAGCAGTACCTCCAGCACCTCCAGTACCAGCAGTACCTCCAGGACTAGCAGCTCCAGCACCTCCAACAAGACCTCCAAGACTAGCAGCTCCAGCACCTCCAGCACCAGCAGCACCTCCAGCACCTCCAGCAGTACCTCCAGCACCTCCAGCACCAGCAGTACCTCCAGCACTAGCAGCTCCAGCACCTCCAGCAGTACCAGCAGCGCCTCCAGCAGTACCTCCAGCACCTCCAGCACCAGCAGTACCTCCAGCAGTACCCCCAGCACCCCTAGAACCAGCAGCACCGTACCCTCCACCACCAGGACTGCTTCGCCGAACGATCCACGCACGAATCTTCTGCGGAGAGAGCGTCTCGAGTAGACCATGCTGCTGTGGCTGTCCAGCTCCAGGACCTTCAATCGGGTTACCCACAGCTCCAACGCCACTACGACTCGCAGCACCCCCAGAGTCAGCACCTCCAGTCACAGCACCCCCAAAACCCTCACCCTCTGTCTTAGCACCCCCAGAACCCTCACCCCCAGTGTCACCACCAGCAGCAGCTCCAGAGTCCACAGGAGTAGGCTGTTGAGGCGGCGAAGACTGCCTCGGCGGAAAACCAGGGGGGGTCTCCAAGCAAGGAGAGTGGCGATTGGCTGTCGTGTCGTCCGCAGCGGGGTCACCCCCCTTAGCTGGCCCAGAGAAGTCAGAAGAGATCTCCATAGGCTCATCCAAGGGGGGTGGGTCTACCTGAGACACACCTGAGGGAGCATGACCCTGTGGGGGGAGTGGGTCTACTTGGGGGGGGACTGGTACCAGGAAGAGAGGCGCTAGGGGGACCGGGTGGGAAGTGTGTGGGTGTAGCCTGTTGAAACAGACAGACTCATCAAAGGTGACGTCCTGGGAGGAGAAGACTTGACGCGGGCGCGGGTGGTAGAACTGCCACGGCGGGGCGTCGGTGGGGAAGCCAAGGAAGGCGCAGCGGAGAGTGCAAGAGGAGAGCTTGCTTGCTTTGGCATCGCGAACAAGGGAGAGCGCACCTCAGACCCAAAACACCGATGCATCGCCAACCTTCCCCGCCCACCGAAGTGTGGGCGAGGTCTCTAACTCAGAGATATGGGGCCAGAGGTTGAGCTGATGCGCAGCGTATCGGACCGCAAACGGCCACCAAAAATGGGGAGCAGCCGCATGGATCATGGAGGTACGAGCAACCTCCATGATCAAGCCAATGCGACGCTCAGCAATCCCATTTTGCTGAGGAGAGGCCGGAAGCGTGAACGTCTAGCGAATGCCCTCGTCTTGACAGAACTCCTCAAGGAGGCCAGAAGAGAACTCACCACCCCTATCAGAGTGCAGATGCTGGACTGGCAAGTCCCGCCGAAACCGCTCGCGCAGCTGGTGACGAGTAGCACAAATCCAGGGGATCAAAACACCGCTGACGTCCGCCTTGCGCCGAAAGGGGAAGACGGTGGTGTACCATGTCTAGTCGTCAACAACCAGCAGGAAGTAGTGCTCCTGGTCCGTTCCACTGACGGGGGCCGAGCCCCACACATCCATAAGCAGAGTCTGCAGAGGAGCAGTTGTCGGAGGAAACTCGGAGGAGTGAGGAGCGGCGCGCAGCCGCCCCTCGATGCGGGGAAGGCACGGTGGGGCAGGCGAGCGCGGGAGGGCAAGGACCTGGGAAGGCCAAAGACCAGGAGACGGGAGTGCATGCTGCGGAGACGCGGCAGCGAGGGGTGACCGAGGCGGTGGTGCCAGAGGAGAGTCTGGTGGGAGAGTAACCGGCACGAGCAAGACGCTGCAAGGTGACCAAACGCAGACACGTGACTCGACGAAGTCGCTTGACCTGACGCAGCCACCTGTGTAGACTCAGTGGTCAGTGTGTACAGACCGGACCCAGGCTGACGAGTGAACGTAGCAAGGTGACGGCCAGTCCATGAGCATGTACAGATCACCACACGCTGTCCTCCATGAATAAAGGAATCAACCCATACATCCTAGAGAACTGTGTTGCTCAACAAGTTCGTCGAGAACGCGGGGAGGTGGAGACCTAAGAGAGAACCAGAGGGGACTGCCAGACACGGGAGGACAGTGGAGGCTCGTGCGACTACTGGGCCCCCAGTGGGGTCAGCCAGTGAGACTGGGACAGGTGCTGCGAGTGGTGTGACTGTGGTGCAATCACGAAAGAAGCAACGTGACGCGCCTGAGTCAAGTGTGAAAGTTTGCAAGGCCTCAGCTGAGGCAGGACCTGTGGCAGTAGAAGCACTATCACCTATAGCGGCGGCTGTTGGTGCAACCCTACGGTTTGCACTCGACTTGTTGTCCGTGTGCGTGGATGCGTGTGTGCATGGAATGGTATGAGAGCGTGAGATAATATATATTTCATGCTTACAATAGTGTGTGAATGATGAGGCATGATTTTGAATGTGTGTGTCGAGTCAATAGCGAGTTATCGCTAGTCGCGTGTCACGTCGTCGTTTTGCGTGTCGTGTGTGGTTTTCTATTTTGTCGTGTGTGGAACGTACGGCGTGTCGCAGGTGTACGCAGCAGACTTCCAAGAACTCAAGGAAGAAATTATCTTGAAGAACCAGAGCCTTGGTTTCAAGATTCAAGTGATTTCGAAGCACTCCAAAAGGGTAAACTTCAAGGTAGTGAGAGTAGTTACATTACTTTGTGTAGTGTAACATTTCTCTTGGTGTAGGCCCTTGTGGAGGGTATTTTCGAGACCCTTCGTGGTTGGGGACAGTGTGGCACTGTTCCACATCACTGTACCTCGGCTCTTGGGGTTTGTAGGAGCTGGGAGTCATTCCCAACTCGTAACTCTTCCAAATTGTGTTCTAAGTCTATAGTGGCTGCCATAGTACCGTTCCTTCAAACCGACGCTGTGTCGTCAATTCTAAATGAAATCGTGCAATGTAAATTGCTTATCATAGGCGATGATCAGACGCTCCATATCCAAGTTGAATCAGGTCATTTGCAGCTGTGACCAGAACGTTAACAACGTTTGAAGCCGCTGTGCAGAAATCCGTCTGTGCACTATATCTTTCGTTTTAGGCACATTCAAGCCTATTGTGACTATAACAAGTGGTATCAGAGCCCCTTGGAGCAGTTTCGACAATGGCTGGACCTGAGGAAAGGGGTGGCAGAGGTGCTGGTGGCAGTGGAGAAGCCTAAGCTCAAGGCCAACCCCGTGATTCAGCCATGGCGCCCGTGCAACCAAGTCTTGGCCCACCTAGGGATGAGCCTAGGGTGTTTGGGCTTGACAAGTTCAATAGCGACAACTTCGCTGAATGGTCTTTTAGAATAGAGAATGTATTTGATCACTATGACCTGCTGGAGGTGATGGAAGGAACGGAGAAGCGCCCCGAGAACGACCCGGAGAAGAGCCCGTGGGTGCGGAAGAGCGCACACGGCTATCTCCTACGTGGGCAAGCGTTGGGGAGCAGCCAGATCCGTCACATCAAGCCATTCCAGCGTGAACCAGAGAAGGGACCAAAGGCATGGGCTGCTCTCAAGGGTGTACACGCTCCTGCAACAGCGGCGGTAGCGTTGGTGTTGGAACGACAAATGGCGGCACTACGAATTGAAGAAGACGAAGCGGTTGAAGAAGGGGTGCAGAAATTCTTCGACTTGTTGACGCGGCTTGAGGGAGCTGATTTGAACTACAGTGAGCTCCAAAAGAAGACCAAGTTGCTGGCCTTACTCCCAAAATCATGGTCCTCGCTCATCATCAACCTCAATCGTGACTTGCCCCGCCTCTCGCTTGAAGACGTGAAGCGAGCGATCCTTCAAGAGGACTTCCGCCGCCGTGAGTTGGCGAGTGCGGATGGCGCCGGTGCAGCAAGCATCGGCCGAGGGTATGGCCGTGGAAGGGGCAGAGGACGAGGGGGAGGCAGATTTGGCAGCAACAACTTCAATGGAGGCCGCGGTAGTGGCGGATACGGCAACGACAACAAGAGCTACGGACGCGGTCACAGCCGATTCGATGGCGAGTGCCACTATTGTCACAAGGGCGGAAATATGTGGCGTGATTGCTTCAAGCTCCCTGATGGATGGACCCCTGCTCAAGGCCAAGAGGGTAGAGGAGCAAGAGGAGGGAGAGGAAGAGGCCATGGAGGCCGTGGCGGTCGCGGAGGTGGTGCTGCAAATATGAAGGACGGTTACAACGAGAGCGAGTCGAGGGACGATCGCTTTCCGGGTCAATTCTTCTTCGTGTCGACGCAAGCACCGGTTGCACCAGAAAATGATGAAAGCTTTGAGGAGCCTGCTGTTATGGGGAAGGTGACCCTACACTCCCTGGACTATTGGGTAATCGATAGCGGCGCTACTTACGGCATGACACCTTGTGCGGACTTGCTCATCGAACTTGAACCGTCGCCGGTGAAGCATGTCACATCGGCTTTGGGGCAGCGAGCAGAGTTGAAAGGCATGGGCAAGGCCATGTTCAAGGGTGCTGATGGGAAGATGGTGGGCCTCAAGAACGTGCTTTGGGTGCCCAACCTTGCTGCCAACCTGATTTCCATGCGGCGGTGGCAAAAGGCCGACATGGACACAAGCTCGAAAGGAGCTATGACCTATACCGCGAGCCTTGGCGAGCAGATTCTTTGGGACCTTCACGAGGATAGGGATGTCTACAACGAGATGTGGCAGATCCCTGTGGTCCCCATGCCTAAGGAGAGGCAAGTGGCAGCAAGCATCAGCACCAAGGGTGAAGCGGTTGGTAGCGGCGATGGCGCGAACGGTCGCGCTAAGGAGATTGAGTCCAAGAAGTGCAATTTTGGAGGGACCAGTAAGCTCGGTGAACACGAGGAGAGTGGTGCAACAGCTCAGAAGCAGCACAAGTGTGAGGAGAACCCCAAGGCAGCAGCGGAGGAGTATGGAGAGAGCATGTGGGGCACTATTGCGAGTGCGGCATTCTCCAATCCGACTTCGGCTACGGGGGAGTGTGATTGGTTGACCTTGCATCGGCGCATGGGGCATGTGGCCCTGCCCATCTTGGAACAGCTAGTGAAGAATGAGATGGTTGCTGGCATACGTGTGAAGGAGGAGCCCGATGAGGTACTTGGCTGCCCGACGTGCATGCAAGCCAAGTTCACCCGTTACCCGTTCTCTACTTCGGAGGCAATGGCTAAGGCACCACTTGATGAGGTGGTGATGGACGTGGTGGGTCCCTTGAAGCTTGGAGCTGCTGGAGCATAGTACTTCCTCACCATTGTGGACGTCTACACCCGCATGACTTGGGTGTACGTGCTGTCCAAGAAGAGCGACGTGGCTGAAACGGTGAAGACCGATTGGTTTGACTGTGGTGCAATCACGAAAGAAGCAACGTGACACGCCTGAGTCAAGTGTGAAAGTTTTCAAGGCCTCGGCTGAGGCAGGACATGTGGCAGTAGACGCACGAGCACCTAGAGCGGTGGCTGTTGGTGCAATCCTACGGTTTGCTCTCGGCTTGTTGTCCGTGTGCGTGCATGCGTATGTGCATGGAATGGTGTGAGAGCATGAGATAATATATATTTCATGCTTACAATAGTGTGTGAATGATGAGGCATGATTTTGAATGTGTGTGTCGAGTCAATAGCGAGTTATCGCTAGTCGCGTGTCACGTCGTCGTTTGCGTGTCGTGTGTGGTTTTCTATTTTGTCGTGTGTGGAACGTTCGGCGTATCGCAGGTGTACGCAGCAGACTTCCAAGAACTCAAGGAAGAAATTATCTTGAAGAACCAGAGCCTTGGTTTCAAGATTCAAGTGATTTCGAAGCACTCCAAAATGGTAAACTTCAAGATAGTGAGAAAAGTTACATTACTTTGTGTAGTGTAACATTTCACTTGGTGTAGGCCCTTGTGGAGGGTATTTTCGAGACCCTACGTGGTTGGGGACAGTGTGGCACTGTTCCACATCACTGTACCTCGGCTCTTGGGGTTTGTAGGAGCTGGGAGTCATTCCCAACTCGTAACTCTTCCTAATTTGTGTTCTAAGACTATAGTGGCTGCCATAGTACCGTTCGTTCAAACCGATGCTGTGTCGTCAATTCTGAATGAAATTGTGCAATCTAAATTGATTATTGTAGGCGACGTTAAGACGCTCCAGATCCAAGTCGAATCAGGTCGTTTGCAGCTGTGACCAGAACGCTAACAATGTTTGAAGCCGCTGTGCAGAAATCCGTCTGTGCACTCTATATTTCATTTTAGGCACATTCAGGCCTATTGTGACTATAACAGCGGCAGACTTACGAGCACCTAGAGCTGCAGCAGACTCACTAGCACCTAGAGCAGCAGTCTCTACACAACCAGGGACGCATCGCTGAGAAGCACAGTCGCGAAGCCGGTGCAGGGAGAAGGTGCCCTGCGGACGCTGTTGCCACCGCTGTGCAGTACCCATAAAACCAAACCTCCACCACCAGGACTTCCTCGCTGAATAATCCACTCACGAAGCTGCTGAGGGGTGGGGCTGTCTGGGAGAGGCAGTGACGGCTGCTGTCCACCCCTAGACGCTGCGACTACCGTGATATTGGCCATGACACACAGTGACAGTCAGTAGCAGGTCCAGCACCTCCAGCACCAGCTGCACCTCCAGCACTCCCAGCAGCACCTCCAGCACTCCCAGCAGCACCTCCAGCACTCCCAGCAGCACCTCCAGCACTTCTAGCACTAGCAGCACCTCCAGCACTCCCAGCAGCACCTCCAGCAGCAGCAGCAGCACGAGCAGCAGCAGCAGTATTTGCAGCAGGGCGGCTCGGTGGGGCTGGCGAATGAGGCAGGGCGGCGCGGCTCGGGTTGGGCAGCGCGGCTCGGGCTGGGCGGCGCGGCTAGGCCTGGGCAGCGCGGCTCGGTAGGGCTGGGCTGCGCGGCTGGTCAAGGCAGGGCGCGCTGGGCTGCGGGGCACGCTGGCGCTTTGGCTGCGGGGCGCCCTGGTGCGCTGGGCTGCAGGGCGTGCTAGCGCGCTGGGATGCAGGTCGCACTGCCGCGCTGAGTAGCGGGGCGCGCTGGCACAGGGGCTGCGCGCGGCCAGCAGGGGGTGCGCGGGGTAGGAGGTTGCTCGTGGGCACCAGGGGCACGCGGGGCAGGGGCTGCTTGCGGGCAGCAGGGGCGCGCGGGGCAGGGGGCGGGCGCTGCAGGTAGTGCACGGGCAGCATGCAGGCGGCGCAGGTCGGGCGCAAGCAGGTAGCGCGCGAGCAGGGCACAGGTAGCGCGTTCGCGGGGCGCAGGCAGCATGCTTGGCGAGGGGGTGATCGTTCGCCGTCCTCAATACTTGGGGGTGATCAGCCACGGTGCAGTTAACGACACCCCGATCATCGACGTGGCTGCTCCTTAGGGGTGATCAGGGCAGTTAACAGCCACGTAACTGATCGTCGACGTGGCTGATCACTCCCACCTGCTAAGCCCCTGTGATCAGCCACGTCGACGTGATCAGCCACAGTTGTCGTTAGTCGAAGGATCAGTTAACTGTGATCAGCCATGTCGACGTGACGGCTAAGCCCCTGTGATCAGCCATGTGATTGTTGCGCTCCTTTGCCCTAGAGGTCGACGTGGCTGATCACAGGGGCTTAGCCGTCCTCGACGCCAGGGGGGTTCAGTGATCTCTGCGTTCGTTCCTTAGTGGTGATCGTAGCGGTCCTCGACGCGCACCTGATGCAACTTGACATGACGAACGTGTTCTTGTAGAGCAAGCTGGATCGCGTCCTGTACATGTACCAGCCCGACTACTATAACGACGGCACCGCCCGGTCTGACAAAGAGCCTACTGTTGTGGTACTAGGCGCTCGACGCAGTGCTGACTAACCCTAGCTGGAGCAAGAGCCAGGTCGACGAAAAGTTGTACTTCAAGGTCGCCGACGACGGAGTGGCGTGCTGGGTTCTCGTCTATGTCGACGACCTGCTTGCCGCCAGCAGCAGCCTCGCGATGCTGAAGGAGATGCTGGAGGCCGCCTTTGAGCTGCGCGAAATCAGCCCGGTCGAGAAGTACCTCGGGCTAGAGATCGTGCACGACCGACCGGCGCGAAAACTATGGCTTCACCACCAGGCCTATGTAGACAACCTGCGTCGACGTTTCATCGACGAGGAGCAGACCGGGCGAGTGCCGAAGACGTCGTTCTTTGATGATGCCTACGCAGAGCTGACGTTCGACGACGAGGAGCACCAGACACCGGCAAACGCTGTTCGACCAGCTCTGCTCGCCAAACGCTATTCGACCGAGCGACATCGAGATGGTCGACCGAATTTGCGGAGGTGTGCGAAAATCTGCGGAGGTGTGAGAAGTTCGCCCAGGAACGGCATCACGTGCTCGCCGGTGGGCATCTAGCAACACGGACGACACGTTTTCTACCTGGCACCTGCAAAATGTGCCTGACGGTGAAATCGTCGACCTGCACCTACTTGGTAGGTGCGTACATGTGCGCAGATAATCATCGGCGACTGCAGTGCTCGCAGACTACTCGCGGTGCAACTCTGGCAGGCCGCTCTGCTGCAGCGTTGGTGAGCTGCTCTGCCGCTGCGCTGGCGGGCCACTCTGCTGCAGCGTTGGCACGTCACTCGTCCGCTGCGCTGGTAGAGCTCACCCTGCAGAGTGTTTTCTAGGTGTTATAAAGCCATTCTGGCTATATCGGTCAGCATGCCTTATACTCAATTTGTTCTTCTCAATTTCCTTAGTGAAACTCTTGCCAAACTTCTCTGTGAACAAAACAAGTAGAGAGTGTTTAGGTGAAGCCCTGCAGCGCCTGGTTTTGCGTGTAGCAGCCCTATGTGATATAGCGAAGTTTCGCATACTGCATACCGGAGCGTCGGTATTCGCCGAGTACACTCCAACAGTGCACTTCGGTATGCACTGTTCAACACTGGACCGAGGGAAGTGACGACATTGATGGAAAGCGCGTGAATCTGGAGAGCGTACAAGAGATTAAGTCCGCCGACTTCGACGGAACATTACGTGCAGCTCACGTAACCTTCAACTGTGAGCAGGTACGCGTTGGAAAGTTCTTAATCTCTAATTTCCAGAATGGTAACGCCCGCTTTCAACCAAGATCTAGGCCGATCGCTATCGCGATTTAAGTACGACGGGGTGTCCTGGCGGAATTACTTGGCAGCCATGGATTAGATATAGGAATGGCTTAAGCTACAGTTCAGATCTGAAAAGTGACGAGTTTGACAAACCCTACCATCCCAACCCTCGCCATACAACAATCCCCAACAACCCAAAATGCCAAACTAGCAACACCAAAGGTGTTGTAGTGGGTAGCAAAGGTTTGTTGGTGCTTGTTTGGTGCAAGATCAAATCCAGCCCGTAACAAGTCTAGCAATCATATTTTGCCCAAACGAGTATGTGCAACTGTCTGTTGCGAGCACCTGCGCAACTACTTCTGGAAAGGTAGAAAATACACCTGACGGTACTTTCACTAGATGGCGTTTTCATCTGGCGGTTCCAACCTGGAACCGCATACTAGAGTAGGTGCTTGCACGTTCTCCTTGAACAAAGTTCTTCATGAACAACATTCTCGCACACATCACTATGTTTTCTATAAGGTTCATGTTGTACCTGTTGTAATCAATCAATTAATGAATCACTTTCCTTTCGTTACTGGATACCAAGACTGTTGCTGCATACCAAGCACACTGTTATCCGAATACTAGTATCCGGTCTCCAACAAGTCCGTACACGGAAAACTTGCACCTCTCTCTCTGATCGTGCAACTTTGCGCCTAGGCTCTCCCATAATCGTCTATTCTCCGCAGTTATAACGCTAGTGCAACGCTACGATCACCCAAACAACTCCGTAGCCTCCCACGTAGTTCAGCTCCCACCGTTGTTGAGTGAATCTCCGCGGACACCACCCGATGACTTCACCAAGTTGACGTCCCCGCAGGTCGACGAACCCCTTTGTCAACCACACCAGTCGAAGACGGCCGACGGTGTCTCGTCGTCGACGGCTTCACAGTTGTCCCTCGCAGGTCGACCACCTTTATCGACCTAAAGCTCAGGACGCCGTTGACCACTGCAAGCGGATGGCTGCACCTCTCGCGCACCCAACTGCGAAGTCGGCTTCGCCGAAGTCGGCGCCACTGTAGCCGGTAAACGAAGCCGACTTGCTCCTCCAAGTCGGCGCCGACTAGGAAGCCCAGCACTGCACACCTTGCACGCCGGTTAGCGACGTCGGCTTCGCTCAAGCGAAGGCGGGGCCAACTCCCATTAACATAACAAACCGTTTTGGTCTAACTTCTATGGATATGACTGTTTTAGCATACGAATGGTGTTCGGTTATTGTGCAACATAATAAACCGTTGGGATTGTTCCACTCGAGGTGAGTTGTTCATGTTTTAGAATATGTACGATCCTAAACTCCTACAAAGGGGTTGCAAATATTGCATACAAATCGCGTCAGATTCGTTCTCACCCTAAAGCTGGGAAACAAAGTGTCAAAGTAACAAACGAGAATGGATGAACTAGCAAACAGTTGGGTACAAGTACTAACCCTAATTGGGTTGTACCCCTTATTGGCTACCCCACTATAGCCTACACAGATGTAAAAGCTATAATGTTCTGGCACACCCCCATAGGCAAAGTGGGGGAGAACAAGTGGTCACAAGACCAGTCAAGAAAAGCAAGGCAAGCTCAGGGTGGATCACGAAGTCACCACACAGTCCGAGCACAAGCAAAGGGCCACAAGGCCAGTTCACATGCAGTGTTATATATAAAAGAGAAAAAAACAATATCATACCCTAGCAAGTGCAAGCATGCAGGTATATATATAGATCACAGTACAAGCAAAGTCACGCAGTAAGCAAGTGAGGCAAAGTAGGCACAAGGCCTAACACAGTAACAAAACGCTGATGATCACCAGGCGAAAGTGCCTTGGTGAAGACATCAGCAGTGTTGGCCCGAGTGGCCACGTACGCAAGACAAAGTTGGCCACGCTGCTGCAACTCTTGAGCAAGGAAGTATCGCAGAGCGATGTGCTTCGTTCTGTGCTCCAGTCTGCAGGTAGGTGAGCCAGCGTAGCTCCTGTGCAGCCATGGCCCCAGCGTAGATCTCAGCCTCACAACTGGAGCTGAGAACCGAAGACGAGCGGGTAGACCGCCAGGAGACAGAGCCAGATCCAAGGCTGAAGGTGTAACCCTGTGACGACCGCTGCGTAGCTGAGTCGTCAACCCAGGAAGCGTCTGTGTGACCGGTGAGAACAACTGGACCCTGTCCTCCAAGCACGAGCCCCATGCCTGACGTATTGCACAAGTAACGCAGTACCCTCTTCGCAGCATCCCAGTGCACCTTTCGGTGCATGCCGGGAGCCACGTAGTGAGCCAGCAGGGCTGAGAGGGTACGCGAGGTCGGGTCGAGTGCACGTCATCAGGTACATGAGGCAACCCACAAGCTCTGGGTACAGACCACTCGGCTCTACGGACTCGTTCGAAGGTGGAGCTCACAGCGAGTGGCTGGTAGACAGAGGAGTGGGCTGTGGCGAGGAGAACTGGAAGCCAAAGAGCTAAAGGACCTGGTGCACCATGTGTGACTGAGTCAGGGTAATGGTGCGCCAAGCTCTGTCCCGGGTGATCTGCAAGCCAAGATAGCTGTGCAGTTCACCCAGGTCAGTGCAGGTGTGTCTCTTCTGCAGCTCCGACTTCACAAGAATCAGAGCCTCAGTGTCAGCAGTGGCAAAGACGAGGTCGTCAACATGGACAAGGACGTAGAATGGCAGAAGTGCGGTGTCGGTGCGAAGAAACAGCAACGGGTCAGCAGTAGCAGGAGCAAACCCAAGAGCCGCAAGTGTAGTCCTCAGTGTGTTGTGCCACTCGCGAGGCGCCTGGCGGAGACTGTAGACTGGCCGCCGAAGACTCCACTGATTACCTGCAGGAAAAGACTCAGTGAAACCAGGTTGGCGGCGCAACCACATCTACTCATGCAGGCTGCCCTGCAAGAAAGCTGTGCTGAAGTCCAGAGAGTGCAACTCCTAGTCACGCTGAGCAGCGACGTGCAGCAACACGTGAAGAGTAGTCATCTTCGGGGTGGGGGAGAAGGTCTGGAAGTAGTCAACTCCCTGTCGCTGACTGAAGCCTCTAGCAACGTAACGTGCCTTGAAGGCAGGCGGAGAACCCGATGGCCGCTTCACCCTGAAGATCCACATGCCATCGACTATGTTCGCCACAGGTGGGGGAACCTCGTCGACGTAGGTGCCTGTGGACTTCCAAGATGCCATCTCGGCATCCATGGCTGCCTGCCACTGAGAGGAGTAAGGACCCGTAATCGCCTCTGCGTAAGAGCGCGGGGTTGGGATGTCTGGAGCATCCGGGTTTCCCTCGGGGGCAAGCAGCATGGAAGCGAAACGAGGTACAGCAGCTGCAACAGACTCAAATTCCTCCTGCCTGTCCTCAGCAGCAGACTCAAAAGAAGGGTCAGTGGCAGCAGTTGCTAGGAGACGAGAGACAGTGGGACT
The DNA here is from genome assembly GCA_947471745.1 of Closterium sp. Naga37s-1. Taxonomy (NCBI): domain Eukaryota; kingdom Viridiplantae; phylum Streptophyta; class Zygnematophyceae; order Desmidiales; family Closteriaceae; genus Closterium; species Closterium sp. Naga37s-1. The sequence continues at coordinate 1,987,861 of CANJKZ010000170.1, read as the reverse complement.
GGCAGCACGAGCGCGGTCAGACTCAGGGTCAGGGACCTCCGGAAGAGAGGACTCTGGAGGAGCAGGTAGAGGAACACGTAGAGGAACAGAGGAAGGACAAAGGGTCATAGCGTGCGTGCCAGGGACAGGAGGAGGACGCAAACGAGGAACGCGATGAGCAGTGCAAACAGGCGAGACAGGACGAGATGCAGGCTCACGACGCTTTGTAGGACAGCCGGTCTACTCAAGGTAAGGAGAAGGAGCAGGCAGAGGAAAGGCCGGCTGTATCGGCGGCTGTGACTGGTCAGGCGGGGGACACGGGAGGGGAGGAGTAAGGGCAGCAGAAGGCAGGGTACCAAGAACCTGCTGGAGTAGTGGAACAAAGTACGGTCGCGGCCGCACAGCGCCACCAGGGTCAACAGCTCTAGCTCCTCCAGCTCCGGTACCTCCAACACCAGGACCTCCAACTCCAACTCCATAAGGTCTCCAGCTCCAGTACCCTCAACACCACCAGTCCCGGCAGCTCCAGTACCCCAGGTACGAGCACCTCAAAGACCAGTGGTCGCAGTACCTCCAGTAACACCAGCTCCAGCAGCAACTCGAGGACCTCCAGCTCCAGCAGGGCCAGCACCTCCAGCTCCAGAAGCTCCATTCCGAAGGCGCGTACGCCGAACAAACCACTCACGCAAATGCTGCGGAGATAGGCTTGGCAAAGCACCAGCAGAACCTCTAGACAAAGCAGCACCCTGAGGCTCCGCACCTCCAGACTACGCACCTCCGACGCAGCACCCCCAGGCTCAACACCCTCAGGCTCAGGACCCCTAGGCTCACCACCACCAGTCGCAACACCCCTAGGCTCAGCACCCATAGTCTCAGCACCCTCAGACTCCGCACCCCCAGGCTCCGCACCCCCGAACGCAGCACCCCCAGGCTCAACACCCTCAGGCTCAGGACCCCCAGGCTCACCACCCCTAGTCGCAACACCCCCAGGCTCCGCACCCCTGGACGCAGCACCCCCAGACATCGCACCTCGAGCAGCACCTGAGTCGACAGCTACCTGAACAAGCGAAGTACCAAGGAGAGGGTCTACCTGAGACACACCTGAGGGAGCAGGACCCTGGGGGGGGAGGGGGTCTACCGGAGGGGGACCGGGAGCAAGGAAGAGCGGCGGGGGCGGGGGAGGGGCAGAGCGGTAGGGGAAGAGACGGTAAAAGGGAACCGACTCGTCAAACGTGACGTCCTGAGAAGGGAAGACACGACGCGAGGTGGGGTGGTAAAACTGCCAGCCAGGCGCGTCGGGGACAAAGCCAAGGAAGACGCAGGGGATAGCACGGGCGGAGAGCTTGTCCGCGGACGTATTGCGAACAAAGGCACGAGATCCCCAGACCCGGAACACCGTCGCATCGCCAACCTCCCCCGTCCAACGCAGTGTGGGCAAGGTCTCCGGCAAGGAGACACGGGGCCAGAGGTTGAGCTGATGCGCAGCGTACTGGACCATAAACAGCCACAGAAAATGGGGAGCAGCCGCATGGATCATGGAGGTACGAGCGACCTCCATGACTAAGCCAATGCGGCGCTCAGCAATCCCATTTTGCTGAGGGGAGTCCGGAAGCGTGAACGACTGGAGAATGCCCTCTCCTCGACAAAAGTCCCGCAAGAGGTTGGAGGAGAACTCACCACCTCTGTCAGAGTGCAGACGCAGGACAGGAAGGTCCTGGCCGAACCGCTCGCGGAGCTCGAGACGGACTGTGCGGATCCAAGGGATCAAGACATCAACGACCTGACCCTTGATGCGCAAGGGGAAGACCGTGGTGTACCGCGTGTAGTCGTCAACTACCAGCAGAAAGTAGCGCTCGCGGCTCTGTCCACCAACACGGGCTGGGCCCCACACGTCCATGTGGAGAGTCTGCAAGGGAGCAGTAGTCGGGAGAAACGAGGAGGAGTGAGGAGCGGCGCGCTGCCGCCCCTCGACGCAAGGGAGGCAGGGCAGGGCAGGCGAGGGCAGCAGGGGAGGCAGAGACCTGGGGAGACCAAATACAAGAAGACGAGAGTGCATGCCACGAAGGCGAGGCAGGGAGGGGTGACCCAGGCGGTGGTGCCACAGAAGAGTCTGGTGCGACAGGAGGCGACACGAGCAAGAGGCGGCTACCTGACCTGACGCGGACACCTGAGCAGACGCAGCTACCTGAGAAGGCTCGTTAGCGAGTGTGTACAGACTCGACCCTGGCCGACGAGTGAACGTGGCCAGGTGATGGCCTGTCCGTGTGCACGTGCAGATGGACACACGCTGACTCCCAAGAGTGGTGGTAGTGACCATCGCATCCTGGAGGGCAGCGGTACTCACCAAGTTCGTAGAGAACGAGGGGAGGTGAAGACCTGACAATGAGCCGGCCGGAATCGCCCGACACGGGAGGATAGTGGAGGAACGGGCCATGACCGGTCCCCTGGAGGGGTCAGCCAGTCTGACCGGGACAGGTGGAGGAAGAGGAGTGAGGGTGGTGCTGTCACGAAAGAAACAGCGCGAGGCGCCGGAGTCCAACGTGAAGGTGTGCAAGGCCTCAGCAGGCGCAATACCAGGGAGAGTACCAGACTCACTAGCACCTAGAGCAGCACCGGCTATACCTGGGTCAGGCGGCACACACCAGTAACAGTCACCCTCACCACTAACAGACAAAGCATACATAGCAGAGAGAATAGCATCAAAGTCTAGGTCAAAGATAGCAATCCTAGACTTAAGCAGATCTACCCAGCGAGGGAGCTCGACATCGTCACCAAACTCAGCACGCCAAGCATCGTCTAGGCTGGAGAAGCAGCGGTGCTGAGTGTGGAGCCTCCCGCAAGTCTGACTAGCACGGTCACCCGTGCGAATGACATACGGGCAACTACCTCCAGACGCCCCACGCAGAAACCACTCATGAAGCTCCTGGGGAGACGGGGTCTCGCCCCGACACTGCTGCTGCTTACGCTGGCCACCCCCAGAACCAACACGCCGAGCTCCAGTCCCATCGCCACCAATCCCACCGCCTCCACTGCCGCCACTACCACTGGTGCCTCCACCACCGCCACCAGAGCCCCCACTCCCACCAACAGTCCCACCGCCGCCACCACCTCCACTACTGCCCCCACCACCACTCCCGCTGCCCCCACCACCACCGCCGCTGCCACCACCACCACCCCGGCCACCCTTGCCTTTGCTGTTGCGGCGCTTCACACTAGCAGAAGCAGCCCCGACGTCCTCAGGAACAGAGACGTCTGCAGCAGCAGCAGAGGCGTAGGAGGGGGCAAGGGGGGAGGGGGAACACCCCTCAATGAAGGGTGGGCGCGGAGTGCCACGAGCAGCACCTACAGCAACTGCACTAGTCTCAGCTGCGAGGAGATGCTGCTCGAGGAGGTCAAAAGTGAGGGAGGTGGGGTCAAGAGAGAGGAAGTGGTCCCTGATAGAGCGAAGAGAGTCAGGGAGGCGGGTGACTATAAAGTAGAGAGCGACGTACATCGGGGGTGGGTTCCTGTCAAGGAACTCAGCAGGAACGGCAGCGCGGTAGCGAGCGTCGCTAGCGCGAAGGTGGGAAACCAGGTCCTCGACTGTGGCAAAGGCGGACTGCTCGGGGAACAGGTAGGGCAGAAGGTGGCGGCCTAGAGCAGCAGTGGCAGGGGAGGAGTAGCGGGCGACTACAGCGTCGTACAGCGCTTGTGCTGTCCTGTGCTGTCCGAAGTGAGCGCATTCAGCTAACGGCAGGTGGTTGCGAATGGCTAAGCAGGCAGCAGCGTCGCGAGTAAGCCACTGTGAGCGAGTCGAACTGTCAGCTATGGCGGGAGGGGTAGTAGCAGCTCCTGATGCTAGGTCAAACAGCGAGACACTGTCCTTAGAATCGCTCAGTAGGTACAGCTGCAGGTCGTCAAGCCACGTGTCAAACTGAATCGGTCTACCCTCATGATCAAACGCAAGGACCCGAAGCGAAGCAATAGCTGTGCAGTATGTAGGAGCAGCAGTAGCAGCTGTAGCAGTAGCAGTAGCAGCTGTAGCCGGAGCAGCAGTGACAGTGGAGCTAAGAGGCCGAGGGGGGTAGGGGTCGACTGGGCCAGGCGCGGGGCTAAGGGTCGACAGGTGGCCGGGCGCGGGCTAGGGACGGGGCCGGGCGCGGGGCTAGGGGCCGACAGGGGACCGGGCGCGGGCTAGGGACGGGGCCGGGCACGGGCTAGGGACGGGGCCGGGCGCGGGCTAGGGACGAGGCCAGGCGCGGGGCTAAGGGCCGACGGGGCCGGGCGCGGGCTAGGGACAGGGCCGGGCGCGGGGCTAGAGGCCGACGGGGTCGGGCGCGGGCTAGGGACGGGGCCGGGCGCGGGCTAGGGAGCGACGGGGCCGGGCACGGGCTAGGGACGGGGCCGGGCGCTGGGCTAGGGACGAGGCCGGGCGCGGGGCTAAGGGCCGACGGGGCCGGGCGCGGGCTAGGGACCGGGCCGGGCGCTGGGCTAGGGACGAGGCCGGGCGCGGGGCTAAGGGCCGACGGGGCCGGGTGCGGGCTAGGGACGGGGCCGGGCGCGGGGCTAGTGGCCGAGAGAGCCGGGCGCGGGCTAGGGACGGGGCCGGGCGCGGGCTAGGGAGCGATGGGGCCGGGCGCGGGCTAGGGACGGGGCCGGGCGCTGGGCTAGGGACGAGGCCAGGCATGGGGCTAAGGGCCGACGGGGCCGGGCGCGGGCTAGGGACGGGGCCGGGCGCTGGGATAGGGGCCGACGGGGCCGGGCGCGGGCTAGGGACGGGGCCGGGCGCTGGGCTAGGGGCCGACGAAGCCGGGCGTGGGCTAGGAACGAGGCCGGGCGCGGGCTAGGGAAGGGGCCGGGCGCTGGGCTAGGGGCCGACGGGGCCGGGCGCGGGCTAGGAACTAGGCCGGGCGCAGGGCGAGGGGCCGACGGGGCCGGGCGCGGGCTAGGGACGGGGCCGGGCGCTGGGCTAGGGGTCGATGGGCCGCGGGCTAGGGGTCGACGGGCCGCGTAGGCTAGGGGCGACGGGCCGGGCACGTAGGCTAGGGTCGACGGGCCGGGCGCGCGTAAGCTAGGGTCGACGGGCCGGGCGTGTAGGCTAGGGATCGACGGGCCACGTAGGCTACGCGCGACGGGCCGGGCGCGTAGACTAGGGGCGACGGGCCGGGCGCGCGTAGGCTAGGGGCGACGGGCCGGGCGCGCGTAGGCTAGGGTCGACGGGCCGGGCGCGCGTAAGCTAGGGTCGACGGGCCGGGCGCGTAGGCTAGGGTCGATGGGCCTAGGGGCGACGGGCCTAGGGGGGGTACTAGCAGCGTAGCAGGTAGTGGGCCCAAGGAACTTGCTCTGATACCATATCAAAGTAACGAACGAGAATGGATGAACTAGCAAACAGTTGGGTACAAGTACTAACCCTTATTGGGTTGTACCCTTTATTGGCTACCCCACTATAGCCTGCACAGATGTAAAAGCTATAATGTTTTGACAAAAAGGGACCCTAAATGATAGAAAAGACGAACGCAAAGTGACCAGACCGTGATCGCGGGTGTAGAAACAAGCGGCAGTCGATGGGATTGGGAAATATCAAAATGCGGAAAACGTGGTGCAAGTGTGGTCGACGGGATTGATAAAATATCGAAAGAGGTCACGTCGCGCAATTAAGTCGGGTTTCCCAAACCCGTCACCCAGCCTGGGCATGTTACTGTTACACTAACGGTTTTGTACAGCCAATGTCGGTGTACCGCAAATAGATTTACAGGTTGCATGCTTGACCTAGCACTTGAGGGCGGGCAACCGCACGTCGTGTACAAGTTCCGAGTGTGAATGTATGCATTCTGGCAACGTTTTACGTAGAAGAAGAATAAAACATCTCGCGGCTCTGGAAGGTTCGAAATGTTGACGAATGGTTGGGGAACCCCGACCTCGCACTCGCACCCTGGATTTGCGATGTAAACAAACGAAGCCACCTAGCACTGTTGCAAAAGACAATATGTTCGTCAGTGGAGAAACTGACGAATGCTCGTGAATGAGGTGCTCACCTCAATCTGTTCCTTTGAGTTCCTTTGTTGACTGATGCCCCGGGCAAATTTCCTGTCAATCAGATCTGATGATGCGCGGCGATGAGAGACGACGCCATCCCGTTAAATCTGACCATGACGTCGTCACGAAACAGTGCCCAAAGTTGTTTTGTTTACACGAAAAGTTACTGAACACTGTTCATATGTGTCTGTAACTTCTTGAAAAACGTGTCCAGTTGAACAGCTTTCGACCAGGAATCTAAAAAAATAATAAGAAAAAGCTCCCGGTCCACCAAGAAAACACCTCTACGGAATATGGCTAAGTAGGAAATTGTCGTTCTCCGTGCTCACAGACTAGTCCAAGAAATAGTCTCGCCACAAAATCCTATGTTGCGAATATATATAGTACTGCCTTGGCTGGGTGACGAGTTTGGGAAACCCTAATTGGAAACCGTTGCGCAAAATGAAAAAAAAGAGAGTCCTTCTGTCAATACTGTCAAACTTATATGCTATAATCTGTTTAGGCTGTAGTGGGGTAGTTGTTACAGGGTACAACACTTTTAGGTTTCCTATATGTACCCACCTGCTTTCTAGTTCATTCATTCCTCTCATTATTCTCACAAATACCTGTAAATGTTGCCAACTGGGATATTGTCGTTTCAGTGCTTTGAGCTTGGAATTTGGGAACCTCCCGGGCCAGTGTCTGAAGTGGGATGTTGACGGATGTTACGAGTGCAATTGAGCGAGTGAGCGAGGATTGCACTATCGAGGCAACAATACAATGAGCGAAGCTACAGTGGTAACGGTAACGTGTGAAAAATGGGGTGCGCGACGGGCCTGGAGACGAGGTTGAAGATTGTCGAGGCGGAGGTCCGGAGCGCGGGTTACCAACCAAACCGTTGAGGTTGGGTCACGTCGTGAACAGTGGCGGGAATAGTGTCGAGGCGAATGTCGCGAGTGGTAACGAATGATTGTCGGGTGCTGTTAGCGGGAAACACTTGTGTACGCGCTGAGCATGGACGCGAAGTAAGGAAAAGGAATTTTCCTTACACTACCCCCCCCCCCTAAGGAGGCCCTCCTTATGACAGCGCGTGTACATCCCGGAAATTCCGGCTGCGCAGATTCTCGGTGAGGACGGGGTGGTTTTCGATTCTGTCCACCCAATTGTCTTCGGTGGGCGTGCGGTCTTTCCAGCGGATCAGAAATTCGACCCTTCAGGCTCCCCGTGGGTCACGAACTCGGTGGCTCAGAATCTTTTTGGGCGTGACGATTGGTTCTATCGGCGGTCGTGTCATGCTGGCTAGGTGGTTGCGGGGCAGTTGGCTGGTGGATGGTACGTAAGGGCAAAGCAGGCTGACGTGGAAGGACGGGCTGACGTACCAGTCAGCAGGGAGGAGGAGGTGGGCGGTGACGGGCGTGATCTGTGACTGATGCGAAATGGCCCGCAATATCGGGGGCGGAGTTTCGGGGTGGTACGAAGAACTAAATTGTAGTCGTGTGCCAAACTGCTGCCACAGGTTCCGCCAGAAGTTGCTGGTAAATTTCGTGTCGCGGTCGCTGATGATCCCTGCTGGTATCCCGTGTAGTCGAACGACGGTGGAGATGAAGAGGCGGGCTGTTTCTTCGGCTGTGATTGATTTCGTGCAGGCTGTGAAGTGTGTCATTTTCGTTAGCCGATCAACGACGACCAAGATTGCGTCGTTTCCACTTGCTCCGGCCGGTAACCCCGTGACGAAGTCCAACGTCACCTGCTGCCAAGCACGCTCTGGGGGTGGTATCGGCTGCAACTGTCCCGCCGGCTGCTTCCGTGATGATTTCATGAGTTGGCATGTGGGACACGATGCCACGTGTCGCTGCACGTCGGTCAGCAATTCGGTCCAGTAATAGTACTGCTACAGTTGCTGTCATGTTTTTTCTACTCTGAAATACCCTGAGGTAACTCCGTCGTGTGCCTCGTGTAGCAGTAATTCCCGTAGTAGCGTATACCCTAATACCCAGATTCGATCGGTGCCGGCTTTTATGTAATAAACTCCCTTTGCTGCTGCGAACTGCTGTGAATTTCCTCTTGTGAAGAATGGGTCGGTCTGATAGCCGTGGGTAAATAGTCCTGTCAGTCGGGGGCTGGTCTGGGCGAGTAGTATAGTATGGATTTGGGCTGTGTGGCGGGTTAGTGCGTCGGCGATGTTTGATGCCCCCTTTTTGTAGGTGACCGTGTAGTGAAAATTTGACTCGAGGTAGTCGAGCCAGCGAATCTGTCGTGGGTTGAGGTCGGGCTGTGCGCGGAGGTACTGTAGTGATTTATGGTCTGACCGTACTGTCACGTCTGCGCTGGTCAAGTAACAGCGCCACACTTTGAACGCATGCACGATCGCAAGCATTTCGCGATAGTGTATCGTCAAACTTATATGCTATAGTCTGTTTAGGCTGTAGTGGGGTAGTTCTTATAGGGTACAACACTTTTTGAGAAGAATGAAGAACGAGGATGAATGAACTATGAATGAGGTGAGTACATATGGAAAACCCTAATTGGGTTGTACCCCCTATGGGATACCCCACTATAGCCTACACAATAGCATAAGCTATATAATGTTCTGACACACCCCCATAGGCAAAGTGGGGGAGAACAAGGGGTCACAAGACTAGTCAAGCAAAGCAGAGCAAGCTCAGGGTGGATCACAACGTCACCACACAGTCCGAGCACAACGACAAGGCCACAAGGCCAGTTCACATGCAGGAGTACACATATATATATAGAGCTAGACAAGCAAGAGCAGGTATATATATGTGACAGTACAAGTAAGGTCAAGAGGAGAGCAAGTGAGGCAAGACAGGTACAAGACCCAGCTGAGTGCAGAAGCGCTGATGGTCACAAGGCGCAAGTGCCTTGGTGAACACATCAGCAGTGTTGGCCTGAGAGGCCACGTACGCAAGTCGCAACTGACCACGCTGCTGCAGCTCACGAGCAAGAAAGTAACGGAGAGCAATGTGCTTCGTTCTGTGCTCCAAGCGCTGCTCTCGACACAAGGCCAGCATGGCCTTGTTGTCTACGTACAGCACTGGAGGAGAACGAGGCGGCTCTCCAAGGTCAGTCAGCAGGTAGGTGAGCCAGCGAAGCTCCTGTGCAGCCATGGCCCCGGCGTAGATCTCAGCCTCACAACTGGAGCCGAGAACAGAGGACGAGCGAGTAGCTCGCCACGAGACAGAGCCGGAACCAAGACTGAAGGTGTAACCCTGCGACGACCGCTGCGTAGCCTGGTCGTCAGCCCAAGAAGCGTCCGCGTGCCCAGTGAGGACCACTGGACTCCGCCCTCCAAGCACTAGTCCCATGCCCGACGTACTGCACAAGTATCGCAACACCCTCTTCGCTGCAGCCATGTGCTCTGGTCGGTGTCTCCCAGGAGCAACATAGCGTGCAAGAATGCTAAGAGGGTATGCAAGGTCAGGTCGTGTGCAGGTCATCAGGTACATGAGGCAGCCAACAAGCTCTGGATACGGGCCACTCGACTCTACTGACTCATCCGAAGGCAGAGCTGAGAGTGAGTGGCGAGTAGGCAGAGGAGTGGCCTGAGGCGAGGAGTACGTGAAGCCGAAGCGCTGAAGGACCTGCTGCACCATGTGTGACTGAGTCAGGGTAATGGTGCGGCGTGCTCTGTCCCGGGTGATCTGCAAGCCAAGGTAGCTGCGCAGTTCACCCAGGTCTGTGCACGTGTGTCTCTTCTGCAGCTCGGACTTCACGTGGGCGAGTCCAGCAGTGTCAGCTGTGGCAAAGACCAAGTCGTCGACGTACACGAGGATGTAGAACGGCGGCAGAGAGGTGTCGGTGCGTAGAAACAGCGACGGGTCGGCAGTAGAAGGAGCAAACCCAAGAGCCGCAAGCGTAGTCCTCAGTGTGTCGTGCCACTCACGTGGCGCCTGGCGGAGACCGTAGACTGGACGCCGGAGACTCCACTGGGTACCAGGAGGGAAAGACCCAGTGAAGCCAAGTGGGCGGCGCAGCCAGATCTCCTCGTGCAGGCTGCCCTGCAAGAAAGCAGTGCTGAAGTCGAGAGAGTGCAGCTCGTAGTCACGGTGAGCAGCAACGTGTAGCAGCACCCGAAGAGTGGTCATCTTCGGGGTGGGGGAGAAGGTCTGAAAGTAGTCAACTCCCTGTCGCTGACTGAAGCCACGAGCCACGTAACGTGCCTTGAAGACAGGCGGAGAACCCGGCGGCCGCTTCACCCTGAAGATCCACATGCCACTGACGATGTTCGCCCCAAGAGGGGGGACAGCGTCAACGTAGGTGCCTGTGGACTTCCAGGAAGCCATCTCTGCATCCATAGCTGCCTGCCACTGAGAGGAGTAGGGACCCTCTATCGCCTCCGCGTAAGAGCGCGGAGTCGGGATGTCAAGTGCATCCGGGTCTCCCTCAGGGGTAAGCAGTACGGACACGAGATGAGGTGAAGTAGCTGCCAGACACTGGAACTCCTCCTGCCTGTCCTCAAGGACGTCCGTGCCAAGGGCACACTCACCCCCGACTGACGGAGGACAGGCAGACCCAGACTCAGCGACAAGACTAGCAGCATAGTCTAGGCGACAGCGAGCAGCAAAGTCAACGAGCTCAGTAACTAGGGCAGACGCAGCAGTAGACTCGAAGGAAGGGTCAGTGACGACAGTAGCAAGGAGACGCGTGACAGTAGGACTGGCAGCACGAAGAGAGTCCGACGAAGGGTCGGGAAGAGCAGGAAGAGAGGACTCAGGAGGAGAAGGCAAAGGGGCACGCAGAGGAGCAGTAGACGGACGCAGAGACATCCTGTGCGTGCCAGGGACAGGAGGAGGACGCTGACGCGAACCACGACCACTAGCGCGAGCAGCACGGACAGGCGACGCAGGGCGAGACGCAGGCTCACGACGCTCAGTAAGACCTCCAGTAGGACCAGTGTAGGGAGAAGGAGCAGGCAAAGGGGAGGTAGGCTGTAGCAGTGACCGCGACGGGACAGGCTGTGGACCCTCCAAGAGAGGAGGAGGACCAGGAGAGGGCGGAAGACCAAGAACCTGCTGCAGGAGTGGAACGAAGTACGGTCGAGGCCGCGTAGCTACGCCAGAAACAGCAGGGACAGCACCAGTACCCCCAGCAGGAGCACCCGCTCCAGCAGCACCTCCAGTAGCTCCAGAACCTCGAGCAACACCAGGAGCACCCCCAGCAGGACCGCCAGTGGTAGTCTCAGCGCCAACACCCTCAGCAGCACCAGCTCCAGTCGAACCCGCAGGCCCAGCAGCTCCAGTACTCCCAGTACGAGCACCTCCGGGACCCGCAACAGCAGCACCCTCAGTAGCCGACGAACCTCCAGCACCAGCAGCACGGCTCCAGCGCCGGGCAAACCACTCGCGCAGCTCCTGTGGAGAGAGTGGCTCCCGGCGAGACAAAGCACGCGTAGAAACTCGAGGCGGAGGACCTCCAGGCGCAGCACTCCCAGGTCCAGCACCCCCAGGCAAAGCACCCCCAGGCGTAGCACCCCCACACTCAGCACCCCCAGGCTCAGCACCCCCAGGCTCAGCACCCCCAGGCTCAGCACCCCCAGGCTCAGCACCCCCAGACTCAGCACCCCCAGACTCAGCACCCCCAGGCTCAGCACCCCCAGGCCCAGCACCCCCAGGCCCAGCACCCCCAGGCTCAGCACCCCCAGCAGCACCAGAGTCACCAGTGACCTCGACAGGCTCGACTGCGTCTACCTGGGACACACCTGAAGGGGCAGGACCCTGAGGGGGGAGGGGGTCTACCGGGGGGGGACCTGGTACAAGGAAGAGCGGGGGCGGGGGGGGGGACGGAGTGCGGTAGGGGAAGAGGCGGTAGTAGGGTACCGACTCGTCGAACGTGACGTCCTGAGAGGACAGAACACGGCGAGAGGTGGGGTGGTAGAACTGCCACCCAGGCGCGTCTGGGGGGAACCCCAGGAAGACGCAAGGAGCAGCACGAGGGGACAGTTTGTCCGCAGACAAGTCGCGGACAAACGCCCGAGATCCCCAGACCCGGAACGCCGACGCATCGCCCACCTTCCCGGTCCACAGCAAGGCTGGGGAGGTCTCCGGCCTGGAGACCCTGGGGTGAAGGTTGATCTGACGTGCCGCGTACCTCACCGCAAACGGCCACAGAAAATGGGGGGCAGCCGCATGCATCATAGACGTACGAGCGACGTCCATGACCATGCCAATGCGGCGCTCAGCAATCCCATTTTGCTGCGGAGAGTCCGGGAGCGTGAAGGTCTGACGGATGCCTCGTGCACGACAGTAGGCTCGCAGAAGGCCAGAGGAGAACTCTCCGCCTCTGTCCGAGTGCAGACGCAGAACAGGAAAGTCGGAGCCAAAGCTCTGCCTGAGCTGGAGACGAGCTGCGCGGATCCAGTCGATCAGCACCTCAGTGACATCACCCTTGCCGCGCAAGGGGAAGACTGCGGTGTAACGCGAGTAGTCGTCAACAACGAGCAGGAAGTAGCGCTCGTGACCCTGCCCACGGACGCGGGCTGGGCCCCACACGTCCATGTGGAGCGTCTGCAACGGGGCCTCTGTCGGAGGAAACTGGGAGGAGTGAGGGGCAGCACGCTGGCGCCCCTCGACACAGGGGACACAGGTAGGGCCAGGGCCCTGAGGAAGGGGAGGGAGGGACCGGGGGAGACCAGACACTAGAAGACGGGAGGCCATGCCTCTGAGCCGAAGCAGAGAGGGGTGACCAAGACGGTGGTGCCAGAGAAGAGTCTCGTGAGACAGGAGACGACAAGAACAGGGGGCAGACTCAGGACCAGACCTGGACGCAGCAGCAAACACCTGACCCGACGAAGCGACTCTACCAGACTCAGTAACGGGAGGAGACGCAGTGGTCAGTGTGTACAGGCTCGACCCCGGCTGACGGGTAAACGTAGCCAGGTGTCGGCCTGTGCGAGCCTCTGTACAGTGCGTCACCCGCTGACGCGCAGGAGTGAACTGGTGTACACCCGCATCCTGTAGGTCAGCACCACTCACCAGGTTCGTAGAGAACGAGGGGAGGTAGAGACCAGACAGGGTGCCAGAGGGAGCCGCCGGACACGGGAGGACTGTGGAGAAGCGAGACAGGACAGGACCCCCAGAGGGGTCAGCCAGAGACACTGCAACCGGTCGACTCAGCGGTGTGAGTGTGGTGCGGTCCCTAAAGAAGGAGCGAGACGCCCCAGAGTCAAGGGTGAAGGTGAGGGAGGCCGAAGCCGACGTAGTACCTGAGAGCGCAGACTCACCAGTACCTGAGGACGCAGACACACGAGCACCTAGGGCAGCAGCGTCGCAAGCACCTAGGGCAGCAGCCTCACCAGGACCTAGAGCAGCAGTCTCAATACCCGGATCGGGCGGGAAACACCGGTAACAGTCACCCTCATCACTAATAGACACAGCATACATGGCAGAGAGAATAGCATCAAAGTCAAGATCATAGATGGCAACACCCGCCCTGGACAGGTCACCCCAACGAGGGATCTCTGAGGCCTCCGGGAACTGGTGACGCCACGCGTCCGTCAGGCGGCCAAAGCAGCGCTGAGTGGGGTGGGGACCCCCACACTGCTCACCCGCACGGTCGCCGGTGCGCAAAACGTAGGAGCACGGACCAAAACCCCCACCTCGCTGACGCGCAGTGTACCACTCACGAAGCTGCTGAGGGGACAAGGTGTCACGACCACGCTGCTGCTGCTGGCGCGAGCCACCACCGGAGCCACTCCTCTGCGAAGACCCGCGACCAGCACCACCTCCACCCCCGCCGCCTCCTCCGCCTCCGCCGCCTCCGCTACTGCCGCCGCCTCCACCTCCGCCTCCGCCGCCGCCACCTCCGCCACCCCCGCTCCCACTGCCACCGCCGCCGACACCTCCGCCTCCACTGCCGCCACCGACTCCTCCACCCCCACCTCCACTCCCACCGCCACCCCCACTCCCCCCACTGCCGCCACCTCCACCTCCACCGCCCCCGCTCGCTCCTCCAGCGCCCTTGCCCCCCTTGCCCTTGCCAGAGCGGCGTCTCCCACTAGGGGCAGACGCCACACCGACCGACTCAAGACCAAGGAGGTCGGCCGCAGCAGCAGAGGCAACAGAGGGCAGAAGGGGGGAGGGGGAACACCCCTCAAAGATGGGGGTGCGCGGGTCACCACGAGAGGCCCCTACAGCGACTATGCTCTTCTCGGCCGCTAGGAGGGACTTCTCGAGGAGGTCAACAGTGAGAGTGGTGGGACAGACAGAGAGAAAGTGGTCCCTGACTACGCGAAGGGAGTCAGGAAGGCGAGTGACTATGTAGTAAAGAGTGATGTACATGGGGGGGGGGTTCTTGGCGCAGAAGTCAGCAGGGAGTGCAGCGCGGTAGCGAGTGTCACTAGTGCGGAGGTGCGTAATGAGGTCAGCGACTGTGGGAAAGGCAGCAAGGTCAGGAAAGAGGTACGGTAGCATGAGACGGCTCAGTGCAGCAGTGGCAGGGGAGGAGTAGCGCGCAACTACAGCGTCGTACAAGGTCTGAGCACTCTTGTACTGACTAAAGTGTGCACGCTCGGAGGTAGGGAGGTGGCGACGCACAGCAAGCCGTGCAGCAGCGTCGCGCGTGGCCCACTGGGAGCGAACAGTGGCGTCGGCGTCAGCAGCAGGGGCAGTGGAGGCGCCAGAGGTGAGGTCAAAGAGAGAGAGACCATCTGCCCTATCGCACTGTAAGAACAGCTGCAGGTCATCCACCCAGACCTCAAAGTCAATGGCCCGACCCTCAGCGTCAAAGACTAGAACACTAGGGGTAGCCATGACCCTAGACGACTGGCAGCGCAAACAGTAGGGTGAGGGCAGTGCAGTGAAAGGGCGCTGTGCTCACCAGACTGGACAGGTCGGGCGGCCCGGAAGGAGGGCGGCGCGGCGGCTCGGCGGCTCGGCTGCCGGGCGGCTCGGCGGCTCGGCGGCTCCGCTGCTGGGCGGCACGGCTGCTGGGCGGCTCGGCTGCTGGGCGGCTCGGCTGTTGAGCGGCTCGATTGTGCTGCTGAGGGGCAGCACGGCTCGGGCTGCTCGGGCGGTGCGGGCGGCTCGGGCGGCTCGGGCGGCTCAGCTCCTCAGCGGCACAGGCGGCGTGGGGACCGAGACGGCGGCGCGCGGCTGGGACGGGCGGCGCACGGGCGGCGTGGGGTCGGGACTGCGGTGCGCGGCCGGGACGGGCGGCTCACGGGCGGCGTGGGGCCGGGACGGGCGGCGCGCGGGCGTCGAGGGGCCGGGACGGGCGGCGCGCGGGCGTCGAGGGGCCGGGACAGGCGGCGCGCGGGCGTCTAGGGGTCGGGCCGGGTGGCGCGCGGGCGTCTAGGGGCCGGGACGGGCGGCGCGTGGGCGTCGAGGGGCCGGGACGGGCGGCGCGCGGGCGTCTAGGGGCCGGGACGGGCGGCGCGCGGGCGTCTAGGGGCCGGGACGGGCGGCTCACGGGCGGCGAGGGGCCGGGACGGGCGGCGCGCGGGCGTCGAGGGGCCGGGACGGGCGGCGCGCGGGCGTCGAGGGGCCGGGACGGGCGGCGCGCGGGCGTCTAGGGGCCGGGACGGGCGGCGCGCGGGCGTCTAGGGGCCGGGACGGGCGGCGCGCGGGCGTCTAGGGGCCGGGACGGGCGGCGCGCGGGCGTCTAGGGGCCGGGACGGGCGGCGCGCGGGCGTCTAGGGGCCGGGACGGGCGGCGCGCGGGCGTCTAGGGGCCGGGCCGGGTGGCGCACGGGCGTCTAGGGGCCGGGACGGGCGGCGCGCGGGCGTCTAAGGGGCCGGGACGGGCGGCGCGCGGGCGTCTAAGGGCCGTGACGGGCGGCTAAAGGGGCCACTAGGGGCCAAGAGAGAGGGGAGCGCGACTCGGGTAGGGGCAGAGTGCGCTCCGGGCAGGAAAAAAAAAACGGTGGGCCCTAGGAACAGTTCCCACGAGGGAACCTGCTCGATACCATGAGAAGAATGAAGAACGAGGATGAATGAACTATGAATGAGGTGAGTACATATGGAAAACCCTAATTGGGTTGTACCCCCTATGGGATACCCCACTATAGCCTACACAACAGCATAAGCTATATAATGTTCTGACACTTTTAGGTTTCCTACTTGTACCCACCTGCTTTCTAGTTCAGTCATTCATTCGTTCCATATTCTAACATGGTATTCTGAGCAGGTTCCCTCGTGGGAACGTTTTTTTTTAGGGCCCACCACGAACTTTTTTTTTCCTGCCCTACCCGAAGCGCGCCTCGTGCCTGCCCTAGCTACGCAGTCGCTCGCCCTTCCCTAGCCGGCCCTTTCTCAGACGGCCCGTCCCGGCCTGTTCCTGGCCCGTCGCGGCCCCTTTGCCGCCCGTCGCGGCCCCTCTCCCGCCAGTCGCGGCCCCTTTGCCGCCCGTCGTGGCCTGTTTGCCGCCCGTCGCAGCCCCTTTGCCGCCCGTCCCGGCCTGTTCGCCGCCCGTCGCGGCCCCTTTGCCGCCCGTCGCAGCCTATTCGCCGCCCGTCGCGGCCTCTGCCCAGCGGCCGCCATGTCGCGGCCACTGCCCAGCACTTCGCCGCCCGTCGCAGCCTCTGCCCTGCAGCCGCCCCCTCTCGCGGCCACTGCCCTGCTGCCGTCCCAGTCGCGGCCCAGCCTTAGCCGCCCGTCGCGGCCTCTGCCCTGCAGCCGCCCCCTGTCGCGGCCCTGCCCTGCTGCCGCCCCAGTCGCGGCCCTGCCTTCACCGCTATCGCGGCCTCTGCCCTGCAGCCGCCCCTATCGCGGCCCTGCTCTGCTGCCGCCCCTGTCACGGCCCTGCCCTGCGGCCGCCCACTGTCGCGGCCCTGCCTTCGCCGCCCGTCGCGGCCCCTACCCTGCAGCCGCCCTTTGTCGCGGCCCTGCCCTGCAGCTGCCCCTGTCACGGCCCTGCCCTGCACCCGCCCCCGGTAAGCACCTGCGCTGTCCTGCCGCGCCGCGCCGCCTGCTGCCGCGCCGCGCTGCCAGGAACCGAGCCGCGCCGCCCTACCAAGCCACGCCGCCCAGCCGAGCCGCGCCACCTTTGCCAAGCCGCGCCGCCCAGCCGAGCCGTGCCGCACTGCCGAGCCGCGCTGCCCTTTTACTTGCACTACCTCTGCTGCCATACTGCGGCTACTGCTGCTACTGCTTCTATGGCTAGCCCTACTGTTCTCACCTTTGATGCTGAGGGGCGTGCAGTTGACTTTGACGTGTGGGTTGACGACCTACAGCTCTTTCTTCAGTGTGACTCTAGGGATGGGGTATCCCTTTTCGATCACACGTCCGGTGTCTCTACTGCTCCTGCTGCCACTGCTGACAATACGGTTCGCTCGCAGTGGACCACTCGTGACGCTGTTGCTCGTCTTGCTGTTCGTAGTCACCTGCCGCCTGCTGAGCGCGCGCATTTTGGCCAGTACAAGACTGCTCAGTCTTTGTACGACGCTCTAGTTGCGCGCTACTCCTCCCCTGCCACTGCTGCCCTCAGCCGCCTCATGCTGCCGTACCTTTTCCCTGACCTTGCCACCTTTGCCACAGTCGCTGGCCTCATTTCTCACCTCCGCACTAGTGACGCCCGCTACCGTGCTGCCCTTCCCACTGAGTTCTGTGCCACAAAACCACCCCCCCATGTACATCACCCTTTACTACCTAGTCACCCGCCTCCCTGACTCCCTTTCTTCAGTCAGGGACCACTTTCTCTCCCTTTGCCACACCGAGCTCAGTGTCGACCTGCTAGAGGAGCGCCTCGCTGCAGCTAAGAAGAGTATCTTAGCTGTAGGTGCTTCTCGCGGCGACCGTCGCACCCCCTTCTTTGAGGGGTGTTCCCCTGTCCCCCTTCTCCCCTCTGTTGCTTCTTCTGCTGCTGTCGACCTCGTTGGCACTGAGGAGGTCGAGGCTGCGTCTGCTCCTAGTGGGAGGCGCCGCAACAGCAAGGGCAAGGGGAGCAAGGGTGGTGGAGGAGACGGCGGGGGTGGCGGCGGAGGCGGTGGAGGAGGCGGAGGGGGTGGCGGTGGAGGTGGGGGTGGTGCCGGGAGTGGGGGCTTCAGTGGCGGCGGTGGAGGTGGTGGAGGCAGCGGCGGAGGTGGTGGAGGCAGCGGCAGCGGTGGCGGAGGTGGCGGTGGCGGTGGTGCTGGTCGAGGTGCAGCCGCGCAGTGGTAGCCAGCGCCAGCAGCAGCCGCGTTCCCGTGAGACCCCGTCGGCCCAGCAGCTTTGTGAGTGGTACGCTGGGCGTGGGAGGTCTGGGGGTGCTGGTCCTTGCACTTACGTTCTTCGCACCGGCAGTCGTCGTGGGGAGACGTGCGGGCTGTCACACACTGCGCAGCGCTGCTTCGGTCGCCTGACTGACGCCTAGCGCGCCCAGTTTCCTGACGCTGTTGAGCTCCCTCGCTGGGGTGATCTGCTTAGGCAGAATGTGGCTATCTTTGATCTTGATTTCGATGCCATCCTTGCTGCCATGTATGCTTTGACTGATAGTGCTGAGGGTGACTGTTACCTGAGTGTCCCGCCTGACCCGAGCATTGATGCTGCTGCTCCAGGTGCTAGTGTGTCTGCTGCTCAAGGTACTGGTGAGTCTGCTGCTCCAGGTGCTGGTGAGTCTGTGATGGATAGCGTGCGAATCTGGAGAGCGTACAAGAGATTAAGTCCGCCGACTTTGACGGAACATTGCATACAGCTCACGTAACCTTAAGCTATAAGCAGGTACGCGTTGGAAACGTCTTAATCTCTACTTTCCAGAATGGTAACGCTCGCCTTAAACCAAGATCTAGGCCGATCGCTATCGCGATTTAAGTGCGACGGGGTGTCCTAGCCGAATTACTTGGCAGCCATGGATTACATATAGGAATGGCTTAAGCTAGAGTTCAGATCTGAAAAAATGACGAGTTTCACAAACCCTACCATCCCAGCCCTCGCCATACAACAATCCCCAACAACCCAAAATGCCAAACTAGCAACACCAAAGGTGTTGTAGTGGGTAGCAAAGGTTTGTTGGTGCTTGTTTGGTGCGAGATCAAATCCAGCCCGTAACAAGTCTAGCAATCATATTTTGCCCAAACCCTTAGCCCACAACCAGCTAGAGCAAAATACCACAACCACCTACACAATCAACACTCCCCCTTGCTCATGCTGGAGTTGGCTGAACACCACTGGGCAAAATCCTTCACTCCACTCCCCCTTGCCCAGGGAGGGGCGCCATCCACAGCATGATGTCGTCAAGGCAGAGAAGCACCAGCCCTCCCACATCCTGCTCAAGCACCATGCCAACATGGGGCTGCATCCCCATCAAGGACATCCACATACCGTGCCACTCAAAAGGAAGGGGTTTGGTGAGTATGTCTGCTGCCTGGTGGTTGGTTGGGCACCACCGGAGGATCACCTCGCCGCTTGCCACCATCTCCCTGATGAAATGCCACCGAACTTGCATGTGCTTGGTGCGGCCATGCAAGCATGCATTCTGTGCAAGGGCAATGGCAGACTGGTTGTCCACAAACACAGGCACACCACCAGCAAGCTCATGCCCAAACTCCCCAAACAAACGCTTCAGCCACACACCTTCCTGAATGCACTGACACAGACTGATGTATTTACTCTCAGTGGTGGACAATGCAACCACCGGCTGCCTCTTGCTCTGCCAAGAGATGGCTGCACCATTAAGGCAATAGACATAGCCGGTGTGACTCTTGCGGTCGGCTGAATCTCCAGCATAATCAGCATGACTAAAGCCCACCAACTCAACTTGAGGCTTGCTGTGTGCAGGGTAGAAGATACCTGACTTGACACAACCTTTCAGGTACCTTAGCACTCTCTTAGCAGCCTGTAGGTGAAATGCCTTGGGACAAGACACCACCTTGGACAGCTGTGACACTGCATAAGCAATCTGGGGCTGTGTGGTCGAGCTTGCATACATGAGAGACCCCACAATGCTTTGATAGAGCTGGACCAGCTCATCTCTCAGCAAGGGCTCCTCAGCATGTGCATGCACGTCGAACCCTGTAGGGAGAGGGGTACGCACGGGGTTAGCCTCAGAAAGGCCAAAGGACTCAAGCATGTTGAGAATGTACCTCTCCTGATGAATCAAGATGCCACTCTCATCACGCTCAACCTGCACCCCCAAATAGTACTTAGCCTCCCCCAAGTCCTTCATGCGGAAACGAGAGGACAAGAGACCCTTCACCTCGTTCAGCAAGACCATGCTTGAAGACATAAGCAGAATGTCATCCACATAGAGGTAAAGGGACAACCTGCCCTCATCCCTCACCAAGTGGTACAAGGCAGGGTCACACTCAGACCTCTCAAATCCAAAATCCATCAACGCCTCATCAAACTTGAGGTACCACTGCCTTGGAGCTTGCTTAAGCCCATAGATTGGTTTTCTGAGTCAGCAAACCCTGCCGGACCCATCATCAAAACCAGGGGGCTGCCTCATGTAAAGCTCCTCCTTCAAGACCCCATGAAGATAGGCAGTGGTCACATCCATGTGATGGATGTGAAACCCCGAGGAGGCTGCCATCCCAAGGGAGCCTCTCAGGGTAGTAGGCTTACCCACCTGGGTAAACACCTGGTCATAGTGAACACCCCGTGTTTGAGTGTTCCCCATGGCCACCAACCTGGACTTAGGCCTCTCAATGCTACCATCAGCCTTGTGTTTGTATTTCCACACCCACTGACACCTCAATACCTCCATACCAGGTGGCACACAAGCTGGATCAACCAGCTCGAAAGACTCGTTCACCTTATGAGACTCAAGCTCCTCGTGCATGGACTCGACCCACTCAGGACGGGACAAGGCCTCCTTGACTGACTTAGGCTCATGTACCTGACCCATAAGACAAAAATCAAGTCCATGCGCACCCCCATCAGCATCCACAAGCATACACTCCTCCAAATCATGCACCTTATGATCATGCATGCAAGCATACTGTGCACTTGGTGTGAACCTCTCAGGTGGCCGGGAGATGCGTGTGGTGCGGCGCAGAGGTGATGCCTCCCCCTGCTCCAAACTTTGCAGCTTCTCCCTCCAAGTCACTCTCTTCATGGGGGACCGTGGTGACTTGGGCAGCTGCTGCTGCAGTTGTTGCTGCCACCTACCTGCAGGAACAGGCGGTGTATGCTGCTGTGGTGGCTGCTGCGGCTTCTCTTGTTGCTGCTGCTGCTGCCCCTGTGGCTGCTCCGGGTCATGGGCTGGTGCGTTAGGGTCAGGGGTAGAACCAGCAGTTGGTGACTCCTCATGGTGAGGTGCAGCTGCCTTTTGTTCCTCTTGCTGCTCCTGTACCTCCTCTCCAGGGTCCTCCCATGCCCCCTCGACGATGGAAGAGGTGTAGGGATCCTGGAGGGAGCTCCCAACTGTACTAGCACCACGCTCCTTCCACCCCTTGTAGCTCAGCCCCTCGTGAAAAACCACATCCCGGCTTTCCACCACCCGCTGATCCGCCACACTCCACAACATCCAAGCTTTGCTCCTCTCCGACACCCCAAGGAAAATGCCCCATTGTGCCTTAGGATCCAGCTTCCTCCGTTGCTGGTCGGGCACTTTGAACTGCGTCATGCACCCCCACACTCGTGCCATCGACACACTAGGCACCTTCCTGGTCCACATGAAGTATGGGCTCTTGCCCTCTAGCCCCTTGCTGCCCATCCGGTTCTTAACCCAGTTGGCATATTGCACTGCTGCCCCCCACCAAGTATGGTCAGCTGCGCATGAGCAAGCATGGCTCGGGCAAGGTCAATGAGGGTCCGGTTTAGCCTCTCTGCTGCCCCATTTTGCTGCGGCGTGTAGGCAACTGAAAGCTGGTGGGTGATGCCCTTGTCTTCAAGGAAAGACTCCACATCCTTCCCCATATACTCCCCACCCCGATCAGACCTAAGTATTTTCACCTTGGCCCCGGCTTCCCTCTCCGCATAGCGTATCCAACGCTTGAAGACCTTGGCCACCTCATCCTTGGTTTTCACCAAGGTAACCCAACTTAGGCGGCTGAAGTCATCCAAGAAGGTGACGAAGTATTTTCTGCCCTTCTCCCTTTCCGGTGTTTGCATGGGGCCACAAACATCCGTGTGCACCAACTCAAGAGGTGCGGAGGCTCTAGTGGTGGAGGTAGGGAAGGAGGTCCTTGGCAGCTTCCCGGTCGTGCAATCAGGGCACTTGCTTGGCTGCCCACCACCCTCCTTGATCTCCACACCCTTCAGCTCCCCCTTCTTCACACACTCCACAATTTGTTGCCTTCCCGCATGCCCCATGCGTAGGTGCAGCAAATCTGCCGTCACCTGCTCTACGTCCCTCCAACGGGTGCTGCAAGCGGCATCCTTTGCTTCAACCCCATCTGCCTTCTCCACGTGAGGCACACACACTGGAACAAGGTATAAACCCTTCTCTAACTTGGCCTCCATCACCATAGCTCCACCCTTGCGAACCGTGCACCCTCCCATGGTGAAGGTGCATATGCATTCTTGCCTCGCAAGCTGAGAGCATGAGAGAAGGTTGGCTGCCAATCCAGGAACATGAAGCAAACCTTTCAAATTCAGCACCTCCCCCTCCTTCCCCTTGACGGTGATGGTGCCGATGCCGATTGCTTGCAGCGTATCTCCACTCCCCACAATCACATTTCTGGAGTTAGGTGGGAGGGAGTGATAGGTGGTGAAGAGGTCACGCCGAGGTACCATTCCACAGGTTGCCCCAGAGTCTAGAATGAGCTGGTTGAGGTCAGCCAACACACGACCAGCAAGCGCCGTCTCCTTCTCCAAGGATAAGAAGGAGAAACCATCATCCGATGAGTCCTCCTTTCCCTTCTTATCCTTGTTTGCCGCCGCTGCTGCCGCTTTCTCTTTGCTGCCCTTCTTGTTCCATGCTCCATTCTTCATCCTCCTCTCCACCCACTCAGGCCTAGTGACAGGTGGAGCCTCTCCTGGGTACCCTTGAGGCTTCCACCCATCTGGTCGGCTCCAACACTCCTTCCAAGAGTGCTTCCGGTTGCATCCAGGGACGAGGCACTTGTCAAGCTCCTTCTTCTTCCCCCCACCTCCTTGCCGCTGCTGGTACTTCTTGGAAGCAGCCCTATCACCTGCCCCCATTCCCCCTTCAACTCCTCTACCAGCATCACGCTTGCGAGCCTCATCAGAAACCAACACCTCCCATATCCAGGCCTTGGTCCATTTCTGCTGCTCAAGGTGAAGGTACTGCAATAGGGCCTCGTTCGCCTCTTGGTCCAGCCCCTGGAGTGCGGTATAGATGATCTCCTTCTCATCTACTTTGTAGTTCAACTCCTCCAAGGCCCTGACATACTCATCCACCCTCTGGAGATACTGCACCATGGTCTCTCCATCACCATAATTGCGTTCCATGGTGTAGAACCGCTTCCTCCAGGTGAGTATGCTTAGCAACCCTTTTTGCAAATGTCGATCTTGAACTCTCTTCCATGGGCAGCTGCTCCTTGCTTCCCTTTCAGGTCAATCAGCATCTTTAAGAGCTCTAGTTGACCTTCCAAAGCCCAACACAGGTACTGGAACGCTTGCTTGTCCTTGCGGTCCCATGCTTCTTGTGCCTTAAGTAGCTCCTCCGCACTAAGCCGGTGCCTTCCGGTTCGCGGTGTTGCTGATCCACCTCCACTTCCCTCACTTATAGATGAGCTAGAGGCTCCCCCAGCCCCTGCTCCCTCTTGGCTAGACACTCCAGCAGATGCCTCTGCTTCATCAGCTCCAGGTCTTCGCTCCGATCCCTCCAAAACGCCTTCTAGGTCTTTGATACCTAGCCAAAGCGTAAACTGGAACCGCCATAGCGAAAAATCCGAGCCGGTGAACCTAGGAGGGCCATCTAATTTCTGGGCCATGACCAACCCTAGATCTGGATGTCCTTAAACCAATTCTAAATTTGATAAAAATAGGGAATGTCGCAGGCCTAACCAGCTCTGATACCACTGATGGATAGCGTGCGAATCTGGAGAGCGTACAAGAGATTAAGTCCGCCGACTTTGACGGAACATTGCATACAGCTCACGTAACCTTAAGCTATAAGCAGGTACGCGTTGGAAACGTCTTAATCTCTAATTTCCAGAATGGTAACGCTCGCCTTAAACCAAGATCTAGGCCGATCGCTATCGCGATTTAAGTGCGACGGGGTGTCCTAGCCGAATTACTTGGCAGCCATGGATTACATATAGGAATGGCTTAAGCTAGAGTTCAGATCTGAAAAAATGACGAGTTTCAAAAACCCTACCATCGCAGCCCTCGCCATACAACAATCCCCAACAACCCAAAATGCCAAACTAGCAACACCAAAGGTGTTGTAGTTGGTAGCAAAGGTTTGTTGGTGCTTGTTTGGTGCGAGATCAAATCCAGCCCGTAACAAGTCTAGCAATCATATTTTGCCCAAACCCTTAGCCCACAACCAGCTAGAGCAAAATACCACAACCACCTACACAATCAACAGTCTGCTCTCTCTGGTACTGCACCTGCTGAGTCCTTGCACACTTTCACACTTGACTCTGGTGCTTCGCGCTCTTTCTTTAGAGACAGCACCACACTCACGCCGTTCAGTCGGCCTGTCGCAGTCTCCCTGGCTGACCCCTCTGGGGGCCTAGTCCTTGCGCACTCTTCCACGGTTCTACCGTGTCCTGCGGCCCCGTCGGGCTTGCTGTCGGGACTCCACCTCCCCTCGTTCTCTACGAACCTGGTGAGTGGAGCTGACCTCCAGGATGCGTGGGTTGACCAGTTCGCCCCTGGAGGTCAGCGTGTGACCCACTGCACTTGCTCTCGGACGGGCCGCCACCTGGCCACGTTCACCCGTTGGCCAGGGTCGAGTCTGTACACACTGACTAATGCGTCTCCTCCGGTCTCTGCGTCTGGTCAGGTAGCCGCGTCTAGTCAGGTGTTTGCTGCCGCGTCCAAGTCTAGTCCTACGTCTGCCCCCTGCTCGTGTCGTCCTCTGTCGCACGAGACTCTCCTTTGGCACCACCACCTTGGTCACCCCTCCCTGCCTCGTCTTCGAGGTATGGCCTCCCGTACCCTTGTCTCGGGTCTCCCCCGGTCCCTCCCTCCCCTTCCTCCGGGGCCTGCCCCTACCTGTGTTCCTTGTGTCGAGGGCCGGCAGCGCGCCGCTCCTCACTCCTCCACGTTCCCTCCGACAGAGGCTCCTCTGCAGACTCTTCACATGGACGTGTGGGGCCCAGCCCGCGTCCGTGGACAGGGTCACGAGCGTTACTTCCTGCTGGTCGTTGATGACTACTCGCGTTACACCACAGTCTTCCCCTTGCGCAGCAAGGGTGAGGTCCCTGAGATGTTGATCGACTGGATCCGCGGTGCTCGTCGCTAGCTCAGCGAGCGTTTCGGCTCGGACCTTCCTGTTCTGCGTCTGCACTCGGACAGAGGTGGTGAGTTTTCCTCTGACCTCTTGAGGGCCTTCTGTCGTGCTGAGGGCATCCGCCAGATGTTCACGATTCTGGCCTCCCCACAGCAAAATGGGATTGCTGAGTGCCGCATTGGCATGGTCATGGACGTCGCTCGCACGTCCATGATCCATGCGGCTGCTCCCCATTTTCTGTGGCCGTTCGCGGTTCAGTACGCTGCGCATCAGATCAACCTTCAGCCTCGTGTCTCCTTGCCGGAGACCACACCTACTCTGAGGTGGACGGGGAAGGTTGGTGATGCGTCCGCGTTCCGTGTCTGGGGATCTCGAGCTTTTTTCCGCGATACTTCAGCGGACAAGCTGTCCTCCCGTGCCGTTCCCTGTGTCTTCCTTGGCTTCCCCCCTGACGCACCCGGGTGGCAGTTCTACCACCCCACCTCGCGTCGTGTTCTGTCCTCTCAGGACGTCACGTTTGACGAGTCGGTGTCTTACTACCGTCTCTTTCCCTACCGCACTGCCTCTCTCCCCCCCCCGCCACTCTTCCTAGCACCAGGTACTCCTCCGGTAGACCCCCTCCCCCCTCAGGGTCCTGCCCCCTCAGGTGTGTCCCAGGTAGACCCTGTCAAGCCGGTCGAGGTAGCTGTCGACTTCGGTGCTGCTAGGGGTGCTGAGCCTGAGCGTGTGGAGCCTGGGGGTGCTGAGCCTGAGCGTGTGGAGTCTGGGGGTGCTGAGCCTGAGCGTGTGGAGCCTGGGGGTGCTGAGCCTGAGCGTGTGGAGTCTGGGGGTGCTGAGCGTGAGCGTGTGGAGCCTGGGGGTGCTGAGCCTGGGGGTACTGCGTCTGGGGGTGCTGAGCCTACGCGTGCTGAGTCTGGAGGTTCTCCAGGTGTCCCGTTGCGGCTGGAGACCCTCTCTTCGCAGCGGCTTCGATAGTTGTACGCTCGGCGCTGTCGCCGTGCTACCGGAGCTGCTGGAGGTGTTGCTGGTGCTGGAGCTGCTGGAGGTGCTGCTGGTGCTGGAGCTACTGGAGGTGCTGCTGGTACTGGTGCTGCTGGTGCTGGAGCTGCTGGAGGTGCTGCTGGTGCTGGAGATACTGGAGGTGCTGCTGGTGCTGGTGCTGTTGGAGGTGCTGCTTGTGCTGGAGCTGCTGGTGGTGCTGCGGGAGTTGTTACTGGAGCCCCTGGAGCTGAGGGTACTGGTGCAGTCTCTGCTGTTTCTGGAGGTGCTGCGCGGCCGAGGCCGTACTACGTTCCGCTCCTTCAGCAGGTTCTTGGTCTACCGCCTTCTCCTGGTCCTACTCCTCCTTTTCTGAGTCCACTGCCTGTCCAGTCACAGTCGCCGTTACAGCCGTAATCTCCACTGCCTGGTCCTTCTCCTTACTCTGGAACGACTAGAGGTCTTACGGAGCGTCGTGAGCCTGAGTCGTGTCCTGTGTCGCCTGTTTCTCGTTCTGCGTCGCCTTTCCGCACTACTCGCACTAGTCGTCGTACTCCGCGTCCTCCTCCTGTCCCTGGCACTCACTCTATGACACTGCGTCCTTCCATTGCTCCACAGCGTGTCCCTCTGCCCTCTCCTCCTGCGCCCTCTCTTCCTGACGGTCCGGACCCGGAGTCTGACTCCCTTTGTGCTGCTTGTCCTACTGTCACGCACTTCCTGGCCATTGCTGTCACTGACCCTTTGTTTGAGTCCACTGCTGCGTCTGCTCTCGTTACTGAGCTTGTTGACTTTGCTACAGCCTGTCGCCTAGACTAGCCTACTAGTCTTGTTGCTGAGTCTGCGTCTGCGTCTGTCTGTCCTCTGTCCGTCGGGGGTGAGTGTGCTCTTGGCACGGACGTTCTTGAGGACACACAGGAGGAGTTTGAGTGCTTTGCCGCTGCTGTACCTCATCTGGTGTCCATGCTGCTTGCCCCTGAGGGAGACCCGGATGCACCAGACATCCCAACCCCTCGCTCTTACGCAGAGGCGATAGAGGGTCCCTACTCCTCTCAGTGGCAGGCAGCCATGGACGCCAAGATGGCTTCCTGGAAGTCCACAGGCACCTACGTCGACGAGGTTCCCCCGCCTGGGGCGAACATCGTCAGTGGCATGTGGATCTTCAGGGTGAAGCGGCCGCCGGGTTCTCCGCCTGTCTTCAAGGCGCGTTACATTGCACGTGGCTTCAGTCAGCGACAGGGAGTTGACTTCTTCCAGACCTTCTCCCCTACCCCGAAGATGACCACTCTTCGGGTACTGCTGCACGTCGCCGCTCAGCGTAACTACGAGCTCCACTCACTTGACTTCAGCACAGCCTTCCTCCAGGGCAGCCTGCACGAGGAGATCTGGCTGTGCCGCCCACCTGGCTTCACTGGGTCGTTTCCTGCTGGTACCCAGTGGAGCCTCCGGCGGCCAGTCTACGGTCTCCGCCAGGCACCCCGTGAGTGGCACGACACACAGAGGATGACTCTTGCTGCTCTTGGTTTTGCTCCTTCCACTGCTGACCCTTCTCTGTTTTTACGCACTGACACCACTCTGCCGTCGTTCTACGTTCTCTTGTACGTAGACGACCTCGTCTTTGCTACTGCTGACACTGAGGCACTCGCCCACGTGAAGTCCGAGCTGCAGAAGAGACACACGTGCACAGACCTGGGTGAGCTGACAAGCTATCTTGGCTTGCGGATCACCCGGGACAGAGCACAGCGCACCATTACCTTGACTCAGTCACACATGGTGCAGCAGGTCCTTCAGCGCTTCGGCTTCACGTACTCCTCGCCACTGTCCACTCCTCTGCCTACCGGTCACTCGCTCTCAGCTCCACCTTCGGACGAGTCCGTAGAGCCGAGTGGCCCGTATCCAGAGCTTGTGGGCTGCCTCATGTACCTGATGACTTGCACACGACCTGACCTCGCATACCCTCTCAGCCTTCTTGCTCGTTACGTGGCTCCCGGCAGGCACCGAAAGGTGCACTGGGATGCTGCGAAGAGGGTGTTGCACTACTTGTGCAGTACATCGGGCATGGGGCTCGTGCTTGGAGGACGGGCTCGAGTTGTCCTCACTGGTCACGCTGACGCCTCCTGGGTTGACGACTTGGCTACGCAGCATTTCTGCACTGTTCTAGGCCTTGTACCTACTGTGCCTCACTTGCTGACTTCTTGAATTTTCTTGTACTATGCTCTCTACACATATACCTGCATGCTTACACTTGCTAGGTTGTGTTCACTGTATTGTTTGTTCTTCTATATATATCTTTGCATGTGAACTGGCCTTTTGGCCATTTGCTTGTGCTCAGACTGCGTGGTGACTTTGTGATCCACCCTGAGCTGCTTTGCCTTTCTTGACTGGTCTTGTGACCTCTTGTTCTCCCCCACTTTGCCTATGGGGGTGTGTCAAACTTATATGCTATAGTCTGTTTAGGCTGTAGTGGGGTAGTTCTTATAGGGTACAACACTTTTAGGTTTCCTACTTGTACCCACCTGCTTTCTAGTTCAGTCATTCATTCGTTCCATATTCTAACATGTATCGGGTAATTTTTTTCGGGCGGATGCAGTTTTCGTGACTCGTATGTGATGGGTTGTAAACCGTTGCCAAAATCCTGTAGCAGTACGGCTCCAGTGACGATGTTGCTTGCATCGGTAACCACTTCGAATGTGCGGTGTGGGTCGGCGATGCATAGTACGGGCGGTGAACAAAGAACATTTTTCAGGGCAGAGAAGGCAGCATGCTCTTTCTCCCCCCACGTAAAAGGGACCCCCTTCCGCAGTAAATCCGTCAGCGGGGCAGTTAAGCGTGCCATGTCGGGGACGAACCAGCGCACGTAATTAACGAACCCCAAAATGCTCTGCAGCTCCGTGATGTTCGTTGGGGGGTGCCACGCTTTTACCGTGTCCAGCTTCTTTGGGTCGATTTCAACTCCAGCCTCCGAAATAACGTGCCCCAAAAAATCTAGCCTATCCTGGAAGAACTCGCACTTGGAACCCTTGGTCAGTAGTCTGTGCTCGTCTAAAACCGTAAATACTGCTTCTAAATCTGCTAAGTGCTGCTGCTTATCACGACTGTAGACTAGGATGTCGTCGAGGTAAACTATCACACATTTATCTAAGAGTGGCCTAGACGCCTCGTTCATGGTCATCTGGAATGTCGCCAGTGCGTTGGTCAGTCCAAAAGGCATCACGGTGTACTCAAATGACCCATACCTAGTCCTAAATGCTATCTTGGCACAATCCGATGGTTCGACTTGAATCTGATGGTAACCTCCACGTAAATCGATTTTCAAAAAGACCCGTGCTGTTCGCAGTTGATCTATCAGTTCGTCGGCGCGGGGAATGGGGTATCGCGATTTGACTGTAACCCTGTTCAGTGCCCTGTAATCGATGCACATGCAAAAACCTCCATCTTTTTTTGGTGTGAACAGTATTGGTGCTGCGAACGGCGATGAGCTTGGTCAGATAACTTTTTTCTCTAACAGGTAATCTAACTGCTTCCTCAGTTTGTTGAGCTCGGGCTGTGTTAGTCTGAACTGTCGCTGTACGGTTGGCTGTGCCCCAGGTTCTAACTCTATTCGATGATCGTGTGCCCGCTGAGGTGACAGTCCCTCCGGTAAGTCGTCGGGAAAAATTCCCGGGTACCGCTTTAACAGTTCCTGTAGTTCGGGTGGTACTGTCAGAATCCCAACCACTAGACCATTGGGATAAAAGGGCTTGTTAAGTAGCGGGTCAGTGCGCCCATAACCCCCCAGGCCAACATGCCTGTAACCCTTCCCTAGGATCAATCGGGGATCACCAGTGGACCTGTGACACCCCCTCGCACTGGGATGCCCGAAGTGCACACACTGGGATTCGAACCCGAGACCTTCGCTCTGATACCATGTCAGAATCCCAACCACTAGACCATTGGGATAAATGGGCTTGTTAAGTAGCGGGTCAGTGCGCCCATAACCCCCCAGGCCAACATGCCTGTAACCCTTTCCTAGGATCAATCGGGGATCACCAGTGGACCTCTGACAGGTACTTCCGTCAGCAGTTTCTGAAAATCGCTCGGCTGCTCTGCTTCTTCCACCATTGCGAAATCCACCGCGTACACGTCAGCTCCAGTGGCGACAGCACGTTTCATTGTGATGGCGTTGACGTGGACCGTTGAAGACTCAGGCGACTGCCAGCAAGGTAGTTCAACCCAGTTACCGCTACTTCGCACAGTGCAGCTACCCGTCGTCTAGTCGATTCGCGGGTTGTACCGTCGCAGCCAATCACGTCCTAGTAGAATGTCATGCCCATCCAATGTCGACGCGAGCATTTCCTGTGTAAAACCGAAGTTCCCCCCACAGCGGACTTTCACTCTCTCCACTTTATCCCGTATGGCCAGCGGCGTTCCGTCAACTAAGCGTGCATCTATCTCCAGTAAACACCGGCTAAATCATAGTTGTGGTTTTCTTGCAGTCGTGGAGTTAACCAAGCTGTGACTTGCGCCTCCGTCTATAAAAATCTTCACTGCTGCTCCTTGTATTTTCCCATGGATCAGTACTGGGCAATCCGTCGTTGTACCCTCCTCATCCGCGCACGTGCTTGACGTCGTTGCTCCCACCACTTGATGGGGACGAAGGAGGTCTTCGTCGACCTACAGCCGAGCGGCGACGTCAAGCACGTGCGCGGCTTCAATGGGGCGTTGCAGGACGTCCACGACCGCGGCACTGTCGCTCTGCAAGGGGAGGCCGGGAGGCAGGTGCTCATCCCCGACGTGCTCTATGTCCCAGGCATGCGAGCGAACCTGCTTTCGGCCGGTCAGTTGAAGGAGAACGGTGTGAAGCTGCAGGAGGACGGCGATGGGATGTTGCTCGTCTCGGCGGCGGGAGACATCCTCGGTTGGGCGTCCTACACTGGGCGAGTCCTCTGCACCGACCTGCGTCCCTGCTCGGCAAAGTCGACAATGCCTACGACGGAGGTCGTGGCCCTGCGGGCAATCGTCTCGGTGACGAAGTCGATGCCGGATAGGCCGCATGCGAGGCTTGCACACGTCGACATGAACACCATCCAGAGCTCGGCAAAGCACGAGGTCGCCACTGGGGTGGACCTCAAGTCGGCGTCTGGCGCCGACTTGCCGTGTGTCTCGTGCGTCGGCGGGAAGTTGGCGCGGCACACCTTCCTTGACCAAGGCTCCGACGCCGACGACGTGCTGGCCGTCGTGCACGTCGACCTGTGCGGGCCATTCCGGGTGGCTGCCAAGGATGGAAGCCTGTACTTCTTGCTTCTGAAGGACCGCAAGACCCGCTACGTGTGGGTGAGGCAAGCCGGCAAGAAGTCGGATGCGCTGCAAGAGTTCGTGCAGTGGCTGGCGTTGACAGAGCGGCAGACGAAGAAGTCGGTGTTGATGCTGCGCTCTGACCGGGGAGGGGAGTTCCTCAGGAAGCAGTTCACCGACTTCGTGAACGACAAGGGGATCGTCCACGACCTGACCTGCCCCTACACCCCGCAGCAGAATGGCATGGCGGAGCACGAGATGAGGACGGTGGTGGAGTCGGTGTGAATGATGCTGCTGCACATGGGCGTGCAGCACCACTGGTGGCACCTCGCTCTGCGGCAGGTCGTCTGGGTCCGCAACTGCCTGGAGCGGTCGACGCTGCAGCCGGGGACGACGCCATACCAACTACTGACCAAGAAGAAGCCCGACTTGTCGCTGGCACGGGTATGGGGCTGCATGGCGTAGTTCTTGGTCCCTGAGCAGCAGCGTGGTGGAAAGCTGAAGTCGAAGGCCAGGTGGGGCCTTCACCTCGGCGTGTTGGAGAAGAGCAAGGGCTGGGAGCTCCTTAACATCGCCGACAATCGGGTAGTCACCACGTCGGACGTGGTGTTCTACGAGAACATGTCGCTCAAGGTGTGGAAGTCGGAGCACGGGCCGGCGTCGGGGCGGACGCCGACCACCCCGCCGACAGACACCTCGGCGGCGACGCTCCCTCTGCTTGTCAAGGTCGGTGAGCCTGCTACTGAGGACGTTGAGGATGTCCCCTCTCCCTACTCTGCCCCTCCTGACCCTCCCCTTGTAGCCAATCTGTGTAGGCTGACTCCGGCGTTGGCCTCCGGCGATGAGGGGAGCAGTGGGGCGTCGCTTAAGGCGCCGACCAAGAGCATCGCCGGTGGCCGATGTGACGTCCAGCAAGTCGACATGAGAGTGATGTCGACGCCGGCAGGGGAGGAGCAGACTGAGGGCATGTCGGGGTCGAGCTCCGGCAGCTCGTCATCATCCTCAACGTCATCGTACGCAGGATCATATGTGTCCACATCGTACACCGTGGTGAAGGCAGCGGGGACGAAGAAATCAGACGGCCTCCGAAGTCGGCCCGTACGCCGTGGTCCACCCTGGACTTCCACCACGTCGCTATCGGTAGACTCCTCGGCCTCCCCTCCATCATCACTGTCATCGCTGCCCTCAACGTCCTTCTGCACCACGGTCGGCGTCCCCGCCGACTGCTCCTCTAAAGTCGGCTCCCCTGTCCCCCGCCCGGACGCCGACTGCTCCGTGGTCGGCTTCGCTGCTGCCTGCTCCCCTGTCGGCTTCTGCCATGCCGCTGCCCCCTCGACGATGACAGTGAAGGAGGCGCTTGCAAGCTGGAAGGGCGTGGCGGTGAAGGCCGCCATGGAAGAGGAGATCCGCATCCTCATCGGCATGTGGACGTGGGAGTTGGTCAAACGCCCGCCGGGGGTGAACATCATGAAGAACCGGTGGGTGTTGACGACGAAATACCACATCGACGACACCGTCGAGCGCGAGAAGGCAAGGCTGGTCGTGAAGGGCTTCACGGAGGAGTATGGCGCCGACTACGACGAGACGTACGCGCCGGTGAGCAGCTACGTCACGCTGAGGATCTTCCTCAGCATCGTCGCCGTCCTCAACCTCAACCTGATGCAGCTCGACATGAAGAACGCCTTTTGTTTGAATATTAGAATGAATATGAGTAGCGAATGAACAAACAAGCAAGATATATGTCAGCCCTAACCCTAAACCTAGGACAAAGTAAATGCACCTAGACTAGAACAATACAAACTATATCATTATAGTTTGACACACCCACATAGTCTAGGTGACAGTAGTCCTGCGGAAACACAAATCTCAGGGTGGATCACGAAGTCACCACACAATCTGAGAGCAAGGGTCATAGGACCAGTCAGCAAGAGCAAGGAAAGGTCACAAGACCGGTCTGCAACAACAAGAAACAAGCAAGCGACAAACTCAGGGTGGATCACAACGTCACCACACAGTCTGAGGGCAAACAAGGGGCCACAAGGCCAGTCCACATGCATCGATACAGTGATATATAGGAAGAGATACATGGGTACAAGACAAAGCATCTCTACGCAAGCAAGTGGGGGCCTGTAGACACAAGGCCGAGCTGGGTTCAGAAGCGCTGGTGGGCACAAGGCGGCAACGCCTTGGTGAAGATAATCGCAGTGTTGGCCTCAAATACCACACGTACCACGCGGGCCTGGACACGCTGCTGAGACTCGCGGAGAAGGAAGTAACGAAGCTGGATGTGTTTTGCCTTCCCAACCAGTCGAGGCTCCTCGCACAACAGGACAGCAGACCTGTTGTCGGCGAACAAGACTGGGGGAGAGCGAGGTCGCTCACCAAGGTCGGTGAGGAGGAAAGACAGCCAGCAAAGCTCCTGGGCGGCCATGGCCGCAGCGTACACCTCTGTCTCACAGCTCGAACTAGAGACTGACGACGCCTGAGTCGACCTCCATGAAACAGCTCCGGTCCCAAGACTGAAGCAGTAACCCTGTGTAGATTGTAACGACTCTGTGTAGTCAACCCACAACGAGTCCGAGTAACCTGTAAGTGTAACTGGCTGCTTCCCTCCAAGGACAAGTCCCATGCCTGATGTACTCGCCACATTCTTCGCCACCCTCTTAGCGGCGTACCAATGGGAAGGTCGGTGTCTCCCAGGCACAACAAAGCGTGCAAGGACGCTAAGAGGGTAAGCTAGGTCTGGGCGACTACAAGTGATCAGGTACATGAGACAACCCACCAGCTCAGGATATGGACCACTGGACTCAAATGGCTTGTCTGAAGGTGGAGCCGTGAGCCCATGATCCACAGCAAGAGGGGTGGGCTGTACCTTGGAGAATGGGAAGCGAAACCGCGTGAGGATCTGCTACACCATATGCGACTGCGTCAGCGTAATGGTGCGAGCTGCCCTGTCCATGGTGGTCTGCAGGCCAAGGTAGCGCTGCAGCTCACCAAGGTCAGTGCAAGTGTGTCTCCTCTGCAGTTCCTCCTTCACGAAGGCCAGTGCGTGTCGGTTGGGAGTGGCGAAGACCAGGTCGTCAACGCAAACCAGAACAAAGAAATGGGTCAAGCCACGGCGAACGAACAGCGACGGGTCGGCAGATGACGGAAAGAAGTCGAACGCTGCAATAGTCGTACGTAGCGTGGCGTGCCACTCGCGGGGGGCCTGGCGCAGGCCGTAGACTGGTCGACGCAGCTGCCACTGGGTCCCAGGAGGGAAAGAGCCAGTGAAGCCAGGCGGACGACACAGCCAGATCTGCTTGTGCAGACTCCCCTGAAGAAACGCGGTGGAGAAGTCCAAAGAGTGCAACTCGTAGTCGAGCTGTGCTGCAATATGCAGCAACACCCGAAGAGTGGTCATCTTCGGGGTGGGAGCGAAGGTCTGGAAGAAGTCTACCCCCTCTCGCTGACTGAAGCCCCTCGCCACGTAGCGCGCCTTGAACACTGGTGGTGCTCCAGGCGGCCGCTTCACCTTGTAGAGCCACATGCCACTGGCAACCTTCGCCCCAGGTGGTGGGACGGCGTCGACGTAGGTGCCTGTGGACCTATAAGATGCCATCTCTGCCTCCTCAGCTGCTATCCAGTACGAAGCCCAGGGTCCCGAGACCGCCTCAGCGTGAGTGCGAGGGATCGGGATGTCAAGGGCGTCTGGATCCCCCTCAGGGGCAAGCAGCATGGCGCAGAGATGAGGAACAGTGGCCGCAAGGAAACCAAGCTCAAACAACCTGTCCTCCACGACCTCCAAGGGAAAGACAGGAGCACCCCCGGAGGACGGAGAACGAGCAGGGCCTCTCACCAAGTGAGCGGCGTAGTCAAGGCAGTGAGAAGAGGTAAAGCCAGCGACTGTGGTAATAAGAACTGAGACAAACAACAGGGGTGCAGTCGGTTGAGTGACCAACACAGAACAAACACAGGAGACGACAGGGCGGGAGGCACGGAGGTAGTCGGACAACGGGTCGTGAAGTACAGTGAGGGACGACTCAGGAGGCTGTGGAAGGACTGGAGGAGATGGAACACGAGAGCAGAGAACAAGGTGAAATGGGCCGTCTCCACGGTAACGAGACCGACGGGGCTCTGGAGACACTGCACGACTAAGGGGAGAACGACGAGTCCACTGGGACAAGGACAGGGACTGGGCGGGGGGAATCGGAGGGGACGGTAGAGGACCACGAACCAAGCGTGCAGGTGCTGGGTCGGGTAGGTCGCGCAGTCGCAGCCGCCGCAGCTCTGCCTCCTCTGGCGTCTGCTGCGACGGTACCTGCCCCTGCTGCTGACGTGACTCCTCCTCTACTCTCTCCTGACGCTCCGACTGAGAGTGCTGCTGCTGCTGCTACTGCTGCTGTGACTCCTCCTCTGCTCTCTCCTGACGCTCCGAGTGAGACTGCTGCTACTGCTGCTGGTGCTGCTGCCACTGCTGTGACTCCTCCTCTACTCTCTCTGGACACTCCGACTGAGACTGCTGCTGCGACTCCTCTACTCTCTCCTGACGCTCCGACTGAGACTGTTGCTGCTGCTGCGGCGAATCCTCCTCTACTCTCTCCTGACGCTCCGACGGAGACTGCTGCTGCTGCTGTTGCTGCCGTGCCTGTCTCAAACCGCTCCTGCTCTTCCCTCTCCAACCTGTCTAAACGCTGCATTCGGGTCAGGAAACGTACAGTGCGCGGCGTAGGCGTTGCAGTGCTCGTGTCTCCGGCTCCAGCACCCCCAGAGCCAGAATCTCCACCGACAACACCCCCAGGGACTCCAGTGCCTCCTGCAAGAACACCCCTAGGCTCCGCAGCGACCGGCCGCGGAGGCGAACTAGGAGGGAACTGCGGAACAGACGGAAAGCCAGGGGGTGAGGCGGGGCGAGGCCGCTGAGTCGAGACAGCCGTCTCCTCCTCGGGAGTGGTCTCCACTCTCACACCCCCAGCACCCCCAGAGCTGGCACGACGGGCTCCAGCAGCCCCAGTACCCTCACCCTCCGCAACTGCACCTCCAGCACCCCCAGACACGACAGGGACTAGACGCTACGGGGGGGAAGACTGCGGAGTGACGTGCGACACACCTGACGGGGCAGGACGCGAAGGGGGTGGGGCTACCGGGGCGACTGGGGGGGGGCTCAAGGGTGAGGAATAGCGGGGGGGAAAATGCCTCAGAACCTCGGTGGGGGCGACTCTTGTAGTAACTGACCGGCTCGTCGAAAGTGACATCCTGAGAGGCAAAGAACTGGTGGGTGTCTGGGTCATATAACACCCAACCTAAGGCGTCGAGTGGGAAGCCGGGAAAGATGCAAGTACGGGTGCGCGCAGACAACTTGTTCGCGCCAGGGGCGCGAACGTGAGCCAGACAACCCCAGACGCGGTAGTCAGCTGCTACGCCCGGAACACCTGTCCAAAGGAAGATCGGTGTTACCCGTGGCCGTGCGTCACTAGGCCACAGGTTCAGCTGGTGCGCGGCGTAGTGGACTGCCTGAGGCCACAAGAACTGGGGGGCACCGACATGGCACATGGAGGTCCGGGAAACCTCCATGACCAGGCCAATGCGTCGCTCGGCTACCCCGTTCTGCTGCGGCGAGTCTGGTAGCGTGTAAGACTGGATGATCCCCCGGCCCTGACAGAACGTCTCCAGGCGAGTGGAAGAAAACTCACCACCACGGTCTGAGTGTAGACGGCTGTCGCCACAACGACATGGCAAGCTAGAACGAGGGGGGGGGGGGGGGGGGGGGGGGGGGGGGAGGGGGGGTACGCTGGCGGTAGTCTAAGGTGCTGCTGGTGCTACTGTTGGCAGCCTAAGCTGCTGCTGGTGCGCTGGGGGGGGCAGCCTATACCGCTGATGGTGCAACTGATGGCATTCTAGTGCGGTGGTGAACAATTGGGTGGAGTTGAGAGCGGTTGGGAATGGTGTTGGACGGAAAGGTGGGGCTAGGAGTGGCCTGGTGCGGTGGAATGCGGCTGAGTGCGGTTCTGGTGCTTGTGGGAGGGGTTCAGTTCAGTCGGATGCGGTTGGGAGAGATGGAGGGCAGTTCAGTGCGGTTGGGAGCAGTGAAGAACGGTCTAGGGCAGCGGAATGCGGTTCTGTGCAGTTTCAGGGGAGCTTGCACGGGTGGAGTGCAGTACTGTGCGGTTCTGTGCAGTTTTGTGCGGTTCTGTGCGGTTCTGTGTGGTTCTGTACGGTTTTGTGTTCTTCAGCAGGTACGGGTGGTAGACTATGGTTTCTAGGTGTGGCTAGTTGGTGGGGCTGAGGCTAACTGGTGGGGCAGTGGGTGAGGCAGCTTGTGGGGCAGCGGGTGTCAGGCGGGGCGGCGGGTAAGGCAGCAAGCTGCACGTGCGCGCGACTGCTGCTGTGCGTGCGTGCGACTGACGACGGGGCCACGGGGCCCACTATCGAAAAGGGCCGCGGGGCCCGCTATCGAAGGGGTCGCGGGGCCCGCTATCGAAAAGGCCGCGGGGCCCGCTATAGAAAGGGCCGCGGGGCCCGCTAGCGAACAAAAGAGGGGCCACGGGGCCTGTTCCTACGGTCGACGGGAGACGGGCGACGGGAGGGGAAAAAATCGACGGGCGAAGGGCGACGGGAGGGGAAAAACCGACGGGCTACGAGAAATCGACAGGCCACGGGGTGGGTACTGACTACGGGCGTGCTCCGGGCGGCGGGCGACGGTCTACGAGGCGCGCATTACGACGGGGCGCGCGTTAGTATGAGGCGCGCGCAAGCGAATTAGGTGGGCCCTTAGTCTATCGAGTGAAAAACGCTAGGGGAAACCTAGCTAGGGAAACCTAGCTCTATACCATGTTTGAATATGAGAATGAATATGAGTAGCAAATGAACAAACAAGCAAGATCTATGTCAGCCCTAAACCTAGGACAAAGTAAATGCAGCTAGACTAGAACAATACAAACTAATCATTATAGTTTGAGACCTTCCTGCAGAGCAAGCTCGACCGGGTGCTGTACATGTACCAGCCATACTACTTCAACGACGAGACCAGCCGTGTGTGCAAGCTGCTGAAGAGCCTCTACGGCCTGAAGCAGTCGCCGCTGCTATGGTACAAGGCTCTCAACGACGTGCTGATCGGCGCCGGCTGGAAGAAGAGCCAGGTCGACACGGTGCTCTACTTCAAGGTCGGCGCCGACAAGGTGGCCTGCTGGGTACTGGTCTACGTCGACGACCTGCTCGACGCCAGCAGCAGCACCGAGATGCTGAAGGAGCTGCTGGAGGCCACCTTCGAGCTGCGCGAGATCTCGCCGGTGCAGAAGTACCTCGGGCTGGAGATCGTCCACGACAGGTCAGCGAGGAAGCTGTGGCTGCACCAGCAGAGCTACGTTGACAAGCTGCGTAGGCGGTTCCTCGACGAGGAGCAGACCGGGCGCACCCCGAAGACGCCGGTCTTGGTCAACAACTACGCTGAGCTCACCTTCGACGACGAGGAGGCGCAGGAACGCCAGGAGGAGGAGTACCGGTAGAAGGTCGGCTCGCTGCAGTTCGCGGCGACGACGACGAGGCCGGACATCGCCTTCGCCTGCAGCAAGCTGGGGAGCGGCCTCACTGTGAGGAGCGACCAGCACTGGCGCAAGGTCGACCGCTGCCTCGCCTACCTCGCCAACACCCGTGACACCGCCCTGGAGTTTGGCGGTGGAGCAGAGTCGCTGAAGCTGGTCGGGTACGTGGACGCCGACGATGCCGGCGACAAGCAGCACCGGACGAGCACGAGCGGCTACGTGTTTGTCTTTGGAGGGGCCGCCGTCTCTTAGTCGAGCCAGCGCAACAAGTGCGCGACGCTGTCGTCAACCGAGTCGGAGTACGTAGCGGCAACCGAAGCCGGCAAGGAGGGACGTCGCCTTCGCTTCCTCCTTGCATAATTCCAGCAGCTGGACGCCGGGACGCCGACTGTCCTTCGGGTGGACAATAAGTCGGCCATCACAGTCGCCGAGGGCATGGGGTTGACGGGCAACCTCAAGCACATGGAGCGACGACAAGCCTGGCTGTAGCACATGGTGAAGCGCTGGAAGTTTTCACTGAGCTACATCCCGACCGCTGAGCAGCCAGCTGACTTCCTGACGAAGGCGCTGCACTACCCGGCCTTCAACTGGTGCTCCGTTGCAATCGGCCAGGTGCGCCTAGTCGACGTGGGCGACGGTGACAATGACGTGCAGCAGTAGGTGTCATGCCCTCTTGCATGGCTGGTGCGGTGACCAGCGTGCTGCGTGTTGGGTGCACGCCGACGAGCTATTCTCCAAGTAGTGCTGCCGTCTGGGCTGGGGGCAAAAGTGTGAACGCGGCAGGGGAGTGTCAACGGGAGTTGTTGTTGGCCCCGTCCTCGCTTGGGCGGAGCCGACCTCGGGGTCGGGTGTAAGGAGTGCAGCCGACAACAATGGGCGAGCTGGTCGATGGGCCTGGTCGACCTGCACAAGGGCCACTGCAAGGGCGCCAACTCTGGGAGGGCGCCAACTACGGCTGGTCGACCTGGGAGGTCGACCAGTGGGGGGCGTTGACTTGGGTGATGCCGACCAGGGGAAGCCGACTGGGTGCTGACAGGTGGGTTGTCGACCTGGAGTTGGTCGACCAGGGGAGTGGTCGACCTGGTGAGGTCGACATGTGGTGGTCGTCGACCTGGGCAGTCGACGGGCCTAGGATGACACACCTGGTCGACATGGTTGCCCGATTGACCAGGTTACCCGGACGACGAGGTCTGCGAGGTTCGCGACTGTCACCCAGGTAGATTGGCAATGTCGACCTGCAGTTCGGTGGCACGTGGTCAACAGGACTCCTCAGGTGCAACCGTCGACATGTGGTCGACTTGGCACCTGCGAAGTAGGTGCGCGCACATGAGCACATGTGGTGACCTATGATGGCCTGTTGTTGGTGTGCTGGCACGCCAGCCTTGCAGGTCGAGTGAGGACGCCTGAGGTCGCCTGAGGTCGACCAGCTAGCAATTCGACTTCGTGCTGAGCTGGTGGTCGACTTGTCTGCTAGGCTACTGATGTAGTTAATCTTACCAATCTAGTTGCTACCATTTTGCTCTCAACTTTTGCTAAGTGAAACTCTTGTAGTTTTTCCCTGTGGACGCACAAGTGCTAGAGAACGACTAAGTGAACGAACGAATGCAGAGATCCCTCCTACCCCGTGCCTAGCCTGTAGTCTAGCTCCCGTTGATAGAGTTATCTCCGCATAGTCGACAGTAGCAGCTGGACGCAGAGTGGTTAGGACTCCAGCAGGTGGTGCCAGCATCCGGGCCAGTTAGGATCTGGTACCCGCAAGGACCCACGTCGCGCCCACGACTAGCTGAGCCGCTGCTGCTGCCAGTACTCCTAGGACCCTCAGGTCCCCACTGCCGGGAGTGTTGTAGTTGCTGTCGCTGCGGCTGACCCTGCTGCTGCTGTAGAACTCTAACACACGCCATGGTAGGCACTAGAGACGGCCGAGCGCGGTGGGGAGCGGCTAGGAGGGTTGCTGGCTATAGCCCATGCTGCTGCTGGTTCTGTTGGGGGCAGCCTATGCTGCTGCTGGTTCTGCTAGGGGCAGCCTATGCTGTTGTTGTTGCTACTGGGGGCAGGCTATACTACTGCTGGTTCTGCAGGGGGCAGCCTATGCTGCTGCTGGTTCTGCTGGGGCCAGCCTATGCTGCTGCAAGTTCTGCTGGGGGGCAGCCTATGCTGCTGCTGGTTCTGGTGGCAGTCCAAGCTGCTGCTGGTTCTGGTGGCAGTCCAAGTTGCTGCTGGTTCTGGTGGGTCAAGAGCGGTGGGGAGCGGTTCTGGCCAGTTCTGGGCGGTTCTGGGCGGTTGTGGGCGGTTTTGGGCAGTCCTGGACAGTTCTGGACGGTTCTTGCCGGTTCTGGCCAGTTCTGGGCTGTCCTGGGCGGTTATGGGCGGTTCTGGGTGGTTCTGGGCGGTTCTGGGCGGCGGGTACAGGGTGGGGCGGCGGGCCCAGGGTGGGGCGGGACAGGTGGGGCTGCTGGCGCGTTTCTAGTAGCTGCTGGCACTGCTGGGGCGTTCCTAGCAGTTGCTGGCGCTGCCGGGGCGTTCCTAGCAGTTGTTGGCGCTGCTAGCACGGTTCTAGCGGCTGCCGATGCTGCTAGCACGGTTCTAGCGGCTGCTGAAGCTGCTGGGGTGTTTCTAGCGGCTGGTTTCAGGTGGGGCGGCTGGTTTAGCTCGTGGGGCGGCGGGTTAAGCTCATGGGGCGACGGGTTTCAGGTGGGGCGGCGGGCACAGGGTGCGGGGAGGCGACGGGATGGGGACGGGAGGAGACGGGGACGCGAACCCGAGGGCGACGGGGGCGCGACGTGGAGGGGGGCTGGGACGCGACGGAGAGGGGACGGGAGGTGACGGGGGCGCGACGGGAACGGGACGGGAGGCGACGGGGGCGCGACGGGGAGGACGACAGGGATGCGACGGGGGCGCGACGGGGAGGACGACAGGGATGCGACGGGGAGGGGACGGGGGGCGACGGGGGCGCGACTCGGAGGGGGGTACGGGAGGCGTCGGGAAGGGAACGGGGTCGCGACGTGGGGGGGGACCCGCGGGGGTCCATTCCTAGAGCGATCTGACGGGCCCGCGGGGGCGGTTCTAGGTCGTGACGTGGGGGGACCCGCGGGGGTCCTTTTCTAGCGCGATCTGACGGGCCCGCGGGGGCCGTGAGGGAGACTTGAGACAAGACGCTGGCTGGCCATGCTGCGGAGGCGTGGGATGGACGGGTGACCTAGACGGTGGTGCCACAAGACTGTCGGGTGGGAGAGTGACTGACAAGAGCAAGACGCAGCAACCAGACCAGACACAGCAACCTGACAGGACACAACAACCTGATTGGACACAGCAACCTGAGGGGACGCAGCAACCTAACCGGACTCTGCTACTTGGGGGGACGTTGTGTGCAGAACAAAGAGACCTGAGTGGGGCTCCCTGGTGAACGTAGGAAGAAGTGCGCCGGTGGAAGCGTTCGTACAGATCGCCGTCCTCCCGTGCGCAAGAAAGGCTGTGATTCACGGTCCTGAAGGTATCCAACACCCACCAAGTTTCGAGTGAACAAGGGGATGTAGAGACCGGTGAGGAAACCAGAAGGGACAGCCGAGCACGGGAGAGTGGTCGAGCTGCGAGCGACTGCTAGTCCTGAAGTAGGATCATCCAGGGCAACTGGGACTGGAGCCGAAAGAGGTGTGATAGTGGTGTGGTTGCGAAAGAAACACTGAGACGCGCCTGAGTCTAGAGTGAAGGAGAGCGACGTGGCAGCAGTCGTCACGGCTGGACTAGGGACTACACAAGCACCTACACTAGCAATAGGCAAAGGTCCTAAGCTAGGTACACGCAAGCCAAGAGACCCATACGTGACAGAACACATACGCATCCATAGACATAGAAAACATAGGGTAACCACTACGAGACAGACCGGGCTAGATCGGTGGCCTCGACTCATATCCAAAACGCTCGCGGTAGAGGTCGTCGAGGCGACTGTAGCAGCGCTGTGCAGAGTGGTCGGACGCCAGCAGTTAGTGCCAGCACCAGGGCCAGTCAGGATCCAGTACTGGCAGGGGCCGGCGTCGCGGCCACCGCGACGAGCCCCCCAGCTGGCTGGGCCGCTACTACAGCCAATGCTACCCGAACCACTAGGCCCCCACTGCTGCTGAGGGCGCCACCGCTGCTGAAGGCGCCACTGCTGCTGAGGCTCCCACTCCTGACACTACCGCTGATTCTGTCCCTGCTGCTGGAGAACCCTAGTGGACGCCATGGTGAAGGCTAGCTGGGTGTAGGAGCGGCAGGCTAGGAGTAGCTGGAGCTAGACACGGCCAGAACGAGGAATCGCTAGGCTAGGAACTACTGGCGCAAGGAACAGCTGGAGCTAGAAGCATCTGGAGCGAGGAACGCCTGGAGCAAAGCACGGCTGGAGCTAGGAGTGGCCGGAGCTAGGAGCAGGGCACGGCTGGAGCAAGACACGACTAGAGCAAGGCACGGCTGGAGCAAGGCATTGCTGGAGCACGGCACGGCTGGAGCAAGGCACGGGTGGAGCAGGGCACTGTTGGAGCTAGATACAACTGGAGCTAGGAGTGGCTGGAGCAAGGCACGGCTGGAGCAGGGCACGGCTGGAGCTAGACACGGCTGGAGCTAGGAGTGGCTGGAGGTAGGAGCAGCTGGAGCAAGGCACGGCTGGAGCAGGCCACGGCTTGAGCTAGACACGGCTGGAGCCAGGAGTGGCTGGAGGTAGGAGCGGCTGGAGCAAGGCACGGCTGGAGCTAGGAAGTGTTAGAGCGATACTAGGAACTACCGACAAATAGACACCAGCCTAGGAATAGTTGGCTAGGCAAGGCAGGCTAGGAACGCCAGTCGGGGCACAAAACCGAAACTACGCCAGGAAAGGTGACTGTGGCTGCCCGCCGCCGTTAGGGATGCCAAAGGCAGGAGGCGTGCACGAGACAATGGGCACTGGTGGTACTGCGGGAGACTATGGGTGGCAGGAAGAGGCTGTGGGCGACTAGGATGAGGTGTGGGCGGTTGGTGTCTGCTGCTGGTGGTAAGTTCCAGTTAGTGCGGCCTGTGCTAGCGCTTCTGTTGGCTGCGTGTAATGCAGCCATGCGCTGCTGTGTGGCGTGCGCAACGCTGCAGGTTCGTAGCTGCTGAGGCATGCCGCTGGCCGCCAGCGCTGCTGCTGCTGCTGCTGGCGGCTGCAGGCGCTAGCAATGCGGCTGCTGCTTGCGGCTGCAGGCACGAGCAATGCGGCTGTTGCTGGCAGCTGCGGGCGCTAGCGCTGCTGCTGCGTATGCACTGGCCGCAGACGTGCTGACTGCCGTGCGTGCGGCAATTTCTGTGCATGCGTGCGCAGCTGCTGTGCGTGCACGCGGCGGCTGGGCGTGCACTTGTGGCATGTGCGCGTGCGGCCTGCATGCAGGTGCACACGTGCGGATGTAGCTGTGCGTACGAGCGCGGTTGTGCATGCGCGCGCGGCTGTGCGTTCGCGTGCGGGTGTGCGTGTGCGCTCGACTGCTGCTGCTCGCGCGCTGCCTATGCGTGCGTGAGTAGCTGCAGTCGCGTTTTCGCCTGCTGCTAACAAACGCACCGGCGCAAGACCTAGCTGGTTAGGGCGTGCGGACTGGAGGACTAGGAGGGACGTGAGGGCTGGAGGGGAGGGAAACAAAGAACTAG
Organism: Closterium sp. Naga37s-1; assembly: GCA_947471745.1. Lineage (NCBI taxonomy): Eukaryota > Viridiplantae > Streptophyta > Zygnematophyceae > Desmidiales > Closteriaceae > Closterium > Closterium sp. Naga37s-1. The sequence continues at coordinate 1,943,250 of CANJKZ010000170.1, read as the reverse complement.
GGCAGTTTAAGAACTAACTAGGCCTAGGAACTTAGCACGTGATACCATCTCAAGAGTAGGCTAGCGGAATGGTTCGACTAGTAGGAAACAAGGTACAAATAGGAATGACTGACATGCATATTTGTTATTTGACAAGAGAGGGGGGGGGGGGGGGGGGGGGGTAGTGTAAGGAAAATTCATTATCCTTATCGAGGTTGACTTCGCACGTTCGGCCAAACACTCACGATTGCGAGGTTGCCTCGCGTCGCCTTCGGTTTTCCTTCGCCAAACATGCACCCAACCTTGTATTCCCGAGGTTCCCGCCTAGCTAGGGTAGTCACTATATTATCGCGTGCCTTCGTTGTATTGTCAGTTCAGTTAGTCACAGCTTCGTTGTTCGTTTTCCGCGTAACTCTGTTTTACAACTCATAACAGGGCCCATTTATGTTACCTTTCACATATTTTCCCTTTGTTTTTTTTTTACCTAAGTATTTATTATTTTTAGAGCCTGCAGCCGAAACCAGCACTTCAGACGGTCAACGCTCTGCACCGTAGTCTTATAAGGGCAGTCTAAGCTACTTGTTCGTTGAAGCTTTTTCTTAGTTTGTCGGGGCGCGGGATTGGCACTTGCTACGTCCCCTAGTCTTAGTTATATCGCTGTCACAGCGGGCCAGTCGCGGATCGCCGTTGCGTATGCGGCAACGGCAGGGACGGGGGGCGGCGGCGGTGGCTGAGGATTGCGGGCCTGTTTGCGAAGGCGGGTGCGACCGGGCGGTTTTTATCGAATGTCGGCGCAAGTGTTTTTTTCGCCATGTCGCACCGCCACGCTCACTCGCCGTCCTCTCGCCAGTAGTCCGTCGACAGCTCATGACGTGCTAACACGTGGCGGATTAACGCTTCTCGGCGAATCGGCACGTGGTGTGCACCCATGTGGTCATGGCAGGTCAAGAGAGAACGCTCCTCTTCACCCCACGCCGCTTCGCTGCTCCCGTTCTCTCCATCCGTTACCATCTCCGTCTCACATCAAGCTGTATGCCAGGAGATCGCACAGTTCGCACTCTCGGGAGGCCATATTCTGCGAAAGCTTGACGACGGGTAACCAGAGGGCCAGGGTTAGGGTTTTCACCCAGTCGCCGCAGATACCTACCCGCGCGGCGCTCCATGGCCGCCACATTGCCGCCGCTGACTGGTCGAGTAGAAGGAGGACACGTGGCACCGACTGCTCCGCGGGTAACATTAGCAGCAGAGGTGAAAGTGAGGGGGTAGACAGCAGTGGTCGACGGGGCAGCCATCGGTGGCGCGTGCGCGTGGCAGCGGGCAGCGCGGGGGGTAGCCGCGGCTCAGACGGGGCCTCGCGCCCGTTGTCTGCTCCTGTGCCGCCGCCCGTTGTCCCCTCACCCGCAGCGGCGGCGGCGGCGGCGGCGGCGGCAGGGAGAGGGCAGCACGCCGCGGGCGCGGACAGGGACGATGGCAGCGCAACTCCCGGGAGGGGTGCCGCCGCCGCGTTGAACCAGGCAGAAACCGCTTCGGAACCTCCGCCGCACGGGGGCAGTACAACAGGGGCGGGAAGAGAGGGCGCAGGCGCGAATGCGCGCGCGGAGAGTCGGGACTGCATCGCGGACGAAGCCGCGGAGGCAGGTCCGGAGATGCGCGCGGAGGCGGAGGGCGGAAGCAGCGCGCGGTTCCGCGAGACGCTGCAGATGGTGGAGACGGCGATGCTGGCGGCGACGTCGGGGCTGGCGTTCTTCCTGGCGAACTCGCTCCGCGTGGAGGGCTACCTCGGGTTCTTCTTCCCGCTCCCCGCCGTCGTCGCCTCCATGCGCTGGGGCGCCACCGCGGGCCTGCGCACCGCGGTACGGGGGAGGGGGGTTGGCTTTGGGGGAGAGGGGGATGGAAGGGGAGGGGAAGGAAGGGGGGATGGGAGAGAAGGCGTGGGGAGATTGGGGTGAGGGACGAGGTGGGGGAATGGGAGTTTGTGGGGAAGGGACAATGGGGGGATGGGAAGAGGGTCAGAAGGGAAATGAGTTGGGGGGGGTTGGGTGAGAAGAGGGATGACCGGAAAGAAGGGGGGTAGGGAAGATTTTGAAGTGGGAAAAGGGAGGAGAGGGGGGAAGAGGGAGAGCGAGCGAGGGGAGGGGAGGGGGAATGAGAGAGGAAAGGGAGCGTGATTGGGGAGAGGAGAGGCCGAGAAGGGGGCGGGGTAGTGGACAGTCAAGGATACGGGATAAGGGGGGAACGGGAAGGAGGGGGCAAAGAGGGGATGAATGGGAGGAGGAGGAATTGGGATTGCAGGGGAGATGAGAAGGGAGTGGAGGTATAGCATTGCAAGAAAGGCATGAGAGTTGCACGTGAGAGCTGTGCCGAACCACGTGTGTCGTGTGTTGCACGTTAAGTCTTGCCCCTTCCATTGCCGCCCTTGTGACAGCATCCCAGCACACGACTTCGCTCCTCCATGCCCATGCGCACTTCTCCTTCCCTCGCCTTGCTTCCCTCCATCTCCCCTTCGCCTTCCTCTCAACCTCTCTCCCTCAACCCCACTTGCCCACTCGCATCCTTCTCCTCCCCTTCATTTCTCTCTTTCTCGTCCGCCCCTCCCATTGCCAATCGGCTTGCTCCTCTCTCTCCCCTCCCCCGCGAACTCAGATATCAGCAGCGTTTCTGCTGCTCGTCCTCGCAGGGCCCATCAAAGCAATCACCTTTCTTGTAAGTCCCACACTGTTGTCGTGCTCATCTGGCATTTCTTCTGCCTCTCACCTGTATTTGACCATGCCCACCTTCACCACTTCACTGTCGTGTATTCTCCTTTGTCTTCTCTGAATTCCCCTTTGTTTTCTTTTGCTGCTCTCGCCTCTCTCACTCCCTTCCCCCTCTCCCGCACTCCCTGTCTGCCTCAGGTTTCCACTTCTCCTCCCCTCCCCTCCCCTCCGCCTTTTCTCTCGCTCACTCCACCCGCTGCCCCTCTTCCCATCTGATTCCCCCTCCCTTGTGCCATTCCCTCATCAGCTGCTGCACGGCTTCCTTGGCTCCACTCTCGGTCTCTGCTGGGGGTGAGCACTCATGTGTGCATGTGCGTGGGTGTGGGTTGCACGCTCATCGTTGGTGCGATTGTGTGGTCCTTGTGTGTTTATGTTGGCGATTATGGGCTGGTCTGTGTATACCGGAAGCAACTGAGCACCTGCCATTGCTCGACGCCATGTTGACTGAAGCTTTGAATTCTTTACCTCACATTTTGATGTCCTTGCCGCTCACTGCAAGCCATCTTTCATGACATCACAACTCTGTCCCTGCTTGTTCTGTTGGTCACACCTCCCACCTGTCATCTCTGCCCCGCACACCTCCGTCCTCGGCAGTCTCGGTCTGTCTTGGCCCATCTCCATCCTCGCCTGCACATTCGTAAGCCTGCCTGTCTCGCAACCCACCGCCCCTCCACTCTCGCTCGCATCCCTCCTCGCCGGCACGCTCGGTGCCCTGTGATTCTTCCCCTGTACCTCTTTGCAGCTGTGATGATGGCCTTTGTGCTTCTTCTGCTCGTATGCCCCTGTGTTGCTATCCGCTTTCCTTTCAACCACTCCCGCCCTCTGCCATCCCGTCTCTGTCTCGCGTGCCTCAGGTGCGGGCAGCAGGAGCAGTGTCCTTTGTGCTGCTCTCCTCGTGGCTCATTCGAGAAAATATACTCAAACTGGTCCGTGCTGCTCAGCCGCTCTCTCGGCAATCCTCCTCCTCCTATTTTGCTTCATGTCCCACCATATGTCCATGCATCCAACTTCCCACCATGGTGGCAAGGCAACCGCCCCACTCTGCTCTTGCTTTCCCTGTCTCCTCCTCCCCTCCCCCCCTCTACCCTTTTCTCCCCCAACGCGTTCATCCCTCTCCCCACCCCCCTCCTTTACTCCGCCTATCACACTTGTCGTGCACCGCCTTGCCTTGCAGATCCTCATGAACGTGCAAGCGTCGCTCTCACACGTCTTTGCGGGCATCAGTGCCAGCCTCGTGCCCTCCTTCTCCCTCATCACCGTCATCTTCACCACCCTCGTGCGTGCCCCTCTCACTCCCTCACCCCGACACCAAGTGCCGCAGCAGACTACGGCATGGGTTTAGCCACTGCTCTCTACCACCATGTGCCGTTTCATGCTGACTCCTCCATGTGCCATGCTCTCCGCATCAATAAGTCCTCGCTGTCTCGCTTCGTGGGGATAATTTGTCTGGTGGATGCTCTTGCTTTGTCCTTCCCATTCCCCGCCTGCTTTGGCTGTTTGTTCATGTAAATTTTCTAAAGTCTTCCTAATGCTAACATTTTTGTGACTTTCCCCTCACTCAACTTCCTCCTTTTCCCCTTGCGATTCCCCTTCCCTTTTTTCAACGCGCGCGACATGGTTGGTTGGACAAATTGCCACACCAGTTGTTGTTCAACTCAGCGTCCTTCTCGCTTCTCCTTCACATTCTTTACACACTTTTTCTGCGGCGACTTGGGATTGCAACACCAACACAGTTACCCAACTGGATGGAGCGGTCATTGTAGTACAACGTAGTCACAACCACCTGTGTTTCGAACAACAATCTAGGGGGCACTAACAACTAGAGGATGTTTGGTATTTCTTTGTCAGAAGAGAGTAAGTAGCCCCTCATTATTAGTTGAGTTGGTATATCATTTTACTGCCTTTTTTAGCCTTACCGTTCCTTTCTTACCGAGACAGAGAGCTGCTGGGCGCGAAGCATACTACCAACGACCGACATGTAACCATGTTTGTCGCATTCGGCACGGAACCGAGCATCCGCACAACCCACGCAATTCACTTTTATCTTGATGCATCGTCATGCAAACCAATGCATCACCATGTCTGACGGTGCAAACATGTGCTCCAGCTCAATCGAGATATTTCTCGAGTGTTCGCATCCAGCTTTGGAAAGGCCAAAACATACGTCACATCATGCAGATGTGCGGATGGTTTGCAATATATATTCCAAATTTTATTCTCTCGATTCATCTGGAAACACCGAGGCGCGTGAGAATGGAACCGCATGCTGCTTTCATGCAATGTGGTGGCGATGCTCATCACAAGCCCTGATGAAGTAGAGCCAACGCAGGTGCTTGAATTCGTCATCTAAACCTCTTCGGTATCATCAGCGCTAAGCAAACGCATCGCTCACCAAGCTCGCAACGCTCGCAAAGCCTGCAACGCTCATCACCCAGAGACAAAGAACACGCCCGTTGCATCTTATATTGTCGCGCGAGTTAGAGAGCTCCTTGTGCTGCTTGAATCTTTGCGGACGACTGTCACCATGGCTTCCACAACTGCTCTTGCGCTTCGCAGCGTGCCTCTCCTTCTACGGACTCCTCTTCTTCTCAAGAAACCAGGTACGCCATGCGTATTGCTGTGACAATAAATTCGGGCTTTTGTGCAATATATTGACTAATTGCTTGCATAGTAAAACTGCAACCTTAACATCTCTCTTTCCGCGTCCCAACGCAGACATTTTGAAGGTGCCTCGATGCGTGTCAGGGTCGCGCACTATCTTCGCATCGGCGGAGAAGCCTCAGCAGCAGCAGCAATCCCAGCAGCAGTCGCAGGATGATAAGCAGATGGTGCAGCACGAGGCGACGCCCATGGCAGCGGAGAGGAGGGGCCAGAGGGAACTGACATCCCGTGCTGTCGCTCCGATTGGGGCCTTTTCAGGTAAGAAGCCCGAGCATGGAACGCATTCGCGACATTCTGAATCTTTATTTTCGCTGCATGAAAAATCCTGTCTTATAAGATTTCTCATCCGAGTGCGGCTACCTTCAAAGGACGGCAAGTGACATTTCTCATCGTCTCCGTTCATGCCTGGCAGACCTATTCGACCCGTTCTTTCCGGCGAACCGCTCGCTGACGCAGCTTCTCGACTCCGTGGACCGCATGTTCGACGACGCGCTCCTGCCGCCCATGCCGCGCTTCCCCTCTCTCTTCCGCGCCACCTCGTCCCTCGGCGCCAGCAGCGCTGCCGCGCGCCCGGCTGTGGCGGTGAGGACGCCGTGGGACGTGCGCGAGACGGACGACGCCTTCCACATCCGCCTCGACATGCCAGGTGCGCCGTCCGCCCTGCCTCCTGTTTCATACACGAATAATTTTCTTCTGCTGATTCGCAGCGATGAGATTATTGTACTTTTGCTCTGCTGGCGTTTTTGGTGGTGACGCATGCAGGTCTGTCCAAGGAGGAGGTGTCGGTGAAGCTGGAGAATGGCAGTCTGGTGATTCGCGGAGAGCACAAGGTGGAGGAGAAGGGCGGAGAGGAGGGAGAGGGACTCTGGGATGCGCGCATCGCCAAGTCTTACCAGGTGAGGTGCATCGAGAAGTTGCTACTTCATCTGTCCTGACAAAATCTGCAGAACAAATTTTTTTGGGCGCATCTTGTTTCAAAGTGTTGATGTTTTGCATCGTCGATTCACCCGCATCTTCTTTCAAATTCGTAATGTTGCTGGTTTTGCAGACTACTCTGGCCCTTCCGGACAACGTTCTCACGGATCAGATTAAGGCGGAGATGAAGAATGGTGTGCTCACTGTCACTATGGCCAAGGAAACTCCGCCCGAGGCTGCTCCCTCTGCCATCGAGATCCCAGTTGCTTGAAGGGAATGATTCTTGATTGTGATTCGCGCTCTCATTTAGAGCACGAGATTTCGAAGTGTACAATTTCGTAGCCTTTACTGGAGTTACTTGAAAGGCAGGCTGTTGTGTGTGATGTTTTGTTAGTGTACAGCTTTCAGTTTGCATTTTGGTGTTGAGATTGAGCATTGTACGATGAATACGGTACTCTGTGCAAGATTGATCGCCCCAACTACAACAAATATGTAATACGGATGTTCCAAACCACAACCACAATCCAGTCCTTTATGCAGTCTGGCTGGCCAGCGCACCGGTAACTTGGGAGCGTACCCTTGCTATAGGTAACCACAGATGAAACAGCCTGACAACAGAAAGAAACGTCTGTTTTGATCCACCAGGCTATTATTGCAAAAACAATGTGGTGTGTATAATGGATTTGCATTCTGCTGTGCTAAGGTGGAACCCATTTGCCTGATGTGAAAGTGCCATAGAAGGGGCTTCTTGTTGACACCGCATAGAATACTGAAGCATGCGGTTTGCACAGCATAATGCGTAGGGCATTAGGGGTGGAGAGAGGGCCGAGGGGCGGGCAAGGGAACGGGGGGGTCGGAGTGTGGAGAAAGAAACGAGAAACACACTGTTGAAATGACAAACATGACTTGAAAGTCCTCCACGTTGTATGCAAGATGAATGGACATGGAAAACGACGACTCACCAGGGACACCTGGAACGATATGATTGGGTAGTGTGAGCACTTTCGCGAGGGGCTGGTCGAGAGGCACTTGCACCCACTACTGCTCGCCCGATGCTGTAGTGGTAGCACATGTGGGTGAATTTAGTGGCGAGGCGAGCACATGCGAGAGGACATTCATGCGGTACGAGGAGTGAGAGCGAAAAGGAGAGAGAGGGAGAGGGGCTCGGAGAGAAGGGCTCGAGATGGAAAGGCAAAATGGGAAAGGAAGGTTGTGCGGCAGAGATGGAACGGGAAAAGACCACATGTGTGGAGGAAAAATGACGAGTGATCTTGAGCGAGGCAAGCACATGAATGGTAAGGACGAGCCACCTCGCCTTCCACTTGTTAAATACACCAACATAAGATATTACAAATGCTGTTAGATTTTACTGTAGTGTTCCTTTATAAGACTCCCAGCCCGCCAATAATTGTACAATTATTGGAAGGCCAGAATTATTGGAGTCTAGAATTATTGGAGGGTAAGAATTATTGGCGGGTTGAATTTTTGGTGTAGGATTATTGGTGTGGACAGGGCCCTCCTGATAGGGTGAGCTGCTGATATATATACCCTGCTCTGTCATTCCAGGAAATCAATCAATTCCATTATTCTCGTTCTGCTTTTAACCATTCAGTACAAGTCTTCCAGCCTTGCTCTTTCTACAAACTAGCTTCCGCAACGCCGGCATCATGCCTTTCTAGCATGGTATCAGAGCAACTTTAGGGGGCATGCTGCCGAAATTTCGTCAGAACTCTACCATCATCTACATTGGTTAATCAGATTAGCAAATCTGCACAGCAAGTGGCAACACTTGGGGTGAAGGCATGGCGCGGTTCGACGAGGAAGTTGATGCTGGATACGAGGCGTTCGAAGAAGCAATCTTGGCTCAACATGAGCACCTGGAAAACATGATTGCAAGAGCACCACCGACACTCCAAGCTTCTTTAAAAGCAAAATTCAACATGCCAGCCCAAGTTCGAGATTCCAGCAACCCCTCTATCCGTGGACAGTCACATGCAAACTCTTCGCGTACTAACCAAACCCACACTTCAAATGTGGATGCAGGAATTGAAGGTGAAGGGGAAGGAAGCGTACCCCAAGGAGGAGAGTCATCCCAAGGGAGGGATGCATCCTTCCAAGGAGAGGGGAGCTCCCACCCCGAACCTCAATCAACCATGCAAAGGGAAGCATTGGGGAGGGATGATGAGTACGGGAGTGGAAGGGATGTGAGGGAACATGGTGATGGGTCTGGCGTGGGAAGAAACATGTAAGGGCAGATTGGTGAAGGAAGTGGTAGAAGTAGTTATGTGGGCATGGAGGGTGTTGGATTCGAATCCTACACTATTGGTGCTCCCCCACTACGCCGACTTGCCACTAACTCCCATCCCATTGGAGTTCCCATAATGGGCAGATCTCACCTTTATGGCGACGTCATACCTCCTCGTGCGCAATGGTCTCAACCGGAAGCTGTACCTGCAGGAAGCATTGGGCGCATGGGGCACGGGATGCAATCAAGTGGAGTTATGCGACGTGACCAAGTGGAGGTGGTGGAACGTGAAGGCACACAACGCACTGTGCAACTGCCTCGACCATCTACCGTGCCAACACTTTTCGACCCGTCTCCTCGCGAATACAACGAAGAAGACAAAGACAGGATGTCGCGCAAGATGGTGGGAGCATCGGTGGACAAAGCGTTCACCACAACCCCGTTCGACGGCACTAACTTTCGAGAGTGGGCTCTTCGGTTTCGCATGAACGCGCGCGTGACAAATCCGTGGGAGTTTTTCGTGACACTGCGATACCCAGTTACAATGGCGAATGGAGAAATGCGAGATGCAATGAAACGGCTGGAAGCTCTGCAAGCGGATTACTCACAACGTGCTACGCTGGCCTTTTGGGTGCTTCTACATAGCGTGAGCGCAACGATTCAGCTACAACTGGACGTGTTCCAAGAGTCATACAGTCCGGCATTCGAAGCATGGGAGTACCTGATGGAGACTTACCAGGCGAAGGATTCGGTGGCAAAGGCGTCTCTCCAAAGACAATTGGACAACTTGAAGATGGGGAGCCAAGAAAGAGTGGAGGAATACATCAACCGAGCAACGGCAATTCGGGACAAGCTGGCAATGGCAGGAAAAATGGTGGATGAAGATTCATTCACCTTAAATCTGATTACCGGGCTGCCACCGCATTGGGAGGAGCTAAGGCATTCGGCAATGCTACACGACATCTCGGATAGCTACACACTACAACGAATGATGATACAGGAACAACGCTACCAAGACCTCATTAGCAAGACCAACCGTGACAAACGTCCTCCCCGCATGGCCGATCAAGCACGTGGAGACACTTCACCAGCAAAGGAGAGGACCAAGACAAAGGGCAACCAAAATGCGGCAAAATGAACGGGAGGGCAGCATGCGGCGATTGGGGAAAAATCCAAGGACAACGAAGGAAGGAGAGGGCGCTCAAACCTTGTGTGTTGGTACTGCAAGGAACCCGGCCACCCGTTCTACAAGTGTCCTAAGGCGCCTCCGAGTTGGTCACCACCAGGTTGGGAACCTCAAAACAGAGGGAGGACAAACCAGCACACCTGGAGTAACCGTTCGTCCTCGCCTCGAAGGAGTGAAAGCCCGAAACGTGATAGCCAAGCGCCAAAACAGCAAGGAGCAGCCGGGGGAGACAACAAACGAACCGTATCATGCATTGCAACGGTTCGATCGTCGCAAGCAACATTACCATCAACCGAAGGGTCGATGTGGTTGCTGGACAGCGGATGCAGCCAACACATGACTTCAGAAAAGGATTGGTTTGAGGGACTAGAGGAGCTGAACGAACCCGTTTACGTGGAGCTTGCTGACGGAAGCCACATGTTGAGCTCGATGGCGGGAACAATTCGAGCAACGGCACCCGATGAAACAACTGTGCACTACACGGACGTGCTCTACGTACCCGGCTTGAAGTCCAACCTGCTCTCCTATTGTCAGATGTACAAGAAGGGAGCTCGAATTCACACACGTGAGGATGGGCACACGGAGATAACAATGGAGGATGGAGATGAACATGTACTCATTGGACTTGGAATGGTCATCCATGGGGTGCTAATGGTGCAATATGAGCCTGCACTTACATCCGCCCATGAATCTGGTCATGATCATCCGAATGACGCATTGAATGCGACTGATCTTGGAGGGCTGAATGTGCAATCTGCTCATGCATCCGTCACTTATCGCATGGCCCACAAGCGCTTGGGTCACCCATCATACACATCCATGGATGCAACGTTTCGCAATGGAGATGTTGAAGGACTCCCCATATCCGACAAGGCAAACCCCGTCAAACCCCCGTGTGACTCATGTCTTCGAGGGAAGATGAGCAAGGCCCCATTTCCCACAGGTGGCGACAAGCGCACAACTCGACCTTTGGAGCTCGTGCATAGCGATATTATGGACTTGGGTGACGCTCACCCCACACTTCGCTACGTGCTGACGCTGAAGGACGACTACACCAACTACCTGTGGGTGGCGCCGTTGGCTCGCCGATCCGACATGGCAGCTGTTTTCTCGACTTGGCATCGCGAAATGAAGACCAAGTTGCCCACGAAGCCGCTGGCTGCCTTACGCACGGACAACGGGGGGGAGTATACCGCAAATGCTTTCACGGATTACCTGAGCTCTCATGGCATAAGTCACCAAACGTCTCTACCACACACACCGCAGCAGAATGGGGTCGCCGAACGGGTCAACCGCACGCTCATGGACCGAGTGCGTGCAATGACCACCGGAGCCAGCCTTTCCTCTAAGTTCTGGCCTTACGCACTGGAGTACGCAGCATGGTTACACAACCGCATCAGCTGCAACAGCAACCCGTCAGCACACTTACCATACTTCATGATGACGGGAAGGGCAGCAGATGTTTCAATGGCAAGAACTTTTGGATGCCTCTGCTACTATCTCCCTCCCCAAGGCAGCTTTGGGAAGTTCGAGCAAAGAGGAAGAGTTGGCATGTTCCTTGGACATCTCCAATGCATTTCTGTACGCTCCAATCGATCGGGACATATACGTGAGACCACCAGAACCAAGGCGGGACGGAGACAAAGTCTGGAAACTCAAAAGAAGTGTATATGGGCTGAAACAAGCACCACGTTTGTGGCATCAACACTTACGGGGGTGTCTTGTTGGAGCTGGACATGGTGCAATCCGAATCTGATCCATCCTTATTTATCTGGGAAAGAGAAGGAAAGAACACTGTGTGGCTACTCACCTACGTTGACGACATCCTCATCCAGTCTCATGACGACGGTGGCATTGAAGCTGTGATTCAACACTTGAAGCAGCACTTTACCTTGACCATCAGCAAGACCATGACGCAGTTCTTGGGGCTCAACATCGCTGCTGACAACGGCTCGATCTCGCTCGGACTCACAAAGTACATCTCACAAGCTTTGGCGACCTTCGGGATGGAGAGCAGCCGTTCCGGAGTTCGGACACCGATCACCAAGGAACCTGGACCACAAGGAGAACCACCGGAAGAGATTGATGGTCAATTGGTGTTGAAACAAGTTGGGACATTGCTGTACATTTCAACAGCAGGGAGGCCGGACATAACCTATGCAGCGAATGTGCTGGCCAGCCAAGCAAGCAAACCAACAGCAACAACAGTGCTTGGAATCCACAGGGTGTTCAACTACTTACAGAACACTGCGGACATAGGGCTGGTCTATGGAGGAGAGGACTTGGTGCTCCGCGGATACACAGACTCGGATTATGCGAACGAAATAGGGCGTCACTCCGTTGGAGGCTACGTGTTCACCTTGGGAGGAGCTGCTGTCAGTTGGAGGACTAAACGGCAAACTGTCATAGCAACATCAACAGCTGAAGCAGAATACATTGCCCTGTTCGAAGGGGCAAGGGAAACTACATACCTTCGCCGCTTGTGTGAAGACCTCGGTTTTCGACAGCAAGAACCTACTGTCATCTTTGTGGATAACCAAAGCGCAATTGCACTTGCAACCGGGGAGCAGATGAGTCAACGCATCAAGCACATGGACGTCCGTTACCATTGGACGCAGAAGGCCGTTCGTGATGGAGTTGTGCGGCCGGAGTACTGCCCGACAGCTCAGCAGGCTGCGGATTATCTCACCAAGCCCCTCACAGCAAAGCAACATCTCACCTGCAGCCTCTTGTGCGGTCTCCAACCACTTCCACATGGAGCCCCGTCTGCACCCAGTCCTCACATTGAAGCCGCTGGAGCTGCACTCTCATGTCCGGGCTTCTCAAAGGGTGCTGGACAACAAGGCATCACGTAACTCCACACATCTCACTCATGTGTTTGGTGCTGTGTGCGTGCTCACGCAGGTGCATGACTACCAACACACGAGTGAGAGGGGGAGTGGGGTGTGGAGTATTTTGGGGTGCAACCATTCGGGATCTGATCGCACAACCATCTTTCATTTTCGCCATTACAGGAGTCAGCACATATGCATCAAGAGAAGACCTACTGCAATCAGTGACAAGAGCAACCATCAAATTCTGTTGGACAGTCGCTGCTGGTCGGTCACAACCACTCGCCAGCTGCAACGGCCGTTCCTGAAGACTTCATATGCCTGCTGGTTTCAAGGGGGGAAGAAACAAGTCAGCATGAGTAAGCATGAGGCAAGCAGACAGAGGAAATCACAAGAGGAAGCTGACAAAGTCCTACTAAATACAAGGGAAGATAGCTGGAGTCAGGCGCTGCTGGGACTGCTCACCAAAGTGACACAGGTGCTGCTGATACCGCTGCCACCCAGTGCTGGAGCTGCACCAGTGCAAGCGGCCAGGGCATCAGGGAGAACTGCTGCAGGCCCGGTGCTGGAGGGCTTCAGGTGCTGCAGGGCGTCAGGGGAGCTGCTGCAAGCGACCAGGTGATGCTGCTGCCACCAGTCAGGTGGTGTTGGCAGACGTTTGCAGAAGCAGCCGCCAGGTGCTTGTGTACCAGTTGCAGCTGCTTCCGTCCGCCACCTGGTATAGGGGGAGTGGCACAGGGCAACATGGAGCAACAGAGGGTCAAGGGGGGCAGCGCAGGGTAACATCACAGGGTACAAAGGGTAACATGGGTGAAACAGTCAGGTTCGACGAAGCATTCTCACCTTGGTAGGCAGGAGAAAGTCGTGCGCTGCCAGGAGTAGCAGCAGTGGGCCGCCAGAAGTAGCAGCAGTGGGCCGCCAGGAGCAGCAGCCGTGCGCCACCAGGAGCTGCAGACGTGCGCACCAGAGCGCCAGGTGCCGATGCCGGCTGCAGCCGCTCACGCTCGCTAGCTGGTACGGGCGGGGGCAAGGAAAATCACAAGAGAATGTGGGAGCAGTAACAAGTGACTTAGCACGGTCAGTGCTGTACTACATCAATTGCAAGGAACACACATGGGTGATGAAGAGGTCAAGGTGCAAGCAATGGTAGTTACACGGTGAAGGGCTACTCACCTCGTCACGACAGAGTAGGCACGCAGCTGCAACGGTGCGGTGTCGGAAGCTGCTGATGTGAGAAGGCCGTGTCAAATGTATATGCCTTAGCCTATGTAGGCTGTAGTGGGGTAGACACTAAGGGGTACAGCTTTCATATTTGTATCTCACACTTTCCTAGTTCATTCATTCCTGTTTCTTTCTTCACATGGTATAGAGCGGGTTCCTACATGGGACCGTTCCTTCCTAAGGGCCCACCATAAGAATTTTCTTTTAGCTGCCCGAAGCGCATTGCGCCCTGCCCTAATTTTTTTTTTTTTTTCGCGGCCCCCTAGCGGCTCCTACGCGGCCCCTACGAGGCCCCTACGCGGCCCCTACCCGGCCCCTACGCGGCCCCTACCCGGCCCCTACGTTGCCTCTGACGCGGCCCCTACTCGGCCCCTACTGCGGCCCCTGACGCGGCCCCTGACGCGGACCCTGACGCGGCCCCTGCCGCGGCCCCTGACGCGGCCCCTGACGCGGCCCCTGACGCGGCCCCTGCCGCGGCCCCTACGCGGACCCTGACGCGGCCCCTACGCCGCCCCTGACGCGGCCCCTACGCCGCCCCTGACGCGGCCCCTACGCCGCCCCTGACGCGGCCCCTACGCCGCCCCTGACGCGGCCCCTACGTCGCCCCTGCCGCGGCCCCTACGTCGCCCCTGACGCGGCCCCTGCGCCGCCCCTGACGCGGCCCCTGCGCCGCCCCTGCCGCGGCCCCTGACGCGGCCCCTGACGCGACCCCTGCCGCGGCCCCTGACGCGGCCCCTACGCGGCCCCTGACGCGGCCCCTACGCCGCCCCTGACGCCGCCCCTAGCCGCCCCTACACGGCCCCTACGCCGCCCCTGACGCGGCCCCTACGCCGCCCCTGTCGCGGCCCCTACGCCGCCCCTGACGCGGCCCTCAGCCGCCCCTGACGCGGCCCCTACACTGTCCCTGACGCGGCCCCTACGCCGTCCCTGCACGGCCCGGCCCGGCCCTGTCCCTGACGCGGCCCTTGCCGCGGCCACTCGGCCTCGACTTTGTCCCGACCCAACCCCGAACTCTCGGCTCTGCCCCTGGTGAGACCTAGCCGGGCCGAGCCGCGCGGCCGACCCGCACTGCGCTGTCGAGTCGCCCTGCCGAGTCGCGCTGTCCTGCCTAGCTCAGTTGCACTGCTGCCGCTGATAGTCTCCTGCTGCTCCTACCATGGCTAGTCCTACCCTTCTCACCTTTGATGCTGAGGGTCGAGCGGTTGCATTTGATGTCTGGCTAGATGACTTGCAGCTTTTCCTTCAATGCGATAGCAGAGATGGCCTCTCCCTGTTTGACCTTACGTCGGGCGCCTCTACTGCCCCTGCTGCTGATGCTGACAGTACCGTTCGCTCGCAGTGGCTCACGCGCGATGCTGCTGCCCGCCTTGCTGTGCGCAGTCACCTACCGGCTACTGAGCGCGCGCACTTTAGTCAGTACAAGAGTGCTAGGACTCTGTACGACGCTGTAGTTGCACGCTACTCTTCCCCTGCCACTGCTGCGCTTAGCCGCCTCATGCTACCGTACCTTTTCCCTGACCTCGCTGCCTTTGCCACAGTCACTGACCTCATTACGCACCTCCGCACTAGTGACACTCGCTACCGCGCTGCGCTCCCTGCTGAGTTCTGCGCCCAGAACCCCCCCCCCCCCATGTACATCACCCTCTACTACCCATTCACTCGACTCCCTGACACTCTCCGCTCGGTCAGGGACCACTTCCTCTCTCTCTGCCCTACCACCCTCACTGTCGACCTCCTTGAGGAGCGCCTCCTTGCAGCAGAGACTAGTATTACCGCTGTAGGCGCCTCTCGTGGTGACCCCCGTACCCCTTTCTTTGAGGGGTGCTCCCCCGTTCCTCTTTTGCCCTCTGTTGCCTCTGCTGCTGCTGTCGACCTTGTTGGCACCGAGTCGGTCAGCGCTGCGTCTGCTCCTAGTGAGAGGCGCCGCATCAGCAAGGGCAAGCGGGGCAGGGGAGCTGGAGGAGGTAGTGGGGGCGGCAGTAGTGGCGGAGGCGGCGGAGGAGGGGGTGGGGGTGGGGGTGGTGGCAGAGGTGGGGGCTTCGGTGGCGGCGGTGGAGGTGGAGGCAGCGGTGGCGGTGGTGGGAGGGGTGGAGGAGGCGGAGGCGGCGGCGGCGGAGGTGGAGCCGGCAGAGGCGGAGCTGAGCAGCGGGGACCCCAGCAGCAGCAGCGCTCTCGTGGGACCCCTTCGCCCCAGCAGCTTCGTGAGTGGTACGCGGGGCGTCAGGGGTCTGGAGGTGCTGGTCCCTGTACTTACGTCCTGCACACCGGCGACCGCACTGGAGAGCAGTGTGGCGGCCTGCACGCCACCCAGCGCTCGGTCGCCTGACGGACGCCTGGTGTGCCCAGTTCCCGGACGCCACTGAGATCCCTCGTTGGCATGACCTGCACAGGTCGGGGGTAGCTATCTTTGATCTTGACTTTGATGCTATTCTTGCTGCTATGTATGCTGTGTCTATTAGTGCTGAGGGTGACTGTTACGTGTGTGTTCCGCCTGACCCTGGTATTGAGGCTGCTGCTCTAGGTGCTAGTGAGTCTGCTGCTCCAGGTACTCGTGAGTCTGCTCCTCTAGGTGCTGGTGAGTCTACTCTCTCAGGTACCGAGTCGGCTCAGGTCTTTCACACCTTCACCCTCGACTCGGGTGCTTCCCGCTCCTTCTTTCGAGACCGCACCACCCTTACGCCGCTCAGTCGGCCGGTTGCGGTCTCCCTGGCAGACCCCTCTGGGGGTCCTGTCCTTGCTCGCTACTCCACTGTCCTCCCGTGTCCGGCGGCCTCGTCAGGCTCCCTGTCTGGTCTCTACCTCCCCTCTTTCTCCACGAACTTGGTGAGTGGTGCTGACCTTCAGGATGCCGGAGTTGACCAGTTCACTCCTGCACGGCAGCGAGTGACCCACTGCTCGTGTGCTCAGACGGGCCGCCACTTGGCCACGTTTACCCGTCGACCGGGGTCGAGCCTGTACACACTGACCACAGAGTCTCCTCCGGTTGCCGCGTGTGGTCAGGTAGCTGCGTCGAGTCAGGTGTTTGCTGCGGCGTCTCGGTCAGGTCCTGAGTCTGCCCCCTGCTCGTGTCGCCTCCTGTCCCACCAGACCCTCCTCTGGCACCACCGACTTGGTCACCCCTCCTTACCTCGTCTCCGAGGTATGGCCTCCCGTGTCCTTGTCTCTGGTCTCCCCCGGTCCCTCCCTCCCCTTCCCCCGGGGCCTGCCCCTACCTGCGTTCCCTGCGTCGAGGGGCGGCAGCGCGCCGCTCCTCACTCCTCCGAGTTTCCCCCCACAGAGGCTCCACTGCAGACTCTTCACATGGACGTGTGGGGCCCAGCCCGCGTCCGTGGACAGGGTCACGAGCGTTACTTCCTGCTGGTGGTTGACGACTACTCGCGTTACACCACAGTCTTCCCCTTGCGCAGCAAGGGTGAGGTCACTGAGGTGTTGATCGACTGGATCCGCGTTGCTCGTCTCCAACTCAGAGAGCGTTTCGGCTCGGACTTTCCTGTTTTGCGTCTGCACTCCGACAGAGGCGGAGAGTTTTCCTCCGACCTTCTGCGAGCCTTCTGTCGTGCGGAGGGCATCCGCCAGACGTTCACGCTTCCGGCCTCTCCACAGCAAAATGGGATTGCTGAGCGCCGCATTGGCATGGTCATGGATGTCGCTCGTACGTCCATGATCCATGCAGCTGCTCCCCATTTTCTGTGGCCGTTCGCGGTTCAGTACGCGGCGCATCAGATCAACCTTCAGCCCCGGGTCTCCCTGCCGGAGACCTCCCCTACTCTGCGGTGGACGGGGAAGGTTGGTGATGCGTCTGCGTTCCGTGTCTGGGGATCTCGAGCTTTCGTCCGAGACTTGTCTGCGGACAAGCTGTCCTCCCGTGCTGTTCCTTGCGTCTTCCTCGGCTTTCCCCCTGACGCGCCTGGTTGGCAGTTTTACCACCCCACCTCGCGTCGTGTTCTGTCCTCCCAGGACGTCACGTTTGACGAGTCGGTTCCGTACTACCGTCTCTTCCCCTACCGCACTGCCCCCCTCCCCCCCCCGCCGCTCTTCCTCGCTCTCGGTCCCCCCCCGGTAGACCCCCTCCCCCCTCAGGGTCCTGCCCCCTCAGGTGTGTCCCAGGTAGATGCAGTCGAGCCTGTCGAGGTAGCTGCTGACTCTGGTGCGTCTGGGGGTGCTGAGCCTGAGCGTGCGGAGCCTGGGGGTGCTGGGTCTGGGGGTGCTGAGCCTGAGCTTGCGGAGCCTGGGGGTGCTGGGTCTGGGGGTGCTGAGCCTGAGCGTGCGGGACCTGGGGGTGCTGCTTCTGGGGGTACTGAGCCTGGGGCTGCTGGGAGTGGGGGTGTGGAGCCTGTCGGTGCTGGACCTGGCGGTCCTTCGGGTGCTTTGTCCCGGCGGGAGCTTCCCTCTCCACAGGAGCTGCGCGAGTGGTTTGCTCGCCGCTGGAGCCGTGCTGCTGGAGCTGGAGGTTCTGCTGCTGCTGGAGGTTCTGGAGCTGGAGGTGCTGCTGGAGCCGGTACTGGAGGTTCTGCTTCTGCTGGGGGTGCTGGAGCCACGGGTCCCGGAGGTGCTCGTACTGGAGGTACTGGAGCTGCTGGGCCTGGTGGTGCTCCTGGTGCTGGAGCTGGTGGTGCTGCTGGTGGTGCTGCTGGTGGTGGAGCTGGTGGTGCTGCTGGTGGTGCTGCTGGTGGTGCTGCTGGAGCTACAGGTGGAGCTGGAGCTGGTGGTGCTGCTGGAGTGGGTGCTACTGGAGGTCCTGGAGCCGGAGCGGCTGTGTCTGCTGGTGGTCCTGCTGGAGCTTGAGCTGCTGGAGGTACTGGAGCTGGTGGTGCTGCTGGAGTTGGAGCTGACGCTGGGGGTACTGGTGTTGTCCCTGCTGGTTCTGGAGGTGCTGCGCGGCCGCGGCCGTACTTCGTTCCGCTCCTTGAGCAGGTTCTTGGTCTTCCGCCTTCTCCTAGTCCTGCTCGGCTGTGGCGGTGAGGACGCCGTGGGACGTGCCCGAGACGGACGACGCCTTCCACATCCGCCTCGACATGCCAGGTGCGCCGTCCGCCCTGCCTCCTGTTTCATACACGAATAATTTTCTTCTGCTGATTCGCAGCGATGAGATTATTGTACTTTTGCTCTGCTGGCGTTTTTGGTGGTGACGCATGCAGGTCTGTCCAAGGAGGAGGTGTCGGTGAAGCTGGAGAATGGCAGTCTGGTGATTCGCGGAGAGCACAAGGTGGAGGAGAAGGGCGGAGAGGAGGGAGAGGGACTCTGGGATGCGCGCATCGCCAAGTCTTACCAGGTGAGGTGCATCGAGAAGTTGCTACTTCATCTGTCCTGACAAAATCTGCAGAACAAATTTTTTTGGGCGCATCTTGTTTCAAAGTGTTGATGTTTTGCATCGTCGATTCACCCGCATCTTCTTTCAAATTCGTAATGTTGCTGGTTTTGCAGACTACTCTGGCCCTTCCGGACAACGTTCTCACGGATCAGATTAAGGCGGAGATGAAGAATGGTGTGCTCACTGTCACTATGGCCAAGGAAGATCCGCCCGAGGCTGCTCCCTCTGCCATCGAGATCCCAGTTGCTTGAAGGGAATGATTCTTTATTGAGATTCGCGCTCTCATTTAGAGCACGAGATTTCGAAGTGTACATTTTCGTAGCCTTTACTGAAGTTACTTGAAAAGCAGGCTGTTGTGTGTGATGTTTTGTTAGTGTACAGCTTTCAGTTTGCATTTTGGTGTTGAGATTGAGCATTGTACGATGAATACGGTACTCTGTGCAAGATTGATCGCCCCAACTACAACAAATCTGTAATACGGATGTTCCAAACCACAACCACAATCCAGTCCTTTATGCAGTCTGGCTGGCCAACGCACCGGTAACTTGGGAGCGTACCCTTGCTATAGGTAACCACAGATGAAACAGCCTGACAACAGAAAGAAACGTCTGTTTTGATCCACCAGGCTATTATTGCAAAAACAATGTGGTGTGTATAATGGATTTGCATTCTGCTGTGCTAAGGTGGAACCCATTTGCCTGATGTGAAAGTGCCATAGAAGGGGCTTCTTGTTGACACCGCATAGAATACTGAAGCATGCGGTTTGCACAGCATAATGCGTAGGGCATTAGGGGTGGAGAGAGGGCCGAGGGGCGGGCAAGGGAATGGGGGGGTCGGAATGTGGAGAAAGAAACGAGAAACACACTGTTGAAATGACAAACATGACTTGAAAGTCCTCCACGTTGTATGCAAGATGAATGGACATGGAAAACGACGACTCACCAGGGACACCTGGAACGATATGATTGGGTAGTGTGAGCACTTTCGCGAGGGGCTGGTCGAGAGGCACTTGCACCCACTGCTGCTCGCCCGATGCTGCAGTGGTAGCACATGTGGGTGAATTTAGTGGCGAGGCGAGCACATGCGAGAGGACATTCATGCGGTACGAGGAGTGAGAGCGAAAAGGAGAGAGAGGGAGAGGGGCTCGGAGAGAAGGGCTCGAGATGGAAAGGCAAAATGGGAAAGGAAGGTTGTGCGGCAGAGATGGAACGGGAAAAGACCACATGTGTGGAGGAAAAATGACGAGTGATCTTGATGTCAAACATTAATCACATAGCCTGTTTAGGCTGTAGTGGGGTAGACACTATGGGGTACAGTTTGTTAGGGTTTCCTATTTGTACCCAACTCATTTCCTAGTCATTCATTCCTATTGTTTAACATGGTATAGAGCGGGTTCCCTAGTGGAACTGTTCCTTCCTATGGGCCCACCTTACGCGGCCTGCCCTCCCCTTACGCGGCCCCTTACGCGGCCCCTTACGCGGCCCCCTACAAGGCCCCTTACGCGGCCCCCTACGCGGCCCCCCCTACGCGGCCCCCCCTACGCGGCCCCGACCCTGTCCCGGCCCCGTAGCGGCCCCGTCGCGGCCCCGACCCTGTCCCGGCCCCGTCGCGGCCCCTTACGCGGCCCCTTACGCGGCCCCCTACGTGTCCCCCCTACGCGGCCCCTTACGCGGCCCCTTACGCGGCCCCCTATGCGGCCCCCCTACGCGGCCCCCCTACTCGGCACCGACCCTGTCCCGGCCCTGTCGCGGCCCCGTCCCGGACCTGCCCCGGCCCCGACCCTGTCCCGGCCCTGCCCCGGCCCCGTCGCGGCCTCGTCCCGGACCTGCCCCGGCCCCGACCCTGTCCCGGCCTTGCCCCGACCTCGTCGAGGCCCCGTCCCGGACCTGCCCCGGCCCCGACCCTGTCCCGGCCTTGCCCCGGCCCCGTCACGGCCCCGTCCCGGACCTGCCCCGGCCCCGACCCTGTCCCGGCCCAGTCGCGGCCCCGTCCCGGACCTGCCTCGGCCCCGACCTTCTCCCGGCCCCGGCCCCGACCCTGCCCTGGCCCCGTTGCGGCCCCGTCCCGGACCTGCCCCGGCCCCGACCCAGTCCCCGAACATGTCGCAGCCCTGCCCCGGCCCTCCCTCGGCCCTGCCCCGGCCTCGCCCCTGGTAAGAGCATAGCAGGGCCGAGCCGCGCTGCCGAGCCGCACTGCCCTGCCGAGCCGCCCTGCCGAGTCGCGCTGCCCTGCCTAGCTGAGTTGCACTGCTACTGCTGCTAGTCTGCTGCTGCTCCCGTCATGGCTAGTCCCAGTGTTCTTACCTTTGATGCTGAGGGTCGAGCGGTTGACTTCGATGTCTGGCTAGATGATCTGCAGCTTTTCCTACAGTGCGATAGCAAGTATGGCCTCTCACTGTTCGATCTCACGTCTGGCGCCTCTACTGCCCCTGCTGCTGATGCTGACAGTGCTGTTCGCTCGCAGTGGCTCACGCGCGATGCTGCTGCCCGCCTTGCTGTGCGTAGTCACCTACCGTCTACTGAGCGCACGCACTTTAGTCAGTACAAGAGTGCTAAGACTCTGTACGACGCTGTAGTTGCACGCTACTCTTCCCCTGCCACTGCTGCGCTTAGCCGCCTCATGCTACCGTACCTGTTCCCTGACCTCGCCGCTTTTGCCACAGTCACTGACCTCATTACGCACCTCCTCACTAGTGACACTCGCTACCGCGCTGCACTTCCTGCTGAGTTCTGCGCAAAGAACCCCCCCCCCATGTACATCACCCTCTACTACCTAGTCACCCGACTCCCTGACACTCTTCGCTCGGTCAGGGACCACTTCCTCTCTCTTTGCCCTACCACTCTCACCGTTGACCTCCTCGAGGAGCGCCTCCTTGCAGCAGAGACTAGTATTACCGCTGTAGGAGCCTCTCGTGGTGACCCCCGTACCCCTTTCTTTGAGGGGTGCTCCCCCGTTCCTCTTTTGCCCTCCGTTGCCTCTACTGCTGCTGTCGACCTTGTTGGCACCGAGTCGGTCAGCGCTGCGTCTGCTCCTAGTGAGAGGCACCGCAACAGCAAGGGCAAGCGGGGCAAGGGCGCTGGAGGAGGTGGTGGGGGAGGTGGTAGTGGCGGTGGAGGCGGAGGAGGGGGTGGGGGTGGGGGTGGTGGCAGAGGTGGGGGCTTCGGTGGCAGCGGTGGAGGTGGAGGCGGCGGTGGCGGTGGCGGTTGGGGTGGAGGAGGCGGAGGCGGCGGCGGCGGAGGTGGAGCTGGTAGAGGCGGAGCTGTGCAGCGGGGACCCCAGCACCAGTCATGCTCTCGTGAGACCCCGTCGCCCCAGCAGCTTCGTGAGTGGTACGCAGGGCGCCAGGGGTCTGGGGGTGCTGGTCCCTGTGCCTACGTCCTGCGCACAGGCGACCGCACTGGAGAGCAATGTGGTGGCCAACACGCCACCCAGCGCTGCTTCGGTCGCCTGACTGACGCCTGGCGTACCCAGTTCCCTGACGCCACTGAGATCCCTCGCTGGGGTGATCTGCTCAAGTCGGGTGTAGCTATCTTTGATCTTGACTTTGATGCTATTCTTGCTGCCATGTATGCTGTGTCTATTAGTGCTGAGGGTGACTGTTACGTGCGTGTTCCGCCTGACCCGGGCATTGAGGGCTGCTCTAGGTGCTCGTGAGTCTGCTGCTCTAGGTTCTAGTGAGTCTGCTGCTCTAGGTGCTGGTGAGTCTGCTCTCTCAGGTACCGCGTCGGCTCAGGTCTTGCACACCTTCACCCTCGACTCGGGTGCTTCCCGCTCCTTCTTTCGAGACCGCACCACCCTTACGCCGCTCAGTCGGCCGGTTGCGGTCTCCCTGGCAGACCCCTCTGGGGGTCCTGTTCTTGCTCGCTACTCCACTGTCCTCCCGTGTCCGGCGGCCCCGTCTGGCTCCCTGTCTGGTCCCTACCTCCCCTCGTTCTCTACGAACTTGGTAAGTGGAGCTGACCTTCAGGATGCCGGGGTTGACCAGTTCACTCCTGCGAGTCAGCGAGTGACCCACTGCATGTGTGCTCAGACGGGCCGCCACTTGGCCACGTTTACCCGTCGACCGGGGTCGAGCCTGTACACACTGACCACAGAGTCTCCCCCGGTTGCTGCGTCTGGTCAGGTAGCTGCGTCGAGTCAGGTGTTTGCTGCAGCGTCTCGGTCAGGTCCTGAGTTTGCCCCCTGCTCGTGTCGCCTCCTGTCCCACCAGACCCTCCTCTGGCACCACCGCCCTGGTCACCCCTCCTTGCCTCGTCTCCGAGGCATGGCCTCCCGTGTCCTTGTCTCTGGTCTCCCCCGGTCCCTCCCTCCCCTTCCCCCGGGGCCTGCCCCTACCTGCGTTCCCTGCGTCGAGGGGCGGCAGCGCGCCGCTCCTCACTCCTCCGAGTTTCCCCCGACAGAGGCTCCGCTGCAGACTCTCCACATGGACGTGTGGGGCCCAGCCCGCGTCCGTGGACAGGGTCACGAGCGTTACTTCCTGCTGGTGGTTGACGACTACTCGCGTTACACCACAGTCTTCCCCTTGCGCAGCAAGGGTGAGGTCACTGAGGTGTTGATCGACTGGATCCGCGTTGCTCGTCTCCAGCTCAGAGAGCGTTTTGTCAGAATGTTGTATTTGTCTAGCCTGCAGTGGGGTACTCTATAGCGAGTACAGCCCAATCTAGGGTTTCCTATATGTACTCAACTGCTTGCTAGTGAAACCCCTCCTTTCTTCATTCTTACTTTCTACTGCTGGTTCTGACATGCTATCAGAGCAGGTCGATCCCCTTGGGTCGATCCTGTGGGTGGGCCCACCACCTCACTGCTTCCGCTGCTACTGCTATTCTGTGTGTTGCACGCCCCGTGGCGTGCGACGGATTTTTCATCCCGCCGCGCGCTCGGAGCGTGCGGCGGTTTTCTGCCCGCCGTGCGCCCCGAGGCGCGCGGCGGTTTTCTGCTCGCCGTGCGCCCCGAGGCGCGCGGCGGTTTTCTGCCCGCCGTGCGCCCCGAGGCGCGCGGCGGCTTTCTGCCCCGTCACTCCGCGCGTCGCTCCCGGGAGGCGCTGCGACGGGCGACGGGGACTCGCGCGTCGCCCCCCGTCGCCCGTCGCGGCCTGCGCGACCTGCGTAGGGCCCGCGCGCGGCCCGTACAGCCTGCGCGCGGCCCGTACGGGCTGCGCCAGGCCCGCGCGCGGCCCGTACGGGCTGCGCCAGGCCCGCGCGCGGCCCGTACGGGCAGCGCCAGGCCCGCGCGCGGCCCGTACGGACTGCGCCAGGCCAGGGCGCGCCTCGGGCCGCCCGCACGCGGTTCGTACGGGCTGCGCCAGGCCCGTGGGCGCCCTGTTTTCTCTGCCCCTGCGCTGCCCGCTGTCCCCCGTGCTTCTGACGGCGCCCCACCCCTGCTGCTGCCCGTTCTCCTGAATTAGGGTTTGGGGGTGGGGGGTATGGGGGTGCAGTTTCTGTGCGTCGTCCCCTACTCCTCCTCCTCCTCCGTCTCCCAGTGCTGCAGCTGCCGCTGAGGGGGGTGGGTGTGTGGGAGCCGAAGGAGTGGTACTAGGGGGGTGACGTGCAAGTGGAGTTAGGAGTGAAGCAGTGGGTGTGTGGGGGGTGTGTGGGACAGTTGGAGGAGGTTGAGCGGAGGCTGCTGTCTTGTCGTCCGCAGCACCTGTAGTCCGGGGCGCACTGTCCTGGTAGCCCAGAGAGTCTGCTGCGCCTGTCGCCCGAGGGTCCGTTGCTCCTGTAGCTCGTCGTAGCCCGTGAGCCAGTTACTCCAGTAGTCCGGGGCGCACTGTCCCGGTAGCCACTGTGCCAGCAGCTCCTGTTGCCCGTGTGTCTGCAGCTTCAGCCGCCGTCTCTCATCTTCTCTCCTCTCACAGTCCCTCCTCCTCCTCACTTGCCCGCTGTGATTACCTCTAGCTTTGCTTCTTATTGTGAACTCCTGCTATACCTGCTCATTGTGCTGATTACACCCCACTTTGGCTATGGGGGTGTGTCAGAATGTTGTATTTGTCTAGCTTGCAGTGGGGTACTCTATAGTGAGTACAGCCCAATCTAGGGTTTCCTATATGCACTCAACTGCTTGCTAGTGAAACCCCTCCTTTCTTCATTCTTACTTTCTACTGCTGGTTCTGACATGTTTCGGCTCGGACTTTCCTGTTCTGCGTCTGCACTCCGACAGAGGCGGAGAGTTTTCCTCCGACCTTCTGGGAGCCTTCTGTCGTGCGGAGGGCATCCGCCAGACGTTCACGCTTCCGGCCTCTCCACAGCAAAATGGGATTGCTGAGCGCCGCATTGGCATGGTCATGGATGTCGCTCGTACGTCCATGATCCATGCGGCTGCTCCCCATTTTCTGTGGACGTTCGCGGTTCAGTACGCGGCGCATCAGATCAACCTTCAGCCCCGGGTCTCCCTGCCGGAGACCTCCCCTACTCTGCGGTGGACGGGGAAGGTTGGTGATGCGTCTGCGTTCCGTGTCTGGGGATCTCGAGCTTTCGTCCGAGACTTGTCTGCGGACAAGCTGTCCTCCCGTGCTGTTCCTTGCGTCTTCCTCGGCTTTCCCCCTGACGCGCCTGGTTGGCGGTTTTACCACCCCACCTCGCGTCGTGTTCTGTCCTCCCAGGACGTCACGTTTGACGAGTCGGTTCCGTACTACCATCTCTTCCCCTACCGCACTGCCCCCCTCCCCCCCCCGCCGCTCTTCCTCGCGCCCGGTTCCCCCCCGGTAGACCCCCTCCCCCCTCAGGGTCCTGCCCCCTCAGGTGTGTCCCAGGTTGATGCAGTCGAGCCTGTCGAGGTAGCTGTTGACTCTGGTGCTTCTGGGGGTGCTGAGCCTGAGCGTGCGGAGCCTGGGGGTGCTGGTTCTGGGGGTGCTGAGCCTGAGCGTGCGGATCCTGGGGGTGCTGCTTCTGGGGGTGCTGAGCCTGAGCGTGCGGAGACTAGGGTGCTGAGCCTGGGGTTGCTGAGAGTGGGGGTGCGGAGCCTGCCGGTGCTGGACCTGGAGGTCCTTCGGGTGCTTTGTCCCGGCGGGAGCTTCCCTCTCCACAGGAGCTGCGCGAGTGGTTTGCTCGACGCTGTAGCCGTGCTGCTGGAGCTGGAGGTGCTGCCGGTGCTAAAGGTTCTGCTGCTGCTGGAGGTACTGGAGCTGGAGCTGCTGGAGGTACTGGAGCTGGTGGTGCTACTGGAGTTGGAGCTGACGCTTGGGGTGCTGGTGTTGTCCCTGCTGGTTCTGGAGGTGCTGCGCGGCCGCGGCCGTACTTCGTTCCGCTCCTTGAGCAGGTTCTTGGTCTTCCGCCTTCTTCTAGTCCTGCTCCTTCCTTAGAGTGTCCACCGCCTGTCCTGTCCGAGTCACAGTTACAGCTGGCCTCCCCTCTCCGTGCTCCTTCTCCCTACGCTGGTCCTACTGGAGGTCTTGCTGAGCGTCGTGAGCCTGAGTCGCGTCCTGCGTCACCTGTTCGTACTGCTCGCACTAGTCGTCGTGTTCCACGTCAGCGTCCTCCTGCGGTCCCGGGCACGCATCAGATGGCACTGCGTCCTTCCACTGCGCCACAGCGTGTCCCTTTGCCGTCTCCTCCAGAGTCCTCTCTTCCTGCTCTTGCTGACCCGGCGTCTGACTCCCTTCGTGCTGCCAGTCCTACTGTCACGCGTTTCCTAGCCACTGCTGTCACTGACCCTTCCTTTGAGTCCGCTGCTGCGTCTGCCTTAGTTGCCGAGCTTGTCGACTTCGCTGCTCACTGTCGTCTAGACTACGCCGCTAGTCTTGTTGCTGAGTCTGCGTCTGTCTGTCCTCCGTCCGTCGAGGGTGAGTGTGCTCTTAGCACGGACGTCCTTGAGGACAGGCAGGAGGAGTTCCAGTGTTTTGCAGCTGCTTTACCTCATCTCGTGTCTTTGCTGCTTGCCCCTGAGGGAGACCCGGATGCACCAGACATCCCGACCCCGCGCTCTTACGCAGAGGCGATAGAGGGTCCCTACTCCTCTCAGTGGCAGGCAGCCATGGACGCAGAGATGGCTTCCTGGAAGTCCACAGGCACCTACGTCGACGAGGTTCCCCCACCTGGGGCGAACATCGTCAGTGGCATGTGGATTTTCAGGGTGAAGCGGCCGCCGGGTTCTCCACCTGTCTTCAAGGCGCGTTACGTGGCTCGAGGCTTCAGTCAGCGGCAGGGAGTTGACTACTTTCAGACCTTCTCCCCGACCCCGAAGATGACCACTCTTCGGGTTCTGCTGCATGTCGCTGCTCAGCGTGACTACGAGCTTCACTCCCTTGACTTCAGCACTGCTTTCCTACAGGGCAGCCTGCATGAGGAGATCTGGCTGCGCCGCCCACCTGGCTTCACTGGGTCGTTTCCTCCTGGTACCCAGTGGAGCCTCCGACGGCCAGTCTACGGTCTCCGCCAGGCACCCCGTGAGTGGCACGACACAATGAGGACTACGCTTGCAGCTCTTGGGTTTGCTCCTTCTACTGCTGACCCGTTGCTGTTTCTTCGCACCGACACCTCGCTGCCGCCGTTCTACATCCTCGTGTACGTCGACGACCTGGTCTTTGCTACGGCTGACACTGCTGGACTTGCCCACGTGAAGTCCGAGCTGCAGAAGAGACACACGTGCACAGACCTGGGTGAACTGCGCAGCTATCTTGGCTTGCAGATCACCCGGGACAGAGCACGGCGCACCATTACTCAGACTAAGTCAAACATGGTGCAGAAGGTCCTTCAGCGCTTTGACTTCACGTACTCCTCGCCTCAGGCCACTCCTCTGTCTACTCGCCACTCGCTCTCAGCTCTGCCTTCGGATGAGTCCGTAGAGCCGAGTGGCCCGTACCCAGAGCTTGTTGGCTGCCTCATGTACCTGATGACCTGCACTCGACCTGACCTGGCATACCCTCTCAGCATCTTGGCTCGCTATGTTGCTCCTGGGAGACACCGACCAGAGCACATGGCTGCCGCGAAGAGGGTGTTGCGCTATCTGTGCAGTACGTCGGGCATGGGGCTCGTGCTTGGAGGGCGGAGTCCAGTGGTCCTCACTGGTCACGCAGACGCGTCTTGGGTTGATGACCTGGCTACTCAGCGGTCTTCACAGGGTTACACCTTCAGCCTTGGTTCCGGTTCTGTTTCATGGCGGTCTACCCGCTCGTCTTCTGTTCTCAGCTCCAGCTGTGAGGCTGAGATCTACGCAGGAGCCATGGCTGCACAGGAGTTACGCTGGCTCACCTACCTGCTGACTGACCTGGGAGAGCCGCCTCGTTCTCCTCCAGTTCTGTACGTAGACAACAAGGCCATGCTGGCCTTGTGTCGGGAGCACAGACTGGAGCACAGAACGAAGCACATTACTCTTCGCTACTTCCTTGCTCGTGAGCTGCAGCAGCGTGGTCAGCTGCGCCTTGCTTACGTGGCCAACACTGCTGATATCTTCACCAAGGCGCTTCAGCCTTGTGATCATCAGCACTTCTGTACTACTTGTGCCTACTTGGCCTCACTTGCTTACCTCTTGACTTTATTTGTACTGTGATCTATATATACCTGCACTTGCTTGTTTACCTTTATATATAACCTTGCATGTGAACTGGCCTTGTGGCCTTTGAACCTGTGCTCGGAATGTGTGGTGACGTTGTGATCCACCCTGAGCTTGCTTTGCTTTGCTTTGCTTGACTGGTCTTGTGACCCCTTGTTCTCCCCCACCTTGCCTATGGGGGTGTGTCAAACATTAATCACATAGCCTGTTTAGGTTGTCGTGGGGTAGACACTATGGAGTACAGTTTGTTAGGTTTTCCTATTTGTACCCAACTCATTTCCTAGTCATTCATTCCTATTGTTTAACACTTGAGCGAGGCAAGCACATGAATGGTAAGGACGAGCCACCTCGCCTTTCACTTGTTTAATACACCAACATAAGATATTACAAATGCTGTTAGATTTTACTGTAGTGTTCCTTTATAAGACTCCCAGCCCGCCAATAATTGTACAATTATTGGAAGGCCAGAATTATTGGAGTCTAGAATTATTGGAGGGTAAGAATTATTGGCGGGTAGAATTATTGGT
Source organism: Closterium sp. Naga37s-1 (assembly GCA_947471745.1). Taxonomy (NCBI): domain Eukaryota; kingdom Viridiplantae; phylum Streptophyta; class Zygnematophyceae; order Desmidiales; family Closteriaceae; genus Closterium; species Closterium sp. Naga37s-1. The sequence goes on along the minus strand of CANJKZ010000170.1, from coordinate 1,914,132 downwards.
GTAGGATTATTGGTGTGGACAGGGCCCTCCTGATAGGGTGAGCTGCTGACATATACCCTGCTATGTCATTCCAGGAAATCAATCAATTCCATTATTCTCGTTCTGCTTTCAACCATTCAATACAAGTCTTCCAGCCTTGCTCTTTCTACAAACTAGCTTCCGCAACGTCGGCATCATGCCTTTCTAGCATGGTATCAGAGCAACTTTAGGGGGCATGCTGCCGAAATTTCGTCGGAACTTGCAGCGACAAGTGGCGAATACGCCGTCACGGCACCAATGCCACTCGAGCCGCAGCGTCCCTGTTTTGACCCGAGCCAACGTGGAGGTCCGACGATTCAGTCGTGGGTCTTCACGATGAACATCTTTTTCGACACAAATTACGTCGAGTCGGACGCAGCGAAGATTCGCTACGCTGTTTCGCTGCTGAGGGGCCCCGCCATGGACTGGTGGCGAGTCATCGTGACATCGCCATTCACCTACGAGCCACCATCGCAAGAGGAAGGGCCCACGGGCCCAGCCGTCACCTGGAGTTCATTCTGCGAGACAGCCCAGTACACCACGTGGGATGCATGGTGCGCAGGGCTTCGGGTGCGTTTCGAGCCAATTGCGGCTTCGATTTCGGCGCGTCAGAAGCTGCGCACTTGGCGGCAGCTCGGATCGGTTGAAGACTACACGAACGGTTTTCTCGCATTACGCAAGCAAGTCACTATATGCACGAAGCGGAACGGGTGGACCGTTACGTTGAAGGGCTAAAGCCGGACATCTCGCACGAAATCATGCTACGCGGGCTCTCGAATTTTAATGAGATCCTTGAGAAGATTTGAACAAGAATGAATGAACTATGAATGAAGTGAGTACATATAGGAAACCATAATTGGGTTGTACCCCCTATGGGATACCCCACTATAGCCTACACAACTGCATAAGCTATATATATGTTCTGACACACCCCCATAGGCAAAGTGGGGGAGAACAAGGGGTCACAAGACCAGTCACGCAAAGCACAGCAAGCTCAGGGTGGATCACAAAGTCACCACACAGTCCGAGCACAACGACAAGGCCACAAGGCCAGTTCACATGCAGGAGTGCACATATATATATAGAGCTAGACAAGCAAGAGCAGGTATATATATGTGACAGTACAAGCAAGGTCAAGAGGAGAGCAAGTGAGGCAAGACAGGTACAAGACCCAGCTGAGTGCAGAAGCGCTGATGGTCACAAGGCGCAAGTGCCTTGGTGAACACATCAGCAGTGTTGGCCTCAGAGGCCACGTACGCAAGTCGCAACTGACCACGCTGCTGCAGCTCACGAGCAAGAAAGTAACGAAGAGCAATGTGCTTCGTTCTGTGCTCCAAGCGCTGCTCTCGACACAAGGCCAGCATGGCCTTGTTATCTACGTACAGCACTGGAGGAGAACGAGGCGGCTCTCCAAGGTCAGTCAGCAGGTAGGTGAGCCAGCGAAGCTCCTGTGCAGCCATGGCCCCGGCGTAGATCTCAGCCTCACAACTGGAGCCGAGAACAGAGGACGAGCGAGTAGCCCGCCACGAGACAGAGCCGGAACCAAGACTGAAGGTGTAACCCTGCGACGACCGCTGCGTAGCCTGGTCGTCAGCCCAAGAAGCGTCCGCGTGCCCAGTGAGGACCACTGGACTCCGCCCTCCAAGCACTAGCCCCATGCCCGACGTACTGCACAAGTAGCGCAACACCCTCTTCGCTGCAGCCATGTGCTCTGGTCGGTGTCTCCCAGGAGCAACATAGCGTGCAAGAATGCTAAGAGGGTATGCAAGGTCAGGTCGTGTGCAGGTCATCAGGTACATGAGGCAGCCAACAAGCTCTGGGTACGGGCCACTCGACTCTACGGACTCATCCGAAGGCAGAGCTGAGAGCGAGTGGCGAGTAGACAGAGGAGTGGCCTGAGGCGAGGAGTACGTGAAGCCGAAGCGCTGAAGGACCTGCTGCACCATGTGTGACTGAGTCAAGGTAATGGTGCGGCGTGCTCTGTCCCGAGTGATCTGCAAGCCAAGGTAGCTGCGCAGTTCACCCAGGTCTGTGCACGTGTGTCTCTTCTGTAGCTCGGACTTCACGTAGGCTAGTCCAGCAGTGTCAGCTGTGGCAAAGACCAAGTCGTCGACGTACACGAGGATGTAGAACGGCGGCAAAGAAGTGTCGGTGCGCAGAAACAACGACGGGTCAGCCGTAGAGGGAGCAAACCCAAGAGCCGCAAGCGTAGTCCTCAGTGTGTCGTGCCACTCACGCGGTGCCTGGCGGAGACCGTAGACTGGCCGTCGGAGGCTCCACTGGGTGCCAGTAGGGAAAGTCCCAGTGAAGCCAGGTGGACGGCGCAGCCAGATCTCCTCGTGCAGGCTACCCTGCAAGAAAGCAGTGCTGAAGTCAAGAGAGTGGAGCTCGTAGTCGCGCTGAGCGGCTATGTGCAGCAGCACCCGAAGAGTGGTCATCTTCGGGGTGGGAGAGAAAGTCTGAAAGTAGTCAACTCCCTGCCGCTGACTGAAGCCACGAGCGACGTACCGCGCCTTGAAGACAGGTGGAGAGCCCGGCGGCCGCTTCACCCTGAAGATCCACATGCCACTGACGATGTTCGCCCCAGGAGGGGGAACCGCGTCAACGTAGGTGCCTGTGGACTTCCAGGACGCCATCTCTGCATCCATAGCTGCCTGCCACTGAGAGGAGTAGGGACCCTCTACGGCCTCCGCGTAAGAGCGCGGAGTCGGGATGTCTAGTGCATCCGGGTCTCCCTCAGGGGCAAGTAGTACGGACGCGAGATGAGGTGAAGCAGCAGCCAGACACTAGAACTCCTCCTGCCTGTCCTCAAGGACGTCCGTGCCAAGAGCACACTCACCCCCGACGGACGGAGGACAGACAGACGCAGACTCAGCAACAAGACCGGCAGCGTAGTCTAGACGACAGCTAGCAGCAAAGTCGACGAGCTCAGCAACAAGAGCAGACGCAGCAGTGGACTCAAAAGAGGGGTCAGTGACGACAGTAGCAAGGAGACGTGTGACAGTAGGACGAGCAGCACGAAGAGAGTCGGACTCTGGGTCGGAAAGTGCAGGAAGGGAGGACTCAGGAGGAGAAGGCAAAGGGGCACGCAGAGGAGCAGTGGACGGACGCAAAGACATCCGGTGCGTGCCAGGGACAGGAGGAGGACGCTGACGCGAACCGCGACCACTAGCGCGAGCAGCACGAACAGGCGACGCAGGACGAGACGCAGGCTCACGACGCTCAGCAAGACCTCCAGTGGGACCAGTGTAAGGAGAGGGAGCAGGAAGTGGGGAGGCGGGCTCTAACTGGGACTGTGACTGAACAGGCTGTGGACACACTGCAGGAGGAGAAAGACCAAGAACCTGCTGTAGGAGTGGAACGAAGTACGGCCGAGGCCGCGCGGCGACTCCAGACACAGCAGGGACAGCACCCTCAGCAGCAGCACCAGCGCCGACAGCACCTCCAGCTCCAGTACCTCCAGCAGCACCAGCAGCACCCGCAGCAGGACCACCGCCAGGAAGGACAGGAGCAGTCTCAGCACCAACACCCGCGGCAGATCCAGGTCCAGGCGGACCCGAGGGCCCAGCAGCTCCGGGACCAGCGGCACAAGTACCCTCAGCAGCCGAAGGAGCTCCAGCTCCAGCAGTACGTCTCCAGCGGCGAGCAAACCACTCGCGCAGCTCCTGTGGAGAGAGGGGCTCCCGCCGAGGCGAAGCACCCGGAGAACCGCCAGGTCCCGCACCGCCAGACGCCACAAGGGGAGGTCCAGTGGCCGCAGGCTCCGTAGCTCCAGGCTCAGTAGCTCCAGACGCAGCACCCCCTGGCTCAGCACCCCCAGTCACAGCACCCCCAGGCTCAGCACCCCAAGACTCCGCACCCCCAGGCTCAGCACCCCCAGTCGCAGTACCCCCAGGCTCAGCACCCCCAGACTCAGCACCCCCAGGCTCAGCACCCCCAGGCTCAGCACCCACGCGCGTAGCACCCCCAGAGTCAGCACCCCCAGGCTCAGCACCCGCAGCAGGACCAGAGTCACCAGCAACCTCGACCGGCTCGACTGCGTCTACCTGGGACACACCTGAAGGGGCAGGACCCTGAGGGGGAAGGGGGTCTACCGGGGGGGGACCTGGCACAAGGAAGTGCGGTGGCGGGGGGAGGGAAGGAGTGCGGTAGGGGAAGAGGCGGTAGAAGGGGACTGACTCGTCGAACGTGACGTCCTGGGAGGACAGAACACGACGAGAGGAGGGGTGGTAGAACTGCCACCCTGGGGCGTCAGGGGGGAAGCCGAGGAAGACACAGGGAGCAGCACGAGGGGACAGCTTGTCCGCAGACAAGTCGCGGACAAACGCCCGAGATCCCCAGACACGGAACGCAGACGCATCGCCGACCTTCCCCGTCCACAGCAGAGCTGGGGAGGTCTCCGGCCGGGAGACCCTGGGGTGAAGGTTGATCTGATGCGCCGCGTACCGAACCGCAAACGGCCACAGAAAATGGGGGGCAGCCGCATGCATCATGGACGTACGAGCGACGTCCATGACCATGCCAATGCGGCGCTCAGCAATCCCATTTTGCTGTGGAGAGTCCGGAAGCGTAAAGGTCTGGCGGATGCCTCGTGCACGACAGTAGGCTCGCAGAAGGCCAGAGGAGAACTCTCCACCTCGGTCAGAGTGCAGACGCAGAACAGGAAAGTCCGAGCCGAAGCTCCTCCTGAGCTGGAGACGAGCTGCGCGGATCCAGTCGATCAACACCTCAGTGACATCACCCTTGCTGCGCAAGGGGAAGACTGTGGTGTAACGCGAGTAGTCGTCAACCACCAGCAGGAAGTAGCGCTCGTGACCCTGCCCACGGACGCGGGCCGGGCCCCACACGTCCATGTGAAGCGTCTGCAGAGGAGCCTCTGTCGGGGGAAACTGGGAGGAGTGAGGGGCAGCCCGGAGCCGCCCCTCGACACAGGGGACACAGGAAGGTCCGGGTCCCGAAGGAAGGGGAGGGAGAGACCGGGGAAGACCAGAGACAAGGACACGGGAAGCCATGCCCCGAAGACGAGGCAAGGAGGGGTGGCCAAGACGGTGGTGCCACAGGAGAGTCTCATGAGACAGGCGGCGACACGAGCAGGGGGCAGACTCAGGACCAGACCTGGACGCTGCAGCAAACACCTGACCCGACGCAGCTACCTGGCCAGACGCAGGGACAGGAGGAGACTCAGTGGTCAGGGTGTAGAGACTCGACCCCGGCCGACGCGAAAACGTGGCCAGGTGTCGGCCTGTGCGGGCGTCCGAGCAGTGGGTCACCCGCTGACTCGCAGGAGTAAACTGGTGAACCCCCGCATCCTGCAGGTCAGCACCACTCACCAAGTTCGTCGAGAACGAGGGGAGGTACAGACCAGACAAGGTGCCCGAGGGGGCAGCCGGACACGGGAGGACAGTGGAGAAGTGAGAGAGGACAGGACCCCCAGAGGGGTCAGCCAGGGAGACTGCAACCGGCCGGCCAAGCGGCGTGAGTGTGGTGCGGTCTCGAAAGAAGGAGCGAGAAGCTCCTGAGTCAAGCGTGAAGGTGAGGGAGGCCGAAGCCGACGCAGTACCTGAGAGCGCAGCCTCACCAGTACCTGAGAGTGCAGACGCACTGGCACCTAGAGCAGCAGCCGCAGAAGTACCTGGCGCAGCAGTACCAATGCCCGGGTCGGGCGGGAAACACCGGTAACAGTCACCCTCCTCACTAATAGTCACAGCATACATGGCAGCAAGGATAGCATCAAAGTCAAGATCAAAGATAGCTACGCCAGCCCTAGACAGCTCTCCCCAACGGGGAATCTCACTAGCCTCGGGGAACTGCTGACGCCAAGCGTCCGTCAGGCGGCCAAAGCAGCGCTGGGTGGGGTGGGCACCCCCACACTGCTCACCCGCGCGGTCGCCGGAACGAAGGACGTAGGTGCACGGACCAAAACCCCCACCCCGCTGACGCTGCGTGTACCACTCACGGAGCTGCTGGGGCGGGGGGATGTCCCGCGAACGCTGCTGCTGCTGCTGCTGCTGCTGCTGCTGCTGCTGACGCTGGCCACCACCAGAGCCGCTACGCTGCGGGGCACCACCCCGACCAGCGCCACCCCCTCCGCCACCGCCGCCTCCACCTCCACCACCACCGCTGCCTCCGCTCCCACCGCTGCCGCCACCACCGCCTCCTCCTCTGCTGCTGCCACCTCCACCACCGCCCCCGCCACCACCCCCACCGCCACCCCCACTCCCTCCGCCGCCTCCACCGCCACCTCCACCGCCCCCGCCAGTTCCACCCGCGCCCTTGCCCCCCTTGCCCCTGCCAGGGCGGCGTCTCCCGCTAGGGGCAGACGCCGCGCAGACCGACTCAAGACCAAGCAGGTCGGCAGCAGCAGCAGAGGCAACAGAGGGCAGCAGGGGGGAAGGAGAACACCCCTCAAAGATGGGGGTGCGAGGGTCACCACGAGAGGCTCCTACAGCGACGATGCTCTTCTCCGCCGCCAGGAGGGACTTCTCGAGGAGGTCGACAGTGAGAGTGGTGGGACAGACTGAGAGGAAGTGGTCCCTGACTACGCGAAGGGAGTCAGGGAGGCGTGTGACTATGTAATAGAGAGTGATGTACATGGGGGGGGGGTTCTTGGCGCAGAACTCAGCAGGAAGGGCGGCGCGGTAGCGAGTGTCACTAGTGCGGAGGTGCGTAATGAGGTCAGCGACAGTGGGAAAGGCAGCAAGGTCAGGAAAGAGGTACGGTAGCATGAGGCGGCTTAGGGCAGCAGTGGCAGGGGAAGAGTAGCGCGCAACTACAGCGTCGTACAAGGTCTGAGCACTCTTGTACAGCGTCGTGCAGCAGCATCGCGGGTGGCCCACTGAGAGCGAACAGTGGGGTCAGCATCAGCAGCAGGGGCAGGAGAGGCGCCAGAGGTGAGGTCAAAGAGGGAAAGACCGTCCGTCCTATCGCACTGTAAGAACAGCTGCAGGTCGTCGACCCAGACCTCAAAGTCAATGGCTCGACCCTCAGCGTCAAAAGCGAGGACACTAGGGGTAGCCATGACGACGACAGTGTAGTAGTGCAAGCAGTAGGGGAAGGGCACGCAGTAACAGTGGTGCTGTGCTCACCAGGCAGGGCAGGTCGGGCGGCTCGGTAGTAGGGCGGCCCGGCAGCTGGGCGGCTCGGCGGCTCGGCTGCTGGGCGGCTCGGCTCCCGGGCGGCTCGGCGGCAGGGCGGCTCGGCGGCAGGGCGGCTGGGCGGCTCGGCTCCCGGGCGGCTCGGCGGCAGGGCGGCTCGGCGGCAGGGCGGCTCGGCTCCCGGGCGGCTCGGCTGCAGGGCGGCTCGACGGCTGGGCGGCTCGGCGGCTGGGCGGTCGGCTGCACAGCGGCTCGGCTGGTGGGCGGCTCGGCTGCAGCTGCTGGGCGGCTCGGCTGCGCTGCTGCTGGGCGGCTTGGCCGCTGTAGAGGAGCGGCGGGGCCGCTGCAGAAGGGCGGCGGGGCCGCTGGGTAGGGCGGCGGGGCCGCGAGATAGGGCAGCGGGGCCGCGTGGTAGAGTGGCGGGGGCCGCGCGATGGGGCGGCGGGGCCGCGAGGAAGGGCGGCGGGGCCGCGCGATGGGGCGGCGGGGCCGAGAGGAAGGGCGGCGGGGCCGCTAGGTAGGGCGGCGGGGCCGCGCGATGGGGCGGCGGGGCCGCGAGGAAGGGCGGCGGGGCCGCTAGGTAGGGCGGCGGGGCCTCACGATGGGGCGGCGAGGCCGCGAGGTAGGGCGGCGGGGCCGCGCAATGGGGCGGCGAGGCCGCGAGTAAGGGCGGCGGGGCCGCGATGAAGGGCGGCGGGGCCGCGCAATAGGGCGGCGAGGCCGCGAGGTAGGGCGGCGGGGCCGCTAGGAGAGAGGCGGCGGGGCCGCGATGAAGGGCCGCTAGGGCGGCTCGACGAAGTGAGGGCCCGGAGCGCGACTCGGGCTGAGCGCGCTTCGGGCAGGAAAAAAAAACGATGTGGTGGGCCCTAAGCACAGTTCCCAAGGGGGAACCTGCTCGATACCATGAGAAGATTTGAACAAGAATGAATGAACTATGAATGAAGTGAGTACATATAGGAAACCATAATTGGGTTGTACCCCCTATGGGATACCCCACTATAGCCTACACAACTGCATAAGCTATATATATGTTCTGACAATCCTCGCGCTCGCCGAGAAAATCGACATCCTACGACGGCCGAGACCGGGGTCCTACTACGGACAACGTCCTCGGTGACCAATTGAGCACGCCACCGTACACGCCGTTGCGACGAATGGAGCTGCCGCACCGTTTAAGGGGCGCTGCTTTGCTTGCAATTGGCCGGGCCATCGCAAGAGTGAATGCCCGGAGGAGCTGAGGCACCGCGGAACAGAGCAGGGGCGAGAGTCTCAGAGGCCGGGAAACGCCAGCAGTCAGTAGAAGTTGGGCCAACTACTGACGAGACTGCCTGCTCGCCCAACCTCACCGAGTCACAGTACCGATTCACGCTATCGATCGGGCTCGGATGAATAAGGAGGGTACAGCGATGGATTGCCTAGTACTGATACACGGAAAAATACAGGGAGCAGCGGTGAAGATTTTTTTAGACGGAGGCGCAAGTCAGAGCTTAGTTAAGACCGCGACTGAAAGAAAGCTGCAACTGGCACTTAGTCGGTGTTTACCGGAGATAGATGCACGCTTAGTTGACGGAACGCCGCTGGCCATACGGGAAAACGTGGAGAGAGTAAAAGTCTGCAGCGGGGGGAACTTCGGGTTTACACAGGAAATGCTCGCGACGACATTGGATGGGCACGACATTTTACTGGGACGTGATTGGCTGCGACAATACAACCCGCGAATCGACTGGACGACGGGTAGCTGCACTGTGCGAAGTAGCGGTAACTGGGTTGAGCTACCTCGCTGGCAGTCGCCTGAATCTTCAACGGTCCACGCCAACGCCATCACAATGAAACGGGCTGTCGCCGCTGGAGCTGACGTGTATGCGGTGGATATCGCAATGGTGGAAGAAGCAGAGCAGCCGAACGATTTTCAGAAACTACTGACGGCAGTACCACCCGAACGACAGGAACTGTTGAAACAGTACCCAGGGATTTTTCCCGACGACTTACCGGAGGGACTGCCACCTCAGCGGGCACATGATCACCGAATAGAATTAGAACCTGGAGCGCAGCCAACCGTACAGCGACAGTTCAGACTGACACAGCCCGAGCTCGATGAACTAAGGAGGCAGTTAGATTACTTGTTAGAGAAAAAATTCATCCGACCGAGATCGTCGCCGTTCGCCGCACCAATCCTGTTCACACCGAAAAAAAGATGGAGGCTTTCGCATGTGCATCGATTACAGAGCACTTAACAGGGTTACAGTCAAATCGCGATACCCCATTCCCCGCGCCGACGAACTGATAGATCAACTGCGAACGGCACGGGTATTTTCGAAAATCGACTTGCGGGGCGGTTACCATCAGATCCGGGTCGAACCATCGGACTGTGCCAAGACAGCATTTAGAACTAGGTACGAGTCACTCAAGTACACAGTGATGCCTTTCGAGCTGACCAACGCACCGGCGACATTTCAGATGACCATGAACAAGGCGTTTAGGCCGCTCTTAGATAAATGCGTGATAATTTACCTCGACGACATCCTCGTCTACAGTCGTGACAAGCAACAGCACTTAGCCGATTTAGAAGCAGTATTTACGGTTTTAGATAAACATGTTGAAATCATAGGAGCCATGGCTAGGGTGTGAGCTAGGCATGGACTATCATGAGAATTGAGAAGAAGAAAGAGAGTGAAGTACAAATAGGGTAGGAAAGGAAGGTACACCACCAAGCAGGAAGTAAGGATAAGTACACTAAGGCTAGAACTACATGCAGTTATAATATAATTCTGACATCCCCCCTTAACTGCATGCAGGAAGAGCCAAGTGCTAGACACAACCTGCAGGGGTACACCAAGCAGAACAAAGCAGCAGCAGAAGCACCAGTGCAATAGTGGCAGATACAGTTGCAGTAAACCCGCAGCCAAGGTAGAAGCAGCAGAAGCAAGAGCGTGCGGCGGCAAGGGCGGCGGCATAGCAGAAGTAGGTGCATGTGGCAGCGGGCCGCCTGGAGAGCAGGAGCGTGCGGCGGCAAGGGCGACGGCACAGCAAGGCTCAACGGCAGCACCTGCTGCTCAACAGCAGTAGAGAGGCAAGACAAACAAGGGTGGCGATGGGGGCTGCAGCTGGAGGTACCACGGTAGCAGAGGGCGGCATTCACAGATGTGGGGCTGCTTCGTCCCTCATCTCCCCCACCCCCCCCCCCCCCCCCAGCGGCATGTGCAGCAGTGGGAGAGAGAGGAGGGGAGGCGGCAGCAGTTCACTCACACCCGCCACCCCCATACCCTCCCCCCCACTGCTGCACCCACAGCAGGGGGATGGAGGAGAAGGGGGGGGGGGGGGGGGGGGGGGGGCTGGCGCTGCAGATCCCCTCCCCCCACTGCTGCACTCGCAGCAGGGGAATGGAGGAGAAGGGGGGGGGGGGGCTGCTGGCTTGGTGACGAAGCTGAGCAGCGGGGCACTGGAGGTGCAACCACCCCCAACCGCCACTCCTGACTCCCCCAAGCACCCCCATGGAGGGGGGGGGGGAGGGGGGGGGGAGGGGGGCGGGGGCGGGGAATGAGCTGCGCGTGGAGAAACCGACGCGCGCCCGAGGCGTGCGACGGGCAGGAACTGACGCGCAGCCGGGGCGCACATCAGGCAAAAACCGTCGCGCACCCGGGGTGCACGGCGGGCAGAAACCAACGCGCAGCCAGGGCGCGCATCGGGCAGAAAATCGACTGGCTAGGGGCCGGGGCCTAGGGGCGTCGAGCGACAGGGCCGGGCCTAGGGGAGCGACTGGCGTGAGCGACGGGCCGGGGCCGAGAGCAAGGGGCGACGGGCGCGGGGCGACGGGGCCGAGGGGCCTTGGTCGACGGGGGGGGGGGGGGCGCGGGGCCTAGGGGCGTTGCGCGACGGGCGACGGCCCCGGGCCAAGAGCTAGGGGCGACGGGCGCGGGGCGACGGGCCGGGGCCTGGGGGCCGACGGGCCTAGGGGCGGCGGGCACGAGCGACGGGCCGGGGGCCGGAGGCTAGGGGCGACGGGCCGGCCTAGGGGCGACGGGCCGTGGCGATAGGCCTAGGGGCGACAGGCCGGGGCGACGGGCCGAGGGGCAACGGGCGACGGGGCCAGGGCCTAGGGGCGACAGGCGCGAGCGACGGGCGACAGGGCCGGGGCCGAGAGCTAGGGACGACGGGCGCGGGGCGACGGGTCGGGGCCTAGGGGCTACGTGCGACGGGCCGTGCCGAACGTCGAGAGTAGGGCCGCACAAGGGCGGCGCGCTGGGCAGCAGGTGGTGCGCCCAAGGTTCGTAACTACTCTAATACCATGTTGAAATAATAGGAGCCAAGGCTAGGGTGTGAGCTAGGCATGGACTATCAAGAGAATTGAGAAGAAGAAAGAGAGTGAAGTACAAATACGGTAGGAAAGGGGGGTACACCACCAAGCAGGAAGTTAGGATAACTACACTAAGGCTAGAACTACATGCAGTTATAATATAATTCTGACAAAACACAGACTACTGACCAAGGGTTCCAAGTGCGAGTTCTTCCAGGATAGGTTAGAATATTTTGGGCACGTCATTTTGGAGGCTGGAGTTGAGATCGACCCAAAAAAGCTGGACACGGTAAAAGCGTGGCACCCCCCGACGAACATCACGGAGCTGCATAGTTTTTTAGGGTTCGTTAATTATGTGCGTCGGTTCGTCCCCGTCATGGCACGTTTAGCTGCCCCGCTGGCGGACTTACTGCGGAAGGGGGTCGCTTTTACGTGGGGGGAGAAAGAGCATGATGCCTTCTCTACCCTGAAAAATGTTCTCTGTTCACCGCCCGTACTGCGCATCGCCGACCCACACCGCCCATTCGAAGTGGTTACCGACGCAAGCGGCATTGCCATTGGAGCCGTACTGCTACAGGATTTTGGCAACGGTCTACAACCCATCGCATACGAGTCACGAAAACTGCATCCGCCCGAGAAGAATTACCCGATACACGATCGCAAAATGCTTGCGATTGTGCATGCATTCAAAGTGTGGCGCTGTTACTTGACCGGCGCCGATGTGACAGTACGGACAGACCATAAATCACTACAGTACCCCCGCGCACAGCCCCACCTCAACCCACGACAAATTCGTTGGCTCGACTACCTCGAGTCAAATTTTCACTACACAGTCACCTACAAAAAAGGGGCACCGAACATCGCCGAAGCATTAACCCGACCCACAGCCCAACTCCACGCCATACGACTCGCCCAGACCAGCCCACTCCTGACTGGACTATTTACCCACGGTTATCAGACTGACCCATTCTTCACAGGTGGAAATTCGCAGCAGTTCGTAGCAGCAAAAGGAGTCTATTACGTAAAAGCCGGCACCGAGCAAATCTGGGTACCGGGCTACACGCTACTATGGGAATTGCTGCTATAAGAGGCACACGACGGAGTCACCTCAGGCTATTTCGGAGTAGAATAAACAAGGCAGCAGCTGCAGCGGTATTATTACTGGCCCGAAATGCTGACCGATGTGCAGCGACATGTGGCATCATGTCCCACCTGCCAACTCATGAAATCATCACGGAAGCGGCCGGCAGGACAGTTGCAGCCGATACCACCCCCAGAGCGTGCTTGGCAGCAGGTGACGATGGACTTCGTCACGGGGTTACCGGCCGGAGCAAGTGGGAACGACGCGATGCTGGTCGTCGTCGATGGGCTGACGAAAATGGCAAATTTCGCAGCCTGCAAAAAATCAATCACAGCCGAAGAAACGGCCCGCCTCTTCATCTCAACCATCGTTCGACTACACGGGATACCGGCAGCGATCATCAGCGACCGTGACAGGAAATTTACCAGCAACTTTTGGCGGAACCTGTGGCAGCAGTTCGGTACGAGACTGCAGTTTAGTTCTTCGTACCATCCCGAAACCGACGGACACACAGAACGGACAAATCAGACCATGGAACAGTTAATCCGAGCCACGTGCGACGATCCGACCACCTGGGAACTGTCAACAATTAATCATATAGCCTGTCTAGGCTGTAGTGGGGTAGACACTATGGGGTACAGTTTCCTAGGGTTTCATATTTGTACCCAACTCATTTTCTAGTCAATCATTCATTCCTGTTTCTTCACATGGTATAGAGCGGGTTCCCTAGTGGGACCGTTCCTTCCTAAGGGCCCACCTTAAATTTTTTTTTTCCTACCTGCCCGAAGCGCGCTTCGCGCTCTGCCCTAATCTTTCGCGGCCCCTTAGCGGCCTGTCCTGCCCTTTGCGCCCCCCCCCTACCCGGCCCCTATGCGGCCGCCCTTCGTCGCCTATCCTGACCCCAGCGCGGTCCCCTACCCGGCCCCTATGCGCCCCCCCCTTCGTCGCCTATCGCGACCCCGTCGCGGCCCCGCCCTGGCCCTGCCCCGTCGCCAGACGCCGCCCCTTCGCGGCCCAATCGCGGCGCTGCCCCGGCCCTGCCCCGTCGCCCGTTGCGGCCCCGTCGCGGCCCCGTCCCGGCCCTGCCTCGCCGCCCCGCCCCGGCCCTGTCGCGGCCCTGTCCCGGACCTGTCGCGGACCTACCCCGGCCCTGTCGCGGCCCTGCCCCGGCCCTACCCCGGCCCTGTCGCGGCCCTGCCCCGACCCTGCTCCGGACCTGCCCCGGCTCTGCCCCGGCCTCGCCCCGGCCCTGTCGCGGCCCTGCCCCGTCCCTGCCCCGGACCTGCCCCGGCCCTGTCGCGGACCTGCCCCGGCCCTGCTCTGGACCTGCCCCGGCCCTGCCCCGGCCCTGCCCCACCAGTCGCGGCCACCTACCCAACCGCCCCTGGTAAGAGCACCGCCGAGCCGCCCCGCCCTGCCGAGCCGCGCTGCCCTGCCTAGCCGCGCCGCTTAGCACAGTTGCACTGCTGCTGCTGCTGCTAGCCTACTGCTCCTGCTGTCATGGCTAGTACCACTGTGCTTACCTTCGATGCTGAGGGTCGAGCGGTCGACTTTGAGGTCTGGATAGATGATCTGCAGCTTTTCCTACAGTGCGATAGCAAGGATGGTCTCTCACTGTTCGATCTCACGTCTGGCGCCTCTACTGCCCCGGCTGCTGATGCTGACAGTACTGTTCGCTCACAGTGGACCACGCGCGATGCTGCTGCCCGCCTTGCTGTACGTAGTCACCTACTGTCTACTGAGCGCGCGCACATTAGTCAGTACAAGAGTGCTAAGACTCTGTACGACGCTGTAGTTGCACGCTACTCTTCCCCTGCTACTGCTGCCCTTAGCCGCCTCATGCTGCCTTACCTGTTCCCTGACCTCACCGCTTTTGCCATAGTCACTGACCTCATTACGCACCTCCGCACCAGTGACACCCGCTACCGCGCTGCGCTTCCTGCTGAGTTTTGCGCCAAGAACCCCCCCCATGTACATCACCCTCTACTACCTAGTCACTCGAATCCCTGACACCCTTCGCTCGGTCAGGGACCACCTCCTCTCTCTTTGCCCCACCATTCTCACCGTTGACCTCCTCGAGGAGCGCCTCCTTGCGGCAGAGACTAGTATTACAGCTGTAGGAGCCTCTCGTGGTGACCCCCGTACCCCTTTCTTTGAGGGGTGCTCCCCTGTTCCCCTTTGGCCCTCCGTTGCCTCTGCTGCTGCTGTCGACCTTGTTGGCACCGGGTCGGTCAGCGCTGCGTTTGCTCCTAGCGGGAGACGCCGCAACGGCAAGGGCAAGGGGAGCAAGGGTGCTGGAGGAGGTGGCGGGGGAGGCGGTAGTGGCGGTGGAGGCAGAGGTGGGGGTGGGGGTGGGGGTGGTGGCAGAGGTGGGGGCGTCGGTGGCAGCGGTGGAGGTGGAGGCGGCGGTGGCGGTGGTGGTTGGGGTGGAGGCGGCGGAGGCGGCGGCGGCGGTGGAGGTGGAGCTGGTCGAGGCGGAGCTGTGCAGCGGGGACCCCAGCACCAGTCACGCTCTCGTGAGACCCCATCGCCCCAGCAGCTTCGTGAGTGGTACACGGGTCGCCAGGGGTCTGGGGGTGCTGGTCCCTGTGCCTACGTCCTGCGCACCGGCGACCGCACTGGAGAGCAGTGTGGCGGCCTGCACGCCACCCAGCGCTGCTTCGGCCGCCTGACAGACGCCTGGCGTACCCAGTTCCCTGACGCCACTGAGATCCCTCGCTGGGGTGATCTGCTCAGGTCGGGTGTAGCTATCTTTGATCTTGATTTTGATGCTATCCTTGCTGCCATGTATGCTGTGTCTATTAGTGTTGAGGGTGACTGTTACGTGTGTGTTCCGCCTGACCCGGGCATTGAGGCTGCTGCTCTAGGTGCTAGTGAGTCTGCTGCTCCAGGTGCTGGTGAGTCTGCTCTCTCAGGTACCGCGTCGGCTCAGGTTTTGCACACCTTCACCCTCGACTCGGGTGCTTCACGCTCCTTCTTTCGAGACTGCACCACACTCACGCCGCTCCGTCGGCCGGTTGCAGTCTCCCTGGCAGACCCCTCTGGGGGTCCTGTCCTTGCCCACTACTCCACTGTCCTACCGTGTCCGGCGGCCCCGTCAGGCTCCCTGTCCGGTCTCTACCTCCCCTCGTTCTCTACGAACTTGGTGAGTGGTGCTGACCTTCAGGATGCCGGGGTTGACCAGTTCACTCCTGCGGGTCAGCGAGTGACCCACTGCACGTGTACTCGGACGGGCCGCCACTTGGCCACGTTTACCCATCGGCAGGGGTTGAGCCTGTACACACTGACCACAGAGTCTCCTCCAGTTGCAACGTCTGGTCAGGTAGCTGCGTCGAGTCAGGTGTTTGCTGCAGCGTCTCGGTCAGGTCCTGAGTCTGCCCCCTGCTCGTGTCGCCTCCTGTCCCACCAGACCCTCCTCTGGCACCACCGCCTTGTCACCCCTCCTTGCCTCGTCTCCGAGGCATGGCCTCCCGTGTCCTTGTCTCTGGTCTCCCCCAGTCCCTCCCTCCCCTTCCCCCGGGGCCTGCCCCTACCTGCGTTCCCTGCGTTGAGGGGCGGCAGCACGCCGCCCCTCACTCCTCCGAGTTTCCTCCGACAGAGGCTCCGCTGCAGACTCTCCACATGGACGTGTGGGGCCCAGCCCGCGTCCGTGGATAGGGTCACGAGCGTTAATTCCTGCTGGTGGTTGACGACTTCTCGCGTTACACCTCAGACTTCCCCTTGCGCCGCAAGGATGAGGTCACTGAGGTGTTGATCGACTAGATCCGCGTTGCTCGTCTCCAGCTCAGAGAGCGTTTCGGCTCGGACTTTCCTGTTCTGCGTCTGCACTCCGACAGAGGTGGAGAGTTTTCCTCCGACCTTCTGCGAGCCTTCTGTCGTGTGGAGGGCATCCGCCAGACGTTCACGCTTCCGGCCTCTCCACAGCAAAATGGGATTGCTGAGCGCCGCATTGGCATGGTCATGGACGTCGCTCGTACGTCCACGATCCATGCGGCTGCTCCCCATTTTCTGTGGCCGTTCACGGTTCAGTACGCGGCGCATCAGATCAACCTTCACCCCCGGGTCTCCATGCCGGAGACCTCCCCTACTCTGCGGTGGACAGGGAAGGTTGACGATGCGTCTGCGTTCCGTGTCTGGGGATCTCGAGCTTTCGTCCGTGACTTGTCTGTGGACAAGCTGTCCTCCCGTGCTGTTCCTTGCGTCTTCCTCGGCTTCCCCCCTGACGCGCCTGGTTGGCAGTTTTACCACCCCACCTCGCGTCGTGTTCTGTCCTCCCAGGACGTCACGTTTGACGAGTCGGTTCCGTACTACCGTCTTTTCCCCTACCGCGCTGCCCCCCTCCCCCCCCCGCCGCTCTTCCTCACGCCCGGTCCCCCCACGGTAGACCCCCTCCCCCCTCAGGGTCCTGCCCCCTCAGGTGTGTCCCAGGTAGACGCTGTCGAGCCTATCGAGGTAGCTGTTGACTCTGGTGCTTCTAGGGGTGCTGAGCCTGCGGGTGCCGGGTCTGGGGGTGCTGAGCCTGAGCGTGCGGAGCCTGGGGGTGCTGGACCTGGGGGTGCTGAGCCTGAGTGTGCGGAGCCTGGGGGTGCTGGGTCTGGGGGTGCTGAGCCTGGGGTTGCTGAGTGTGGGGGTGCGAAGCCTGACGGTGCTGGACCTGGAGGTCCTTCGGGTGCTCTGCCCCGGCGGGAGCTACCCTCTCCACAGGCGTTGCGCAAGTGGTTTGCTCGGCGCTGGAGCCGTGCTGCTGGAGCTGGTGGTACTGCTGGTGCTGGAGGTTCTACTGCTGCTGGGGGTGCTGGAGCCATGGGTCCCAGAGGTGCTTGTACTGGAGGTACTGGAGCTGCTGGGCCTGGTGGTGCTACTGGTGCTGGGGCTACTGGCGGAGCTGGAGCTGGTGGTGCTGCTGGAGTAGGTGCTACTGGAGGTACTGGAGCCGGAGCTGCTGCGTCTTCCGGGGGTACTGCTGGAGCTGGAGCTTCTGGAGGTATTGGAGCTGGAGGTGCTGCTGGAGCCGGTGCTCCTGTGGGTGCTGGAGTTGACGCTACTGGAGCTGCTGGAGGTGCTGCTGGAGCTGCTGGAGTTGGCGCTGACGCTGGGGGTGCTGGTGCTGTCCCTACTGGTTCTGGAGGCGCTGCACGGCCGCGGCCGTACTTCGTTCCGCTCCTTGAGCAGGTTCTTGGTCTTCCACCTTCTTCTGGTCCTACTCCCTCCTTAGAGTGTCCACCGCCTGTCCAGTCTGAGTCACAGTTACAGCTGGCCTCCCCTCTGCCTGCTCCTTCTCCCTACGCTGGTCCTACTGGAGGTCTTGCTGAGCGTCGTGAGCCTGAGTCGCGTCCTGCGTCACCTGTTCGTGCTGCTCGCACTAGTCGTCGTGTTCCACGTCAGCGTCCTCCTGCGGTCCCGGGCACGCATCAGATGGCACTGCGTCCTTCCACTGCGCCACAGCGTGTCCCTTTGCCGTCTCCTCCAGAGTCCTCTCTTCCTGCTCTTGCTGACCCGGAGTCTGACTCTCTTCGTGCTGCCAGTCCTACTGTCACGCGTCTCCTGGCCACTGTTGTCACTGACCCTTCCTTTGAGTCCACTGCTGCGTCTGCCTTAGTTGCAGAGCTTGTCGACTTCGCTGCTCACTGTCGTCTAGACTACGCCGCTAGTCTTGTTGCTGAGTCTGAGTCTGTCTGTCCTCCGTCCGTCGGGGGTGAGTGTGCTCTTAGCACGGACGTCCTTGAGGACAGTCAGGAGGAGTTCCAGTGTTTTGCTGCTGCTTTACCTCATCTCGTGTCTATGCTGCTTGCCCCTGAGGGAGACCCGGATGCACTTGACATCCCGACCCCGCACTCTTACGCAAAGGCGATAGAGGGTCCCTACTCCTCTCAGTGGCAGGCAGCCATGGACGCTGAGATGGCTTCCTGGAAGTCCACAGGCACCTACGTCGACGAGGTTCCCCCACCTGGGGCGAACATCGTCAGTGGCATGTGGATTTTCAGGGTGAAGCGGCCGCCGGGTTCTCCGCCTGTCTTCAAGGCGCATTACGTGGCTCGAGGCTTCAGTCAGCGGCAGGGAGTTGACTACTTTCAGACCTTCTCCCCGACCCCGAAGATGACCACTCTTCGGGTTCTACTGCACGTCGCTGCTCAGCGTGACTACGAGCTTCACTCTCTTGACTTCAGCACTTCTTTCCTACAGGGGAGCCTGCACGAGGAGATCTGGCTGCGCCGCCCACCTGGTTTCACTGGGTCGTTTCCTCCTGGTACCCAGTGGAGCCTCCGGCGGCCAGTCTACGGTCTCCGCCAGGCGCCCCGTGAGTGGCACGACACACTGAGGACTACGCTTGCGGCTCTTGGGTTTGCTCCTTCTACTGCTGACCCGTCGCTGTTTCTTCGCACCGACACTTTGCTGCCATCGTTCTACATCCTCGTGTACGTCGACGACTTGGTGTTTGCTATGGCTGACACTGCTAGACTCGCCCACGTGAAGTCCGAGCTGCAGAAGAGACACACGTGCACAGACCTGGGTGAACTGCGCAGCTATCTTGGCTTGCAGATCACCCGGGATAGAGCACGGCGCACCATTACCCTGACTCAGTCACACATGGTGCAGCAGGTCCTTCAGCGCTTCGACTTCACGTACTCCTCGCCTCAGGCCACACCTCTGTCTACTCGCCACTCGCTCTCAGCTCTGCCTTCGGATGAGTCCGTAGAGCCGAGTGGCCCGTACCCAGAGCTTGTTGGCTGCCTCATGTACCTGATGACCTGCACTCAACCTGACCTGGCATACCCTCTTAGCATCTTGGCACGCTATGTTGCTCCTGGGAGACACCAACAAGAGCACATGGCCGCCGCGAAGAGGGTGTTGCGCTACTTGTGCAGTACGTCGGGCATGGGGCTCGTGTTTGGAGGGCGCAGTCTAGTGGTACTCACTGGTCACGCAGACGCGTCTTGGGTTGACGACCTGGCTACTCAGCGGTCGTCACAGGGTTACACCTTCAGCCTTGGTTCCGGTTTTGTTTCGTGGCGGTCTACCCGCTCGTCTTCTGTTCTCAGCTCCAGCTGTAAGGCTGAGATCTACGCAGGGGCCATGGCTGCACAGGAGTTACGCTGGCTCACCTACCTGCTGACTGACCTGGGAGAGCCGCCTCGTTCTCCTCCAGTTCTGTACGTAGACAACAAGGCCATGCTGGCCTTGTGTCGGGAGCACAGAACGAAGCACATTGCTCTTCGCTACTTCCTTGCTCATGAGCTGCAGCAGCGTGGTCAGCTGCGCCTTGCTTACGTGGCCTCTCAGGCCAACACTGCTGATATCTTCACCAAGGCACTTCAGCCTTGTGATCATCAGCGCTTCTGTACTATGCTAGGTCTTGTGCCTACTTGGCCTCACTTGCTTACCCCTTGACTTTACTTGTACTGTGATATGTATATATACCTGCACTTGCTTGTTTACCTCTTATATATGATCCTGCATATGAACTGGCCTTGTGGACTTTGAACCTGTGCTCGGAATGTGTGGTGACGTTGTGATCCACCCTGAGCTTGCTTTGCTTTGCTTCGCTTGACTGGTCTTGTGACCCCTTGTTCTCCCCCACTTTGCCTATGGGGGTGTGTCAACAATTAATCATATAGCCTGTCTAGGCTGTAGTGGGGTAGACACTATGGGGTACAGTTTCCTAGGGTTTCATATTTGTACCCAACTCATTTTCTAGTCAATCATTCATTCCTGTTTCTTCACAGGAACAGCAACTGCCACTCATCGAATTCGCGTACAACAACTCGCCATCCGCCACGACCCAACAGACACCGTTTTACTTGAACTACGGACAAGACCCTACAGTACCCATGACTCCGAATCCCGACTGTTGAGATAATATCGAGACTTAAGCACTTCAAGGAATTCGTGTAGTACAGTTAGTACAGTGCGAGACTTCGCACGTAATAGTAAAGTACCGATAGGCTGACGTCAGCAAAGCGCTACGCGCCCTAGGATGACGTCAGCAAGTAGCTGTAGGCCTCGCAAATAGTCACGTACCGTTTCAGAACAGGAATAGCGTGAATAGCACGGTACAATAGGCGAATAGGTACTTTACTCTAGCTATATATTCTGTATGTTTGTCATTTTTTAGTATACTTGATTTCAGAGACATTGATCCTGAAACGTGTCACTACATGGGCTTTACCTGCTGGTCGAAGGATAAGCCGCCTTGGAAGCGGTCTGCGCCGACACACACCAAAGATTCTTCAGGTGACGCTGCGAAGCCGAACCCTGCGAAGCCGAACCCTGCGAAGCCGCCTGCTACACCTGTCAAGACACAGGCGAAACAAGTCATTAATTGCATGACGTCAGTTTCTACCATCTACGATCCTGACGCCGAAGACCGTATTCACAATGGCTTCAACGATGAACTCAATACGCCTATACCACCCGAGATCTACGCCAATCTTGCACATACCTTGGAAGGTCCGAACACGTGGTACCTTGACAGTTGTTGCGGCCAGCATATGTGTTCCTCGGAAACCCGTTTCATCATCAACCAGCGTATTCTTCAGAATCCCTGCGTCGTCACCGTCGCCAACAATCAACGTCTTACAGCCCATTGGATGGGTAACATCGTTCTTGATTTCGTTGAAGAAGACTTCAGTCTTCATCTTAAACGACGTGCTTCCCGTTCCTCGCCTTGGCTTCAATCTGAAGTCATATGCACAGCTTATGCGAAATGGGATTACTCTTCTTCGCGAACCTGGAAAGTTTACTTTGAAATACGGAGACAGGAAACTCGGCATGGCATTCGAACAAAACGGTGTATTCGTCCTCAACTTTGTACGTGAGCGCACCACTGCTGACTCCGAAAAAAATCTCTCTCTCGGCCCATTGGAGCATCGCGATGACATTGATTACACCGACAATACCGTTCCACGTGAGGGTGTCGTACCCACGTCATCAACCACGGCTGCCGCTGTCATGCTGACCTTTGACGACCAAGGCCTGAATGACGTACAGCCCTCCCGGGACTACCTTGCTTACGTTGGTGGTTGGGGAGATCCGACGAACATGCCAACGGGTGAAGGCGTCTGGGGGGCAGACGAACCCGACGAGACTGCTTGGGGGGAAACACCCGCTGATCGCGATCGTCTTCTTCTCACTGAAACCGAGCAGCGAGTCGCTGACATGGAAGTCCTCGACTCCGGACGTCTTGTCGGTGTCGAGCCTAGACCTGGCGAATACGTCGACGTTGAAGTGAAAATTCCACCACCTAATCTTACCAGGTTCATCCTGCCCGTCTCAGATCATGTCCGCGCTGACGGTCATCGACTGCTGTTATCTTTCTTCGCTAACGCCGATTATTATTTGCGCGCACAGGGACACAAAGCTACTGCAGAAGCATGGCATAAGCGTCTTGGTCATCCGTCGCAGTCTACGCTCAACAATACGATCAAAGCCGCTGCTCTCGACAAAAATTCGCTTCTCTTACCTGGCGGCCTCGAAATGAAACCGGTCAATCGTCCGTCACCCTGCTTGATCTTGTCAAAGTAACGAACGAGAATGAATGAACTAGCAAAGACTTGGGTACAAGTACTAACCCTTATTGGGTTGTACCCCCACTACAGCCTACACAAATGTATAACCTATAATGTTCTGACACACCCCCATAGGCAAAGTGGGGAAGAACAAGTGGTCACAATACCAGTCAAGAAAAGCAAAGCAAGCTCAGGGTGGATCACAAAGTCACCACACAGTCCGAGAACAAGCAAAGGGCCACAAGGCCAGTTCACATGCAGAGTTATATAAAGAGAACAAACAAGTGCAAGCATGCAGGTATATATGTAGATCACAGTACAAGCAGAGTCAAGCAGTAAGCAAGTGAGGCAAAGCAGGCACAAGGCCTAACAAAGTAACAAAGCGCTGATGATCACCAGGCGGAAGTGCCTTGGTGAAGACATCAGCAGTGTTGGCCCGAGTGGCCACGTAAGCAAGACGAAGCTGGCCACGCTGCTGCAACTCTCGAGCAAGGAAGTATCGCAGAGCGATGTGCTTCGTTCTGTGCTCCAGTCTGTGCTCCTGACACAAGGCAATCATGGCCTTGTTGTCTACGTACAGAACTGGAGGCGAACGAGGCTGCTCTCTCAAGTCGGTCAACAAGTAGGTCAGCCAGTGGAGCTCCTGAGCAGCCATAGCCCCGGTGTAGATCTCAGCCTCACAACTGGAGCTGAGAACCGAAGATGAGCGGGTAGACCGCCATGACACAGAGCCAGAACCAAGACTGAAGGTGTAACCCTGTGACGACCGCTGCGTAGCTGAGTCGTCAACCCAGGAGGCGTCTGCGTGACCGGTGAGAACAACCGGACCCCGTCCTCCAAGCACGAGCCCCATGCCCGACGTACTGCACAGGTAACGCAGTACCCTCTTCGCAGCATCCCAGTGCACCTTTCGGTGCCTACCGGGAGCCACGTAGCGAGCCAGAAGGCTGAGAGGGTACGCGAGGTCAGGTCGTGTGCAAGTCATCAGGTACATGAGGCAACCCACAAGCTCTGGGTACGGACCACTCGGCTCTACGGACTCGTCCGAAGGTGGAGTTGAGACTGAGTGGCTAGTAGACAGAGGAGTGGGCTGTGGCGAGGAGAATTGGAAGCCAAAGCGCTAAAGGACCTGGTGCACCATGTGTGACTGAGTCAGTGTGATGGTGCGCCGTGCTCTGTCCAGGGTGATCTGCAGGCCAAGATAGCTGCGCAGTTCACCCAGGTCAGTGCAGGTGTGTCTCTTCTGCAGCTCGGAATTCACAAGGGTCAGTGCCTCAGTGTCGGGATGTCTGGTGCATCCGGGTCTCCCTCAGGGGCAAGCAGCATGGAAGCGAAACGAGGTACAGCAGCTGCAAGACACTAAAAGTCCTCCTGCCTGTCCTCAAGGACGTCCGTGCCAAGAGCACACTTACCCCCGACGGACGGAGGACTGGCAGACACAGACTCAGCAACTAGAGCAGTGGCGTAGTCAAGACGGCAGGCAGCAGCAAAGTCAAGCAGCTCAGCAACAAGAGCAGACGCAGCAGCAGACTCAAAAGAAGGGCCAGTGACAGCAGTGGCGAGAAGACGAGAGACAGCAGGACTAACAGCACGAGCGCGGTCAGACTCAGGTTCAGGGACCTCAGGAAGAGAGGACTCAAGAGGAGCAGGCAGAGGAACACGCAGTGGAACAGAGGAAGGACGGAATGCCATAGCGTGCGTGTCGGGAACAGGAGAAGGACGCGAACGAGGAGCGCGACGAGCAGTGCGAACAAGCGAGACAAGACGAGACGCAGGCTCACGACGCTCTGTAAGACCCCCTGACTGCTTAGTGTAAGGAGAGGGAGCAGGGAGCGGGGAGGCGGGCTGTAACGGCGGCTGCGACTGGTCAAGCGGAGGACACAGGAGAGGAGGAGTAAGGCCGGTAGAAGACGGGGTACCAAGAGCCTGCTGAAGCAGGGGAACAAAGTATGGTCGCGGCCGCACAGTGCCTCCAGCACCTCCAGCGCAAGGGTCAACAGCTCCAATGTCTCCAGCTCCAGCTCCGGCAGCTCCAGCGCCGCCTGCGCCAGGGCCTACAACTCCAGCACCCTCAACACCACCAGTCCCGGCAGCTCCAGTACCCCAGGTACGAGCACCTCCAGGACCAGTGGTCGCAGCACCTCCAGCACCGCTAGCTCCAGCAGCAACTCCAGCACCTCCAGCTCCAGCAGCTCCAGCACCTCCAGCCCCGGTGGCTCCACTCCGAAGGCGTGCGCGTCGAACAAACCACTCACGCAGCTGCTGCGGAGATAGTCTCGGCGAAGCACCAGCAGAACCTCCAGGCAAAGCAGCACTTTGAGGCTCAGCACCCCCAGAATCCGCACCCTCCGACGCAGCACCCCCAGGCTCAACACCCTCAGGCTCAGCACCCCCAGTCCCAACACCACCTGGCTCAGCACCCCCAGTTTCAGCACCTTCAGACCCAGCACCCCCAGTCTCAGCACCCTCAGACCCAGCACCCCCAGGCTACGCACCCCCAGACGCAGCACCCCCAGACGCAGCACCTCGAGCAGCACCTGAGCCGACAGCTACCTAAATAGGCGCAGGACCAGGGAGAGGGTCTACCTGAGACACTCTCGAGGGAGCAGGACCCTGGGGCGGGAGGGGGTCTACCGGAGGGGGATCGGGAGCAAGAAAGAGAGGCGGGGGCGGGGGAGGGGTAGAGCGGTAGGGGAAAAGACGGTAGAAGGAAACCGACTCGTCGAACGTGACGTCCTCAGATGAGAGGACACGGTGCGAGGTGGGGTGGTAAAACTGCCAGCCAGTCGCGTCAGGGACAAAGCCAAGGAAGACGCAGGGGATAGCACGAGGGGAGAGCTTGTCCGCAGACGTATCGCGAACAAAGGCACGAGACCCCCAGACCCGGAACACTGACGCATCGCCAACCTCCCCCGTCCAACGCAGTGTGGGCGAGGTCTCCGGCAAGGAGACACGCGGCCAGAGGTTGAGCTGATGCGCAGCGTACTGGACCGCAAACGGCCACAGAAAATGGGGAGCAGCCGCATGAATCATGGAGGTACGAGCGACCTCCATGACTAAGCCAATGCGACGCTCAGCAATCCCATATTGCTGAGGGGAGTCCGGAAGTGTGAACGACTGTAGAATGCCCTCCCCACGACAAAACTCTCTCAAGAGGTTGGAGGAGAACTCTCCACCTCTGTCAAAGTGCAGACGCAGGACAGGAAGGTCCTGGCCGAAGCGCTCGCGGAGCTGAAGACGGACAGTGCGGATCCAAGGGATCAAGACATCAACGACCTGACCCTTGCTGCGCAAGGGGAAGACCGTGGTGTACCGCGTGTAGTCGTCAACAACCAGCAGAAAGTAGCGCTCGCGGCTCTGTCCACCAACGCAGGCTGGGCCCCACACGTCCATGTGGAGAGTCTGCAGGGGAGCAGTCGTCGGCGGAAACGAGGAGGAGCGAGGAGCGGCGCGCTGCCGCCCCTCGAAGCAAGGGAGGCAAGGCGGGGAAGGCGAGGGCGGCAGGGGAGGCAGAGACCTGGGAAGACAAGAGACAAGAAGACGAGAGTGCATGCCACGAAGACGTGGCAGGGAGGGGTGACCCAGGCGGTGGTGCCACAGAAGAGTCTGGTGCGACAGGAGGCGACACGAGCAAGAGGCGGCTACCTGACCTGACGCGGACACCTGAGCAGACGCAGCAACCTGAGGAGGCTCGCTAGCCAGCATGTACAGACTCGACTCTGGCCGACGAGTGAACGTAGCCAGGTGACGCCCTGTCCGTGTGCACGTGCAGATCGACACACGCTGACCCCCAGGAGTGGTGGTAGTGACCATCACATCCTGGAGGGCAGCGGTACTCACCAAGTTCGTAGAGAACGAGGGGAGGTGAAGACCTGAGAGTGAGCCAGACGGAACTGCCGGACACGGGAGGACTGTGGAGGAACGGGCCACGACCGGTCCCCCGGAGGGGTCAGCCAGCCGGACCGGGACAGGTGCAGGAAGAGGAGTGAGGGTGGTGCTGTCACGAAAGAAACAGCGCGAGGCGCCGGAGTCCAACGTGAAGGTGTGCAAGGCCTCACCAGGCAAAGTACCAGGGAGAGTACCAGACTCACTAGCACCTAGAGCAGCAGCGGCTATACCTAGGTCAGGCGGCACACACAGGTAACAGTCACCCTCAGCACTAACAGACAATGCATACATAGCAGAGAGAATAGCATCAAACTCTAGGTCAAGATAGCAATCCTAGACTTAAGCAGATTTGCCCAACGAGGAAGCTCGACGTCGTCACCAAACTCAGCACGCCAAGCGTCGTCGAGGCGGGAGAAGCAGCGGTGCTGAGTGTGGAGTCGCCCGCAATTCTGACCAGCACGGTCGCCCGTGCGAATGACATATGGGCAACTACCCCCAGACGACCCATGCAGAAACCACTCACGAAGCTGCTGGGGAGACAGGGTCTCGCTCCGACGCTGCTGCTGCTGACGCTGGCCACCACCAGAACCGGTACGTCGAGCGCCATTCCCACCGCCACCAGTCCCACCGCCTCCGCTGCCACCACTCCCACCGCTGCCTCCACCACCGCCACCAGAGCCCCCACTCCCGCCACCACTCCCGCCACAACTCCCACCGCCGCCACCACCTCCACTTCTGCCCCCTCCACCACTCCCGCTGCCACCTCCACCACCGCCGCTGCCGCCTCCACCACCCCGGCCACCCTTGCCCTTGCTGCTGCGGCGCTTCGCACTAGCAGAAGCAGCCTCGACGTCCTCAGAGACAGAGGCGTCAGCAGCAGCAGCAGAGGCGTAGGAGGGGGCAAGGGGGGAGGGGGGACACCCCTCAAATAAGGGTGAGCGCGGAGTGCCACGAGCAGCACCTACAGCAACTGCACTAGTCTCAGCTGCGAGGAGATGCTGCTCGAGGAGTTCAACAGTGAAGGAGGTGGGGTCAAGAGAGAGGAAGTGGTCCCTGACAGAGCGAAGAGAGTCAGGGAGGTGGGTGACTATAAAGTAGAGAGTGATGTACATCGGGGGCGGGTTCCTGTCAAGGAACTCAGCAGGAACGGCAGCACGGTAGCGAGCGTCACTAGCGCGAAGGTGGGAAACCAGGTCCTTGACTCTGGCAAAGGCGGACATCTCGGGGAACAGGTAGGGCAGAAGGAGGCGGTCAAGAGCAGCCGTGGCAGGGGAGGAGTAGCGGGCGACTACAGCGTCGTACAGTGCCTGTGCTGTCCTGTGCTGTCCGAAGTGAGTGCACTCAGCTAACGGCAGGTGGTTGCGAATGGCTAAGCGGGCAGCAGCGTCGCGAGTAAGCCACTGTGAGCGAGTCGAACTATTAGCTGTGGCGGGAGGGGCAGTAGCAGCTCCTGACGCAAGGTCAAAAAGCGAGACACTGTCCTTAGAATCGCTTAGTAGGTACAGCTGCAGGTCACCTTGCCACGTGTCAAACTGAACCGGTCTACCCTCATGATCAAACGCGAGAACCCGAAGCGAAGTCATAGCTGTGCAGCACAGAGGACAGCAGTAGCAGCAGCAGTAGCAGCAGCGTCAGTGACAGTACCGGGCAGTAGCAGTAGCTGTAGCAGTGGGCTAGGTGCGGGGCAGGGCGGGGCTAGGTACGGGGCCGGGCACGGGCTAGGGTGAGGGCCGGGCGTAGGGCTAGGAATGGGGCTGAGCGGGGCTAGGGACCGGGCTGGGTGCAGGCTAGGTACGGGGCCGGGCGGGGCTAGGGATGGGCCGGGCGCGGGCGTGAGACGGGGCCGGGCGCGGGCTAGGTACGTGCTGGGCAACTGGCTTGGTACGGGCCGGTCGCGGGTGTGGTATGGGCCGGGCGCGGGCGATGGACGGGCCGGGCGCAGGGCTAGGAACAGGCCGGGCGCGGGCGAGAGAAGGGCCGAGCGCGGGGCTAGGAACAGGCCGATCGCGGGCTAGGTACGGGCTGGGCGACGGGCTAGGTACGGGCCGGGCGCGGGCATGAGACGGGGCCGGGCGCGGGCTAGGTACGGGCCGGGCGCGGGCTAGGTACGGGCCGGGCGACGGGCTAGGTACGGGCCGGGCGAAGGGCTAGGTATGGGCCGGGCGGCGGGCTAGGTACGGGCCGGGCGACGGGCTAGGTACGGGCCGGGCGCGGGCATGAGATGGGGCCGGGCGCGGGCTAGGTACGGGCCGGGCGACGGGCTAGGTACAGGCCGGGCGCGGGCGTGAGACGGGGCCGGGCGCGGGCTAGGTACGGGCCGGGCGACGGGCTCGGTACGGGCCGGGCGACGGGCTAGGTACGGTCCGGGCGACGGGCTAGGTACGGGCCGGGCGACGGGCTAGGTACAGGCCGGGCGCAGGCATGAGACGGGGCCGGGCGCGGGCTAGGTACGGGCCGGGCGACGGGCTAGGTACAGGCCGGGCGCGGGCGTGAGACGGGGCCGGGCGCGGGCTAGGTACGGGCCGGGCGACGGGCTAGGTACGGGCCGGGCGACGGGCTAGTTACGGGCCGGGCGACGGGCTAGGTACGGGCCGGGCGCGAGCTAGGTACGGGCCGGGCGCGGGGCTAGGAACGGGCCGGGCGCGGGCAAGAGACGGGCCGAGCGCGTGGCTAGAAGCGGGCCAATCGCGGGCTAGGGACGGGCCGATAGCTGGGCTAGGGGCCGACGGGCCGCGAAGGCTAGGAGCGACGGGCCTAGGGGGAGTACTCGCAGCGTAGCAGGTGGTGGGCCCAAGTAACCTGCTATGATTCCATGTCAAAGTAACGAACGAGAATGAATGAACTAGCAAAGAGTTGGGTACAAGTACTAACCCTATTTGGGTTGTACCCCTTATGGGCTACCCCACTACAGCCTACACAAATGTATAAGCTATAATGTTCTGACAGATCTGCCCAGCAGCAAATCTACTGCACGAGCCGTACCCGTCTCATTTTCCTGGCGCTAAAGATTATCGCTTGAAGGAAAAAGTCTACAGCGATATTCTCAACTTACCTGCGGAGGGTTTCAACGGCGAGAAATATGTCATCACGTTTACTGAAGCCTCTACTCGATACGTCTGGACTGGTAATATGACTAATCGTTTCCTTGCCTTCACAGCATTTTGAACACGGCTGCCTCTCGCAGAACGTGAATCCGACACCAAACTGAAGTCCTTCTAGTGTGACGGAGCCGGGGAGTATCGGAGTCTCGACTTTACGACGTATCTGCAAGACAGAGGCATACGGGGCCTCTTCTCGCTTCCTCACGCTCACCAACAGAGCGGCGTAGCAGAACGCCTCAATCGGACTCTCCAAGAAAAGATGCGAGCTATGCTCGCCCAATCCCAGCTCGGCCCGCTCTACTGGCCCTTCGCGATGGACCATGCAACACTGTTGCAGAACCTTCTGTCTTCCTCGGCTCTACCCAACAACGCATCACCCCACCCTTCTCCTACCCCCCCCTGCTGCGGGTGCAGCAGAAGGGGGGAGGGGATCAACAGCACCGACCCCCCCCCCCCCCTCCCCCCCCCCCCCCCCTCATCCTTCTCCTACCCCCCCCTGCTGCGGGTGCAGCAGTGGGGGGGAAGCGATCTGCCATCCCCCTGCTGCGGATGCGGCAGTGGGGGGAGGGGACCTGCAGCACCAGCCCCCCCCCGCCCCCCCCTTCTCCTCCATCTCTCTTCTGCGGGTGCAGCAGTGGGGGGGAGGGTATGGGGGTGGCGGGTGTGGCCAACCTGCTGTCGCCCGAGCGGGTATTCTCACAGGGAATGGGGGTCGGAGTGTGGAGAAAGAAACGAGAAACACACTGTTGAAATGACAAACATGACTTGAAAGTCCTCCAAGTTCCAAGTACTTGCTGCGAGCAGGATGTCCGCAAAGACTTTGCATGCAAGATGAATGCACAAGATATGCCCAGGGATTTGTCAGTGGACATCATCAGGCGAGGAGACAAGTAAGCACTAGTGCAACACATGAGTGGCAAAACGACGACTCACCAGGGACACCTGGAACGATATGATTGGGTAGTGTGAGCACTTTCGCGAGGGGCTGGTCGAGAGGCACTTGCACCCACTGCTGCTCGCCCGATGCTGCAGTGGTAGCACATGTGGGTGAATTTAGTGGCGAGGCGAGCACATGCGAGAGGACATTCATGCGGTACGAGGAGTGAGAGCGAAAAGGAGAGAGAGGGAGAGGGGCTCGGAGAGAAGGGCTCGAGATGGAAAGGCAAAATGGGAAAGGAAGGTTGTGCGGCAGAGATGGAACGGGAAAAGACCACATGTGTGGAGGAAAAATGACGAGTGATCTTGAGTGAGGCAAGCATATGAATGGTAAGGACGAGCCACCTCGCCTTCCACTCACCTGACCAATCAGGCCCGTCATCCCCATCGTCATCGCCCGCACCCGCCATGGCCTAGTTATCCTCGTCTGTCAGCCCCGCAGAGTCCTCCAGCAGGGCGCGTGGCAGGGCAGCGCTGGCAACAGCGGGAACAGCGCTGGTGCGCAGGAAGAGCTGCACGGCGTCCGCGCTGTATGCGCCCGCTGTGTCCCACTCCAGTGGCGGCGCGTGCGCGCCAAACATCTCCCGCACGTGCACGGCCAGCGTGTCCGTCTCACACGCGTCCTCGATCAAATCGCTGCCCATGACTTCAGGGTATACCACCACTACCGGCCAGTGCACCGCCCCTGTCTCGTCCGCCCACGGCTTGCGCGCACCGCTGAGAGCCTTGTACGCGGCGCGCCCCATGCGCACGCCACGCTGCGTGATGCACGCCGCCAGGCGCTCCGCCTTGCTGCGGATGGCGGTGCTGCGCGCTGCCGCCGCCTGCAGCACAGCCAGCTTGCTCTGTGCGTCGCCGCGCAGCTTGAGCAGGTCTGCTGGGGCGGCACAGGGCAGTGCTAGAGCAGCGTCGCACCACGTGATGGCTTCTGCATAGCGCTTCAATGCCAGGCACGCCTTTGCCGCTCTGAAGGGCGCCTGGCAGGGGGATGGCACAGGTGGCAAGGGGGGGGGTGTGTAGGACGAAGGTAGGGGAAGGTGGGGAGAGGGTGGTGCAGATTGTGAAGAAGTGGGAGAGGGAAGTGCAGGCAGGCGAGCGCAGGGGTGATGGGATACATGGGGGAGCACACCGTCCAACGCTGGGGTGAAAGGAGAAGTCACAGCAAGGATGGATCGTGGCATGCGGAACGATGGCAGGCGAGGGCAATAGAGAGGTGGAATGAATGCGGTTCTAGTCCTGTTCATGGAGGCAAGCAAGAACGAGGTGTGCGTGGTTAAAAGGGGGTGTGCGCCTGGGCTACAGAACCCCGCCCCGCTTCTTCCACATGCCCCACTGGCTGTGAGTAGAGGGGCTGGGGTGAGTGGAAATGGGTTGATAAAAGATAGGCATGCAGGAGGACGGGTGGGTGGGGGCGGAGAGGCCCGTGATGAATCGGATCCAGAGAAGCAGCCCGAGAATATCAGGTAATGGGGGGCAATGATGGATGGCATCAAGTCTCACAACGAGCGCCACCTTCCCCCTCGCCTGATCACCCGCCCTCCGTCCCCCGCCCGCCCCCCCTCCTCCCCTCCCCCCGTCCGCCCTCAGCCCTCCGCCCCCCCGCCCCTCTTTCCCCCCACCTTGGCGTTGGAGGGGTCGAGGCGGCTGGACTCGGCGGCGTCCGCGAGCGCGTGCCCATAGTTCCCCAGCAGCAGGTGCGCCTGCGCGCGGTTGCCGCGCAGCACCGCCACCGCGGAGGCGGGGATGTCCGCGAGCGGGTGCGCGTCGCGCACGGAGAGCGCCTGCGAGTAGAGGTCCAAGGCCTTGAGGTACGCCTGCCGCTGCTGCTTGCGCTGCCCCTTGCGCCCCTGCTCCTGCCCCTCCTTCAGCGCTATGTTGCCTTGCTCCTGCGGATGTGCGCGCGGGGATGCGCGGGGGTGCGCGAGAGTGCGCGGGGGTGTAGTGTGAGTTATGAAGGGCGTGCGGGAGGAGGCGTAACAGGGGGATGCGCGCGTCTCGAGCCAGAGCGCGCGCGCGCTGTCTTCACCAGCGCTGCTCGCCTGCTCTCCGCGCTGTCGAGCGCTGCGCGCACCTGTAGGATGGGGAGAAGGGGAGGGGGATGGGGGAGCGGAAGCAGCGGATGCCAGGAAGGAGCAGGCGGAGGAGGACAGGAGAGGTCGAAAGGAGAGGGGGGCGAGTGGAGGAGGGCGGCGGGAGGATGAAAATCGGCCGTGCGCCTCTCAGCCCGCGCCTACCCGCACCACCAGCCGTGCCATCCCGCACGCACACACGATACCGCGCACGCGCTACGCCACGGGGCATGCGCACCCCCCGACTCCAGCCCACCACTCACCCTCAGCCACGTGACTTCCTCCTCGGGCGTCTCCTCCATGAGGCTGCGCATCGCCGCCACGTCCGGATGATCCACCGCCTCCGCCAGCTCCGGCGTCAGCAGCAGCGACGGCAGCGCCGCCACCGCCGCTTCCAACGCCGCGTCCTCCGCCGCTTCTGCCGCCGCTTCTGCTGACTCAGTCGACGCTTGCTCGTCGGGCGCTCCAGATGCACCTGGCGCTCCCGATGGCTGGGGAGAAGGGGCGGTAGGTTCCGCCGCGGCGCGCGCTGCGCTGCTATCGCCGCCATCGTCGCGCGGAGGAGGCGGGACGGCGGAAGACGCGGATTCTCCCGCCATCGCGAAGTCGAGAAGGTGAGCGGAGTACACGTGTAAGCAGCAAACGCGACGGGCGAGACGAGAGGGGGCGGTGTGCGATGGCGAGGTGGGCACGAGATACACTTTGTAACCCGATCGCAGCAAGATTGGCGATCGGTGATGACTGTAATGATTGGGTTACGAAGTGTAATTGATGACTGTAATTGAGGCGTGCCGCAGCAGAAGCACTCAGGGGTTTGGGGATTTCCATGGCTTTTGCCTGCCTGCATAGACCTTACCGAAACCATCCTAACCGAATTCAAAACTCAAAATATAAAAACAAACCGAACCGACCGTGATAATGGCTTCCCCACAATTCAAACCCCGCCACCCCAATTTCGAGACGCGGTACGAGTTTCCCGCGTCTTTTCCGCCATATTTGTTCGCTTCAATCTGACGCTCAAATCCGGATGTCAACCAGCTTTCGAAGACTAGCGAAGTCCTTCCACCATTGATTTTGCCACTCGCATAAACTTCGAAGTGTTCGCGTGCAATTCGCTTGATTTCGCCGTGCAAAGTCGTCGGACCCTGGATTTGGATATCTTTCTCTCACTCGTTTACCTTGCGGGTGCACTCCCTGCCCTCCCCTCCCTAGGGTTTCCAACAAGCCTATTTTCCTTTGGGGCTGTTCTTTACGTGCAATTCCGTTTCCACCAGGTCAGGTGTGATTACTACAAGCAGTAACTACACACGCACATATACTTCAACCATTATGCAAGCACACCCTGTACTATAACCATCTTTGTGGAAGGAGACAGATGCCTATGTCAAAGTTGTTTGTGCTACAATGATTATCCTAGGTTACGGTTAGCTATTTGTACCCACATTTTGTCCAGTGCAGGCCTCTCGCTAGCAGGAACTTTGAGTATGTTTGTCTGATTATCAGGGTTTTTTCTAGGGGTTTATTTGATATATCAGAAATTGTGTTTTAAAATTTCTGATTGGAAAGGAATAGATTTTTGCACTTATCTGATGAGAAATACACAATTTTACCTGTTCTCCTGATTCATCAGGAACCAGTTTCGGTTACATCTTATCATACCGAAACCTTCTTCCCATAGGCGTGGTTTCAGCATGTACAGGGCGTGATTACCGGCTTCCCCCCCTGAGTGTCAAACATATGTTTATATGTTATAGTTTAGGTAGGCTTTAGTGGGGTACTCACTGTGGGGTACAACCCCTTAGGTTTTCCTTTTGTACCAAACTCTCGATAGTCCAATCCCACCTTGCCTAAGATTCTAACATGGCATCTAGAGCATAGGTCCTTAGTGTTGAGATAATATCGAGACTTGTGCACTTCAAGGAATTCGTATAGTGTAGTTAGTGTTGAGATAATGTCGAGACTTATGCACTTCAAGGAATTCGTATAGTTAGTACAGTAAAAGTACCGATAGACTAACGTCAGCAAAGCGCTACGCGCCTTAGGATGACGTCATCAGTAGCTGTAGGTATCGCGAATAGTCACGTACCTTTTCAGAACAGGAATAGCGCGAATAAATACAGCACAGTAGGCGAACAGGTACTTTAGTCTAGTTATATATTCTGTATGCTTGTCATTTTATAATATACTTGATTTCAGAGACCTTTGATCCTGTTACAAGTCACTCATATAAAAGACTTCCACTGCTACAGGAAGCTACTATCCTAAGACTAAACAGTTCAGATTCTAACATGGTATGAGAGCAACTTAGGATTAAAACAGCTTCCATCTGCCTATTCTACAACTATGTCTGGATCTCCAAGGTCCAGTTGGCAGCTGTATGACGGCACAGCACCATTTCCATCACACGGGTCACCACTTCAACAAGCCACTTTTCGATCGGCGTCGCTGACTGCATATACAGTTCTCGTTCGTAATCTGACTCCGACTGAACAGCTCGGAATTCGTTCTTTTCGTAACAGTGTCGCTCCCGCTGAAGCAGCTTGGTTATACCTGCAAGGGGTTCACATGGCAAAAGATACTGTCAACCAGAGTAAAATTTTGACGCAGCTGTCAAATATACAGATGATAAACAGCGAGAAGGTGACGCAGTATATTAACCGCGCTCGAAATCTGCGCGATCAACTTCAGAAGTGTGGAGGGTACTTCCCCGACGCTATGTTCCACACGGTGCTACTTGCGGGTCTTGGACCAGAATGGCGACAGTGTCGCTCTATACTTCGGATGCAAGCACAGTTGTCCGAGGGGGCACTCTGTGCCGCTCTCATCGCCGAGCAGCAGGATATGGATCTGCACAACGCTCGAGGAGGGAAAAAGATGGTAAACAATACAGTCAGTTTTTATTCTAATCCACGTCACAAGCCCGTTTGTTCTTTTTGTCGAAAACCAGGACACACTATTGATACCTGCTGGTCGAAAGACAAACCATCTTGGAAGCGGTCTGCATCGAAACATAATAAAGATTCTTCAAGTGAAGCAGAGAAGCCGGAAGCAGAGAAGCCGGACGCTGAGAAGCTGAACTCTGCGAAGCCGACTACTGCACCTGCCAAGACACAAACAAAAGCAGTTATTAATTGCATGACATCAGTGTCAACGGTTTATGATCCTGATGCTGAAGAGCGGATTCACAACCGGTTCAACAACGAACTCAACACACCGATTCCACCTGAGGTCTATGCAAATCTTGCACATACCATTGCAGGTCCCAATGCTTGGTACCTCGACAGTTGCTGCGGTCAGCACATGTGTTCGTCAGAGACGCGTTTCATCGTGAATCAACGCCGTCTGGAGAATCCCGTTGTCGTCACGGTCGCCAATAACCAACGACTTACAGCTCACTGGATGGGAAGTATTGTTCTGGACTCAGTTGAAGAAGACTTCAGTCTTCACCTGAACGAAGTCCTTCTGGTCCCTCGGCTTGGCTTCAACCCCATGTCATCTGCACAGCTTATGAAGAACGGGATTACATTTCTCGGTGAACCTGGGAAATTCACTCTGAAGTACGGCGACAAGAAACTCGGCACGGCAGTTGAGCAAAACGGTGTTTTCGTTTTGAACTTCATACCTGAGCGCACTACTGCCGACTCTGATAACATTCTCTCGCTTGGTCCTTGGGAGCATCGTGATGATATTGATTACACCGACGATACAGTTCCACGTGAGGGAGTTGTCCCGACGTCTTCAACCACGGCTGCCGCCGTCATGTTGACCTTTGACGATCAAGGCTTGAATGATGTTGAGAACTCTCGGGAGTACATGGCTGCAGTTGAAGGTTGGGGTGATCCGACGAACATGCCGACTGATGACGGCATCTGGGGGGCTGACGAACCTGATGAAACAACTTGGGGCGAGACACCTGCTGAACGCGATGCTCGTCTTCTCGCTGAAGCTGAACAACGCGTCGCTGAAATGGAGATTCTTGACTCGGGTCGTCTCGTTGGAGTTGAACCTGTACCTGCAGCATCCAATCAAGAAAGCGGCGAGTTAGTACTTGCTCCAGGCGAGTACGTGGATGTTGAGGTTCGTGTTCCACCACCAAATCTTACTCGTTACGTCGCACCTGCTTTCGATCAGATCCGCTCCGATGGTCATCAACTTCTGTTGTCGTTCTTCGCTAACGCCGAGTATTACCTGCGCGCACAAGGTCACAAAGCCACGGGAGAAACATGGCATAAACGACTTGGTCATCCGTCGCAGTTTACGCTAAACAACACGATCAAGGCTGCAGTGCTTGGCAAAAATTCGTTACTCTTACCGAGCGGTCTCGAACTGAAGCCGGTGAATCGCCCGGCACCCTGCACCATCTGCCCTGCGGCAAACCTACCGCACGAGACGTTCCCGACTCATTTCCCTGGAGCTGACGATTATCAACTGATGGATAAGGTTTACAGCGATATACTTAACTTACCTGAGGATGGTTTCAACGGCGAACGCTACGTTATCACATTTACAGACGCTTCTACTCGTTACGTTTGGACTGGAAACACGACTAACCGTTTTCTTGCGTTTACAGCTTTTCGCACCTGGCTTCCTCTCTCCGAATGAGAGTCTGATACTAAGCTCAAGGCGTTTCAGTGTGACGGCGCCGGCGAGTATCGCAGTACTGAGTTCACGGCCTATCTGCAAAAACGCGGGATAAGACGACTTTTTTCGTTGCCTCACGCTCATCAGCAGAGTGGCGTAGCAGAGAGGCTCAACAGGACTCTGCAAGAGAAGATGCGAGCCCTTCTTGCCCAGGCTCAACTCGGCCCACTCTACTGGCCTTTCGCCATGGACCATGCAACGCTGTTGCACAATCTTCTTTCGTCCTCGGCCCTGTCCAACAACGCATCACCCCACTTGCTGTGGACGGGCAAGTTGGGTACCACTAAATTACTTCGTGTTTTCAGG
Organism: Closterium sp. Naga37s-1; assembly: GCA_947471745.1. Classification (NCBI taxonomy): domain Eukaryota; kingdom Viridiplantae; phylum Streptophyta; class Zygnematophyceae; order Desmidiales; family Closteriaceae; genus Closterium; species Closterium sp. Naga37s-1. The sequence goes on along the minus strand of CANJKZ010000170.1, from coordinate 1,877,198 downwards.
TGTGTTGTTCAGTACCGTCCTCCTACCGCTCCGCTCGGGAAGTTCGATCAGCGTGCTAAGTGGGGACTACATCTCGGCATTGAAAAACAATATTTTGCCTGGCGTATCATGGATTACCGCAGCCGTCTTCTTGTTCCTGCTCGCGACTGTATTTTCTACGAGAATCTGACGCTGCCCGTCTTCGAACAGCATCTTGCCATGCAGCAAAACCCTGCCACGCTTTTCCACGGTGTTCGTTCGTTTGCTAACGCCGAAGTCAAAATTGCTGCCAGCGAAGAACCTGACTCTGACGGTGCACGTGAAGCTGCTCCCGACCCACCTGTCCCCGTCACGTCATATGGAATTCCGGAGTTTATTCCTCTTGCTGACGCGGCACCTGAGGATGTCCGCGAAGTTCATCATACTTACCTCGTGGATGAACAACGCCAACCAATGCCGGTGGTTTCCGATAGCAGCATCCGTGTCAACCCTGACGAAATTGGGGGGGCAAGTGGAGACCAGAATGATTCTGTCAATTTCGCAGGTCGTCCCGACGATAATCCACATTATCAGTCCGGACTGCAAATTCTGGGACTCGCAGCAGCGGTACAGCACAGTTCTACAGTAAATTTGGAGCCGAAAACTGCCCGACAAGCTCTCTCAGGGCCTCATCGCGAAAAATGGCGTGAAGCGATGGATCGCGAACTGGCTGCCCTGGAGAAAAGGGGAACTTGGGATCTTATACCCATTGAAAAAACGGTAAACAAAAATGTTCTTACCGGTAAGTGGGTCTTCAGGGTGAAGACTAAAGCGGATGGTACTTACGAGAAACACAAGGCACGATGGGTGGATCGTGGTTTTGATCAGACTCATGGGATCGACTACACGCTTACCTTCGCCCCGGTCAGTCGACATACGAGTGTTCGACTTGTTCTTTGCGAAGCAGCCGCGAAGAATTTTCCACTTCGACAAATTGATGTTTCCAACGCCTTTCTGTACGCTGACGTCGATGCCGAAATCTACGTCGAATATCCGCACATATATCCGACAAATCCGCCAAGTGTCTGCAAGCTCAAGAAATCACTGTATGGCATCAAACAAGCACCGCGACTGTGGCAGCAGCATTTGAACAGGAAGCTGACGGAGGTTGGGTTTCGACAACTGCCGCACGATCCCGGGATGTACCGGCTAGACGACAAGGGGAGCTATGCGTTGTTAGTGGCTTACGTGGACGACATCCTCTACGTCAGCTCGTCAACTTCGCTGGGAGATCGTATCGAAGCCGATCTGAAGAAGTCACTTGACTTAACCATTTCCACCAAAGTAACTCAATTTCTGGGGTTAAACGTTTCACGAACTTCTTCCGCTATTCATCTCACGGCTTCGAAGTATGCGGAGTCACTCGCTAAGCGTTTCAACATTTCCACGGATTTCGTTGCTACACCTTATCGGTCTACACTCACTGGGCACGTTCCCAATCTGAAAAATTTGTCAGCAGCTGGTCTTCAACTGTATCAGCAGCAGCTGGGATGTCTTCTTTTCGCAGCAGTCACTTGTCGCCCTGATCTTGCCTACGTCGCAAGTCACCTTGCGCAGTTTTTACGCTGCCCGAAAGAAGAACACTCTCTCGACTTACAGCGTGCGCTACGCTACTTCGTCTCTACACCAACACTCGGATTGATTTTCAATGCTGGGATGCTGACCGACAAAATGTACCTCAGCGGGTACGTTGACGCAGACCACGCTGGCGACACGTCAGATCGACGGTCACGCACGGGTTATATTTTCCGTCTCGAGCCGATTGGTCCGATTTCCTGGAATTCCTCGAAACAGGAACTGGTGTCACTTTCATCGGCTGAAGCAGAATTCATCGCCACTCGCGAAGGTCTGTACCTGCAGGAGTTACTTGACGAAGCAAAATTCGTCACGCCGAATCAGTTCACGTTGCAGTGCGACAACCAGAGTGCAATTACCATCGCCAACAAGCCTGGTTTCGTGAATCGCACGAAGCATATTTCGCTGCGTTACTTCTTCGTAAAAGACGCGATCGACAAGGGGAGAATGCGCCTTGTCTACTGCCCCACCAGCGACATGGCCGCTGATTCACTTACTAAGAAGCTGACACGTCAGAAATTTCATCACTGCAACCAGCTCAGTGGCATTTCCGAGTCAACAGGGTGACTACACCGAACTCCTAGAAGTGAAGGGGAGTGTTGAGATAATGTCGAGACTTATGCACTTCAAGGAATTCGTATAGTTAGTACAGTAAAAGTACCGATAGACTAACGTCAGCAAAGCGCTACGCGCCTTAGGATGACGTCATCAGTAGCTGTAGGTATCGCGAATAGTCACGTGCCTTTTCAGAACAGGAATAGCGCGAATAAATACAGCACAGTAGGCGAACAGGTACTTTAGTCTAGTTATATATTCTGTATGCTTGTCATTTTATAATATACTTGATTTCAGAGACCTTTGATCCTGTTACAAGTCACTCATATAAAAAGACTTCCACTGCTACAGGAAGCTACTATCCTAAGACTACGATCCTATTCAAACAGTTCAGATTCTAACAGTTAGTACAGTAAAAAGTACCGATAGGCTGACGTCAGCAAAGCGCTACGCACTCTAGGATGACGTCAGCAGTAGCTGTAGGTATCGCGAGTAGTCACGTACCGTTTCAGGCTAATAGGTACATTGAGCGAATAGGTACTTTATCCTAGTATATATTCTATATGTTTATCATTTCTTAATATACTTGATTTCAGAGATACTGATCCTGTTACAAGTCACTCATATAAGACTTCCACTGCTACAGGAAGCTACTATCCTAAGACTACGATCCTATTCAGACAAGCTAAATTCTAACATGGTATGAGAGCAACTTAGGATTATAACAGCTTCCACCTTCCTACTCTACAACTATGTCTGGATCTCCAAGGTCCAACAATGGCTCTTCTGTTACGAGCCCATCATGCCCAACAGCGTCTCCAGCTGCTGATAATTCACACCTGCAGCAACAACAACAACAACACTATCAGCAACAACCGATGTACGGCATGCCATTGAGCAATCAGCCCGTACACGCAACTACAGCAGCGGCATCTTCGACAGCAGCCGCAGCAATAGCAGCATCAGCAGCCACAACAGCTGCAGCTGCAGTCACTGGTTCTTCTAGTCAACCGGGACAACAGTCCAACTTCGTACCGACTGGACCTTACCAATATCAAGGTGCTTACCAGCCAGCAAATCTTCAACAACGTGTTAATGCTGCCGTCTTGTCGCTTAACCAGATGTTCCAACTCCTATGAGCATTGATGGCTCCAGTTATCAGCGTGGTCAGATGCCACAAGGAAGTGATGGGTCAAACAACTCCTTTTCTTTTGGTCCTGCTGGACAAGGACAACAAACACTACAAGGGTCACAAGTGCCATCACATTATCAGCTACAATCAGCTGACGGGACCGGAAATTATATTCCTGCTTCTGCAAATCTAACGAAAATCAAAACGACAATGCCTTTTAACGGTCAAGACTTTTATACCTGGAGCTTTGAGTTTGAGCTTCTTGTTCAGACCGCGGGGTTCTGGCAGCTGTATGACGGCACAGCACCCTTTCCATCTCACGGGTCACCACTTCAACAAGCCACTTTTCGATCGGCGTCGCTGACTGCATACACAGTTCTCGTTCGTAATCTGACACCGACTGAACAGCTCGGAATTCGTTCTTTTCGTACCAGTGCCGCTCCAGCAGCTTGGTTGTACCTGCAAGGGGTTCACATGGCAAAGGACATTGTCAACCAGAGTAAAATTTTGACGCGGCTGTCAAATATACAGATGATAAACGGCGAGAAGGTGACGCAGTAGATTAACCGCGCTCGAAATTTGCGTGATCAACTTCAGAAGTGTGGAGGGTACTTCCCCGACGCTATGTTTCACACAGTGCTACTCGCGGGTCTTGGACCAGAATGGCGACAGTGTCGCTCTATACTTCGGATGCAAGCACAGTTGTCCGAGGGGGCACTCTGTGCCGCTCTCATCGCCGAGCAGCAGGATATGGACCTGCACAACGCTCGAGGAGGGAAAAAGGTGGTAAACAATACAGTCAGCTTTTATTCTAATCCACATCACAAGCCCATTTGTTCTTTTTGTCGAAAAACGGGACACACTATTGATACCTGCTGGTTGAAAGACAAACCATCTTGGAAGCGGTCTGCATCGAAACATACCAAAGATTCTTCAAGTGAAGCTGAGAAGCCGGAAGCTGAGAAGCCGGACGCTGCGAAGCTGAATTCTGCGAAGCCGGACCCTGCGAAGACACAGTCAAAGCAAGTTATTACCTGCATGACATCAGTTTCAACGGTTTATGATCCTGATGCTGAAGAGCGGATTCACAACCGGTTCAACAACGAACTCAACACACCGATTCCACCTGAGGTCTATGCAAATCTTGCACATACTATTGCAGGTCCCAATACTTGGTACCTCGACAGTTGCTGCGGTCAGCACATGTGTTCGTCAGAGACTCGCTTCATTGTGAATCAACGCCGTCTGCAGAATCCCGTTGTCGTCACGGTCGCCAATAATCAACGGCTTACAACTCACTGGATGGGAAGTATCGTTCTGGACTCAGTTGAAGAAGACTTCAGTCTTCACCTGAACGAAGTTCTTCTGGTCCCTCGGCTTGGCTTCAACCTCATGTCATCTGCACAGCTCATGAAGAACGGGATAACACTTCTCGGTGAACCTGGGAAATTTACTCTGAAGTACGGCGACAAGAAACTCGGCACGGCAGTTGAGCAAAACGGTGTTTTCGTTTTGAATTTCATACCTGAGCGCACTACTGCCGACTCTGATAATATTCTCTCGCTTGGTCCTTGGGAGCATCGCGACGACATTGATTACACCGACGATACAGTTCCACGTGAGGGAGTTGTCCCAACGTCTTCAACCACGGCTGCCGCCGTCATGTTGACCTTCGACGATCAAGGCTTGAATGATGTTCAGTCCTCCCGGGAGTACATGGCTGCTGTTGAAGGTTGGGGTGATCCGACGAACATGCCGACTGATGACGGCATCTGGGGGGCTGACGAACCCGATGAAACAACTTGGGGCGAGACGCCTGCTGAACGCGATAATCGTCTTCTCGCTGAAGCAGAGCAACGCGTCGCTGATATGGAGATTCTTGACTCGGGTCGTCTCGTTGGAGTTGAACCTGTACCTGCAGCATCCGATCAAGAAAGCGGCGAGTTAGTACTTGCTCCAGGCGAGTACGTGGATGTTGAGGTTCGTGTTCCACCACCAAATCTTACTCGTTACGTCGCACCTGCTTTCGATCAGATCCGCTCCGATGGTCATCAGCTTCTGTTGTCGTTCTTTGCTAACGCCGAGTATTACCTGCGCGCACAAGGTCACAAAGCCACGGGAGAAACATGGCATAAGCGACTTGGTCATCCGTCGCAGTTTACGCTAAACAACACGATCAAGGCTGCAGTGCTTGACAAGAATTCGTTACTCTTACCGAGCGGTCTCGAACTGAAGCCGGTGAATCGCCCGGCACCCTGCACCATCTGCCCTGCAGCGAACCTACCGCACGAGCCGTTCCCGACTCATTTCACTGGAGCTGAGGATTATCGATTGATGGAAAAAGTTTACAGCGATATTCTAAACTTACCTGCGGAGGGTTTCAACGGCAAGAAATATGTTATCACGTTCACTGAAGCTTCTACTCGATATGTCTGGACTGGTAACATGACTAACCGTTTTCTTGCTTTCACAGCGTTTCAGACATGGCTTCATGCTAAGTGCTAAGTGGGGGCTGCATCTCGGCATTGAAAAACAATATCTTGCCTGGCGTATCATGGATTATCGCAGTCGTCTCCTTGTTCCTGCTCGCGACTGTTTTTTCTACGAGAATGTGACGCTGCCCGTCTTCGAACAGCATCTTGCCACGCAGCAAAACCCTGCCACACTTTTCCACGGTGTTCGTTCGTTCGCTAGCGCCGACGCCGAACTTGCTGCCAGCGAAGAACCTGACCCCGACGGTGCACGTGAAGCTGTTCCCGATCCACCTGTCCCTGTCACGTCCTCCGGAATTCTGGTGTTTATTCCTCTTGCTGACGCGGCACCTGAGGATGTTCGCGATGTTCATCATACTTACCTCGTGGATGAACAACGCCAACCAATGCCGGTGGTTTCCGATAGCAGCATCCGTGTCAACCCTGACGAAATTGGGCGGCAAGTGGAGACCAGAATGATTCTGTCAATTTCGCAGGTCGCACCGACGATAATCCGCATTATCAGACCGGACTGCAAATTCTGGGACTCGCAGCAGCGGTACAGCACAGTTCTACAGTGAATTTGGAGCCGAAAACTGCCCGACAAGCTCTCTCAGGGCCTCATCGCGAAAAATGGCGTGAAGCGATGGATTGCGAACTGGCTGCCCTGGAGAAAAGGGAAACTTGGGATCTTATACCCATTGAAAAAACGGTAAACAAAAATGTTCTTACCGGTAAGTGGGTCTTCAGGGTGAAGACGAAAGCGGATGGTACTTACGAGAAACACAAGGCACGGTGGGTGGTTCGCGATTTTGATAAGACTCATGGGATCGACTACACGCTTACCTTCGCCCCGGTCAGTCGACATACGAGTGTTCGACTCATTCTCTGCGAAGCAGCCGCGAAGAATTTTCCACTTCGACAAATTGATGTTTCCAACGCCTTTCTGTACGCTGACGTCGATGCCGAAATCTACGTCGAATATCCGCACATATATCCGACAAATCCGCCAAGTGTCTGCAAGCTCAAGAAATCACTGTATGGCATCAAACAAGCACCGCGACTGTGGCAGCAGCATTTGAACAGGAAGCTGACGGAGGTTGGGTTTCGACAACTGCCGCACGATCCCGGGATGTACCGGCTAGACGACAAGGGGAGCTATGCGTTGTTAGTGGCTTACGTGGACGACATCCTCTACGTCAGTTCGTCGACTTCGCTGAGTGATCGTATCGAAGCCGATCTGAAGAAATCGCTTGACTTAACCATTTCCACCAAAGTAACTCAATTTCTGGGGTTAAACGTTTCGCGAACTTCTTCTGCTATTCATCTCACGGCTTCGAAGTATGCGGAGTCACTCGCTAAGCGTTTCAACATCTCCACGGATTTCGTTGCTACACCTTATCGGTCTACACTCACCGGGCACGTTCCCAACCTGAAAAATCTGTCAGCAGCTAGTCTTCAACTGTATCAGCAGCAGCTGGGATGTCTCCTTTTCGCAGCAGTCACCTGTCGCCCTGATCTTGCCTACGTCGCAAGTCACCTTGCGCAGTTTCTACGCTGCCCGAAAGAAGAACACTTTCTCGACTTACAGCGTGCACTACGCTACTTTGTCTCTACACCAACAATCGGGTTGATTTTCAACGCTGGGAAGCCGACCGGCAAAATGTATCTCAGTGGGTACGTTGACGCGGACCACGCTGGCGACAAGTCAGATCGACGGTCACGCACGGGTTTTATTATTCGTCTCGAGTCGATTGGTCCGATCTCCTGGAATTCCTCGAAACAGGAACTCGTGTCACTTTCATCGGCTGAAGCAGAATTCATCGCCGCCTGTGCTGCAACTCGCGAAGGTCTGTATCTACAGGAATTGCTTGACGAAGCAAAATTCGTCACGCCGAATCAGTTCACGTTGCAGTGCGACAACCAGAGTGCAATTACCATCGCCAACAAACCTGGTTTCGTCAATCGCACGAAGCACATTTCGCTGCGTTACTTCTTCGTAAAAGACGCGATCGACATGGGGAGAATTCGTCTTGTCTACTGCCGCACCAGCGACATGGCCGCTGATTCACTTACTAAGAAGCTGACACGTCAGAAATTTCATCACTGCAACCAGCTCAGTGGCATTTCCGAGTCAACAGGGTGACTACACCGAACTCCTAGAAGTGAAGGGGAGTGTTGAGATAATATCGAGACTTGTGCACTTCAAGGAATTCGTATAGTGTAGTTAGTACAGTAAAAAGTACCGATAGGCTGACGTCAGCAAAGCGCTACGCACTCTAGGATGACGTCAGCAGTAGCTGTAGGTATCGCGAATAGTCACGTACCGTTTCAGGCTAATAGGTACATTGAGCGAATATGTAATTTATCCTAGTATATATTCTATATGTTTGTCATTTCTTAATATACTTGATTTCAGAGATACTGATCCTGTTACAAGTCACTCATATAAGACTTCCACTGCTACAGGAAGCTACTATCCTAAGACTACGATCCTATTCAGACAAGCTAAATTCTAACACTTAGGACCTAGGATTAGGGCCCACCGTTCACTATTTCACCTCACTAAAACGTACCTGCCTTGCCTAGTGCCCGCGCGCGCCTCGGCTGCACGCGCGTGGCCCTCTTTTTTTTTTCCCGCGCGCGCCTCTTTGGCAGCCCGCGTGACTCGTTTAGGCCCCGCCCGCGCAGCCCGTTTCGGCCCCGCCCGTGCGCCCCTTACGCCGCCCGCGCGCAGCCTGCTTAGGCCACGCCCGCGCAGCCCGTCGCCGCACGCAGCACGCAGCCGCGCGTGCTGCCAGTCGCCACGCGCAGCCAGGAGCCGCGCGCAGCCCGTCGCCACGCGCAGCCAGGACCCGCGCGCAGCACGTCGCCGCGCGCAGCCAGCAGCCGCACGCAGCCCTCAGCCGCACGCAGCCAGCAGCCGCGCGTGCCCTGCTCGTGTGCCTGCCTGTGCGGCTCGCTGCTGCCGAGCCCGCTGCCTTAGAATTGCACGGCCTGCTACTGTCTAGAGCGCCACCTTAGGAGCTCGAGTGCGGCGAGCTACTGCCCAGCACGTTGCCTGTGTTGCATGCTGCCTACTGCCTCTGTCTTAGCCTGCGGTCTACTGCCTGCTGCCTCCTGTCTACAACCTGCTTCCTGCTGCCTTGCCTGCTGCCGTTATGACGACGCCTAATGTTCTCGCGTTCGAGCCTGACGGTCGCCCCATAGAGTTCGTTGTGTGGCTCGACGACCTGCAACTGTTCCTGTTGACTGATGCCAAAGAGGGTGTCTCACTGTTCGATTACGTGTCTGGCACTGCCGCTGCCCTTGCTGCCGATGCTCCTGCTCTCGAACGCTCACAGTGGCAGACTCGCGATGCTGCAGCACGCCTAGCTATTAGGAACCATCTGCCGATTCCTGGGCGTGCTCATTTCAGCCAGCACAAAACTACTAAGACATTGTACGACGCTGTAGTTGCGCGCTACTCCTCCCCGGCCACTGCAGCCATAGGTCGGCTCATGCTACCCTACCTGTTCCCCGACCTTTCCTCGTTCACCACTGCTGAGGACCTCATTTTTCACCTGCGCGCTACTGACACTCGCTTTCGTGTCGCCCTTTCAGCCAAGTTCTGCGCCGCAAACCCCCCCCCCCCCCCCCCCCCGATGTACTTCACTCTCTATTTCCTCGTCACCCGCCTCCTTGACACTCTTAGCTCTGTCAGGGACCACTTCCTAGCGCTAGACCCCACCACTCTCACTGTCGACGACTTCGAGAAGCACCTCCTCGCAGCAGAGAAGAACATCCTCGCTGTAGGTGCTGCTCGTGGCACTCCTCGCTCTCCCCTCTTTGAGGGGTGCTCCCCCTCCCCTCTCACCCCCTCCTACGCCTCCGCAGCTGCTGCTCACGACTACCTTGGTGCTGAGGAGGTCGGAGCTGCTTCCGCTCCTAGTGGGAAGCGTCGCAGCGGCAGGGGCGGCAGGGGTGGCAGGGGCGGTGGGGGTGGCGGTGGAGGTGGCAGTGGTGCAGGCGGCGGGGGAGGTGGAGGTGGTGGGGGTGGTCGTGGGGGTGGAGGCGGTGGAGGTGGTGGTGGGGGCGGCGGAGGCACTGGGAGCGGTGGAGGGGGCAGCAGCGGCGGTGGGGGAGGAGGGAGCGGTGGTGGCAGTGGTGGTCAGGGCCAGCAGCAGCCGCAACAGCAGCAGCAGCAGCAGCAGCAGCATCAGCATCAGCGCCAGACCCCCACTTCCCAGCAGCTTCTTGACTGGTATGCCGGGCGTGGGGCTTCTGGGGGTCCTGGTCGCTGCCCCTATATCATCCGCACAGGTCCCCGCGCTGGTTGCCAATGCACAGGTTTTCACACTGAGCAGCGCTGCTTCGCTCGGCTTAGCGACGCCTGGCGCGCCAAGTTTCCTGATGCTCCTGAGTTCCCCAACTGGGCAGACTTGCTTAGGCGTGATGTACCTATCTTTGATCTTGACTATGAAGCAATTCTTGCTGCTATGTATACATTAACTGTTAGTGCTGAGGGTGTCTGCTACTTGTGTGTGCCGCCGGATCCTGGTATAGCCCCTGGTATAGCCCCTGCAGCACTAGGTGCTTGTGAGTCTGCTCCCCTTGGTACTGCGCCTGCACAACCTTTACACTTGACTCTGGTGCTTCCTGCTGTTTCTTTCGCGACAGTACCACAGTCACTCCCCTCCCTGCACCTGTTCCTGTCTCACTGGCTGACCCCTCTGGGGGCCCAGTGCTTGCACGGTCTTCCACTGTGATTCCGTGTCCGGTGGTCCCGTCTGGTGAGCTGTCTGGTCTCCACCTCCCCTCGTTCTCTACGAACTTGGTGAGTAACGCTGTCCTCCAGGATGCGGGGGTTGACACCTTCACCCCTGGCCGGCAGCGTGTGGCGATTTGCACGTGCTCTTAGACTGGCCGCCACCTGGCCACGTTCACTCGTGCGCCAGGGTCCAGTCAGTACACCCTCACCACTGCGTCGCGCTCCGCCCCTTTGTCTCCCCAGTTACACGCGTCTGCTCAGGTAGCTACACAGTGTGAGTGTCGCCGGCTGTCGCACGACACTCTCCTGTGGCACCACCGCCTTGGTCACCCCTCCCTGCCTCGCCTTCGTAGCATGCACTCTCGCTTCCTGGTCTCTGGTCTTCCCAGGTCTTTGCCTGCCCTCCCTCCCTCGCCTGCGCCGCCCTGCATTCCTTTCGTCGAGGGGCGGCAGCGCGCCGCTCCTCACTCCTCCTCGTTCCCTCCCACAGAGGCTCCACTGCAGACTCTCCACCTGGACGTGTGGGGCCCAGCCCGCATCCGTGGACAAGGCCACGAGCAGTACTTCCTGCTGGTTGTCGAGGACTACACGCGTTACACCACGGTCTTCCCCTTGTAGCGCAAGGGGGATGTCCCTGCTGTTCTGATCCCTTGGATCCGCGCTGCTCGTCTCCAGCTCCGCGAGCGGTTCCAGTCGGACTTTCCTGTCCTGCGTCTGCACTCTGACCGAGGTGGTGAGTTCTCCTCAGACCTCTTGGCAGCCTTCTGTGCGGAGCACGACATCCGCCAGACATTCACGCTTCCGGCCTCTCCGCAGCAGAATGGGGTTGCTGAGCACCGCATTGGCTTAGTCATGGAGGTCGCTCGTACCTCCATGATCCATGCGGCTGCCCCCCATTTTCTGTGGCCGTTTGCGGTCCGGTACGCCGCGCATCAGCTCAACCTTTGGCCCCGTGTCTCCTTGCCGGAGACCTCGCCCACACTGCTGTGGACGGGGAAGGTTGGCGACGCGTCGCGTTTCCAGGTCTGGGGTGCTCGTGCCTTTGTCCGCGATACCACCGCGGACAAGCTCTCCCCTCGCGCCATTCCTTGCGTCTTCCTTGGCTTTGTCCCTGACGCGCCTGGCTGGCAGTTTTACGACCCCGCCTCGCGCCGTGTCTTTGCGTCTCAGGACCTCACCTTTGACGAGTCGGTCCCCTTTTACCGCCTCTTCCCCTACCGCACTGCTCCTCGCCCCCCCCCGCCGCTCTTTCTCGCCCCAGGTCCTTCCCAGGTAGACCCCCTCCCCGCGCCAGGTCCTGCTCCTTCAGGTGTCTCTCAGGTAGACCCCCCCGCGCCTGCGCTTGTTGAGGTCACTGGTGACTCCGGTCCTGCTGGGAGTGGTGCTGTCCCTTGGGGTGCGGAGCTTGGGGGTGCTGAGTCTGGTGGCGCTGAGCGTGTGGAGCCTGGAGGTGCTGAGCCTGCGCGTGAGGAGCCTGGGGGTGCTGAGTCTGGGGGTGAGTCGCCTGAGGGTTCTGATACTGCTTTTACGCGGTCTCCTTGGAGTAGCCGTCTTCGTCCGCGTGTGCCCCTCACCTCCCAGCAGCTGCACGACTGGTACGGTCGCCGTCAGCGTCGCGCTTCTGCACCTCAGGGCTCTACTGCTGGGGGTTCTTCTGTTGGCGGTGTTGTGACTGAGGGTACTGGAGCTGCAGAGGGTGCTGGAGCTGCTGGAGGTACTGGAGGTGCTGGAGGTGCTGGCGGTGCTGGAGCTGCTGAGGGTACTGGGGCTGCTGGAGGTGCTGGACCTGCTGAGGGTCCTGGAGCTACTAGCGGTGCTGGAGCTGCTGAGGGTACTGGAGCTGCTGGAGGTGCTGGAGCTGCTGAGGGTAGTGGGGCTGCTGGAGGTGCTGGACCTGCTGAGGGTCCTGGAGCTACTGGCGGTGCTGGAGCTGCTGAGGGTACTGGAGCTGCTGGAGGTGCTGGAGCTGCTGGAGGTGCTGGAGCTGCTGGTGCTGATAGCACTGCTCAGCCGCGCCTGTTCTTCGCTCCGCCGTCTCCGTCGTCTCAGCCACCACCTGACTCTGCACTTCGCCAGGTTCTCAGTCTTCCCTCGTCTACTGGTCTTCCGTTACAGCCTGGCTCACCGCTGCCTGCTCCTTCTCCGTACACAGAGCAGACTGGGGGCCTTGCTGAGCGTCGTGAGCCTGCGTCGCGTCCTGTCTCACCTGTCCGTTCTGGTCGTTCCAGTCGTCGTGTTCCTCGTCAGCGGCAGCCGGCTGTCTCCAGCCCTCACCTTGTAGTTCGTCGTCCTTCCTCTCCTCCGCCGCGTGTTCCTCTACCGTCCCCCCCTGCGTCCTCTCTGCCTGTCGTTGCTGACCCTGCGTCTGACCAGTTTCGTGCTGAGCACTCTACTGTCATGCGTCTGCTTGCTACTGTTGTCACTGACCCGTCTTTTGAGTATGCTACTGCGTCTGCCTTAGTCGCTGAGCTTGTTGACTTTGATGCTGCCTGTCGTCTAGACTACGCCGCTAGTCTTGTTGCTGAGTCTGAGTCTGTCTGTCCTCCGTCCGTCGGAGGTGAGTGTGCTCTTGGCACGGACGTCCTTGAGGACAGGCAGGAGGACCTTGAGTGTCTTGCAGCCGCTGCGCCTCATCTCGTATCCATGCTGCTTGCCCCTGAGGGAGACCCGGATGCACCAGACATCCCTACCCCGCGCTCTTACGCTGAGGCAATCGCGGGTGAGTACTCCTCTTAGTGGCAGACAGCCATGGACGCAGAGATGGCATCCTGGAAGTCCACAGGCACCTACGTCGACGAGGTTCCCCCTCCTGGGGCGAACATTGTCAGTGGCATGTGGATTTTCAGGGTGAAGCGGCCGCCAGGTTCTGCGCCTGTCTTCAAGGCTCGTTACGTGGCTCGAGGCTTCAGTCAGCGAGAGGGAGTTGACTTCTTCCAGACCTTCTCCCCCACCCCAAAGATGACCACTCTTCGGGTGCTGCTACACGTTGCCGCTCAGCGTGACTACGAGCTTCACTCTCTTGACTTCAGCACAGCCTTCTTACAGGGCAGCCTGCACGAGGAGATATGGCTGCGCCGCCCTCCTGGCTTCACTGGGTCTTTCCCTCCTGGTACCCAGTGGAGCCTCCGGCGGCCGGTCTACGGTCTCCGCCAGGCGCCACGTGAGTGGCACGACACACTGAGGACGACACTTGCGGCTCTTGGGTTTGCTCCGTCGACTGCTGACCCGTCGCTGTTTCTGCGCACCGACACTTCGCTGCCGCCGTTCTACATCCTCGTGTACGTCAACGACTTGGTCTTTGCCACTGCTGACACTGAGGCTCTCGCCCTGGTGAAGTCGGAGCTGCAAAAGAGACACACGTGCACAGACCTGGGTGAGCTGCGCAGCTATCTTGGCTTGCAGATCACCCGGGACAGAGCACGCCGCACCATCACACTGACTCAGTCACACATGGTGCAGCAGGTCCTTCAGCGCTTCGGCTTCACCTGGTCCTTAGCACAGGCCACTCCTGTGGCTACAGGTCACTCGCTCTCAGCTCCACCTTCGGACGAGTCCGTACAGCCGAGTGGTCCTTATCCAGAGCTAGTGGGCTGCCTCATGTACCTGATGATCTGCACTCGTCCTGACCTTGCGTACCCTCTTGGCCTTCTGGCTCGTTACATGGCTCCTGGTCGGCACCGAAAGGTGCACATGGATGCTGCTAAGAGGGTACTACGCTACTTGTGCAGTACATCGGGCATGGGGCTCGTGCTTGGAGGACGGGGTGACGTTGTCCTCACTGGTCACTCGGACGCCTCTTGGGTTGACGACCAGGCTATGCAGCGGTCGTCACAGGGTTACATCTTCAGCCTTGGTTCTGGTTCAGTTTCCTGGCGTTCTACACGTTCGTCTTCAGATCTAGGCTCCAGCTGTGAGGCCGAGATCTACGCCACAGCCATGGCTGCACAGGAGCTACGCTGGCTCACCTACCTGCTGACCGACTTGGGAGAGCGGCCTCGTTCTCCTCCAGTTCTGTACGTCGACAACAAGGCTGCCATTGCCTTGTGTCAGGAGCACAGACTGGAGCACAGAACGAAGCACATCGCTCTACGTTACTTCCTTGCTCGAGAGCTGCAACAGCGTGGCCATCTTCGTCTTGCTTACGTGGCCACTCGGGCCAACACTGCTGATATATTCACCAAGGCGCTTCCGCCTGGTGATCATCAGCGTTTCTGCACTTTGTTAGGCGTTGTTCCCACGCTTCCTCACTTGCTGTATGCTTTGTTTGTACTGTGATCTATATGTATACATGCATGCTTGCTCTTGTATGTAGATATCACTGTGCTGTTGTTGTTACACATATATCTCTGCATGTGAACTGGCCTTGTGGCCTTTTGCTTGTGCTCAGACTGTGTGGTGACGTTGTGATCCACCCTGAGCTTGTTTTGCACTTCCTGTCTGGCCTTGTGACCCTCTGTTCTCCCCCACTTTGCCTATGGGGGTGTGTCAAACATATGTTTATATGTTATAGTTTAGGTAGGCTTTAGTGGGGTACTCACTGTGGGGTACAACCCCTTAGGTTTTCCTTTTGTACCAAACTCTCGATAGTCCAATCCCACCTTGCCTAAGATTCTAACACTGAGCACCGACATGCATGTACCATTCATTTTGCGACCCGACAACTTGCAAGCTGCTTTCGCCAACAAGTCAGAAGATGTTTTCACCACCCTTGATTCCACCCAGAATTTGCTGCAACAGGTCAATCCGCGTCATACCTTGCCCACGCAGGACCACACATGAGGTGCGTGGAATATTACGACTAGTGTTATTGGTCACCGTCATACGTCGCAGCTGCGGACACATCCACACATCAAAGTTTTCGACGCCTACAAAACCTTCAAGAATCGCGATGCGATAGCACAACAAACAAGTGGTGCCACCAAGTTTCATGGAGCCATGCGTGCTTCGTCAAGAGAGGAATCCAATGTCAGAACATTATAGCTCATAAGGGGTACAACCCAATTAGGGTTAGTACTTGTACCCAACTGTTTCATAGTTCATTCATTCTCGTTCGTTATTCTGACATGGAATCAGAGCAGGTTCCTTGGGCCCACCACCTGCTACGCTGCTAGTACCCCACCTAGGCACGTCGACCCTAGCCCGTGCGCCCGGCCCCGTTCCTAGCCCGCGCCCGGCCCCGTCGGCCCCTAGCCTCGCGCCCGGCCCCGTCCCTAGCCCGCGCCCGGCCCCGTCCCTAGCTCGCGCCTGGCCCCGTACCTAGCCCGCGCCCGGCCCTGTACCTAGTCCGCGCCCGGCCCCGTAACCTAGTCCGCGCCCGGCCCCATCCCCAGCCCGCGCTCGGCCCCGTACCTAACCCGCGCCCGGCCCCGTCCCTAGCCCGCGCCCGGCCCCATACCTAGCCCGCGCCCGGCACCGTACCTAGCCCGCGACCGGCCTCGTACCTAATCCGCGCCCGGCCCCGTACCTAGCCCGCGCCCGGCCCCGTACCTAGCCTGTGCCCGGCCCCGTACCTAGTCCGCGCCCGGCTCCGTCCCCACCCGCGCCCGGCCCTGTACCTAATCCGCGCCCGGCCCCGTACCTAGCCCGCGCCCGGCCCCGTACATAGCCCGCGCCCGGCCCCGTACCTAGTCCGCGCCCAGCCCCGTACCTAGTCTGCGCTGGGCAGATCTGCTTAAGGCTAGGATTGCTATCTTTGACCTAGAATTTGATGCTATTCTTTCTGCTATGTATGCTCTATCTGTTAGTGCTGAGGGTGACTGTTACCGGTGTGTGCCGCCTGACCAAGGTATAGCCGCTGCTGCTCTAGGTGCTAGTGAGTCTGGTACTCTCCCTGGTACTGCGCCTGCTGAGGCCTTGCACGCTTTCACGTTGGACTTTGGCGCCTCGCGCTGTTTCTTTCGTGACAGCACCACCCTCACTCCTCTTCCTGCACCTGTCCCGGTCAGACTGGCTGACCCCTCCGGGGGACCAGTCGTGGCCCGTTCCTCAACTGTCCTCCCGTGTCCGGCGGTTCCGTCCGGCTCACTGTCAGTTCTTCACCTCCCCTCATTCTCTACGAACTTGGTGAGTACCGCTGCCCTCCATGATGCGATGGTCACTACCACCACTCCTGGGGGTCAGCGTGTGTCGATCTACACGTCCACACGGACGGGGCGTCACCTGGCCACGTTCACTCGTCGGCCTGGGTCGAGTCTGTACACACTCGCCACCGCTCCTTCTCAGGTAGCTGCGTCTGCTCAGGTGTCCGCGTCAGGTCAGGTAGCCGCCTCTTGCTCGTGTCGCCTCTTGTCGCACCAGACTCTTCTGTGGCACCACCGCCTAGGTCACCCCTCCCTGCCTCGCCTTCGTGGCATGCACTCTCGTCTTCTTGTCTCTGGTCTCCCCCGGTCTCTGCCTCCCCTGCCGCCCTCGCCTGCCCTGCCCTGCCTCCCTTGCGTCGAGGGGTGGCAGCGCGCCACTCCTTACTCCTCCTCGTTTCCCACGACAACTGCTCCCCTGCAGACTCTCCACATGGACGTGTGGGGCCCAGCCCGCGTCAGTGAACAGGACCGCGAGCGCTACTTTCTGATAGTAGTTGACGACTAAACGCGGTACACCACGGTCTTTCCCTTGCGCAGCAAGGGTCAGGTCGTTGATGTCTTGATCCCTTGGATCCACACAGTCCGTCTCCAGCTCCGCGAGCGGTCCGACCAGGACCTTCCTGTCCTGCGTCTGCACTCTGACAGAGGTGGTGAGTTCTCCTCCAACCTCTTGCGGGAATTTTGTCGTGGGGAGGGCATTCTCCAATCGTTCACGCTTCTGGACTCCCCTCAGCAAAATGGGATTGCTGAGCGCCGCATTGGCTTAGTCATGGATGTCGCTCGTACCTCCATGATTTATGCGGCCGCTCCCCATTTTCTGTGGCCGTTTGCGGTCCGGTACGCAGCGCATCAGCTCAACCTCTGGCCCCGTGTCTCCTTGCCGGAGACCTCGCCCACACTGCATTGGACGGGGGAGGTTGGCGATGCGTCGGTGTTCCAGGTCTGGGGATCTCGTGCCTTTGTTCGCGACACGTCGGCGGGCAAGCTCTCCCCTCGTGCTATCCCCTGCATCTTCCTTGGCTTTGTCCCTGATGCACCGGGCTGGCAGTTTTACCACCCCACCTTGCGCCGTGTCTTCCCTTCTCAGGACGTCACGTTTGACGAGTCAGTTCACTTTTACCGTCTCTTCCCCTACCGCTCTGCCCCTCCCCCGCCCCCGCCGCTCTTCCTTGCTCCCGGTCCCCCTCCGGTAGACCCCCTCCCGCCCTAGGGTCCTGCTGCCTCAGGTGTGTCTCAGGTAGACCCTCTCCTTTGTCCTGCGCCTGTTCAGGTAGCTGTCGACTCAGGTGCTGCTCGAGGTGCTGAGTCTGGGGGTGCGGAGCCTGGGGGTGTGGAGTCTGAGGGTGCTGAGGCTAGGGGTTACTGGCGGTACTGCGACCGCTGGTACTGGAGGTGCTCGTACCCGGGGTACTGGAGCTGCCGGGACTGGTGGTGTTGAGGGTGCTGGAGCTGGAGACCTTACGGAGTCTGGTAGTAGTGGCGCTGGTGGCGCTGGAGCTGGAGGAGCTGGCGTTGGTGGCCCTGGTGTTGGAGGTGCTGGAGCTGGAGGAGCTAGAGCTGTTGACCCTGGTGGCCCTGTGCGGCCACGACCGTACTTCGTTTCCCTGCTCCGGCAGGTTCTTGGTACCCCGCCTTTTGCTGCCCTTACTCCTCCCATCCTGTGTCCCCCGCCTGACCAGTCGTAGCCACCGTTACATCCGGCCTCTCCACTACCTGCTCCTTCTCCTTAGACTGAGCCGTCCGGCGGCCTAGGCCCAGACCCCACGGCCCGTCGCCCCGTTGCCCCTAGCCTAGGCCCCTCGGCCCCACGGCCCCTCCCGACCCGTCGCCCCTAGCATAGGCCCAGGCCCCGTCGGCCCGTCGCCCCGCGGCCCCTATCGTCGCCCCAGGCCCTTGGCCCCTCCTCCCCTGGCCTCTTCGTTCCTGGCCCCGTGGCCCGACGCACCTAGGCCCCCCCGGCCCCTCGGCCCCTTCGCCCCTGGCCCCTCGGCCCCGTCGCCCTAGGCCCCCGGCCCCTCGGCCCCCGGCCCCTTCTTTCCTGGCCCCGCGGCCCGACCCCCCCTAGGCCCCCGGCACCTCGGCCCCTTGGCCCCTCGGCCCCTCGGCCCCTTGGCCCCTTGGCCCCTTGGCCCCTCGGCCCGATCCCCCCCCTAGGCCCTCGGCCCCTATGCCCCTCGGCCCCTTGGCCCCTCGGCACCTGGCCCTGCGGCCCGACCCCCCCTAGGCCCCCGGCACCTCGGCTCCTTGGCCCCTTGGCCCCTCGGCCCCTCGGCCCCTCGGCTCCTGACCCCCCTGCCCCTCGGCCCCTGCTGCTGCTCTTGCTACTGCTGCTACTGCTGCTGCTACTGCTGCCACTTCTGCTCCTACGTACTTCGGCCCGATGGCTTCGCTTCGAGTTCTCGCGTTTGATTATGAGGGCTGACCGATTCAGTTTGACACATGGCTTGACGATTTGCAGCTGTACCTACTGAGCGATTCTAAGGACGGTGTTTCACTATTTGACCTAGCGTCAGGCACCGCTACTGCCCCTCCCGCCACAGCTGACAGTGCGACTCGCTCACAGTGGCTTACTCGCGACGCTACTGTCCGCTTAGCCATTCGCAACCACCTGCCGTTAGCCGAATGCGCTCACTTCAGACAGCACCGGACAGCACAGGCACTGTACGACGCTATCGTCGCTCGCTGCTCCTCGCCTGCCACTGCTGCTCTAGGCCGCCTGCTTTTGCCCTACCTGTTCCCCGAGCTATCAGCCTTTGCCACGGTAGAGGACCTTGTTTCCCACCTGCGCGCTAGTGACGCTCGATACCACGCTACCGTCCCAGCTGAGTTCCTTGACAGGAACCCACCCCCGATGTTCATCACCCTCTACTTCCTAGTCACTCGACTCCCTGACTCTCTTCGCTCTATCAGGACCACTTTCTCTCACTTGACCCCACCTCCCTCACTGTTGACCTACTCGAGGAGCATCTTCTCGCAGCTGAGACTAGTGCAGTTGCTGTAGGTGCTGCTTGTGGCACTCCGCGCACGCCCTTCTTTGAGGGGTGCTCCCCCTCCCCCCTTGCCCCCTCCTACGCCTCTGCTGCTGCTGCACACGTCCCTGGTGCTGAGGACGTCGGAGCTGCTTCTGCTAGTGCGAAGCGCCGCAGCAGCAAGGGCAAGGGTGGCAGGGGTGGTGGAGGGGGCAGCGGGAGTAGTGGTGGGGGCAGAAGTGGAGGTAGTGGAGGTGGTGGAGGTGGTGGCGGTGGTGGGACTGGTGGCGGGGGTGGGGGCTCTGGTGGCGGCGGTGGAGGCCGCGGTGGGAGTGGCGGCAGTGGCGGCGGTGGGACTGGTGGCGGTAGGACTGGAGCTCGGCGTGGAGGTTCCGGAGGTGGCCAGCGGCAGCAGCAGCAGCGTCGGAGCGAGACCCAGTCGCCCCAACAGCTTCGTGAGTGGTTGTTTTAGCATGGGACGTCTGGGGGTAGTGATAGCTGCCCGTATGTCATTCGCACGGGTGACCGTGCTGGTCAGACATGCGGGAGGCCTCACACTCAACACCGCTGCTTCTCCCGCCTCGACGACGCTTGGCGTGCTGAGTTTGGTGACGAGGTCGAGCGCCCTCGCTGGGCAGATCTGCTTAAGTCTGGAGTTGCTATCTTTGACCTAGACTTTGATGTTATCCTTTCTGCTATGTATGCTTTGTCTGTTAGTGCTGAGGGTGACTGTTACCGGTGTGTGCCACCTGACCCAGGTATAGCGGCTGCTGCTCTAGGTGCTAGTGAGTCTGGTACTATCCCTGGTAAAGGTCAGCATGAAGGTGAGTTCTCCTCCGACCTCTTGCATGACTTTTATCGTGGGGAGGGCATTCTCCAGTCGTTCACGCTTCCGGACTCCCCTCAGCAAAATGGGATTGCTGAGCGCTGCATTGGCCTAGTCATGGAGGTCGCTCGTACCTCCATGATCCATGCGGCTGCTCCCCATTTTCTGTGGCCGTTTGCGGTCCGGTACGCTGCGCATCAGCTCAACCTCTGGCCCCATCTCTCCTTGCCGGAGACCTCGCCTACACTGCGTTGGACAGGGAAGGTTGGCGATGCGTCGGTGTTCCGGGTCTGGGGTTCTCGTGCCTTTGTCCGTGATACATCCACGGACAAGCTCTCAGCCCGCGCCATTCTCTGCGTCTTCCTTGGCTTTGTCCCTAACGCGCCTGGCTGGCAGTTTTACCACCCTACCTCGCGCTGTGTCCTCCCCTCTCAGGACGTCACGTTTGACGAGTCGGTTCCCTTTTACCGTCTCTTCCCCTACCGCACTGCCCCTCTCCCTCCCCCGCCGCTCTTCCTTGCTCCAGGTCCCCCTCCGGTCGAACTCCTCCCTCCTCAGGGTCCTGCTCCCTCAGGTGTCTCTCAGGTAGACCCACCCCCTGGTGCTGTGCCTGGTGAGGTAGCTGTAGACTCAGGTGCTGCTAGAGGTACTGCGTCTGGGGATGCTGAGCCTGGAGGTACTGCGACTGGGGGTGCTGAGCGTGGGGGTGCTGAGACTAGGGGTGCTGAGCCTGGGGGTGCTGAGCCTAGGGGTGCTGATCCTGAGGGTGTTGAGCCTGGGGGTGCTGAGTCGGAGGGTGCGGGGTCTAAGAGTGCTGAGCCTCAAGGTGCTGCTTCGTCTAGAGGTTCTGCTGGTGCTTCGCCGAGACTCTCTACGCAGCAGATGTGTGAGTGACTTGTTCGGCGCACACGCCTTCGGAGTGGAGTTACCGGAGCTGGAGGTGCTGGAGCCGCTAGAGCTGGAGGTGCTGGAGTTACTGAAGCTGGTGTTCTTGGAGGTACTGCGACTTCTGTTCCTGGAGGTGCTCGTACCTGGGGTACAAGAGCTGTCGGGACTGGTGGTGTTGGGGGCGCTGGAGCTGGAGACCCTACAGAGTCTGGTGCTGCTGGAGCTGGAGGCGCTGGCGCTGGTGGAGCTGGAGCTGCAGGAGCTGGAGTTGGAAGCACTGGCGCTGGAGGCGCTGGAGTTGGAGGCACTGGCGCGGGAGCGCTGGATCTGGAGTTGCTGGAGCTGTTGACCTTGGAGGCACTGTGGGGCCGTGACCGTACTTTGTTCCCCTGCTTCAGCAGGTTCTTGGTGTCCCGTCTTCTACTGCCCTTACTCCTACCTTACTGTGTCCACCGCCTGACCAGACGCAGCCGTTATTACAGCCAGCCTCCCCACTACCTGCTCCCTCTCCTTACACTGAGCAAACCGGCGGTCTTACAGAGCGTCGTGAGCCTGCATCTCATCCTGCCTCCCCTGTTCGCACTGGTCGTCTCGTTCCTCGTCCGCGTCCTCCTCCTGTCCCGGGCACACACGCTATGACACTTCGTCCTTCCTCTGTTCCACTGCGTGTTCCTCTGAAAGCTCCTCCTGAGTCCTCTCTTCCTGAGGTCCCTGACCCTGAGTCTGATCGCGCTCATGCTACCAGTCCCACTGTCTCTCGTCTCCTCGCCACTGCTGTCACTGACCCTTCCTTTGAGTCTACTGCTACGTCTGCCCTCGTTGCTGAGCTGCTTGACTTTGCTGCTGCCTGTCGTTTAGACTACGCCACTGCTCTTGTTGCTGAGTCTGCGTCTACCAGTCCTCCGTCCATTGGGGGTGAGTGTGCTCTTTGCACGGACGTCCTTGAGGACAGGCAGGAGGACCTTGAGTGTCTTGCAGCTGCTGTACCTCGTTTTGCTTCCATGCTGCTTGCCCCTGAGGAAGACCCGGATGCACCAGACATCCCGACCCCGCGCTCTTACACAGAGGCGATTACGGGTCCTTACTCCTCTCAGTGGCAGGCAGCTATGGATGCCAAGATGGCATCCTGGAAGTCCACAGGCACCTAGTTCGACGAGGTTCCCCCACCTGGGGCGAACATAGTCGATGGCATGTGGATTTTCAGGGTGAAGCGGCCGCCTAGTTCTCCGCCTGCCTTCAAGGCACGTTACGTTGCTCGAGGCTTCGGTCAACGACAGGGGGTTGACTACTTCCAGACCTTCTCCCCCACCCCGAAGATGACTACTCTTAGGGTGTTGCTGCACGTCGCTGCTCAGCGTGACTACGAGTTACACTCTCTGGACTTCAGCACAGCTTTCCTGCAGGGCAGCCTGCACGAGGAGATCTGGCTGCGCCGCCCACCTGGCTTCCGTGGGTCGTTTCCTGCAGGTACCCAGTGGAGCCTCCGCTGGCCAGTCTACGATCTCCGCCAGGCGCCTCATGAGTGGCACGACACACTGAGGACTACACTTGCGGCTCTTGGGTTTGCTCCTTCTACTGCTGACCGGTTGCTGTTTCTACGCACCGACACCTCGCTACCGCCGTTCTACGTCCTTGTGTACGTCGACGACCTCGTCTTTGCCACTGTTGACACTGAGGCACTGACCCTTGTGAAGTCGGAGCTGCAGAAGAGACACACCTGCACTGACCTGGGTGAAGTGCGCAGCTATCTTGGCTTGCGGATCACCCGGGATAGAGCACGGCGCACCATCACCCTGACTCAGTCACACATGGTGCACCAGGTCCTTCAGCGCTTCGGCTTCCAGTTCTCCTCGCCACAGCCCACTCCTCTGTCTACCAGCCACTCGCTCTCAGCTCCACCTTCGGACGAGTCCGTAGAGCCAAGTGGTCCATACCCAGAGCTTGTGGGTTGCCTCATGTACCTGATGACGTGCACACGACCTGACCTCGCATACCCTCTCAGCCGTCTGGCTCGCTACGTGGCTCCCGGTTGGCACCGAATGGTGCACTGGGATGCTGCGAATAGGGTACTGCGTTACCTGTGCAGTACGTCGGGCATGGGGCTCGTGCTTGGAGGACGGGGTCCAGTTGTCCTCACTGGTCACGCAGACGCTTCCTGGGTTGACGACTCAGCTACGCAGCGGTCGTCACTGGGTTACACCTTCAGCCTTGGTTCCCGGCTCTGTTTCCTGGCGGTCTACCTGGTCGTCTTCGGTTCTCGGCTCCAGTTGTGAGGCTGAGATCTACGCAGGGCCCATGGCTGCACAAGAGCTACGCTGGCTCACCTACCTGCTGACTGACTTGGGAGAGCAGCCTCGTTCGCCTCCAGTTCTGTACGTAGACAACAAGGCCATGATTGCCTTGTGTCAGGAGCACAGACTGGAGCACAGAACGAAGCACATCGCTCTGCGATACTTCCTTGCTCGAGAGTTGCAGTAGCGTGGCCAGCTTCGTCTTGCGTACGTGGCCACTAGGGCCAACACTGCTGATATATTCACCAAGGCACTTCCGCCTAGTGATCATCAGCACTTCTCTACTGTGTTAGGCCTTGTGCCTACTTTCCCTCACTTGCTCACTGCGTGGCTTTACTTGCACTGTGATCTATATATATACCTGCATGCTTACACTTGCTAGGGTATGATCACTGTATTGTTTGTTCTCTTTTATATAACTCTGCATGTGAACTGGCCTTGTGGCCCTTTGCTTGTGCTCGGTCTGTGTGGTGACTTTGTGATCCACCTTGAGCTTGCTTTGCTTTTCTTGACTGGTCTTGTGACTGCTTGTTCTCCCCCACTTTGCCTATGGGGGTGTGTCAGAATGTTTTAGTGCTTACATTTGTGTAGGCTATAGTGGGGTAGCCCATAAGGGGTATAACCCAATTAGGGTTAGTACTTGTACCCAGCTCTTGCTTCCTCCTCCTTTGCCTACTCCGCCGTGCACTCCTTGCGTTGAGGTTCGGCAGCGCGCCACCCCTCACTCTTCCTCGTTTGCGCCATCTTCTGCGCCTCTTTAGACTTTGCACACGGACGTCTTCCGTGGATGTCAAACGATATTTGTTATATGTTTGGTAAGCTAGGTTGCGTATGCTGGGGCATACTACGAAGGGTGTATGTCTGGTTGTTATATCCATGTATGCCATTGTACTAGCCACTCTGTTCGGTACGTTTTCGGACATGGAATCAGCTAGGCTTGTTCCCCGCTTCCGCTCGCCCGCCCATAGCCTACCGCCTCGTTTTAAGGGTGCCTATTAACCACCCGTTGCTTGCCCGTAGCACTCGTTCGCTGCTCGGTTTTAGTGTTTCGCCCTCGCCGCCCGCTGGCCGCTCGTTTTCTAGGTTTCGCCCGTTAGCCGCCCAGGTTTCGCCCGTTAGCCGCCCTCTCGACGCTCGTTCGCCGTCTGTAGCGCCCTAGGCCACCCCTTCCTCTAGCGCGCCCCGTCCTCCCGTCCCCCGTTGACCAGCCCGCCTCGTCGACCAGTCCCCTAGCGCACCCTGTTAGCCCGTCCTCTAGCGCGCCCCGTCACCCTGTCCCCCGTCTACTAGCGCACCCCGTCGGCCCGTCCTCTAGCGCGCCCCGTCAACCCGACCAGCGCGCCCCACCACCCCCCTCGCGTCGTGCGTATCAAGCACTGAACTACATAATGAATTGGCTAGAAATGAAAAGTACAAGGAAACATATACTAAACCCTACTGTGTGGTACCCTCTAGAGAATAACCCAGTGTAACACCTAGACTAAGTTAGCAAACTAAAACAATTATAATTTGACACACCCCCATAGTCTAGGTGACGGTAGTCCTGTGGAAAGCAACACACATCTTAGGGTGGACCTTGAAGTCACCACCCAGTCTGAGAGCAAGGGTCATTGGACCAGTCAGCAAGAACAAGCAACGGTCACAAGACCAATCCACAAGAACAAGACAAATCTCAGGGTGGATCTCAAGATCACCACATAGTCCGAGAACAAGCAAGGGGCCACAAGGTTATTCCACATGCAAGAGTATAGCAAATATAGGAGATGAAAGAGTACAAGACAAGTAAGACAAGCCTCTACGTAAGCAAGCGAGGACAGGCAGGCACAAGGCCTAGCTGGGTGCAAAAATGCTGGTGGTCACAAGGCGGAAACGCCTTGGTGAAGATATATGCAGTGTTGGTCTCAGAGACCAGACGTACCACGCAGGCCTGGCAACGCTGCTGCAACTCGCGCAGAAGGAAGAATCGAAACTAGATGTGCATTGCCCTCCCAACCAGTCGAGGATCCTCGCACAACAACATAGTAGACCTATTGTCAGCGAACACGACCGGAGGAGAGCGAGGCCTCTCACCAAGGTCTGTGAGGAGGAAATACAGCCAGCGAAGCTCATAGGCGGCCATGGCCGCAGTGTACACCTCTGCCTCACAGCTAGAGCTAGCGACAGACGACGCCCAAGTCGACCTCCACGAGACAGCTCCGGTCCCAAGGCTAAAGCAATAACCCTGTGAAGACCTCTACGTCTGGGCATAGTCCGCGAACGACGAGTCCGAGTAACCTGTCAATGTAACTGGCTGCTTCCCTCCAAGGACAAGTCCCATGCCTGATGTGCTCGCCACATACTTCAGCACACTCTTAGCAGCCAACCAGTGGGAAGGTCGGTGTCTCCCATGCGCAAAAAGGGCGCCAGGATGTTGAGAGGGAAAGCGAGGTCTGGGCGAGTATAGGTCATAAGGTACATGAGACAACCCACCAACTCAGGATATGGACCACTTGACTCAAATGACTCGTCGGAAGGTGGAGCCGTGAGCCTGTGATCCACAGCAAGAGGGGTGAGCTGTACCTTGGAGAACGGGAAGCAAAACCGCGTGAGGATCTGCTTGACCATATGCGACTGCGTCAGCGTAATGGTGCGAGCAGCCCTGTCTCTGGTGATCTGCAGGCCGAGGTAGCGCTGCAGCTCACCAAGGTCAGTGCAAGTGTGTCTCCTCCGCAATTCCTCCTTCACGGAGGCCAGTGCTGTACGGTGAGGAGTTTCGAAGACCAGGTCGTCGAGGTATGGCGGACGAACAACAATTGGTGGGCAGACGACAGGAGGAAACCAAGTGCTACAAGGGTCGTGCGAAGCGTGTCGTGCCACTCGCGAGGAGTCTGGCACAGGCGGTAGACCGGTCGACGCAGCTGCCACTAAGTCCCAGTAGGAAAAGAGCTAGTGAAGCCAGGCGTACAACGTAGCCGGATCTGCTCATGCAGGCTCCCCTGAAGGAACGCTATGGAGAAGTCCAAGGAGTGCAACTCGTAGTCACGTTGGGCAACGTGCAGCAACGCCCGAAGAGTGGTCATCTTCGGGGTGGGAGCGAAGGTTTGGAAGAAGTCTACCCCCTCTCGCTGACTGAAGCCTCTCGCCACATAGCGCGCCTTGAAGACCGGTGGTGCTCCAGGCGGCCGCTTCACCTTGTAGAACCACATGCCACTGACCACGTTCGCCCCAGGTGGTGGGACTGCGTCGATGAGGCAAAGGCACTGACACTAGCACCAAGGGCCAAGTCATCCTACGAAGGGGCAGTCGGGTGTACGACCAATGAGGACAGAATAGGAGAGAAAACAGGACAAGCAGCACGACGAGAGTATGAAACTGGGTCGGGCGGGATCGGAAGGGACGACGCAAGGGGCGATGGGAGAATCGAACGGGGTGGAGCACGAGGATGGAGAGCAAGGTGAAACTGACAGTCGGCATGGTAACGAGACAAACGAGGCCCAGGAGACACAGCACGACTGAGAGGAGTGCGATGTAGCCACGAGGATGACACCAGTGTCGGGTCAGGGTGAACAGGAGGAAGAGACGGTAACGGACCACGTATGAAGCGTGCAGGTGCAAAGTCAGGAAGGTCATGCAGTCGCTGCTGCTCCGCCTCCTCCTGCATCTCTTGCGGTTGCACCTGCTCCGTCTGCTGCTCCTGCTGCATCGGCCGTACCTCGAGCAGGGGCAGCTGCTCCGGCAGCTGCAACTGCACCGGCGGCTGTGGCTCCTCCTCTACCCTCTCCTGCTATGGCTGCAACTGCGCCTTGCTGTAGCTACAGCTGAACTTGCTACTGCGGGTGTGGTGCCTCCTCTACCCCCTCGTGGTGTGGCTGCAACCGAACCTGCTACTCCTGGTGTGGCTCCTCCTCTACTCTCCCCTGCTGCTGCGGGTGTGGCTCCTCCTCTACTCGCGCAAACCGCTCCTCCCTCTCCAACCGTAGAAGATGATGCGCACGGGTCAGGGAACGTACACTGTACGGTGTAGGCGCCAAAGTTCTAGCCCCTCCGACTCCAGCACCCCCAGAACCAGAACCTCCGCCGACGACACCCTCAGTGCCTCCAGTGCCTCCTACAGAGACAACCCTAGGCTCCGTAGCGACCGGGCGTGGAGACGAACGAAGAGGGAACTACGGACTGACGGGAAGCTAAGGGGTGAGGAGGGGCGAGGCCGCCAAGTCGAGGCAGCCGTGTCCTCTACAGGAATGGCTTCCACGCCCACACACCCTGCACCCTCAGAGCCGGCACCACCAGCTCCAGCAGCCCCAGTTCCCTCACCCTCCACTGCTGCACCTCCTGCAACCCCGGAGACGACAAGGAATGGACGCTGTGGGGGAGACGACTGCGGAGTGACGTGTGACACACTTAACGGGGCAGGATGCGAGGGGTGGGGGGAGGGGGGGGGGGACTACCGGGGCGACTAGGGAGGGCTTAGGGGTGAGGAATAGGGGGGGGGGAAGGCCTCATAACCTTGGTGGGGGCGACTCCTGTAGTAATAGAGCGACTCGTCGAAAGTGACGCCCTGAGAACTGAAGAATTGGCAGGTGACCGGGTCGTAGAACTGCCAGCCGGAGGAGTCCAGAGGGAAGCCAAGAAAGGCACGAGTGCTAGGAGACAACTTGTTCATGCCCCTGGCGCGAACATGAGCCAGGGAACCCCAGACGCGGTAGTCAGTTACCGCACGCTGAGAACCTGTCCGAAGGAAGACCGGCGTCACCCGTGGCCGTGCGTCACGGGGCCACAGGTTCAGCTGGTGCGCGGCGTAGCGGACTCCCTGAGGCCACAAGAACTGGGGGGCACCAGTATGGCACATGGAGGTCCAGCCAACTCCATGACCACGTCGATGAGTCGCTCAATGACCCTGTTCTACTGCGGCGAGTCTGGTAGCGTGTAAAACTGGGTGATCCCCTGACCCTGACAAAACACCTCCAGGCAAGTGGAAGCAAACTCACCACCATGGTCCGATTGTAGACGGAGTCTGCACATGCCCTGGGCGCCACCTCTCGCTAGTAGCCATGGCTCAAGGACGGTAGGCACGTCGGCCTTCCGTCGTAAGGGAAACACCGTGGTGTAGCGGGAGTAGTCGTCCACCACAATCAGGAAGAAGCGCTCCTGACGTGGGCTAAGGACCGAAGAAGGGGCCCAGACGTCCAAGTGAAGGGCGTGTAAGGGAGCCGTGGTGGGGGGGGACGAGGAGGAGTGAGGGGCAGCGCGCTGTTGCCCCTCGACGCAAGGGGTGCATGGCAGTGCAGGCGAGCGGGGAAGCGGGGCGAGAGACGTGGGGAGACCTGAGCCCATCTGGCATCATCGACTAGGTCACCCTACATTTCCATGTGTGCGTCAGATAGTCTCACGTCGCCTTGTCACATGACTCCCACAGTTGCTTTCCCCGCTTCCTCCCTCGTCTGTGCCTCCATGCTCTCCCTGCTTTGAGGGCCGGCAGCGCGCCGCCCCTCACTCCTCCATGATGTCTCGCACCACTGCTCCTCTTCAGCGCTTGCACATGGACCGCTTGGGCACTGCTCCGGTTGTTGGGCCTCGCAGGGAGCGCTACCTTTCTAGTCCATGTGGATGAGTTTTCTCGTTACACCACAGTGTTCCCCCTACAGCGGAAGGACGGCATGCCTGACGTGCTACTCCCTTGGAGGATCGTAGCCGTCCGCACCCAGCGAGGCCGTCCTGGGCTTGGTTTGCATGAGTTCACCTATGGACGGGTGGAGCAGTTCTGACGCGCGCAGGGAATCAGCCAGACGTTCACGCAGCAGGACTCGCGCCAGAAGAACGGGATCCATGTGCGACACGTTGGCCTGATCATGGAGATCGCCCGTACCTCCATGTGTCATGCCAGTGCACCCCATTTTTTGTGGCCCTTAGCAATCTGCTACGCTACACACCAGCTTAACATATGGCCGCATTCCTCGCAGTCGCAGGTTTCGCTGACCATCCTCTAGACGGGATCCCCTGTGCCTGCATCCGCTTTCCGTGTCTTGGACTGTCTTGGTTACGTCCGCGATCGTCAAGCAGACAAGCTCTCAGCTCGCACTGTCACCTGTGTCTCCCTTGGTTTCCCTTTAGACACTCCTGACTGGCTCTTCTACCACCCTCCCTCCCGCCGCTTCCTCACCTCTTGTGACGTCACTTTTGACAAGTCTGTCTCCTTTTACGTCTGCTTCCCCCCAAAGGTAGCATGCTCCTCCGTCCTCCTGAGTTCCTCACTGCCACTCCCCCGCCTGGTCCCACCCTTCCGGTAGCCCCCGTCCCCCCGCGTCTTGCCCCGTCTGGTGTGTCACATGTCATCCTCTAGTACCCCTCGTCACCATCCTCGTCCTCACAGTCATCGCGGAAGCCTTTGTTGTTGCTGCTTGGTTTCATATCGTAGCGATCGGACACTGTGGACGTTGGATGCACTGGTACGGGGGGTGTGGCTGCCGAGGGTGCAGACCCTGTCGGTGCAGACTCTAGGGGTGCTATCTCGGGGTGCTGACGGTGGTGGTGCTGGCTCTAGGGGTGATGACGCTGGTGGAGCTGGTTCTGGGGTTGCTAACGCTGGTAGCACTGTTGTTGGGAGTGCTGACGTTGGCCGTGCTGGTCTGGGGGTGCTGGCGCTGGTGGTACCGGCGTTGAGGGTGCTGACGTTGGTGGAGCTAGCTCCGGGGGTGCTGGTGTCGGAGGTTCTGCGAGGTCGGTGCGACTACGCCCGCCCCCGTCGTTCGGCGAGACTGCAGCAGCAGCAACAGCAGCAGCAGAGACTGCAGCAGCAGTAGCGGCAGCAGCCTCGTCCGATTGTACTTGGTCTTCCGTGTTCGTCCACTGACCGTGAGCCTCCCTCTCCTACCTGTTTGGTATTCCGGACCCTGCTTCGGCTCGTTTTCCTCCTTTTTCTGCCCTTCCTCCTCTCCTTACTGACCCGTCTCGTCTCTCGTCCACCTGGTCTACTTGCCGTGACCCTTGTGCTCGTCCCTTGTCCTCTGTTTTTTACTTTCGGTGCGCCTTCGTTTCTCTCCTCCTCATGATTCTCCTCCTCCACTACCCTCTCCTCCTCAGTCGCCCCTCGCTATGTTTCTTCCTCCATTCTCTGACTTCCTCCATGCCGCTTGTCCTACAGTCTCCCATCTCCTTTCCTCCCGTGACACTCACCATACGGCTCTCCTTTGTCTGTCTCAGCACTTTGTCACAACTGTCACTGACTTTGCCTCTAGCCACCGCCTTGACTACGGTGCTCAGTTGGTCACCGACGCTGCCCGTCCTTCGTCCGTCCGGGGTGAGTTTGCCCTTGGTTGTGCCGTTCTAGAGGACAGACAGTTTGACTTGGCTTTCCAACTGCTGCTCATCATCTCTGTGCCATGCTACTAGTCCCTGAGGATGACCCAGACACTGTCGACGTTTTGACTCCTTGCACCTACACTGAGGCGATTTTGGGACCCCGGGCCTCGGTGTGGCAGAGATGGCATCTCGGAGGTCCACATGCACCCACGTTGATGCAGTTCCCCCTCCTGGGGCGATCTTAGTCGATGGCATGTGCACCTTCAGAGTGAAGCGATCGCCTAGATCGTTGGCTGTCTTCAAGGCGCATTATGTGGGGAGAGGCTTCAATCAGCGAGAGGGGGTAGACTTATTTCAGACCTTCTCCCCCACCCCAAAGATGACCACTCTTCGGGTGTTGCTGCACGTCGCAGCACAGTGTGACTACGAGCTTGGCTCACTGAACTTTTCCACTGCTTTTCTCCAGGGCAGCCTTCTGGTTTCACTAGGTCGATTCTTGGCACCCAGTGGAGTCTCGGCGGCCAGTCTACGGTCTACGACAGGCGCCTCGTGAGTGGCACGACACACTACACGGACTCTTTCCATCTTTTGCTGACCAGTATCTCTTCGTCTGTTTTGGCTGTAATCCCTTCCACATACTGGTGTATGTCGATGACCTTAACTTTGCTACGCCTGACAGAGCTGCACTAGCATAGGTGAAGGCCGAGCTATGTAGGATACACACTTGCACTGACCTGGGTGAGCTACGTCGCTACCTCGGCTTGCAGATCACCCGAGACAGAGTAGAGCGCACCATTACACTGTCGCAGTCGCACATGGTGCATCAGATCCTAGAGCAGTTCCGTTTTCAATACTCCTGTCCATAGGCCACTCCACTTGCAGTTAACCATAGGCTCACGCCTCCTGATGGCGACGAGCCTGCTGAGCCTAGTGGTAAGTACCCTGAGCTAGTGGGCTGCCACATGTACCTGATGACCTGTACTCGTCAAGATCTTGCATACCTTCTTAGCATCCTTGCACGCTTTGTCGCGCCTGGGACACACCAACCCGTCCACTGAGCGGCCACCAAGAGGGTTGTGCTCTATCTTGTGTGCTATCTGGCGAGCACATCAGACATGTGGCTTGTGCTTGTTGGGCACACTGATGCGTTGTGGGTGGACAACGTTAAGTCATGTAGGTCTTCACAGGGCTACTGGTTCAGCCTCAGATCTGGAGCTGTCTCTTGGAGGCCGACTCGTGCGTCATCAGTTTCTCAGTCTAGCTGTGACGCTGAAATCTACACTGGTGCCATGGCAGAAAAGGAGCTTCGCTGGCTCAACTTTCTGCTCACCGACCTGGGTGAGCCGCCTGGTACTGCCCCGGTCCTTTTCGCAACAAGGCCATGATCCTGTAGTATCAGGAGCCTTGACTGGTGGGCAACATGAAGCACATTGAGCTGTGGTACTTCCTCCTTCGCGAGTTGCAGCAGTGCGGCCTGGCATGGGTGGTTATAGTAGCCCCAGAGGCCAACGCTGCTGACATCTTCACCGAGGCACTTCAGTCTTGCGACCATCAGCGACTCTGCACTATATTTGGACTAGTCTCTTGCGGTTCTCGCTTGCTACTTTCGTGATCATTGTTGCTTGCTTTTGGTTGTACCATATCTATCTATGTATATGTGCAAACACTTGGACTAGTCTTGTGGCCTTCATTTGTCTCAAAGGTCAGACTAGTTGTGCCGAACCCCCTCGTCGACCACGCTAGTCGATGTCGGCCGTCGACTTCCCATCGTCGGCGACTTTGCAGTGGTCCCGTGCAGGTCAACCTACTTCGTCGACCTGGAAACCCTAGGAAACGTGGAACGCAATTGGCCGCATTGAGTTTCTATATATTGTTCTGTTTGTATAACCAATTCGACTATTGCGAGAAACAGGGTGTAGTCACACGAAGGACCTCTAATAGGGTGAAGAGACGCTTTGCTTTGCCATTTGATCGGCTCAGCTTCCAATCTGCCTAGATGAGCTGTGTTTCCACGTGGCAAGTGAAAATAAAACGACCGTTGAGGATCGAGCCGCTTCTCCCAGGAGTAGACATCGGCTGAACTGTTTTCGGGCTGCCCCCAGTGGTATACACTAAGGGTTTGTTAAGTCTACAGAACAGACGATGTGGAAAGGTCGAAGTCGTTGACACTGGCTACTGCCTCCGAATATATCTCAGCGGACAAGCGAGTTCGCCCGGGGGAGCTCGCTGCCCGCGGGCAAAAAAAAAAACCCATTCGGGCATGCATCCGGTTAGGGAGGCATCAACCCTAAACACAAGGAGGCATGGATTTAGGGATGATGCCTCCCTCGGATGGCATGCCATCCGATAGGGTTTTAGTTTTTTTTCTGCCCAGGGCAGCATGTCGTCAAGTCGTCAATGGGTTGTCAGGCTTGAAGACCCGTTTCCGCTGGGATATTCCATCACAACACAAACAATCTCCTGAACTGTCGTGTTGCACAGTACCGCAAAACCAAAAACAGAAACATCAGCTGTAAACCAGTCGAAGCACGAAATAAACACTACATTTCTGCACCACCTCACCCCGCAATTTCAGTGCAGAATATCCCAGCGGACTCGCTTGTCCGCTGAGATATATTCGGCGAACCACCTCATTCCCTGCCACCAATCCGCCCTTCCCCCTCGCATCACTTGTTCCATCTGATCTGCTGCCCATCTCTCCTCTCCTCACCACACTGCACCGACATCACCATCAGGATTCTGGACAAGTGATTCTCGGGCTCTCAGGACGCGGTTAAAGTAGACGATCGATCGTCAGTCGTGATCGATGTGCAGATTGGTTACTCTATTTACTGCGTTGTAACCATGCTACAGTACGCTTTTTGGACAAATTTCTGTACAGTGTGTGAATGCGACTGATCACTGATCGCGGGAGATCTGTCAATTCTCAGGTGTGATCGTTACAACGTCGCGGTCGCCATGTTTCGCCGATCGATATGCCCACTCGATTGTTGGGCTCGATATTTGCAGACGATCCTGCGATTCTTACCGCGTCCTCAGCCAGCCAGGCAGGTGCGCCTGGGAGTACAGTAGTGATGGATTTGAGGAACGTGAATGGACATCCAACATCGCTGAGGAGCAGCTGTCTGTGAAGCTTGATGTACCGCAGAGGATTGACGTGACAATAACTTGGCATATTCTCTCCCGTGCGAGTGTTCCATGTGAAATACCTTATGTTTACTCGAATCGCATCTTATGTGGTAATCGCCGCAGCTAGGGGTGCGAGATGGAGTGATTGCTTACTCGGGAAAACAAACCTGTCGGAGTAAGGCCTGAAACAACACCACTTTAGACCTAGGATCTCGTAACCCACTGAGGTGTTTGTTCAAGACAATACTTCTTCTCGACATCTCTGCCGGCAGATATTGTCGTCATCGCCGTTAACACCCGAAATCCATCCAACCGCTCGTTAAACAACGGCTATAATTTCCGCTCCTACCTTCCTCCGGTTGTGACTCCTGCGCAAAACCAAGATCGTCGCTCATCTGCAAGTTGAGGGGAAGAAGAGGCAGCTGTATTGAGACGTCTGGAAACAGGAGGAAGCTGTATCTGACAGTACTGGGACGAAACGGCACGAGGGAAGGGATCTAGAAGGGTCCCGGCAGGGCCAGTTACTGTTCCGTGCCGAAGCAGCGTGAATTCGTGAAATTCGATTAGATCGTTTGGTTGTTTTGCGTGATCCGAGGTCTGCGCCATGGCGTGGCCGATCGACTCTACTGTGAAGCTCATGCTCGGTATTCTAGGTTCGTGGCTCTTGTCGTCGTTACCTCGTGCCCCGTCGCATCCAGTCGCATCCAGTCGCATTCACTAACGAAACACTGCGCACTCCCCCGATCTTTAGATCACTCCCTCTATCCGCACCCGCCTCATACGTCTGTGCGAGACACTCGCGCACGCGCGCATACGTGAACCTGAGCCCAACAATTTCGCGCGATCACTTATTCACTCTGCTTTCCCTCTTCTCACAAATTACAGGCAATGTGACGGCTCTCGCTCTCTTCCTTTCCCCTGTGTAAGCCCTCACCACCCGATCACCGCTTTCATCGTTCCCTTCCGCGCTCTCTTCTCCTCTTCTTACCACTGATTATTCTCTCCTTCTCTCCCATTCCCAACTTCTCCCCAACTTTGCTCCCGCTTGCATTTCCCTCCTCTCGTCCACGCATTCTCTATATCCACCAGTCGCATTCATCCACCGCTCCTTCTCCTCCTCTTCGTCCCAAGTTCTGTTCCTCAATCCCTAACCCGCGGGCAATGGCCAACATGACACCACTCCCCCCTCGCAACCACGCGCCTATGTGAATGTACCCTTCCCCCGCCCCCTTTGGTTCCCCCACCCCCCTCCCCCCTTTTCTCCCCCTACCCCCACTCTTCCCGCAGCAAGACCATGCGCACGATCTTTCTCGCGCGGTCAGTCGGAGACTTTTCGGAGCTGCCCTACGTGGTGACGCTGTTCAACTGCCTGCTATGGACGACGTACGGGCTGCCCGTGGTGGAGTCCGGGCGAGTGCTGGTGTCCACTGTCAACGGCACTGGCGCCTTTCTTGCTGCGCTCTACATCACCCCCTTCCTCGCTCTCGGCACCAAGCGTACCAAGGTGGGGGATTGCGGGGAGCGGGAAGGGGGGGAGGGAGGGGGTGTGGCGGGGATGAGTGGGGACGATGGGGGGCAGGAGGGTGGTTGGCCCGTGGCGGCTGTTTTCTCCTGTTCATTGTGAATGGCAAAGTACTCTCGCTTCTGCTTCCCTCGGTTGCCAAATCCCCCACCCCCCCCACCCCCTTCTTCCACCCCCGCTCCCCACCCTCCCCACCAACCTCCCCTACTGCTCGCCCCAACCCCCCTCCCTCCTTCCGTATCCACTCTGCACCGCCGTATTCGTCCAGCTATCACTCATTCAAACAGATGCGCATGTACATGCCACACCACCTCAATGGCTCTGGCATGGCATGGACGGATTGGGCTGCTGGCATGGCATGGCATGACCAAAGCAAATGGTCCTTACATGGCTTGATCTCCTCCTCTCTCCAGTTTTCTCTCTTGCAACCCATCACCCTGTCGCCTTTTCTCCCCACGGCCCATCTCTGCTTCTGGTTCATTCCACGTGATCCGCGAGCAGCACTCGTCCATGCCGCACAATCTCCACACCATCTTCGCATCTGCATCCCATCTCCTTCCATGCTTACCTCATCATCACCCCTTCAATCCCCTCCCACATCCTCCTCTTCTCCCCCCTCCCCCACCTCCCACTCCCTTCTCTTCCCTGCCGTTCCCCACCCATTTCCCCCACGTCAGATCCGCACAGCAGTGTCAGTGGGCGTGGTGCTGCTGCTCTTCGGTGCCATTCTCCTCACCACCTTCCTGGCCTTCTACACGCCGGCTACGCGCAGCAGCTTCCTGGGAATCTGCGCCGTGGTGGTGACGATAGGCATGTATGCCAGCCCACTCGATATCATGCGCACTGTTGTGCGCACCAAGAGCGTTGAGTTCATGCCGCTGCTGCTCTCGCTCTGCTGCCTCCTCAATGGCCTCGCCTGGACAGGTGCGTGTGGCCCGTGGGTTGTGCCCTCTGTGGTATCATATCACTGCTGCCTGTGCACTTCTGCGTGTTTCTGACAGTGTGAAGTTTCGTGTCAAGAGTGATGTATCTATCTTCTCCTCCTTTATTGCGTTGCTTTGATTGAGCATGGCATGCCTTTCTTTCTGGTCCCATGTCATGAAATCTTCGTCCCGTTCCAACTCTTTTGCCTGTGGTGGAGACCCTTTTGACTCCACCTCTCCCAAATTTCTCCCCCCCTCACCCCTGTCCTCCCCTCTCGCCTCTCCTAATTTGCTTCTCGTGCAGCATATGGAGTATACACCATGGACATTTATATCATTGTAAGACACCTGTGATCGTGCGGGACAGATCCTCGCAACACTTCCCCTTATTCCAGACTAGGAGTGGTTACCGTTTTCATGCTCCCTTCATCATTCCACTCACCTCCATAGTTTTACTTCTTCTCAGTATTATAAAACCTTTCCACTTACTGTCTGTCTTTTTCGTTGGGTCCCCCATACAGATACCTAACTCCATTGGTTCAGTTTTAGGGACGGCACAACTCATACTATACGGCATGTACTGTAAAGCTGACAAGTCAGGAGCAGGTCTGGGTGCAGACAGCAAGGAGCAACGGAAGAGGAGGGGTGGTGCTGGGGTGTGGAGAAGAGGAGGGTCAGATAGCACAAGACAGATGTTGGGATCGAGCAATTCCCTTAGTCTCTCAAAAGATGCAATCACTCCGGAAGAGATGGTGGTGGTGGAAGAGGAGGGAGATGAGGAGACTGGTGGAGGGAAAGGGGAAAGGATAGGGGATGTAGGTGATACGGGAAAAGGTGCGTATGAAAATGGACCTGCCATTTAGACAGCAGAGATGCAGTGCTGAGTAAAATGTGGTATTAAGGTCCATGATATTTTAGGAGGTTCTTTTTTTGGCTTAGTAATGAAGTGCACAAGAAGCAGTGCTATATCTACATCCCGGTGCTGGCCCCTTCCACAGTTGCAACACAGATCACCAACCTCACCGGATTGTGATTGTGACTGGGTTGTCGTTTTTTTCGCTTGGGCACACACTTACCAGATGCAAATTCGCAACTGATACAAGGTGGTCACGAAACAGTTGGGATTGTCTCGAACACTCCAGCTAGTTGTTTCTGTTTAGCCTCTGCGCAAGGGATTATCTGGAATGTGTACACTTTATTTTTAGCTGAAGTCGTCCATATGCCACTGCTAATTTCGAAATCCAGCTGGACTCCCCCAAATCTTGTTGCGATCGTGGCAGCAGGGCAACGCAGCTATCTGCCCTGATTCTGGCGGCTGGGAAACAAAAATCGTCGGTTTGAGGGGCAACTGCGTTGAG
The DNA here is from genome assembly GCA_947471745.1 of Closterium sp. Naga37s-1. Taxonomy (NCBI): domain Eukaryota; kingdom Viridiplantae; phylum Streptophyta; class Zygnematophyceae; order Desmidiales; family Closteriaceae; genus Closterium; species Closterium sp. Naga37s-1. The sequence continues at coordinate 1,839,433 of CANJKZ010000170.1, read as the reverse complement.
AAATCAGTAACGAACTCCCCTTCTTCCCGCTTCACTTTTCCAGCACCTCCCTCCCCTTCACACAACACCCACCCACACTCACTCCCCGTAGAGACTGTTCATCCGTACGCTTATTTCTTTTTGATTTGGCAGGGAGGTAGCAATTGCCCCTAGGGGCTTGATTCTTATTAGTCGCCAAAAAGGCACCTTCAATTGTTGGTCAGTTGGCCGCTCTTCTTTCGACCTTCTGGGAGTACGCCTTGGCGATGTAGTCTTCACGCTCGCGTCTCCAATTACATCCTGGCATCCAAGTGTTAAACGCTTGATATAGGGTAACAGACTGCTTTGTCGCAAAGTTCACCCAGGCAAGGGTTGAGTTTCGGGGAAGTGTGGGTGGGGTGGTTTGGGTTTGCAACGTGCACTCTAATTGGGTGCGCACATACGCCAAAGCAGGTTGGGTTGGCAAGCACTCCTGCGCGACAAATAATGCTGTGAACGCTGCCTCGTGCGACAACTGGACCGTCGCCCTCTCGTCCCTGCAAACCAAGCGTTTTACACAGCTCAGAAATATGAGACTGAGAACTCGTCAATATCTCAAAAGGCACTCTGCACCAAGTATTTTACGACCTAGACACATGTCCTAGTCTGGAGCCCTACAGGAAAAACCCGCAAACTGGTTAGAAATCATCACCCAATCATCGATGCCCCACACATCGTATGCCCTTTCCGCCCACCTCTGCTACAATCTGACCTGTCGTCGACAACAACGCGACCCGTGTGAGACTATAGAACCGGCCACGCCAACCCCAGACAATCCACTGCCCACGCCACGCTGCCCCGAACCGGCTTTCATCGCCCAAACGTTGCCCCTGGATTAGGTGAGCCTACATGTTTCCGCGTTGTTACCCGAGAGAAAGGTGGGGCGATAGAATGGCGTCGATATCGTAGGCCCGTCCTTTACGAGGCCCTTACGAGCACTAAGTGAATGGCTGTAGTGTTAGAAATGAGAGTACACGGCCTAATGAGAGGCGTATTGGTGGGCGTAATGGGAGGCGAAATGAAAGGAGTAATGAGAGGCGTAATGACAGGCGTAATGAGAGACGGCGTGAGAGGCGGAATGAGAGGCGGAATGAGAGGCGACGTGAGATGCGGAAGTAGAGGCGGAATTAGAGGCGGAATGCGAGGCTTTCTGAAATGCGGAATTAGAGTCGGCCTGCGAGTCGGAATGAGAGGCGGAATGAGAGGGGGAATGAGAGGCGGAATGAGAGGCGGAAAGAGAGGCGGAATGAGAGATACGTGAGAGGGGGAATGAGAGGCGGAAGGAGAGGCGGAATGAGATGCGGAATGAGAGACGAAATGAAAGGCGTAACGAGAGGCGTACTGAGAGGCGGAATAGAAGGCGGAATGAGAGGCGGAATAGAAGGCGGAATGAGAGGCGGAATTGAAGGCGGAATGAGAAGCGAAATGAGAGGCGAAATGAGAGGCGGCTTGAGATGCGGAAGGAGAGGCGGAAGGAGAGGCCGCGTGGGAGGCGGAATGAGAGGCGGAATGGAGGAAGGGAGGTGCTGTGAGAGTGAGAAGGGAGGAGCTGTGAGAGGGGGAAGGGAGGTGCTGTGAGAGGGGGAAGGGAGGAGCTGTGAAAAGGGGAAGGGAGATGCTGTGGGTGGGGAAAGGGAGATGCTGTGGGTGGGGGAAGGGAGGTGCTGTGAGATGGGGAAGGGAGGAGCTGTGAGAGGGGGAAGGTAGGAGCTGTGAGAGGGGGAAGGGAGGTGCTGTGAGAGGGGGAAGGGAGATGCTGTGGGTGGGGGAAGGGAGGAGCTGTGAGAGGGGGAAGGGAGATGCTGTGGGTGGGGGAAGGGAGATGCTGTGGGTGGGGGAAGGAAGGTGCTGTGAGAGGGGGAAGGGAGGAGCTGTGAGAGGGGGAAGGGAGGAGCTGTGAGAGGGGGAAGGTAGGAGCTGTGAGAGGGGGAAGGGAGATGCTGTGGGTGGGGGGAGGGAGATGCTGTGGGTGGCGGAAGGGAGGTGCTGTGAGATGGGGAAGGGAGGAGCTGTGAGAGGGGGAAGGTAGGAGCTGTGAGAGGGGGAAGGGAGGTGCTGTGAGAGGGGGAAGGGAGGAGCTGTGAAAAGGGGAAGGGAGATGCTGTGGGTGGGGAAAGGGAGATGCTGTGGGTGGGGGAAGGGAGGTGCTGTGAGATGGGGAAGGGAGGAGCTGTGAGAGGGGGAAGGTAGGAGCTGTGAGAGGGGGAAGGGAGGTGCTGTGAGAGGGGGAAGGGAGATGCTGTGGGTGGGGGAAGGGAGGAGCTGTGAGAGGGGGAAGGGAGATGCTGTGGGTGGGGGAAGGGAGATGCTGTGGGTGGGGGAAGGGAGGTGCTGTGAGATGGGGAAGGGAGGAGCTGTGAGAGGGGGAAGGGAGGAGCTGTGAGAGGGGGAAGGGAGATGCTGTGGGTGGGGGAAGGGAGGAGCTGTGAGAGGGGGAAGGGAGATGCTGTGGGTGGGGGAAGGGAGATGCTGTGGGTGGGGGAAGGTAGGAGCTGTGAGAGGGGGAAGGGAGGTGCTGTGAGAGGGGGAAGGGAGGAGCTGTGAGAGGGGGAAGGTAGGAGCTGTGAGAGGGGGAAGGGAGATGCTGTGGGTGGCGGAAGGGAGGAGCTGTGAGAGGGGGAAGGGAGATGCTGTGGGTGGGGGAAGGGAGATGCTGTGGGTGGGGGAAGGAAGGTGCTGTGAGAGGGGGAAGGGAGGAGCTGTGAGAGGGGGAAGGGAGGAGCTGTGAGAGGGGGAAGGTAGGAGCTGTGAGAGGGGGAAGGGAGATGCTGTGGGTGGGGGGAGGGAGATGCTGTGGGTGGCGGAAGGGAGGTGCTGTGAGATGGGGAAGGGAGGAGCTGTGAGAGGGGGAAGGTAGGAGCTGTGAGAGGGGGAAGGGAGGTGCTGTGAGAGGGGGAAGGGAGGAGCTGTGAAAAGGGGAAGGGAGATGCTGTGGGTGGGGAAAGGGAGATGCTGTGGGTGGGGGAAGGGAGGTGCTGTGAGATGGGGAAGGGAGGAGCTGTGAGAGGGGGAAGGTAGGAGCTGTGAGAGGGGGAAGGGAGGTGCTGTGAGAGGGGGAAGGGAGATGCTGTGGGTGGGGGAAGGGAGGAGCTGTGAGAGGGGGAAGGGAGATGCTGTGGGTGGGGGAAGGGAGATGCTGTGGGTGGGGGAAGGGAGATGCTGTGGGTGGGGGAAGGTAGGAGCTGTGAGAGGGGGAAGGGAGGAGCTGTGAGAGGGGGAAGGGAGGAGCTGTGAGAAGGGGAAGGTAGGAGCTGTGAGAGGGGGAAGGGAGATGCTGTGGGTGGGGGAAGGGAGGAGCTGTGAGAGGGGGAAGGGAGATGCTGTGGGTGGGGGAAGGGAGATGCTGTGGGTGGGGGAAGGTAGGAGCTGTGAGAGGGGGAAGGGAGGTGCTGTGAGAGGGGGAAGGGAGGAGCTGTGAGAGGGGGAAGGTAGGAGCTGTGAGAGGGGGAAGGGAGATGCTGTGGGTGGCGGAAGGGAGGAGCTGTGAGAGGGGGAAGGGAGATGCTGTGGGTGGGGGAAGGGAGATGCTGTGGGTGGGGGAAGGTAGGAGCTGTGAGAGGGGGAAGGGAGATGCTGTGGGTGGGGGAAGGGAGGTGCTGTTAGAGGGGGAAGGGAGGTTCTACTAGAGAGGGGGAAGGGAGGTGAGATGGGTGGGGGAAGGGAGGTGCTGTGAGAGGGGGAATGGGTGGGGGAAGCGATGTGAGGAGGGTGGGGGAAGGGAGGTGCTGTGAGAGGGTGAAAGGAGGTGCTGTGAGAGGGTGAAAGAGGTGATGTGTGAGTAGGGTTGGGAGTTGCTGTTAGAGGGGGAAGGGAGGTGCTCGCCGTAAGGAAATAGGCCAAATGAGTGACGCGTGAAAGGCGTGTAGGCTGCCGGTGAGCGCGCGGACACCTCCCCCTAAGGGTCGCGCACCCAGCTGTAAGCAGCGCGCACACCGCAAGCAGCTGAGTGCGCCCCGCTGTAGGCATCTGGCGCCTCTTTAGCATCAGCGCGCATGCGACTGTAATTTCACGCGCCACCGAGGCATATGCGCGCGCACCGGCAGCATTAGCCATGAGCCTACTAAACATCAGCGCCCAAACCACAGTAATGCAACGAACCCCCTTTCTCAAAAGCGCAACCACGTCAGTAGGCACCACGCGCCTACAAAACTGCCGCGCGCAAAACACCCACACACGCGTATAGCGCCTGCTCTGAGAGGGGGAAGGCGGAGAGGACGGAGGGGGGGGGAAGGTGCGTTGAGAGGGGGAAGGAGGAGAGGACAGAGGTGGGGAGAAAGTGCACTTAGATGGGGAATGAGGAGAGGACAGAGATGGGGAGAAGGTGCACTGAGAGGGGGAAGGATGAGAGGACAGAGGGGGGGAGAAGGCGAGGACAGAGGGGGGAAGGAAGTTGCTCCAATAGGGGAAAGAAGGAGAGGGCAGAGGGGGGATGGTAGGTGCTCCGATAGGGGACAGAGGGCGAGGACAGAGGGGGGAAAGAATGTGCGACGACAGAGGGGGGAAGGAAGGTGCTCCGATAGGGGAAAGAAGGAGAGGGCAGAGGTGGGGGAGAAGGTGCACTGAGAGGGGGAAGGTGGAGAGGACAGGGGGGGGGGGAGAGGGTGCGTTGAGAGGGGGGAGGAGGAGAGGACAGAGGTGGGGAGAAAGTGCACTTAGAGGGGGGATGAGGAGAGGACAGAGATGGGGAGACTGTGCACTGAGAGGGGGAAGGAGGAGAGGACAGAGGGGGGGGAGAATGTGCACTGAGAGGGGGAAGGAGGAGAGGACAGAGGGGGGGAGAAGGTGCACTGAGAGGGGGAAGGAGGAGAGGACAGAGGTCCTGTGAGAGGGGAAGGGAGGTGCTTGATGGGGCAATGCAACGATGTTAGATATGGAAGAGAGGTGCTTACAGAGGGGGTAGGGAGATAATGTCATAGTGGGAATGGAAAAGAGGACTGAGGGGGAAGGGAGGTACTATGAGAGGGGGAAGGGAGGTTCTGCGAGATGGGGAAGGGAGGTGCTGCGAGGTGGGGAAGGGCGGTGCTGGCCGGGGGGAGTTAGGCGGTGTTGGGGTGGGTTAGGGAGGTGCTGGCAGGGGGGGATGCAACGATTTGAGAAGGGGAAGAGAGGTGCCGAGGTAGGGGGAAGGGATGTGCTGTGAGAGGGGGAAGGGAGGTGCTGAGAGAGGGGGAAGGGAGGTGCTGAGAGAGCAGAAGAAGGTAGGTACTGGCCGGGTGGAAATAGGGACTCCTGTCATCATTTTCCCCTATGCTCCCTCTCATACCCCCATTTGCCTGTCATCATTTTCCCCTATGCTCCCTCTCATACCCCCATTTGCCTGCCATCATTTTCCCCTATGCTCCCTCTCATACCCCTCTCTACCTTTCAGCATTTTCCCCTCTGATCCCTCTCATTCCCCCCTTTGCTGATCAAAATAATCCCTGTGACATGGAGGTGCAGTGAGAAGCGGGGGGTTGGATGAGCAGGTAGGGGGAAGGTACGTGCTTATGGAGGGGGGGAGGGAGGAGAGATGAGAGGAGGAAGGGAGGTGAGGTTAGAGGGGAAGGATTAGTGCTTTGGGAGGGGGAAGGGAGCGGAGGTGAGTGATGGAAGATAGGTGATGGAAGGGGCAATAGAGGTAAGGTCAGAGGGGGGATGGGAGGTGAGGGGAGGGGGAAATGAGGGTGAGGTCGGAGGGGGAAGGGAAGTGCTGAGAGACGGGAGAGAAGGTGCTGGCTCGGGGGGCAAGAGGTGCTGTCAGAGGGGTAAACTGAGGTGAGAAAAGTGCATAGGAAGGTGGAAGGGAGTTGATGACCCTTGGGGAATGTAGGCAAACAGGGGAGGGGGACAGGAAGGTGACAGAGGGGGGTAATCGAGGTGCGTGTAATGGGAAATGAAGCTGCTGGCAGGGGGTTTGGAGGTGATGTGAGAGTCAGACTGGGGGTGCGATCAGAGAGGCAAGATAAGTGCTAGAAGAAAGGGGAACGGAGTTGCAGCGCGCGGGGTTGATAGGTTTAGGGAGGGAGTAGGGATTCGTGGGAACACTTTATTCAACGTGCAAAGGGGAAAATGATAGTAGTAAGTATAACACATGAAAGCCGGAGGAGCATATAACCCGTAAGCACTAAACTAAAATTGTACCCTACCCGGGCCGGGTGGAAGTGACCCCTTGGAAGGGTGAGGAGGTGCTGTGAGAAGGGGAAGGGAGGCGGGAGAGGGGGAAGGGAGGCGGGAAGGGTGGTGCTTAGTGAGGGTTAGTGGAGGTGCTGGCAGGGGGAAAGAGGTGGTATGTAAGGGTAACAGAGGTGGTTATGGAGGGGGGTCTGCTGTTTGATCAGAGGGTTTAGGGTGGTGTGGTGAGAGGAGGAAGGGAGGTGTTGTGAGCGGGATTAGTGTGGTGCTGTGTGAAGGGGAAGGGTGGTGATGGGGGATGGTGAGGCTAGTGTTTTAATGGATGGGAAGGGTTGTGCAGGGAGATGTGGAAGAGAGGTGAGGCAAACGTGGAGGGTGGCAAGGTCAGAGGGGGGATTGTAGGTGCGATGAGACGAGGTAGGAAGGTGCTGTGGGAGGCGTAAATAAAACATGGCAAGGGCAGATAGATGGGGAAGGGAGGAAAGTTGATAGAAGGGGAAGGGAGTATGCTGAGAGAGTGGAAAGAAAGTTTTGCTGAGAGAGGGGCAAGGTATGTTTAGTTGGAGAGCGGAATTGGAGGTCAGGACAGAGGATGAAGGGAGGTGCTGAGAGAGGGGGAAAGGAGGTGCTGACCGGGAGGAAAAATGCGGTGTCGGATGAGGGAAGGGCTGGCAGGGGCAATGCAACGATGTGAGATGGGGAAGCGAGGTGCTGCGAGTGGGGGACGGTTGAGACGACAGGGGGGGAAGGAAAGGGAAGTGAGAGGGGGAATGGAGGTGCTGATATGAAGGTAGGGGGAGAGGAGGTGATGCCAGAGTGAGGACACAGAGAATGAAGAGGCTGATGTGACTGTTGGTCAGCGCTTCTGTATTCATTTCCACCATTGCATGATGCGCGCTGCAACAAAGGCGGAAGCGGGTCATCCAATGACTCCTCAGGAAGTGGCTGATGAAATTGGGGGGTGCGGAGACCATTGGGCGGGCATACACACCGGTTGTCAGCGAGATGGCGTGGTCCCACGTTGCGTTAGGGAAGGTTGGGGGGAGGAAAGTGCGCTGTATGAACCGGGTTCGGCACTTCACTTGGCGTTCAAAGAGTGGTTGTCAGACAATTGCGGCCCCGGTCCTATGGCAGCATACGTTTTAGGGGCATCAAACTGGATGAACGAGTCGTTTCACTCGTTGATCACGAAGTACGCGCCGAAACGTATAGCGTTCCTTGGCAGTATGGAGGCTCGGGTGGCGTTGAGTGTGCTGCACTGGAACCACGCGGTGGAGAGGGTTGTCAGGGAGTGGCGAACGCGCGTACGCAAGGTAACACGAGTGCGGCGTGGGACGAAAGATCGGGTGCTTGGTCCAATGGATTGGAGTTGGGTGGATGATGTCTTGGAGCGATGGTCCAAGATAAGAGAGCGTGGAGGCGACGCTGCGAGCATTAGAGCCGAGGAGCAAGGGGGAGAGGCACTGTTTGGGGAAGTGAATGTGGGGGAGGAGATGGAGGACAAGGCGGAGGGCGAGGGCGCAGAGGACGTTGTAGGAGTCGAGGTGGTTCCCGAAGAAGTAGAGGTGGCTGGAGTGAGGTTTGGAGCGCCCCTAGGGGACGAGAACGAGGAGCCTCAAATTAGTTCCATTCCTATTCGACTTCCTACGACGCCACCCCGCGCTGGGAGTTGTGCTCCGGCACGCACGCCATTCTCACCGCTGACGCCAACGCCTGATGCATTCGTGTTCACGAGCCCTGCAAGCGTGTGTAATTCTGCTGCGGGGGCACGTACACGCCGTCGCACCGGCAACAACGCGCGCCCCAATAGAGTTCGACGGACTCTACCGCTTGGTCAGTGTTGGGTGGGGTGTGTAATCACCTCCGATCTTTTAATCATATGGCTGCATATCTACATCATTTTGTTTAGTATGATGAAGCATCATCTTTGTGGTCTCTGATCATACCGTCCCCAATTCAGGCGACCCGTCCCAGCCGCCGCAAGCATGAAGTCATTGCACGAGATGATCGGGCTACGTGCAAAAGACGACGCAAAATTCCCTCGCGGTATGGACATATGCTATGTTGTAGAGTTTCTTTTGGTTCAAATGAGTATTCTATGTTTGTTATAACGTTCAAGCCATTTTTTTCCTTTCAACAGATTTGTGGGCTTCACGCATGACCTTGGAACATAATCTCAATCTGGCATCACCGATGTGAAAGTATGGTGTCGATTAGTAAGTCTTCCATCACGTTAGTTCCCCCCCCCCTACCCTAACCCCCCCAACTCCCATTGCCATCATCTCATCCAACTTGCCACATCACCTCTTGCCCCTTGCCATCATCATTCATAAACCTTTGCCATCACCTCACACATCCTCTCTTCTCCCCCAGCCATAGCCAAGCATATAATCAACAACCTTATCTTCTTCCACCTTCCATCCCCTATCATCACCCCATGCCATCACCTTGCCTCTCCCCTTGGTCATCTCTTCCCTCTCCCCCCTGACCTCACCTCCCGCCCGCATTTTCCATCACCTCTTCTCCCCCTTTGCCAGCTCCTCTCATCCCCCCTTGCCATCACCATTCTTTTCCCACTGCCAGCACCTCTCATTTCCCATGGCCATCACCTCACATCCCCTTATGCCATATCATCTCATCCCTCATAGCCATCATCATTCCTCTCCCATTGCCATCACCTCCTATACGCTCTCTTCTCGACCTGTCAGTGCCACTCATATAACCAATCATTGTTATTTCATTGCCCCATCCATCCCATATCATACCCCCCTTCGCCATCTCGTCCCATTCGACGCTGACTTCACCTCCCGCCAACAACTTCTATCACCTCTTTTCCCCGTTGGCCACCTCATATCATCCTCCGTTGCCGTCATCGGTCATCTCCCCTTGCCACCACCTCCCATATCCTCTCTTCGCCCCCAGCCATAACAGTTCATATATTCGACCATCATTATCCCAATCCCCCATCCATCCCCTATCATCCCCTCATGTCGTCACCTTGCCTCCCCTTCGACCATCTCCTTTCCTCCCTTTCCCCGCTGACCCCCTCCTCCCGCCCACATCTTTCATCACCGCTCATCTCCCTTAGGCACCTAGTATCATGGACCCTTACCATCACCATTTATTACTGACCGCCATCACCTCCCATCTCTCTTTGCAATCACATCTGAACCCTCTGCCCTCACATTCATCCCCTCCCTTCCCTCACATTCATTTTCTATCCGATCTCACCTCCCCTCCATATAAAGAACCACCCTACTTTCCCTCCTCTGACCTCACCTCCTTTTCCCTCCCCCGATGAACTCACCTCCCCTCCCCACGCTGTACTCACCACACATCCCCGCTGAACTCTCCTCCCTCCCCTCTCTGGCCTGTCCTCCATTCCCCCTCTTTCAATTCATCCTATTTGCTGTGCAGTGTGAACCCTTCATCCATGCCTTCACACCCCTTCCACCATCTGCCAGAAATTCCATTCTCCCCTTTCCATCTCTGTCCTTTCCATCTCCACCCTTTCCCCCGATTCGTCTCCTCCCCTCTGCACCGCATGCCATGTGCCCTCTTTCCCCTCATCTCAGCACCTCCCTTTCCCCTAAACCCTTCTCCTATGCCGTCCCCCCATGCCACCTCATCCCCCTACGCACCTATCTTCCCCGTCTGCTCTCTCCTCCTTTCTCCCTCTGAACTCTCCTCCTTTCTGCTTTGCTAACATCTCGCCCTTTCTCTTTCCCATCGTCTTTCCCCTTTTGACCTCTCCTCCTTTCCCCATCTGACCTCACGATACTTTCCCCTATGACACCACATACTTCTTCCCTGCCAGAACCCCCTTTGCCCTCACACAGCACCCCGCCCCCCCCTCCAAATTGACCCACCAACCCTTTCGTGTCTGACCCATCGGCAGCAAGGCCCCTCTATACTCACCTCCCGGTCTCCCTATGACCAAATCTACTCTTTGACCTCACCTCCCCCTTCGCCATCTCCCCCCTTTCCCCCCACCATCACCTCTCGCAGCGTTGGCGGCAACTGAGCAGAGAACGGCGTTGGTGAAAGTGTGGTAGGAGAGAGGGCGCTGGCGAAATACGGACCCATGTACGGTTATAGTGTTACAACCACGCAAAACAGTTGCTAAGCTAGTTTTAATTACGCGTGGTACCAACTTTGTCATGTGGCTTCGTGCTGCTACTGTAAACATGTTTGGGGAGAGTGCGACGCACGGCGCTACATATCAAGGGGGAGAGAATTGCAGAGGCTGCGTATGTCTAAGTGTCCCCATGGTGGTACCTTGCATCACATCAAGCATGGGTTGACTGGTTTAGGTGTAATGATGTAGTGATACATGTTCTTTGCTCCTTCGAAGAGCAACCTTTGCTACAATTTAGTAGCATACACACTAGCAAACGTGATGGCTAGCATTTACTCACACAAGGATTACAACATGCATATTCACACAACACGCGACTCTTGTGTCTCGACCATGTTCGCTACATCCGCGCCCACCGGGGGGCTGCGCATGGTGAAGTCAATCTCACTAGGGATTGTCCAAGACGTGAACCGGTCTACATCTGCCTGGCTACACCCCACGTAACCTTCATCTGAAAGCTCTGGATAAAGTGACCCTATGACTACGTACACAAGCCATGGCAATGTAACGTGTGCAAACGGGTGGTCTCCTAACAGTTTGGAGTACTCGACGTAGCAACGGAAACGGTGGTTTTTTGCTACTATTGGTTGCCCATCTGCATCATCCAGCGTGTTCTTTTCAAGACAGATATGCAGGACACTCTCAACAGTAACCCTCTCGTCCGTATCACCACTTTCCTGCCCCAGACCGAGCTCGTTTATGGCCCACTGTTCAAGCACAGAGCTTTGCTTTGGACATTCGATGGCAAACTCTGACAGGGACCAACGTTCCTTAGGATAAAAAAGCTGTGGCGGCAACCCAGTTGGCTGTACAACCCTACGTCGGGTCACCCTTTCAACGGGCCGCCAACTGCTGGCAACTACCGAGCGACCAGGTACACCATTGTTGTTCCTTGCGGGTCGGGAGGGGACGGAAGAGGTTGATCCCGCCTGTCCCTCCATACCCTCCTCGTCATCCTCCTCTCCTTCAACTCCCATCCTGAACCCCAGCCGGATCCGACGACGCCGTCGAGAATCCCACCGATACATCTTCCTTGGACCTGGAGACGAGGACATAGGACGGGGCAGAGGTAGTTATGACTGGGCGTTATGTTGGGAAGAGAGCGGGGAAGGGAGGTGATCGAAGAGGATGGCGGGATGGGAGATTGGGGGAGGGGGGTAAGGTCCTACTGACCTTACCTCTCTACCCCCACTGACCTTACCTCCCTCCCCCATCTGACCTAACCTCCTTCCCCCCACTGACCTTACCTCCCTCCCCCATCTGACCTAACCTCCTTCCCCCCACTGACCTTACCTCCCTCCCCCATCTGACCTTACCTCTCTCCCCCCACTGACCTTACCTCCCTCCCCCATCTGACCTAACCTCTCTCCCCCATCTGACCTTACCTCCCTCCCCCATCTGACCTTACCTCTCTCCCCCCACTGACCTTACCTCCCTCCCCCATCTGACCTAACCTCTCTCCCCCATCTGACCTTACCTCCCTCCCTCATGTGACCTTACCTCCCTCCCCTCACTGACCTTAACTCCCTTCCCCCACTGACCTTACCTCCCTCCCCCATCTGACCTAACCTCTCTCCCCCCACGGACCTTACCTCCCTCCCCCATCTGACCTTACCTCCCTCCCCCATCTGATCTCACCTCCCTCCCCCATCTGACCTCACCTCCCTCCCCCATCTGACCTCACCTCCCTCCCCCATCTGACCTTACCTCCCTCCCCCATTCGACCTTACCTCCTTCCCCCCACTGACCTTACCTCCCTCCCCCATCTGACCTTACCTCCCTCCCCCATCCTGCTTTACCTCCCTCCCCCGTACTGACCTAACCTCCTTCCCCGCACTGACCTTACCTCCCTCCCCCATCTGACCTTACCTCCTTCCCCCCTCTGACCTTACCTCCCTCCTCCATCTGACCTCACCTCCCTCCCCCATCTGACCTAACCTCCCTCCCCCCACTGACCTTACCTCCCTCCCCCATTCGACCTTACCTCCCTCCCCCCACTGACCTTACCTCCCTCTCCCATCTGACCTTACATCCCTCCACCATCTGACCTTACCTCCCTCCCCCATCTGACCTTACCTCTCTCCCCCCACTGACCTTACCTCCCTCCCCCATTCGACCTTACCTCCTTCCCCCCACTGACCTTACCTCCCTCCCCCATCTGACCTCACCTCCCTCCCCCATCCTACCTTACCTCCCTCCCCCAACTGACCTAACCTCCTTCCCCCCACTGAACTTACCTCCCTCCCCCATCTGACCTCACCTCCCTCCCCCATCCTACCTTACCTCCCTCCCCCAACTGACCTAACCTCCTTCCCCCCACTGAACTTACCTCCCTCCCCCATCTGACCTCACCTCCCTCCCCCATCCTACCTTACCTCCCTCCCCCAACTGACCTAACCTCCTTCCCCCATTCGACCTCACCTCCCTCCCCCCACTGACCTTACCTCCTTCCCCCCACTGACCTTACCTCCCTCCCCCATCTGACCTTACCTCCCTCCCCCATCTGACCTTACCTCCTTCCCCCCTCTGACCTTACCTCCCTCCTCCATCTGACCTCACCTCCCTCCCCCATTAGACCTTACCTCCTTCCCCCCACTGACCTTACCTCCCTCTCCCATCTGACCTCACCTCCCTCCCCCATCTGACCCCACCTCCCTCCCCCATCTGACCTTACCTCCCTCCCCCACTGACCTCACCCCCCTCCCCCATCTGACCTAACCTCCTTCCCCCCACTGACCTTACCTCCCTCCCCCATCTGACCTTACCTCCTTCCCCCCACTGACCTTACCTCCCTCACCCCACTGACCTTACCTCCCTCCCCCATCTAACCTTACCTCTCTCCCCCACTGACCTTACCTCCCTCCCCCATCTGACCTTACCTCCTTCCCCCCACTGACCTTACCTCCCTCCCCCATCTGACCTTACCTCCTTCCCCCCACTGACCTTACCTCCCTCCCCCATCTGACTTTACCTCTCTCCCCCATCTGACCTAACCTCCTTCCCTACACTGACGTATACCTCCCTCCCCCCTCTGACCTCACCTCCCTCCCCCATCTGACCTCACCTCCCTCCCCCCTCTGACCTTACCTCCCTCCCCCATCTGACCTTACCTCCCTCCCCCATCTGACCTTACCTCCTTCCCCCCTCTGACCTTACCTCCCTCCTCCATCTGACCTCACCTCCCTCCCCCATTAGACCTTACCTCCTTCCCCCCACTGACCTTACCTCCCTCTCCCATCTGACCTCACCTCCCTCCCCCATCTGACCCCACCTCCCTCCCCCATCTGACCTTACCTCCCTCCCCCACTGACCTCACCCCCCTCCCCCATCTGACCTAACCTCCTTCCCCCCACTGACCTTACCTCCCTCCCCCATCTGACCTTACCTCCTTCCCCCCACTGACCTTACCTCCCTCACCCCACTGACCTTACCTCCCTCCCCCATCTAACCTTACCTCTCTCCCCCTCTGACCTTACCTCCCTCCCCCCTCTGACCTTACCTCCCTCCCCCCTCTGACCTTACCTCCCTCCCCCATCTGACCTTACCTCCCTCCCCCCTCTGACCTTACCTCCCTCCCCCATCTGACCTTATCTCCTTCCCCCATCTGACCTCACCTCCCTCCCCCCTCTGACCTTACCTCCCTTCCCCCTCTAACCAACACTCCATTGTTCCTCTGTACCTCCCTTCACCCTCTAACCTCACCACCCTGCACCCTCCGACCTCACCTCCCAACCTCTCACCTGACCAACCCTCCCATCTCTCTATAACCTCTCCTCATTTGCACCTCTGACCTCACCTCCCTTCCCCCCTTGATCTAACCTCCCTTTCCTCCCTCGCGCATAACCTCCCTTCGCACTATTACGTCACCTACCTTCCCCCCAATACAAGACCCGCCTTTCCCCTCCCACCGCACCCTCGCGGTGCTCATGGGACATCATGTCGTTTACTTACCCTCTGTATCACCTCGTTTTCCCCAGTAAGAGGTCTCCATGCGGTCACATCCCTTTCTCCCATGCCACCACCTCCCTAACCCCCATGCCTTCAAGACCCATTTCATCACATGGTGCTCGCCATGCCATCCCATCCTATACCTTCCAGCGGAAAAGAATATCCCTTCTTACCTGCCATCACGGTCATTACCCCTTTATCGTCTCCCGACTTCCCCCATGCCCTCTCCTCCCTTCCAACCCTTGTCATCACATCTCTTTCCCCTCCGCCATCACATCCCTCCCACCCAGATCCCTTCTCCCCTGCCACGCCCTTCGTAATCTCAATCCGCCCTTCTTCCCAGCATTCCGCCCTTCCTATTGCCCTTCCCCCTCGGTCTCCCCCTCCATTCCCCCTCCCCATAACAACCCTTCAACCCGCGCCTTATTCAGCCCATCCCTAATCCCCGCCCATCCCTAATCTCATACCGCCATAACTCCTCGCATTCCGCCGTAATCCCTACTCTCATTCCGCCCTTATTCCTCTCATTCCGCCCTTATTCCTCTCATTCCATCCTTCTTCCTCTCATTCCGCCCTTCTTCCTCTCATTCTGCCCTTCTTCCTCTCATTCCGCCCTTCTTCCTCTCATTCCGCCCTTCTTCCTCTCATTCCGCCCTTCTTCCTCTCATTCCGCCCTCCCTGCTCTCATTCCGCCCTCCCTGCTCTCATTCCGCCCTTCTTCCTCTCATTCCGCCTTTATTCCTCTCATTCCGCCCTTCTTCCTCTCATTCCGCCCTTATTCCTCTCATTCCGCCCTTATTCCTCTCATTCCGCCCTTATTCCTCTCATTCCGCCCTTATTCCTCTCATTCCGCCCTTATTCCTCTCATTCCGCCCTTCTTCCTCTCATTCCGCCCTTCTTCCTCTCATTCCGCCCTTATTCCTCTCATTCCGCCCTTATTCCTCTCATTCCGCCCGTCTTCCTCGCATTCCGTAATTCTTCGTCTCATTCCGCACTTCGTCCTCTCATGACGCTCCTCTTCCTCTCGTCGCGCCCGTCATTCTCTCCCTAATCCCCTCTTCCTAAACAAACCGCCCTTCCTAATCGCATTCCGCACACCCTACACTCATTCCGCACGTATCAACTCTCATTTAGCCCGTCGTAGTCTAAATCAGCCCTTCTAAATCTCATTCGGCGCTTACCACTCTCATGCCGCCCGTTTCCTCTCTCATCGACGATATGGGAAGCTATTCTCATTCTAATCGTACACGGTGCAAAGAATGCTTACCAGGAATGTGCTATGTCGAATTTCACAAAGCAAGGAGACGGGAGGAAGGTTGCTTGGCGTGAGCAGTCATTTCAACCCCACAAAGTGCTTGCGTCGTCGAAGTGGGTCGCACAGTTCTCAATCAGACCCAGACCTGTCCCTTCAGGCTCGACTTGCACCCAAACCTGCACTCCCAGGTTTGTTCTGGCACCCTCTGTTGGGGAGTTCGCCGTGTTGTTTTCACCAGCTCCCCAAAAATTTCGTCATTCGCCACCCAATCACTGACGTGCAAACCCAACCAAGTGTTAAACCGTTGAAAATTGGAGACGCGAGCTTTAAAGCCTCTTGGCCGTGTCTAATACCCTAACATAGGCAATGATTACGGCAGCTCTTTGGAAGCAGCAGCAGCAGCAGCAGGTAGCGCGCGACGTAATTAAACACCCCAATTGGCTTCGACGAAAACCGGAAGGATTAGTAGCCTGGAAGCCGAGGCCTAGAACCCAGGAGCACTTACTGGAGCGGCGAATGGGTCACCAGAGCGTGACATCGGGGGCGGAGCGACAGAGCGCGCGAACACAACCTCACTAGAACCCGCAGCATTCTTTACAGCGACTCAAGCAGTGGCTATAGACGGGGTGAGCCTCGTGTCGCGCGCCGCCTCGCGTATCTTCTCATTTAGAGATTATCGCTCTTCAATGCGCCATACGCCCATCTAACGCCTGGTGCCCATAGTAGCCTTCACATAGCTCTCTCGAATCGCCTTCACATAATTCGCTTGGTTTAGACAAGCCTGTCAGTAACTTTTGAATAGACTCGACACTCGTTTGATCAGGCCAGTTAACACAAGTAACCTCTGGCTGTCCTAACGCCACGTAGACTCCCTGCTTACGTGGCAACCGAGCGCGTTGCTGCGTAGCGCGGCAGCAGCGTCCTTCCGTAGCGCGGCAGTCTCAGGGGCCAGTACGGGCGGCACATGGTCTTTAATTGCTCCGTTCCTGTCTGGCCAACCAATTCGGCCATTCGTGTCTGGCCCTGCCTTGCCCGCAATCATCGCTACACTCAGCCTCTCCTCGTTTTTTTCTCCCCTTACTAACCGCTTATTCGCCGCGTGCTCAACCCCCTCTACGACTCTCATTGCGTCAGTTCCGTACTTCACCCACGGTTTTCCCGACAGTCTAACTCGCTTCTCTCCTGCAAACCCCGCCTCCTTTTCTCCTGTACATGCTACAGCACCAAGGGGTAGCACCAGCGCACCCACCTGCCAACAGCAGCAGCAGCAGCAGCAGCAGCCAGCAGAAGTGCAGTTTCCACAGTATCCGCCTTCCCATCCCCCATGGACGTGTCGCACCTAGCCTCCACCCTCGCCGCTGCCATCCCCGCCGCCTGTCCACCTCACGCGCACGCCTCCCCCGTCTCCCCGGGCTTCTCCCCGCCAATGCTCTCCCCGCGCTCGCCTGAAGTCAGTCCGCGGGGCAGCCGCCTCAAAGTGACGGCGGATATCATTATAGCGCGTACAATCGACTCTGTCCTGGACCTCTCCTTCCCTTACGGCTCTGCTGCTGCTTCCCCCTCGAGAGTAGGTCGCGGGTGGCGAGGGCAGGGCTGTGTGTGTAACATGACATGATAACCACTCAGGGCTGTGGGTTTCGAGCCTTTTCCTTGTTCTTGTGGTTGGTTCCAATGTCAGGGGGACTCCCATGCTGCTCTCCTTCTCACATCTCCTCCTTTCCGCCATCTTGTTCCTGACCTGAAATCCTTGCCTGTCCCTCTCCCTCCCACTCCCCCCAATCTCCACTTTGTGTACTCAAGCTAAGTTTCCCTCCTTACTGCCTCTTCTATTCCCATTCGTCCTCTCTCTGCCCCCCTCCCCCTCCCGTCCGCCCTGCATGCGTTCCCCTGGGGCTGATCATCTGCTGCAGTCGCCACAGCACCGCTACAGTGCAAACCAGCAGCAGCAGCCACCGCAGCAGGAGCAGCAAGAGCAGCAGCATCTGCACTCCCAGTCCCTCCCTACGCTCATACTCCCAGATCCAACCTACAGCACCACCAGTAGCGGTAGCGGTGGCAGCAGCACCACCAGCAGCAGCAGCAGCAGCAGCTTCAGTAGCTTTAACAGCAGCAGCAGAAGCAGCAACAGCAGCGGTGGCGGCGGCAGTGGCGGTGGCAGCAACCCAAACGGCATTGCAGACAGCAGCTTTGGCTTTGGCAGCCCCACATTCAAGCCCTCCGCTCCTCGTGCCTTCCCCGAGCCACTACCACAGCTGAGCGGGGAAGGAGCAGGCACAGACGCGGACATCAGCAGCCCCACAGCAGGGGAGGCAGACACGCCCAAAATAGGCCGGCCGGGGTCGCTGTGGGGGGGCGGCAAGGGGAGGAAGGGCGCAGTGTTCCCGGCGCTGCTGGTGGACGTGCCAGACAGCAGCAAGTCGCCCACAGGCGCTGGTACGCCATCATGCCATTGCTGCCTCTTGCATTTCGGGTCCTGGCTGGGTGGGGTTCTCTAAGGTTTGTGTTGAAGGCCCCCCAGGGTTTGAGGTGCGGAGTTTGGGACCCCTCTTTTTGGGGCATGCAAACCACTTTTGGCTCTCGTTGCTGTGCCAGGGCGCTCCAAGAGTCACTTCTGAGAACTCTCAACAGTGGTCCTGGTACATCTGTAGGAGTGTGGTATCTATCTCTCTGTGCTTGCGTGCTTGCTCAGTGCCGCTGCTGTTGATATGTGGAGCTTCTGTATGCTGAGCTGGGCTTTGCTTGTGGATGGGTGCTGCTATACCTATATATGTATATAACCCATCACATCACCATCTAATCCTCTTCCCCTACTCCGCTTTACGCACCTGTGTGACTGTGTCCAGTCCTCCGTCCTTTGCATCCGCCTCCTCTCTTGCAGCTCACTCGCGTACCCTGTCTGTCACTTCACATCGCCCTCACTCCCTCACCCCCCTCAGGGCGTTCCTTCGCAGCAGATGCGGCGGTGCAGTCTCCTGTGCCCAATTCGTCCACCCCGCCCGAACCCCCTGCATCCACACCCTCGTCCACCTCCTCCTCCAACCCCAGCCCTCTTGGCTTCACCTTCACACCAACGTCAGCACCAACAGCAGCAGCAGCAGCAGCAGCAGCAGCAGGATCAGAAGCAGGTGGCCCATCCTCTCCGTCGCTCCCCACCACCCCTCCCCCGCCACTCTCTCCTTCCCTTTCCAAACCCCATACCCAGATCTCCCCATCCTTCCCATCCCCTCTCGCCCACTCCCCGCACGCCTCCCTTTCGCCCACCTCCCTAGCAGCCACCTTCGCAGCCACCAGGGAAGCCACCCCTTCCGCCATCTGCCGATCCCCCATCGCCTCCCCCCTCAACTCTCTCGGCCCCTCCCACTCCCCCGCTCTCACGCCCTCCCGCCGCCACCTACCGCCCTTCCCCGAGCCCCCCATGGCGCCCTCTCTCTTCTCCGCTATGGACAAGCTTCTCTCTGTCTCCACGGGAGCAGCAGACCTCCAACCCTCGCCGCTTCCCTCCCCCCTTGCCTCGCCTGCTCTCTCCCCCCTCCCAGGGTCTGCCTGGCCCCCGGCCCTGTCCCCTGCCCCATCCCCTGGCCCGTCCCCAGGCCCCTCCCCGGTGCCCTCGCCTCTCTCTGCCACTGCCAGGAACGGCGCTCTGCCGTCCTTGTTCACCCGTGGCGCCTTCCCCAGTGGGACCGGTGGTGGCGCGGGCAGTGACGCGGGCAGTGACGCGGGCAGTGGGGCGGGCGTGATGGGCAATGGATTGGATGGCACGACTGGGGGGTTACCATGGCTGGGGTTGGGGTTGGGGTTGGGCCCTGGGCCAGGGTCGGGGTCAGGGTCGGGCAGTAGTCCTGGCAAGGCGCGCACGCTGCTAGGCCTGGTGGACCCAGGGGAGGAGCCTGCAGCAGGGCATGTATCCCCGTTCAACAGCTCCCGCCGCCACCTCGATGCCTTTCGCAGGACCCGCCCCTCTGGTCGCACTCCAGATGGCTTTTCCTCCTCTTCTTCTTCGTCGTCTTCCTCCTCCTTCTCCCTCTCGTCCTCGTCACCCTCACCACTACCATCATCCACCCCCACCAGTGCCATCGCAACCACTGCCACTCAGCAACCCACTACAGTGCAAGGTGCACACACCTCATCCCAATCCGCGTCCGCCTCGCGTTCCTCTGGCCTACCTGTGCGTATGACTGCCTCGTATCGCTCCAAGTCACTGGAGCAGGCGCCAGTGGAAGCAGTGCCGGTGGGGGTGCTGTATCAGAAGAGCCACTCGCTTGATCTGGACCTCTCAAGGGGTGTTTTTGATCGATCCGAAAGCTTGCCGGGTGCTGCTGCTACAGTTGATGCTGCTACGGTTGATGCTGCTACGGTTGATGCTGCTACGGTTGATGCTGCTACAGCTGACGCTGCTTCAGGTGACGCTGTTACGTTTGATGTTGCCAAAGGCATAGCAACTGCTGCGGCTGGCCCTCTCCCTGTCACCTCGCCAGCAGCAACCCCTGTGGCGGCTGTAGTAGCAGCAGCAGCAGCTAGTTCCTTCCCTGGCCTGAACCCCACAGCAACTGCCATCACACGAGCTGCGCCAGCAGCAGAGGCCACAGGGTCAGGTGCGCTTAGAGAGGAGGAGGGCGAGATGGTTGGGGATGTGCCAAGTGTGATGAAATCCGACGGGGAGGGTGGGGTAGAGGAAGGGGAAGGTGCAGGGCGAAGGGATGTGGAGAGGTCAGATGACAGGGCTGGTGGCGAGGAGGAGGAGGGGCAAGTGGGGAGTGGAAGGGGCGAGGAGGGCGAGGTTCATGTGCCGTTGAGACTGCATGCGGCTGCTGCACCTGAGAATGCTTCCGCTGCTGCTCCAGCTGCTGCCACCCCTGCTTCGATCAGCGTTGTGCCTGGTGGGTTGCATTCGGCCCCAGCTACAACTGCTGCTTCTGCGGAGTCTTCTGCTCCTGCTGCTCCTGCTCCTGCTGCTCCTGCTCCTGCTGCTCCTCCTGAAGCTTGTGGCAACGGTTTTCTGGGGCATGGAGAGGAGAGCAACAGGATGAGTGCGGAGCAGGCCTCTGGGGCCAGTCACGGCGAAGGCTTGCCTGGGGATGGAGTGCAAGGGGACCAGCTTCCAGTGCCCAGCCACCAACAACAGCTTGGGGACCACCCAACGCAGCAGCCGCAGCAGCGGCCGCAACAAGAGCTGCAGCAGCCGGAGCTGCAGCCCCAGCAACAGCAACAGCAACAACCGCAACAGCAACAGCAGCAGCAGCAGCAGCAGCAGCAGCAGCAGCAGCAGCAGCAGCAACAGCAGCCAGCGCAGCAGCAGCAGGCCGCGCCGCTGGTAATAAACGTGGCGCCTCTGGACGCACTGTCTGCTGCCGGGCGAGTCACGTTTGACGGGCCACTCGTGGGCGGGCTGGAGGAGCCCCTGCATCTGCCCAGCTTCACCAGCGGCGCCCTCCCCTGGCACCGCAAGAAGAGCCCGCCTCCCTTTGCTGCTGGCGCACGCGCGCTAGAGGCGCTGCGGCGAGCAGAGGGTGCTGCTGCTGCCCATGCTGCTGCTGGGACTGGGTCTGCTGCTGGGGCTGGCGGGTCTGAGGCTGCTGGGACTGCTGGGGCGGGTGGTGAGAGCATGGTGGGTGAGAGTGTTGATGAGGATGGGGTTCTTTTGCCCTCGTCTGCTCTGCCCTGGGGTGATTCTGCAGCAGCTGCTGCAGGAGGAGGAGGAGGTGGGGTGGGTGGGTGGGCGGTGGAGCGATTGGTGGTGGAGAGGGAAGAGGAGGGGGAGATGGAGCAGGCAATCAGAGATGTGAAGAGCGGCAAGGAGGGGCAAGTGAATGCTGTGGACTCCAACCCTGGGTTGATCCAGGGTAATGCCGTTGCTGGTGGGCGTGATGATAGTGGTGGAGGGGCGGAGGGTATCGCCAGGGATAATGGCACTACTGCTGCACCGGGCGGCAGTGCTCTGGATGGCTCGTTTGACTCTCTTTTTGGTGCCTCTGCAGGGGTTCTCCTGCCACTCGTGCCTGTGCTGCCGCCGCTTAAAGCCGATGCTGCATCTGTCCTCTCCTTCCACACACCTGCCACATCTGCCACCGCTGCAGCTGTCCCAGCAGACCCAGTAGCAGGAGCAGCAGCAGCAGCAGCAGCGGGGACAAGGGACAAAGAAGCAGCAGCACAAGGCACTGACGTTCTTACAAACCACGTGCCACACAGGCACACACCACCCCATCACCCTCCCCTGGGCCTCCTACCCCTCTCCATCCCCGGCAGCACCAAGCCTCACCCAGCAGCACCCGCCCCACTCCACACCGCGCCCTCCCCCTCCCCTTCCTCCCTCACCCCCTCCCCCCTCGCCTCCTCGCCTCTCATCACCCCATCGCCCACCAGCGGCCCCCACAGAGCCTTCCCGCGCTCAGCCACGTGCTCCTCTCTGCCTGTGCGCTCGCCCCTCTCCTCCTCCCCCATCGCCTCTCCCGGGTCTCTAGAGGCGCTCTTCCAGTCGTCCAAGCACCACGGCGGGGTTGTGTTGGAGAATTCTGTAAAGTCCCCCGGAGTGGGATTTGATCACCATTCTAGCCTCTCGGCCTCCTCCCGCCTTGCGCTCCCGCTCCCTCCCTCTTCTTCCTCCTCTACCCCCTCCTCCACTCCCAACGCTGCATCAGCAGTATCAGCCCGGGCAGCATCACTAGCAGCAGCAACAGCAGCCACATCATCCCCCGCTCCATCGCTCTCCCCGCTCCTCCTCGCTGGCTCCACTGCTTCTCCCTCCACTGCTCCCGCGCTGCTATCCCGCCCCGCACTCGCACGCTACCACAGCATGCCAGCAGCCCAGATGGGCCACCTCCCCATGCCCGCCCTTGCCCCCATGCACTCCTTCCTCGACTCGTCCGCCAACCCTGTATCCCTGGAGGAGCTGTTTCAGCAAACCCGGCTGTCAGGGGTTGTGCCTGTGTTATCGCCCCTGCCGTCCCCACTCATCTCCCCAGCACTCAGCTCGCCTGCCTCTGCTGCCGCATCCCCTATAGCCGCTTCCCCTGCTGCTGCTGCTGCTGCTGCCGCTGCTGGTGTCAGCACCTCTGGTTTCATCTCCCCGGTGCTTTTCTCGCCCGTGCTGCTATCCCCAGCCATGTCCCCGGGTGTGGCACCACCAGTGCCTCCGCCCACTCCTGCCAAGCCCTCTGTCACGCTGCTTGGCCTTGTTCCTTCCTCCTCTTCCGCCTCCTCCCCGTCTTTCTCCAAGCATCAGCCTTCCCCTCCTCCATCCGCTTCCTTGCCGTCCCTCTTCTCCTCCTCCCCCCCCCCCCCCCCTTCCTCCTCCTCCTCCTCCTCCTCCTCCTCCTCCTCCTCCTCCTCCTCCTCCTCCTCCTCCTCCTCCTCCTCCTCCTCCTCCTCCTCCTCCTCTTACTCCTCCTCCCCCTCCCCCCCCACCACCAGCGCACCCCCTCCCACCAACCCCTCCTTCTCACCAGCCCCACCATTCCACCACTTAATCCCAACCCCACCTCCTCCCCGCTCCCCTTCCGCCGACCCGCGCTCCCCACGCCACAGCATGATACACTCCAACCCACACTCACCCAGGCACGGCTGGCACTCACCCATCCCCTCAACCTCAACCATCCCCACACACGACCCTTTCTCTCTCCACCACGCGCCCTCCAGCAGCGGCGGCCCCATACACTCTGTGCAGAGCCCCTCGCGCCCGCGCTCCCCCGTGCCGCTCTCTCCCCGTGTGCTGCGCCAAGTGGCTGCTTCCAACAGTTTCAACAGCAGCAGCCCCCGTGCTGCCTCTGCTGCTGCGGCGGCGGCTGTGGCTGCGGCTGCTGCTGCAACAGAGCCTGCTGCTGCTGCATCAGGTGGGTTTTCAGGTGGTGGAGGGTTGGAAGAGGCGGCTCCTCTCTCGCAGCTCGACGTGCTCGTTGCTCTCTCTGCCGGCGCTCTCCCTGTCATGCCCACGCACACCTCTCCCACCGCTTCCATTTCTCCCGCCACCACTCCCGACCGCTTCTCACCCACATGGCCCGCAACAGCAGCACACAGCCCTTCCACTCCTGTCGTCGCTGCAGCAGCAATCAACCACACCGAGTCACCAGCGGCAGGACCTCGCACCCCTGTGAGTGTATTCAGCACAGCAGGACCAGGAGCAGCGACTGGCAGCACAGGCAGTCCCAGGCACGGTCGGCCCATGCGCACGCTGCTAGGCCTGGTGGAGGTGCGGGAGGAGGAGCCCCCTAAATCCCCCCGCAGCGCCAACCCCTCCCCTCGCAGCCGCCATATACGGCGCCACAGCATGCCCAGTGCCAAGAGCAACCTCGGTGCTGCTGGTAGCTATGGTGCGGACGGGGCAGGGGGAGGGGTTGGTGGGGGAGGGGGGACGGGTTCAGTGCCTGCTGCTGCTCCTGAGGCGTCTCCCCAGGGTGATGCTGTTGGTGCTGCGGCCAGTGCTGGTCAATGTGCTGCTGATGCTGCTGCTGCTGCTCCTGCTGCTGCCCCTAGTGCTGTTTCCTCACTCGTCTTACCAGTAGATCGACAGCAGCAGCAGCAGCAGCAGGCGCTGCAGCAGAGGCAGCGGCAGCAGCAGCAGGACCAAGGGTACGCTGCAGTGGGGCTGACCCATCTGGGTCCGTTGCAGGGGGGCGGGGAGGAGGAGCAGCAGTTCCATCTGCAGCTTCCCAACTTCAAGACTGCTCGCCCTCCCTTCCTACGCGACTCTGCCTCCCCTGCTGCTGCTCACAGCCCTGCCTCTCCTGCTGCTGCTCAGAATGAGCACGTGTTGCTGCCAGCAGGGCTAGGGGCAGAGAGGGAAGGCGGGGGGAGTGCTGGTGGGGATATGGGGAGACGGGGAGTGGGGAATACAGGCGGGGGAGATGCGCCAAAGAGAGTGGTGCAGCCGGCAGAAGCAGGAGATGCAGTGGCTGTAGCGGCTGGTGAGGCTGTGCCTACAGGTGCAGTTGCCGACAGTGGGAAAGCTGTTTCTGCTGCTGCTGCTGCTTCTGCTGCGCTCGTTTCACAGGAGAGCGGAAATGGAGCAGGTGCGGCCGGGTCAACAGGGCTGCCAGGGTCGGCAGGGGTGTCAGGGTCGGTGGAGGCACGGAGGATACTGGCTTTGCTGCAGCGACTGCGAGAGCCGCTGGTGGCAGCACGGGGCAAGCTGCAGGCGGGCAGTGCTGAGGCTGTTGCTGTGGAGGAGGCTGCTCGTGCTGTTGAGGGGGACCTGCTCCGCCTGCTGGGGGAAGCGGGGGAAGGGGAGGGGGGAGAGGGGGACGGGGGAGTGGGTGAGGGGGGAGATGGGGACAGGGGAGTGGGGGAGGGGAAAGATGGGGACGGGGGAGGGCAGGGGAGAGCGGATCGGGGGAAAGGGGAGCAGGGGAGAGGGGATTTGAGGGTTCGTGGTGGGGATGAGGAGGGGGATGTGGTGGAGGGAGAGGGGGAGAAGGTGGGGATGAGAATGGATGGATTGGGGGATGGAAGAAGGGATGAGGGGAAGGTGGATGGAGGGGAGGGGAGCGCAGGAGAAGGGGTTGCAGCAAGGGGGGGTTGCGCAGTGGAGGTAGCCCCAAGAGCCTCTTCAAATGATGGTGCCACTGATGCTGTGCCTGGTGCTGCACCTGCTCGTGTGCTACCATCATCATTGTCAGCAGCAGCAGAAGCAGAAGCAGGAGCAGTAGAAGCAGCAGGAGCAGTAGAAGCAGAGAGGCAGGTGTTGGGAAATACTGACAGTGGTGAGGTGGATGAGGCGTTGGAGGGAGCAATGAGAGACAGCGGCGCACAGGAGGGGGTGATTGCAGAGAGGAGACGAGAGCAAGGGGTGGGGAAGGAGGGCGTGCGGTTGGGCTTGGCGGGAGAGGAAGAGGAGGACGGCAGCCGGAGCGGTGAGGCAAGGAGTGTGGAGAAGGAGCGTGAGGGGCAGCGGCTGTGGGATGAACGGGAGAGAGCAGCAGCGAGTGGGGAAGGTGGGGAAGGGGCGGGAGTGGGGTTAGGAGCAGGGCGGAGAGAGCAGCAGTCAGCAGCTGTGAAGTCGGCATGGCGTGCAGGGGAGGCAGTGGGGCTTCATGCTGTGTTGGCAGGTGGTGATGTGAGGGAGGTGGAGCTGTCGTTCAAGGAGAGCTTGAGCCGGGAAGATAAAGGGATGCATGCTGGTGGTGGTGTGGAGGGGCAGGGTCGCTATGATGACAGGAGCAACTACCGCCGTTCTCATCACCAGGGACAGCAGCAGGAGCAGCAGCAGCAGCAGCAGCAGCAGCAGCAGCAGAAGGAGCAGAAGCAGAAGGAGCAGAATGAGCAGCAGCAGCAGCGGCAGCGGCGGGAGAAGGCACACAAACAGCCGTCAATGGAGGGCGTTTCCGCGCTGGAGCTTCAAGCAGCTCTGCAGCAGGTGGTGAACCTAGGCGCAGCCATGGACGGCGCAACACTCGGGGGGGTAGAACGAGGAGAAAGAGGAGAAAGAGGAGGAGGAGGAGGAGGAGCGATAGGCAAGGAGAGCACTGGGAGGAGGGGCAGGGATGGGGAGGCCGGGAAAGGGACTGGCACTATTAAGTTGGAGCATGTTGATGGGTACGAGCATGCATCAGACAGCGGTAGCAGCAGCTGCACCCACCGGGGTACACAACCCGGAGGTGGTGCATCTGGCGATGCTCCTGCTGGTTCTGGCGCTGCCTTTGCTGCTGCGGGTAAAATCGCTGCTGGATCGGCTGGTGCTGGCGGCAGCAGTACCCAAGGGAGCTTGCGTGGTGATTTGTGGCCTCTTTCCCACGCCAAGCCGACTCGCTTCAAGGAAGGCAGTGTGGGCAGCAGTGGGGTGGGCAGCCGAACAGGCAGTGGTGTGGGCAGTGGGGCAGGCAGTGCGGCAGGCAGTAGCATGGGGAGTGCAGCAGACTCTGGGGCGGACTCTGGTGTAGACACAAGGCAGCACAGGCTGAGGCTGCAGAGGAGGGAGAAGGAGCGTGCGGTTAGCGTTGCGGGCGGCAGCAGCAGCAGCAGCAGCGCTGTTGGCGGAGCGGTGGCGAGGGGTGGAGTGGTGTCGATGACGGTGGAGGGCGGTAAGGTGGTGGTGTCTGGCACTCTCAAGTACACACGAGAGGTGCGGTTCTCAGGGATATGGTCCCAGGATGGCCTTGACATTACCTCTGCTGCTGCTCTTGCTCATTCTGATATCGCTGCTGATTCTGCTGCTAATGATGATGCTCATCACCATGATGCTCTTGTCGTGCATCGTAAGGGCACTGCTGCTGCTGCTGCTGCTGGCACTGCTGCTGCTGCTGCTGCTGCTGCTGCTGCCTCTCTTGCTTCCGGTAAGGGGCCGCAGGTGCGGCAACCCAGGAGTGGCGTCAGGGCGGAGAAGAGCAGAGGCAGAAAGTACCGGCTGTCGCTGCTGGGGAATGTCGTGGAAGGTGGCGGTGGGAGTGAGGGGACGAGTGGGGTGACGAGTGGGGTGAATAGTGGGATGGGGAGTGAGGGAGTGAGTGAGGTTGGGAGCGAGGGAGTGAGTGAGGGGGGGAGTGAGGTGGTTATGATGCAGAGAGGGAGGCGCGTGAAGAGCCAGAGCAGGAGCAGGGAGAGTGGAGGCACTGGTGGGTCATTAGGTGGCAGTGGGAATGTTAGTGGGAGTGGGAGTGCGAGTGGCAGTGGGTGGAGCAGCAGAGGAGTGGAGGCCGGGGCGAGGAGAAGGAAGGGAAAGAGCAGGATGGGGCTAGCGGCAGAGAGCGGTTCAGTGGGGTCAGCAGGGAGTGCAGTAGGAGGGGTTGAAGCAGATGGAGCAACTGGGGAAGGGAGTGGGAGAGGAAGGGGAAGAGGAAGGGCGAGAGGGAAGGGGAGAGGAAGCGGTGGAGAGGCATTAGGTGCAGCAGCAGCAGCAGCAGCAGCAGCAGCAGAAGCAGCAGAAGCAGAAGCAGAGGCAGTGGGAGGGGCAGGTAGGGTGTCTATTGGGCAGCCGGGTATTGGGGCAGTGCAGCAGGCACAAAGGAGTGAAGAGGGCGCGTGGAGCGAGGGCAAAGGAGAGACGGATGGGGAGGAAAGGCAGGATGAGGAGATGCATGGGGATGGTGGCGTTGCTTGCCATGATGGCAGCAGCAGCAGCAGCAGTGAGGATGTGTTCTACGAGGCGCGGGAGATGGTGAGCTCGCCAGGGTCAGTGGTAGGGTCGGTGGCAGGTTCGGCATTGGCGTCGGTGTCAGCATCGGACGATGAGGGCATGTGGAGTTGCAACTCATCTTCCCGCATGCTCAACGCCCCGACTACTCTCCCTTCCCCTGCCTACGCTGCTGCTGCCACTTCTCCTGCACCTGATGCTAGTGCTGCCACTGCCAT
This sequence comes from Closterium sp. Naga37s-1, assembly GCA_947471745.1. Taxonomy (NCBI): domain Eukaryota; kingdom Viridiplantae; phylum Streptophyta; class Zygnematophyceae; order Desmidiales; family Closteriaceae; genus Closterium; species Closterium sp. Naga37s-1. The sequence continues at coordinate 1,811,687 of CANJKZ010000170.1, read as the reverse complement.
GGGCACTCTCAGTGCACAGGCTACCGCTGCTGCTGCACGTGTGGCCTCGCCCGCCTCTGTGCCTGCACTTGCGCCTTCACCCTGCACTGACACAGCCACCAGCTCAGTTACAACATCACAGCAGCTCCTCACCCCCAGCAGCAAGGAAGACGCAGCACGCCCACTGGAATCCGTTGCTCCTGCTGCCAGCATCGCCAGCAAGGAAGACACAGCTGCCAGCATTGCCGCTGCTGCTCCCGCCACCACTGCAGCTTCTGCTGCTCTGGCTGTTGTGGCTGCTTCTGCCTCCGCCCCTTCCACATCACCTCCATCTGCTGCCATTTCCCCCCCTGCTACCTCTGCTTCGGTTCCTGATCCTGCTGTGCCTTCACCTGCTTCTGCCTCCACTGCTGTCCCTGCTGCCTCTGCTGCTGCCACCACTGCCAACACACCTTCCGTTTCTACTACAAAAGCGCCCACTGATACTGCCCCTGCCACCGCTGCTGTCACTTCTCCTCCCACCACCACCACAACCCCATCACCCCCCCCCCCAGAAACACTCTACACCCGCTCCCCGTCCCCTCCCCTCCCCTCCTCCAACCCCTTCTCCCTATCCCCCTCCAACCGGCTTCCCTCGTCCTCCTCCTCGCCCTTCACGCACCCGCCCTTCCGCCCACTCCCTCCCGATGCGCAGCTGCTGCTGCAGCGCTCCATGATTCCCCACCCGCGCCGCAGCCCCCTGGGTATCCGCCGCACTGTCTCCGATCTCACTGCTGAGGTCAGTGCTCTCAGGGCCGCCTCTGCCTCTGCTGCTGCCTCTGCCGCTGCTGCTGCTGCGGCGGCGGCTGCTGCGGCTGCAGCTGCTGGAGCAGCTGGTTCAGGCGCTGCCGCTGGTGGTGCCTTTGGTGGGGGCGCGGGTACGGGGTTTGGTGGTTTCGGTGCAGGCAGTGGCAGCAGCAGCGGCGGCGGAGCAGCAGTGAATGCGCGGCGCCGTGCAGCAGCGATCTCAGCGCTGAGAGCAGCTGCTTTAGAAGGGCAGCTGCAGCAGTCGAACCACCCAGGAGTGTACACCAAACGAGCAATGGCAGGGCTGGGGGGGTTGGGAGGAGTGGGAGGGGATGGTGGAGGGAGCTGGGGAGGCGGGGTTGGAGGAGTGGGGTTCGGGGGAATGGGTGGGAGAGGGGTGGGGATGCGAGGAGGAGTGGGGGAAGGGCTAGGGGAGGATATGCTATTAGGCACGCCTGCGGCCGTGTTTGGGCGGAGCAGCAGTGGGTTAGGCAGCACAGAAGGAGGAGCAAGCACAGGGCTATCTCCCGTACACTTGAACATGGGTATGGGCATGGGCATGGGCATGGGCATGGGCATGGGAGTGAATAGAGCAGCCAGTCCGGGTACTGTCTCCATACCCTCCCCGGGCCTATCGGGTCCTTCCTGGCAGCTTCTCTCTTTCCCTGAAGACATGGCTACCGGTTCCCGCCCCTCCTCCTCCTCACACACTCTCACCCCGCAGTCCGCTTCTCGCACCCCCTCTGCCCTGGCCCCTGGCGTGGCGGATTTTCTCTGGGGATCGGGCAGTTTCCGGGGTGTGTTAGAGGGCCCCGGGCTTTTCCACTGGGGCTCTGGCAGTAGTACGAGCAGAGGGGGATGGACGGCAGGGGGAGAGGGGGGCACGGGGGGAGGAGGCGGCGGGGACGGGAGCGGCGAAGGGGAACGGGGCGGGGGAAGCAGCGGGGGGAGAGCCGGGCTGGGGAGTGGAGGCGGGGGGAGTAGAGGCGGCACGGGGGGGAGTGGGGGGGGCATTGGGCGGCTGGGGAGTGGGGGGGGGCGCAGCAGCGGGAGCGGCAGCGGGGGATCGACAGGATCGGGGTACCGATTTGCAGTGCCGATACAGCGGGCAGTGGCGGAGACAGATGACTATGAGGAGGGGCAGGTGTGCCCTCTGTCGCGCTCTAACAGTGCTAATCTGGATGTGCTGCTGCATGGCATGCACTCGGGGCACTCTGTGCCACCCCCCTGGGATAGTGGGGACATGGATGGGGTTGTGGATGGGCCAGGCGCGGGTGCTGCTGGTGGGGAAAGTGGGGCTGGTGGGGTGAGTGAGGTGGGTTCAGCAGCAGCGGCAGATGTGGGTGTACGGACGGAAGGGGTGGGTGAGAGTGAGGGAGTTGGGGAGGAGAGGAGGGAGGGGGGTTTTGAGGGGCAGAAGGGGGAAGGTGTTACAGAGGAGGGGAGAGGAGTGGGAACGGCAGGGAGGGTGGGTGGCGAGGGTGGGAGTGATGCGGAGGGTGAAGGAAGGGAGGGCGAGCAGGGAGATGCAGGGCGACAGGAGGACGTGCAGGTGGGTGGGGGTGGGCGTGGGGGTGCTACTGGTGCTGCTGGTGGCGGAGGAGAAAACGATGTGCAGGAGGGTGCAGATACGGAGATTGAGCCAGGGAATTCCGTTCCACCCAATGCTTTTGCTGTCGCTTCTGCTGCTCCTGCCTCTCCTGGTGCTCCGGGTGCAGTTGCAGCTGCTGTTAGCAAAGCTGACAGTGACCTGGGTAAGCTGGTAGGTGAGGGAGGAGGTGGTGGAGGTGGTGGAGGTGGTGGAGGTGGTGGAGGTGGTGGAGGTGGAGTAGGAGGAGGGGTTGATATACCAGAAGAGGAACGTGCAGCAGCAAGCACAGGTGCAGGACCAGACGGCGATAGCCCAAACCATCCATCTGCCGAGCATGGGGAAGGAGCAAGGGCGGGCGGAGGAGTCAGCATACCCACCCAACCGTCAACCTCATCACTCACACCCACCCAGCCCTCCCCTCATCCATCCCGCCAGCCCATCACCCAACCAATGCCGCAGCCTCAATCCCAGCCCATCCAGCAGCCTGTGCCTCCGCCTGTAATGCGGCCACAGAGCCCGCCATCGCACCAGCGCCCGCTGTCTCCTCTCAGGCACCACCAGCACCGCCTGCAGCCGTCGCTGCTGGGTCGCCGCCCTGCCTCCCCCCACACCGCGCCCGCTGCTGTCGGCGGCCTCGCCTCCCCTGCTGCCCCGCAGCCTCAGCTGTCCACTGCTCTGGCTTCTTCTGCTTCTCCTTCCGCTGCATTCTCTGCTGCTCCTTTGGACGATTTTCCTGCAGTGGTGGTGCCTCAACGCGGGGGTTTGGATCGTGGTGGGTTTGCTGCCTCTCCCTCTGCCTCCTCGCCCTCCTCGCCGCACCTCACCTCTCCTGCGTCGCCTGCTTCTCCTGCCTCCCCGGCCTCTCCTGCTCCTGCTGACAGCAGCAGCATCTGTGGGCCTTCACCTGCTTTTGCTCCAAGAGCAGTCAACCCATCAGCTTCACCCATTCACTCTTGGATCGCTGCTACCATGTACGCTGCTGCTAATGCCAACCACACCGCCACCCGCCCCACCACCGCCACCGCCACCACCACCACCACCACTGCCACCAGCACTGGTTCCCCCTTGACGCCTTCGCTCGCTGCATCAGTCGCCCCTGCTGATGCCCCAGACACAGAATACCCCACGCCTGATGTCCCTGCAGGCGCAGCAGCAGGCATGAGCGAACCCACGCCCTCCTCACCACCCACTGCATCACTCTCAACAGCATCTGCGGCAGCACCAGCGCCAGCGCCAGCAGCAGCAGCAGCGGCGGCAGCGGACATGGGGCTGAGTCTTGGGGGAGACATTGTCAAGGATACCCGCGTCGCTGCACGCATTCTGGAGCAGCAGCAGCAGCAGCAGCAGCAGCAAGGGGGGGCGGTACCGGTCCGCGTGTGGTCTAACAGCAGCAGGGTCAGCAACAGCAGTGATGCTGATGGGGCTTCTCCTGCTGTCATTGCTGTGGCTGCTGCAACTGTTGCTGGCGCTGCTGTTGCCTCTGGGGCTAGCGATGGGGCTCTTGGGCTGGCGAGCAACCCACCTCTGCTGGTGCTGCGTGCTGTCAGTGCTTCTGGGTCGGAGCCTGCGCCCCTGCAACCGCCCTCGGTGCTTGTGAGTCGAGAGCGAGGGTTCGCGTCTGTGATTCCCGGGCCATCGCCACCGGCCAATGCAGCACCAGCACCTGCATCTGCTGCATCATCAGCATCTGTAGCAGCAACAGCAGGAACAGCAAGAACAGCAGGAACAGCTGCATCTGCTGCTGCTGCGACAGCTGCTGCTATTGCCAGCAGCAGTGTGGCGAGTCCGAGTGTGAGTGTGAGTGTGAGTGCAGCAGAAGAATCGGTGGTGGAGGGCATGAGAGAGCCAGGGATGATGCCGCTGGTGCAGGCAGGGCGAGCTGTACCAGAAGAAAGTCTCACTGCCCTTAGTCACAACAGCAGCATCGCCTCTACTACCCCTCCTCCTGCTCCTGCACCTGCTGTGATTTCTGCTACTGCCCCTGCTGCGGCTCCTGCCACTTCTGCTACCAGCAGTGGCAGTGGCAGTGGCAGTGGTGGTGCTGTGGTATCTGGAAGCAGGGTGAAAGGGGACAGTGGTGGAGCAGGGGGGAGCAGCATGAGTGGCAACAGCAGCCCAGGCTATTCAGCAGCCACAAGCCCTGCTTTAGCTGCTGCTGTAGCTTCTGCTGCTGCTGCTGCTGCTGCTGGTGGTCCTGGTCCTGGTTCAATGGGCAGTCCTGCAAGCGATTTGGGTCAGCATCATTACTACCACCACCACTACCACCATCACCACCACCACCACTTGCGCGTCTTCCCCTCCTTCCGGAAACGGAAGCAGCGGTATGTAGAAGCCGAGAGCCTGGCTGCTGGTGCAGCTTATAACGCAGAAGCCAGTATGGGGTACGCGCCTGCTGTGGGCAGCAATGTGGGCGTGGGTGGCAGTGCAAGCACAGGTGCAGGTGCAAGGACAGGGAATGCCCACACAGGCATGATGAGGACGCCCTCAGCTTCCTCTGCCACTCCCAGCAGCGACAGTACCGGGAGCAGTGTGAGGGGCCCCGGGGGCGTGGCAGGCATGGTGGCGCGCACAAGAATCGGCGGCAGTGGCAGGAGAAGCAATGCTGCTGCTGCCGCTGGTGCCGGCCGTGCGGGAGGGACTGGAGGGGGTGTATCGCCGTTTGGGTCCTCCCCAGCAACGGAAGGTGCTAGCGATGCAGACACTATGGCAGACCAAGAGGATGCGGTGAGTTTCTTCTGTGCATGCTTGTGCAGGACTTAGTGCTGTTCGCACTTTCATCCGCACTGCCGAACATACTTTCAAACCCGAAACTCATATGCTCCCTTCCATGCTGACATGCTGTCCTCTATGCCTGTGTCTAGCAATACCGATTCATGCATTGCCAAGGTGCCTCTCACCCTATTGCCCTTTTTTTGCTCGTGTTCCACCCTTTTTTTTTTCAGGATGTTCTGCTCACAGCACGGAGAAGTGTGGGGCTGACGTGTTGCGTCCGGCCACATGTTTTTGATTGATACTCACAAAATGGTGTGAATGGATGTTGAGTGGAGATGTCTAATCAGGTCAGTCGACTTCAGTCGACTTCAGTCTACAACACCCTTCATTTATTTGTGCATCGGGTATTTGCTAATTTGTTGCGAACTGATGGCAGAAATCAATGCTGTAATATAAATAATATTCAAATCCGATTGATGCTTAATTGAACCCTTTCAACGCTGTTGTATCCACTCGGTATGGACAAGGTTTAGTGGGTGGGCTCTTACTGCGGTGAACCGAGGTACAAACCAGTCGGCCTGACAGACTGGTTAGGCTCGGAAACAGCTGACACATCTCGACCTTGGTCAAGCTGAAGCTGGTCTGGCCATTCCCAGTTCCTGAAAACCACACCTTTTCATATTCCTTTCCTTTTCCCCGTGCTACTGTACTTTCTACAGAGTACGCACTGAAATTTGAAGGCACCTACTGCACTTCCTGGATTCCACACACTCGAACGGAATCGCCTTGTACTAGTTTGTCCCGCCGCCATAACTCCTGGGCAGAAATATAAATATTGAAACTCTACATCTTCAATTAGCATGATATTGTTGCGCTGTAGCAATTGATAACGATAACAGAGAAATACTTAACAAAGTTTTGTTCTCAAATAAAGTGTCCCTCATTTCCTCTGCTTCCCGCCAGCCTTCCTGGATCCGCCCTCCTCCCCCACGCTACCTGCGCCAGCCTTCTATGCGCTTCTCCAAGCCTGTGGACGGGACTCGGGCTAACAATGTTTGGCCACAGAGAGAGTCGAGCAGAGAGGGAAAGCTTGTGCATCGAATCCCTCCCATCACCTCGAGTCTGTCCCTAGTGTAGATCCTACAGTTGCGCTGGTGATCGTGGTTGGATTGTCGTGGGTACACACAGATGCCATTCCTAGCGGTCTTGGGAGCTCCAGCGGATGTTCTGCAGCTGGGCTGATCCATTCCTAAATAACACAGGCGCGCCAACGTTGCTTGTCTCTCTGCAATGCTTACAGTAGATCGTCCCGCGCTCCGTGATTCCGTCTGTGCTCGTGACTTAACATCTGGCCTTTTTGGTGCTTAACGGTGCCACGCGTTGGTTGCTGCAGGCGGCGGGATTCGCGGAGATGCAAACTTAATCAATCCGTCGAAAGCCGCTATCAAATTCGTTGAGTCGACCTTGGCTCGAATCTTGCTCCTACTCGCCTTCAACGATGCGAATCTTTCTTCCTTGACCAGCTCTTCCCCTTCCGTGCGAAATCCCCGTTCTCCCTTGTAAGGGTCTGAACCGGCGAAAGGAACAAATCAGTAGCTTTCCGCTACAGCAACTCTTTATGGTTCCGCCGTAGGCCGGCAAACGGATTTTGAACAGCCCTGGACAGCGAATGTAACCACATACCATTGCAACTGCTGTCTGGTACCCCGATTCGATTCCCCCGGTTGCCTTCACTTCATCTCCGTGCCTTTCACACCGTAATCACTGGCATCCATTCCGGAATCCCGGGTGGCCGCGTCAGCGGTGACGTCACTCGGGGTGTCGTCCCCGCCACCCGCTGCGCTCGCGTCGTCGTCGCTCGACCGCCACAGGCGGCGGCAGCGGGCCGTGCTGGACTGGGGGAGCAGCGTCGCGGGAGCGGCGGCGAGTAGCAGCATGTCGCGGCCAATGGCGCTGGGGCTCGTGCTGCTCGTGCTCTTCCTCACGTCGCAGTCCGAGTGGCGGTCGTCGCGCTCCCACATGGACGCCGCCGCGTCCGCCGCGTCGAAGCAGATGCGCGTGGAGAAGCACCGGGATGGCGTCAAGGAGAAGGTGCGCGCGCGTCGCTTATTCCTCCTTGCATGCTCCACGCTTTCTTTCCTACCCACGTCCCTCTTTCCTCCTTTCCCGCTCCCGTCCCGAATCTTCGTTGTCTGTTTTTGTTTTATTATCACTAGTATGTATCTGACTTACCCGCGAGTCGCGCATTCTCATTCTCTTTTGGGAGGTCTTCGTTGCATTGTTTAGATTGTCCCTGCGCCTGGGGTTTCCGTTGTCTGTCACGCCAAATGCTTGTGACATTATGAAGTATTACCCAAGACTCGTTTTTCCCGCGTTCGCGTAGCGATGCCATGCCGCGCATTTCCGCGCCTCGGCACGGTGCTTAACGAAAGCTGTTGTTCTCCCACCGTCAGATCATCATGGATCTAATGGTGGAGAACAAGCGTCTGGAGGCGGAGAGGGAGCGGCTTCGGCACGTGGTGGAGGAGATGCAACGGCGCCTGGTGGCGTGCTGCCATGCCAACCCGCACCTCGACACCTTCGAGCCCTCCACTCTCAGGCCCTCCTCTCGCCTCTCCCCGCAGACCCTGGATGACCGCTTCCTCTCCTCCTCCTCCTCTTCTTCCTCCTCTTCCTCCTTTTTCCCCTCCGCATCCTCCTCCTACTCCTCCTCTGCCTCCTCGTCTGCTTCGTCCTCATCTTCCTCTGCTTCCTCCTTCTCCTCCGCCTCGTCCTCTTCCGCCGCCCTCCCCTCAATCACCAGCGGATCCTCCCACGCCGTGATGTTTGGGCAGCCAAATGCTGATTCCCCAGGCATGCAGCGACAGGCAGGCGCGCAGAGCGACGGCGGGCGGGAGTATCAGCGGCAGCAGCTGCTCACTCGCAGGCACGTCGAGGAGGCGTTAGCGGGAGGCGGTGGCTTCGACGCTGATCCGCAGGAGCAGGAGCAACAGCAGGAGGAGGAGGAGGAGGAGCAGCAGCAGCAGCAGCAGCAGCAGCAGCAACAGCAGCAGTTGACGCAGCAGCTGCAGTCGCAGGTTCAGCAGCAGCAGTTACAGCAGCAAGTGCAGTCTCAGCAGGCTCAGCAGCAGCAGGCGGGTGGAGGCATGATACAGGGAGGAGCAGCTGTGATCGGGCATATGACTCGCTTCCGAGGGTTCCGAGAGCACCAGCAGCGACAACAGCTGCAACGGGAGCAGCAGCTGCAGCCGCAGGCGCAGCTGCAGCCGCAGGCGCAGCAGCAGCAGCCGCCGCAGCAGCACCTGTTGTTTCCACTGATTGTGCAGGAGGAGAAGGTTGGGAAGCAGCTTCAACGGCATACCTTTGATCAACGTCAGCAGCAGCAGTTGGCTGTGCCACAGGGGAAAGGAGAGTTCCTATCTCAGGAGCTTGAGGAGCAGCAGAGCTCATATGCAGGTAGCAGCAGTTTGAGCAGCAGTACTGGCAGCAGCATGGCTAGCAGCATTGCAAGCAGTGGGGAGGGCAGTGCACGGAGCAGTGTGCATGTGATGCAGGAGAATGGTGCGGGTGCTGATGTGCTTGCAGGTATGGGTGCAGTGCGTTTTGAAGAGGAATCCAGTGGTAGTCAAGGGGGCTCAGGTGCATGAGCTGGGCCCTGCGCTTGCTCGTTGACTTGCGATGATTGCTTGTGTGCCTTTTCCCTTTCCTTGCATGATTTCTGTGTGTATGCTGTGTGTTTTTGAAAGGAGGTGAACAGGGGAAGAGGAGGGGGGTGTTTGTTGGAACGAGTGGCAGAGGAAGGGGACAGGGCAAAGACATGGCTGTGAACCTCAGAATGATAGCATTGCGGGTGTACATGCATATGTGGGAGTCTAGAGTAAAATCTACTTTAGGTGACCTACTTAGAGTGTGTTCCTGCAGCCTCATATCAGGCAACCTTGTATCAGATTCGCGTTGAACCGCACTAAAACGCATCCAACTGCAGCCGAGCACTCAAACGTATTTCACCACGCGACGCTGATACGAGGTGTGTCTGATACTAGGTGTAGGAACATGCACTTATGCAGCGGCCCTGGCCTGGAATTAGGATGTGTTTCCCTGATGCACAAGTTACATATAATTCAAGGAAAGCTGTGTATTACAGAGTTGGTAATTTCATTTTAAATTACACACTGGCTGGGCCTTTATTTAGATAGTTGCTCAGTTGATTTGGAATTTCCTGATCATAATCTCGTGTTACAGTAATACGAGTTATCTGCACTGCGTACGCAGGGCGGGAAATGGAGGGAACCTTGCCTTTCAGATCTGTTTCTGCTGCTGCCAATCAACTCACCCGTCTTCAATGCTCTTCGAGGTCCTTAAGAAGCCTTTGTGCACGTTGGAAATAATCTAGATTGACACAGGCGGCGGTGACTTGGAGATACTGAACCGTGATACGCTGCCGTCAGCACTGCACCTGCGATATGCCTTGCCTCAGCCCGTCGGCGTCTCGGCAACAGCAGCTGCAGCAGCAGCAGCAGCAGCAGTTGGAGCCATTGCCGCAGGTCCATTCGCAAGCGGAGTTGGAATGTACGGATGTGTTTTCGCGCATACCCGACGATCTGCTCGGCCACATCCTGTTTCTCGTCGCATCCAACGGCTCCGATCCCAGATCTGATGCCGCAACACCGGATCATGCTCGCGTCGATTACACCTGGGATCCAACCGCCTCTCTTTTTGTGACTGCTGCGTCGTCAGGAGTGACGTCGTCAACGTCAACGTCAACGTCGTCGTCGTCGTCATCGTCTGCATCCCCTCAGCAGCTGCTTTTTTTCGATCACGCGCTCGTCTCCCAGCGATGGCTCCGCGTGGCGCGCTCCGTGCATCCCGCCATTGTCGTTCGAAGTCGTCGCCACATCTCGTCGCGACTGCTCGCGTCAGCCCTCCTCTCAGCGCCGCCGTCCCAACACTCCTTTCCTTCACCCGATCCGCACCACCCCTCGTCGCCTTCGCACCCTCCTCCTTTCCCTCCCTCTAATCCTCCCTCCCCCTCCCCCTCCCCCTCTCCCTCTCCCGCGCGCTTCCCCAACCTGCGTCATCTCCATCTGGGGCGCGACGCACTCGATGCGATCGACGCCGCGCTTCTCAACGCCATCGCTTTTGGCTGCGGCTCCACGCTGACGCACCTCAGCATCGTGGAGGACACGTGCAAGCAGCACCAGCAGCAGTCGTCTGCTACCGTTCAGCCGCGCAGCAGCAGAAGTGGCAGCGGCGGTGGCAGCAGCGCGAACGACGGAGACGACGGCAGCGGTGGTAGCGGCGGCAGCAGCAGCAGCGGCGGCAGCATTTCCATCATCTTCGACAATTGCACTCGATTGGTGGACCTTACGATTTCTCTGCCCGTTTATCTGCTCCAGATGCCCGTTCCCACTCTGCCCGCATCCATCAGCAGCTTACAGCAGCTGACGCGGCTCTGCGTGACTCTGCCGCACGAAGTCACCGAGTTACCACCCGAGTTGGGCAGCCTGCGGTCGCTCAGGAGCCTGACGATCGTCGCGCCGTCACTTACGACGCTTCCCGGCACGTTCGGCGGGCTCACATCTCTAGAAGAACTCGAGCTTGAGGGGTTACGAGTGGATGGTCTACCCAGCGGCCTATGGCAATTGAAAGCTCTGAGAAAGTTGATCTTTAGAATGATGGAAGAGTTGGTTGAGTTACCTGCCTCTCTCTCTCAGCTTTCACTCCTCACTCACCTACAGATTCACTGCTGCGGCGAGTTCAGCCGCCTGCCGGACAGTTTTGGGCAGCTGCAGCAATTGAGGGCACTCCAGCTGTTTTCGGTGGACTGGCTGCATGTGCTTCCAGAATCTTTGGGCGAGCTGCCCGAACTGACCGACTTGGAGATTCGCAACTGCCGGTTTCTAACCATGCTGCCCAGGTCACTGCCTTCCATCACCACCCTCCAGCGGCTCACCATCCACGACTGTGGAGATTTTTCCTCGCTGCCCGAAAACATCGGGCAGCTTCCAAATCTGGAGGAACTGGATATTGAGTCTATTGATATAACTGCCATCCCTAATAGCCTGGGGCGCCTCACCTCTCTCCAGAAGCTGTGGGTGTGGGACTGTTCAAGGCTCCAGAGCCTCCCACAGTCTGTATCATCCATGGTCTCGCTCTCGACCGTCCGTTTAGATGGTTGCGTTTCGGAGCAACTCCCAGAAGATTTTGGGCTGCTTCGGAATCTTCGTTATCTGGATCTGTCCCGCCTTCGGAACCTTCATTCGTTGCCCAGATCTTTCGGGCAGCTGAAATCATTGAAAGACTTCAAAGTGATAGGCTGCGCTGCACTCACTCTCCCTTCAGGTTCCACATTCAATCTCTCTTCGCTGGAGTCGCTGCTCGTGCGAGGCCATACACCAATCGGATCATTCCCTTCCAGCTTCGGGCATCTGCCAAACCTCCGTGCGCTTGAGCTCAGCGCCGGCTGCGAATTCGACGCACTGCCCGGCGCTGTCGCCAGCCTGCCCAAGCTGGAGGTGCTGAAACTGAACAGAGGCGGCTGCTTTGGAAGAGGGCCACAGCACGTGCCGGCAGACTTTTCTCAGCTGGCGCCCGCCCTTCGCATTCTGGAGCTGGACGGACTCAGGCAGCTTGAGTTTCTCCCTGCGTCCCTCACCCTTCTCACGCTCCTGCAGCGTCTGAGCATTGCGGACTGTGAGCAGCTGCAAGGGTTGCCGGAGGGCTTGGGGAACCTGGCTAGTCTCACGGAGCTGGAGTTGAGCTCCTGCCCCCGGCTCCACCTCTTCCCATCGCTTCTCCCTGCTCTGTCGCCTCTTGCACCGGTTCCCACCGCCTCAGCTTCCCTCACTGCTGTTCCCACCGCCTCAGCTGCCGCTGCTCCTGCTGCTTCCTCCACAGCACCCATCGCCACCACAGTTGATACCTCCTCCCTTACTTTCGTACGCGCTTCTGACATTGTCCCTTCAACCGACTGCTCTTCCCATTCACACACCCCTTCCCCCCTCCCATCCCTCCTCCGCCTGTCCATTCTTGACTGCCCGTTGCTCACCTCCCTCCCCAGCGACCTCCATCAGCTGCCACGTGTCAAGACATTCCACCTTGAAAACTGCCTGAATCTGAAACCCATATTCCGGCCTACATTGTCTTCCGCCCGTTCTGATTCTTCCACTGCTTCACCTGCTGCAGACCCCAGCCCAGCAGCACCGCCACTATCCCTCCCCGCGTCCCTCACCGGTCTCACCATCTCACGAGCATTCAACCCAGCCACGTGCCTTCCACCCTCCGTCCTCACCCTCTCACGCCTTCACACCCTCGCACTGACTCACCTGCCCTCACTCAAGCAGCTAACACCCCCCATGGAAGACTGTTTCAGTTGTCTCTTGAGCCTCCACACCTTGGTTCTTGACACTTGCGATGCCTTGTCATCCTTGCCTGCTTCCCTGCCCTCCCTCCGTAATCTCTCCAGGCTCATCATACAATCCTGCCCGCGCCTCCTTCACCTGCCTGAGAATCTAGGGCAGTTGAAATCATTGGAAGAGCTGGCCGTGGTGCACTGTGAGGGAATGACAGAAATTCCCTCTTCCCTCACTCTGCTCACATCTCTGAAACAACTGAGCATTGTAAACTGGCCTAAAATATCCTCCCTCTCAGATCACCTTTCCTCCCTCTCCTACCTCTCCTCCCTCCGTCTCAGCCGCCTGCCTTCTCTCCTGCACCTCCCCTCCTCCCTCGCTCTCCTCCACTCCCTCCGCTACCTCGACCTGGAAGGCTGCTCCAATCTGAAGGCCCTACCGGAGGACTTGGGCAGAGGGGGTGCTCTCCGGAGAGTGGATTTAACTCAGTGTTCGAGCTTACAGAGCCTGCCGGTGCCCCTGTGCTCTGGCAAGGTGGTTGTCAGTGGGCTGTGGGGGGCACAGTGTAGACAACCTGCTCAAGATTTAGTATCGATGCCATATTGGATTTAGAGTCATCTTAAAGGGACATCTGTAGATACGGGGTTGTGCTAAGGGGAAGGGTCTTAGGGAGTGTTCACTACGCTTGTACCAGTTCGTTCTGTATTTTGACTGCGTGGGGTAGTCAATACTTGTTGAAGATCAGGGGAGCTTGTGGTTGGGAACATACGGAAAGGATTCAAGGTCCAAATTGGGGATATCAACTGTACTGTCTCAAGTGTACATCGCTCATGACAACACCAAACGCAAACAAAGCCCCAACGCCAGTACCTGATAATCCCCATCAGAAAGCGGTACAGTAAAACATTATCAAGCTGCAGCCTCGCGACACGGGTAGGTAGGGGCCACTAAAGTGTACACTTCCAAATATATCGCTGGAAACGCAGCACCAGCTTCAGAAGTGAATCCCCCCCTCACGCAACTGGGATGTCAACGGCAGAGGGAGCAGCCTCTGGCGGAGTAACCTTGGCCATGGTGACAGTGAGCACGCCGTTCTTCATCTCCGCCTTGATCTGATCCGTCAGAACGTTGTCGGGAAGGGCCAGAGTAATCTGCGAAGCCAACAAACATTACAGGCGTTGAGGTCAGAGGGAAGTGACGGTTCTAGTCGTAATGTGGACTATATCAATGATTGTCGTGCAAATTGGTCAGGACAGACATAGCAGCAACGGGAATTGGCGCCTCACCTGGTAGGACTTGGCGATACGCGCATCACAAAGTCCCTCTTCCTCCTCTCCGCCCATCTCCTCCGCCTTGTGCTCTCCGCGAATCACCAAATCGCCATTCTCCAGCTTCACCGACACCTCCTCCTTGGACAGACCTGCACGCGCGGACAACTCGTGGTTTCACCTCAGCCATCAACCACCACGTAAAACTTCCAGGAACCCAGTGACCAGCAAAAACACAATGAACCTGCTCGGAAATCAGCATGCGGAATTGACGAGTTATCCTGTGACGGGAGGCAGCGCGAGCGGCGTACCTGGCATGTCGAGGCGCATGTGGAAGGCGTCGTCCGTCTCGCGCACGTCCCACGGCGTCCTCACCGCCACGCCCGGGCGCGCGGCGGCTCTAGCGGCGAGCGGCGAGGTGGCGCGGAAGAGAGAGGAGAAGCGCGGCATGGGCGGCAGGAGCGCGTCGTCGAACATGCGATCCACGGAGTCGAGCAGCTCCGTCAGCGAGCGGTTCGCCGGGAAGAACGGGTCGAATAGGTCTGCCAGACATGAACGGGGACATGAGAATGCGAGGTCACACGTCAAGGTCTGCCGCAATCGGATGGAAACTCTCACGGCAGGAATTCGCATGCAGCGGAAATGGAGATGCGGGATGTCATACTGAATGCGTTCCATGCTCGCATTTCTCACCTGAAAAGGCCCCAAGGGGAGCGACGGCACGGGATTCCAGGTCCCCCTGCCCCTTCCTTTCCGCAGAAGTTGGCGTCGCCTCGTGTTGCACCATCTGCTTCTCATCCTGCGACTGCTGCTGCGATTGCTGCTGCGACTGATGTTGCTGCGGCTGTTGCTGCTGCTGAGGCTTATCTGCCCACGCGAATATAGTGCGGGACCCTGACACACATCGAGGCGCCTTCAAAACATCTGCGGTGGGACGTGGATAGAGTCGTTGTTAAGGTGCCACCTTGGAGCGGGAAGTGTAGATGTCCAATTGCCAATCAGAATCGCTTGCCGTTGGTTTGCGTTTGGTTTGCCACCCGAAACGCTTTGCGACTGGTTTTCGATTGGAAAGCGTCAACCCGCTGATTTTCTCAGTGAGCATGCAATACAATCTCTAACTGAATGGTGCAACACAACATTCGTCGTCGCAGCAGGCATATATCGTACCTGGCTTCTTGAGGAGAAGAGGAGTCCGAAGGCTAGGTATGTTGCGAAGAGCCAGAGCATTCGTGGAAGCCATGGTGGCAGTCGTCCGCAAAGATTCAAGAAGCACAAAGAGCAACGGTTTCTACGCTCGCACGAGAAAAGAAAAGGCCACGGGCGTGTGCAATGAGCTTTGCGAGGGTTGCGTTTGGCTGAGCGTTGCAGGGAACCAGAGGCTGTGGGATGATGAATTCGAGCATCGTGGTTCCCTCTTATACCTCCCCTCACCACTGCTGCTCTCCGGCACCGAATTCGAATTGCTCGAAGCGGCACGCAATTCCATTCTCACGCGCCTCGGTCTTTCCAGAAGCATTCCGACGAGAAGATACTGTACAGTGCTTGCTTTGTTACCGTAGTTACCGGATATTATGTGACGCGATTTCCTTACAGGGTGGAGGGCAATCTCCGCATTGATAACTCCGATGTCTCTGCTCTACGGGCCTTCTTTGACATTTTGTAACACTAGGATTTATGCAAGCTCTAGAGAGAACTTTCCGTACATATATATTGTTTTCTTCAAAATGTGTGGGATAGTAGCAGTCCAATCGTTCAGGTAGGCAATCAAGCCATAGACATTCACTGGATTGAGTAAAAACTACACAGCGTTCTGCTGTGGTTTCAATATAGTGCCTCCATCCGTACAGCGATCAGTCAGATGGCATAGAGCTGGGAGAAAACAGGAACAGGGCAGAGAAACACAAGGCAAGGCAGGAAGAGGAGGAGGAATCAAAGGAGCCTGGTAGAGGGACCGCCCCGAGACAGAGGAATCAGAGGGACGATGACATGACATGCTTGAACTTCAGAGAACTCTGGTGCAGACATACGGTGTGGAACTCACTGCACCTACGATCTTGCAGTGCACCCCAAGGTTGCGAAAACATAGCAGTGACCATAGGTGCAGCACAGCAGCGGTCACCGCACAGCAGCGGTCACCGCACAGCAGCGGTCACCGCACAGCAGCGGTCACCGCACAGCAGCGATCACCGCACAGCAGCGATCACCGCACAGCAGCGGTCACCGCACAGCAGCGGTCACCGCACAGCGGCCGGTATTATGGTGCCACCTGGCACAGCACCTCACAGCGGCCGGGAGCGCACGTCAATGTACGCGTGGGCGTCCGCAAGGGGCATGCCCAGCCCCACCACAAGCCACGAGCGCAGGTCAAAGTACACGTGGTTTCGGTACCTCACAAGGGCCTCGGGATTACCTCACAGCACCTCATAGCGGCCGAGAGCGCATGTCAATGTACGCGTGGGCGTCCGCGAGGGGCATGCCCAGCCCCTCCACAAGGCCTCTGGCCACCACGTGGCGGTAGGCTTCAGAGGGCGGGTTCATGGGCAGCTTGCGCAGGCGGAACTTGGACAGGTCTGCCTCGGAACAGCTGATTGCGTGAGAGAGGAAGACAGGGGTGGCAGGTTGCAAGAGGCGACTAAAAGAATTGGAACTTGGACAGGTCGGATTCGGTACAGCTGATTGCGTGAGAAAGACGATTGGGAGGACGACAGGGGAGTGGGGGTTAGGACGGGGTGGAGGGCGGAGGGAGGTGGTTGGCAGTTGGAGGGCGAAGGCAGGAAGGTGGGGGGGGCAAAGCGGGATGTGGGAAGGCTGAGGAGTGTAAAAAAATCAGGTTCTGTGAGAAGGGGTCATGGGGAAGTAGCAGAGAGGAAACAGTGTGTTGTGCACAGTGCACATTCGAATCAAGTTGGTCTGATAAGCACAGAGAGGTTTGGTGGGATATGCAGCAGTGGAAAGTGGTGGTGCAAGGCACTGTAAAGGTTGGGCAGGTTAGTCAAAATGGTGATGTGAGGGACTGAAAACAGGGGCTGCATGGGGACATGGGAGCTTGGAGGCATGGGAGCGAGCATGGGGGCATGGGGACATGGGAGCTTGGAGGCATGGGAGCGAGCATGGGGGCATGGGGACATGGGAGCTTGGAGGCATGGGAGCGAGCATGGGGGCATGGGGACATGGGGGCAAGGGAGCTTGGGCGCATGGGAGGGCATGGAGGCAAGGGGGCAAAGGGGTGAGGGGGCAAGGGGGCAAACGGGCAAAGGGGCAAGGTGGCAAGGGAGCATGTGAGGTGAGAATGGGAGCAGACCTGAAGGTGAGTATTGGGCATCCATCATCAAAGCCCAGTAGCAGCACAGTGCCGTACCAGCCATCCTGTTAAGGCATGTACGCACACATAGACACGGGGGAACAACAAGGGGGAGTTACGGAGTGGGAGAAAGGCAAAGAAAAAATGTGAGTGGAAGAGTGTAGTGGAGATCTACAGTGGAGGATTCAGTCATGCAGATTACGAGAATTGCCCAGTTTGAGAGGAACACAAAACGTCTAGTTCCCAAGGAGACACCAATATGTGCAGGGTACAGGAGGAACAGGCGGAAAGGGGAGAGGAGGGGAGGCGGAAGGCTGACAGCGGTGGTGAGAGGATGAAGGAAAGGAACTAAAGCGTACCGGAAGGATCTCGTGGAAAGCAGAGGGGGATGGCTGTTGTGTTGCTGCTGTGGAAGCAGAAGCTCCTACTGCCGCAGCAGCGGCAGCAGCAGCATCGCTAGGCTTGGCTTGAGAGTCCAATATGGTGGAAGCTGATGGCTCTACTGCTGCTGCTGCTGCCACTGTTGCGTCCCCTGCTGCTCCTACTACTGCCCCAGGCATTGATGTGAGTGCTGTTGGTGTGCTGCTAGACTCGAATGGGACAGAGGGTGAGGGCCCTTGCAGTGACGAGGCGGGGGCAGGATTGACGGAAGGGACAGCGTTGAGCAAGCGGGAGGAGAGGCGTGCGAGGAGGGAGAGAGAGAGCAGCGAGTGGTTGGAAGAGGCGAGGAGAGAGGCGGATCGGGAGTTCTCCTGCGCCACCACCTCATTGAACTGGCGTAGACTGGTGGGGCGGGGTGATAGTGTGTGTGTGTGTGTGTGTGTGTGTGTGTGTGTGTGTGTGTGTGCATGGTGGTAGGGAGGGATGGAGAGAGGGAAGAGGATAATGAATGGGATGGATGGAGAGAGTGATGGGGAAGGGATGGGGCGAGGAGTGTGGGGGTGTTGGTGGAGTGCATGCAGCTGACAATGATTATCGCAGCAGCCACTGATCTGCACCTGAAACGCCGCTTGTTTTGAGACGTCTCAAAACTGATATGCACCTGAAACGCCGCTTTTTCCTTCATTCGCTCGTGCAGAACTGTCAACGCACTGACACTCAGGCTTACATTTGCAAGCAAGCAATCACTCACTCACACACACACACAAGCAAGCACGCACGCACAGCCCACTCACGTGATCTTATACATGCGCACATATGTGTGCGCTGTGTCTGGGTGCCCTCCCCTTGACCCTGGTGGGTGGTGCGCTTGCATCCCTCCCTCCCCCCCCATGCCTGCTGCTCCAGAGACAGGAGGACCAGATACAGAAGCAGCAGCAGAAGCAGAGAGAGGGGTGGCAATCTATGTGGAGAAAGACGCTGGGGCAGCCCTGCGTCCTGCGTCCGGACGCAGCGTCCGGACGCAAAGACGCAGGACGCGCGTCCGGACGCAGGACGCACCCTGGAAAATTTTTCGGGCAGACCGAGATTTTTTTTTTTTTCGCGATCGCGAAATTGACATTCGCGATTTCGTCGCGAATGTCAATTTCGCCGAAATTCGACACCCCCCAAGCAAATTCGACCCCCAAAACCAGCCATCTAATTCACCCCTAACCCCCTCCCCTTTTTGCAAAATTGATTTGGAAATCCAACCCCTCTCCACCACTCCACAACTAGGAAACCCAACCTTTGTGGTCCACCACCCCCACAAAGCCCATTTAGTTCATGAAACCTCTCATTTGTGCTCCCTTTTCTCACAACCCAATTCTCTTTCAAAAACCCTAGTGGTTTTAGCTCCTTTCCGCGCACCACCGTTATGGCTAGCTCCTTGTGTTCGCGACCTTGTGTTCGTTGCGCACAACTGGAACGTTGTGCACAACCACCACAAGGGTGCGGCGGGTGCGGGGCCGAGTGGGGAAGTCAGGAAGGCGGGAATAGTGGAGGGGAACATTCCCCCCCGACCCCTTCCCGAGGGGTACAAGCTTGAGGAGGATGGAGAGGTGGAGGTGGATGAGGATGACCTCACCTTCGACGAGTACAAGGAGCAGGAGGATTTGGAGAAGGAGGAGGAGAAGGGGATGGAGAGCGAGGAGGATGAGTGATGCATGTTAGTTAGTGGTAGTATGCATGCATGCTAAACAACCCTTGGACTAATTGTGATTATGGAAATTTGGGGCTCACCTTCATGTTCTATTGTTGTGGCTGAAATTTTGTTGTTGAGGAGAAATTTTGCTATGAAAGTGTGTTCCCCCCCCCCCCCCCCCCCCCCCCCCCTCTTACCCCCTCTTCCCTCTGCCCTATAACTTTTTTTTTGGCTGCCCGGGGGTTTTTTTTGGCTGCCCGGACCTGCGTCTTTTGCTGCGTCTCGGGGGCCCTAAACTAGCGTCCAGGACGCTGGACGCGTCTTTCTCCACATAGGTGGCAATCTCTGGGAAGGAAAAGGGCGAGGAGGAGGATGATGATGATGAGGAGGAGGAGGACGAAGAGGTGGAGGAGGAGGAAGAAGGGTGGAGGTCCAGAAAGCAGACCCCGCCATGGCCCCACGTGGAGGTTCGGGTCCTGCCGAACCACATGCGGTGCGGCACTGCAATCCACTTGGAGGCTCGGGGTGGTGTGGGGTCAGAGCAGCCGTGGCAGGGATGTGTCATGCCATCCACAGCGCCTCCCTGTATGTAGCACATGAATCGCTCTTCCAACATGTTAGACCCATAGCTTGCGTACCACACAAGAGTCTCCTCCTCTTTCCTGCACTCCTCCTTCCGCTCCCTGGTCTCGTCTTTCAAGCTGACCTCCTCAGGTTTGCTCTCTGGCTCGATCCCTTCCCAGTAGGTTCCGTTCTCGTCTCTCGTCTTGGCTTCGTTTTCCACACCATTGCCCCCGCCCTCCCGTCCTTCAACCGCAGTGGCTGCAGCTAGTGTTGCACTGACCCCTGCTTCTCGCACTTTCTGCTGCTCCGTACCATTAGCAACAGCTCTCATACCTGCCCCATCTCGAGTCCCTTCGGCTGCTACTCCTGCACTCTCCCCATCCCCTCTAAACCCCATGCCCCTCGTGCCACTCTCCACTTCCCCTGCCCCAACCCCTGGCAGGTCCTCAAAGTCTATAGAGGCATCGGAGGGGGTCGAGGGGGACGTGGGCTGACGGTGGGGGGGTGTGGTGGTAAGGGGGGGGGGTAGCAGTGGTGGCGGGGGAGTAAAATGGGACAGAAGGTATGATGACAGAAGATTCATGGGCTTGTCATATAGATGGGCGCGTGCATGCATGGGCGTGATTGCATGGATATGCATATGAGCGGTGTAGTGCGTGTGGAAGCATGATTGTACAAAGCTCAGCTCAGATGTTGGAGGCATGTGAAATGTATGGGTTAATGCACCTAAGAAATTCGTGGAATGGTGACTGTAGTACAAGCTCAATCAGCTCAGATGTATCTGCTTTTGGAATGCACGAGCACAAACCCATGCGCACCTGCATGCCTGCGCCGCACATATGTGATTGGCACACACACATGTCTGCATGCATATGATTGCAAGTGCATGCATATGATTGCAAGTGCATGCATATGATTGCAAGTGCATGCATATGATTGCAAGTGCATGCATATGATTGCAAGTGCATGCATGTGATTGCATGCGTTGCTAACTTGCTGGTGGGGAGTATCTGCATTTCCTAAAAAACTGCTCACCACATTCCACCTACCTGCATGTCAACTGGAACACCAGCAGAAGCGAGAGCAGCGGCAGCGGCAGCAGTGGCAGCAACATGCGCCATCTCAGCTTGGGAGAGATGCGAGAAGAGAGCATCCATGGATAGAGCAGGGGGGGCAGCAGCGGTGGACGATATGTGGGGAGGGAAGGAAGTGGGCGGGTGAGAGGAAGAGGGGGTGGAGGAGGAGGAGGCGTGGAGGGTTGCGAGGGAGTGCAGGAAGGTGGAGAGGTCGAGCGGCGAGGCGAGGCACGGCCACCACTGGGACAGATGCTTGCGCACCTGGTGGTGGGAGCGGGAGGGGCGAGGGGAGGGGAGGTTTGGCGTGGGGAGGAGGGGCGTGGGGAAGATGAGGAGAGTGAAGTAGGGAGGGAAAGAGCGAAGCCACTGGAGGCCCCATCTTCATTTGAAGAGAGGAAAGCTGGGGAACTATAACAAAGTGAAGCTGGGCAACTATAACAGAATGTGCTGTATCCAATCCAACACACGGTGGCGCAGCTCGAGGGCATGAATGAATTGAGCTACCTGAAGCATCGACGTTTCCTGAATCACATGAATGAATTGAGCTACCTGAAGCATCGACGTTTCCTGAATCACATGAATGAATTGAGCTACCTGAAGCATCGACGTTTCCTGAATCACATGAATGAATTGAGCTACCTGAAGCATCGACGTTTCCTGAATCACATGAATGAATTGAGCTACCTGAAGCATCGACGTTTCCTGAATCACATGAATGAATTGAGCTACCTGAAGCATCGACGTTTCCTGAATCACATGATAACTCAGCTGGAGCTCACACCGCACCTAACACCGCACCTAACACCGCACTGCAGCTGACACTCACCTGAAAGCACCTGAAATCTCACCTGAAGAACAGTGGCGAGGCCGGACTGGGAGAGGCGGAGGGGCCATTGAGGGGGGGGAGCAGCGATGGGGAGATCACCGAGCATGGCGGAGACACAGGCAGCGAAGCATTGCTCTATGGACTCAAGATTGTATCCCCCCTCCAACACCACCAACACTCCCACTGCTGTTGCTTGCAGTAGCTGGTGTGAGGGGCAAGGGGAGGGGGGAGGGGGGGTTTGGGAAGGGACGGGGAGGGAGGGAGAAGGACGGGGTTAGAGAAGAGAGAGGAGGTTGGAGGGGGGAGGGAAGGGAGGAAATGCGAGGGGTGATAAGAAAAAGGGGGAGAGTGAGAAGATGATGGGTGAGTCATGGCGGAGACACAGGCAGCGAAGCATTGCTCTATGGACTCGAGATTGTATCTCCCCTCCAAACACCACCACCACTCCCGCTGCTGTTGCTCTCAGCAACTGGTGTGCCGGAGGGTGGGGGAGGGTTGGGGGGATGGGGGGGTGCAGAAGGGAGGAGGAGAGGGGAGGGGTGATGGAGGAAGGGGGAGAATGAGAGGGGGGAGCAGGCAAGGCGAAAGGAGGATGGGAAAGGAAGCGGGGGAGAGGGGGGTGAGAAGGAGACGAGGTGTGCAAGGATATGTGGAAGAGTTGGCATGCACACTGCTAAGGCCTGCTGGTGCGGTTTGCTTAGATGGTGCGAGCGGAATGGCAAGGGCAGGGGCAGGGGCAGGGGCAGGGGCAGGGGCAGGGGCAGGGGCAGGGGCAGGGGCAGGGGCAAGGGCAGGGGCAGGGGCAAGGGCACCTTGTGTGTGAGGGTCACCCTGACTCATGTTTCGAAGGGCTGCAGTAGTAGAGAGGACGCTTAAGCAAAGGAATCAAACAGTGAAAAAAGGTGAGAAAAACGCAGATCTGAAAAAACCCTTAGCTTCCGAAAAGCCTCCTTGCGTAAACTAGTTTCGGCGGATGGGCGAACCCAATCACGCCTTCATCAGTACAGCACAATTCGGCACTCAGAAACAGAGAGTCTGGTAGCAGCTAAAATAGCTAGACTACCCTCGAGATCTACGTATAAGAAACCCAACTACCCAGAATCCAACTAGGAAAGGGGTTCGCCAACTAGGCAATGAAACAAATTCAGGGTGCCAAGTCAGCCTTCGGGAACTTCTTCGACAGCATTGGCGAGTGACTTTGGTAACCGCGCCCTTACGAGTAACCGCTGAAGGTTACGTGCACACTTCCATGCAATTATAATTCTCCCCACATAAAAACCGCGAGACATGAGACGACTTTTGAGGCGCCTCAAAAGCACCCCCAGCCTGAGACGTCCGGTCAAAGGTGTGAACAGTGTCTTCAAGACTAGGGGGCCGCGTTCGGGGGGAGTTTCAAATTTGTGTGCGTGGCGGGCAGCAGTCTGCTCCAGAAGGAGAGGTCGTTGTCGAAAGAAAATGCTCCTGAAGATGGGTAGAAGGAAATCAGAGGGGTAACCCCGACTTCGTAGCCGCTGGTAGAAAGCGCGCTTGGAGGCGAGAAAGGTATCTGCAGAAGTCGAGCGGAGAAGATAACGCTTCAGTTCAGCTGCAATAAAACCAGTCTTGCAGTGTCGGGGATGAAAAGACGAATAAGGGAGATAAAGGTATCGGTTAAGCGGTTTCTGGAATGTCTTCAGATCCAAGATACCCTGCCCAGCAAATCTCGGTCCCTTGAATAAGACCAAATCAAGAAAATCAGCTGAGCTGTCCGAAATCTGCCACGTCAGTTTGATATTCGGGTCAAGCTCGTTGAAGGTCTGCAGATACTTCTCCAACTCACTCCTCGATCCAGGCCAAAGAATCAGGCCATCGTCGATGTATCTGACATGGCGTAGAGGTTGCGTTCCGGACCATCTCTCCCTCAAAAGTTCATCCAGGCGGCTCATGAAAAGTACCGCAAAGCAGACCGCTGCAGGAGTTCCCATAGCGGTCCCTTGCGTCTGGTGGTACAGGTGGCCGTCGAACTCCACGTAAGAATTCATCATGACCCACTCCAGTAGGGCCATGACTGGTTGAAGACTGTGGTGACTCCCTCGTTGCAAAATGCTGCTCACCGCATCGAGTCCGCGCCTAAGAGGAATACTGGGGTAGAGCGACGAGACGTCGTACGTGGCTAGAAGAATCTCTTTAGGAAATGAAGTTTCCTCCAGCGACAAGAGTAGCGAAAGAGAGTCTCGGAGGTAAGTATGCTGTCGTAGCACCCACGGCCTAAGTTCCGCATCTAACCATCTACTGACATTCGAAGTAACCCATGAATGCGAAGCGGCGATCGGACGCCCAGCGAGCTGCTTCTTATGTAGCTTAGGAAGGATGTAAAAGGCTGCGGGTTTCCAACCTCCAGGTGGTTCGTCTAGAAAATACTTCCAAAGGCTGTCGGGATAAGCAGGGCCCCATGCGTGACGCAGTTCGTGCAGTCCCTGAACGACTAAGGCAGTAGGATCGTGGAGAACCGGGGTGTAAGTCGATCTGTCGCCTAGATGGTCCATACAGAGACGAACATAAAGTTCCCGATCCATCACAGTGATCCCGATGTTCTTGTCGGCCGGTTTAATAACCACACTACGATCTGCGGCGATGGAACGCAAGGCCTGTCGAACACGTAACGAGATGTTTCGGTGTCGAGGAGGCCTAGATGCTTTCAGCAGAAAAGATAGGTCCGAGGACGAATCTCTGAAAACCTGCTCCGGAATCTCACTCCGATCAGGTGCCCAACTCGGATTTCTCACTCGAAAACGATAGTCCTTAGCCGGGTCTGCATCCTTGAAGAAGAAACGTAGCGAAATCTGTCGGCAAAGCTGATCTAACTCGACCGTAGAAAGGGAAACAGCGGGCGTTGGGATAAACTTCAGACCAAGCCCCAGCGCTTTCTTCTCGTCCAAGGACAAGACTTTGGCGCTGAGGTTATGAACTCCGCGGTTGCGAACTCGTAACGCCGCCTGCCGAAACGTTAGCTTCGCGAACCAACGGAGCGCTAAATCGTGGCTGGTCACTTCTTGTGCGGCCCTTTTCCGGGGCCGCCTCCGCCGTTTTTTGGTCCCTTGGCCTTCGATGTGGTAGGGCCTTTCGCCTGCTGCTCTTTGTCGGCGCTGGAATTCTGCTTCTTTGGAGTCTTACCACCCCGCTTCTTCTTCGGCTTAGGCTTCCCAGGTGCACCGTCCTGCCTCCCAGGTTGAGCCGTCTGCTTCTTGTCAGCGGATGCGGCCTGCGAAGAGTTCTGCTCTCCGATGTGAAGATTCTTCTGCAGCTTCTTAGATAGACTGGCCTCAAGCTTCTGCGTAATCTCCCGCCGAAGCTTGTCTTCAATCTTCTTGGCATGCTTAGCCAGAATCTCCTCAATCGCAGGCTCCATTTCCATCTCCTGCACCTCCTCAGCTGCAGCAGCCTTCTTCAAATCCTCAGCCGCCAGCTTATGATGTCGATCGATCTCTCGGATGGTCATCTCATCCTTGGCCGCCGCGATGTCAGATTGAGCCTTCTCGATGCACCGCCCCTTCAGTCGCCGATAGCGTTCTTTGGCGGTATCAGAAACCACCAGATCGGGGTCGGAGCTGAGGCCCTTGATGTACTCTTCCATCTTCGTCGCCAGAGTCGTGACATGCGTGCCGACAGCTGCCTGAATTTCTTCAACCTCCAGTTCTTTAGAAGCGATAAACTCCGCCTGCAGCCGTTTTTGATTCTCCAAGTGGATCTTCGCGACAGCTGCTGCAGATTTCTCTTTGACGGAGTCGTTCTTCGTCTGGAATTCGACCGCCTTAGTCCTGATTCTGTGCAGAATAGAACCTTGGCGATCCAACTCCTTCATCTTTTTAAGCTTGCTTTTCGCTTTAAGAAGGTCCTTGAAGCCGTCCCGGAAATCTTTCACCGCTGCAGTAGTCCAACTCTTGAAAATTTCAGGAATCGGAGAATTGTCAACGGGCTGATCCGGCATCTCCATGCTTGGACGACTCCCAGAAGGTCCGGGGGGAGGAATCTCAGGTTGCTTGCTTCGTGAAACAGGTTCGTAGGTCAACTGCAAAGGCGGAATACGACTGCCGTCCCGCGAGTGCTTCGATGCACTCCTGGTAGCAGGACGCGACGATCCTCCGCGCCCACGAGCTTTCTTCGACGAGCCGCGTCCTTCAGTACCGGCCTCTTCGTTTTCTGAAAACCATTCGGTATCCCAAGGGTCACCCTGACTCATGTTTCGAAGGGCTGCAGTAGTAGAGAGGACGCTTAAGCAAAGGAATCAAACAGTGAAAAAAGGTGAGAAAAACGCAGATCTGAAAAAACCCTTAGCTTCCGAAAAGCCTCCTTGCGTAAACTAGTTTCGGCGGATGGGCGAACCCAATCACGCCTTCATCAGTACAGCACAATTCGGAACTCAGAAACAGAGAGTCTGGTAGCAGCTAAAATAGCTAGACTACCCTCGAGATCTACGTATAAGAAACCCAACTACCCAGAATCCAACTAGGAAAGGGGTTCGCCAACTAGGCAATGAAACAAATTCAGGGTGCCAAGTCAGCCTTCGGGAACTTCTTCGACAGCATTGGCGAGTGACTTTGGTAACCGCGCCCTTACGAGTAACCGCTGAAGGTTACGTGCACACTTCCATGCAATTATAATTCTCCCCACATAAAAACCGCGAGACATGAGACGACTTTTGAGGCGCCTCAAAAGCAGGGGCAGGGGCAAGGGCAGGGGCAGGGGCAAGGGCACCTTGTGTGTGAGGTGCGAGTAGCCAAAGGGTGTCAGCTTGCACCCGCCAAGAGGATCGTTCACCGCTGCACCATGCCATGCCATGCCATGCCATCCCATGCCATGCCACGCCATTCCACATGCCGTTTTATGCCGCGCCACGCAACACCACACCATGCCATGTGAGGCGCAACCATCAAATTCCAGCACAGGGACAACGAGAAGACGGCAAAGCAGCACACGATTATCATCACCACAAGATGAAGGCTCAAGGTAGTCGTATCGTAACGCTTGCTGCCTCGACCAACTACCGCATGACTGTTTCTTGTCCAACGACTTGTGGGGTGGGGATCCTCAAGAACAGCCTCATGCTACTACCACATGGACATGGACATTCAGTGCAGAAGGTATGAGAAACCTGAGTTGGAAGTGGCAAGTTGAGACGAGAATTCTCATGGGTGAGTATCGCATCCCACTTGCTTCGCCTCCACTCCACTACTCAATGGCACATACCTCCGTTGTAACCAGAACACAGGCATGCCCACATGCATGCCCACATGCATGCCCACATGCATGCCCACATGCATGCCCACATGCATGCCCACGTGCATGCCCACATGCATGCCCACTCCATGTACATACAGACCACCTCCTGTTACCCCAGCACTCAAAAGGAACCACTCACACACAGAAACTGTCACAACAACACTGTAATCACCTTCTCTCCCCCCCTCCTCCTTCCCTACCATCACCCTACCCACAAGCACAATCATCCCCTCACCCTCCCCTCCCTTCTATCGCCGTCACTCTCTTCCCCTTACCTCCACTCCTCCGATCTCTTCCCATCCACTCCCTCACCCCCACCTTTCTCCCAGCCCCCCCACCTGCATCGAACCCAGCGGACACAAGCACGAGCTGCGGCTGGAAGGAGTGCAGCAGCGGCAGCAGCAGAAGGTCCCAGGCGGCAAAGTAGTCCCCATCGCCGTAGCCCCCGCCCGGCCACGGCACGTTCACGTTGAAGCCCTCGCCCCGCCCCGCCCCCACCATGTCGTAGTCCCCGTCTGGGCCTGCTGGGTAGAACATGCCGCCCTGGTAGCTGGGGTTGGGGGGTTGTGGGGAGGAGGATATTGGGTGTGACTCTTGGGCGTCCATGTTACAACGCTCTGACCTGCTCCGAGCTGCCCTGCTCCCACCATGTTGTAGTCCCCATCCAAGCCTGCCGGGTAGAACATGCCTGATACCTGTGGGGGAGAGGGGAGGGGGAGAGGGGAGGCGGAGAGGGGAGGGGGAGAGGGGAGGGAAAGGCGTGGGTGGGGAAAGAGATGTCGAATGGGAGTTGGGCATTCATGCCGTGCACCAACCCCACATCTCTCGCCCCCACCTTATCGTAGTGGCCGTCCAAGCCTGCCAGGTAGAACATGCCGCCCTGGTAGCTGGGGGGGTTGGGAGAGGGGGAGAGGGGGAGAAAGCAAGGGGGAGGGAGGATGAGGGAGGAAGGAGGGTGATGGAGAGGGAAAAATCAGGAAATGAAAGTGAAGGAGGGAGCTGGGGGTTGGAAGGAAGGAGGGTGGAGAACAGGGAGCATGAGTGGGTTACTTCAGAGGATTTTGAAAAAGGAGGGGGAGAGGCAACGAGCGGGGCGTACCGGTGAACACTGAAGTGGAGGAGGCGTGGGTCGGTCCACGTATGCCAGTGCGCACACACACACACGCACTGAGGTGGAGGAGCCTATTGGTGCACATAAGGTGCCTTTGAGTCAACTCAACGCCACCTGGGAGAGGCAAGGAGCGGGGCGTACCGGTGAACACTGAAGTAGAGGAGGCGCGGGTCGGTCCAGAACATGTGCTGGATGCCGTTGCCATGGTGCACGTCCCAGTCCACCACCAGAATGCGATGCACCCTGCCGCTGTCCTGCTCCCATGCATGCATGCATGCACATTCGTCCGTTCATGGCGGCATGTATTGATTTGTTCATTCATGCATGCATGGGCATATGATTCAATGGCATGGTGAGTGAATGACGCATGGTATGGCACAGATGGTGTGGTGTGGAGTGGTGTGGTGTGGTGTGGTGTGGTAGGGTAGGGTGTGTACTGTATGCAATCATATGGTGCTTGGCAGCAAGGGCAGCTTTTGGCGTGCCTCAAATCAAAAGCCCTCACGAGGCACACATGGCAGCATGCCTGATGTTAACGCATGCAACTCAGCTGAAGCACCCACGAGCAGGTGCTTGGCAGCGAGGGCGACGTTGTTAAAGAGGCAGAAGCCCATGGGGCAGTGCGCCTCTGCATGGTGCCCCGGCGGCCGCACCGCTGCTGCTCCGTGATGTAGCTTGTGTGCTGCCACCTGCTGGGATAGCTGTCGTGGGGGGGGAAGGGGAGGGGGGAAGGATAGAGGCAGCGAGAGGGAAGAAGATGGATGAAGAGGTGAAGAGCAGAGATGAAAGAACGGGAAGGGAGGGTTGCACTGTTGCAAGACACATGCTTGCCGGCAGGAAGAACGGGGCGAGCAATGTGTGCTTTTGCCACAGAGGCCTACGGATGGGCGATGCAGCGAGCCATGAATGGCAGCCAAATCGGAGGCAAGAAGAAGACACAAAACGAATCAGCAGACGACAAAGGAGAAGCAGAGTGCAAGCATGTGTATGCAGACAATGGTGGGTGGGTGGGTGGGTGGGTGAGTAGCAGCACGCATGAGCGAGCAGCAAGCTGACCTCAGCAACGGAGCCAGCAGCAAGGAGTGCGGAGGAGGAGGAGCCCTCATTGAAGAAGATGGAGTTGAAGGCGCGGCTGCACGCCTCGCGCTCCTCTGCGCTGAGCTGCTCGCTGCTCACGGCGCGGATGAACGCCACGTGGTCGCGCGTGTGCACCGACTGCAGCTCCTCGTCCCTCGCCTCGCGCGCTGGCACTCGGATGCACCTGGGGGGTTGCCCGGGTTGACCGGGTTGGGAAAGAGGTGGGAGGAGGATGTTGGGTTGGGGGATTGGAGAGAGAGGAGGGTTTAGGGGAATGTGGGGAAGCACAAGATAGTAGAAGCAGGAAGGGGTTGAAGGTGGGTGCGCGGAGGAAATGGGGGGAGCAAGGGAGTGGAGGGGGGTGGGGGGAAGGGGTGGAAGGAGAGGGTGGGGAGTGGGGGGGAGAACGGGAGCGACAGAGGTGTGAGGATGGTCGAATGGCAAGATAAGCAAGAAAGCCCGTACCCCTTTGACTTGCCGTCAGAGCAAGGCGGCAAGGGACGGAAGCGGGGCGGCAAGGGACGGAAGCGGGGCGGCAAGGGACGAAAGCGGGGCGGCAAGGGACGAAAGCGGGGCGGCAAGGGACGGAAGCGGGGCGGCAAGGGAGCACAGCTCACCGGTGGGCGAGGCCGGTGGAGTGCAGGTAGGAGAAGATGCGGTGGATGCGCGCGGGCTGTTCGGGGTGGTCCATCTCGGGGTCCTGGTGCGCCATCATGCGCTCATCGTACACCAGCCCCACCCTCCGCCGCCCCGCCCCCGCCCCCGCCCCCGCTCCTTCTCCTGCTGCGCCTGATTCTGCCGAAACTGCTGCTGCTGCTGCTGCTGCTGCTGCTGCTGTGGGGCCTGCTCCTTCTGATGTGGTTGGTTTGACTGGTGGTGCTGCTGGGAGAGGGGATGCGGCAGGGTGGTGGTAACCAGTCGCGGGAGTTTGCACCAGCGGGCGATCGGAGACCGTGAGCGCGCTCAGATGCGAGTCTTCCGCCGTGCTCCCTGCCGCGGACGCCGGCGGAAAGCGCGCGGAGTCCGCTTCCGCAATTGACGGCGCGATCGACGGCGGCGAGGGCTGAATGTTCATGCTGGAAGGGCCGTCGTGCATCCTCGTGTCGACTTGGTGGGTGGGCTCCATGTCACGCGTTGAATTAACAGCTTTGGGAGTAACTATGCCAAACAAAGGAACTGGGAGCGATGCGGAGGAAAAATGCGGGAGCTCAGGCAGGTTAAGCGGGAAAAGAGTGCGGCAGATGTAGATTAATATTAATGCGGTGACGAGGAACTGGAGAAATAAGGGAAGGTGCGGATGGCGACGGATTGGAGCGAGAAATCTGGTCCACGCGTGAGTGCTCGTCGCCTGTCGCTGGACGGACCTCGTACAAGGACGCCTGCGGCTAGCGACGGACCAAGACGTGAACTTTGAATCTGCCGTTTTCAATTCCTGTTTTTCTGTGCAAAGAAATAGTTTTTGCCGTTTTGCCTGCTAGCGGCGTGGCACGTCAGCTTGGACTAGAGTCGCGCCTCCGCCATGATTTCACAGCGGCTGACATGACAACCTTTCTATGGGTGCTTTGCGGAAGAGCAGCATAAGTTGGTAGCTGTTATGTGTGCAATTGAACGAGCAAGACAAGATTGCACTAACGAGTCAAACGAGTGAGCAGGTGAGTGAAGATTTATGGCGAA
Organism: Closterium sp. Naga37s-1; assembly: GCA_947471745.1. Taxonomy (NCBI): domain Eukaryota; kingdom Viridiplantae; phylum Streptophyta; class Zygnematophyceae; order Desmidiales; family Closteriaceae; genus Closterium; species Closterium sp. Naga37s-1. The sequence continues at coordinate 1,781,049 of CANJKZ010000170.1, read as the reverse complement.
AACTTAGGAAAACAGGAGGGGTTCAAAATCCTTAGGAACTTGAAACTTTGTGGGAAAACCGTGAGGCACTCGAACCCTGAATGACAAATGTATACTCTAGCTTGGTGCGTGTGAGCTAGCTAGTGAGATGCTCGCAGCGAGGTTTGGGCCAATCCAGCAGTGCATGGTTTGGGAAATGTGACGCGTGGCGAACACAAATAAGTAGTAACGGACGAAGAAACGGCTGGTCTTGTATGCGTTGCTGTCAAGCTATATATATGCCTATAATAGTGTTAAGTCTGTTAGGCTGTATTGAGGTGCATGATATAGGGTATAGGTTTCTCTCTACATTTGTACTTGTACCTTCTCCCCACTAATCAATGCCATAATTCTCCTTAGTTCCTTTAAGTCCTTAGTTTCTGAGATGGTACGGTATCAGCAGTAGGCTCGATCATAGCCTAAGAAGACGCACCTCTCTCGCCCCGTCACGCACCTCGTCCAGCTCGTAATGCGCCCAGGCCGTAGTGCGTCCCGTAACGCCGTGTAATGCCCCATGACGCCTCGTAACGCCCCATAGCGCGAGCCGCCCTAGCCACACGCACGCGTGCGAACATAGGACGCCGCGCACTGGCCCCCCTTGTTTTCCGTCCCGTCCCAAGCCCTGATCTGCCGACGCACACTACTGCAGCACGTATAGCCGCGCGCGCAGCCAGCAGCACGCACAGCTGCGAGCAGGCGGCACACACAGCAACGGCGGCCGCGAGCGCGCGCGCCAACGCATGCGCACGAGTAGCAGTCGCCGCCACGCCCGCAGCAACCGCCGCCGCGAGCGCAGCAGTTGTAGCCGCCGTAAACGCCACGTTCGCCACCACGCGCCACTGCAGCCCTTCCCCGCGCCCTGCCCCGTCACGGCCTACGCCCTGCCCTGCCGCCCGTGTGCGCAGCCCCACGCACGCCGCCGCGCACGAGCAGGCGTGCGCAGCAGCAACTGCACACGCACCAGCAACTGACTACGCAATAGGAGCCGTGATTAGCACCAGCAACTATACGTGCCTTCGCCACGCACTGCTGCCCGTGCTCCATGACAGCCCACCCGTTCCCTACGCCACTAGACAGTCCCTCACCGCTACTGACCGCTCTCCTTTCCGCTAGACTGCACCCACCCACTCGACTGCACCAGGCAGCTGCAGTTGCACACATACCTGCTGTCTCTCCTATACGCCTCCTACCATTGGCAGTTCCTAGGTTTCGCTTTCCACTCGCCAGACTCTTCACCGGTTTCTAGACTAGCCCTCACGCCACGTTTCGTGTCCGACTGTTTCTAGCTCCTGCCGCTCTTACGCTCCTCTGGCTTGTGCCATGGCGTCCGTTAGGGTTCTGCAGCAGCAGGGCCAGCCGCAGCAACAGCAGCAGCACTCCCGGCGGTGGGGACCTGGTTGTGCCAGCTACAGTACTGCCAGCTGGGTGCCTCGCCGCAGTGGTGGCGACGTCGGCCGTTGCCAATATTGGCTCCTGTCTGGTGCTGGCACCAACTGCTTGCGCCCTGACCACTCTTCGTTTTGCTGCTACCACCGCCTCAACGACCTCTACCGTGAGAGTGTTGGGCCTGACTTGCCTCTTCCGCAATGGCCTACTATGACTTGCCGTGGTCATGATATTTATTCTATGTCTATGTATGACGCTTATAATGTCATGTATGCTGATAAATTTAGTCATGTCGGACGTGTTGATTTGCATATGCCTAGCTTAGGACCTCAGCCGGCTTCTAGTGTAGGTGCTTGTGTAGTTAGTAGCCCAGGTGTACCTGGGGTTGACGCGTTTCTCTCGTTTACACTGGATTCTAGCGCGTCTCAGTGCTTCTTCCGTGACCACACCATCATCACACCTCTTTCTGCTCCAATCACAGTTGCCCTGGCTGATCTTACTTCTAGACCAGCAGTCGCTAGCAGTTCTACTTCCCTCCCATGCCCGGCTGTCCCCTCTGGTGTCCTCACTGGTCTGTACGTCCCCTCGTTCTCGCGGAACTTGGTAGGTGTCGGATATCTTCAGGATCGAGGGATCCTCGTCACCTTTCCTGCGGGCGAGAGGACTGCTCTCTGTACGGATGCTTCCAAAAAAACCATTCTTGCCACGTTTGTCAGGGAGCCCCACTCGGGTCTGTTCGTTCAACGCATTGCGGCCCCACAGGTAGCTACGTCTAGTCAGGTAGCTGCGTCTGGTCAGATCGCTGTGTCTAGTCAGGTTGTTGCGTCTGGTCCGGTCGATGCGTCTGGTCCGGTCGATGCGTCTGGTCCGGTCGCTGCGTCGTGCTTTTGTTGGTCACTCTCCCACCCGACAGTCCTGTGGCACCACCATCTTGGCCACCCGTCCCTCCCACGCCTCCGCAGCATGGCTAGCCAGCGTCTTGTCTCAGGTCTCCCACGCGTCTTGCCGTCACTCCCTCCCTTGCCTGCGCGGTCGTGCACTCCTTGCGTCGAGTGTCGGCTGTGCGCCACTCCTCACTCCTCTCTTCGTCCGGCCACCGCTCCCTTCCAGACTCTCCACTTGGACGTCTGGGGCCCCGCCCCTTGCCCTGTGCCCGAGAGGGAGAGCTTCTTTCTGGTGGTCGTTGATGACTACTCACACTACACCACCATGTTCCCCCTGGCGAAGAAGTCTGCTGTGACTTCTACGCTAATCCGGTGGTTGCTAGCCACTGAGACCACTCGTGTCCGCGGTGTCAACTGTCTTCACTCTGACCGTGGGGGTGAGTTTTGCTCCGGCATTCTTGCCGGATTCTGTTGCGAGCAGGGCATCACTCAGTCCTGGACTCTTGCAGAGTCCCCAAACCAGAATGGGGTTGCTGAGCGCTGCATAGGCTTGGTTATTGAGATCGCCCGCACCTCCATGATCCATGCACGTGCGCCCCATTTTCTGTGGCCCTACGCGCTTTGCTACGTCGCCCACCAGCTGAACCTTTGGCCCCGTGTCTCACGCCTGAGGCTTCACCGACCAGTCTTTGGACCGAGTCCCCTGGTGTTGCGTCGGAGTTTCGTGTTTGGGGCTGTCTTGCACTTGTCTACGACACCTCTGCAAACAAGCTCTCGGGTAGTGCCATCCCCTGTGTCTTCCTTGGTATCTCGGTGGACTCCTCTAACTTTTCGTTTTACCACCCACCCCTCCACCGGTTCTTTGACCCGCGTGACGTGCGGTTTGACGAGTCTGTGTCCTACTACACCCGGTTCCCCTAGCAAGGTCTCCCGATCCCTCCCCTCCCCTTTTCCTCGCCCCCTCTCCTCCTCCTACCCCCGCTCCTCCGGTACACCCGCCCCCCCCAGGTCCTGCCCCGTCTGGTGTGTCGCACGCTACCCCTCTCCCCTTGGTAGCACGTCAGGTACCGTCTCCTTTCCCACAGTCGTCCTCACAGTCACCGCGGCAGCCTTCGGCACTACCGCGACAGGTTGCAGTCGACTCTGGGGGTGCTCATGCTCGGGACACTAGTTCTGGGGGTGCTGGAGCTGGAGGTGCTAGTTTTGAGGAGACTAGAGCTGGAGGCACTGCTGCTGCGGCGCCTATCCCACCTCCCCACCACTACCCGACGAGTTTCCAGAGGCTTCGACAGCTAAAGTGCGAGGACTGGGAGTGGTTGGAGCAAGAGCGGCTGGGGCTGGAGCTGCAGCAGCAGGAGCTGCAGCAGTAGGAGCTGCAGTAGCAGGAGCTGATGCAGCAGCAGCAGGAGCTACTGCAGCAGCAGCAGTAGCAGCAGTAGCAGCAGCGGGAGCAGCAGCAACAGCAGCAGCAGCAGCCGCAGCAGCTGCCGCCTTTGCAGCCGTTGCCTCCACCTGTGAGTGGCCTTTGGGCCCTTGGTCTTCCTTCCCCTCGTTCAAACCGCTCACTGCCTCCTCCTGTTTACGGTCCTACGTTTCCCCCTCCGGACTCGTCTCCGGCTGTTTTCTCTCCTCCTCAGTCACTGTCGTCTCCTCTTGTTGTCCCGCACGACTGGACAGTCCGCTGTCCCGCTCGTGCACGTCCCTCATCTCCTTCTAACGACCTCCGCACTGTGTTACTTTGTTCGATTCCTCGTCGTTCTCCGCCTTAGTCTGTTCTCCCATCACCTCCTGAGTCATCTCTTATAGCCTCCACCTCTACCCCTATCACTGACTACTACCATGCCACCTGTCCTGTTTTCACTCGTGTTCTCGCCTCTCTAGTCAGTGACCCTCGTGCCTCTTGGTCGTCTGTCTCGGCTCTTACTGCTGCTGACGCTGACTTTGCCGCCACCCGCCGCCTTGACTACACCACCCGAGTGGTGCCTGCCCGTCCTCTGTCCGTCGGGGGTGAGTGTGCCCTTGGCTATGACTTCCTAGAGGACAGGCAGTTTGAGCTGGAGTTCTTGGCAGCCGCTTCTCCCCATCTCTGTGCCATGCTGTTAGCCCCTGAGGGAGACCCCGACGCCCTTGACATTCCGACTCCTCGCACATACCGTGAGGCAGTGTCAGGGCAGTGGGCCTCTCAGTGTATAGCAGCCATGGACTCAGAGATTGCGTCTTGCAGATCCACAGCCACTTACGTTGACGCGGTTCCCCCATCTATGCGAACGTAGTCGATAGTATGTGGCTCTTCAAGGTGAAGCGGCCGTTGGGATCACCGCCTGTCTTCAAGGCACGCTACTTGGCTAGAGGCTTCAGTCAGCGCGAGGGATTTGACTTCTTCCTGACCTTCACACCAACCCCGAAGATGACTACTCTTTGAATGTTACTCCACGTTGCAGCACAGCAAGACTATGAGCTGCACTCCCTCGACTTCTCCACCGCCTTACTCCACGGCAGCCTGCACGAGGAGATCTGGCTGCGCCATCCTCCCGGCTTCACTGGCACTTTCCTGCCTGGGACCCAGTGGAGCCTGCAGCGACCAGTCTACAGTCTCCGCCAGGTGCCCCGTGAGTGGCACGACACGCTGCGCACCACTCTTGCTGCCCTCGGGTTTTGTCGTTCGTCCGCCAACCCGTCGCTGTTCGTTCGTTGTGGGCCCACACCTTTCTTCGTCCTCGTCTACGTTGACGACTTGGTCTTTGCTACAGCAGACAGGGCAGCTCTGGCTAAGGTGAAGTCCGAACTGCAGAAAAGACACACGTGCACTGACCTTGGTGAGTTGCGCCGCTACTTGGCTTGCAGATCACGTAGGACAGAGCCGCTCGCACCATTACACTCTCACAGTCACACATGGTGCAGCAGGTCCTTTAGCGGTTCGGGCGTCAGCACTCCACCACACAGCCCATTCCTCTTGCCGTTGACCACAGACTCACCGGCCCTTTTCGCGACGAGCCCTTTGAGTCTAGTGGTCCCTACGTAGAGCTTGTGGGCTGCCTCATGTACCTGATGATCTGTACTCGTCCCGACCTCATCTTTCCGCTCAGCATTCTCTCTCGCTTTGTTGCGACTGGGAGACATCGTTCTATTCACTGGACAGCTGCTGTGAGGGTGGCGAAGTACCTGGCGACTACATCAGGCATGGGGCTTGTGCTTTGAGGGAGACAGCCATTTGTTCTGACCAGACACTGGGAATCTTTCTACGCCGACGACGTGAAGACTCAGCGGTCGACTCAGGGTTACTGCTTCAGCTTGGGCACTGGAGCTGTATCGTGGAGGTCCATACGATCGTCGTCTGTGGCTTCGTCTAGTGCAGAGGCAGAGATCTACGCTGGTGCCATGGCTGCGCAGGAGCTTCGTTGGTTGACTTTCTTGCTCACCGACCTTGGTGAGCGGCCGAGCTCTGCACCGACTTTGTTTGCTGACAAGAAGGCCATGATCCTCCTGTGTCGAGAGCCTTGACTGGAGAGCAGCGTGAAGCACATCGACGTCAGGTACTTTCTCCTGCGAGAATTGCAGCGACGCGGCCAGGCACGCTTGGACTTCGTGGCCTCATAGGCCAACACTTCAGACATCTTCACCAAGGCTCTTCCACCTGGTGACCACCACAGGTTCTGTCTGCAGTTAGGTCTTGTTGACGCATACCCTCGGTTGCTGTAGTATTACCTTTTGTATGTTACTCAGTTTGTCATTGCTTGTATATATACTTGTGTACTCTTGAACTAGTCTTGTGGCCGCTTTCTTGTGCTAAAACTGTGTGGTGACTTCGTGATCCACCCTGAGCTTTGTGTTGTTGTTTTGCTTGACTGATCTTGTGACCATTTGGCTACTTTGCATGTGTTGATGCCCTTCATTTAGCCTAAGGGGGTGTGTCAAACTATATATATGCCTATAATAGTGTTAAGTCTATTAGGCTGTAGTGAGGTGCATGATATAGGGTATAGGTTTCTCTCGACATTTGTACTTGTACCTTCTCCCCACTAATCAATGTCATCATTCTCCTTGGTTCCAAAAGTCCTTAGTTTCTGAGAGTTGCTGAGGTGCTCAGTAAGGAATGCAGAAAATTCCTTACACTACCCCCCTCCCCAATAAGCCCCTCCGCTAAGCGAGTGCGTGTATATCGGGGGAACCCCGGCTTCGCAGTGACACTTGGAGGACTACGTGAGTTTCGATGTTGCTCAGGGGCACCCTGCTGACTTCGGTTGGGGTGCGATCCTTCCAGCGGACGATGAATCCGATCCTCCGAGATCCCTGGGGGTGGCGGATCCGATGGCTCAAAACCTTTTCAAGTTCGACGATGGACTCCAATGCATGACGCGCCATTGATGGCGGAAGGTGTCGTGGCAGTTGGCTGATGGTTGGGATGTACGGGCGGAGCAAGCTGACATGGAATGACGAGCTAATGTACTAGCCGGCGGGTAAAAGTAGATGGGCGGTGACGGGCGTAATCGTGTGGTTGATTTGAAACGGGCCACAGTAGCTTGATCGTGATTTTGGCATGACAGGCAAGCGTAAGTAATGAGTGTCAAGCAGAATGTAGTCTACCGTCTGGTACGTGATTGGGCAACGGTGTCGATCAACGTACCTTTTAGTGATAACATTTTTCTTTTCTTTTCTTTTTTGTATCTGCTCCGCGCGTTTGGGTAGCCTGCAGATTTTCAGCGAACTGTTATGCTCATGGTGTTAGGTCGTCCGAGCTCGGCGACATGGGCACTGTAGGGTTCCGCTCATAGTTCAGGTAAAACGGCAACTGCTGCGTGGTTGCTGACGTTGCGTTGTTGTAGGCGAGCTCAATCAGTGACAACTGTTACTCCCAAGTTGCGGGGTCATCACACGTGGCGCGAATCAGTTGCTCCATGGTCTGGCTCGTTCTATCAGTCTGTACGTCGATTTCGGGGTGGTAAGACGAACTGAACTATAGCCGGTCCTGAACTACTCTTATAAAAAAATCCAAAAGTTGCTTGTAAACTTCGTGTCCCTGTCGCTTATGATTGCAGCTGGTAACTCGTGCAAGCGAATGACGGCTATGATGAACAAGTGAGCGATTTCCTCGGCCGAGATCGACTTCTTGCATGCAGCGAAGTGAGCCATTTTTGCCAGTTGGTCAACGAGGACCATGACCACGTTGTTACCACCGGGGCCCTTGGGTAACCCCGTGACGAAATCCGTACATACTTGCTCCCATGCGCATTCGGGTGGCGAAATCGGATGCAGCTGGCCCGCTTTCTTGTTTAGCAAACTCTTCATCACCTTCCACATGGGGCACGATCCCACGTGGTGCTGTACACCGGTCAACATCCGGCCGATAGTAATACCGCTGTAGTTGCTGTCGCATTTTTTTAGCCCGAATTGGCCCGATGTAATCCCTTCGTGTGCCTCTTGTAGTAGTAGTTTCATTAGTTATGAGTATGCTGACACCCAAACTCGGTTGGTGCCATTTTTTACGTAATAAACTCTCTTAGCCTCTATCAGCTGCTACGAATTGACAGTGGTGAAGAATGGGTCGGTTTGGTAGACGTGGGTGAATATTCTGGTCCGTAGCAGGTTGGATTGGGCGAGTAGTATGACATGCAGTTGGGCGGTGGGGCGGGTGAGGGCGTCTGCAATGTTTGATGCGCCTTTTTTGTATGTTTCGGGACTCCATATTGTCCGACCAACGTATCTCTCGTGGGTTGAGATTCGGTTGGGCGTGAAGGTCCTGTAGCGAGCAATGGTCCGTCCATACTATAACGCCTGCTCGTGTTACATATCACCGCCACACCTTGAACTCATGCACAATGGCGAGCATCTCGTGATCGTGTATCGTGCAGTTGGTGCTTGGGCGGGTGAAGTTTGCGGGACTCCTATGCGATTGGCTGAAGTCCGTTCCCGAAGCCATGCGACAGTACGACTCTGACGGCAATGTTGCTTGCGCCAGTGACAAGCTCGAACGGTCGGTGAGGATCGGCGATGTGCAGAAAGGACGGCGGGCACAAAATTTGCTTCAGGGCGGAGAAGGCAGCATGCTCTTTCTCCTCCCACATGTTCTCACCCCCCTTCCTAAGCAATTCAGTCAGCGGGGCAATCAGCTTCGCCATGTCGGAGATGAATAGACGCCATAGTCGACAAACCCCAGAAAACTCTTAGCTCGGTCAGGTTGGTCGTCGGGTTCCAGGCCTGAATCATCGCGATTTTTTCAGGTCTATTTCCACGCCATTGGCCGATGTAACATAGCCCAAAAAATAAAATCGGTCCAGTAAAAATGACCTCTTATAAGCTTTCGTGAGCAATTGGTGTTTAGCTAGAATCTTGAAAACATCTTCGATGTCATGTAAGTGCTGTGCTCCGTCAGAGCTGTAAATCAGTATGTCGTCCAAGTAGGTGATTACACACATATCTAAAAGCGGGCGGAATTCTTCATTCATAGTAATTTGAAAGGTGGGGAGGGCGTTGGTCCGTCCGAAAAGGCATGGCAGTATATTTAAATGAATCGTAGCGGGCGCGGACGGCAGTTTTCGGGCAATCGGTCGAATTGACGAGGATCTGGTGGTAACCTCCTGTTAGAATAGTAGTTCAACTTAGGAACCATAGCTTGGGTTCTAGGTGCTAGCATGAGTGTCGAGAGAGTTTTGGGTGAGGAAAGTCGAGAAGGAGAATGAATGTGTTTCACTATGGAAAGTTGGGATACAAATAGCAAACCCTAAATTGGGTTATACTCACTACAGAGTACCCCACTGCAGGCTAAACAGCAAATACATTCTGACACACCCCCATAGTCAAAGTGGGGTATAATCAGCAGAGCAAGCAGTCATAGAGCAGGTTCACCAGTACAAGCAAAGCTAGAGGCATTCACAAAGGGCAAGTGAGGAGGAGGAGGCTAGACTGTGAGAGGAGAGGAGATAGGAGGCGACGGCTGATGTTGCAGACACACGGGCAACAGGAGCGGCGCACACGGTGGCTACCGGAGCAAGGGCTCCGGACTACAGGAGTAACTGGCTCTGCGGCTAACTCTGAGCGGCAGGAGCAACGGACCCACAGGCGACAGGCGCAGCAGGCTCTCTGAGCTACCAGAAGCAAAGCCCCGGACTACAGGTGCTGCGGACGACAAGCCTCCGCTCAACCTCCCCCAACTGTCCCACCCCCCTTTCACACACCCCTTTGCTGCACCCCTAGCTCCACTCCCACGTCACCCCCCTAGCACCACTCCCTCGGCTCCCACACACCCACCCCCCTCAGCGGCAGCTGCAGCAGTGGGAGACGAAGGAGGAGGAGGAGTAGGGGATGGTTCACACACCCGCCACCCCCATACCTTCCCCCCACTGCTGCACCTGCAGCAGGGGGATGGAGGAGAAGTGGGGGGGGCGGGGGGGGGGGGGGGGGGGGGGGGGGCTGGTGCTGCAGATCCCCTCCCCCCCACTGCTGCACCCACAGCAGGAGGATGGAGGAGAAGTGGGGGGGGGGGGGGGGGGGGGGGGGGCTGGTGCTGCAGATCCCCTCCTGCCTCCCCCTGAACCTCCAAGCTCCCCCCCCCCCCTCCCAACACATGTGCAGCAGTGGGAGAGAGAGGAGGAGAGGCGGCAGCAGGTCACCCACACCTGCCACCCCCATACCCTCCCCCCACTGCTGCACCTGCAGCAGGGGAATGGAGGAGAAGGGGGGGGGCGGGGGGGGCTGGTGCTGCAGATCCCCACCCCCCCACTGCCGCATCCGCAACAGGGGGATGGAGGAGAAAGGGGGGGCGGGGGGGGCTGGCGCTGCAGATCCCCTCCTGTCTCCCCCTGAACCTCCAAACTCCCCCCCCCCCCTCCCAACACAAGGTGCGGCAGGGAGAGAGAGAGGAGGAGGCGTGGCGGCAGCTGCTGCTGCTGAGGCACATCCGCCACCCCCTCACACCCTCTCCCCCCCGTCCCCATGGAGGGGGGGGAGGGGGGGGAGGGGGGCGGGGGCGGAGCTGCGCGTGCGACTGCAGGGCACGCGGGCAGGAAGCCGTCACCCCTATTACCACCCCCTTACCCTCCATGATGTGACGGGGCATCGGGGCCGCGGCTAGGGGTGACAGGTCGCGAGGGGCCGAGGCTAGAGGCGACGGGGCCGCGGTTAGGGGCGACGGGGCCGCGGTTAGTGGCGGCAGGTCGCGAGGGGCCATAGCAAGGGGCGACGAGGCCAGTGGGGCCGAGGGGTGTGGCTAGGTACGGGGCCGGGCGCTGGGCTAGGGACGGGGCCGGGCGTTGGGCGCGGAACGGGGCTGGGCGCGGGCTAGGTACTGGGCCGGGCACTAGGCTAGGGACGAGGCCGGGCGCTGGGCAGGTACGGGGCCGGGCGGTGGGTACGGAACGGGGCCGGGCGCGAGGCTAGGTACTGGGCCGGGCGTAGGCTAGGTATGGGGCCAGGCGTGGGCTAGGTACGTGGCCGGGCGCGGGCGAGGTACAGGGCCAGGCGTGGGCTTGGTACGGGCCGGGCGCTGGCTAGATACGGGCCTGGCGCGGGCTAGGTACGGGGCCAGGCGCGGGCGAGAGACAGGGCCGGGCGCGGGCGAGGTACGAGGCCGGGCGCAGGCTTGGTACGGGGCCGGGCGCGGCTAGGGACCGGGCCGGGCGTTGGGCTAGGTACGGGGCCGGGCGCTGGGCTAGGGACGGGGCCGGACGCTGGGCTAGGGACCGGGCCGGGCGCGGGCTAGGTACGGGGCCCGGCGCGGGCTAGGTACGGGCCGGGCGCGGTCTAGATACAGGGCCGGGCGCGGGCGAAAGACGGGGCCGGGCGCTGGGCGAGGGACGGGGCCAGGCGCGGGCTAGGTACGGGCCGGGCGCGGGCGAGAGACGGGGCCGGGCGCTGGGCGAGAGACGGGGCCAGGCGCGGGCTTGGTACGGGCCGGGCGCGGGCTAGGTACGGGCCGAGCGCGGGCTAGGTACGGGGCCAGGCGCGGGCTAGAGACGGGGCCGGGCGCGGGCTAGGTACGGGGCCAGGCGCGGGCTAGAGACGGGGCCGGGCGCGGGCTAGGAACGGGCCGGTCGCGGGCTAGGTACGGGCCGGTCGCGGGGTAGGTACGGGTCGGGCGCGCGGCTAGGGGTGACGGGGCCAACGGGGCCGAGTGGCACAGCTAGGGTCGACAGGGACAAGGGGCCGAGCCTAGGGGCTAGGAGCGACGCCAAGGGGCGACGGGCCGGGGCCTAGGCTAGCAGGGCATTAGGTGGTGGGCCCATTAATGTGAGGTCCTAGGGACGACCTACTCTGATAGCATGTTAGAATAGTAGTTGAACTTAGGAACCATAGCTTGGGTTCTAGGTGCTAGCATGAGTGTCGAGAGAGTTTTGGGTGAGGAAAGTCGAGAAGGAGAATGAATGTGTTTCAGTATGGAAAGTTGGGATACAAATAGCAAACCCTAAATTGGGTTATACTCACTACAGAGTACCCCACTGCAGGCTAGACAGCAAATACATTCTGACACCTCCCTGAAGGTCGATTTTCAAGGAAGATGCGAGTAGTGTGAAGTTAGTCGATCACTTCGTCGGTTCGTAGGATTAGGTAACGCAATTTGATTGTAACCCTGTTCAATGCGCGGTAATTTTTATACATGCAAAATCCCCTGCCTTTTTTCGGTGTGAACAGTATGGGCGCAACGAACAGTGACCAGCTCTGGCGAAATATTTTTTTCTCGAGCATGTATTTCAACTGCTTCTGAAGTTCGTTCACTTTGGGTTGGGTCAGTCGGAACTGTCGTTGTACTGTCGACTATTCCCTCGGTTCCAGTTGAATGTTGTGGTCTTGCGGTCACTGAGGTGGCAACCCCTATGGCAGGTCATCGGGAAAATTCCCCCCGGTACCGTTTCATCAGTACCGCCAAGTCATCCAGTACGTCGGTAAGCAGTTTCCGTAAATTACTCGGCTGCTCTGCTGCTTCGGCTACCCGAATGTCAACAGTGTACACGTCAGCTCTGCGGAGAGTCACTCTACAATAGTCAAGAGCTAGACTACGGGGTTTGGTATGAACTCTAGGAGTGATCATAGCTTTGCGTAGTTCCTTAGCACTTGCACATTCACAGGAGAAATCGGCAAGAGTTTCCACTAGGCAAAGATTGCATTCCAGAATGATTGAACAATCAATGACAGAAATGACTACATCAGGCACCTAGCAACTCTGCAGCTAGCCTGGTCGACCGCCAGCACAGCATGGTCGACCGCCTGCCAGCGTTGCGTAGAGGAGTCGCGCCAGCACTGCAGAAAGGCAAATTGCCAACACAGCAGGTCGACAGCGAGTCAACGCTCCAGCAGAGCGGCTGTCCAGCGTTGCACCCGTAGATGGCAGCAGTGCGCACGCTCGCAGGTGCGCGCAGACAATTGGCCCAACTTGCATCGTTATGCATCCGTCGGCTGTTGTCTGCGCCTGACGAGCCACATCGACTTCGGGATACTAGCTCGGAGTCGCCTTCGTCACCGCGACCTCGACGACATTCGCGTGCCTCCGCAGAACTCGCCGAGCAGGTTACTTGGTCGACCTGGTCGACCACAAAGTGCTCTGGTTGACTACCAATGGCTTTGGTCGACCACCAAGTGCTCTCGTCAACCACAGCTCCCGTCGAGGAGCACCCCAATCGTTAGACCCCTCTGTCGACCAACACTGTTAGCTGCTGGTCGACTGCCACTCACATGTCCTATGCTGGTCGACGAATTGCTCCGTCGTCCTCCCCGTCGAACTGCTCCTCCTGGTTGACGGTCCACCCGTCAACCAGCCCAGTCAATTGCAGCTGTCGAGCTCCCTGGTCGACGGCTCCAGCCCCGTGACACACCTGTGCAGTTCGACGACCACTTCGTCGTCCTGCCCTGGTGAAGAAGGTCGTCGAGCTCCCTGGTCGACGGCAACACCACAGTGATTCCCTGCAGCTCGACAAAGCCTGTCGAGCAGCTCCCTCACTGTGAACGGTCGGCTACTTCTCCCATACATCCGACCAAGTCGTCGGCGTTGCCCAAGCGAGGGCGAGGCAAACAATCCATTCTTGTTAACAAGTCGACGGCGTACACCCCACACACAGCACACCGTCACTGCACCAGCCATGCAGAAGGGCATGGCACCTACTGCTGCACGTTGTTGTCACCGTCGCCAACATTGGCCAGGCCCACTTGGCCGATTGTGACGGAGCACCGGTTGAAGGAAAGAAAGTGCAGCGCCTTCGTCAGGAAGTCAGCCAGCTGCTCGGTGGTCAGGATGTACCGCAGCACGAACTTCCCGCGCCTCACCATGTGCTGCAGCCAGGCGTAGCGTCGCTCCATGTGCTTGAGGTTGCCCGTCAGTCCCAAGCCCTCAGCGACTGTGATGGCGGACTTGTTGTCCACACGAAGGACAGTCGGCTTCCCAACGTCCAGCTACTTGAACTTTGCAAGGACAAAGCGAAGTCGGCATCCCTCCTTGCCCGCGTCCGTGGCCGCCACGTACTCCGACTCTATCGACGACAATATCGCGCACTTGATACGGGAGCTCGACCAGGAGACAGCGGCCCCTCCGTGGACGAACACGTAGCCGCCCGTGCTTGTCCGGTTCTGATTATCGCCGGCATTGTCGCCGTCCACGTAGCCGATCAGCTCCAGCGACTCTGGTCCACCGCCGAACTCCAGGGTGGTGTCGCCGATATCAGCGAGGTAGGCAAGGCATTGGTCGACCTCGCGCCAGTGCTGGTCGCTCCTCACTGTGAGGCCGCTCCCAAGCTTGCTGCAGGCAAAGGCGATGTCTGGCCTCGTCGTTGTCGTCGCAAACTGCAGCGAGTCGATCTTCTGCCGGTACTCCTCCTCACGCTCTGCGTCTCCTCGTCGTCGAATATCATCTCGGCGTAGGCGTCAACCGCGACCGGCGTCTTCGGGATCCATCCGCCTTGCTCCTCGTCGATGAAGCGCCTACGCAGCTTGTTGGGGTAGCCCTGCTGGTTCAGCCACAGCTTCATTGCTGGCCTATCGCGCACGATCTCCAGACCAAGGTACTTAACGACCGGCGAGATCTCGTGCAGCTCGAAGGTGGCCTCCAGCAGCTTCTTGAGCTCCTTCAGCATCCCGGTGCTGCTGCTGGCAGCGAGCAGGTCGTCGACGTAGACCAGCACCCAGCAGGTCACTCCGTCGTCGCCGACCTTGAAGTAGAGCGCCGTGTCGACCTGTCTCTTCTTCCAGCCAGCGCCCAGCAATACACCGTCGAGAGCCATGTACCACAGCAGCGGCGAATGCTTCAACCCGTAGAGGCTCTTCAGTAGCTTGCATACCCGGTCGGTCCCATCGTCGAAGTAGTCCGGCGGGTACATGTACAGCACCCGGTCAAGCTTACTCTACATGAAGCGTTCATCACGTCGAGCTGCATTAGGTTCAGGTCGAGAACGGCGACGATGCTGAGGAAGATCCTCAGCGTGACGTAGCTGCTCACCGGCGAGTACGTCTCGTCGTAATCGGCGCTGTACACCTGCGTGAAGCCCTTCACGACCAGCCTCACCTTCTCGCATTCGACGGTGTCGTCGATGCGGTACTTGGTCATCAGCACCCACTAGTTCTTCATGATGTTTACACCGCGTGGACGTTCGACCAGCTCCCAAGTGCCCATGCCGAAGAGGCTGCGTTTCTCCTCGTCCATGGCGGCCTTCACCGCTTCGCCCTTCCAGCTTGCAAGCGCCTCCTTCACCGTCATTATAGTGATGTCCCAGCGGTGCTCGGGGTCGGCGTTGACAGCCAGATCGAGCTCGGGAAGGTCAACGTCACCTTCGACATCGTCGTACAGTATGTCATTGTCGGCGTCGGCGTACACCGTGGTGAAGGCAGCAGGTGGCAGGTAGGCGTGGTAGCTCGGCCAATTTGGTGGCCTCCGAGTTCGACCCAAGCATCGCAGCTCAGGCTCTGAGCTCTGCAGCTTAGACGTCTCGATTGGCACCTCCACCACATCGCTGTCGGTGGACTCTTCTCCTGCCGACCGTTGCGACCCTTTGACTGGCTGCTCACCTTCTGCTGACTTCGACAACTCCCCTTTCGACCGCCCCGTCTGCTGCTCCCCTGTCGACTGCTACCCTGCTGCTTCATCCTGTTCGACCGGCTCCCCTGTCGTCGACGGCTTCACGAGCTTGGCGCCTAGTCGGCCGCTGGCGATGCCACTGGCCGGCGCCACATGCGACGCCTCAAGGCTCCCTTTATCGCCGGTGGCCGACATAGGTGTCGATGCAGGCCATCGACCTCGTCGTCGACACCACCTTCGTTTCGTACCAGTCGAGGAGATGCAGGACGGGAAGGGTGCTCCGTCGCCCACTGCGCCCGGATGCCAAACTCGACGATCGCCAAGGGGACCTTCCCGTACTCGCAAACCTAAATACGTTTCCGCCATCAGCCAAACTTGCCTCCAAGGTGTTCGCTACGCCCGCTTCTACAACAAGGTCGACCATGGTGACTTACGCGGCTGCCGGCCTACGAACGACTTAGTAGGTGCAAAAGTCGACTCCTATTTGAAGGTAATTTGCGGTGGCGCCCACGCTCAGCGCACCATGCGGAGAGTCACTCTACAATAGTCGTGAGCTAGACTACGGAGTTTGGCATGAACTCTAGGAGTGATCATAGCTTTGCGTAGTTCCTTAGCACTTGCACATTCACAGGAGAAATCAGCAAGAGTTTCCATTAGGCAAAGATTGCATTCCAGAATGATTGAACAATCAATGACAGAAATGACTACATCAGGCACCTAGCAACTCTACAGCTAGCCTGGTCGACCGCCAGCACAGCATGGTCGACCGCCTGCCAGCGTTGCGTAGAGGAGCCGCGCCAGCACTGCAGAAAGGCAAATTGCCAATACAGCATGTCGACAGCGTGTCAACGCTCCAGCAGAGCGGCTGTCCAGCGTTGCACCCGTAGATGGCAGCAGTGCGCACGCTCGCAGGTGCGCGCAGACGATTGGCCCGATTTGCATCGTTATGCATCCGTCGGCTGTTGTCTGCGCCTGACGAGCCACATCGACTTCGGGATACCAGCCTGAAGTCGCCTTCGTCACCGCGACCTCGACAACGTTCGCGTACCTCTGCAGAACTTGCCGAGCAGGTTACTTGGTCGACCTGGTCGACCACAAAGTGCTCTCGTCGACTACCAATGGCTTTGGTCGACCACCAAGTGCTCTCGTCGACCACCAAGTGCTGTGGTCGGCCACCAAGTGCTCTGGTCGACCACAGCTCCCGTCGAGGAGCACCCCAATCGACAGACCCCTCTGTCGACCAGCACTGTCAGCTGCTGTCGCCGAGCTCCCCTGGTCGATTGCCACTCACATGTCCTACGCAGGTCGACGAACTGCTCCGTCGTCCTCCTTGTCGAACTGCTCCTACTGGTTGACGGTCCGCCCATCGACCAGCCTAGTCAATTGCAGCTGTCGAGCTCCCTGGTCGACGGCTCCAGCCCTGTGACACACCTGTGCAGTTCGACGACCACTTCGTCGTCCTGCCCTGGTGAAGAAGGCCGTCGAGCTCCCTGGTGGACGGTAATTGCACAGTGATTCCCTGCAGTTCGACAAAGCCCGTCGAGCAGCTCCCTCACTGTGAATGGTCGGCTGCTTCTCCCGTACATTCGACGAAGACATCGGCGTTGCCCAAGCGAGGGCGGGGCCAACACTCCATTCTCGTTAACAAGCTCCTGCCGCTACGGCGCGTTTCTTCGAGGAGGAGTTTCGAAGCGACAAAGACGGAGGCGGGCTCCAGCAAGCTAAGGCAATGTTGTTACCAATGACTCCCACGCTGCAGTCACCCGTCGTCCAGTCTAGTAGGTTGTGTCGTTGCAGCCAATCACGATCGAGTAAGATGGCGGTTGCTGCTAGCATTTCTCGGGTGAATGTGAAATCACCTCCGTAACGAATTTGAACTCGGTTCACGCGTTCTCGTATCGCCGGTGACATACCGTTGACCAGTCGTGCATCGATCTCACGTAAGCATCGGTCCAGTTGCAATTTCAATTTCTGGGCTGTAGCTGTAATTTAGCTGTCGCTAGCCCATCTGTCCATAAATATTTTAACTAGGTATGTGTATATTTCCCCTTGAACAGTTAGGAATAGCGAGGTTGACTAAATCGAGGATGGAACGCGACGGAAGACTTTGGAGATGGAAGTATTTGCGAAATAGGCAAATAAGTTGCTGAGTAAGAATTGAATGATATTGGTGAATAGAAGCAAAGTTGATATTGCATGCAAGAGCGAAGGTTGGAAAGTGGTTTGTGGGACTAGGAATTGGAGTTCAAGAAAATTATAGTGCCACATGGAGGACGGGAAATCTTGCAAATCCTGCAAATCTGGAAATGATAAGATGAAGATATGATTAAGATAGGGTTGGGAGTGACTGCTAACGATGAACACTAAATCACCATGTACACATGTCCTCCGGTAATTTTATGGGGTGAAATAGCCGAGTCGCGCTAACGTTTGCCCGAGAAGGTGTGAAAGGGTAACTGGCGACCAGCCAATGCGACATCACCACGTCAGGATTGCGTGGGGCTGGGGACCACCCATAACAGAATCATAGAGTTGCCTCGTTTTGTTTCGAAGAAGTTCATGTCAGCCTACAAAACGTTCATACAAGTTTTCCATGAGACGAAGTTCAAAATTTAGAGCAGGATTATACGGCACGAAGTCAAAATTGAGTCCTAATCGGACTTAAAATGCGCCCCAAAATTTTCAGAAGTTGTGGCATTCCATCCCATCCTCTCGAGTATAAATGGCGTCACTTCTGTCGTCACTTCTGTCGTTGGCAGCTCGACCCCCAAAAGGTGGGGTTGAGGACCCCGAAGTGACACCGAAATGCGATACCAAATTAGAGGTAGTGAAAATATCGGAGAACAGGTGTAACAAATTGTGCAAGTCTAGTTCTTCCACTCTCCACTCACGATTGTTTGGTACACTTCTTTCTGAATTATAATCCCTCCTTGAAAATGGTGCATCTTGCCAGAACCCACGAACCTGCTCTCATTGCACAATTTGGATCACCGAAGCGCGTGGGAAATTGGAGTTACTGTACGACTTAGCCCTGCCTATCACGGTTTCTGTGGGGAAGATTTGCCAGATTCACTCCCTTGGATCCAATCTGTCACCGTGAAATTTTGTGGGTTGTTTTCCCGCTCGATAGTATCGGATCTTTCTATTCCAGACACCCCGCATTCATGGTTCAAGTTATCCGGCCTAGTTTTCAGTCATAGTGGAAGCACCCTGTCTGTGGAGCCTTTTTTTCCAAGTTTGCCCGGACAACGCATAGGTCCACTCCTGCTCGAGGACAATGGACAAATATATCTCAGCGGACAAGCGAGTCCGCCCGGGGAAGCTCTCTGGCCGCGGGCAAAAACAATAAAACCCATTCGGGCATGCATCCGGTCAGGGAGGCATTAACCCTAAACACAGGGAGGCATGGATTTAGGGTTGATGCCTCCCTCGGATGCAATACCATCCGATAGGGGTTTAGTTGTTTTTCTGCCCGGGGCAGCATGTCGTCAAGTCGTCAATGGGTCGTCAGGCTTGACGACCCGTTTCCGCTGGGATATTCCACCATGACGGAGACTCATACCCCCTGAAACGAAAACCCCATCACCCAGAATACAGCCACCGGTGTTGCTTGGAACTCCCAATCCCAACCAATCCTTTCTCAGCCCGTCTTTGATCAGATCGCCCATGCTGGCACAACTGTTTTCCGCACGGGGTGGGCGGGTGAGAGCTTCGACGGGTGGGTGGGTGGGAGCTTGGACCTTCTTGCATTTCCCTTTGGTTTGCGCGCACATGCGGCACTGACAAGTCATGGATAGGACAACCTAGCGACTGGGAGGCATGGCGGAAAGAGCAACGTTCATCTTTAAAGCCTTTTCGATAGCCGTTTCTTTGGGATGTGGCCCGCGGAAATGTGTGGATGCGCGAAAAACGGAGGGGGGCGCGCGCGAATGCCGGGGTTTTACCATGAATTCGCGGCGTGGGGGTTTTCATGCTTTGCGCACGCGTGCGCTGGTGTTGTTGGTGGCGGCAATGGCGCTTCTTGCGCACATCTGTAGCGCAGTTCGGCTACAAGCGTCCCAAGGTGGGGCTTGCGCAGTGGTGCTGCACGTTACGGCGGTACTACTACTACTAGTAACGGGCAGTCCAGTGTGGGTTCAGCCAGCATGCCGCGACATTGCGTCACCCCACCCCATCCGATCGCGACTGCTTGCTATCTGCGCTGCCTGCCTCATTTTCCCCGTTGCCCGCGCTGCGCGCGTTGCCCGCGTTGCGCGCGTTTGCCCGCGTTGCGTGGCAGTGGCGGTGCTGCAGGAGTGCGAGGCGGTGTGGAACATGACGGGTAGCGGGTGGACGGCCGGCGGGGACTGCACGCTACCTCATAGTAGCGTCAAGTGCAATGCAGAGGGAATGATCACGCGCCTGTGAGACTCATGTACCCGCGCTGTGTGCTATGGGGTCTGTTGTGTGGGCTGTGTGTTGTTGTGTGTGCTTTGTGTGCTGTGTGTGCTGCGTGCTGTGCTGTGCGTACGGTAATGCGAGTCTCTGCTTTGTCTTGGCACCCTTGACAACCTTCTCTTTCCAACTGCGTTTCCCGCTCCCCTCTCCCCTCCCCCCCTTTTAACTCTCACTCTCACTCTCACTCCGGGGCCACGGACCTTCCCTTCCTCTCTCCACCATGGCCGCAGGTACTTAACAGGCTTAGATCTGAACGGCACCATCCCCACCAGCATTGCAAACCTCACCACCCTCACTCTCTTGTGCGTGACGCAACGTCACCCCTCTCCATGTGCTTGTGCATCTCATCCGCGTGCTACTTGCGTTCCTCTTCTTTCTTCTTGCTTTCCCTCTCCCCATCCTCACCATTAGTTGATCCACATGCGCGCACACACATGCATGCACGCACACACATACGCTGACTCCCTGAATGGGTGAAGTACGTGAGTAATGCGTCGCTTTTAGTAAGTGATTTTTTTCATGCTCAACCTTTCTCCCCACCTGCCTTCTCCCTACCTTACTTCTTGGCATCGAATGGCGCTGACTTTGAGTTTGCATGCTGCCGTGCCGTTCCCTGCCATGACATTCTGGGGCTTTGCTGTGCTGTATTCTGGCGTGACGTAATAATGGCGTGCGTGGGCATGCATGCGAGGGGAGAATGGCCATGGTGGTCGCATCACAATGCAGCAATCTGGACAGCTCAAATGTCCATGGGTCCGTGCCCACTGCCCTTTCTCGCCTCACTCGACTCGCCGATTTGTGAGGCTGCCTCGTGTGTGTGTGGGTGTGTGGGTGGGTGTGTGTGTGGGTGTGTGTGTGCGGGTGTGTGTGTACTTGTATTGGTGTGTGTGTGGGGGTGTGTGTGTGTGGTTGTGTGTGTGTGGGTGTGTGTGTGTGTGTGTGGGTGTGTGTGTGTGTGTGGGTGTGTGTGTGTGTGTGGGTGTGTGTGTGTGTGTGGGTGTGTGTGTGTGTTTGTGTGTGTAAAAATTCTGAAGTCAACTCCCAAAGGGAAAAATAGATGTATAAGAATTGGTTCTTACAAGAGAAGTCGCAGGAGTGAAATGCGAAAGTCACTCCAGCGTTGGAAGAGAGTGCCGTGTCGTGTCAAGTCATGCCGCTCAGATGCACTCTGGAATGGCATGGTTGGGGGTCCTGAGGGGGGGGGGGGTATGGGTGGTGAGTGTGAGGGGGTTATGAGTGGTGGCTTGTGAGGGGGGAGCGGGTGGGGAGTGTGAGGTTGGGATGGATGGGGGTGTGAGGGTGGGATGGATGGTGGTGGTTGTGAGGGTTGCAGGTTGGGGACAGTGAGAGTGAGGGAAGATGGGGGGAAAGGGAGGGGGAGGTTGGGGGTTGGGAGAGGGGTGTTGATGGTGGGTGCGTGAGGGACTTGGGGTTTTGCATGGAAAGCTTCTTCTGAGAATTCTCAAAAGTTACGGGAAGAAACAAAAATGAGTGGGCCAAAAGTAGGACTGGTGCTGAGAATTCCCAACTCAAATCTAAGGGCCAAAACTCGTATGCATGCATGCAGGTCCTCGCATTCACACATGCATTCCACTCCTTTCTTTTGTAAGCACGCACCCACCCACATCTTTTCACTTCATGTTACACATCCAAACTGTGTTTTTTACCCCGGAATCTGCCCCTGCTCCCCCCCTCTTCCTCACACTACATCTCCTTTCTCCGCTTCTCCCGTTCCTTCCCCCCTCACTCGTCGTTCTCCCCCCCGCCCCCCTGAACCCCAAACCCTAAACCCTAAAGCCCTTACTTGTTTCCCTCTTTGTCGCATCGCTCTCAATGGCAGCACCCTGAATCTAAACAACTTGACCGGACCTATTTCCTTCCTGCAGCACTTCAGCCTTCTCACCTACCTGTGATCCCTCCTCCCCCTCCCCCGTGCGCTCGCCCTTGCCCTGCTACTCTTTCTCCCTTTTTCCCGCGATTTTCTTCCGTCCATACGCCTTTGCTCACTCCTGCTTCTTCCTTTCCTGAACCTCTCCCTTTGGGTCTGTGCTGTGCTGCTCGTTCCCTTTCATTCGCTGCACGTTCTCTAGAAAGAGAAATGCTGCTCCCAGAGAGCAATGCATTGGAGAGAGGGATAGAATGGGGGGAGAGGAAGTACAGTGCAGTGCAGTGTAGGCAGAGAGGATGTTGGCGGGAAGTCAAGGTTTGTGACTTTCTTTTCAAGGCACTTGACTCTTCCACTCCCAGGCGATCACACCTGCTACAGATGTATGTCTGATACAACCTCGATTTTCCTGCTCTCCACCTTCTGCACTCTGCCCCCTGCCCTCTGCCCCCTGCCGCCTTTCCTCTGCCCTCTGTCCACTGCCCTCCGCCTTGCCTGTAGTGACCTCTCCGAGAATCAATTTGATGGGCCCATCCCCTCTTCCATCTCACGACTCTCTCTTCTTACACATTTGTGAGCACCTCTCTCCAATCCCCAGGCTTGATTCATTAGCCTATGGCATGCATGCCACATGGCACATGCCACATGGCACATGCCACATGCCACATGCCATATCACATCCCACATCCCACATGCCACATGCCACATGGCACACGTTACATGTCTTCTCCCAACCATGTCACATGGCGCATGTGTCACATGACAGAAACCTCGGATCAACCAATGTTTCAGGACCCATTCCCTCCACCATCTCTGCACTCCATAAACTCGGAGCTCTGTAAGATCTGCATGGGTGCTGCTGTGCATGGGTGCTGCTGTGCATGGGTGCTGCTTAGCATTGGATGCATGCATGCATCCATGCAATCAACAGCATGAGCATCAGCGATCTGCTATCCCATGTCTTTCGCATTCATTCCATACCACATGCATTCTACCCTGGCCATTCTCACAGAACATTCCCCTCCCAATTCGCTCTCTCCCCATTCACATATGTCCTTTTGTGTCTTTTTCATTGACCCACGCCCTCCCCTCCTCTCTCTATGCTCCACACCCTTCATGACCTGCCATCAGGATGCTATCTGACACTGCCATTTCCGGTTCCATCCCCTCTACCATCTCGGGTCTCTCCTCCCTCACCTTTTTGTCAGTTCCCTCTCTGTCTCCCATTCCTGCCAAGACTGTTTTGCATTGTGCATAATCCTGCCTTAAGGTTCTGCTCTACCATAACGAGGACTGGATATATATACATATATATGTACATATATATATACATATATATATATATATATTTGCTCACAGGAGTGGTTGCCCCTCATTGGAGGCGGATTTGGTGGTAATGAACAGACCTTTGGTCCTCTGGTCCTCAACAAATCATCAGGCCTTTCCACCAATTGCATGGCGTGTTTGCTGTGTTCCCTGGTTAGGATGATGAACCATAGCAAGGAACCCCTCCTGTGGATGAATACCACAATACGTCTACAATCTACTCATTTGGCATCCTGTCATCCTGCCCACGTGGCAATGTGCTCCACTCCAGCGAAGCGGCCAACACTCGCCTCAGTGGCGCTATCCCGAATACTTTTGGTCAGCTCGCCAATCTCCACTATGTGTATGTGGGGTGGGGGGGGGTTGTGATGTGAGAATGCGAGGGGTGTCACACATGCATGCATGCACACGGCGCGCGGCGCACACACACACACACACACACACACACACACACACACACACACACACGGACACATGCTCACACGCACACCGCACACGCGCAAACACGCACACGACTTGACCACAACAACACGGTGTGTGTACCTCGGCTCAAGCCCACCATTTTTTTTTTTCAGATCACCTTTTGCTTTCCACATGATCAACTTTTGGAATCTTTGAAATCACACACTAATCTCCACAGCTTGTGTCGCGTGATCCTTACTAGGCTGATCAACCCGTGTGTGCGTGTACCTTGGTCCGGGCTGGCCCGACCCAGGCCGGACCCGGCCCGGCCCGGCCAGCCTGACTAGACCCCAGCTCGCATATGGTTGCATTGCATGGCCGATGGTCCGTTTTTGCCGGGGCGGCCCGACAAGAGGGGTTGACCAGGTCTGGCCGGCCACGGCCAGTCCTGACCACCTCTCCCCACCTACTCCTCCCATCTCTCTGCCGTGATACCTCTTTCACTCGCCCCCACACCCGCCCTGTCCCAGGGACATCGGTAACACCAACGTGTCTGGCTCGCTGCCCGCCTCCCTTGGTGCTCTCCCCAACTTCACTGAAATGTTGGTCCCCCGCACTGCATCTCCCCCCGCACTGCATCTCCCCCCGCGCTGCATCTCCCCCCGCACTGCATCTCCCCCCGCGCTGCATCTCCCCCCGCACTGCATCTCCCCCCGCACTGCATCTCCCCCCGCACTGCATCTCCCCCCGCGCTGCATCTCCCCCCGCACTGCATCTCCCCCCGCACTGCATCTCCCCCCGCACTGCATCTCCCCCCGCACTGCATCTCCCCCCGCGCTGCATCTCCCCCCGCACTGCATCTCCCCCCGCGCTGCATCTCCCCCCGCACTGCATCTCCCCCCGCACTGCATCTCCCCCCGCACTGCATCTCCCCCCCGCGCTGCATCTCCCCCCGCACTGCATCTCCCCCCCGCGCTGCATCTCCCCCCGCGCTGCATCTCCCCCCGCGCTGCATCTCCCCCCGCAGCTGCATCTCCCCCCGCGCTGCATCTCCCCCCGCACTGCATCTCCCCCCGCACTGCATCTCCCCCCGCACTGCATCTCCCCCCGCACTGCATCTCCCCCCGCGCTGCATCTCCCCCCGCACTGCATCTCCCCCCCGCACTGCATCTCCCCCCGCGCTGCATCTCCCCCCGCACTGCATCTCCCCCCGCGCTGCATCTCCCCCGCACTGCATCTCCCCCGCACTGCATCTCCCCCGCGCTGCATCTCCCCCCGCACTGCATCTCCCCCCGCACTGCATCTCCCCCCGCACTGCATCTCCCCCCGCGCTGCATCTCCCCCCGCACTGCATCTCCCCCCGCGCTGCATCTCCCCCCGCACTGCAACATGCGCCATTCGTTAAGCTTTATTTTTGTGTGTACGTGTGTACGTGTGTACGTGTGTACGTGTGTACGTGTGTACGTGTGTACGTGTGTACGTGTGTACGTGTGTACGTGTGTACGTGTGTACGTGTGTACGTGTGTACGTGTGTACGTGTGTACGTGTGTACGTGTGTACGTGTGTACGTGTGTACGTGTGTACGTGTGTACGTGTGTACGTGTGTACGTGTGTACGTGTGTACGTGTGTACGTGTGTACGTGTGTACGTGTGTACGTGTGTACGTGTGTACGTGTGTACGTGTGTACGTGTGTACGTGTGTACGTGTGTACGTGTGTACGTGTGTACGTGTGTACGTGTGTACGTGTGTACGTGTGTACGTGTGTACGTGTGTACGTGTGTACGTGTGTACGTGTGTACGTGTGTACGTGTGTACGTGTGTACGTGTGTACGTGTGTACGTGTGTACGTGTGTACGTGTGTACGTGTGTACGTGTGTACGTGTGTACGTGTGTACGTGTGTACGTGTGTACGTGTGTACGTGTGTACGTGTGTACGTGTGTACGTGTGTACGTGTGTACGTGTGTACGTGTGTACGTGTGTACGTGTGTACGTGTGTACGTGTGTACGTGTGTACGTGTGTACGTGTGTACGTGTGTACGTGTGTACGTGTGTACGTGTGTACGTGTGTACGTGTGTACGTGTGTACGTGTGTACGTGTGTACGTGTGTACGTGTGTACGTGTGTACGTGTGTACGTGTGTACGTGTGTACGTGTGTACGTGTGTACGTGTGTACGTGTGTACGTGTGTACGTGTGTACGTGTGTACGTGTGTACGTGTGTACGTGTGTACGTGTGTACGTGTGTACGTGTGTACGTGTGTACGTGTGTACGTGTGTACGTGTGTACGTGTGTACGTGTGTACGTGTGTACGTGTGTACGTGTGTACGTGTGTACGTGTGTACGTGTGTACGTGTGTACGTGTGTACGTGTGTACGTGTGTACGTGTGTACGTGTGTACGTGTGTACGTGTGTACGTGTGTACGTGTGTACGTGTGTACGTGTGTACGTGTGTACGTGTGTACGTGTGTACGTGTGTACGTGTGTACGTGTGTACGTGTGTACGTGTGTACGTGTGTACGTGTGTACGTGTGTACGTGTGTACGTGTGTACGTGTGTACGTGTGTACGTGTGTACGTGTGTACGTGTGTACGTGTGTACGTGTGTACGTGTGTACGTGTGTACGTGTGTACGTGTGTACGTGTGTACGTGTGTACGTGTGTACGTGTGTACGTGTGTACGTGTGTACGTGTGTACGTGTGTACGTGTGTACGTGTGTACGTGTGTACGTGTGTACGTGTGTACGTGTGTACGTGTGTACGTGTGTACGTGTGTACGTGTGTACGTGTGTACGTGTGTACGTGTGTACGTGTGTACGTGTGTACGTGTGTACGTGTGTACGTGTGTACGTGTGTACGTGTGTACGTGTGTACGTGTGTACGTGTGTACGTGTGTACGTGTGTACGTGTGTACGTGTGTACGTGTGTACGTGTGTACGTGTGTACGTGTGTACGTGTGTACGTGTGTACGTGTGTACGTGTGTACGTGTGTACGTGTGTACGTGTGTACGTGTGTACGTGTGTACGTGTGTACGTGTGTACGTGTG
Source organism: Closterium sp. Naga37s-1 (assembly GCA_947471745.1). Taxonomy (NCBI): domain Eukaryota; kingdom Viridiplantae; phylum Streptophyta; class Zygnematophyceae; order Desmidiales; family Closteriaceae; genus Closterium; species Closterium sp. Naga37s-1. Next base: position 1,754,675 of record CANJKZ010000170.1, on the reverse strand, counting down.
TACGTGTGTACGTGTGTACGTGTGTACGTGTGTACGTGTGTACGTGTGTACGTGTGTACGTGTGTACGTACGTGTGTACGTGTGTACGTGTGTACGTGTGTACGTGTGTACGTGTGTACGTGTGTACGTGTGTACGTGTGTACGTGTGTACGTGTGTACGTGTGTACGTGTGTACGTGTGTACGTGTGTACGTGTGTACGTGTGTACGTGTGTACGTGTGTACGTGTGTACGTGTGTACGTGTGTACGTGTGTACGTGTGTACGTGTGTACGTGTGTACGTGTGTACGTGTGTACGTGTGTACGTGTGTACGTGTGTACGTGTGTACGTGTGTACGTGTGTACGTGTGTACGTGTGTACGTGTGTACGTGTGTACGTGTGTACGTGTGTACGTGTGTACGTGTGTACGTGTGTACGTGTGTACGTGTGTACGTGTGTACGTGTGTACGTGTGTACGTGTGTACGTGTGTACGTGTGTACGTGTGTACGTGTGTACGTGTGTACAGTGTGTACGGGTGGTCGTGTGTACGTGTGTACGTGTGTAACGTGTGGAACCGTGTGTAGTGTGTACGTGTTGTTAACGTGTGTACGTGTGTACGTGTGTACGTGTGTACGTGTGTACGTGTGTACGTGTGTACGTGTGTACGTGTGTAACGTGTGGTACGTGTGTAACGTGTGTACGTGTGTAACGTGTGGTACGTGTTACGTGTGTACGTGTGTACGTGTGTACTGTGTCACGTGTGTAACTGTGTACGTGTGTACGTGTGTACTTGTGTACGTGTGTAGGTGTACGTGTGTAAGTGTGTACGTGTGTACGTGTGTACGTGTGTACGTGTGTTACGTGTGTAACGTGTGTACGTGTGTACGTGTGTACGTGTGTACGTGTGTAAGTGTGTACGTGGTGGTACGTGTGTACGTGTGTAACGTGATGTAACGTGTGTACGTGTGTACGTGTGTACGTGTGTACGTGTGTACGTGTGTACGTGTGTGTACGTGTGTACGTGTGTACGTGTGTACGTGTGTACGTGTGTACGTGTGTACGTGGTACGTGTGTTACGTGTGTACGTGTGTACGTGTGTACGTGGTGTACGTGTGTACGTGTGTACGTGTGTACGTGTGTACGTGTGTACGTGTGTACGTGTGTACGTGTGTACGTGTGTACGTGTGTACGTGTGTACGTGTGTACGTGTGTACGTGTGTACGTGTGTACGTGTGTACGTGTGTACGTGTGTACGTGTGTACGTGTGTACGTGTGTACGTGTGTACGTGTGTACGTGTGTACGTGTGTACGTGTGTACGTGTGTACGTGTGTACGTGTGTACGTGTGTACGTGTGTACGTGTGTACGTGTGTACGTGTGTACGTGTGTACGTGTGTACGTGTGTACGTGTGTACGTGTGTACGTGTGTACGTGTGTACGTGTGTACGTGTGTACGTGTGTACGTGTGTACGTGTGTACGTGTGTACGTGTGTACGTGTGTACGTGTGTACGTGTGTACGTGTGTACGTGTGTACGTGTGTACGTGTGTACGTGTGTACGTGTGTACGTGTGTACGTGTGTACGTGTGTACGTGTGTACGTGTGTACGTGTGTACGTGTGTACGTGTGTACGTGTGTACGTGTGTACGTGTGTACGTGTGTACGTGTGTACGTGTGTACGTGTGTACGTGTGTACGTGTGTACGTGTGTACGTGTGTACGTGTGTACGTGTGTACGTGTGTACGTGTGTACGTGTGTACGTGTGTACGTGTGTACGTGTGTACGTGTGTACGTGTGTACGTGTGTACGTGTGTACGTGTGTACGTGTGTACGTGTGTACGTGTGTACGTGTGTACGTGTGTACGTGTGTACGTGTGTACGTGTGTACGTGTGTACGTGTGTACGTGTGTACGTGTGTACGTGTGTACGTGTGTACGTGTGTACGTGTGTACGTGTGTACGTGTGTACGTGTGTACGTGTGTACGTGTGTACGTGTGTACGTGTGTACGTGTGTACGTGTGTACGTGTGTACGTGTGTACGTGTGTACGTGTGTACGTGTGTACGTGTGTACGTGTGTACGTGTGTACGTGTGTACGTGTGTACGTGTGTACGTGTGTACGTGTACGTTTTCTTTCCTTTTCACAATCAACAAGGGAGAGTTAAGAGAGTACGTTTCGCATAACGAATCAACAAACAACTATTAGCAGCACCGTCGCCTGCACGTTTTTTTCGCCACTCGCCTTGCCCCTTTTCCTTGCTGCAACACCCCAAGCTCCCCCTTGCCCTTTCCAGAATCACCTCTCCAGGGGTGACATGCGGCAGGGCTGGCAGCAGCTGTGAGATTCAGCAGAACGCTTCTTCCTTCTTCTGCAAGACTCTCTGCTTTGACTTGTGTGCCTCGTGCATCCCACTCAACGGTGAAAATCTGCTTGTTTCCATACTTCTGCTCGCATACATGACTCGCCTCATATTTCAAGTAGGATGACACTTCACTTCATGTGCCTTGGTGCGAGTGATATCTTACTGTCGTCATGCCACCCAAACCCTAACCTTAAACCCGAAACCTTACTGTCAACATGCCACCGTCATCTGGCCATTTGACAATCATCATCGGGGTTTAGCTTGTCATAGCAAAAGCTGCTCCCCACCTCCACAATCCCTACACACCCCACTTTTTTCTCAGGCACCTCTCAAATAGACTCCACACCCCACTTCCTTTCCTCCCCTCTCTCTCCCCACAGGCCAACGCCACGACCCTCCTCCCCGCTCACCTCCTCTCCCTCCAAGCCTTGCTCTCATGAGCCCCCCACCTCCTACTCTGTCCTCTCTTCTTGCCGTCTCCTCGCCACTCTCCCCTCCTCCTGCTCCTCCATCTGCCACTGGTTTGCCAACTGCTGCAATTGTGGGAATAGCCTTGGGAGCGTTCTGCCTTATTCTGGCTGCTGTTGTTGCTGCTGTCGTGGTTTCTGGGTGTGTAAGGGAGGAACTCCAGGGGTCGAAACTACAGCCCCTAGCTTCCTCAGGTAAGAGCAGGCTCAGTGCTGTGAAACGACTCTAAACCCAAGGCACTAAAAGGGTGCGTGCCACTTGTGGTGGCTCAGCCGTGGAAGGGCGTTGTCTGACGGTATTTTGTTCTTTCTTTTCTCCTTGTAACATTCGAACCCGGTCCGCCACAGCTGTCTCTCTTTCTCATCATCTGTGCCACCATAATTCCTCGTTCGACGCATGTCGCTGCGGTTGTCATTGCAGCCAAACACTGCCGCATTTGCGTCCACTGCTTCTGCCAGCCACGATCATTGTTCTCCCTTCTGTCAGCCACTTACCCTGATGCTAACGTCCCATCTCACCATCATCTCACCATCAATTTCCCCACTTGAATCTACTCCTCTCGCCCCGCTCTTCCCTCTCTCATCACTTCCCCCTTCGTTCCACACTTCAGCATCTCGCGTCTTCAGTCGCTCTCGCTGTCCGCAGCTGTCCATGTCCCTCGTGGCACAGGCAACGGGTGGGTGGAGTGAGGATTGCAGGGTGGAGAAGCAGGGCTGGAGCAGCAGCAGCGGTGGCACCACCAGCAGCAGCAGTGGAGGGCAGAGGTACAAGGCAGTGAGTCCTCTCGATGCGCGCCAAGTGTGGTTCGTGGTGAGGCGCGGCAACGAGGAGCTTTCCACAGACTTCCAGAAAGAGGTGAGAGAGCTGCGGATACTTCTCCACTGCTGCTGCTGCTGCTGCTGCTGCTGCTGCTGCTGCTGCTGCTGCTGCTGCTGCTGCTGCTGCTTCTGCTTCTGCTTCTGCTTCTGCTTCTGCTTCTGCTTCTGCTTCTGCTGCAGCGGTGGTGGCGGCGGCTGCGGCGTCAGCCGTTTTGGTGCCAAAAAAATGGTTTTCTGCTTCTTACAACTTTCCCCTGTATTTCCCCCCTTCCTTGTGGGTGCATCCTTGCCTGCCCAGGTGGCCACGCTTTGGACTATCCGCCATACCAACCTGCAGCGACTGCTGGGGTATTGCTGGGAGAAGCGTGATACTGCCCTAGACCGTGACTCGCCTGCTACTGCTGCTGCTGCTGCTGCTGCTGCTGCTGCTGCTGCTGCTGCTGCTGCTGCTGCTGCTGCTGCTGCTGCTGCTGCTGCTGCTGCTGCTGCTGCTGCTGGCGCTGATAGTGCTATAAGTGCTAGTTCTGATAGTGCTACGAGCGCTAGTGCTGCTGATGCTGCTGCTGCCAGTCATGCGGTGAAGCAAGCGGAGGAGCAGGTGCTAGTGTTTGAGTGGGTGCCAGGAGGCAACCTGCACAGCCGCCTCATTGCAGGTACAGTCACGCCAAGGCCCCTCTCCCACCCTACTCTCTCCATGCATATCCCACTCTCCATGCCTCTGCCTCTCTGCTTGCTTATTGCACTCTAACCTTTGCCGGTGCTCGGATCCACTGTGCCAGGCCACTCATTCCCCACCACGTAAGAATTCTGGCAAGCCTTTTGCGGAAAAAAAACAGATTCCCAGAACACCACTTCTGTTTGCTCAGCATAGATACTCATGTTCTGAGCCATCTTGCATTGTTCCCCTCCGTCCCCACTGTCCGTTCTCCTCCTCTCTCATCTCCTCTCCTTGTACTCCCCTCTGCACCCCACCTCCTACTCCAAAACACCCCCTCCTCCTCCCGCCATGCAGAGGGCGGCGTGCCTCTGTCGGTGTGGCAGTGCCTGGATGTGACCGCGGGTGTGCTGCGAGGGCTGAAGCACATTCAGAGCCATGGGGTCGTGCATGGCCGCATACACCCACGCAACATCCTGCTTGACCCTGCCCTGGAGGTGAGGTACTTAGTGACACACAGCTGCAGGTGAAGCGAGATGCAGGTGAAGCGAGATGCGGGTGAAGCGAGATGCGGGTGAAGCGAGATGCGGGTGAAGCGAGATGCGGGTGAAGCGAGATGCGGGTGAAGCGAGATGCAGGTGAAGCGAGATGCAGGTGAAGCGAGATGCGGGTGAAGCGAGATGCGGGTGAAGCGAGATGCGGGTGAAGCGAGATGCGGGTGAAGCGAGATGCAGGTGAAGCGAGATGCGGGTGAAGCGAGATGCGGGTGAAGCGAGATGCGGGTGAAGCGAGATGCGGGTGAAGCGAGATGCGGGTGAAGCGAGATGCAGGTGAAGCGAGATGCAGGTGAAGCGAGATGCGGGTGAAGCGAGATGCGGGTGAAGCGAGATGCGGGTGAAGCGAGATGCGGGTGAAGCGAGATGCGGGTGAAGCGAGATGCAGGTGAAGCGAGATGCAGGTGAAGCAAGATGCGGGTGAAGCGAGATGCAGGTGAAGCGAGATGCGGGTGAAGCGAGATGCGGGTGAAGCGAGATGCGGGTGAAGCGAGATGCGGGTGAAGCGAGATGCAGGTGAAGCGAGATGCAGGTGAAGCGAGATGCAGGTGAAGCGAGATGCGGGTGAAGCGAGATGCAGGTGTTCAGCACCACACACTGACCTTCTTTCTGATCTCCTATCCCCATCCACATCATCCCATCAACCATCAGCTGCTTCTCTCCCTTATCCCCCAGTTTTCACGCTCCTTCTTGTCCCTCGCCTCCCCACTACCCCGCGCCTATGTCCTACCCTCAGCCTGTCTTGGCTGGTTGCATGGCCGTGAAAATGGGTGAACCCCTCCCATCCGTCCCCACAGCATCATCACCACCAGCACCAGCAGCAGCAGCAGCAGCAGCTCCAGCATCATCACCATCACCATCACCAGCACCATCAGCAGCACCATCAGCAGGTGCATGGGTGGCATCAGCAGGGAGGGTCACACGGCCACCTGTCAACCATGCATACATGGAGCCAATCCTGCATGCCTCTGCTCGCACCTCGCCCTCCACCGATGTTTTCAGGTCCGTGCTGCTCAACAGAGGTTACTCATGAGCATTCTCATTAGTAATCCCGTGCTGTCTGTCTGGGCCTCTCTTGCTCGCGATTTTTAAACCACTCGGACAAGTTTTAGCATCTGTGTTTCTCGCAATCTTTTCTATCGACACACCTCTCCCTCTCCCCTCTCCCCGTCCCATCTCACCACCTCTTTCTCTCTTAAAGCTTACGCAAAAGCAGGATGCTGGTAATTCGCCTTCTTTAGGCAACTCAAAAGTTGGTACTTTGTATTATTGAGACGTCGCAAAAATAGCCAACTCAAAAGCAGGAACCACGTATTCTGCTGCCGACTGCATGTGCTTGTGGGTCACTAATGATCAACTCAGTTCATTAACCAATTGAGCACCTCTCCCTCCTTCCCCCACCGCCTCTATTCTCTTCCCCACTCTCCCCCACCCCCCTCATCCCCACCTGCCAGCATTGGTGTGGTGATGCTGCAGCTCATGACTGGCCGGCCTGCCCTGATACCCACAGCTCCAGTCAACGATCAGCAAAGCAACAGCTCTGGCAGCAGAAGCAGCGGCGGTAGCAGCAACAGCATCAGCACAAACAGCTACAACAGCAGCAGCAACAGCAGTAGCAGCAGCAGCAGCAACAGCAGCAGCAGCGGCTTTAGTGGCAGCAGCAGCAGCGCAGTGCACATTCGGGAGCGGGTGAGTTCAGTGTGGAATCCCAGGGGTGTTCTTTTCGTTGTGCTGGCGGTCTGGGTGAGTGTAGAGCTGCTGCATGCAGGAAGATGGCTTTGTCCAACCATGCACACTACACATGGGTGACTCCATACGGCCTCTCTTTCTCACTCTCTCTTCGTGCCGTGCACCTGCACCAACTGCAAATGCACTTCCATGCTTTGCTGACTGCAGGAAGATAGCTTTGTCCATCCATGCCGGTGCGTGTTTTTGAACAAGTGAACCTTACATGCACCCGCCACACCACGACGTAAGTGCATTTGCGAAACACCCATGCATCCTCCCTTTCATTCCCCCGACTCCCAACCGTGCACGTCGAACATTCCCATCCCTGTACAGGCACAGCACCTGGTAACACGCAACATCACAGCCGACCTTCGCGCCGCCCACCTGCCCCAAGCACCCGACGCCATCGTGCTGCCCATGGTGCGCCTCGCCCTCTCCTGCACCGCTTCCGACCCCCTCTCCCGCCCCACTGTCACCAACCTGCTCCGCTCCATCAAGGCCCTCAAGCGCTCCCTCTCCGCCCACCCGCGCCCAGCCCTGCCTGGCAACGGAGGGACAAGCAGGGATGGTGAGATCCCTGGTGCTGCCCGTGGTGGGGGGGCTGGAGAGCAGCATGGTGGGGAGGATGGGGATGGGCAAGGTTTCAGTCAAAATGCGCTAGATGCAAAATTAGACTGGCTTCTGGAGGAAGAGGATAGTGGTAGGTTTGTGACAGATGTGTAGAGAGTATGTGGGTGGGACCTTGTAAATATTTCAGCTGCTCTAGGATGAGAGTGACGATTGAAGGAAGAAGGCAGAGGAAGAGTTTGTGGCTAAAGAGTAGTGATGGATGGAGGCAGCCATCTTGCGCTCGTTCCCTCGATCATCCCTTCCTCCATAACTGTATGCCGGAGCCACTTCTCGGGCTGTAAGCCCCCTGGAACCAGAGTCTCAAGTTTCCCCAAATTGCCTCATCCTTACTACCTTTGGTTGGGTGTAACCCAATGGAGAACAAGCAACTTCACAAATCATCGAAAAGATACCGTAAGCGACCTGGAATAACTGGACCGGCAACAATGACATTTAGTGACAAGTTCGCACGATAATTTCCCCTTCTCCAAATTTCTCCGCAAATGTGTTTAGTGTCAGCAACTGAATGAATGATGCGAGGACAAACAGAGGGGGGTATATGTAGCATCCCATACCCTCTACAATACAACCCAACCTAGCGTACAAAGTACACATGACAAATGCATGAGTGTATATTGCGACACCCCCTAGGATAGCTAAGGGGCAGTGCCTAGCAAATGAGAAGAAACGCAGGCCGCACAACTAGTCCAGATTCTGAGGCAAGGAGCCACAAGACCAGTCAGCAGGGACAACTCAAGGATGTCCAACTGTACCTGCAGAGCGTAGCTAGGGACGATGTCTCACTGTATAAGCATACGTCGGGGTCCTTTCCTGCCCCAGATGAGACGGCTGGCCGTGTAGCTCGTTCCCAGTGGCTCACGCGCGATGTTACTGCACGCCTTGCTGTCCGCAACCACCTCCCACTAGATGAGAGGCCCCATTTTGGCCAGCTGAAGACGGCCAAAGACCTCTATGAAGTTGTAGTCAAGTGCTACTCCTCCCCCTCTACTGCTTCCCCAGGCCGTCTCATGCTGCCGATCTCTTTCCTGGGCTGTCTGACTTCCCCACCGTCACTGATCTTATGACCCACCTACGATCTAGTGACACTCGCTACCGCGCTGCTCTCAAGCCGGCCTTTCTGGCTTCGTGACTCACCTCCCTGACTCTCTCCTCTCCCTCGACCACTTCCTAGCCCTCGACCCCACTGAGCTCACGCTTGCCTCGTTTGAGACTCGTCTCCTAGAGGCTGAGACCAATGCCTACGCTGTTGCCACCTCTCGTGGTACCCCCCTCCCCTCCTTTTTTTAGGGGAGTTCCCCCTCCCTTCTCACGCCCTCTGTTGCCTCTGCTGCTGCTGTTGACTTCCTTCATGCTGAGGAGGTCGGTATTGCGTCTGCTCCTAGTGGGAGGCGCCGCAGGGGCAAGGGCAAGGGGGGTAAGAGTGGTGGGGGTGGCGCTGGCGGGGGTGGTGGCGGTGATGGTAGAGGGGGTGGAGGAGGTGGTGGCAGCGATGGAGGTGGCGGGGGTGGTGGAGGCAGTGTAGTGGGCGGAGGGGGCTCGGATGGCGGTCGAGGTGGAGCTTGTAGGGGTGGAGGCTCTGGGGCAGCGTCTGGGGGTGCAGCTAGTGGTGGCGGAGGCTCTGGGGGTGGACAGCAGCAGCAGCCACGCCGGCAAGAGTCTCTCTCGCCCCCGGAGCTTCATGAGTGGGTTTGTCCGGCGTGGCTCCTCTGAGGGTAGTGGTCGTCGCCCGTACATCAGGCGCACAAGTCCGCGGGCTGGTGAGCCATACGGCAAGATGGGGCACACTGAGTATCGTTGTTTCTTCCGTCTTGAGGATGCCTTCCATGCAGAGTTCGGTGACGAGAGTGACATCCCTAACTGGTTAGGATTGCTCCAGAAGGGGGTGGATGTGTTTGCTCAAGATTGTGAAATGATATTTTCTAGCATGTATGCTATGTATGCTGCTTCTGCTAGTGTCGAGGGTGACTGTCACTCATGTGTCCCTAGTGCTGCTAGTGTAGAGGCTGTCAAACGAACGAACCAGAATGAATGCCTTGAACAGAAGTTGGGTACAAGGACTAACCCTAATTGGGTTGTACCCCTTATGGGCTACCCCACTATAGCCTACACACATGTAAGAACTAAACCATTCTGACACACCCCCATAGGCAAAGCGGGGGAGAACAAGTGGTCACAAGACCAGTCAAGAAAAGCAAAGCAAGCGCAGGGTGGATCACAAAGTCACCACACACTCCGAGCACAAGCAAAGGGCCACAAGGCCAGTTCACATGCAGAGTTATATAAAAGAGAATAAACAATACAGTGATCATACCCTAGCAAGTGTAAGCATGCAGGTATATATATAGATCACAGTACAAGCAAAGTCACGCAGTGAGCAAGTGAGGCAAAGTAGGCACAAGGCCTAACACTGTAGAGAAGCGCTGATGATCACCAGGCGGAAGTGCCTTGGTGAATATATCAGCAGTGTAGGCCCTAGTGGTCACGTACGCAAGACAAATCTGGCCACACTGCTGCAACTCTCGAGCAAACAAGTATCGCAGAGCGATGTGCTTCGTTTTGTGCTCCAGTCTATGCTCCTGACACAAGGCAATCATGGCCTTGTTGTCTACGTACAGAACTGGAGGCGAACGAGGCTGCTCTCCCAAGTCAGTCAGCAGGTAGGTGAGCCAGCGTAACTCCTGTGCAGCCAACGCCCTGGCGTAGATCTCAGCCTCACAACTGGAACTGAGAACCGAAGATGAGCGGGTAGACCGCCAGGAAACATAGCCGGAACCGAGGCTGAAGGTGTAACCCTGTGACGACCGCTGCGTAGCTGAGTCGTCAACCCAAGAAGCGTCTGCGTGACCAGTGAGGACAACTGGACCCCGTCCACCAAGCACGAGCCCCATGCCCGACGTACTGCACAGGTAGCGCAGTACCCTCTTCGCAGCATCTCCGTGCACCTTTCGGTGCCTACCAGGAGCCACGTAGCGAACCAGAAGGCTGAGAGGTTACGCGAGGTCAGGTCGTGTGCACGTCATCAGGTACATGAGGCAACCCACAAGCTCTGGGTACGGACCACTCGGCTCTACGGACTCGTCCGAAGGTGGAGCTGAGAGCGAGTGGCTCGTAGACAGAGGAGTGGGCTATGGCGAGGAGAACTGGAAGCCGAAGCGCTGAAGGACCTAGTGCACCATGTGTGACTGAGTCAGCGTGATGGTGCGCCGTGCTCTGTCCCGGGTGATCTGCAAGCCAAGATAGTTGCGCAGTTCACCTAGGTCAGTGCAGGTGTGTCTCTTCTGCAGCTCCGACTTCACAAGGGTTAGTGCCTCAGTGTCACCAGTGGCAAAGACCAGGTCGTCGACGTACACGAGGACGTAGAACGGCGGCAGCGAGGTGTCGGTGCGTAGAAACAGCGACGGGTCAGCAGTAGAAGGAGTAAACCCCAGAGCCGCAAGTGAAGTCCTTAGTGTGTCGTGCCACTCGCGAGGCGTCTGGCGGAGACCGTAGACTGGCCGCCGGAGGCTCCACTCGGTACCTGCTGGAAACGACCCAGTGAAGCCAGGTGGGCGGCGCAGCCAGATCTCCTCGTGCAGGCTGCCCTGCAAGAAAGCTGTACTGAAGTCCAGACAGTGTAACTCGTAGTCACGCTGAGCAGCAACGTGCAGCAACACCCGAAGAGTAGTCATCTTCGGGGTGGGGGAGAAGGTCTGGAAGTAGTCGACCCCCTGTCGTTGACTGAAGCCTCTAGCAATGTAACGCGCCTTGAAGGCAGGCGGAGAACCCAGCGGCCGCTTCACCCTGAAAATCCACAGGCCATCGACTATGTTCGCCCGAGACGGGGAACTGCGTCGACGTAGGTGCCTGTGGACTTCCAGGATGCCATCTCGGCATCCATGGCTGCTTGCCAGTGAGAGGAATAAGGACCCGTAATCGCCTCTGCGTAAGAGCGTGGGGTAGGGATGTCTGTTGCATCCGGGTCTCCCTCAGGGGCAAGCAGCATGGAAGCGAAACAAGGTACATTAGCTGCAAGACACTCAAAGTCCTCATGTATGTCCTCAAGGACGTCCGTGCCAAGAGCACTCTCACCCCCGAATGACGGAGAACTGGCAGACTCGGACTCAACAACAAGAGCAGTGGCGTAGTCTAGACGTCAGGCAGTAGCAAAGTCAACCAGCTCAGCAACGAGGGCAGACGCAGCAGTGGACTCAAAAGAAGGGTCAGTGACAACAATGGCGAGGAGACGAGAGACGGTGGGACTGGCAGCACGAGCGCGGTCAGACTCAGGGTCAGGGACGGCATGAAGAGATGACTCAGGAGGAGGCGGCAGAGGAACACGCAGTGGAACAGAGGAAGGACGATGTGCCATAGCGTGTGTGCTAGGGACAGGAGGAGGACGCGGATGAGGAACACGATGACCAGTGCGAACAGGGGAGGCAGGACGAGACGCAGGCTCACGATGCTCTGTAAGACCGCCGGTCTGCTCAGTGTAAGGAGAAGGAGCAGGCAGTGGGGAGGCTGGCTGTAACTGCGGCTGCGGCTGGTCAGGCGGTGGACAGAGTACGGGAGGAGTAAGGCCAGTAGAAGACGGGACACCAAGAACCTGCTGAAGCAGGGGAACGAAGTACGGTCGCGGCCGCACAATGCCTCCAGCACCTCCAGCTCCAGGGTCAACAGCTCCAGCTCCTCCAACTCGAGCGCCTCCCGTGCAAGTGTCTCCAGCGGCAGAGTCTCCAGCTCTGGCAGCTCCACTTCAAAGGCATGTGCGCTGAGTAAACCACTCGCGCAGCTGCTGCGGGGAGAGAGGCTCCGATCGGGGAGACAGTCGTGGCGAAGCACCCGCAGGACCTCCAGAAGAAGCAGTACCCCGAGGCTTAGCACCCCAAAGACTCCGCACCCTCGGACTCAGCACCCCCAGGCTCCACACCCTCAGGCTCAGAACCCCCAGACTCCACACCCGCTGGCTCAGCACCTCCAGGCTCCGCACCCCAAGGCTCAACACCCCCAGACTCAGCACCACCAGGCTCCGTACCCCCAGGCTCCGCACCCCCAGGCTCCGCACCCCCAGGCTCCGCACCCCAAGGCTCCGCACCCCCAGGCTCCGCACCCCCAGGCTCCGCACCCCTAGACGCAGCACCCTCAGACGCAGCACCTTGACCAGCACCTGAGTCGACAGCTACCTCAACAGGCACAGTACCAGGAAGAGAGTCTACCTGAGACACACCTTAGGGAGCAGGACCCTGGGGGGGAGGGGGTCTACCGGAGGGGGACCTGGAGCAAGGAAGAGCGGCGGGGGCGGGGGAGGAGCAGAGCGGTAGGGGAAGAGATGGTAAAAGGGAACCGACTCGTCAAACGTGACGTCCTAAGAAGGGAAGACACGGCGCGAGGTGGGGTGGTAAAACTGCCAGCCAGGTGCATCAGGGGGAAAGCCAAGGAAGACGCTGGGAATAGCACGGGCGGAGAGCTTGTCCGCGGACGTATCGCGAACAAAGGCACGAGAGCCCCAGACCCGGAACACCGTCGCATCGCCAACCTCCCCCGACCAACGCAGAGTCGGCGAGGTCTCCGGCAAGGAGACACGAGGCCAGTACACGTGCAGATCGACACACGCTGACCCCCAGGAGTGGTGGTAGTGACCATCGCATGCTGGAGGGCAGCGGTACTCACCAAGTTCGTAGCGAACGAGGGGAGGTGAAGACCTGACAGTGAGCCGGACGGAACCACCGGACACGGGAGAACAGTGGAGGAACGGGCAAAGACTGGGCCCTCGGAGGGGTCAGCCAGTCTGACCGGTACAGGTGAAGATAGAGGAGTGAGGGTGGTGCTGTCACGAAAGAAACAGCGTGAAGCACCTGAGTCAAGCGTAAAGGTGTGCAAGGCCTCAGCAGGCACAGTACCAAGGAGAGCAGACTCACTAGCACCTAGAGCAGCAGCCTCTATACCTGGGTCACGCGGCACACACAGGTAACAGTCTCCCTCAGCACTAACAGACAAAGCATACATAGCAGCAATGATAGCATCATAGTCTAGGTCAAAGATAGCAACTCTAGACCTAAGCAGCTCTGCCCAGCGGGGGCGCTCGGCCTCGTCACCAAACTCTGCGCACCAAGCGTCGTCGAGGCGGGAGAAGCAGCGGTGCTGAGTGTGAGGCTTCCCGCATGTCTGACCAGCACGGTCACCCGTGCGAATGACATACGGGCAGCTACCACTACCCCCAGACGCCCCATGCTGAGAAAACCACTCACGAAGCTGCTGGGGCGACGGGGTCTCGCTCCGACGCTGCTGCTGCTGCCTCCGGGCACCGCCAGAACCTGCAGGCTGAGTAGCTCCAGCCCGACCACTACCACTCCCACTGCCGCCACTACCTCCACCCCCACCGCTGCCACCACCGCCGCCACCAAAGCCCCCACTCCCGCCACCACTCCCACTACCGCCACTACCTCCACTGCCTCCACCACCTCCACTGCTGCCCCCACCACCACCCCCGCTGCCACCGCCACCACCCCTGCCACCCTTGCCCTTGCTGCTGTGGCGCTTCCCACTAGCAGAAGCAGCCCCTACGTCCTCAGAACCAAGCACGTAAACAGCAGCTGCAGAGGCATAGGAGGGGGCAAGGGGGGAGGGGGAGCACCCCTCAAAGAAGGGTGTGCGCGGAGTGCCACGAGCAGCACCTACAGCGACTATACTAGTCTCACCTGCAAGGAGGTGCTGCTGGATTAGGTCAACAGTGAGGACTGTGGGGTCAAGGGAGAGAAAGTGGTCCCTAAGAGAGCGCAGAGAGTCAGGGAGGCGGGTGACTATAAAGTAGAGAGTGATAAACATCGGGGGCTGGTTCCCGTCAAGGAACTTTGCTGGGGCGGCAGCGCGGTAGCGAGCGTCGCTATTGCGAAGGTGAGAAACCAGGTCCTCGACTGTGGCAAAGGCAGACAGCTCGGGAAACAGGTAGGGCAGTAGAAGACGGCCTAGAGCAGCAGTGGCAGGCGAGGAGTAAGGGGCGACTACAGCGTCGTACAGTGCCTGTGCTGTCCTGTGCTGTCCGAAGTGAGCGCATTCGGCTAACGGCAGGTGGTTGCGAATGGCTAAGCGGGCAGCCAAACGCTTGTTTCCAAACATGCTAGACTCGGGTACAAACCCAACCGTGAGCCAATGAGAAATCGGCCGCCAACCAAGGGACAGCCACCACGACACGACACCTCACTCAAGTCGCATCGAAGCGGCAAGCGTCGGGAGGGAGTCGCGACTCGATATTTCCCCAATTCCCTAGGTTCACATTCCCCCCCTCACAAGCACATTAACTGCCACAACGAGTCGCGTATGTGCACCTCGCACCCTGTGCGATCACGTCACGCCAGCACGCCGACGCGTGGACCTAGTTATGCACAGTATTGTTTGGTGTCTGGTCTGGTCACTAGTCCCACCCACCCTCTCGTTCCAGCTGGTCCGTCGTTTTTGCTACTGCTGCCATCTACCATGGGCGAGTGTCGTCGTATCGATTGGTAGATAGAAGGAACGATAGCTCCATATTTCCGAGTCACAGGACAGGCAGAGTTGAATTATTCGAGTCGAGACAGACTTTTTCCAGAATAGAACAACGCGACATTTTGTCATCGACCTCTCCCAATCTCAGGCCGAAGCCACAAGATAATAAGTGCTCCTCAGAGCAGCAGAGGTGTTAGCTAATGATGCCGTGTCATCTATTGAAAAGCTCGCAGCGCGCGTGGGGCACGCACGTGACAGCCACGCTGGGCGTCCTTATTACGCTGCTGGTGTGCGTGGTACGTCTAGCGGTAGCGCCACAACGCCAGTCACATCGTCGACAAACCGATACGTGCCGCATTGTGTCACACTACTACTAGTAGTGCTACACGCAGGCTGGATATGCGTGCAACAGTACTGTGCATGCAACAGTACTATGCATGTATCAGTATGCATACGCGACTGCAAGTAGAGCGCCGTCCGTCAGCGAGCTAACAATGCCCGCCGAGGGAACACAGCCACTGCCATTCCGGATTTTGCCTCTCCTGCTTTCGTGATGAAATCCCCCATGCCAGCGACCCTAGAGCGATGCGCGGGGCGCAGCGATGCAAGCTGAGCGGCGCGACGTATGCCGATCAGCGATGCATGCTGAGCAGCGATGGGGCGATCCCAGCGACCGATTGATTTCTTCTCTCCGCCCCACTCCCCCTTCCACTGGCAGACCCTCCTCCAAAACACGCTTGCGCCGTTCCTCTCCCCGCTCCTCCTCTCCCGTCCCCCCTCCGCCGCTGCGCGCCAAGCCGCGCCAAAAGGCACTGCAGCTCCCTGCAACGTGTCCGCCGCACTTGCCGCCGAGGCAGTAGCGTATGAGGCCGCCAGCGGTAGCGGCGGAGAAGGCGGAGGGACGAGCGGCGGAGACGGCAGAGGGGCGAGCGGTGAGGCGCCGCTCCGGGAGCAGCCGCTGGGTGCGGCGGGCGACGTGTCGACGCCGGAACAACTAGCGGTGGGTAAACCGCTGTTTTCGATTCTTAAGTCGACCCAGAAATCGCCTGGTTACGCCATCAAGAGGTTCTCGAGATGGCTGTGCTTCGGCATGCCTTGGGATGCTCCGAGCCACAGTCGCATTGCCGAACGAGTGGGTTACTGTGGCAATGCGATACTGTCAGATTGTCAGAGTTCCTGCTTCGCATTGTCGCAGTCGCCCATTACACCCTCTCCCCCACTTCGGGACTCCCCCAGTTCCACGCATAACCTCGTAACCCTTTGCATGTCAACATCTGCTGTGTTCGTGTCTCAACAGCGATACACGGATAGCATAGAGGCAAGGTACCAGCGGAACCAGTCGGACGGGAATGTAGCGAGTGTGCTCGAGGCGGAGGCAGCGCAGTGGAAGCAGCGCACGTACCAGCAGAGAGGGTTCATCTACCAGTTCAGGTACGACCTGCTTGGTCCTCTGCTTCTACAACTCAGGTTCTCTCTGCAAATGCTAGTAATTTAGTGCTAGCTTGGTTCACGTGTCATGTTTAACCTTTCGTGCTGCATGTTTTCTTAGGCGCCTCAAAAGTCGCCTCCCGGCTTTGCAACTCAGGACTTGCGCTTTAAGACTCGTGTTCCCCTTACTGCCAGTTTCTTCGTTGCCATCCCTCTCTCCTCTCTCTTCCAATACCAAACCATCTCCTCTCTTCCCTCTCCTCTTCTCCCACCCCCCAGCGCATATCGGATTAATCCCTCCCGCTTCGTCGTACTCGGTATAAGCAGGCTTGATTTCCAATGGCAGGAGGGAGAGGGTTGTCGATGGGTGGGGCGAGACGGGAGCAGAGTGAACGGTACAGTGCAGTACAGGGACTTCATGCGTCCCAAATCCAAGGTCAGCAGGCTCCCTCCACTTATGTCCTTATGCAGGCACGTCTGATGCACCATGTGCGTGCTTCACAGCATGTTGTTGCATGGTTTGCATGGTTTCATTGATCTATCCCCCCCACTTAACACCCATCCCCTTGATCAGTCGCACCCGTTTGCAAACTGACTTGCCTGCATACGCACAACCCTGCCTCCCTCGTCCCCCTCGCAGACTGACGCGTTAGCAGCGTTTTGCCAGCTGGCAGGCAACACGTCTCAGGTGGGCGGCTATCTGGCAATGACCATGGATGACGTGGAGGCTGCCGTTTTCACGGAGGAGCCAGGGGAGGTGAGATGTGGGCGAGGTGAGATCTGGGGAGGTGAGGTCTGTGGGCTTATATCATGTGGTAGAGGTGGCTATTATGGCGAGGTGTGGTGTGGAAAAACTTCCAGAATGATGTGAAGGTGAGTGGTGTATGGGAGCACTCACATTAAGGAGGAGGAGGCAGGATGAAGGGTGGAGGATGGAGGGTGGAAGAGGGAGGATGACTCACAGGAAGCATTCAAAGCAGCGCGATTGGAGAACGTATCTGTGATTGTGTCTTAATCGCCACGATTGTGTCTCACGCATGATTGCAGCCACCCCAACAATACGAGTGTTGTTGATGTATGTGTTTGTGTGTTCTAGTCACCACTTCACTTCTTCGTTTACCCCTGATCACGTCTCACTTCCAAATTCCTCCTGCTACTACCACCCCTCTTTCCCCCGCCCTTACCCACCCCTTCCTACCTTCTCCCCCACAACAACCCAGCCCCTGGAGCCGCCACCAGACGACGCGCTCCCCGTGCTCCTCACGTGGTGTTCGCAGCCGCTGTATGGCGAGCTGGACGCGGGCGTGGTGTGGGCGTGGGCGGAGTACCACCGCGTGCACGCCCCCGTGCACCGCTTCCTCTTCTACGACATGGCCGCCTGGACACCGCTCCTCTCCACGCTCTTCCGCCCCTACTTCGCTGCGGGGATTGCTGAGCTCACGGATATGTCCGCTGGGCACCGCCTTGGGTTCCATGCGGGATCGGGCCCTCGGGGGTTCTTGTCTAAGCACCAGGTGGGTTGGTGGGTGGGTGTGAGTAATGTTGAGCGCACTCAGTGAGCAAGGAGTTTGACTTGAAAAACGGAACATGACGCTCGCTGTCGAGTGGATCAGCCAGTGCCCCGTTGCGAATTACAACTTTGTTTCACCTGCTTCCATCCCGCCGTCAACCTCTCCGTCCGTTTCTCCATCTCCCCAAGGTCTTGCCCATACGCACACCCCTGCCTCCCTTCACACCCTGTCATCTTTCATGTTCCTTGTCTCAACCGCACTACGTGACCACCACACCACATGACCACCACACCACATGACCACCACACCACGTGACCTCCTCTCCACACCACATGACCACCACACCACGTGACCTCCTCACCACACCACATGACCACCACACCACATGACCACCACACCACGTGACCTCCTCACCACACCACGTGACCACCACACCACATGACCACCACACCACGTGACCTCCTCACCACACCACGTGACCACCTCACCACGTGACCTCCGCACCACACCACGTGACCACCTCACCACGTGACCTCCTCACCACACCACATGACCACCACACCACATGACCACCACACCACGTGACCTCCTCTCCACACCACATGACCACCACACCACGTGACCTCCTCATCACACCACATGACCACCACACCACATGACCACCACACCACGTGACCTCCTCACCACACCACGTGACCTCCTCACCACATGACCACCACACCACGTGACCACCTCACCACGTGACCTCCTCACCACATGACCACCTCACCACGTGACCTCCTCCACGTGACCACCTCACCACGTGACCTCCTCACCACACCACGTGACCACCTCACCACGTGACCTCCTCACCACACCACATGACCACCATACCACATGACCTCCTCACCACACCACGTGACCTCCTCACCACATGACCACCACACCACGTGACCACCTCACCACGTGACCTCCTCACCACATGACCACCTCACCACGTGACCTCCTCACCACACCACATGACCACCACACCACATGACCACCACACCACGTGACCTCCTCACCACACCACGTGACCTCCTCACCACATGACCACCACACCACGTGGCCACCTCACCACGTGACCTCCTCACCACATGACCACCTCACCACGTGACCTCCTCACCACGTGACCTCCTCACCACACCACGTGACCACCTCACCACGTGACCTCCTCACCACACCACGTGACCACCTCACCACGTGACCTCCTCACCACACCACATGACCACCACACCACATGACCACCTCACCACATGACCCCATCAGACACTGGCGGGCAACGACTGCATATTCCGCTCGCTGGCATCGTCCCGCTGGGTGACTCTGCACGACACCGACGAGTTCCTTGCCCCCGTGCCGCCGCACTCCCTGCCCTCGCTCCTCGCCACCCACCGCCACGCGCCCTGGCTCTCCCACGGCGCCCTCGTCGTGGATTTGACTGTGTGCGAGGGAGAGGGGGGCGTGGAGGGGAGTGCAGGGAGGAATGGCAGTAGAGCTGTTGGTGAAACGGAAGCACGTGACGCATGGGGGGTGGACACAGACGCAGAAGGAGAAGCAGCAGGAGTGGAGGAAGAGGCTAAGAGGAACGGTGTGGAGGTGTTGTCAAAGCTTGTGTTTCGGCAGCCAGAGGTGTGGTGCATGCAGGACGGGTCGCAGGAGCGGATAGATCCGACAGTCTGTGAGGACTGGCGCGGGCACCGCAAGGTCATTGTCAACCCCAGAAAGGTGCGCGGACAGATGAGAGGAACATACGAGAGGCCATGTGGGGGGAGGAGACGTGATGAGAGGAAGGAAGCAAGTGGGAAGAGAAGAGAGCATGGCAGGAGGTGTTTGGAGGTTCTTCAAAACAGTTATTTATAGGGTGCCAGGAAGTGAGAGAATCATTCCGCTGGTCCCTGTGCACTGGGGTGGATTGGATGATGCATTGAGAAATGGTCCTTGCCACGTCACTCCCACCACCACCCCACCATCCCCACCATCTGCACACACTGGCGCATTCTCCTCTCATCTCATTTCCCTTGCCATCTCCACCCCTCACAAGTCACAACCCCTTCCCACCCCCACTCCCCCCTCCTCGTTGTCCAGCCGTCAGTGAAGACGATTTTTGAGACGTCTCAAAACGATGTCTGGTTTCAGGATGTTTCAAAACCCCCTTCTGTCCTCCCCACCTTGCCCAGACGTCAGTGATGTCCATCCACATGGTCAGAGAGCCACAGACGGGCGGCGTGGTGCTCAACGCCGCCACTCACCTGCGCCACTACCATATGTCTGGAGTGGTCAACCCAGTCAACGCGCGCTGCAGCACTGTTGTGCTGCCGGGGGAGTCCCACGTGTGGTTTGTGAGGGACACCACTATTGCTGACCGGGTCCGGGTGATAGCTAATGCGTCTGCCCTGCAGCCTCTGGTCGTATGAAGCAGCTGGTTTTGTGAATTCTCAGAAGCCGCTCGCCTCACGACTAACGCTGACTGGTTCCGGTCGCTAGTTAAATGCATCCCCCCCTCACCGCTGCTGCTTGTATGAATCAGCACAGTGAGGGGAGGAAAAGGGGTGTTTGGGGAGCTGCATAACACAAATCATATTGGATGCATGATGCATGGTTTGTGCTCTACACTTCTGTGCCTGTTATCAATCAATGAGCTGGAAGGAATAGGAACAGGAGTAGCAGTGGTTGCAGTATAAAAAGTGCTAGGAACATGTAAAGCTAGTTGCCGTAGGTGGGAATGAATGGCAGTGGCATACATCCAGAGCAGCCTTCCTTCTCTTGCCACAGCCCTGAATTACATTAAATATATATCATTAGGCAAGTACAGCACTATACAATATATTCAGGCACTCATATATGAGGCTATATAAGTACAGGATGGTAAACAGGCACAACATAACTGGGTAATAACCTACACCTATTTTAAACCAGGTACGGTAAATTGCAGAGCTAGGTGAGGTACAGCCACACAGCTACACAGCACACAACACACCAGCCATGCATCACAAGTCACAAGCCGCACGTCACAAGGAGTCCTTTTCTCTCTCCCAGTTCCACCTCGAGTTTGCTCCCCTCACATTTTCGCGTGTGAGCCCACACCACACGGCTCTTTACTACTATGGCTGCAACCTTCACCACCACCACAACCACCATCAGCATCACGACATTTACATAGGACGGACAAAACTAGCTCGAATCAACTCCATCGTTGAAACGGCCCTCTCCCCTCACTTCCCCAGACCTGCCAGCCCGTAACTCCATCTAACCCTCCATTCTACCACCACCCCAAGCGAGCTGAGAGGTGAGTATACCCCTGGGTGCTGCTGGCTGTCCTACACGAGGTGGGAAGCACAGGCGGTGTGGAAGGCCGGGATGGCGAGGTGGTCTGGCACGTCCTTGAAGGAGGGGAAGTAGTTCACGTCCACCACCACGTGCTCTCCTGTGCCCTCCTGCACCTGATGTATCAGTGGCACAGTGGTGAAGAGGGGACGCACACACGTATGCATGCACACATGCACATACATGCACATACATGCACATACATGCACATACATGCACATACATGTACATACATGCACATACATGCACATACATGCACATACATGTACATACATGCACATACATGCACACGTGCACGCACGCACACACATACACGCACGGGAAAGCATGGTAGAGCTGTGAGTGAGACGTTGCGGAACACGATAGCACCAGCATGGCAAGGCATGTGGGGCTGTCTGAAACTCGTCAGGGTGTGGCATTGTGAGCGGCTGGAGGGAATAGCAAAGAAACGCAGAGAAACGCAAAGAAACACAACGGTGAAAAACAGGGAGGCTGTCAGAAACCCATGTACCTGTCATCCACCCTCACTCAGGCTACTGAACCTCCTTACTAACACATCAAGGCAATTAAACATGAGGATTTTAAGTTGACAAGAAGAGGCAGGTTTACTGTGCCTTTGAAGCTCTACTTACGAGGACATCAAAGCCAAAGAGTGTGAGGCCGAGAGCAGAGCGCAGACGGTCAGCTGCACGGCGCGCCACAGCCTCGTTAAAACCACCCACGGCTCCAAGGGGAGGCAATGGTGGTTGCTGCTGCTGCTGCTGCTCGCTGGGCTGGCTTGGGAAGGCCATGGGGAGGGACTTGAGGCTGGCGGTGGGAAAAGAGAGGAGGGAGAAGTGAGTGAGAGCGCGACTAAGTGGGTGAGTGAGCGACTGAGAAGGGAGATTTACTGTTGGTGCGGACAAGTGTATTACAAGGTTGAAGAGATTCAAGGCATGAGTGGTGACTCAGCCATGTTCAATCCAACAGAGGATGAGAAGATGTGGTGACAACAACAACACGTGTGAGAGGACACCAAGGGGGAACAAAGTTTATATTTACAGTAAAACGAAACAGAGGGGAGGGTGAAGGCACACAAAAGGGGAGGAGGAAGTGGAAGGTGAGAGAGGCAGGCAGCCCTCTCTTGCAAGACATCCTGCTGCCCCTGGTGCACACCTGTCAAACGAGATCGCTGCTGGTGCCGCTGATACCTTCGCCCTTTGCTCCTCCTCCTCCTCCTCCTGCTGCTGCTGCCCTACCTTCCCGTGCGCCTGTCCCTGCTGCTGCAGCAGCAGCGGTGCAGCGTCGGGAGTGCTGCACCTCTCAGCAGCGAAAAAAGCCTCGCCCAGCACGTAGCACTTGAACTGGCAGGCCCCGTGGTCCACGTATTCCTGGGAGGGAAGAGAAACGCGGGTATGGTATGAGTTGACACAGCGCAGCAATGGCACGCCCCGTGGATTTAAGGCGCAAGTCTTATTCCTGGCGAGGAAGAGGGTAGCGAGTACTCAGTCTCTATGAGAATGGAGGCACGCTGGCATGCCCCGCAGCGCAAGTAGTCCTGGGGGCAGGGGGAACAGGGCGGAGGGTTGCAGCCAACACACGCCCGAACGAGAGGGGCAATGGAGAGGGATGTGGGGAAGAGGGGAAGGTAGAAGATGGCAAGGTAAGGTTCACAAGAGGATGAATGGTGGTGGGGAGGTAGAATGCTGGAGTGGCAATGGAGGCATAGCAGCATGGCAGCATGACAGCATACATACACAGGCGTGAACCAGGACAGTACAAGTCAGCAGAAAACCCTAAGCAGTGGCAGGTGAGAGGTATGGCACGGCTTCATTTTGCCATTTCCCGAGCTCAGACGAGGAGCATACCTGGATAACCGAGGGAGATGGCAACGACAGTGTGGCAAAGGCATCTTCCGAAAAGACAATTGCCTGGCGGCACGGGAGTAAAGGAGAGGGATGCAGCAGTGCATAAACACGAGAGGAATGAGGAGTCGGGGAAGGGGGGCAAGGGGACGGGAGGGGGAAGGGAGACCGAGGACAACGGCCAGAGATCATGTGCACAAGACTGATTCCGATATGCCTGATGGCCGAGCGTGGTGAGGAACTGACATGTGCTGAGGAACCAAAAGGCAGCATATCACACCGCACCACACCATGGCATATCATACCTCACCATACCATACCCATATCATATCATATCATACCATACCATACCATGCCATGCCATTTCATACCATACCATGCCATACCATATCATGCCGTGCCATGGCAAATTCTACCATACCACACCATACCACACCACACCACACCACACCACACCACACCGCACCACACCGCACCACACCAAAGCTTAGCATAGCATAGCATAGCATACCACGCCAATACCATACCATGTTGTACCATAACCATACCATACCATGACATACCATACAACACCATACCATACCATACCATGCCATACTACACCACACCACACTGCATCGCATCGCACCGTACCACACTGCCTTAACCCACGCCACGTGACACCACACCACAGCATACCATGGCATACCTGAGAAGATTGGAAACTGAATCATTAGGTTGATTAGAAAGTGAACAAGCATACATAGGTTTGGGAAGAGAAGGTTGGAAGGGAAAGGAGGGAGGTGGGATTGGGGGAGAGGGCCAACCTATGGCCCATTGGGTTGGGTTGACCACACTTGGGGAAGTGCGCCAACCTATGGCCCATTGGGTTGGGTTGACCACACTTGGGGAAGTGGGGCAACCTATGGCCCATTGGGTTGGGTTGGCCTCACTTTGTGAAGTGGGGTACCCTATGGCCCATAGGGTTGCATTTGGGGGCTCCACCACAATTGGGTTGGATTGGCACCCCAAAATGCAAGACTACACCCAAAGTTGGGTGTAGTCCCAACCCAGCTGTACACCACAATTGGTGTACAGTCACAAGTGTTAGCATGCTAGAACATAGGAATTCTAACACAACCCCTTAGCATGCGAACACAGGAAGGGAGCAACCCCTGAATCAAGGGGCGCCCGGACGAGCAAGGCCGATGAGGCGGAGGAGAGCAGAGTGCGCAGGGCGAAGGAGAGCCTTGGTGAAGATGTCGGCCAAGTTGGCCTCAGCAGCGATCTTGCGGACAGCAAGAAGGCCGCGCTGGACGAGCTCGCGGATGAAGAAGTAGCGGAGTTCGATGTGCTTGGAGCGGGCGTGGTAGACAGGGTCCTGAGTGAGGTGGATGGTGCTGGCATTGTCACACCAGAGGGTGGGGCAGGGCTGAGGGGCGCCAAGCTCAGCAAGAAGAAAGCAGAGCCAGCGGGATTCTTGGGCGGCCATGGTGCCAGCGTAGAGCTCAGCCTCGCAGGAGGAGAGGGAAACGGAGGAGCGTGTGGAGCGCCAGCTAACAAGGCCACTGCCGAAGGTGAAGCCGTAGCCCTAAGAGGAGCGGCGGTCCGGCTGCGAGTCGGCCCAGGAGGAGTCGCTAAAGCCTGAAAGGAGGGGAGGGGAGGAGCCACCAAGAGTGAGGCCGTGGTCCTTGGTGCCGCGAAGGTAGCGGAGGACCCTCTTAGCAGCTTTCCAGTGCACCTCGGTGTGGCGACCAGTGCCAACAAAACGAGCGAGCACGCTGATGGGGTAGGCGAGGTCGGGACGGGTGCACATCATAGCGTACATCAGCGACCCAACGAGCTCAGCATAAGGGTGAGAGGAGGAGGGCGAGGTGGGTGGGGCAAGCTGGTGGCCAAAAGGGAGGGGGGTGGCCACGGGACTGGCCTGAGCCATCTCGAACTTCTCCAAGATCTGGCCGATGTAATGAGACTGGGAGAGGGACGGTCGCGAGTGATAGCCATGCCAAGGTAGTGGGTGAGGTCGCCCAGGTCTTTGCACTTGAGGCGCTGCTGCAGCTGCTGCTTCATCTGCTCCATGTCAGCCTTGGAGTCAGCGAGCAGGATCATGTCATCCACATACACCAGAATGAAGAAGCGGCGAGGGGAGGAGCAAAGGAAGAGACTGGCGTCAGAATACGAGGCAGAGAAGCCAAGGGACCCCAGGGTGGCAGACAGCTTCGCGTGCCACTCCTTAGGCGCCTGCTTTAGGCCGTAGACAGGCCGACGCAACTGCCACACAGTGTGCTATGGAAAGGCGGCGTGGAACCCGGGGGGTCGCCGGAGGAAGATACGCTCGTGCAGGTCCCCTTGCAGGAACGCGTTGGAGACGTCCATGGAGCAGATCTCCATGTCGTCGCACGCACCAACGTCGAGGAGGGTGCGGAGGGTGGGTGGCTTGGCGGTGGGGGCGTAGGTGGACCAGTAATCCTCAGCCCAAGTCTGGGTGAAACCCTTTGCGCAATAGCGGGCCTTGTCGACCGGATCCTCGCCTGGCAGCTGCTTGACCCGAAAGACCCACTTGCCCTCGACAAGGGTTGGCGTCGGCCGGGAGGGGGACACCAACGAAGGAGTCGTTGCGAATGAATGCCTCACACTCCAGGAAGATTGCCGCGATCCACCTGTCCGCATCAGGGCAGGCGATGGCCTCTTTAAAGGTGGAGGGAGTGAAGATGGTGGGGGTGGAGGTGGCGCCAAGGACGGGAAGGCCAAGGAAGTCAAGGAAGATGGAGGAAAGGAAAGGAGTGTGGTGCCGAATGTTGAGGAACTCCTCGTGGGAGTCCTCAAGGAGCTGAATGGAGGCGGGAGGAGGGGCTCCAATGACTTTGTCAAGGGAGCGAGTGTGCATGCGAGGGAGGAGGAAAGGGAAGGAGCGGGAAGTTGCTCGGTGCTATTGCCGCTGCTGCTGCTGCTGCCCCTGCTGCTGCTGCTGCCCCTGCTGCTGCTGCTGCTGCTGCTGCCCCTGCTGCTGAGTCGGCTGCTGCTGCTGACCCGGCCGCTGCTGCCCCAGCTGCTGCTGCTGTTGCTGCCCCTGCTGCTGACCCGGCTGCCGCTAATGCTGCTGCTGCTGCTGCTGCCCCTGCTGAGGACCCGGCTGCTGCTGCTGCTGCTGGCCCGGCCATTGCAGAGAAGGGGAGGAGTGAGAGGAGGAGGGAGAGGGGGGAGGGGGCGCAGCTGAGTGGGCCGGGAAGGCGGGTGCGGCGGGGTCATAGACGTCAGCAGAGGAGGACGGAGGGAGTGGAGCGGCAACGGGGGGGAGGAGAGGAGAGGGAGGGAGGAGAGGTGGGAGGACAGTGTCATTCCAGGCGAGGGGGCGAGAGGGAGGAGGGAGAGGGTCAGGAGGAGGAGTGGAGTAGTAAGGGATGGACCCGTCGAAGACGACGTCAATGCTGCGGATGAGGCGGTTGGTGGGAAGGTGGAGGAACAGGTAGCCTGGGGAGTCGTGATTGTGCCCGAGGTAGACGCACTCAAAGGCACGGGGGGCGAGCTTGCCGGCGGCACGGGAGCGATCGGCCGGAGGGATGAGGACGAAGGACTTGCAGCCCCAAACGCGAAGGCCGGCAGCGTCAAGCTTGGCCTTAGACCAGAGTTCTGTGGGGGAGGAGGAGGGATGCTGAGGGTGGGAGCGGAGATTGAGGAGGAGGGCGGCATGGAGGAGGGCATAGCTCCAAAGGGAGGGAGGGGTGGAGGCGTGAGCAATGAGGCAACGGACAATTTTGGTGATTTCGCGGATGCGACTCTCAGCAATGCCATTTTGCTGAGGGGAGTGGGGAAGGGTGGAGGTTTGCTGGATGCCATGAAGTTTGCAGAAGGTGGCAAGGGTGTTGTTGATGAACTCACCCCCACCGTCAGAGTGAAGGCGGCCAATGGGGCGTTTGAAGTGATTGCGGCACTGCTCAGACCAGTTGATGACAACAGCCGGCACCTGGTCTTTGGTGTGGAGGAAAAAGACAGTGGAGTACCGACTATGGTCATCAACGAGGACGAGCATGTACTCGTGCCCCTGACGGGAGCGGATGGGATAGGGACCCCAGAGATCCATGTGGACAAGGTCAATGGGGGCGGCAGCAAAGGTGGGATGGCTGTGATGGGGGGACTGCTTGAGCTTGCCATGAATGCATGATGGGCATGGGGGAGCAGGAGAGGAGGGGAGGGGAGGTAAGGTGGGAGGGAGGCTTTGAAGGAGGCGAGAGGTGACAGTGGTGCGAAGTGCGGCGAAGTTGGGATGGCCGAGTCTGTGATGCAGAATGACTGCTGGGTGGGAGAGGGCAGTAGAGGAGGGGGAGGGGGTGGAAGAAGAGGTGGGGAGGGAGGAGGGAAGTGAAGTAGGGGAGGGGGATACCTGAGGGGGAGGGAGAGGGGCAGGAGGACCGGTGGAAGTACCAGCACGAGTGGTAACATGACAGAAAGAGGGACGGGGTGTGCGGAGCGTGTACAGGCGAGTGCGAGGGCAAAGGGGAATGCGCAGAAGGAAGCGACCAGAGGAGGTTTGGTAAAGATCACAGTAATTGGCAAAACCAGGGTAAACGGCAGTAATACCGACACCTTGGAGCTCTCGGTGAGAGAGGAGGTTGTTGCGAAGGGTTGGGATGTGGAGACCTGTGACCCTACCGGAGGGGAAAGCGGTGCAGGGGAGGGTGGAGAGGTGAGTGCATGGGATGGAGAAGCTAGAGTCAGCACCATGAACCTAGGTGGGAAGTGGGAGGGGGGTGAGGGTGCCAGCGTATTTGAGTGCGGTTTTTGTGGCCCCAATGTCAAGGACAAAGTCCAAGGTGGGGGAGGAAGGAAGGGAAGGTGACACGGGGTACAGGAATGACGTTTCATTGATAGCAGAGGGATACATGGAAGCGACGGATGGTGCAGCAGCAACATGACCAAGGAAACTGCCCTGAGAGTCAGGGACACTCGGGGGGGCAAAGGGAATGGAATCCCAGGGGGGGGAGCAAGGGAGGCATGAGTGGCCATGGCTGCTGCGCCGAAGGTCATCCGCTCCTGCTGCCACTGAGGCGGAAGGTACCGCGGCGGCTGCTGCTGCTGGAAGAACTGCTGTTGTGGGGAGTGCTGCGGCAGAAAAAGCGGCGGCTGCTGCTGCTGCGAGAAGTACTGCTGCTGCTGCTGCTGGTGCTGCCGAAACTACTGCAGCTGGGAGGGGGGGGAGGGGGTGAGTAGACGGAGGTGAGCAGGGAGGAAGGAGGGGAGGGTTTGAATGTCCACGAGGGAGGGGCGAGGGGTAACACTGTTCCAGCGAGGAGGGGTACCAGTGTTGCCGCGGTCAAACCAGGCGTCATCAAGCGCCTTGAAGCTTGTGGCAGGGGGGTGGTTGGTCTGACCACACGGCGTGCTGGCGTGGGGACCATGGCGGCGAACGTACGTGCAGGGGGGGGGAGTCCCAGGGCGACCACCACCACGGCTCACAGCTCCACCAGCACTAGAGGAGCCTTCGGGAGTGGGGCCACCAGAACCACCACCACCACCACTACCACCATGGCCACCACGGCTACTACCCCGACTGCCACCTCCGCCCCCTCCACGACCCCCTCCGCCGCCGTTGCGACCACCCTGGGTGCGCGGCTGCGTGGCATTGAGGGAGGTGGAGGAGTGAGTGGTGGTGAGGTTGACAATGGGGGTGCGGAGCTTGACCTCCGTGTCAATGATCCACTGAGTCACTTCGGGGAGGCCAGCCAAGGGGTTTGCCTCGGTGAAGGCGTGAAGGCGGGACTCATAGTCCGGCGTGAGGTTGAAGAGCAGACGATGGATCTGCAGGGGCTCGGAAAGGGCAGCCTTGCGAGCGGCAAGGCGATCGGCGACCTCCTGCATGCGCCCTACATAGTCGACTGCGCCGTCGCAGGTGGCAAGGGTGATGGAGAAATACTCCTGGAGCAGAACACCGACGGAGCTGATGTCGCGACGCTCGAACATAGACTGGAGCTCGGTCCAAATCAGGTGAGCGCGCATCTCGCGAGCTTGGAAGCGGCGCACAAGGGCGTCGGGGAGTGCACCAAGGAGGATGGTGCAAGCGCGGTTGTCGGCAGGGGCCCAGGCGATGCTGTTGGGGACATAAGCCGCCATGGAGGTGTTGTACTCCGCAATCAACTCCAGGCGAGTGGCACGCTCTGACAATGCAAATTCGTAGTTGAGCACAGCAACGTCCTGGTCGGCCTTGCGGATAAGGTATTCGCGGCGGTTGTGGAGGAAGGTGGGGTCCGCAGCAGCCTGAAGCTCGGGGGTAGCGGCCACGGTCAGGTTAGGCTCAGGAGGAGGGGGGCCAGGGCGGGGAGGGAGAGGGGGAGGTTCGCCAGGGTGATTGGGTGCGGTCGGTTGGAGAGCCTGCGGACGGCGAAGGAGAACGTCAAGGACGCAGTAGGGTCCAACGAAGGCGTCTTGAAGGACGCGGCGAATGCTGCCGACGAACGAGTGCCAGTTGATGGCGGAGCGATCTGCAGCAAGCTGCAGCTTGTCAACTGAGGAGGCGTCGATAAGAGGGGGGAGAGGAACAAGAGGGGTGGTGGCCATGATGGGCGGCGGCGGGTGGACCCGTGGCGACCACGGAGGAGACGACGGCGGGTGGACCCACGGCGGTCAAGGGGGAGGCGACGGCGGGTGGACCCGCGGCGGCCAGGGGGCGGGGGAGGCGCTGCTGCTGGAGCGGGGGCACTCCGCCGGCTGCTGCTGCTGCTGGACCCCTCCGGCTGTTGCTGCTGCTGCTGTTGCCGCTGCTGCTGCTGATGGAGCTGCTGCTGCTGCTGCTGCTGTTGATGCCGCTGCTGCCGCTGCTGCTGCTGCTGTCGCTGCTATCGTTGCTGCAGAGGAGAGGGGAGAGGGTGAGGAGGAGGGAGAGGGGGGGGGGGGGAGAGGGGAAGGAGGGTGCAGTTACGTGTGCGGCTGGGACGGCTGCCGCTGCTGCGGCGGATGTCGCTGCTGCCGCTGCTTGCCGGGGATGCCGCTGCTGCCGCCGCTGCCGGGGATGCCCCTGCTGCTGCTGTTGCCGCCGCTGCTGCTGCTGCTGCTGCTGCCGCTGCTGCCGCTGATGTCGCTGCTGCCGCTGCTGCCGCTGCTGTAAGGAGAGGGGAGAGGGAGAGGCAGAGGGAGAGGGGGAGAGGGGGGAGGGGAAGGAGGGTGCAGTCACGGGTGTGGCTGGCACGGCTGCCGCTGCTGCCGCTGATGTCGCTGCTGCCGTTGCTGCCGCTGCTGCCGGGGATGCCGCTGCTGCCGCTGCCGCTGCCGCTGCTGCCGCTGCTGTAGCTGCTGCCGTGCTGCGAGGAGAGGGGAGAGGGAGAGGAGGAGGGAGGGGGGGAGAGGGGAATGCAGGCACGGGTGCGGCTGCCACGGCTGATGTCGCTGCTGCCGCTGCTGTAGCTGCTGCCACTGCTCCGCTGCTGCCGCTGCTGCGGCGGCTGAAATGGCGGGGAGAGAGCAGTGAGGGGGGGGGGGGGGGGGGGGGGGAGGGGGGGGGGGTGTAGTGGCGGCGGAATATGCAGGGGGCGATGGGGTCGCGGTGGCGGGATGGGCAGGTGGCGACGATGTGGTCGCGGCGGCGGAAACCGCGGGCGTTGACGGCGCGGTCACGGCGGGGAGGGGGGGTAGTCACGGTGGCGGGATGCGCAGGCGGCGACGCGCAGTCGCGGCGGCGGGAATCGGAGGCGGCAACGGTGCAGTCGCGGCGGCGGAAATCGCGGGCGACGGCGGTGCAGTCACGTCGGCCGAAATTGCAGGCGAAGGCAGTGCAGTTGCGGCGGCGGGACGTGCTGGCAACGACGGGGCAGTCGCGGCGGTTGGATGCACAGGCGGCGACGGAGTCGCGGCGGTGGAATGTGCAGGCGGCGACGTGAAGTCGCAGGCGGCGACGTGAAGTCGCGGCGGCGGGAAGGGCAGGCGACGACGTGCAGTCGCGGCGGCTGGTACAGCAGGTGGCGACGACGTGGTCGCGGCGGCGGGACGGGCAGGCGGCGACAAGAAGGTCGCGGCGGCGGAAGGGCCAGGCGGCGACGGCGTGGTCGCGGCGGCTGGAAGGGCAGGCGGCGACGAAAAAGGTCGCGGCGGCTGGGAGGGCAGGCGGCGACGGAAAGGTCGCGGCGGCGGGTTCAGAGGGCGGCGACGTAGCGGTCGCGGCAGTGAAATCCGTGGGCGGAGAGGCACGGGCGGGGAAATCCGCGGGACGCGGCGGCGGAATCCGCGGGACGCGGCGGCGGAATCCGCGGGACGCGGCGGCGGAATCCGCGGGACGCGGCGGCGGGGAGGCCGTGGCGAGAAAGTGCCCAGATGGGGAGGGGGGGGGGGGGGGGGTGGGGGGGGGGGGGAGGGGGGCGGGGACGACGGCGACGGAAAGGTCGCGGTGGGAAGGGAGGACGACGGCGACGGTGATGTCGCGGCGTGAGGGAAGCGTATGGTGGGCCCTTGGGAAAAAAAACTGGAGGGGGAAGGTAAGGCCTTAGAAAAAAATTGCTCTGATACCATGAGAAGATTGGAAACTGAATCATTAGGTTGATTAAAAAGTGAACAAGCATACATAGGTTTGGGAAGAGAAGGTTGGAAGGGAAAGGATGGAGGTGGGATTGGGGGAGTGGGCCAACCTATGGCCCATTGGGTTGGGTTGACCACACTTGGGGAAGTGGGCCAACCTATGGCCCATTGGGTTGGGTTGGCCTCACTTTGTGAAGTGGGGTACCCTATGGCCCATAGGGTTGCATTTGGGGGCTCCACAACAATTGGGTTGGATTGGCACCCAAAGTTGGGTGTAGTCCCAACCCAACTGTACACCACGATTGGTGTACAGTCACAAGTGTTAGCATGCTAGAACATAGGAATTCTAACAATACCATGGCATGGCTGGCAGCAGCGCCACATGCAATGCGCGGCTTGACTATGACTGGAAGGCGCACCCCCACTGCTGCCATTGCTGCCAGCACTGCTGTCGTCTGCCTTATGTCCGGCACCTGATGGCCCATGGGGGGGAGGAAAAGGATGCCCGGACGAAGAGGGTTGGAAGGTGTCGAGAGGCAGGCGGATGGGTGAGTGGCTGGGGGAATGGGGTGAAACAGTTTGAGGTTGTAGGTACAGGAGTGGAGAGGTGTTTGGGTGGGCGAGACACCGGGGCGGAGAGAGGGGGGAAGGGAGTTGGGAAGGAAATGAGAGGAAGGCTCAAGTAGATAGAGAACGGAGCTCCTGCACAATTCCGATTCAAAAGACAACAGCTCCTAAACCCTAAACCCTTACACCCACCACCGTCAACCATCCCACCGTACACCTACTAAAGCCCCTTTAACCAGCTTACTGCATCCTGCTTCCCTTCCCACCCATGTTATCGAACACTGTCCCCAACCCCCTATGACACCTGCACTCTCCCTCCCTCCCATCTCCTCAACCACCCTCATCTCTCCACCCCACCGTTCCCCATCCCCCTCCCCTACCCCCATTCTTCCTCCCACCGTGCCCCCCGGCATCTCCTCAAGAGCTTGACTCACTTTTGAGACGTCTTAGAGGTTTGAAAAAACACACCTGTACAAAACGCGGAACCCGGAGAACAGGTGAAGCGGGTGGATTTCCAGTATCATTGGTGGTGGCTAGCAGATCGGAGAGGAGAGAAAGTGTTTTCACTCGGTCAGTTAACGGGAGAACTGCGGGCAATGGGTCGATTATTTTGAGGCTGCCCGAGCTGCTGCTGCAATGGCTGGTGAAGGAAGAGAGTGGAGAGGGGATGGGAAAGGCTGGAAAAAACTGGAAAACAAGAGACGGTGGAGACGAGGAAATTAATTTATGACTTGTGTGGAATTAGGGTAAGGGGGGATGCGAGGGGAGAGAGGAGAGGGGAGAGAAAGCGTGAGAGTAGGGTTCGATGGGCTAGAGCTGGAAAGGCCAGAGCGGAGCGGCTCGGAGTGAAAGGAGTAGAGACCCAGTCAGAGAGACAGTCAAGCAGCAGTCAAGAGACAGGAAGGGATGGGAGGGAGCAATGGAAAGGACAACTTACTCAAGAAGGTGTTGGAAGGGCTGTGAGAATGTGAGATGAACCCCGTCCATTGATGCGTCCACCTGGACGATCTCGTCCGTTGCTTTATGTAACACAACAGAAGGGCTGTCAAGAGTAGGGCTTGATGTGGAAGGCCAAGGCAGCTGTGAGAAGCTGCTGCTGTGGTTGTGACTATCCGAAGCAGTAAGAGGTTGCGAGAGGATGAGGGGAGAGAAGAGAAGGGCAGGTGCTGCTGGCATTGGCGATGTTGATGCTGAGGGTGATGGTGGTGGTGATGGTGATGGTGGTGGTGATGGTGATGGTGATGGTGATGGTGATGGTGATGGTGATGGAAGAAGGGGGAACGCTCTGCGCTGCAGTGAGATGGTCCATGCATGCATTGCAATGTGAAAGAGGGGAGAAAAACGAGGAGACGTGGCGACATCGGAGAGAGGAGAATGAGTGAGAGGATGTGAGGGATGGTCGTTGAGGCAGGTAGCTGGCGGTCAGGGCATGGCAGACAGGCATGTAGGCAAAGACTTGATGATACGTATCAGAAGCTGGCAATTGGGACATGGCAGGCATGCTGCTGAGGATGCAGAGGGGCGAACAGGGTACAGACAAGCATGTGCTGGGGAACAAATTGCATGTTGCTGTCACAGCTTGGGGCAGCACGCCATGAAGAGATGGCACATGGGCACGCGGGCATGTGGGCTGAGAGGGAAGAGCGCACGTGCCTTGAGGAAGTCGAGCTCTCGAGACCACTTCATGGTGTAGGGGATCATGGCATGGCGTGATGCCTGTGGTGTGGTGTGCCATGGGGCGCCATGGGATGGCATGGCATCGACGGGATTGCATGGCATGGGATGTGATGGGATGGGATGGGATGGGATGGGATGGGATGGGATGGGATGGGATGGGATGGGATGGGATGGGATGGGATGGGATGGGATGGGATGGGATGGGATGGGATGGGATGGGATGGGATGGGATGGGATAAGATGGGATGGGATGGGATGGGATGGGATGGGATGGGATGGGATGGGATGGGATGGGATGGGATGGGATGGGATGGGATGGGATGGGATGGATGAGTATGGATGGGGTGGGACGGGATGGGGTGGGATGGGATGGGATGGGATGGGATGGGATGGGATGGTATGGGATGGGATGGGATGGGATGGGATGGGATGGGATGGGATGGGATGGGATGGGATGGGATGGGATGGGATGGGGTGGGGTGGGATGGGATGGGATGGGATGGGATGGGATGGGATGGGATGAGTATGGATGGGGTGGGACGGGATGGGGTGGGATGGGATGGGATGGGATGGGATGGGATGGGATGGGATGGGATGGGATGGGATGGGATGGGATGGGATGGGATGGGATGGGATGGGATGGGATGGGATGGGATGGGGTGGGGTGGGATGGGATGGGATGAGTATGGGATGGAGTGGGATGGGATGGGATGGGATGGGATGGGATGGGATGGGATGGGATGGGATGGGATGGGATGGGATGGGATGGGATGGGATGGGATGGGATGGGATGGGATGGGATGGATGGATGGGATGAGTATGGATGGGGTGGGACGGGATGGGGTGGGATGGGATGGGATGGGATGGGATGGGATGGGATGGGATGGGATGGGATGGGATGGGATGGGATGGGATGGGATGGGATGGGATGGGATGGGATGGGATGGGATGGGATGGGATGGGGTGGGGTGGGATGGGATGGGATGGGATGGGATGGGATGGGATGAGTATGGATGGGGTGGGACGGGATGGGGTGGGATGGGATGGGATGGGATGGGATGGGATGGGATGGGATGGGATGGGATGGGATGGGATGGGATGGGATGGGATGGGATGGGATGGGATGGGATGGGATGGGATGGGATGGGATGGGATGGGATGGGATGAGTATGGGATGGGATGGGATGGGATGGGATGGGATGGGATGGGATGGGATGGGATGGGATGGGATGGGATGGGATGGGATGGGATGGGATGGGATGGGATGGGTGGATGAGATGGGATGGATGATGGGATGGGATGGGATGGGATGGGATGGGATGGGATGGGATGAGTATGGGATGGGATGGGATGGGATGGGATGGGATGGGATGGGATGGGATGGGATGGGATGGGATGGGATGGGATGGGATGGGATGGGAGGGGATGGGATGGGATGGGATGGGATGGCATGGGATGGGATGGGATGGGATGGGATGGGATGGGACGGGATGAGTATGGGATGGGGTGGGATGGGATGGGATGGGATGGGATGGGATGGGATGGGATGGGATGGGATGGGATGGGATGGGATGGGATGGGATGGGATGGGATGGGATGGGATGGGATGGGATGGGATGGGATGAGTATGGATGGGGTGGGACGGGATGGGGTGGGATGGGATGGGATGGGATGGCATGGGATGGGATGGGATGGGATGGGATGAGTATGGGATGGGATGGGATGGGATGGGATGGGATGGGATGGGATGGGATGGGATGGGATGGGATGGGATGGGATGGGATGGGATGGGATGGGATGGGATGGGATGGGATGGGGTGGGATGAGATGGGATGGGATGGGATGGGATGGGATGGGATGGGATGGGATGGGATGGGATGGGATGAGTATGGGATGGGATGGGATGGGATGGGATTGGATGGGATGGGATGGGATGGGATGGGATGGGATGGGATGGGATGGGATGGGATGGGATGGGATGGGATGGGATGGGATGGGATGGGATGGGATGGGATGGGACGGGATGAGTATGGGATGGGATGGGATGGGATGAGTATGGGATGGGATGCAATGGGGTGGGATGGAATGGGACAAGATGGAAGCGTATTGAGACACACAAGCATAAATCAACCTACATCTCGTCACAAAAACCCGAAACCAGCATACAATTCTGCTGGGGAAACGAAAGCTGTGGATCTGTAACGGAACGGTCTCGAGCATGGACAATGTTAGGTGCGAACTGTCATGGAACAACCACACCCTTTTCAAACCATCCACATACACACACGCACATCCACAGCTGTATGATGCTGACCTGCTGGCTCAATCGGGCCACCAGGGGCGATAGCAGCTCCATGTCCGGCAGTACAGCCCCACCTTGCAGTTCCCCTTGCACTGTTTCTTGCAGTGTGCCTTGCGGTGCAGGGCGGTGGCATAGCAGAGGAGAGCAGGGCGAGGAGGAGGACGGGGAAGAGGTGAGGGAAGCCGCTGTTGGGCCTGGTGGGGTGGGATCGGTGGGTGGGACAGGGAGAGCCGTTGGGGGCAAGGGCGTGAGGGAAGGCAAGGGCGTGAGGGACGGCAAGGGCGTGAGGGACGGCAAGGGCGTGAGGGACGGCAAGGGCGTGAGGGACGGCAAGGGCGTGAGGGACGGCAAGGGCATGAGGGACGGCAAGGGCGTGAGGGACGGCAAGGGCGTGAGGGACGGCAAGGGCGTGAGGGACGGCAAGGGCGTGAGGGAAGGCAAGGGCGTGAGGGACGGCAAGGGCGTGAGGGACGGAAAGGGCGTGAGGGACGGCAAGGGCGTGAGGGAAGGCAAGGGCGTGAGGGACGGCAAGTGCGTGAGGAAAGGCAAGGGCGTGAGGGACGGCAAGGGCGTGAGGGACGGCAAGGGCGTGAGGGACGGCAAGGGCGTGAGGGACGGCAAGGGCGTGAGGGACGGCAAGGGCGTGAGGGACGGCAAGGGCGTGAGGGACGGAAAGGGCGTGAGGGACGGCAAGGGCGTGAGGGACGGAAAGGGCGTGAGGGACGGCAAGGGCGTGAGGGACGGAAAGGGCGTGAGGGACGGAAAGTGCGTGAGGGACGGCAAGGGCGTGAGGGACGGCAAGGGCGCGAGGGACGGCAAGGGCGTGAGGGACGGCAAGGGCGTGAGGGACGGCAAGGGCGCGAGGGACGGCAAGGGCGTGAGGGACGGCAAGGGCGTGAGGGACGGCAAGGGCGCGAGGGACGGCAAGGGCGCGAGGGACGGCAAGGGCGTGAGGGAAGGCAAGGGCGTGAGGGACGGCAAGGGCGTGAGGGACGGCAAGGGCGTGAGGGACGGCAAGGGCGTGAGGGAAGGCAAGGGCGCGAGGGACGACAAGGGCGTGAGGGACGGCAAGGGCGCGAGGGACGGCAAGGGCGTGAGGGAAGGCAAGGGCGTGAGGGACGGCAAGGGCGTGAGGGACGGCAAGGGCGTGAGGGAAGGCAAGGGCGTGAGGGACGGCAAGGGCGTGAGGGATGGCAAGGGCGTGAGGGACGGAAAGGGCGTGAGGGACGGCAAGGGCGTGAGGGACGGCAAGGGCGTGAGGGACGGCAAGGGCGTGAGGGAAGGCAAGGGCGTGAGGGACGGCAAGGGCGTGAGGGACGGCAAGGGCGTGAGGGACAGCAAGGGCGTGAGGGAAGGCAAGGGCGCGAGGGACGGCAAGGGCGTGAGGGACGGCAAGGGCGTGAGGGACGGCAAGGGCGTGAGGGACGGCAAGGGCGTGAGGGACGGCAAGGGCGTGAGGGATGGCAAGGGCGTGAGGGACGGAAAGGGCGTGAGGGACGGCAAGGGCGTGAGGGACGGCAAGGGCGTGAGGGACGGCAAGGGCGTGAGGGACGGCAAGGGCGTGAGGGAAGGCAAGGGCGTGAGGGACGGCAAGGGCGTGAGGGACGGCAAGGGCGTGAGGGACGGCAAGGGCGTGAGGGAAGGCAAGGGCGCGAGGGACGGCAAGGGCGTGAGGGACGACGGCAAGGGCGCGAGGGACGGCAAGGGCGTGAGGGAAGGCAAGGGCGTGAGGGACGGCAAGGGCGCGAGGGACGGCAAGGGCGTGAGGGAAGGCAAGGGCGTGAGGGCTCGCCCCAAGCCCTATACCCCATGCCCCACACCCTGCCGTCTGCCCCACACCCCATGCGCGCACCTGCCAGCACTCGCACCTCCTCTCCTGCTTCTCCACCCAGCACTACGAGCGTGGTGGACGGGGGGAAGGGCGGCGCAGCAGCGGATGGGCAGGAATCGCAGCAGGAGGAAGAGGAGGGGTCCCAGAGGAGAGAGAGCGGGAGAGGAGTGGCAGGAGACGAAGCAAGTGTGGTGGCAGCAAGGGGGAGGAAGATGGGAGAGACGAGGGAGGCAAGGGGGGCGGTGGCCTTGTCAGCGGCCAGGGATGCTTGCAGGGAGAGGAACTGGTGGAGAGAAGGGGAAACGGGTGGGAGGGTAGGGGAGGGGAGGAAGAAATAAATGTTGAGAGTTTGTCAGAAATGGTCTGCAGGGAGGGACAGGAGGTGGTGAACAGGGGGGTCGGAAGGGAGAGAAGATAGGAGGATCAGAAGCACGGGGCAGGCATTATTGGAGTGCAAGGGATGACCAGCAACAGCACACTGACACGGGAGAGGGGGTGGGGGGGAGGGGGGTAGGGGGGTGTGTACCTGTTGTTCCAGGGTGTCACGATGACTGCCGTAGAGAATAACAGCCTGAGGGCACATGGTTGTATTGGAACAAGGAATCCATATCATGCCATGGCATAGCAGGTATGCAGCATGGCATGGTATCATGGCATAAGAAATCACACACACACACACACACACACACACACACACACACACACACACACACACACACACACACACACACACACCCACGCACGCACGCACGCACGCACGCACACACGCACACACGCACACACATGTCAGCAGTTAGCCACAGCCACAGCATGCAGAACGTGCAAGCATGGCCAGGCAGACGGCATGCAAGAGCGTGCAGGGGGGGCGAGGAGGGAGGGACGCAGTGGAAAGTGCAGCAATAGGTGAAGATGGGCCGAGAGAGGAGCACTTTGATGCTGTAGTGACCAGTGGTGAGCGCAATGGGGAGAGAGCAGCGCAGAGACACATGCAACATGTGCCTCGGGAGGATTTGAGGAACGAACAACTTGATGGGATCTGGTGTTAACAAACTTAAAGGACATCATGTGTGAAACATCTTGGCTGTATGACGGCAAAGCTCACATCCGACCCAAAGGCACACGACCAGTTCACTTGACCGACCCTGCAAATTGACCCCGGGTGACCTATTATAGGTTAGGCTTTAAGCACCACCGTTCGCCTTGCCTCATCTTACTTCAATTCACTTCAATTCACTTCGCTTCATGTCATTTCATCTTATCGCATCTCATCGCATCGCATCTCATCTCATCTCATCTCATCTCATCTCATCTCATCTCATCTCATCTCATCTCATCTCATCTCATCTCATCTCATCTCATTTCACCTCACCTCACCCTCACCCTCACCCTCACCCTCACCCTCACCCTCACCCTCACCCTCACCCTCACCCTCACCTCACCTCACTTCACCTCATTGCACCGCATCTCACCATGTGCACGCCACTATAGTGCAACCGGCACAGCGTCCGAATGGTTCTCCCGGGCACCTTGAACACCCCCCCCTCGGTTCCCCCCCCC
The DNA here is from genome assembly GCA_947471745.1 of Closterium sp. Naga37s-1. NCBI lineage: Eukaryota > Viridiplantae > Streptophyta > Zygnematophyceae > Desmidiales > Closteriaceae > Closterium > Closterium sp. Naga37s-1. The sequence continues at coordinate 1,715,485 of CANJKZ010000170.1, read as the reverse complement.
GCCGCTGCCCCTCTCTCCGCGCCTCCGCTGCTCTTTCCCCCACTACCACCCCCACCCCCAACCACTCCCGCACTGTCCGCTGCTCCCGCAACCCGTGACCCCTCCCCTTCGCCTGCCTTCCCTGAGTCTTCTAAAACCACGCCTCTTGTGGTTCCGCCGCCGGCTGCAGAGTCAACGATCGTTCTTATATCGAATATCACGCCAGTGACGGGGACGACGGGGGGTTGCGAAGCCATGCGCGCAAGCGGCGGTACGCAAGGGAGGTGGGGAAGGTGGCGGGGAAGAGTGGAGGCAGGAACGCGGGATGATGCGGGGTGTCTTCAGAACGTTCAACGTATTATGGCGGTCGGATATTAAGCGTTGTAGGACGGCGGCGACGAGGAGGCGGCGGCGTAGGCTGCGGAGGCTGCGGAAGGATGACCCGAAGCGGAACAAAAGGGAAGGAAGAGTGCGGTACTGGAGGGGACGAGAGCTGCGGGGCGCGAGGATGGTTGATGGTCGTGCGGACACGGAAGCAAAGAACCGCTGACCGCGCTTGAGCGTACTAAATAACTCTCCAGTTTTCTCCTTGTGCTGAATCGAACGAGCAGGTGCGGGTGTACGAGCGGACAGAGAGTCGTCTCTGAACGCCAGCTGCAGGGAAACAAGACGGCTGAGCGGCTCAATCGACACTGCGCGCAGTTAAAACAAGAGGCGACAAGGTCGTCCTAGGGTTGCGAAGCATTTTACAAAAGCTCTCTGGTATGTATTTTAACTATAAACTCTTGTGAAAAAAAAAAAAACAAGAGGCGACTAAATCGTCTTAGGGTTGCGAAGCGTTTTTCGTAATCATATAAATTTGTACAACTTCAAATTCTGTATATTATGCTGTAGTATGACACTAAGTGGTACTTCATCTACTTGCCAGATATCAAAACAATGAATCAGCAGCAAGCGAACCGGAGACCTTTCAATTCTGCGATCAATCTCAAACGACTAGGACAGCTTGGATGTTCACCATGAACAACAAAATTAATAGGAAAAAAATCTTTGCGACGAATCTGAGACTACCTTAGGGTTTGCTTGTTCCTTTTCTCTCCCGCTCCTCCTTCTCGTTAGTTGAGCTCCCACCAGACACACGATCCACCTACTAGTGCAAGGTAAGAACTGCCCTAACTTATCATTTTGAGTCAAATTAGATCATTACAAATTAGGTCGACTTGATTCTAACCTAGGACGACTTAGATCTAAACTAGGTCGGCTTAGATCTTGTTATAACTCATGTCTTATTTCGAAACCATAGTTTATTGAACGTTCTCTCTATCTCTCATTCATTCTCTCTCGTTCTCTCTCTCTCGTTCTCTCTCTCTCTCTCTCTCTCTCTCTCTCTCTCTCTCTCTCTCTCTCTCTCTCTCTCTCTCTCTCTCTCTCCCTCCCTCTCTCTCTCTCTCTCTCTCTCTCTCTCTCTCTCTCTCTCTCTCTCTCTCTCTCGCTCTCTCTCTCGTTCTCTCTCTCTCGTTCTCTCTCTCGCGTTCTTGTCAAACATATGTGTATATCTGTTATAGTTTGGTTAGGCTTAGTGGGGTACTCACTGTGGGGTACAACCCCTTAGGTTTTTTCTTTGTATCTTTCCCCTCGATAGTCGACACCCAACTTTGCCGTAAGATTCTAACATGGTATAGAGCATATGTCCTTAGGACCTACGATTAGGGCCCACCACGATTGCCTGTCTTGCCTAGTGCCTACGCGCGCCTCGGCTGCCCGCGCGCGCCTCGGGCGGTCCTTTTTTTTCCCACGTGCGCCGTCTCAGCAGCCCGCGTAGCCCGTTTCGGCCCCGCCTGTGCGCCCCTTAAGCCGCCCGTGCGAAACCTGATTAGGCCACGCCAGCGCGGCGCGTCGCCCAGCGTAGCCCGTAGCTTAGCGACCAGCCCGCAGCCGCGCACGTGCGGCCCGTCACCCCGCGCAGCCCGCAGCCGCACGTAGAATGCAGCCGCGCACGCTGTAGCCACGCACAGCCCGCAGCTGCAAGCAGCCCGCAGCTCGTGCAGTCCGTCGCCGCACGTAGCCTGCGGCCGCGCGCGCTGCCCGTAGCCACGCGCTGCCTGCAACCTGCCTGCCTGCTTGCCGCCTGCCTGCCGCCTGTCTGCAGCCTGCCTTCTGCCTGCCTGCCTACTGCCTGCAGCCTGCCTGCCTGCCTGCTTGCTGCCTGCTGCTGCCTGCCTGCTGCTTGCTGCCTGCTGCCGCCTGCCTGCTTGCTGCCTGCTGCCGCCTGCCTGCAGCCTGTCTGCTGCCTGCCTGCTGCCTGCCTGCTGCCTGCCTGCTGCCTGCCTGCTGCTTGCTGCCTACAGCCTGCCTGCCTGCCTGCTTGCCGCCTGCCTGCCGCCTGTCTGCAGCCTGCCTTCTCCCTGCCTGCTGCCGCCTGCCTGCCTACTGCCTGCAGCCTGCCTGCGTGCCTGCTTGCTGCCTGCTGCCGCCTGCCTGCAGCCTGCCTGCCTGCTGCCGCCTGCCTGCTTGCTGCCTGCAGCCTACCTGCCTGCCTGCTTGCTGCCTACTGCCGCGTGCCTGCAACCTGCCTGCTGCCTGCCTGCTACTTGCTGCCTGCTCCCGCCTGCCTGCTTGCTGCCTGCTGCCGCCTGCCTGCCGCCTGCCTGCCTGCCTGCTTGCTGCCTGCTGCCGCCTGCCTGCAGCTTGCCTGCTGCCTGCCTGCTGCTTGCTGCCCCTGCCTCCTGCCTGCCTCCTGCCTCCTACTTGGTGCCTGCTGCCTCTGCCTGCTGCCTGCTGCCTCCTGCCTTAAGCCAATATGGCGACGCCTAACGTTCTAGCGTTCGAGCCTGACGGTCGTCCCATCGAGTTCACTGTATGGTTAGACGATCTCCAGCTGTTCCTTCTGACTGATGCCAAAGATGGCGTTTCCCTGTTTGATTACGTCTCTGGCACTGCCGTTGCTCCTGCTGCTCATGCTCCTGCTCTAGAACGCTCCCAGTGGCAGACTCGTGATGCTGCTGCACGCCTAGCTATTAGGAACCACCTGCCGATTACTGAGCGAGCGCGTTTCAGCCAGCACAGAACTGCTAAGACACTGTACGACGCTGTAGTTGCGCGCTACTCCTCCCCGGCCACTGCAGCCATAGGTCGACTCATGCTCCCGTACCTGTTCCCCGATCTTTCCTCGTTCACCACTGCTGCGGACCTAGTTTCTCACCTGCGCGCTACTGACTCTCGCTTTCGTGCCGCCCTTTCAGCTGAGTTCTGCGCCGCAAACCCCCCCCGATGTACTTCACTCTCTATTTTCTCGTTACCCGCCTCCCTGACACTCTTAGCTCTGTCAGGGACCACTTCCTAGCGCTAGACCCCACCACTCTCATTGTAGACGACTTCGAGAAGCACCTCCTCGCAGCAGAGAAGAACATCCTCGCTGTAGGTGCTGCTCGTGGCACTCCTTGCTCTCCCCTCTTTGAGGGGTGCTCCCCCTCCCCTCTCACCCCCTCCTACGCCTCCGCAGCTGCTGCTCACGACTACCTTGGTGCTGAGGGGGTCGGAGCTGCTTCCGCTCCTAGTGGGAAGCGTCGCAGCGGCAGGGGCGGCAGGGGTGGCAGGGGCGGTGGGGGTGGAGGTGGTGGAGGTGGTGGAGGTGGTGGAAGTGGAGGCGGTGGTGGGGGTGGTGGAGGCGGTGGAGGTGGTGGTGGGGGCGGCGGAGGCACTGGGAGCGGTGGAGGCGGCAGCAGCGGAGGTGGGGGAGGAGGGAGCAGTGGTGGCAGTGGTGGTCAGGGCCAGCAGCAGCCGCAGCAGCAGCAGCAGCCGCAGCAGCAGCAGCAGCATCAGCGTCAGCGCCAGACCCCCACTTCCCAGCAGCTTCTTGACTGGTATGCCGGGCGTGGGGCTTCTGGGGGTCCTGGTCGCTGCCCCTAAATCATCCGCACAGGTCCCCGCGCTAGTCGCCAGTGCACAGGTTTTCACACTGAGCAGCGCTGCTTCGCTCGGCTTAGCGACGCCTGGCGCGCCAAGTTTCCTGATGCTACTGAGTTCCCCAACTGGGCAGACTTACTTAGGCGTGATGTACCTATCTTTGATCTTGACTATGAGGCAATTCTTGCTGCTATGTATGCCTTGTCTGTTAGTGCTGAGGGTGACTGCTACTTGTGTGTGCCGCCGGATCCTGGTATAACCCCTGGTATAGCCCCTGCAGCACTAGGTGCTTGTGAGTCTGCTCCCCTTGGTACTGCGCCTGCACAGGCTTTGCACACCTTTACACTTGACTCTGGTGCTTCCCGCTGTTTCTTTCGCGACAGTACCACAGTCACTCCCCTCCCTGCACCTGTTCCTGTCTCACTGGCTGACCCCTCTGGGGGCCCAGTGCTTGCCCGGTCTTCCACTGTGCTTCCGTGTCCGGCGGTCCCGTCTGGTGAGCTGTCTGGTCTCCACCTCCCCTCGTTCTCTACGAACTTGGTGAGTAACGCTGTCCTCCAGGATGCGGGGGTTGACACCTTCACCCCTGGCCGGCAGCGTGTGGCGATTTGCACGTGCTCCCAGACTGGTCGCCACCTGGCCACGTTCGCTCGTGCGCCGGGGTCCAGTCTGTACACCCTCACCACTGCGTCACACTCCGCCCCTTTGTCTCCCCAGTTGCACGCGTCTGCTCAGGTAGCTACACAGTGTGAGTGTCGCCGACTGTCGCACGACACTCTCCCGTGGCACCACCGCCTTGGTCACCCCTCCCTGCCTCGCCTACGCAGCATGCACTCCCGCCTCCTGGTTTCTGGGCTTCCCAGGTCTCTGCCTCCCCTCCCTCCCTCGCCTGCGCCGCCCTGCATTCCCTGCGTCGAGGGGCGGCAGCGCGCCGCTCCTCACTCCTCCTCGTTCCCTCCCACAGAGGCTCCACTGCAGACTCTCCACCTGGACGTGTGGGGCCCAGCCCGCGTCCGTGGACAGGGCCACGAGCGGTACTTCCTGCTGGTTGTCGACGACTACACGCGCTACACCACGGTCTTCCCCTTGCAGCGCAAGGGGGATGTCCCTGATGTTTTGATCCCCTGGATCCGCGCTACTCGTCTCCAGCTCCGCGAGCGGTTCCAGTCGGACTTTCCTGTCCTGCGTCTGCACTCTGACAGAGGTGGTGAGTTCTCCTCAGACCTCTTGGCAGCCTTCTGTGCGGAGCACGGCATCCGCCAGACTTTCACGCTTCCGGCCTCTCCTCAGCAGAATGGGGTTGCTGAGCGCCGCATTGGCTTAGTCATGGAGGTCGCTCGTACCTCCATGATCCATGCGGCTGCCCCCCATTTTCTGTGGCCGTTTGCGGTCCGGTACGCCGCGCATCAGCTCAACCTTTGGCCCCGTGTCTCCTTGCCGGAGACCTCGCCCACACTGCTGTGGACGGGGAAGGTTGGCGACGCGTCGCGTTTCCAGGTCTGGGGTGCTCGTGCCTTTGTCCGCGATACCACCGCGGACAAGCTCTCCCCTCGTGCCATTCCTTGCGTCTTCCTTGGCTTTGTCCCTGACGCGCCTGGCTGGCAGTTTTACGACCCCGCCTCGCGCCGTGTCTTTGCGTCTCAGGACGTCACCTTTGACGAGTCGGTCCCCTTTTACCGCCTCTTCCCCTACCGCACTGCTCCTCGCCCCCCCCCCGCCACTCTTTCTCGCCCCAGGTCCTCCCCAGGTAGACCCCCTCCCCGCGCCAGGTCCTGCTCCTTCAGGTGTCTCTCAGGTAGACCCCCCCGCGCCTGCGCCTGTTGAGTTCACTGGTGACTCCGGTCCTACTGCGAGTGGTGCTGTCCCTGGGGGTGCGGAGCTTGGGGGTGCTGAGTCTGGAGGCGCTGAGCGTGAGGAGCCTGGGGGTGCTGCGTCTGGAGGTGCTGCGTCTGGGGGTGCTGAGCCTGCGTGTGCGGAGCCTGGGGGTGCTGAGTTTGGGGGTGAGTCGCCTGAGGGTTCTGCGACTGCTTTTCCGCGGTCTCCTTGGAGTAGCCGTCTTCGTCCGCGTGTGCCCCTCACCTCCCAGCAGCTGCACGACTGGTACGGTCGCCGTCAGCGTCGCGCTTCTGCACCTCAGCTCTCTACTACTGGGGGTTCTTCTGCTGGTGTCGCTGGTCCCGGAGGTGCTCGTACTGAGGGTACTGGAGCTGCTGGGGCTGGCGGTGTTGTGACTGAGGGTACTGGCGCTGCAGAGGGTGCTGGAGCTGCTGGAGGTACTGGAGCTGCTGGAGGTGCTGGCGGTGCTGGAGCTGCTGAGGGTACTGGAGCTAGTAGCGGTGCTGGAGCTGCTGAGGGTACTGGAGCTGCTGGCGGTGCTGGAGCTGCTGGAGGTGCTGGAGCTGCTGGAGGTGCTGGAGCTGCTGGTGCTGGTGGCACTGCTCAGCAGCGCCTGTTCTTCGCTCCGCCGTCTCCATCGTCTCAGCCACCACCTGACTCTGCACTTCGCCAGGTTCTCAGTCTTCCCTCGTCTACTGGTCTTCCTTTACAGCCTGGCTCACCGCTGCCTGCTCCTTCTCCGTACACAGAGCAGACTAGGGGCCTTGCTGAGCGTCGTGAGCCTGCGTCACGTCCTATCTCACCTGTCCGTTCTGGTCGTTCCGGTCGTCGTGTTCCTCGTCAGCGGCAGCCGGCTGTCTCCGGCTCTCACCTTGTAGTTCGTCGTCCTTCCTCTCCTCCGCTGCGTGTTCCTCTGCCGTCTCCCCCTGCGTCCTCTCTGCCTGTCGTTGCTGACCCTGCGTCTGACCAGTGTCGTGCTGAGCACTCTACTGTCACGCGTCTGCTTGCCACTGTTGTCACTGACCCGTCGTTTGAGTCTGCTGCTGCGTCTGCCTTAGTCGCTGAGCTTGTTGACTTTGCTGCTGCCTGTCGTCTCGACTACGCCGCCAGTCTTGTTGCTGAGTCTGAGTCTGTCTGTCCTCCGTCCGTCGGGGGTGAGTGTGCTCTTGGCATGGACGTCCTTGAGGATAGGCAGGAGGACCTTGAGTGTCTTGCAGCCGCTGCGCCTCATCTCGTATCCATGCTGCTTGCCCCTGAGGGAGACCCGGATGCACCAGACATCCCTACCCCGCGCTCTTACGCTGAGGCGATCGCGGGTGAGTACTCCTCTCAGTGGCAGACAGCCATGGACGCAGAGATGGCATCCTGGAAGTCCACAGGCACCTACGTCGACGAGGTTCCCCCTCCTGGGGCGAACATTGTCCGTGGCATGTGGATTTTCAGGGTGAAGCGGCTGCCAGGTTCTCCGCCTGTCTTCAAGGCTCGGTACGTGGCTCGAGGCTTCAGTCAGCGAGAGGGAGGTTACTTCTTCCAGACCTTCTCCCCCACCCCGAAGATGACCACTCTTTGGGTGCTGCTGCACGTTGCCGCTCAGCGTGACTACGAGCTTCACTCTCTTGACTTCAGCACAGCCTTCTTACAGGGCAGCCTGCACGAGGAGATTTGGCTGCGCCGCCCTCCTGGCTTCACTGGATCGTTCCCTCCTAGTACCCAGTGGAGCCTCCGGCGACCGGTCTACGGTCTCCGCCAGGCGCCACGTGAGTGGCACGACACACTGAGGACGACACTTGCGGCTCTTGGGTTTGCTCCGTCGACTGCTGACCCGTCGCTGTTTGTGCGCACCGACACTTCTGTGCCGCCGTTCTACGTTCTCGTGTACGTCGACGACTTGGTCTTTGCCACTGCTGACACTGAGGCTCTTGCCCTGGTGAAGTCGGAGCTGCAGAAGAGACACACGTGCACAGACCTGGGTGAACTGCGCAGCTACCTTGGCTTGCAGATCACCCGGGACAGAGCACGCCGCACCATCACACTGACTCAGTCACACATGGTGCAGCAGGTCCTTCAGCGCTTCGGTTTCACCTGGTCCTCAGCACAGGCCACTCCTCTGGCTACAGGTCACTCGCTCTCAGCTCCACCTTCGGACGAGTCCGTAGAGCCGAGTGGTCCTTACCCAGAGTTAGTGGGCTGCCTCATGTACCTGATGACTTGCACTCGTCCTGACCTTGCGTACCCTCTTGGCCTTCTGGCTCGCTACGTGGCTCCTGGTCGGCACCGAAAGGTGCACATGGATGCTGCCAAGAGGGTACTACGCTACTTGTGCAGTACATCGGGCATGGGGCTCGTGCTTGGAGGACGAGGTGAAGTTGTCCTCACAGGTCACTCGGACGCCTCTTGGGTTGACGACCAGGCTACGCAGCGGTCGTCACAGGGTTACACCTTCAGCCTTGGTTCTGGTTCAGTTTCCTGGCGTTCTACACGTTCGTCTTCAGTTCTCGGCTCCAGCTGTGAGGCAGAGATCTACGCCACAGCCATGGCTGCACAGGAGCTGCGCTGGCTCACCTACCTGCTGACCGACTTGGGAGAGAGGCCTCGTTCTCCTCCAGTTCTGTACGTCGACAACAAGGCCGCCATTGCCTTGTGTCAGGAGCACAGACTGGAGCACAGAACAAAGCACATCGCTCTCCGTTACTTTCTTGCTCGAGAGCTGCAGCAGCGTGGCCAGCTTCGTCTTACCTACGTGGCCACTCGGGCCAACACTGCTGATATATTCACCAAGGCGCTTCCGCCTGGTGATCATCAGCGTTTTTGCACTTTGTTAGGCCTTGTGCCCACTCTTCCTCACTTGCTGTAGGCTTTGTTTGTACCATGATTTATATGTATTCCTGCATGCTTGTTCTTGTAGGTAGATATCACTGTACTGTTGTTGTTACATGCGTTTTTGCACTTTGTTAGGCCTTGTGCCCACTCTTCCTCACTTGCTGTAGGCTTTGTTTGTACCATGATTTATATGTATTCCTGCATGCTTGTTCTTGTAGGTAGATATCACCCCTGACGGACGGAGGACAGACAGACGCAGACTCAGCAACAAGACTGGCGGCGTAGTCTAGACAACAGTGAGCAGCAAAGGCAACAAGCTCAGTGACTAAGGCAGACGCAGCAGCAGACTCAAACGAAGGGTCAGTGATAACAGTGGCAAGCAGACGCGTGACAGTAGAGTGCTCAGCACGAAACCGGTCAGACGCAGGGTCAGCAACGACAGGCAGAGAGGACGCAGGGGGAGGCGGCAGAGGAACACGCGGTGAAGGAGAGGAAGGACGACGAACTACAAGGGGAGGGCCGGAGACAGCCGGCTGACTCTGAAGAGGAACACGACGACCGGAACTGACAGGGGAGACAGGACGCGACACAGGCTCACGACGCTCTGCAAGGCCACCAGGCTGCTCTGTGTATGGAGAAGGAGCAGGCAGCGGGGAGCCAGGCTCTAACGGAAGACCTGTAGACGAGGAAAGACTGAGAACCTGGCGAAGTGCAGAGTCAGGTGGTGGCTGAGACGACGGAGACGGCGGAGCAAAGAACAGGCGCTGCTGAGCAGTGCCACCAGCACGAGCAGCACCAGCCCTACCAGCAGCTCCAGCACCTCCAGCAGCTCGAGTACCCCCAGCAGCTCCAGCACCCCCAGCGGCTCCAGCAACTCCAGCAGCTCCAGCACCTCTAGCAGCACCAGTACCTCCAGCAGCACCACCACCAGCCCCAGCAGCTCCAGTACTCCCAGTACGAGCACCTCTGGGACCAGCGACACCAGCAGAAGAACCTCCAGCAGGAGAGCCCTGAGGTGCAGAAGTGGGACGCCGACGGCGACCGTACCAGTCGTGCAGCTGCTGGGAGGTGAGGGGCACACGCGGACGAAGACGGCTACTCCAAGGAGACCGCGTAACAGCAGTCATGCAGGCGGCAGGCAGGCGGCAGGCAGGCGGCAGCAGGCAGGTGCCAGGCAGGTGGCAGGCAGGCAGGCGGCAGTCAGGCAGGTGGCAGGCAGGCGGCAGCAGGCAGCAAGCAGGCAGGCAGCAGCAGGCAGCAAGTAGTAGGCAGGCAGCAGGCAGTAAGTAGCAGGCAGGCAGCAGGCAGGCAGCAGGCAGGCGGCAGGCAGGCGGCAGCAGGCAGCAAGCAGCAGGCAGGCAGCAGGCAGGCAGCAGGCAGGCTGCAGGCAGGCGGCAGCAAGCAGGCAGGCAGGCAGGCGGCAGGCAGGCGGCAGCAGGCAGGCTGCAGGCAGGCGGCAGCAGGCAGCAAGCAGGCAGGGAGGCAGGCGGCAGGCAGGCGGCAGCAGGCAGCAAGTAGCAGGCAGGCAGCAGGCAGTAAGTAGCAGGCAGGCAGCAGGCAGGCAGCAGGCAGGCGGCAGGCAGGCGGCAGCAGGCAGCAAGCAGCAGGCAGGCAGCAGGCAGGCAGCAGGCAGGCTGCAGGCAGGGGGCAGCAGGCAGCAAGCAGGCAGGCAGGCAGGAGGCAGGCTGCAGGCAGGCGGCAGCAGGCAGCAAGCAGGCAGGCAGGCAGGCGGCAGCAGGCAGCAAGCAGGCAGGCGGCAGCAGGCAGCAAGCAGCAGGCAGGCAGCAGGCAGGCAGCAGGCAGGAGGGCTGCGTGAGGCTGCTGGCTGCGTGTGGCGGCTTGCTGCACGAGGCTGCAGGCTAAGCGTGGCTACGAGCAGCGCGCGCGGCCGCAGGCTGCGTGCGGCGACGGAATGCGCGGGCTGCGGGCTGCTTGCAGCTGCGGGCTGCGCGTGGCGACAGGAAGCGTGCGCGGCTGCAAGCTGCGTGCGGCTGCGGGCTGCTCTGGGCGACGGGCCGCACGTGCGCGGCTGCGGGCTGGTCGCTAAGCTGCGGGCTGTGCTAGGCGACGGGCCGCGCTAGCGTGGCCTAACCAGGTTGCGCGCGGGCGGCTTAAGGGGCGCACAGGTGGGGCCGAAACGGGCTGCGCGGGCTGCTAAGACGGCGCACGTGGGAAAAAAAATAAAGGACCGCCCGAGGCGCGCGCGGGCAGCCGAGGCGCGCGTAGGCACTAGACAAGGCAGGCAAGCGTGGTGGGCCCTAATCCTAGGTCCTAAGGACCTATGCTCTATACCATGTTAGAATCATAGGCAAAAAGTGATGTCGACTATCGAGAGGGTTGGTACAAAGAATGAACCTAAGGGGTTGTACCCCACAGTGTGTACCCCACTAAGCCTACCCAAACTATAACATAGATATACATATGTTTGACAGAGTCTGTATGTATGTATGTACGTATGTATGTGTGTATTTACGTGTATATGTATGGGTAAATTTATACATTGCAATAACAATGCATGTCTGTGATTTTTAACAAAAAGGCTCAGGCCTATCATTTCACAAAAGGTTCATTGGCGCACTCAGTGACTCATGTGCGACCACTTCGAACTGGATTTGATAGGGTTGACCTTTTTTTTAGACTTCACAGATTGTGTTGTTTCATGTGACAGTTGATTATTCAAAATCTTTGCTATTGACCTCCCCCCCATGCTAGGCAATGGATGGCGGTAGCTTAGTTTTTGGGTCGTTAACTGTTATGCATTTTATTATGTGCATGCATGTGCATCATGATTCATGGCATTATATTAAATATTATGCATCCTATAGCATTATTTATGCATCATGCATCTATTTATCATTACCACAATATCATTTAACAGTAAAACATAATAATACAAACAGTACAGCATATCTGCACAAAACCACTGACAAAGAAAGATCACATGGTTTAATATACTGTGAGCAGTATTCAAAACTACTCAACAGTTTGGGAAGGGTACTGTAGTTTACGAAATTTATTTTCATATTTTATTAAAAAAAATATGATTTTTTTTTTATGAAAATAAAAATTGGCAAAATCGATCGTAAAGGGTTGCTTCGCAACCCAAGAACACTAATTAGCTGTAGAGGTTCAAACAAACTTTACAATGATCAAGCAAGAATTGCGCCAGCTACCTTTCAACCGACACCCTCAATTTCTACTATCTGCGCCAAAGCAACTGAAGAATAATATATCGTAATGTTAAAAAGAGCTGTTTTTGCGACGAAATTGAAACTCTTTTAGGGTATGTGTTTCTCTTTTTCCTTCCTCCTTTCCTCTCGCTAGTGGAGCTAGGTTGATACCCGCCAGCAAGCCATGCTTTACCTACCACTCCAAGGTGAGAAGGATCCTAAGCCATTATCTAGAACTAACTTAGACTAATATAAGCTAGACTAGGTTTTTGTAATCTCGTATCTTAGTCGTGTATGTCAAAATCCCAACCACTAGACCATTGGGATAAAATGGCTTGTTAAGTAGCGGGTCAGTGCGCCCATAACCCCCCAGGACAACGAGCCTGTAACCCTTCCCTAGGATCAATCGGGGATCACCAGTGGACCTCTGACACCCCCCCGCACTGGGATGCCCGGAGTGCACACACTGGGATTCGAACCCGAGACCGCTCTGATACCATGTCAGAATCCCAACCACTAGACCATTGGGATAAAAGGGCTTGTTAAGTAGCGGGTCAGTGCGCCCATAACCCCCCAGGACAACAAGCCTGTAACCCTTCCCTAGGATCAATCGGGGATCATCAGTGGACCTCTGACAGTGTACTTCTATGTTGGTCGTTCTGGAGGTGAGCATGTTGTTTAAGCTTAGATTCTAGTCCCTTCGTAAAGACAGTAGCTTTCCCTTATGTTTTTTAGGTCGTTCATAGTCCCGCATCCGTTTTTTCCTGTTCTCATCCAGTTCCTACTAAGGTAAGAACAACCCTAATCTATCAAGTAGGATTAAGTTACACTAGCTAGACTAGCATGTCTTAATCTCGTATAGTCGTTTGCTCATGTGTTGGCCGCGTTTACAAGTGTTAGAATACTAGCTAGACTTAGGAGCCATGGCTAGTGAGTGTCGAGAGAATTGAGTGTCGAGAAAATTGGGAAGGAGAATGAGGAAGAGAATGGTTTCACTATAGGAAGTTGGGATACAAATAGCAAACCCTAAATTGGGTTGTACTCACTACAGAGTACCCCACTACAGGCTAAACAGCAAATACATTCTAACACACCCCCATGGTCAAAGTGGGGTATAATCAGCAGAGTAAACAGTCATAGAGCAGGTTCACAAGTACAAGCAAAGCTAGAGGCATTCACAAAGGGCAAGTGAGGAGGAGGAGGCTGGACTGTGAGAGGAGAGGAGATAGGAGGCGACGGCTGATGCTGCAGACACACGGGCAACAGGAGCGGCGCGCACTGTGGCTACCGGGTCCGTATCCCCGGACTACAGGAGTAACTGGCTCTGCGGCTAACTCTGAGCGGCAGGAGCAACGGACCCACAGGCGACAGGCGCAGCAGGCTCTCTGAGCTACCAGAAGCAGAGCCCCGGACTACAGGTGCTGCGGACGACAAGACGGCAGCCTCCGCTCAACCTCCCCCAACTGTCCCACCCCCCTTTCACACACCCCTTGCTGCACCCCTAGCTCCACTCCCACGTCACCCCCCTAGCACCAATCCCTCGGCTCCCACACACCCACCCCCCTCAGCGGCAGCTGCAGCAGTGGGAGACGAAGGTGGAGGAGGAGGAGGGGAGGGGGGGGGGGCGGGGGGGGGGGGGGGGGGTTGTGCATGGCGCGTGCAGAGGGCAGCAGGGCGCGCGAGGCGCACAGGGCTGCAGGGCGCGCGGGGCGCACAGGGCAGCAGGGCAGCAGGGCGCACAGGGCTGCAGGGCAGCAGGGCGCGCGGGGCAAACAGAGCAGCAGGGCTCACAGGGCTGCAGGGCAGCAGGGCGCACAGGGCTGCAGGGCAGCAGGGCGCGCGGGGCGCGTAGGGCTGCAGTGCGCGCAGGGCGCGCAGGGCAGCAGGACAGCAGGGCGCGCGGGGCGCACAGGGCTGCAGGGCGCGCGGGGCACACAGGGCAGCAGGGCAGGAGGGCGCACAGGGCTGCAGGGCAGCAGGGCGCGCGGGGCAAACAGGGCAGCAGGGCGTACAGGGCTGCAGGGCAGCAGGGCACACAGAGCTGCAGGGCAGCAGGGCGCGCGGGGCGCGCAGGGCTGCAGTGCGCGCAGGGCGCGCAGGGCAGCAGGACAGCAGGGCGCGCGGGGCGCACAGGGCTGCAGGGCGCACGGGGCGCACAGGGCAGCAGGGCAGCAGGGCGCACAGGGCTGCAGGGCAGCAGGGCGCGCGGGGCAAACAGGGCAGCAGGGCGCACAGGGCTGCAGGGCAGCAGGGCGCACAGGGCTGCAGGGCAGCAGGGCGCGCGGGGCGCGCATGGCTGCAGTGCGCGCAGGGCGCGCAGGGCAGCAGGACAGCAGGGCGCGCGGGGCGCACAGGGCTGCAGGGCGCGCGGGGCGCACAGGGCAGCAGGGCAGGAGGGCGCACAGGGCTGCAGGGAAGCAGGGCGCGCGGGGCAAACAGGGCAGCAGGGCGCACGGGGCTGCAGGGCAGCAGGGCAGCAGGGCGCACAGGGCTGCAGGGCAGCAGGGCACGCGGGGCGCGCAGGGCAGCAGGACAGCAGGGCGCGCGGGGCGCACAGGGCTGCAGGGCGCGCGGGGCGCACAGGGCAGCAGGGCAGCAGGGCGCACAGGGCTGCAGGGCAGCAGGGCGCGCGGGGCAAACAGGGCAGCAGGGCGCACAGGGCTGCAGGGCAGCAGGGCGCACAGGGCTGCAGGGCAGCAGGGCGCGCGGGGCGCGCAGGGCTGCAGTGCGCGCAGGGCGCGCAGGGCAGCAGGACAGCAGGGCGCGCAGAGCGCGCAGGGCTGCAGGACGCGCAGGGCGCACAGGGCAGCAGGGCGCGCGGGGCGCAGCAGGGCTGCAGGGCGCGCGGGGCGCGCAGGGCAGCAGCAAGGGCTGTAGCGGCAGCAGCAGGGCGCACAGGGCTGCAGGGCAGCAGGGCGCGCGGGGTGCGCAGGGCTGCAGGGCGCGCATGGCGCGCAGGGCAGCAGGACAGCAGGGCGCGAGGGGCAAACAGGGCAGCAGGGCGCACAGGGCTGCAGGGCAGCAGGGCGCGCGGGGCGCGCAGGGCTGCAGTGCGCGCAGGGCGCGCAGGGCAGCAGGACAGCAGGGCGCGCAGGGCGCGCAGGGCTGCAGGGCAGCACAGGGCTGCAGATCCCCTCCCCCCCACCGCTGCACCCGCAGCAGGGGGAAGGAGGAGAAGTGGGGGGGGGGGGGGTGCTGATGCTGCAACTCCCCTCCCCCCCACTGCTGCTGCAGATCCCCTCCCTCCCACTGCTGCACCCGCAGCAGGGGTGGAGGAGAAAGGTGGGGGGGGCGGGGGGGGGCTGGTGCTGCAGGTCCCCTCCCCCCACTGCCGCATCCGCAGCAGGGGGAGATAGGAGAAGGGGGGGGGGGCTGGTGCTGCAGATCCCCTCCCCCCACACTGCTGCACCCGCAGTAGGGGGGGAGGTAGGAGAAGGGGCGGTGCAGGAGCCGCTCGGGCGACAGCAGGTTGGCCACACCCGCCACCCCCATACCCTCCCCCCCACTGCTGCAGCTGAGGCACATCCGCCACCCCCTCACACCCTCTCCCCGCCATCCCCATGGAGGGGGGGGAGAGGGGGGAGGGGGGCAGGGGCGGAGCTGCGCGTGCGACTGTAGGGCACGCGGGCAGGAGGTACCCCCTCTTGCCACCCCCTCACCCACCATGTTGCAACAGGGCACCGGGGCCGCGGGTAGGGGCGGCAGATCGCGAGGGGCCATGGCCAGGGGCGACGGGGCCATGGCTAGGGGCGACGGGGCCATGGCTAGGGACGAGGCCGGGCGCTGGGGAGGGACTGGGCCGGGCGCTGGGCAGGTACGGGGCCGGGCGCTGGGCAGGTACGGGGCTGGGCGCTGGGCAGGTACGGGGCCGGGCGCTGGGCAGGTACAGGGCCGGGCGCTGGGCAGGTACGGGGCCGGGCGCTGGGCAGGTACGGGGCCAGGCGCTGGGCAGGTACGGGGCCGGGCGCTGGGCAGGTACGGGGCCGGGCGCTGGGCAGGTACGGGGCCGGGCGCTGGGCAGGTACGGGGCCGGGCGCTGGGCAGGTACGGGGCCGGGCGTTGGGCAGGTACGGGGCCGGGCGCTGGGCGCGGAATGGGGCCGGGCGCGGGGCTAGGTATGGGGCCAGGCGCGGGCTAGGTACTGGGCCGAGCGCGGGCAAGAGACGGGGCCGGGCGCTGGGCGAAGGACGGGGCCAGGCGCGGGCGAGGTACGGGCTGGGCGCGGGGCTAGGAAAGGGGCTGAGCGCGGGCTAGGTACGGGCCGAACGCGGGCTAAGTACGGGCCGGGCGCGAGGCTAGGTACGGGTTAGGCGCGGGGCTAGGAAAGGGGCCGAGCGCGGGCTAGGTACGGGCCGATCGCGGGCTAAGTACGGGCCGGGCGCGAGGCTAGGTATGGGCCAGGCGCGGGCGAGGTACGGGCCGGGCGCGGGGCTAGGAACGTGCCGAGCGCGGGCTAAGTACGGGCCGGGCGCGGGGCGACGGAGTCGACGGGGCCAAGGGGCCGAGGCGACGGGGCCAAGGGGCGGAGCCTAGGGGCTAGGGGCGACGCCAAGGGGCGACGGGCCGGGGCCTAGGCTAGCAGGGCAGTAGGTGGTGGGCCCATTAACATTAGGTCCTAGGAAAGTTATGCTCTTAATACCATGTTAGAATACTAGCTAGACTTAGGAGCCATGGCTAGTGAGTGTCGAGAGAATTGAGTGTCGATAAAATTGGGAAGGAGAATGAGGAAGAGAATGGTTTCACTATAGGAAGTTGGGATACAAATAGCAAACCCTAAATTGGGTTGTACTCACTACAGAGTACCCCCCTGCAGGCTAAACAGCAAATACATTCTGACAACAAGGTGCCATTTGATTAAGCTTAGGTTCTAGGCTTGCCTCTTTCTCTTTCACTTTCAATCGTTCTTTCTTACTCCTCCATGCTTGAGTCTCCAGTTCCCTTTAAACAGAACCAGATGTGAGTCAGCAATTAGACTATCCAGGAGACATGTGTCTCTAGTATGATCTTGATTAACTGCAGTTACGGTTCATCGTTTCTTTCATACGGTAGTAAATCGTAATTATATGTTTTCTTTCATCATGTTTTGCTCTTCCTCAGTTTATCTATCCAACGTCTCTCACTCTCTTCACCATCTCTCTCGTTCCTTTCTATATATTTATTCACAATAATTCGCACACATACACTTCCCTATTTGTACATCGAAATGTCAGAATCCCAACCACTAGACCATTGGGATAAAAGGGCTTGTTAAGTAGCGGGTCAGTGCGCCCATAACCCCCCAGGACAACGAGCATGTAACCCTTCCCTAGGATCAATCGGGGATCACCATGTCAGAGGTCCACTGGTGATCCCCGATTGATCCTAGGGAAGGGTTACAGGCTCGTTGTCCTGGGGGGTTATGGGCGCACTGACCCGCTACTTAACAAGCCCTTTTATCCCAATGGTCTAGTGGTTGGGATTCTGACATGGTATCAGAGGGAAGGTCTCGGGTTCGAATCCCAGTGTGTGCACTTCGGGCATCCCAGTGCGGGGGGGTGTCAGAGGTCCACTGGTGATCCCCGATTGATCCTAGGGAAGGGTTACAGGCTCGTTGTCCTGGGGGGTTATGGGCGCACTGACCCGCTACTTAACAAGCCCTTTTATCCCAATGGTCTAGTGGTTGGGATTCTGACACACCAATGGACCTCTGACACCCCCCCGCACTGGGATGCCCGAAGTGCACACACTGGGATTCGAACCCGAGACCGCTCTGATACCATGTCAGAATCCCAACCACTAGACCATTAGGATAAAAGGGCTTGTTAAGTAGCGGGTCAGTGCGCCCATAACCCCCCAGGACAACGAGCCTGTAACCCTTCCCTAGGATAAATCGGGGATCACCAGTGGACCTCTGACACGAAATTCTGTTGATTAGCGCATTGTTCTCTAACTCATATTGTTGGCATGCTTTTTTCTTCTTCTTTCCTTCATGTCGTCTCTTTTCGCCTTCTATCTAGCTTTCTCTTTCTTCCAATCAGTTCCCCTCCTTTTCTCCTACAATTCGTTTTATTTTTCCCTCTTTGCTTCCGCGTGCTTACTATTTCACATCTCCGCCCTTAAGTTCTCTGTCCTAGTAATAATATATGCTTCTAATATTTCTTCATGATTCTTATTTTCTTCATCCTTCATTTCCTCTGTTCGCATCGGTTATTTTGTATCCTAATGTTTGTTTTCCGACCTCTTACCTATGTTTCTCCTTTAATTGTCTATGTGTAACGCATCGTTGTGTTTGTTAGTTTCTTGACTTGTATATTTTATTAGTACATCGTTCATTTGTTTTTCGTGACTTCACTGCATTCCTTCCGTTCTTCCTTATCCATTCATTTCTCACCTCCTTTTCCTTCTGACCTTTATTCATTTTTCCATTCCTTCGTTATTCTTTCATGCAGTCCTTCCCTCTTGCTCCATTCATCGCATGCTTTATCTTCCAGCCTTCTTTCTGCCATTTCCTCTAATTCTCTTCTTTTCCTTCATTCATTCATTCCTTCCTTATTTCCTTCCCTCCTACCTTCCATTTTTACTTCCCTCCTTCATTCCTTCTGTTTCCTGCTTCAGTTTCCTGCTTCCGTTTTCTGTTTTCGTATTATGCTTCTATTTTCTGCTATGTTTGATGTGCACTTTGACGTGTTTGAGAGACTAACATGTAAGAAGCCGCACATGACACGATATTAAAATTCTTACATCAGAGTAATGAGACCGCAATTGCTGCTTATGTTTTTTGCTTTTGTTTGCTGTTTCTGTTTTTTTTTTCTTCAAAATTCAGTTTATTTTATTAGTAATGGTTTTGCTTCTTGTTGACGTCTACTTTGTCATACTTGTTTCGCATCCACTCTTGTTTTCTCTGCTTCTTCCTTTCGGTCCAGTTTCTTTCACCGTATTCGCTCTTCATCCCTTCTACTCGTTCCTTCCTTCGTTTTGTGATGCTTGTTTTCTTTCTTCACCAGGTCGCACGTACGCAGTTGATTGTGTTGTTTCATGTGACAGTTGATTATTCAAAATCTTTGCTATTGACCTCCCCCCCATGCTAGGAAGGGGATGGCGGTAGCTTAGTTTTTGGGTCGTTAACTGTTACGCATTTTATTATGTGCATGCATGTGCATCATGATTCATGGCATTATATTAAATATTATACATCCTATAGCATTATTTATGCATGATGCATCTATTTATCATTACCACAACATCATTTAATAGTAAAACATAATAATACAAACATTACAGCATATCTTCACAAAACCACTGACAAAGAAAGATCACATAGTTTAATATACTGTGAACAGTATTCAAAACTACTCAACAGTTTGGGAAGGGTACTGTAGTTTACGAAATTTATTTTCATATTTTATAAAAAACAAATATGAAAATAAATATGAAAATAAAATTTGGCAAAATCGATCGCAAAGGGTTGCTTCACAACCCAAAAAAAATGCTGATTTCTCGGGAATCTCGCAACATAGCAACACTACACGAGAACACACTCCATTTCTTTGCGACAGATGTCACATGGCTGGAATGCGGTAATTCAAGAATTGTGCGATTTGTGCGGTGGATACAAGTGTGGGGTCACACGCGCACGGAGGCGTGTCATGGGAGAGATTCAGGCAATCCGCGCACACCTGATTTCCGAGTTGTGATGCCTTGGTATCTATGGGAGGTGGGATGGGGAGGTGCAGCGGACCTGTCATCAAATCTGTGCGACAAACGGTTACACGATTTCAACGTCCCAACTGTGGCGATCAATATTCTTCGAGGTAACCACCGTGCCTTCTCCGCGAACGTTGTTTTTAGCGATAAGGGCGCTTGTCTTTTGGTGTAGAGGTTAAAAAATTAGGTCGAACTTTTGCTGGTAACCCGCTTCGCCAAATTCGTTTAGAGCTCTTCGCGAGACTCCTGTGTCCTATCTTTAACTTTGGCAATGAAGTGGGACACTAAAATTGGGGGTCGAACTCACGTACGAATTTCAGTTTTCACGATAGCTCAATCGTGTGTCTTGATGGGCATGAATCCTGAAAATGCGAAACTCTGTAGTGAGTACAACCCAATGTCAAACATTAATCACATAGCCTGTTTAGGCTGTAGTGGGGTAGACACTATGGGGTACAGTTTGTTAGGGTTTCCTATTTGTACCCAACTCATTTCCTAGTCATTCATTCCTCAATTCTTTCACATGGTATAGAGCTAGTTCGATTTTTTTTTTCCTAAGGGCCCACCACTCAAATTTTTTTTTTTTTTCCTACCTGCCCGACGCGCGCGTCGCGCCTGCCCTTCGAGGCCCCTTCGCGGCCCGTAGTGCCCCCCCTTTCACGGCCCGTAGAGGCCCCTTTGCGGCCCGTAGCGGCCCCTTCGCAGCCCGTAGTGCCCCCCCCCCTTTCACGGCCCGTAGAGGCCCCGTAACGGCCCGTAGCGGCCCCTGCGCCTGCCCTTAGAGCCAGCGCCGGCGCCCAAAGCCGCCGCGTCGCGGCCCGGCCCGGCACCCCGGTGCCCCGTCGTCCCGGCCCGGCCCTCCACGGCCCCCGTCGCGCCCCCCCCCCCCCCCCCCCCCCCCCCCCCCCCCCCCCCCCCCGTTGCGGCCCCCTGTCGCGGCCCCCCGTCGCGGGCCCCTTGTCTCGGCCCTGCCCTGTCACCCGGCGCCGCCCCTGTCCCGGACCTGTCGCGGCCCTGCCCCGACCCTGTCGCGGCCCTGTCGCGGCCCTGCTGCGACCCAGCCGCGGCCCTGTTCCGACCCTGCCCCGGCCCTCCCCCGGCCCTGTCGCAGCCCTGCCCCGACCTGTCGGGGCCCTGCGCCGGCCCTGTTGCGGCCCTGTCGCAGCTCTGCCCCGGCCCTGCCCCGGCCCTGTTGCAGCCCTGCCCCGGCCCTCGCCCCGGCCCTGTCCCGGCCCTGCCCCGGCCCTGCCCCGACTCTGCCCCGGCCCTGCTCCTGCACTGCCGCGGCCCGGCCCCGGCCCTGCCCCGGACCTGTCACAACCCTGCCCCGACCCTCCCCCGGCCCTGCCCCGGCCTAGCCCTTGGTAAGAGCATCGCCGGGCCGAGTCGCGCTGCCGAGCCGCACCGCTCTGCCGAGCCGCCCTGCCGAGCCGCCCTGCCGAGCCGCGCTGCCCAGCCTAGCCGCGTCGCTTAGCCGAGTTGCACTGCTGCTGCTGCTAGCCTGCTGCTGCTCCTGTCATGGCTAGTCCTAGTGTTCTTACCTTTGATGCTGAGGGTCGAGCGGTTGACTTCGATGTCTCGCTAGATGATCTGCAGCTTTTCCTACAGTGCGATAGCAAGGATGGTCTCTCACTGTTCGATCTCACGTCTGGCGCCTCTACTGCCCCTGCTGCTGATGCTGACAGTACTGTTCGCTCGCAGTGGCTCACGCGCGATGCTGCTGCCCGCCTTGCTGTGCGTAGTCACCTACCATCTACTGAGCGCGCGCACTTTAGTCAGTACAAGAGTGCTAAGACTCTGTACGACGCTGTAGTTGCACGCTACTCTTCCCCTGCCACTGCTGCGCTTAGCCGCCTCATGCTACCGTACCTGTTCCCTGACCTCGCCGCTTTTGCCACAGTCACTGACCTCATTACGCACCTCCGCACTAGTGACACTCGCTACCGCGCTGCACTTCCTGCTGAGTTCTGCGCAAAGAACCCCCCCCCCATGTACATCACCCTCTACTACCTAGTCACCCGACTCCCTGACACTCTTCGCGCGGTCAGGGACCACTTCCTCTCTCTTTGCCCTACCACCCTCACCGTTGACCTCCTCGAGGAGCGCCTCCTTGCAGTAGAGACTAGTATTACCGCTGTAGGAGCCTCTCGTGGTGACCCCCGTACCCCTTTCTTTGAGGGGTGCTCCCCCGTTCCTCTTTTGCCCTCCGTTGCCTCTGCTGCTGCTGTCGACCTTGTTGGCACCGAGTCGGTCAGCGCTGCGTCTGCTCCTAGTGAGAGGCGCCGCAACAGCAAGGGCAAGCGGGGCAAGGGCGCTGGAGGAGGTGGTGGGGGAGGCGGTAGTGGCGGTGGAGGCGGAGGAGGGGGTGGGGGTGGGGGTGGTGGCAGAGGTGGGGGCTTCGGTGGCAGCGGTGGAGGTGGAGGCGGCGGTGGCGGTGGCGGTTGGGGTGGAGGAGGTGGAGGCGGCGGCGGCGGAGGTGGAGCTGGTAGAGGCGGAGCTGTGCAGCGGGGACCCCAGCACCAGTCACGCTCTCTTGAGACCCCGTCGCCCCAGCAGCTTCGTGAGTGGTACGCAGGGCGCCAGGGGTCTGGGGGTGCTGGTCCCTGTGCCTACGTACTGCGCACAGGCGACCGCACTGGAGAGCAGTGTGGTGGCCAGCACGCCACCCAGCGCTGCTTCGGTCGCCTGACAGACGCCTGGCGTACTCAGTTCCCTGACGTCACTGAGATCCCTCGCTGGGGTGATCTGCTCAAGTCGGGTGTAGCTATCTTTGATCTTGACTTTGATGCTATTCTTGCTGCCATGTATGCTGTGTCTATTAGTGCTGAGGGTGACTGTTACGTGCGTGTTCCGCCTGACCTGGGCATTGAGGCTGCTGCTCTAGGTGCTCGTGAGTCTGCTGCTCCAGGTGCTAGTGAGTCTGCTGCTCTAGGTGCTGGTGAGTCTGCTCTCTCAGGTACCACGTCGGCTCAGGTCTTGCACACCTTCACCCTCGACTCGGGTGCTTCCCGCTCCTTCTTTTGAGACCGCACCACCCTTACGCCGCTCAGTCGACCGGTTGCGGTCTCCCTGGCAGACCCCTCTGGGGGTCCTGTTCTTGCTCGCTACTCCACTGTCCTCCCGTGTCCGGCGGCCCCGTCCGGCTCCCTGTCTGGTCTCTACCTCCCCTCGTTCTCTACGAACTTGGTGAGTGGTGCTGACCTTCAGGATGCCGGGGTTGACCAGTTCACTCCTACGAGTCAGCGAGTGACCCACTGCACGTGTGCTCAGACGGGCCGCCACTTGGCCACGTTTACCCATCGACCGGGGTGGAGCCTGTACACACTGACCACAGAGTCTCCCCCGGTTGCTGCGTCTGGTCCGGTAGCTGCGTCGAGTCAGGTGTTTGCTGTAGCGTCTCGGTCAGGTCCTGAGTCTGCCCCCTGCTCGTGTCGCCTCCTGTCCCACCAGACCCTCCTCTGGCACCACCGCCTTGGTCACCCCTCCTTGCCTCGTCTCCGAGGCATGGCCTCCCGTGTCCTTGTCTCTGGTCTCCCCCAGTTCCTCCCTCCCCTTTCCCCGGGGCCTGCCCCTACCTGCGTTCCCTACGTCGAGGGGCGGCAGCGCGCCGCTCCTCACTCCTCCGAGTTTCCCCCGACAGAGGCTCCGCTGCAGACTCTCCACATGGACGTGTGGGGCCCAGCCCGCGTCCGTGGACAGGGTCACGAGCGTTACTTCCTGCTGGTGGTTGACGACTACTCGCGTTACACCACAGTCTTCCCCTTGCGCAGCAAGGGTGAGGTCACTGAGGTGTTGATCGACTGGATCCGCGTTGCTCGTCTCCAGCTCAGAGAGCGTTTTGGCTCGGACTTTCCTGTTCTGCGTCTGCACTCCGACAGAGGCGGAGAGTTTTCCTCCAACCTTCTGCGAGCCTTCTGTCGTGCGGAGGGCATCCGCCAGACGTTCACGCTTCCGGCCTCTCCACAGCAAAATGGGATTGCTGAGCGCCGCATTGGCATGGTCATGGATGTCGCTCGTACGTCCATGATCCATGCGGCTGCTCCCCATTTTCTGTGGCCGTTCGCGGTTCAGTACGCGGCGCATCAGATCAACCTTCAGCCCCGGGTCTCCCTGCCGGAGACCTCCCCTACTCTGCGGTGGACGGGGACGGTTGGTGATGCGTCTGCGTTCCGTGTCTGGGGATCTCGAGCTTTCGTCCGAGACTTGTCTTCGGACAAGCTGTCCTCCCGTGCTGTTCCTTGCGTCTTCCTCGGCTTTTCCCCTGACGCGCCTGGTTGGCAGTTTTACCACCCCACCTCGCGTCGTGTTCTGTCCTCCCAGGACGTCACGTTTGACGAGTCGGTTCCGTACTACCGTCTCTTCCCCTACCGCATTGCCCCCCTCCCCCCCCCGCCGCTCTTCCTCACGCCCGGTCCCCCCCCAGTAGACCCCCTCCCCCCTCAGGGTCCTGCCCCCTCAGGTGTGTCCCAGGTTGATGCAGTCGAGCCTGTCGAGGTAGCTGTTGACTCTGGTGCTTCTGGGGGTGCTGAGCCTGAGCGTGCGGAGCCTGGGGGTGCTGGGTCTGGGGGTGCTGAGCCTGAGCGTGCAGAGCCTGGGGGTGCTGCTTCTGGGGGTGCTGAGCCTGAGCGTGCGGAGACTAGGGGTGCTGAGCCTGGGGTTGCTGAAAGTGGGGGTGCGGAGCCTGCCGGTGCTGGACCTGGAGGTCCTTCGGGTGCTTTGTCCCGGCGGGAGCTTCCCTCTCCACAGGAGCTGCGCGAGTGGTTTGCTCGGCGCTGGAGCCGTGCTGCTGGAGCTGGAGGTGCTGCCGGTGCTGGAGGTTCTGCTGCTGCTGGAGGTACTGGAGCTGGAGGTGCTGCTGGAGCCGGTGCTGGAGGTTCTGCTTCTGCTGGGGGTGCTGGAGCCACGGGTCCCGGAGGTGCTCGTACTGGAGGTACTGGAGTTGCTGGGCCTAGTGGTGCTCCTGGTGCTGGAGCTACTGGTGGAGCTGGAGCTGGCGGTGCTGCTGGAGTGGGTGCTACTGGAGGTACTGGAGCCGGAGCTGCTGTGTCTGCTGGTGGTCCTGCTAGAGCTGGAGCTGCTGAAGGTACTGGAGCTGGTGGTGCTGCTGGAGTTGGAGCTGACGCTGGGGGTGCTGGTGTTGTCCCTGCTGGTTCTGGAGGTGCTGCGCGGCCGCGGCCGTACTTCGTTCCGCTCCTTGAGCAGGTTCTTGGTCTTCCGCCTTCTTCTAGTCCTGCTCCTTCCTTAGAGTGTCCACCGCCTGTCCAGTCCGAGTCACAGTTACAGCTGGCCTCCCCTCTCCCTGCTCCTTCTCCCTACACTGGTCCTACTGGAGGTCTTGCTGAGCGTCGTGAGCCTGAGTCGCGTCCTGCGTCACCTGTTCGTACTGCTCGCACTAGTCGTCGTGTTCCACGTCAGCGTCCTCCTGCGGTCCCGGGCACGCATCAGATGGCACTGCGTCCTTCCACTGCGCCACAGCGTGTCCCTTTGCCGTCTCCTCCAGAGTCCTCTCTTCCTGCTCTTGCTGACCCGTCGTCTGACTCCCTTCGTGCTGCCAGTCCTACTGTCACGCGTTTCCTAGCCACTGCTGTCACTGACCCTTCCTTTGAGTCCGCTGCTGCGTCTGCCTTAGTTACCGAGCTTGTCGACTTCGCTGCTCACTGTCGTCTAGACTACGCCACTAGTCTTGTTGCTGAGTCTGCATCTGTCTGTCCTCCGTCCGTCGGGGGTGAGTGTGCTCTTAGCACGGACGTCCTTGAGGACAGGCAGGAGGAGTTCCAGTATTTTGCAGCTGCTTTACCTCATCTCGTGTCTTTGCTGCTTGCCCCTGAGGGAGACCCGGATGCACCAGACATCCCGACCCCGCGCTCTTACGCAGAGGCGATAGAGGGTCCCTACTCCTCTCAGTGGCAGGCAGCCATGGACGCAGAGATGGCTTCCTGGAAGTCCACAGGCACCTACGTCGACGAGGTTCCCCCACCTGGGGCGAACATCGTCAGTGGCATGTGGATTTTCAGGGTGAAGCGGCCGCCGGGTTCTCCGCCTGTCTTCAAGGCGCGTTACGTGGCTCGAGGCTTCAGTCAGCGGCAGGGAGTTGACTACTTTCAGACCTTCTCCCCGACCCCGAAGATGACCACTCTTTGGGTTCTGCTGCATGTCGCTGCTCAGCGTGACTACGAGCTTCACTCCCTTGACTTCAGCACTGCTTTCCTACAGGGCAGCCTCCACGAGGAGATCTGGCTGCGCCGCCCACCTGGCTTCATTGGGTCGTTTCCTCCTGGTACCCAGTGGAGCCTCCGACGGCCAGTCTACGGTCTCCGCCAGGCACCCCGTGAGTGGCACGACACACTGAGGACTACGCTTGCAGCTCTTGGGTTTGCTCCTTCTACTGCTGACCCGTCGCTGTTTCTTCGCACCGACACCTCGCTGCCGCCGTTCTACATCCTCGTGTACGTCGACGACTTGGTCTTTGCTACGGCTGACACTGCTGGACTTGCCCACGCGAAGTCCGAGCTGCAGAAGAGACACACGTGCACAGACCTGGGTGAACTGCGCAGCTATCTTGGCTTGCAGATCACCCGGGACAGAGCACGGCGCACCATTACTCTGACTCGGTCACACATGGTGCAGCAGGTCCTTCAGCGCTTCGACTTCACGTACTCCTCGCCTCAGGCCACTCCTCTGTCTACTCGCCACTCGCTCTCAGCTCTGCCTTCGGATGAGTCCGTAGAGCCGAGTGGCCCGTACCCAGAGCTTGTTGGCTGCCTCATGTACCTGATGACCTGCACTCGACCTGACCTGGCATACCCTCTTAGCATCTTGGCTCGCTATGTTGCTCCTGGGAGACACCGACCAGAGCACATGGCTGCAGCGAAGAGGGTGTTGCGCTACTTGTGCAGTACTTCGGGCTTGGGGCTAGTGCTTGGAGGGCGGAGTCCAGTGGTCCTCACTGGTCACGCAGACGCGTCTTGGGTTGACGACCTGGCTACTCAGCGGTCTTCACAGGGTTACACCTTCAGCCTTGGTTCCGGTTCTGTTTCGTGGCGGTCTACCCGCTCGTCTTCTGTTCTCAGCTCCAGCTGTGAGGCTGAGATCTACGCAGGAGCCATGGCTGCACAGGAGTTACGCTGGCTCACCTACCTGCTGACTGACCTGGGAGAGCCGCCTCGTTCTCCTCGAGTTCTGTACATAGACAACAAGGCCATGTTGGCCTTGTGTCGGGAGCACAGACTGGAGCACAGAACGAAGCACATTGCTCTTCGCTACTTCCTTGCTCGTGAGCTGCAGCAGCGTGGTCAGCTGCGCCTTGCTTACGTGGCCTCTCAGGCCAACACTGCTGATATCTTCACCAAGGCGCTTCAGCCTTGTGATCATCAGCGCTTCTGTACTATGCTAGGTCTTGTGCCTACTTGGCCTCACTTGCTTAGCTCTTGACTTTATTTGTACTGTGATCTATATATACCTGCACTTGCTTGTTTACCTTTATGTATAACCTTGCATGTGAACTAGCCTTGTGGCCTTTGAACCTGTGCTCGGAATGTGTGGTGACGTTGTGATCCACCCTGAGCTTGCTTTGCTTTGCTTTGCTTGACTGGTCTTGTGACCCCTTGTTCTCCCCCACCTTGCCTATGGGGGTGTGTCAAACATTAATCACATAGCCTGTTTAGGCTGTAGTGGGGTAGACACTATGGGGTACAGTTTGTTAGGGTTTCCTATTTGTACCCAACTCATTTCCTAGTCATTCATTCCTCAATTCTTTCACACCCAATTTAGGGTTTGCTATTTGTATCCCAACTTTCTATAGTGAATTCATCATTCTTCCTTCTCAACTTTCCTCACCCAAAATTCTCTCGACACTCTAACCTAGCTATGGCTCCTAAGCCTAAGTCACTACTATTTTAACATGCTATCAGAGTAGGTCGTTCCTAGGACCTCACATTAATGGGCCCACCACCTAATGCCCTGCTAGTCTAGGCCCCGGCCCGTCGCCCCTTGGCGTCGCCCCTAGCCCCTAGGCTCGGCCCCTTGGCCCCGTCGCCCCTAGCTGTGCCACTCGGCCTCGTTGGCCCCGTCGCCCCTAGACGCGCCCCTCGGCCCCGTTGGCCCCGACGACCCGGTCGCCCCGCGCCCGGCCCATACCTACCCCGCGACCGGCCCGTACCTAGCCCGCGACCGGCCCGTACCTAGCCCGCGCCCGGCCCCGTCTCTCGCCCGCGCCTGGCCCCGTACCTAGCCCGCGCCCGGCCCGTATCACGCCCGCGCCTGGCCCCGTACCTAGCCCGCGCCCGGCCTGTACCTAGCCCGTGCCCAGCTCGTACCAAGCCCGCGCCTGGCCCCGTCCTTCGCCTAGCGCCCGGCCCCGTCTCTTGCCCGCGCCCGGCCCCGTAACCAGCCCGCGCCTAGCCCGTACCTAGCCAGCGCCCGGCCCGTACTAAGCCCACGCCTGGCCCTGTACCTCGCCCGCGCCCGGCCACGTACCTAGCCCGCGCCTGGCCCCGTACCTCGCCCACGCCCGGCCTAGTACCTAGCCTCGCGCCCGGCCCCGTACCTGCCCAGCGCCCGGCCTCGTCCCTAGCCCAGCGCCCGGCCCCATACCTAGCCCGCGCCCGGCCCCGTACCTAGCCCGTGCCTGGCCCCGTACCTAGCCCACGCCCGGCCCAGTACCTAGCCAGCTCCCGGCCCCGTCCCTAGCCCAGCGCGCGGCCCCGTACCTAGCCGCGCCCCTCGGCCCCACTGGCCTTGTCGCCCCTAGCTATGGCCCCTCGCGACCTGCAGCCCCTAACCGCGGCCCCGTCGCCTCCAGCCTCGGCCCCTCGCGACCCGTCGCCCCTAGCCGAGGCCTCGGTGCCCTGTCGCATCATGAAGGATAAGGGGGTGGCAAGAGGGGGTTCCTCCTGCCCGCGTGCCCTGCAGTCGCACGCACAGCTCCGCCCCCGCCCCCCTCCCCCCCTTCCCCCCCCTCCGTGGGGACGGGGGGGAGAGGGTGTTAGGGGGTGGCGGATGTGCCTCAGCAACAGCAGCTGCCGCCACGCCTCCTCCTCCCTCTCTCCCTGCCGCACCTTGTGTTGGGAGGGGGGGGAGCTTGGAGGTTACGGAGGTGGCAGAGGGGATCTGCAGCACCAGCCCCCCTCCCCCCCCCCCCCCACTTCTCCTCCATCCTCCTGCTGTGGGTGAAGCAGTGGGGGGGAGGAGATCTGCAGCACCAGCCACCCCCCCCCCCCCCCCCCCCCCCCCGCCTCCATCCCCCTGCTGTGGGTGCGGCAGTGGGGGAGAGGGGATCTGCAGCACCAGCCCCCCCCCCCCCCCCCCGCCCCCCCCCACCCTGCAGGTGCAGCAGTGGGGGAGGGTATGGGGGTGGCGGGTGTGTGAACCGTCCCCTACTCCTCCTCCTCCTTCGTCTCCCACTGCTGCAGCTGCCGCTGAGGGGGGTGGGTGTGTGGGAGCCGAGGGAGTGGTGCTAGGGGGGTGACGTGGGAGTGGAGCTAGGGGTGCAGCAAGGGGTGTGTGAAAGGGGGGTGGGACAGTTGGGGGAGGTTGAGCGGAGGCTGCCGTCTTGTCGTCCGCAGCACCTGTAGTCCGAGGCTCTGCTGCTGGTAGCTCAGAGAGCCTACTGCGCCTGTCGCCCGTGGGTCTGTTGCTCCTGCTTCTCAGAGTTAGCCGCAGAGCCAGTTACTCCTGTAGTCCGGAGCCCTTGCTCCGGTAGCCACCGTGCGCGCCGCTCCTGTTGCCCGTGTGTCTGCAACATCAGCCGTCGCCTCCTATCTCCTCTCCTCTCACAGTCTAGCCTCCTCCTCCTCACTTGCCCTTTGTGAATGCCTCTAGCTTTGCTTGTACTGGTGAACCTGCTCTATGACTGCTTACTCTGCTGATTATACCCCACTTTGACTATGGGGGTGTGTCAGAATGTATTTGCTGTCTAGCTTGCAGTGGGGTATTCGGTAGTGAGTACAACCCAATTTAGGGTTTGCTATTTGTATCCCAACTTTCTATAGTGAATTCATCATTCTTCCTTCTCAACTTTCCTCACCCAAAACTCTCTCGACACTCTAACCTAGCTATGGCTCCTAAGCCTAAGTTGCTACTATTTTAACACCAACAACCACGTCGGAAAGTTACGTGGCACATATTCATAAAAAATCCCGTCGGGCTGGATGCTGATGAGACGAATACATCTCACTCGGTAGCGTCGGTAGCGCTTCCGTTTCGCTAGACGACGCTACTGAGTGAGTCAGTGTTCTCGTGTAATGTTGCTCTGTTGCGAGCAGAAAAAACCAGCGGTTCTCGTGTGGTGTTGATGCAGAATTTTATTTCAGCAAATGGCATGCCTTCCGAGTGGGTTTTTTTTTTCTTGCCCGCTGACTCATTGCACTGCCTGTTGACGCAGACAGTGCAATATATTACCCAAACCATTGCATGCAAGCGTCAAGCCGGTCGCCCCTGACGAACACACATGTCTGGCGGAGAGAAAATGTTGCGATGAGTGCTGGCAGCGCAGTACCAATGGCGATCGGCCAACATCATTGATACTCAAAGTATGCCAGAGACATTTTGCATCGGTACTCAACCTCGATTTCTCATCGCTGATTGGTTCTCGCTTTTCAATCACACTTTTCACGCTAATAACACCTCTGAAATGTGACAGAAACAGACCGTGATTACCGAACTTAAATATGCACTATTGTCTCGAGGTGGTACCTAAGAATAGAAAAAAAAAAAAAAAAAACATTGAATACTCAACCCTTTACAAGGAAAAATTGTATCAAGCACGAATTTTGTAAAGATTTAAGAAAAAAAAAACCATTGGGAAAAACAAATGCAGACTAGGAATAACTCAACGGAATAAGGTCGACAGCACCGTCAACCCTCCATCGAATAAGAACCTGCTGACTTCGTATGGAAGAAACTTAAACCTCCTCGGATGGCATCAACCCTAAACATCATGCGACAAAAGTGTTTAGGGCTGATGCCATCCTGACTGAATGCCTTTCAGTAGGAGGGTTAAATTTAATTGCCCGCAGGTAGCAAGCTCCGCTGGGCGGTATCGTTTGTCCAAGAAGATAATCATAAGCGCTTGACGACATCCCGTATTTAGGGTTCATATTCCCAAATTATGTCCCTATTATCCAAGCGTTTTAGCATGTTTCCTTTTTTGCAGGGTATATGCGGACCTTCTGATGCTTATACATAAAAAAACAGTATTTTTATTTACTATAATGCGAAATTTTCGGTTGAGTACGTTTGCAAACCGCGTCTGACATAATTTGAGAATCAATGATATTGGCCGAATGGCGATTCATACAGGCAGCAGGAACAGTCGCAGGTACACCTACCACACGATCGCGAGATAGCTCAGAAACTGTCATAATTGCGAGAAGGGTAATTACCTCCTGGGTAACCAACATCGGGCCCGCTGACGTCCGCAGTCCGCCACGTGGCTCGATGGTACCTTGGTGAAGACATCAGCAGTGTTGGCCCGAGTGGCCACGTAATCAAGGCGCAGCTGACCACGCTGCTGCAGCTCCCGAGCAAGAAAGTAACGAAGAGCAATGTGCTTCGTTGTGTGCTCCAGTTTCTGCTCCTAACACAAGGCAATCATGGCCTTGATCTCATAAAACTGGAAGAGAACGAGGTCGCTCACCCAAGTAGGTTAGCAGGTAGGTCAGCCAGCATAACTCTTATGCAGCCATAGCCCCAGCGTAGATCTCGGCCTCACAGCTGGAACCAAGCACAGAAGACGAACGAGTGGACCTCCACGAGACAGAACCGGAGTCGAGACTGAAAGAGTAACCCTGTGACGACCGCTGAGTTGCCTGGTCGTCGGCCCAAGAAGCGTCGGAGTGTCTTGTGAGTACCACCGGACTCCGTCCTCCAAGCACGAGCCTCATGCCCGATGTACTGCACAAGTAGCAGTACCCTCATAGCAGCCCGCTAGTGCTCTGGTCGGTGTCTCCCGAGCGCAACGTAGCGCGCCAGGATGCTGAGAGGGTAAGCCAGGTCAGGTCGAGTGCAAGTGATCAGGTACATGAGGCAGGCCACAAGCTCTGGATACTGAACACTCGGCTCTACGGACCCGTCCGAAAGGTGGAGCTGAGAGCGAGTTGCCTGTAGGCAGAGGAGCGGACTGTGGCGAGGAGAACTCGAATCCGAAGCGCTGAAGGACCTGCTGCACCATGTGCGACTGAGTCACAGTGATGGTGCGCCTTGCTCTGTCCCGGGTGATCCGCAAGCCAAGATAGCTACGCACCTCACCCAGGTCAGTGCAAATGTGTCTCTTCTGCAGCTCCACCTACACAAGGGTCAGCGCCTTAGTGTCGGTAGTAACATAGACCAAGTCGTCGATGTACACAAGGATGTGGAACAGCGGCAGAGAAGGGTCGGTGTGTAGAAACAGCGACAGGTCAGCAGTCGAAGGAGCAAACCCAAGAGCCGCAAGTGTAGTCCTCAGTGTGTCGTACCACTCGCGAGGCACCTGGCGGAGACCGTAGACTGGCCGCCAGAGGCTCCACTGGGTACCCTCAGGAAACGACCCAGTGGAGCCAAGTGGGCGGCGCAGCGAGATCTCCTCGTGAGGCTGCCCTGCAAGAAAGCTGTGGAGAAGTTGAGGGAGTGCAGCGCATAGTCACGCTGTGCTGCAATGTGAAGTAACACCCGAAGAGTGGTCATCTTCGGGGTGGGGGAGAAGGTCTGGAAGAAGTCGACTCCCTGTCGCTGACTGAAGCCTCGAGCAACGTAACGCACCTTGAAGGCAGGCGGAGAACCCGGCGGCCGCTTCACTATGAAAATCCACATGCCTTCGACTATGTTTGGCCCAGGAGGGGGAACCTCGTCGACGTAGGTGCCTGTGGACTTCCGGGAAGCCATCTCTGCGTCCATGGCTGTCTGCCACTGAGAGGAGTACTCACCCGTGATCGCGTCTGCATAAGAGCGCGGGGTAGGGATGTCAATTGCATCCGGGTCTCCCTGAGGGCAAAGTAGCATGGACACGAAACAAGGTAAAGCGACCGCGAGACACTCAAGATCAAACTGCTTGGCCTCAAGGAAGTCACTTCTAAGGGCAAGCTCACCCTTGACGGATGGAGGACTGTCAGACTTAGACTCAGTAACAAGATTCGCGACGTAGTCGAGACGACGGGTAGCAGCAAACTCGACTAGCTCAGTGACTAGGGCAGACGCAGCAGTAGACTCATAGGAAGGGTCAGTGACGACAGTGGCGAGGAGACGAGTGACAGTAGGACTAGCAGCATGAGCAAGGTCGGACTCAGGGTCAGGAACGTTTGGAAGAGAGGACGCTGGAGGAGAATTCAGGGCAACACGTTGTGGAACAAAGGAAGGACGAAGTGGCATAGTGTGCGTGCCGGGGATAGGTGGAGGACGAGGACGACGAGCACAGCTGATAGTGGTAATAGGGGAGGCATGACGAGACTGAGGCTCACGACGCTCTGCCAGGGAGCCTGTCTGCGTAGGGTAAGGAGACAGAGCAGGCAGTCGGGAGCCAGGCAGTAACGGTGGCTGTGACTGGTTAGGCGGAGGACACAGGAGAGGCAGAGTAAGGCCAGTGGAAGGCGAAAGAAGTGCCGAGTCAGGCAGTGGCAGGGACGACTGCAGCTACGGGTAGAAAAACGGTCGGCGCGGCGTAGTACCCGTACCGCAAGCAGCTCCAGCACCAGCACCTCCAGTACCACCAGCTCTAGCACCTCCGATACCTCCAGCTCCAGCACCTGCAGTACCTGTAGCTCCAGTACCTCCAGTACCTCCAGCTCTAGCACCTCCAATACTGGTAGCTTTAGCACCTCCAGCACCTCCAGCTCCTGCACCTCCAGTACCACCAGCTCCAGCACCTCCAGTACCTCCAGCTCCAGCACCTGCAGTACCAGCAGCTCTAGTACCTCCAGTACCTCCAGCTCTAGCACCTCTTACACCAGCAGCTCCAGTACCTCCAGTACCTCCAGCACTGGCACATCCAGCACCAGCAGCTCCAGGACCTCCAGTACCTCCAGCTCCAGCACCTACAGTACCAATAGCTCTAGTACTTCCTGTACCTCCAGCACTAGCACCTCCAGCACCAGTAGCCCCAGTACCTCCAGTACCTCCAGCTCTAGCACTTCCAGCACTAGCAGCTCCAGAACTCCAGCTCTAGCACATCGAGCACCAGCAGCTCCAGAACCTCCAGCACCAGTACTCCAAGCTCCAGCAACTCGGCCCCGCCGAACAACCCAGTCGCAAAGCTGCTGCAGCAAGAGGGTCTCCTGTCAACGAGACTACTGCTGCTGTCCAACGCCAGAACCCCCAGTAGGAGCACCCACGAATCCACCACCACTAGGACTCGCAGCACCCCCAGTGTCAGCACCCCAAGAACCGGCACCCCCAGAACCAGCACCCCCAGACTCAGCACCCCTAGAGTCAGCAACCTCAGGACCAGCACCTCCAGAGTTTGCACCCCTAGTATCACCACCCCTAGCAGCACCAGAGTCCTTAGCGGCAGGCTGCGGAGACGGCGAAGACGGCCGAGGCGGAAAACCAGGAGGGGTCTCCAATCGTGGGGAGCGGTAAGTGGCCGCTGTGTCGTCGGTAGCGGGGTCACTCCCCTCAGTTGGGCCAGAGGTGTCAGAGGAGACCTCCAAAGGCTCAACCAAGGGGAATGGGTTGACCTGAGACACACCTGAGGGAGCAGGACCCTGTGGGGGGAGGGGGTATACCGGGGGGGGGACCTGGGACCTTGAAGAGGGGCGGCAGGGAGAGTGGGGAAGACGCGTGCGGATGGAGACGGTAGAAGCAGACCAACTCGTCAAAAATGACGTATTATGAGGACAGGACGCGACGCGAGCCAGGGTGGTAAAACTGCCAGGGCGGGGCGTTGGTGGGGAAGCCAAGGAAGACGGAGCGGAGAGTGAGAGGAGAGAGCTTGCCAGTAGTGGTATTGCAAATAAGGGAGAGTGCGCCCCAGACCCGAAACGCCAACGCATCGCCAACCTCCCCCGTCCAACGCAGTGTAGGTGAGGTCTATGGCACAGAGACACGGGGCCAGAGGTTGAGCTGATTCGTGGCGTATCGGACTGGAAACGGCCAATGGGGAGCAGCCGGATTGATCATGGAGGTGCGAGCAACCTCCATGATCAAGCCAATGCGACGCTCAGCAATCTCATTTTTCTGTGGGGAGGCCGGAAGTGTGAACGACTGGGCGATGCGCTCCGCACGACAAAAGTCCTCAAGGAGGCGAGAGGAAAACTCACCGCCTCTGTCAGAGTGCAGTCGTAGGACCTGGAGGTCCTGCTGAAACCGCGCGCTCAGCTGGCGACGAACAGCGGTGATCTAGTCCATCAAAATAACGCGGACATCTGCCTTGCTCCGCAAGGGGAAGACCGTGGTGTAGCTCGTGTAGTCGTAAACAACCAGCAGAAAGTAGCGCTCCTGGTCCTGTCCACAGACGTGGGTTGGGCTTTACACGTCCATGAGGAGAGTCGGCAGAGGAGCAGTAGTCGGTGGAAACGAGGAGGAGTGAGGAGTGGCACGCTGCCGCCCCTCGATGCAGGGAAGGCATGGCGGTTCAAGCGAGCGGGGGAATGGGGGCAGGGACTTGGGGAGGCCAGAGACAAGCAGACGCGAGTGCATGCCACGCAGGCGCGACAGGGAGGGGTGACCAAGACGGTGGTGCCAGAGGAGAGTCTGGTGCGAGAGTAGCCGACACGAACAAGACGCAGCTAACTGACCCGAAGCAGGCACCTGACCCGACGCAGCTACCTGTGTAGACTCACTGGTCAGTGTGTACAGGCCAGACCCAGGGCTCCGAGTGAAAGTGGCGAGGTGCTCGCCAGTGCGTGAGTCCGTATAGATCGCCACAAGCTCACCCCCAGGAGTAGTCACGGAAAAAGCAGCAAGTCGCGCCTGAGTCAAGCGTGAAGGTGTGTAAAGCCTCCACAGAAGCTGTACCTATGCTACCAGGCTCACAGGCACCTAGACTAGTAGCCGGTGCACTACCAGGGACACGTCACTGAGAAATCCACTCGCACAGATGATGTGGCGAGAGGGTCTCCTGCTGACGCTGCTTCCGTTGTTGTCCATTACCTCCAGCACCATAACCTCCACCACCAGGACGGTTTCCCTGAATAACCCACTCACGAAGCTGCTGTGGCGAGAGGGTCTCCTGGCGACGAGACTGCCGCTGCTTTCCAGTACCTCCAGGACCCCAAGCTCCAGCACCAGAGCGGCCTCGCCGAATAACCCACTCACGAAGCTGCTGCGGCGATAGAGTCTCCGGCTGAAGCTGCTGCTGCTATCCACCACCAGACGCTGCTACGGCCGTGATAGGGGCCATGACAGGCAATGGCAGTTAGTAGCAGTGGCACAAGGGCGTCAGAAGCGACCGCTATAGCTGCAGTTATAGTAGTAGCGACTGTTGGAGTAGGGTGTGTGGGCAGCAAGGGTGCGTGGGCAGCAAGGGTGTGTGGGCAGCAAGGCTCACAGGGCGCAGGCAGCGTAGGCACGTGGGCGGCAGGGCAGCGCGGGCTGCAGGGCGTGCGGGCAGCAGGGCAGGGCAGCGCGCGGGGTGCAGGGCAGGGCAGCGCGCGGGCTGCAGGGCAGGGCGGCGCGTGGGCTGCAGGGCAGGGCGGCGCAGGGGCTGCAGGGCAGGGCGGCGCGCGGGCTGCAGGGTAGGGCGGCACGTGGGCTGGAGGGCGGGGCGACGCGCGGGCTGCAGGGCAGGGCGGCGCGCGGGCTGCAGGGCAGGGCAGCAAGCGGGCAGGTTGCAGACAGCTGCACACGCAGGTAGCGCCAAGGGCAGCGCGCAAGCCAAGGTAGAGCAGCGTGCATGGCGCTATGAGGGCAGGGAAGTTACGACCGGGCAGGGCAGGGCAGGAAAAACGGCCAGTTCGTACGGTTGGTGGACCCTTACGAAGCGGTCCTACTGAGGGACCTGCTCTGAATACCATGTCAGAAATAGCAGGCCATAATGAGTGGCTAGAAAGGATGGATGAGTACAAGTAGGGCAATGCTAACCCTAAAGTGTTGTACTCAGTAGAGGCTACCCCAATACAGCCTAGCAACACCTAGAGCAGCACTTAAGTGTGGTAGGTAGGTAGCAGTAGTGGGGTAGGCTACCCCACTACAGCCCAACTCCAGTAGCACCTCCGGCACTAGCAGCACCACCAGCTCCGGCAGCTCCAGTACCTCTAGTATGAGCACCTCCAGGACCAACAGCTCCCGCAGCTCCAGCACCAGTAGCACCAGCACCTCCAGTGCCAGCAGCTCCAGTACTCCCAGCACCTCCAGCATGAACAGCACCACCAGCTCCGGCAGCTCCAGCACCTCCAGTACGAGCACCTCCGGGACCAGCAGCTCCAGCACCTCCAGTACCTCCAGCTCCAGTGCCTCCAGCACCAGCAGCACCTCCAGCACCTCCAGCACCAGCCACCAGCAGTACCTCCAGGACTAGTAGGTCCAGCACCTCCAGCACCAGTAGCACCTCTAGGACTAGTAGCTCCGGCACCTCCAGCACCAGCAGCACCTCTAGTACCTCCAGCACCAGCAGCACCTCCAGCACCTCCAGGAGTACCTCCAGTACCTCCAGCACCAGCAGTCCCTCGAAGACTAGCAGCTCCAGCACCAGCAGGACCGTACCCTCCACCACCAGGACTGCCTCGCCGAACGATCCACGCACGAATCGCCTGCGGCGAGAGCGTCTCAAGTAGATCAGGCTGCGGTGGCTGTCCAGCTCCAGGACCTCCAGCAGGGTCACCCACAGCTCCACCGCCACTAGGACTCGCAGCACCCCCAGAGTCAGCACCCCCAGTCGCAGCACCCCCAGAACAAGCACCCCCAGTCGCAGCTCCCCCAGCCGCAGCACCCCCAGAACCCTCACCCTCTGTCTCAGCACCCCAAGGCTCAGCACCAGAGTCCACAGCAGCAGGCTGCGGAGGCGGCGAAGACGGCCGAGGCGGAAAACCAGGGGGGGTCTCCAAGCGTGGAGAGTGGCGAGTGGCCGCCGTGTCGTCAGCAGCGGGGTCACCCCCCTCAGTTGGGCCAGAGGAGTCAGAAGAGATCTCCAAAGGCTCAACCAAGGGGGGTGGGTCTACCTGAGACACACCTGAGGGAGCAGGACCCTGTGGGGGGAGGGGGTCTACCAGGGGGGGGACTGGTACCAAGAAAAGAGGCGCTAGGGGGACCGGGTGGGACGTGTGCGGGTGTATCCTGTAGAAACAGACAGACTCGTCAAAGCTGACGTCCTGGGAGGAGAAGACTCGACGCTCATGCAGGTGGTAGAACTGCCACGGCGGGGCGTCGGTGGGGAAGCCAAGGAAGACGCAGCGGAGAGTCCGAGAGGAGAGCTTGCTTGCTTTGGCATCGCAAACAAGGGAGAGCGCGCCCCAGACCCAAAACACCGACGCATGGCCAACCTTCCCCGTCCACCGGAGTGTGGGCGAGGTCTCTGGCTCAGAGACACGGGGCCAAAGGTTGAGCTGATGCGCGGCGTATCGAACCGCAAACGGCTACAGAAAATGGGGAGCAGCCGCATGGATCAAGGAGGTACGAGCAACCTCCATGATCAAGCCAACGTGACGCTCAGCAATCCCATTTTGCTGAGGAGAGGCCGGAAGCAGGAACGACTGGCGGATGCCCTCGTCTCGACAAAACTCCGCAAAGAGGTCAGAAGAGAACTCACCGCCCCTGTCAGAGTGCAGCCGCAGGACTGGGAAGTCCTGACGAAACTGCTCGCGCAGCTGGCGACGAGTAGCACGGATCCAGGGGATCAAAGCACCGCTGACGTCCACCTTGCACCGCAAGGGGAAGGCAGTGGTGTAGCGTGTGTAGTCATCAACAACCAGCAGGAAGTAGCGCTTCTAGTCCGTCCCATCAACGGGGGCCGGGCCCCAAACGTCCATGTGGAGAGAATGCAGAGGAGCAATGGTCGGAGGAAAATCGGAGGAGTGAGGAGCGGCGCGCTGCTGCCCCTCGACGCAGGGAAGGCACGGCGGGGCAGGCGAGCGCGGGAGGGAGGGCAGGGACCTTGGAAGGCCAGAGACAAGACGGGAGTGCATGCTGCGGAGACGCGGCAGCGAGGGATGACCTAGGCGGTGGTGCCAGAGGAGAGTCTGGGTGTACAGACCGGACCCAGGCTGACGAGTGAACGTAGCAAGGTGATGGCCAGTCCGTGAGCACTTACAGATCGCCACACGCTGTCCTCCAGGAATGAAGTTATCAACCCATTCATCCTGGAGAACTGCGTTGCTCAACAAGTTCGTCGAGAACGTGGGGAGGTGGAGACCTGAGAGGGACCCAGAGGGGACTGCTGGACACGGGAGGACAGTGGAGGCTCGCGCAACTACTGGGCCCCCAGTGGGGTCAGCCAGTGAGACTGGGACAGGTGCTGCGAGTGGTGTGACTGTGGTGCAATCACGAAAGAAGCAACGTGACGCGCTGAGTCAAGCGTGAAAGTGTGCAAGGCCTCAGCTGAGGTAGGACCTGTGGCAGTATACGCACTAGCACCTAGAGCGTCGGCAGACTCACGAGCACCTAGAGCTGCAGCTAACTCACCAGCACCTGGAGCGACAGAAGACTCACTAGAACTGAGAGCAGCAGCCTCTACACGACCAGGGACGCATCGCTGAGAAGCATAGTCGTGAGGTCGCTGAGGCCACATAAAACCAAAACCTCCACCACCAGGACTACCTCGCTGAATAACCCACTCACGAAGCTGCTGAGGGGTGGGGTCGTCCGGGAGAGGCAATGACCGCTGCTGTCCACCCCTAGCCGCTGCAACTGCCGTGATAGTGGCCATGACAGGCAGTGACGGTCAGTAGTAGGTCCAGCACCTCCAGCACCAGCAGCACCTCCAGTACTCCCAGCCGCAGCTCCACCACCAGCAACAGTAGCACGAGCAGCAGCAGCAGCAGTAGTAGGAGTAGGGCGGCTCGGTGGGGCTGGGCGGCGGCTTCTCCAGCACTCCCAGTAGCACCTCCACCAGCAGCAGCAGTAGCACGAGGAGCAGCAGCAGCAGCAGTAGTAGCAGGAGGGCGGCTCGGGCTGGGCGGCGCGGCTCGGCCTGGGCAGCGCTGCTCAGCAGGGCACAGCGCAGCAGTAGCAGCGTGTGCAACAGCAGCGTGCTAGGCAGCAGGGCAAGCAGGGTTTTTTTTTTTTTTTTTTTTTTTTTTTTTTTTAGGGTTGCGGGGCGCGCTGGCGCGCTTTGCAGTGGGGTGCGCTGGCGCGCTGGGCTGCGGGGCGCGCTGGCGCACTGTGCTGCGGGGCGCGCTGGCACGCTTAGCAGCAGGGCGCGCTGGCGCGCTGGGCTGCGGGGCTCACTGGCACGCTAGGCTGCAGGGCGCACTGGGGTGCTTAGCAGCGGGGCGCGCTGGCGCGCTGGGCTGCGGGGCGCGCTGGTGCGTTTCGGGCTGCGGGGCTGCTCGCGGGCAGAAGGGGCGCGCAGGGCAGGGGCTGCTCACGGGCAGCAGAGGCGCTCGGGTCAGGGGCTGCTCGTGGGCAGCAATGGCGCGCGGGGCAGGAGCTGCTCGCGGGCAGCAAGGGCGCTCGGGGCAGGGGCTGCTCGCAGGCAGCAGTGGCGCGCGTGACAGCAGGGCAGCGCGCTAGGGCAGGCAGTGTGAGTAGATGCAGGGCAGCGTGACACTGTGCAAGAGGGCCGGACAGCGCAAGGGCGCTTCGGGCAGGAACTGACGGAACGATCGGTGGGCCCTAAAAACCTAACAGGTTTCCTGTGTCAAAATGTTATACTGCTTATATTGTGTAGGTTGTAGTGGGGTAGCCCATGATGGGTACAACCCAATTAGGGTTAGTACTTGTACCAACTTTTTGCTCAATGCATTCATTCTCGTTCAGTATTCTGACATGGTATCAGAGCACATCCTATTCCAGGACCGTTTTTTTACGGCCCACCGCATAGTTCCCTGCTCGTAGCGCTACCCCACTAGTCGCACTGCCCAGCCCTTCCCGTCGCGCCACCCTGCTGGCTGCACGGCGCCGTGCCCTGCCCGTCGCACCACCCTGTAGGCAGAGTGCTGCCCTGCCCTGTCCGTCGCGCCGCCCTGACAGTCTCGCGCCGCCCTGACAGTCTCGCACCGCTCTTCCCTAGCCGTGTGCCGCCTCGCCCTGCCCTACGCGCTTCCCTAGTGCTCGCGCGCCGCCCTGCCTGCGTGCTGCCCTGCTGGTTGCGCGCCACCTGCCACAGCTGACAGTGCGACTCGCTCACAGTGGCTTACCCGTGATGCTAGTGCTCGCTTAGCCGTTCGCAACCGCCCGCCGTTAGCCGAACGCGCTCACTTTGGCCAGCACAAGACTGCTAAAGCCCTGTACGACGCTGTAGTCGCTCGTTACTCTTCCCCTGCCACTGCTGCTCTCGGCCACCTTATACTGCCCTACCTTTTTCCTGAGCTGTTAGCCTTTGCCATAGCCAAGGACCTCATTACCCACCTTCGCACTAGCGACACTCGCTACCGCGCTCCCCTCCCAGCCGAGTTCCTAGACAAGAACCCGCCTCTGATGTACATCACTCTCTACTTCATAGTCACCCACCTCCCTGACTCTCTTCGCACAGTCAGGGACCACTTTCTCGCACTTGACCCCACCGAACTCACTATCGACCTGCTCGCACCTCCTAGCAGCTGAAACTAGCGTAGTCGCTGTAGGTGCTGCTCGTGGCACTCCTCGCACACCCTTCTTTGAGGGGTGTTCCCCCTCCCCCCTTGCCCCCTCCTACGCTTCTGCTGTTGTTGTTGACATCCTTGGTATTTAGGACGTCGGGGCTGCTTTTGCTCTTAGTGGGAAGCACCGCAGCGGCAAGGGCAAGGATGGCAAGAGTGGTGGCGGTGGCAGCGGGGGTGGTGGTGGTGGAGGCAGTGGAGGCGGTGGAGGTGGCGGAGGTGGCGGTGGGAGCGGTGGCGGGAGTGGGGGCTTCGGTGGCGGCGGTGGTGGCAGCGGTGGGAGTGGTGGTGGCGGTGGTGGCGGCAGTGGGAGTGGTGGCGGCGGCAGTGGTGGCGGTCGGGGTGGAGCTGTTCAGAGGGGAGGTTCTGGTGGTGGCCACAGGCAGCAGCAACAGCGTCGGAGCGAGACCCCTACGCCCCAGCAGCTTCGTGAGTGGTTTTCTCAGCGTGGGGCGTCTGGGGGTAGTGTTCGCTGCCCGTATGTCATTCGCACAGGTGACCGCGCTGGTTAGACATGCGGGAAGTTTCACACACAGCACCGCTGCTTCTCGCGCCTTGACGACGCAAGGCGCGTAGAGTTTGGCGACGAGGCTGAGCGCCCCCTCTGGTTAGACCTCCTTAGGTCTGGTGTTGATATCTTTGCTCTTGACTATGATGCTATCCTTGCTGCCATGTATGCCATGTCTGTTAGTGCTAAGGGTGACTGTTACCTGTGTGTGCTGCCCGACCTAGGTATAGAGGTTGCTGCTCTAGGTGCTAGTGAGTCTGCTCTCCTTGGTACTGCGCCTGCTGAAGCCTTGCACACCTTCACACTTGACTCAGGTGCTTCCCGCTGTTTCTTTCGCGACAGTACCACCCTACCTCCACTCCCTGCACCTGTTCCACTCATACTGG
The DNA here is from genome assembly GCA_947471745.1 of Closterium sp. Naga37s-1. NCBI lineage: Eukaryota > Viridiplantae > Streptophyta > Zygnematophyceae > Desmidiales > Closteriaceae > Closterium > Closterium sp. Naga37s-1. Next base: position 1,673,556 of record CANJKZ010000170.1, on the reverse strand, counting down.
CTGACCCATCCGGGGGCCCAGTTCTTGCACGTTCCTCCACTTAACTCCCATGTCCGGCGGTTCCGTCCGGCTCACTCTCAGGTCTTCACCTCCCCTCGTTCTCTACGCACTTGATGAGTACCGCTGCCCTCCAGATGCGATGGTCACTACCACCACTCTTGGGGGTCAGCGTGTGTCGATCTGCATGTGTAAACGGACGGGCCGTCACCTGGCCACGTTCACCCGTCGGCCTGGGTCGAGTCTATACACACTGACTACTGAGCCTCCTCAGGTAGTTGTGTCTGGTCAGGTGTCCGCGTCAGGTCCGGTAGCAGCCCCCTGCTCGTGTCGCCTCCTTTCGCACCAGACTCTCCTTTGGCACCACCGCCTTGGTCACCCCTCCCTGCCACGCCTTCGTGGCATGCACTCCCGCCTCCTTGTTTCTGGTCTTCCCAGGTCTCTGCCTCCCCTCCCGCCCTCGCCTTCCCTGCCCTGTCTTCCTTGCGTCAAGGGGTGGCAGCGCGCCGCTCCTCACTCCTCCTCGTTTCCCCCGACGACTGCTCCCCTGCATACTCTCCACATGGACGTGTGGGGCCCAGCCCGCGTCAGTGGACAGGACCGCGAGCGCTACTTCCTGCTGGTTGTTGACGACTACACGCGTTACACCACGGTCTTTCCCTTGCGCAGCAAGGGTAAGGTCCCTGATGTCTTGATCCCTTGGATCCACGCAGTCCGTCTCCAGCTCCGCGAGCGGTTCCGCGAGGACCTTTTTGTCCTGAGTCTGCACTCTGACAGAGGTGGTGAGTTCTCCTCCTACCTCTTGCGGGACTTTTGTCGTGGGGAGGGCATCCTCCAGTCGTTCACGCTTCCGGCCTCCCCGCAGAAAAATGGGGTTGCTGAGCGCCGCATTGGCTCAGTCATGGAGGTGGGTCGTACCTCCATGATCCATGCGGCTGCTTCCCATTTTCTGTGGCCGTTTGCGGTCCGGTACGCTGCGCATCAGCTCAACCTCTGGCCCCGTGTCTCCTTGCCGGAGACCTCGCCTACACTGCGTTGGACGGGGAAGGTTGGCGATGCGTCGTTGTTCCGGGTCTGGGGCTCTCGTGCCTTTGTCCGCGATACTTTCGCGGACAAGCTCTCCTCCCGCGCCATTCCTTGCGTCTTCCTTGGCTTTCCCCCTGACGCGCCTTGCTGGCAGTTTTACCACCCCACCTCGTGACGTGTCCTGCCCTCTCAGGATGTCACGTGTGACGAGTCGGTTCCCGTCTACCATCTCTTCCCATACCGCACTGCCCCTCTGCCCCCCCCCACCGATCTTCCTCGCTCCAGGTCCCCCTCCGGTAGACCCCCTCCCCCCTCAGGGTCCTGCTCCCTCAGGTGTGTCTCAGGTAGACCCTCTCTCCCTGGCTGAGCCTGTCGAGGTCACTGTAGACTCAGGTGCTCCTAGGGGTTCTGCGTCTGGGGGTGCTGAGCCTGTGAGTGCGGAGTCTGGGGGTGCTGAGCCTGCGAGTGTGGAGCCTGGGGGTGCTGAGCCTGAGGGTGTGGAGCCTGGGGGTGCTGAGTATGAGGGTGCGGAGTCTGGGGGTGCTGAGCCTAGGGGTTTTGCGTCTGCCGGAGGTCCTGCGGGTGCCTCGCCACGACTGTCTCACCGGCGGGAGCCTCTCTCACCGCTGCAGCTGCGCGAGTGATTTGCTCAGCGCACACGCCTTAGGAGTGGCGCTGTAGGAGCTAAAGGCCCTGCCGCTGGAGGCACTGGAGCTGGATGTGCTGGAGCAACTAGTCCTGTGGGTGCTGGAGCTACTATTCCTTGAGGTGCTGGAGTTACTGCTGGAGCTGGAGGTCCCGTAGGTGCTGGAGCTTCTCGTCCTGGAGGTGCTCGTACTAGAGGTACTGGAGCTGCTGGAGCTGGTGGTGTTGGATGTCAGAATCCCAACCACTAGACCATTGGGATAAAAGGGCTTGTTTGTGTAGCGGGTGTGTGCGTCCATAACCCCCCAGGCGAACGCGCCTGTAACCCCCCGTATGATCAATCCGGCATCCACAGTGCAGATCTACTGACATTGGTGGCACTGGAGCTGGAGACCCGTGAGCTGGAGGCACTGGAGCTGGAGACCCTGGAGCTGGAGGCACTGGTGTTGGAGGCGCTGGAGCTGGAAGCGTTGGAGCTGGAGGCACTGGAGCTGGAGACCCTGGAGCTTGAGGTGCTGGAGCTGGAGACCCTGGAGCTAGAGGTGCTAGCGCTGGGGGTGCTGGAGCTGGCGGTACTGGTGCTGGAGGCACTGTGCAGCGGTGACCGTTTTTTTTTCCGCCGCAGCCGTCGTCTCTGCCGCCACCTGACTCGGTCCTTTGCCAAGTTCTTAGTCTCCCGTCCTCTACTGGCCTTACTCCTAGCTTGCTGTGTCCACCGCCTCACCAGACGCAGCCAAAGTTACAGCCAGACTCCCCACTGCCTGCTCCTTCTCCTTACGCTGAGCAGACAGACTCTCTTACAGAGCGTCGTGAGCCTGAGTCTCGTCCTGCCTCGCCTGTTCGCGCTGTTCGCACTGGTCGCCATGTTCCTCGTCCGCGTCCTCCTCCTATCTCCGGCACTCACATTATGGCACTTCGTCCTTCCTCTATTCCACTGCGAGTTCCCCTGCCGTCTCCTCCTGCGTCCTCTCTTGCTGACGGTCCGGACCTTGAGTCTGACTTAGTTCGTGCTGCTAGTCCTACTGTCACACGTCTTCTAGTCATTGTTGTCACTAACCCTTCATTTGAGTCCGCTATTGCGTCTGCCCTAGTTGCTGAGCTTGTTGACTTTGCTGCGGCTTGTCGTTACTCTTGTTGCTGAGTCTGACTCTGACTGACCTCCGTCCATCGAGGGAGAGTGTGCTCTTGGCACGGACATCCTTGAGGACAGGCAGGAAGAATTTGAGTGTCTTGCAGCTGCTGTCCTCATCTCGTGGCCATGCTGCTTGCACCTGAGGGAGACCCGGATGCACCAGACATCCCGACCCCGCGCTCTTACGCAGAGGCGATTATGGGTCCCTACTCCTCTTAGTGGCAGACAGCAATGGACGCAGAGATGGCATCCTGGAAGTCCACAGGCTCCTACGTCGACGCATTTCCCCCTCCTGGGGCGAACATAGTCGATGGCATGTGGATTTTCAGGGTGAAGCGGCCGCCGGGCTCTCCGCCTGTCTTCAAGGCTCGTTACGTTGCACGAGGCATCAGTCAGCGTCAGGGAGTTGACTTCTTCCATACCTTCTCCCCTACACCGAAGATGACCACTCTTTGGGTGCTGCTGCACGTCGCCGCTCAGCGTGACTACGAACTGCACTATCTTGACTTCAGCACAGCTTTCTTACAGGGCAGCCTGCATGAGGAGATCTGGCTGCGCTGCCCACCTAGCTTCACTGGGTCGTTTCCTGCAGGTACCCAGTGGAGCCTCTAGCTGCCAGTCTACGGTCTCCGCCAGGCGCCTCGCGAGTGGCATGACACAGTGAGGACGACGCTTGCGGCTCTTGGCTTTGCTCCTTCAACTGCTGACCCGTCGCTTTTTCTGCGCACTGACACTTCGCTGCCGCCGTTCTACATCCTCGTGTACATCGATGACTTGGTTTTTGCCAATGCGGACACTGAGACACTGGCCCTTGTGAAGTCGGAGCTACAAAAGAGACACACCTGCACTGACCTGGGTGATCTGCGCAGCTATCTTGGCTTGCAGATCACCCGGGACAGAGCACGGCGCACCATCACCGTGACGCAGTCACACATGGTGCACCAGGTCCTTCAGCGCTTTGGCTTCCGGTACTCCTCGCCACAGTCCACTCCTCTGCCTACCGGTCACTCCCTCTCAGCTCCACTTTCGGACATGTCCGTAGAGCCGAGTGGCCCGTATCCAGAGCTTGTGGGCTGCCTCATGTACCTGATGACATGCACTCGACCTGACCTTGCCTACCCTCTTAGCATCATGGCACGCTACGTTGCGCCCGGGAGACACCGACCTGAGCACTGAGAGGCCGCTAAGAGGGTGTTGCGCTACTTGTGCAGTATATCGGGCATGGGGCTCGTGCTTGGAGGACGAGGTCCAGTTGTCCTCATTGGTCACGCAGACGCTTCTTGGGTTGACGACTTGGCTACGCAACGGTTGTCACAGGGTTACACTTTCAGCCTCTGCCCCGGCTCTGTTTCTTGGCGGTCTACCCGCTCGTCTTCTGTTCTCAGTTCCAGCTGTGAGGCTGAGATCTACGCAGGGGCCATGGCTGCACAGGAGTTACGCTGGCTCACCTACCTGCTGACCGACTTGGGAGAGCGGCTTCGTTCTCCTCCAGTTCTGTACGTAGACAACAAGGCCATGATTGCCTTGTGTCAGGAGCACAGACTGGAGCACAGAACGAAGCACATCGCTCTGCGTTACTTCCTTGCTCGAGAGTTGCAGCAGCGTGGTCAGCTTCGTCTTGCTTACGTGGCCACTCGGGCCAACACTGCTGATATATTCACCAAGGCACTTCAGCCTGGTGATCATCAGCGTTTCTGTACTATTTTAGGCCTTGTGCCTACTTTGCCTCACTTACTCACTTCATGATTTTGCTTGTACTGTGATCTATATATATACTTGCATGCTTACACTTGCTAGGTTATGATCACTGTACTCTGCATGGTACTGTTTGTTCTCTTTTATATAACTCTGCATGTGAACTGGCCTTGTGGCCATTTGCTTGTGCTCGGAATGTGTGGTGACTTCGTGATCCACCATGAGCTTGCTTTGCTTTTCTTGACAGGTCTTGTGACCACTTGTTCTCCCCCACTTTGCCTATGGGGGTGTGTCAAAATGTTATCGTTGTGTGGGCTGTAGAGGGGTAGCCCATAAGGGGTACAACCGAATCAGGGTTAGTACTTGTACCAACTTTCTGCTCAATGCATTTATTCTCGTTTAGTATTCTGACATCCTGCTCTGAATACCATGTCAGAATCAACTGTGCAGAAATGGTTGACTAGCAAGCAAGGATAAGTACAAGTACTAGGTTTGACCTAAAGTGTTGTACTCAGTAGAGGCTACCCCACTACAACCTACACATACAAATATAATTTGACATATCACTACAATTATAACCCTCACCCTCTCTGAAAAACAATCTCCATTGCCTACCCTTGTGGTGTGCGGGACTTTTGAGTTGCCCAGTGTGGGGTTTGATGAGGTGAGGTGACAATGACTCGAGAATTTCCGCCCCCAGATTGCAGCCTTGTTACGCTGATTTGTAGCCTTCTTACACTGATTCAGCCTTTTTTCAACGTTTTTTTCTAAGCTAGTACTGATTTATATATTATCAGCCTTTTGTCATGGACAAACACTGATTGTGTGTGTAAATGTGCAGTTTTGGCCGTTTCAGCGTGCCCCAAAGCCAATGTAGGGGCCGTAATTCAAACTGACCCTTTGAATTTCGTGCACACGCCATAATCACTCGTCCCATCTTCGCTCGCTGTTGCACCTCCACAAATACTGAGTCATTGAAACAATGGCTGAATAAGTTGATTGCAACATTAGGCATTTATTTTCCTTCTCAGTTGCTTCCAAATACAGCCTCAACAAAATGGAAAGAGTAAGTCAATGTCAAAGAGACTAAGACAAAATAAATGCCATACCCCATTCCGCCTGTAATGGCAAACTGTTTAGCAACTACAGGAGAGCAGGCGAAGCAGGGCAGAAGGGGCATGCAGGATGTTGGTTGGGAGTGGAAAGGGAGGCACAATAGGGAGAGACGATGGAATTGGTAAGCCTGCTGAGCTGACATAATGATACACATGCAGGAGCACTGATACATAGCATCACAAAATTTACGAACAGAAGGAACAATGAGCATAATGCTGCGCTGCGAGACAGCGTTGGACCAGGACCAATGAGCTACAGGTATGTGTATTAGCCCCCACTTCTGAGAATTCTGTCAAGTGATTTCAACATTGGACCAGGACCAATGAGCTACGGGTACGTGTGTAAGCCCCCAAAGACACAGTACCAGCAACTAAACACACCCTAGATGTGGTAGGTATACGGGTAGGGGGATACATCTCTCATCAAACTTTTCTATTGGTGTGCATTACGCCGCACAACAATGAATAGCACAATTCTCACGACGAGAATATCCTTTGTGGGTTCCATGGTTATGAATCCGCAATTCAAGATTGTTGCCTTGCCCAGTGATCAAATAGAATAAAACGCACTGTTGCGCTGTCTTTGCAGCATGAATGAAAAGCGCATGAATCACACAACAGTGACGCAGCAGAACCATACCTGATTTTGTCGTTCCCGTGCTGTTGCTGCCGCTGCTGCTACCGACACTGTTATTACTGCCACCACTACCATCGTTGCTGCTGCCACCACCACTGGACAGGCTTGGTTGAGGAGGAGAGGTTGGGGGAGACAGTAGAGGAGCTGTAGATTCCAGGGGGGCATGAAGGCAAGACACAAGACAGAGCTTTACTGGGACAGAGAGGCATAGGAGGAACAGAGAGGGTTGTAAGAGCACTTGCAGGAAAAAAAGATGAAGGAAGGCAAACAAAAGAAGGATACAAACAGCAAAAAGGCATTCACGCGCAAGTGCACACACGCACGCACGCACGCACACAAATTAGTCAAAACAGGAGGAGTTGAACTGGTTTGAGGAAAGGGCTAGAAGAGAGGGAGGGAGGGACCGAGAGACAGTGGTACAATGAGCAGCAGGCGTAGAATTGATGCTGACTACGCAGCTCCTATAACCCATGAATGAATCCATCAGTTCAGACGCTTTTGCACCATGACAGGAAATGTCATGAGTCATGACTACTAATGTGACAGGACAGACAGGACAGTTCGCTTGACTTTGCCATTGCACAATCATGGTGGTAGCGGGATGGGACTTTGCATGGAGGTTGAAGAGGTGAAGGCACTGCCAGAAGGACGTTACCGGAGGATTGAAGGGATGGCGCTGATGCAGACGGGGCGGGAGAGGCCGGAGAGGAAGGGGGAATGGCAGGAGGTTGATTGGGCGGGGTGGCGGGAGGTTGAGTTAGGTTGGGCGTGGGAGGTTGAGTTGGGGAAATGGCAGGAGGTTGTGTGGGCGGAGAGGCAAAGGGTTGAGTGGGGGCTGTGGCAGGCGGTTCAGCCGGGGCAGTGGCAGGAGGTTGGATGAGAGGGGAAGGAGCAGGTGCAGTGGAGGGTGCAGCAGCAGGAGGGGGTGTAGGGGGCAATGTGGAGTTGAGATAATCCCAGGTGGTACCTGCATTGCCGAAAGGTGATGCACACGAGTGGGAATTTTTATTAAGAAGGGGAGGAAAGAGGGCGAGGGGGGGGGAGGAGAAGACGGGGCAGAAGAGCAGTCGAGACAGCTGGAAACTCAAACTGAGAAACGAAGCTAGAAACCCAAGCTAGACACACATCGGGGCACACATCAGCTCAGCGCACACACTATCAGGGCACAAAGGCTCACAGTTGAGGGATCTAAAGTGCATCTTCTGAGACGTGAGGTCGAACCATAGATAGTGGTCTGCTAGCCATTGCGCTGCCCATGCAGGCGTGGGCCGGGAAGGGGAGGGAGGGAGGGGGGGAAGGGGGGAGGGAGGGAGGAGGGGAGGGAGGTGGGGAGAGAGGGGCACATATGTATGCAATGTGTGCTTCTGCGTGTTGAAGGAAACATGAGAAAGAGAACCTTGAAGGTGAACAACAGCAACATCAGCGGTATGTGCTGCTCCAGAGATGCACCTTCTACCAGCCGTCATTCCTTTCCCCTCCTCCCCCCCCACCCTCCCCACCCCCACCCCCTCGTCCCGTGCTCTCTGCTCCCCCACAGCACTCACTGCCCAGATATGCATCGTGCACGGAGTCATCTGGCAGAGGCACGGCTGCCAGGCACAGCAGCAGGTTGGCTGCTGTGGCCCCCTGGTGATGACGGCGAGGAGAGGGACGAGGAGAGGGAGACGATGGGGGGAGACAAGACGGGAAGGGTGGAGAGGAGATGGGAGGAGTGGAGAGGATAAGGGAAGAAAACATGAAAGACTGTTCTGAGGGAATGCAGAGCAACGGAAGGTGGGCGCTGCTGCTGCAGGGTACCTTGGTAACTCTGAAGTACCAGAGCACTCTGGTAATGGTACGAGCAAGTGCTGGTTAGCTAGAAGAGTACTCCGAACTACCTTGGTGTAGCAGCGACGATTCAAGAACTGTGCATAGTGGGCAGAAGAACTAGCAGTTGAGTGTGTGCAGGTCACAACTGTCTCACACGCACGGAGTGGAGTCAGCGAGCAGGGTAGGATGGCTGACAGGAGACCTTTGATGCGAGAGCGATGAGAGGTGGGAGGGAGATGAGAGAGGGGAGGGAGATGAGAGGAACGAGCGAGAAGAAAGAAGGGAGCCGGGCGGGAGGGGGAGGGGGGCCAAGGTTGGAGAGGGGAGGAAGACAAGAGAAGGGAGGGAGACAAGTGAAGGGAGCGAGATGAGAGAAGGGGGCGAGATGAGAGAAGGGAGGGAGATGAGAGAAGGGAGGGAGATGAGAGAAGGGAGCGAGATGAGAGAAGGGAGGGAGACGACAGGAGGGGAGCTGAGATGAAGGAGATTGGGCGCACGTCAAGCATGAGGTAAGTGGAGGGATGCACGTAGTAGCTGGTGTCTGGAAATTCCAACACCACCGGGGGGAACGTCTCGTTCGTGGCCTTGCTGGGTAGGCAAGGGGTGGGGCAGGGGAGGGCGGAAAGGGTGGGGAAGTGGGGAAGTGGGGGGTCGGAGGTGATGAGGGAGGGGAAGAAACGGATGATGGGGGGAGATGGTTAGGGGGAGGGGATGTGGGAAAGAGGTTGTGGGTTGATAGATGCAAGTGCATGAATGGAACGATGTGAGGGTGCGACGAGTTGGGAGGTGATGGTAGGAGAGCAACGGAAAGGGGAAGGAAGATTGAAAGCATAAGGAGATGAAGGCGTCGGAGAGAGGACGGGAGGAGGGAAGCAGACGAGGGGGAGAGGGAGGGAAGAGGGGATATGGGGCTTGATGGTGGGGAATGGGGGGAAGGGAAGGATTGGGACATGCAGACGCACATAATTCAACAAAGAGAGTGCTTGACCGAAGCAGAAAAGGCGTTAAATTGCAACAAAAACAGCCCCCTGAACGCAACAGAACAAGCCCCTGGCACCTGAGATACCAAGAGAAACATCACCCGAGCGCGAAAAAAATGCCAAAGAACACCTGATGGGAACAGATGCGCAGGCGAAGCCATCGACATCTTGTCGAACAAGTTGAGGTTGTGAGAAGACAAGGTCCACTAGCTGCTGCAGCAGGGGGGGGCGCAGGGCGAGGTAGGGGAAGGTGGTGTCCACCACCACTCCCCCCCTCGCATCCGCTCTGATGCTGCCCAGTGCTGCGCTGGCTGGCAGGGGTGTGCTGCCCACTCGCACCTGCGTCACGTTCAGGTAGTAGCGCGAACTGGGTAGGGGGATTGGAAGGGGGATGAGTGGAGGAGGGGGACGGGAGAGGGGGGTGGGTGGAGGACGGGGGCGGTGGAGAGAAGGGAAGGGAAGGGGATGGGAAAGGAGGGGGGGGGAGAGGAACAGGGGGAGGGGGAAAGGGGAGATGGGGGTGAGGAGGGGAAGTGGGGAGTTTGGGAGAAAGCTCCCATGAGTGTAGGAGTGGGAGGGGGAGGGGTAGGAAAAAGGAGAATGGGGAATGGGAGGAGAAAGTCCAGGAGGGTGCGGGAAGGGTACGTGGACGCACCACAATAAGTTGTAAGGCGCCTCAAGAGTGCATAACAACACTGCATGCATCACGATTCACATCGCTATATGGAGGCGGAAAGACAATGGCACAAACTACTCCTCCACTCTCTCACCCTCCCACCCTCCCATCCACTCACCCTTCCACCCTCCCACCCTCCCACCTTCTCACCCTAACCTCTGTGCATGCAGGGGGCGCCTCACCTGTTAGCAGCGAGCATGAAGGAGGTGGTTTTGAGCTTGCCGGGGTGCGGAGGGTCACCTAGCACCAGCGCTCCCTGGGCAGTGCCGCTGTCGAAGCACAGTGAGAAGGACAGCGGCAGAGGCGGCGATGCAGCCTCTGCTGCTGTTGAGGCGGCTGCTTCTGCTGATGGTATTGCCTGTCCTGCTGCTGCTCCCCCAGCCGCTGCGCCTACAGCCAATGACAGCAGGGAGGCTGTGGTCATGGCTGATCCTCCAGGCAGAGGAGCTGGCGCACTGATGGCAGCGGTGGGGGAGGCAAGCTGGGCAGGGATGGAGAAGGCGCGGGCTCCCAGGGCCAACACGCCATCCACACCAATGTCCGTTGCTGGGTCACTGCTGCTGCTGCCGCTGCAGCTGTGGGGGGTTTGAGGGAGGAGAGGGGAAGGGGGGAAAGGGGGAAGGGGGGAAGGAGGAGAAAAGGGCGGGAAGACGGGATGGGAAGGGAGAAGGAGCGAGTACAGGGGGGAATGCACACATACTGAAGTTTTCCTCCCACGGATGGCCAGAAGTAAGTGCGGAAAGGAAGGGGGGGAAGGGAATGGGGGGTGCTTATTTTGAACACCTTTGCATTTCTGATTCAGGCTAGTTTACATGTTCGTGCCTCGCATGGTTGGATGCGTAAATGTGTGTAGAAGTAACCACAATGACTTTCTGGGCTTGCCAAACCAAGCTTGTAAGGTAAATACGAACTCACTTCAGATCTGTATTTCGAAAGAACCGGAATTCTTTCAACGGGCAGCAAGCGGCAGCCATGCCATGGTCAAAACAGGCAGGCAAGCCACAGCAAGTCATGACTCATGCGTGCAACGCAAAAGGCAATACCCTTGACAGGCAGGCTTACCCGAAGGTGACTCGAGTGCGTCGAAGCACATAGACGGTGGAGAGCAGCGAGATCAGGTCCGAGATGAGTGGCCCTGCACTTGAGGCGCCTCAAAAGGCGGGCTTACCCAAAGGTGACTCGTGCGCGTCGCAGTGAGGAGTTGGTGGAGAGCAGAGAAAGCAGGTCCGAGATGAGTGGCCCTGCACTGCCACCCGCTGCACTGCCGCTGGTGGGGTTGAACGTGCACACGCCGCCTGCTGTCGCCGTTGCTGCAGCAGCTGCAGCTGGTGGTGCAGCTGGTGCTGATGCTGGCGATGATGATAGTGGTGTTGATGGTGTGGGTGCAGCACCAGTACTGCTGCTGCTGCTGCTGCTGTTGCAGGAGAACATGGAGGCTTGAGGGCAGGAGGGGGAGTTGCAGGGCACAGGGCGTGATGTGGCAGAGGAGGAAGGCTCAAAGACTGTGCGGTTCTGAGAGTGTGGGTGAGGGGCGAGCGAGAGGAGAGGGGATGGAGGGATTTTTGAGGCGCCTCAAAAGGATGGAGGGATTTTTGAGGCGCCTCAAAAGGATGGAGGGATTTTTTAGCTGACCACGAATGCGGTGGAGTGTGTAGGACTCCGCAAAGTGGGTGAGGGGCGAGAAAGAAGCAGAATTTATGAATATTTGGAAGCAAATCAGGGGCTTGGGGGAACAACAAAAGAGCGGAGGAGAAACGGAGAGCAAGTGGGGCACAGTGCAGGGCAGCACTGTGCATTGGTGGTGGACGCTGTTTGGATGGGTGCAGGGACGAACGACATGCATGGAGAGGAGAACCAGCAGGACGACAAGGGATGGGGCATTGCAGGTCAGGTGACTAGGGGAGGGAGAGAAAGGGCACCTGGAGGATGTCGGAGGGCGCAGGATAGGAGGAGGGGGCGCAGTGGCAGAGCAGCCAGGAAAGGCTGGAGAGCGTATCCACCAACACCACCACAGCACGCGCAGGCGACCCCACCGCGATGCTCGTGTACAGCGGGCTGTGTGGGGAGTGGAGCGGAGGGGGGGTTTAGGATTTAGGGGGAGTGGGGGGGAAATGGCAGGAGGAAGAGGGGGTGGACGGGGAAGGAAATGGGAGGAGTGGGAGGGAAGGGCTAAACTGAGAGAAGATAGGGACAGAGGGGGGGAGAGGAAACAGACTCGACGGTCTGACAGTGGAGAGGAAACAGACGAACATAGGCCAGTGCAGAGAGGGTTGCAGCAGGTGACCTGTATTTGAAGGGCGAGAAGACGCGGAAGACAGCATTGTTGGTGGGCAGGTCACTGGAGCCCTGCAGGTACACAGGCTGCCCATGCCACACCACACCAAACCACACCGAGGGATAGCACATCAGGCATGGGAGAGAGACGGACATAGAGAGAGGTCATGACTCATGACTCATGCGCTACATATATCGAGACGAGATAGAGGAACCATTTCAGTGCTTATACAATGAAGGACCATTTCGAGAGGGAGAGAAACCATGCGCGTGGCAGAAACAGAAGAGAAACCAGGGGCTCTTTCAGTTCTGTCTGCTCGAGGTATGAGGCTCACATGGGGTTTCTAGTTTCAACCAACCCCACATGTGGTGGGCACTCCGACAATCGTACATAAGGGATTTAAATCAACTGTACACGTGGCGTTTGATAGACGCGAGTGGCGGAACCAAAAAACACCAGCGTGAATCCAACATGGCCCAGTGAACCAGTCTGATAGCCGTGGCCCATGGTGGGTGGGTGGGTGGTGTCGGAGTAGTGTGGCAGACCAACCAACGTCATCCTCCCAAGCTGGCTTCTTCTTGCATGCTAGAACGAGGTTATCTGCTTAGTGAATGGGCACATGGGCCCATGTGTTATCCCAATCCTTCCTCCTTCGCCCCATCACGCACACCATGCGGCAGCACTCACAAGGGACGCAGGCAGGGCAGCATTGAGAGCGCCTGCAGTACGCTCATGCGCTGATGCTGCAGGGGCAGGGAGGGCAGGGAGGGCAGGGAGGGCAGGGAGGGCAGGGAGGGCAGGGAGGGCAGGGAGGGCAGGGAGGGCATGGAGGGCAGGGAGGGCAGGGAGGGCAGGGAGGGCAGGGAGGGCAGGGAGGGCAGGGAGGGCAGGGAGGGCAGGGAGGGCAGGGGAAGGGAGGGCAGGGAGGGCAGGGAGGGCAGGGAGGGCAGGGAGGGCAGGGACATTAGCAACGTCAGTGATGGCAGGGATGGCAGCAGGAATGGCAGGAGACGCACACCAGCGTCAGCAGTGGCAGGCGAAGGCTGTATGTCCGAGCTCAGCAGGCCTCGAGCACAGGCACGCAACTCCATGTCCACATCACCATCCACGTCACCATCCACGTCAGTGACGTCACCATCCACGTCCATGACCCTTCCTGCGCCCCAATCCTGGACTCTCTCTTGCCCTTCCGCCTCTGCCTCCACCCTCTCGGCCCCCCCAGCTGCACCATCCACGGCACCTCCCCCGCCCGTCCCCCCCACACGCTTGTCCGCACACACACCCGTACCATCTCCTTTCCTCACACCAGCAGCAGAACCAGAACCAGAACCAGCAGTGTTGCTGCTACCACCACCCATCCCAGATTCAGACGCCCAAATGTCAGCACTTCCAGTCGCGCCCTCCCCCTCCCCTCGCTCCACACTCCTCACACTCTGCTGCCCGTTCACCTGCCCCTCCAGCTCGTTCAATTGGAAGTACTGTCCTTTCACCTGCCCATTCATCCACCCAGATATTACCCTTGTCGCCCAGGACCAAGACCATATCTGTTCTCTCAGTCTGCTTCCTTCGTCCCCCCATCCGCCTCCACTAACTGCTCCGCCGACCACCTCGCCATGCGGCCTGCCTGCGCTCCCCCGTCCACCCCTTCCGCCCACGCCGCCCCCCTCCCCCCCATCTTCCGCCGCTCCTTCCGCTTCTCCCCCGCCCTGCCCCCTTTGCGTGTTACCCCGTGCTGCGGGCAGTGAAGGCTTATCAGCAGAACTCAGGGGAGCGTGGCACGAGGCGAGGAGCAGCAGCAGGCAGCAGACTGTGGACACGACACATTGGCGCACGGGCCGCGTTTGGCGCTCGTAGCGCGAGTACCGCACGTCGCGGCGGAAGCGGAATCGTGGCCGTGGCGCATGCGGGTAATGCCCGTGCGGCGAACGCGCCGGCATGGCCGGCGGCGCGGCGGAAAAAAGCCGGTACTGTGGAACAGAAAAGAATGAGATTTCCTAGAATTCGTTAAAAAACTCGGGGTTGGGATGACACTGCACGGTACTTCCTACATTCACCAGCATGCCAGCGGGATAATTAGGAGGCTCCAGGGCAGGCAGCGGGCACCGTGTCAGCTCCGTGCGTGACAGGGACGAGGGAGGACGTAGGGCAGTGGGCACTGTGGAAACGCGCGGAACGTACTAACGCGTACAGGAACGTACGAGCGGACCAGACCGCAACTGCAGCTGACGTGAAAACCGCAAAATTACTTGCGATTGTGGGGCCGGACAAACGTTCTTTTCATTCTTTCTGCGTGTTTGTCCTATTTTCGACTAGTACATCAGTATGGTGCGACTTTTGGCGCTACGGCACCTTCGGCCAACGTTGTGCACAGCACTGGGGAATATCTCAGCGGAAATGGGTCAGCACGCCTGACGACCTGTTGAGATATATTCGGCGGTTAGTAGTGGAACTTCCTAACAAATCCAATTGCCTTCGTGGCTATCTTCCCACACAACGGTACGGTTGGTTGGGATTTATATCGGTACGCGGCACCTGGTGCCACGAATCGCTGCTGAAAAAAGGCGGTGCTCTGCTGAATGTGTGAAGGTTTCGAGCCACAAGTCTGCCAAGTCGGAAGCAGGCCTGTCGATTGACGGGCATATGCCCTTAATGCCCTGAAATTCCGGGCTACGTTTGCTCCAGATCGACTGCATAAAGTGTTAGGATCGCCCTGCACCCGTGACACTAAGTGCTTCGTTCGACCCTTCCCCGGATACGTTAAGTGCTCCAACCAGGCCTCCCCACCCACAAAGTTTTGATTTCCGGTTCTAGGACCCCCCCCCCCCCAAGAAATTCTGCCTGACCCCCCCACTCCCCCCCCTTTCTCCTTAGGTTCAACGAGAGCGCGCCAAGGGGATTTTTCCCTTACCGTTTTCTAAACCAATCCCGTGTTCGTGATATCTCTAAGTCAGCTTTGGAGCAGCCGAACTTTCCCTTAGCTAAGATAGTGTAGGTGCAAGCCCGGATATCAAGTTTTCACTTTGGCCTGCGCCCGTGACCGTTAAGGGCGCCAAAACACTCAGCTACGGCCAAAACAGGGTCAGATAGGGAGGAGCTGGGGACTCCCAAGTATGGGCCCCAGGAACTTCGACAGGCCTGGTCGGAAGTCGCACACTGCACCGTCCCATTTAGATGGGGGTTCTCGAGGTTTGTTATGAGTTGTATGAAAGAAGAGTGCGCAGAATGCAATATCGCGGAAGTGATTACAACTACTCAGCAAACAACGAGGCCTAGGCATAATATAGCACAGCTAGCTAGGCCGAGGTCGCGGAGTCGCGCGAAGGTTGGGTGCAGGTTTGGGGTTGGGAAATCCGAGGGCGACGCGGGAGACGTTCGGAAGGCGAGGTCGTCGGACCGAGCCTGAATTCCGAAAGTTGGAATTTTACGCGTAAGAGATGCCTCAGTAAGGAATTAGCGAAATTCCTTACACTACCCCCCCCCTTTAAGAAAGGTGGTCGATATCAGGCACATGTCGGCGAGAAAGATACTGCCGAAGTACCGAGTGCCCTTGTAGTGAGTCAGCCGGGACCCATGTGTCATCTTCGCTTGTGCGATCCACCCAGCGTAGCAGGAAGTCGACGTGGCGTCCGGCGGGGGTCGCACGAATGCGATGGTTCAATATCTTCCAAGGTTGAAGCGTCGGGTCTGCCACAGGTCGGACATTTGGCGCCTGGTGGGGTCGGGCGACGTCGGACGACTGCGGTGCCACATAGTGGCGAAGTAAAGTGACGTGGAAAGCGTCGTGGATTTTCCAGTCGTCCGGTAGGAGAAGTTTCGCAGTGACCGGTGTCAGCATCCGAATGATGCGAAAGGGTCCCACGTAGCGGGGACGCAGTTTTGCAGGCTAGAGTGCGAATAATCCTGTCAATAAAGGGTTAGAATGGGCGATTAGTACTGCTGCGGTCTGCATTGATGGTCGGGTCAGGGCGTTGGCGATGTTGTTGGCGCCCTTTTTGTACGTGATGGTGTAGCTGAAATTGGACTCGAGGTAATCGAGCCACCGGATTTGTCGCGGGTTGAGTTGTGGTTGGCTGCGCATGTATTGTAATGACTTGTGGTCGGTTCGGACGGTGACGTCAGCTCCCGTGAGGTAACAGCGCCAGGTACGAAATGCATGCACGATGGCGAGCATTTCCTTGTCATGGACCGGATAGTTGCGCTCGGGCGGCTGCATTTTTCTTGATTCGTACGCGATGGGTTGCAGCCCGTTTCCGAAGTCCTGTAGTAGCACAGCGCCCACGGCGAAATCGCTGGCGTCCGTCACGACTTCGAACGGTCGAGATGGATCTGCCAGCCGAAGCACCGGGGGTGAACTCAAAATTTTCTTCAGCTCGTTGAAAGCCAGCTGTTCTCTCTCCCCCCAACAGAATTGCACGCCCTTATGCAGTAGATCGGTTAACGGCCTGGTTACCTCCGCCATATTCGGTACAAAACGGCGGACGTAGTTAACGAAGCCGAGGAAACTCTGCAACTCCGTGATGTTCGTGGGCGGCTTCCACTCCGAAATCGCCGTTACTTTGCGAGGGTCAATTTTAATGCCCTCCCCTGAAATCACGTGCCCCAGCTCCGACTGTAAGAACTCACACTTAGAGCCCTTAGTAATCAGTCGGTTCTGCTGCAAGCGCCGGAACACTTCCTCTAAATCCTGTAAATGCTGCTCCCGAGTCTTGCTGTACACCAGGATGTCGTCCAGATAAACGATAACTTTTTTGTCCAGCATGTCCCGAAACACCCCATTCATGGTGAGCTGGAAAGTCGAGGGCGCGTTCGTCAACCCGAACGGCATCACCGTGTACTCGTAACTGCCGTAGCGGGTGCGAAACGCAGTCTTCGGGCAGTCGTCGGTGAACACGCGAATTTGGTGGTAGCCACCTCGCAAATCGATTTTCGAGAAGAAGCGAGCCCCGCGAAGCTGATCCAGCAGGTCGTCCGCTCGTGGGATCGGGTAACGTGACTTGATCGTGACCCGGTTCAACGCTCGATAGTCGATGCACATGCGCAGGCCTCCGTCCTTTTTCGGTGTGAACAGTATCGGGGCGGCGTATGGTGACATGCTCGGCCGGATAAAACCCTTCGAAAGCAGATAATCCAGCTGTTTCCGCAACTCGTCGAGCTCCGGTTGGCTGAGCCGCCACTGTGACCGAACAGTTGGTTTTGCGCCTGGCTCCAGCTCGATCCTGTGGTCCTCCGGACGCTGAGGTGGCAGCCCGTCAGGCAGGTCATCCGCGAAGATTTCGGTAAATTCGGTCCCCGAAAAAAAAAACCCAGAGGCCTCAGAGTAAACTACAGCATAACTCTGACAAATCAGAGAAATCGGAAGTCCCAAAAAAATTACCCAGCGGGTACAGAGTTACTTTCAAAAATGACTCTGATTTTCAGAGAAACAGAGTAATTTACTCTGAAAACGTGAGGCCTGTCTATCATACTTAAAGTATGGATATTGAACTTTCGTTCTTTGTGCCACTTTCTCAATCCACTTAGGCATGCATTTCATTTGTGCTGCTTACTCTTGGTGTTCGTAATGTAGTATTCTGGTCTCATAGTGAATGTACATGACTCATGTATTCTGGTTGCAAAGTTGCCTCTCAAACTATCTAGTGGCAAGGAAAGCCCAGCAGCACTTCTCAATCTCAAATCACCTCCAGTGTACTCTCGTTCCAAACTTCCAGCAGGGTGACTTGAGATGAAGTTCTTGTAGGTATGGGCTGGATAGACCAATCAGAGCCAGGTATTCTGTTGCTTGGTGCTGCTTTGACCTGGTTTGACTCAGCCACATGCGGTGGTTGCATCTACCCGCAGCTTCGGGTGGTTGTACCGACACTCGTTGCCGAACCTGCAGTTGCCGGTCCTGACATAGTGCTGGGGTTTGGCAAGAGATTGCAGGTGGGGGTTTCGAGAAAGAAGTGGTGGAGAAAGAAATGTGGGGAAGTGAGGAGAAGAGGGGGGGGGGGAGGGGTGGGGAGAAGTGGGGAAGTGGGGCAGAGGAGGTCGGGAGGTGAGGGGGTAAAGTGAGAAGCAGCATTAGAATCAGAAAAGGCAAGAGCAATGAATACTTGCTGTGCATCAGAGGTGCCAGTTGCACAGCAAAGGTAGAATGGAAGGGATGGTGATGGTGGTGGTGGTTGGAACGGGGTTGACAAAATGGTGAAGTGGAGGAGATAGGGGATCAAATCCAAAGAATCAAAAGCTGTAGTGCATATCGCTTCGAGAGCAGCGGTGGATTGGAGACAATGCTACCATGCTTCTGATTGAGACTGTTGCGAAAGGGTACACGGCAGGACAAGGACCTAGTTCAGAACATGAAAACCCGAGGGTGACAAGAAGAAGCATAACTTGGCAAATAAACAAGGGTGAGAAAAGTGGGGGGATGCATACAGACAACTACTACCACCTGGGGTACCATACCATGCCCATTGTGTTCTGTTGACATAATATAACATGCACAATGGCATGCAGGTGAACGTACAGCACAGTCTGGCAGGCCAGGTCTCTCCGGATGCTTCTGGTGGTGGTACAGCCGAAGGCGCGGCCCTGCAGGCAGCAGCCATGCCTCTGACAGCTGCTCCTCCCACTCTTCCCACTCGCCCTCCCCTTGCCGCCACTGCTGCTGCTGCTGCTGCTGCTGCTGCTGCTGCTGCTGCGGCTGCTTCTGCTGCTGCTGTGGTGGCTTCGGGAGCTGAGCATCTTGAGCATACCCAACAACAGCAGCAGCGGCAGCTGGATTAGTGCCAGCAACTGAGTAGGAGGAGGTAGTGGTGGTCGTGCTAGTGCCACGAGCCACCAATGCTTTGCCCTGACTGCTGCTGCTCTCCGTCTCACCAGTGGTTGCTGCAGCTGCAGCTGCTGCTGCTGGTGTGGTAGACGCTGGTGGTGCAGGAAGCAGGGTGGGATCTCTATGCGGTAGCCTTGTGGCTAAGCCTGGAGTGGAAGCGGAGGGGGTGTGGGCAGGCAAGGCATGGCGGTGGCTGAGGCATGTGCGCTGTTGGCACGGTGGCCAGCTGCCATGGTGCGGTATGGACGAGAGACATGTGTGCGCGTGCGTGACATGTGGCATGCGCCATGAGTCATGTGCTACATGCCACATGCCATGCGCTGAGAAGATCATGCGAAGAAAAGAGAAGTGCGAAGAAGGAAGTGGGGAGAACTGATTAGAGGCCTGCCTGGAGAAGCAGAGACTTGAAGAAAATAAGTGAAAAAGGCTGGCTAAGTGCAGCATAGGAGCAGTAGCAATAGTGATCTACAATCATGGCAGACTGGCATTACAGTACACATGGGAATGTGTGCATACAATGACTATTTTCTCATTGAACAAAAGACTTGTGGATGCTGATATACACAAAGCATGGCATAACCGCAGCAGAGATGGGGGAATGTGTGCATACGGGGAGGGAGGAAGGCCCGGTGGTGCCGAGCCATGTGGGGGTGGTTGAACTTGCATGCCGTGCCATAGCGACAGCTGGCGGGCATTGCGGTGTGGGGAAGAGTGTGATTGGGGGAAGGAGGAGAGAAAATGTTGGTGAGCAGGGGGTGTGCGGAGGCAAGGAGAGGAGAAGCAGCAACGGAAAGAGGATGCTCGGAAAAAGGTTCGTGCAGGTACGAGTGGGGAAGGGACTGGGACAGATGCGTGGGGGGAGGGGGAGGGGGGAAGAGCAGCTGGAGAAGGGAAAGAGACAATGCAAGGAGCAAGGCAGATGAGCAAGAGCACAGCCCAGCCCTGCATGAAGGCAGCATGTTAGTGCAATGCGCAGGCACACACACATCAGCGCAACATGCAGGGCCTTACTTTCCACTCTTAAGGTAGAACGAGCAGTCAGGCCTCTCCTGAAAAACAAGAGATGTGGACGGGAGAAGAGAGGCAAGGGAGGAAGACGAGCAAGGTGAGATGGAGAATGAGATACAAAGGACTGTTTGAGAACGAGCGATGGAGACCCCTCCCCTTGGGCACTCAAGCTCTGCAGCTATGCTTTGACCTCCATGATTCCCACTGGCAATCTTCGTTCCTCATGCCTCCAAAGCTCTCTGCCTACGAGCCGAGCCTAGCACCGGTGTCGGTCTCCCACCATCACTCACTCCGCACCGCACCCGCCCTTCATGGCAACGCCATTGCTTTTCTTAGGCGCCTCAAAGATCGACTCAGCACCATGTTATCATGCAAGCAAGTTCGGGGGACCTTGTGTTGCGGTGATTTTCGCGCGGCAAGCGATGCAGTGAAACAAGCGGTGCAGACAAGCAAGCACAGACGAAGAAGCATGCACGGTCCATCAACAGAGAGCACACAGAGCGGAAATCTACCGCTTTTTTTCCTTTGCTTGAAGCCTACTACACGCACGCAGCTCACTGAGATATGTCTATATCAAGCGGTGCAGACAAGCAAGCACAGACGAAGAAGCATGCACGGTCCATCCACAGAGAGCACACAGGCAGCAAGGCAAGCAGAGGGCACAAAACTGGCACATTGCCGAAACCAAAGACCAAGGAAATGTGTGCGGGAGCACTTGTGGCCAAGGGGAGCGGAAGCACACGACTGCCACGACACTCAGATTGATGCCTCTCGCACCGCACAATGCGCTCGCATTTCATTCCACACAGTTTCTGTAGCGCTGGTCAAAGAGTCACCCGGCACTGAGCAAGGGCGTTGCATGGTTCACAATACGTGGATCGGTTTGAGAGGTATCAACTGTAGCCCTTGCGACGGACAATCGTCCGACTTAAGGCGAGTAAGCAAGTATTTTACTCACTTTAAAAGCAAGTTAAATATTACTTTGGAGGAAAATGCTCGAGAGTGATTCATTACTCGACACCAAGTGACCCCCGCGCGACTTGGCAGAGGGTTTTTATCATGATCATCACATACATACGATAGTAGTACCCATATATTATATATGCATATATGTGTGTGTGTTTTTTAAGGGGGGGCGGGTTTTGTTTACCCATATAGTACCAACACGTACTATTTGCCTTGTCACGAGTAGAGAAATGCTCCTGACACATAGAAAACAAAAATCGCCTGAAGGGACGAGTAACTCGGCAGGCGAGTAAAAAAACAGAGACCCTGGTTCCGACTGAACAGCTCTTCTTGACCAAACCTGCTGCATGCGATAAAACCGGCGCAGGAAGTTTTTGAGGCGCCTAAAAAATATTATACCTTCCTAAGGTGCCTTTTGAGGCGCCTCATGGGCAATCTGCTGCTGCATGTGTTGGAACCGGCACAAGAGCATCCTTGGGATGCTTGCTTCTCTGATGCGTAGGAGCCTTGCTCCTCTATTCTATGTGTGTATGCTGGTATCTTTCTGATACCAGAGAAGGACTATTCAGGAGTGAGTGGTGAAGGAGGAGTGGGGGCATGAGGAATCCGGAACTGAGGCGCCTGCTTATGAGGCGCCTTTTTCTGAGGGGCCTCGTGCCGAGGCTCGTGAAAAGCGGAGAGAGGAGCGACAAGCAAGCAAGCAGGGGTGAGCTGATCTGCAATGCTGTGGGCTGTGCTGCCGCATTGTGGTGAGACTCTCTGCTCTTTGAAGGCCCGCAAGGAGAGATGAGACGAGCAGACACATCTTGCATGCACGCAGAGACGAGACGAGCAAGCAAACCAAGAGGGTCAAAGACGAGAGAGTGGGACATGTCAAGATGAGCAGGCAGTGAGCAACGAGGGCACGTACTGAGCGTAAAGGGAGGCCCCTTGAGTTGAGAGCCACACTGTACGGCGCAGCAGCTGCTGCTGCTGCTGCTGACGGTGCTGCAGCTCCCAACACACCACAAGGAGAAGACATGGAGTGAGGGTTTGCGGAAACTCGCTGCTGCACTGACACCACGGCTGCTGTGGCTGCTTCAGATGAGGAGAAGGAAGCCGTGGGGGAGATGGAGGGAGAGGAGGAGAAGGAAGGGGGGGAGGCGGAGGAGGAAGACGGGGAGACATCATGCGGCAAGAGCAAGTCTTTGGGGGTAGACACTGATGCTGCTCCTCCGCTCTCAGGTGGCGGTGGGAAGGTCGCAGCATGTGCAGCTGCTGGGCTGACTGAGACTGATAGTTCCCCCAGTTTTGCATGCAGTTGCTGCTGTGCCTGTGCCTGTGCCTGTGCCTGTGCCTGTGCCTGTGCCTGTGCCTGTGCCTGTGCCTGTGCCTGTGCCTGTTCCTGTGCCTGTTCCTGTGGTTGCGGCAGTGGTTGCGTAGTGAGGCAGAGGGGCTGAGGGTGTTGCTCACCACAAGGCGACCATGCAGAAGCCAACACATGCCATTCATCCGCTGCATGTGCAGCACCCATGCCATAGAGATGCGCATGTGCATGTGCATGTGGATGTGCGCGCATATGTGCACTGAGTATGGGAATGGGAGGTGGCAGCTGATACATGTTGATCCCAGCCCAATGCACTCCTGTGTTCATAGTATGCTCATCACCAGCACCAGCACCGCTACCAGCAACGGCCATACCATTGACAGCAGCAACACCATCATCACCACCATTGTCAGCAGCAGCAGCAGCAGTGGCAGCAGGAGCTGAATCAGCTAGGCCCGGCCATAGCTCAGACTCAGGTGTAGGTGCCGAGAAGCATGTCCCAGCACCATCCATAAGCCATGACGACATCACATGTGCCTTCATCCCATGCGCACTGCCATTGCCCACACTGCCCACACTGCCAACATTGCCCACACTGCACGCACCAGATGGCTGCTTGCATGGCATGAATGGCACGCCGTGGTTCTGGTACGAAAGGGCAGGCATGGGAGCAGGCATGGGGGGAGCAGGAGACACGTGGGAGCTACCGCTGTCATCGCTGCATGTGCTGTCGTCACTGCTCACACTGCTACGCCCGCCACTGCCGAAACCACTGCCGCCGAACCCACTGCTGAGCCCACTGCCAAAGCCACAGCTGGAGAAGCTTCCACTGCCATTCCACCTGCCCGCGCCTACAACCTCCAAGTCGCTGCCGTTACCGCTGCCATTGCTGCTGCCATTGCTGCTGCCCGTACTCCTGCCACTACTGCTGCTGCTCAGCTCTCTGCTGGCCTCTTCCCCCTCGGCCAGCCCACCGGCAAATCGTGGCTCGCTATAAGCAACTGCTGTGCCGTTACAAGCAGCCAGTGTTTGTTCCGAGAGGGAGGAGGGTGGAGAAGGCAGCGTGGCATACAATGGAGCGGGGTCTTGAGGGAAGGGATGGAACGGAGGAGCAAATGGTGTGGAGAAGAGAGGAGGGAGGAGGATGGAAGTTGCGAGAGACGAAACCACAGCGCCACCACCAGGTACAGCTGATCTGGCATGGAAACCAGCAGCACCCGCAGCAGCAGCCTCACCAGCAGAAGAAGCAGCAGAAGTAGCAGAAGCTGCAGCAGCCAGCACTTGACAACCCGCCAACGCAGTGAGAGGAGGAGGAGGTGCAGCAGCAGCAGCAGTAGCAGTAGCAGCAGCTGATCTGGCATGGAAACCAGCAGCACCCGCAGCAGCAGCCTCACCAGCAGAAGAAGCAGCAGAAGTAGCAGAAGCTGCAGCAGCCAGCACTTGACAACCCGCCAACGCAGTGAGAGGAGGAGGAGGTGCAGCAGCAGCAGCAGTAGCAGTAGCAGCAGCTGATCTGGCATGGAAACCAGCAGCACCCGCAGCAGCAGCCTCACCAGCAGAAGAAGCAGCAGAAGTAGCAGAAGCTGCAGCAGCCAGCACTTGACAACCCGCCAACGCAGTGAGAGGAGGAGGAGGTGCAGCAGCAGCAGCAGTAGCAGTAGCAGCAGCTGATCTGGCATGGAAACCAGCAGCACCCGCAGCAGCAGCCTCACCAGCAGAAGAAGCAGCAGAAGTAGCAGAAGCTGCAGCAGCCAGCACTTGACAACCCGCCAACGCAGTGAGAGGAGGAGGAGGTGCAGCAGCAGCAGCAGTAGCAGTAGCAGCAGCTGATCTGGCATGGAAACCAGCAGCACCCGCAGCAGCAGCCTCACCAGCAGAAGAAGCAGCAGAAGTAGCAGAAGCTGCAGCAGCCAGCACTTGACAACCCGCCAACGCAGTGAGAGGAGGAGGAGGTGCAGCAGCAGCAGCAGTAGCAGTAGCAGCAGCTGATCTGGCATGGAAACCAGCAGCACCCGCAGCAGCAGCCTCACCAGCAGAAGAAGCAGCAGAAGTAGCAGAAGCTGCAGCAGCCAGCACTTGACAACCCGCCAACGCAGTGAGAGGAGGAGGAGGTGCAGCAGCAGCAGCAGTAGCAGTAGCAGCAGCTGATCTGGCATGGAAACCAGCAGCACCCGCAGCAGCAGCCTCACCAGCAGAAGAAGCAGCAGAAGTAGCAGAAGCTGCAGCAGCCAGCACTTGACAACCCGCCAACGCAGTGAGAGGAGGAGGAGGTGCAGCAGCAGTAGCAGTAGCAGTAGCAGTAGCAGCGCACATGCTCTCCGTCCCACGCAGCCACGCCACTGGTATACCTGCCACAACACCTGTGCCCGCAGCAGCATGCAGCGCAAAGCCATGCGGGTGTGATGCCGTAACAGCAGCTGCACCACCAGCTGTAGCAGTAGCAGCAGCAGCAGTAGCAGCAGCAGCAGCAGCAGCAGCAGCAGCAGCAGCAGCAGCAGCAGCAGCAGCAGCAGCAGCAGCAGCAGCAGCAGCAGCAGCAGCAGCAGCAGCAGCAGCAGCAGCAAGAGCAGGAGGAGGAGGAGGAGACACCAGTGATACGCAACAGGCGCCCAAATAGCTGCTTGTGTGAATAAGGTGAGGATTTGCACTGACCCTGTCGGCGTTGGCGTCAGTGTGTGTGGCAACATGACCAGCAGCATCAGCATCATCAGCTATGAGCGCATCCACAGCTGCATCTAGCACTTGCAGCTCCAACAACCCATCCACATCGCCATCCCCATCCCCGACCCCATCCTCCTCCTCATCGGTAGAATTGCCAACAGCGCCACTGTCGGATATACCACCATCACCATCACCATCACCATCACCATCACCATCACAATCACAATCAGAATCAGCATCAGCCTGAGCATGAGCACCAGGAATCACCCATGCGCCCTGGCTTCCCGCCACTGCCCCAACACCACTGCACCCGGCGCCTACACCAAGCCCCCCTGCCGTCCAGCCGGGGTGAGCTGCAGAGATGTCCTCCCTCTCTCGCCTCTCTTCTGCACCAGCGCCCTCGTTGCCACTGCCGTTGCATGCCCTATCCTCCTGACCCCTCTGCTGCTGGTGCTGCTGTTCGTCCCCCTCCATGCCATGCTCTCCATTCCAGCACAATATCGAGGTGGCGATAGCAGTCGATAGAGAGGTAGAAGCCAATGCAGAGGCAGAGGCAGAGGCAGAGGCAGATAAACAAGCTCCTGCCTGCATAGCCCCCTGTTGGTCACCTCTCTCCTCATTCTCCGCACCCTGCTTTCCACTCTCATCCCCACTTCTGAGGCACCTCAAAAGTTGACTCTCATCCCAACCTCCTCCCCCACCTTCCCACAAGCCACCATTCTCACCGCACAATCCCCCTGTCTCCTGCTGCAACCGCAATCGCTCTCCCCTCCCTGCAACGTCTCCCCACCTCCTCACATGACTGCTACCACTCCCTCTCTCCCCTCCCCACTGCCCCTCACTCCCTTGCACTCCCACTACTACCTCCCCACACTGCAATACAACTCTCCCCGCCTGCCTCTCCTCGCTCCCCACCACCACCACTGCCCCATCCCTTGCCCTTTCCCTGCCGTTCATCATACTTCCCCTCTCACTCCTCATCACCTCCTCCTCTTCCTCTTCCTCTCTCTTCTCTTGCATCAATTTCCCGTCCATCCCTCCCGTTTCATCACTCACATCGCTCTCCTTCGTTCCCTGGCCTGCCATCACTTCATGCCCCCAGCACACAGCAGTCCTGGAAATTTGGCCTGGGACCTGTTGGGTGACCTACACCACGACTTGCACACATACACGCACGCATGCACACACGCACGCTCGCGCACACACGCACATACACACACACACACACACACGCACACACACACACACCCACACACACACACACACACACGCACGCACGCACACACACACACACGCACGCACGCACACACACACACACGCACGCACACACACACATTGCAACAGGCAGTCAAGGAAAGAGTCAGCAGCGCCTTGCCTCGCCCTTAAATCCTCAACAGCATCTAAGAGGTTATCAAAATCAGACAAGCTACAGTAAACAGGTTGCACTGATGCTGGAAGGATCAGCTAGGGCTGTGCTGCTGCACCATCTCTTGCATCAATCTCCCGTCCCTCCTTCCAAGTTCCACCTGATTCCACCTGATTCCACCTGATTCCACCTGATTCCACCTGATTCCACCTGATTCCACCTGATGCCATTGGTGGTGTCACGTGATGCAATGCAACGCCATTCTATAGCAGAACACAGGCTAACCACACGCTGGCATGCAGACACACATGCACACCAAGCCTCGCTACATCTCTCCACGCGTCTACCCACAACCTCTTACCCTCTCCCCTCCCATCTCACCCCTCCTCGTCTCACCGCTGCTGGCGTAGGTGGCAGAATAGCCACGGGCGCGGTTGGTGCATGCGCGGTGGTGAAGGGCGCGCTGTAATACGCGAAGGACGAGCGCAGCAGACACGCGGAGAAGGCGGACGAGCTCATGGCGGGGGGGACTGGGGGCGGGCGGGGGACAGCGTGAGCAGGGTCAGGATGAGGGGGGGGGGAGGGGAGAGGGAAAGGGGGAATTAGAAGAGGTGGAAGGGCAGGGACAAGGGGCGACTTCAGAGGGCAAAGATTGATGCTTGTTCGATTGCTGGGATTATGAAGTGAACAGTGTGTTGGAACGAGTGTGCATGTGTATGTGTGTGTGAAATATAATATTTGCAAGTGAGTTGAAGAGAGAGAGGGAGGGGATGGGGGGGAACGACCAGCAAAACGAGAGACAGTGCAACACACTCAAGAGGTGGCGATGGAAATGATGTAGCAAAGACTGAGTTTACCAAAAAACAAAACAAAAAAGCGTAAAACAACCGAACAAAGAAACATGGAAAGGCAGGAAAAAAAAAAAAAAAAAAAAAAAAAAAACAACCAAACAAACAAACTACCTGAATAAAGCCTTGTGTCTGTCCCGACTTCCTCAATCCCTCTTCCCCACCTCCCCCGCTCTCTCCTTCCCAAACCCTTGTTCTCCCCTATTGCCCCTTTTTCTAACCACCGTTCTCCACAACCTCGATTTGAATAGACATCTTAAATCGCATGCATTATGAAATCGAATTTAGTTTTTTAAAGCATATAAATCTCATTACCTTCTACCTGCGACCCCCTGCTGGAGACGCAGGCCGTTTCCCGCGAGGGCAGCACGCCTGCCACGTCACGAAATCCTCTCGTGTCAACGGATAACGTGGACGCCGCGGAGGATGCGACGTGCAATGCTGACGTGGACGATTGCCGCCACTCATACGCCTGCCCTTCAACGACCCGCGGGCTACTACAAATATCTCGCGTCGACGTCGTGCTGGCGCCACCGTTGCCGCCGCCGACGCCGCCGCCGCCGTAAATTCCGCCGTCTACCGTCATGCTACTGGGTCGCAATGGCTGTTGTTTCCCGACGACGAGGAGCGAGCCACGTGGCTCAGACTCGAACTGCCCGCGACCACCGCCCATCCGCGAGTCACCCGCGGTCATCGGCGCTATCACTACTTCCGCGGCGACTGAGACATGCGCCTCAGGGGGCGTCGTGCTCATGCCGCGCGGTGGCGGTGCTTCTGACAAGACGTCGCATGGGGCCGTGATTCGCGGCGGAGAAAGGACGGACATCTTGTGCGTAGCTTGCGCGCCTGCGGCGAAGGACGGGGTGGACGATGCCGCGCCAGCTGCGGCAGACGCGGGAGCAACAAGAGAATCATTTCTACCAGCAGGAGAGGCAGCAGGGGCAGCGAGGGCAGCAGGGGCTGCGAGGGCAGCAGCGGCAGCGTCGAGTCGCGCCTCTTGTCGCACCGTCTCTCGGCTCCATCGCGGGTGGCGCGGCGGCATGGTCAACACGTTGCTGCTTGCTCGCTCGCGCCGCGTCGAGCTGAGCATTCACGCGCGGGGAGCAATGGCTTGTAGCCTCGGCGCACAATGCGTACGGCGGCGGGAGCCGCCGCGCTACTACTAGCAGTTGTTGTCGAAGCGGGAACCGTCTCGAGAGAATGACATAGTAGGGTCCCGGAGCTCCTAGTGCGGACGGCGGCGCAAAGCGATATCACCCCGAGGTTATTCTCCACGATGAGACGTCAAATGCGGGCGGCTGGGGATGGCAGGGCAGCAGGGAAGCAGCGGTCGCCCTAAGCTGCTCGCATTGCCACGTGTCTGACGTTGGCCTTGCGCCGTAAGTGCGGTGAGATATACTTAGCGTGGAACGGAACTAAACACTAAACCGCCGCGACGAGATGATGAGCTTGCTCAGATACAAGTTGAGCGCGATGGAATTGAGGCAAGGCAGAGCACATCAATGTACACCAAGCTCTTGTTCCTGCAGAGGACGCACACGCCGCAGCCTTAGCAGCTGGTTGTTTACAGATTTGCTAGAGGGCTGTTGAGCAGAACGTTTGGTGTAACGAGAATCGGGGATGTTAAGAAATTCTTTAAGTGGGAATATGGCGGGGTTTTTCTGTGCTCTCCACTAGAGTGTCTGGAAGGAGGGCTAGTGTCTTGGCAACCCCCGTGGCGACACGCGGCGGAACATCCCCATGCATCCATGCATGGTATGGGCCGCCATCTGATGTATGGTTGCATGCACACTAAATCCTGTTTACTATCGTGTTGTAAAAGAAACATCCTATAGATAAGCATCGACTTTGCTCCTACACATTGGTAAGCACTAACACTTATATCTGTAAACCATGAATAAAGGTTAAATTAATTTTATTTTCACTATTTATATATGGTGGATCAACAAATAATACAGTATTATAAATATTTGTATTCCCTTAATAATATTTTACTACTTCCATTCTCTTATAGTTCTCCTCGACCACCAGCCAGGTGTGCCGATTTCTCTACATTAATATGACGATACCACATTTTTCATTAGCTGTACCTTATACAGTATATGCTGTACTATCAGTGTCTTGTTTCGCTTGATTTCGCTGCCAGTGGGGATAGCACAACGCATGCTTGCATGCGCCACGATCAGAGCCCAAATCCCTGCTGCGACGCGATATCGCTAGGCTACCAGCGGGCAACGGCACTTCCCTCGGGAGGGAAGGAATAGCTACACGGTTGTGTGCACAGCGCCTGACAGAGAAATGGGAGGGATGAAAGACCAACTGCAAGATGCCCGAAAACAAAAACGTACACTGTAAGCTGTCTCAAGTGGGAGGTGGTAAATGTCGGCCTCCGTCAAATAGGTGACCAGAACGGAAATTGCAGTGGTGCTCTGTCGCGCAATATCAGAAAGGGAGTTTTGAAAGCTCAACAAAGCCGAGCCTCAACCATGTGAGGATCTCCTGAAGGCCAATCACGCCTGTCAACTGAACGATAACCATGCGCCTGATTGGAGGAAGTTCAGCGGAGCAGAGGCACAACAGCTTGCGTTTGGATTCACGAGCCTTCATTGGTTGACTTTTAGACCAGCACGACAAGCTGTCTGTCCGACAACCGTAAAGGTTTCCCCACCATCACGTGCGGAGCGGAAATTCTATCCCCTCCCTCCCCTCCTCAGCCTGAACCGGAATGCGTGGAAACATGTTCGGTCTGTCCAATATAGAATTGCACTGTCGAAGTCGAAGGAAAAAACAACCAATGTAGTGACGATAGTTGCAACCAGCCGATGTTGCAAGTAACGGGTCTTCCTAACTCGTTCTTATGGTTTAGCATAGCACATAAATGCACTAAAGTATGATAGTGTTACGGGTGCAATGGAACTGTACAGATTTACAAATCCTTACTGAGGCCCTCGTTAGCGAGGCCATCCCGAGGGTCACGCGACGAACCTGTTCGGCCTATTTCGTCGCACCGAACCACCCCCGAGTCGGCCTCCGCCCCAATCGCAACATCACCAAGCCATCCATTCCCGACCTCTCCGCCTTGCTAGCTTTTCCCCTAGTTAGGTCTCGTCACTTTCATTGTATGGACATGCAATATTCAACCTTCCTCGTTATTTATTATTCTGCGCACTCTGCAAGTTCATTCATAACACCTGGTATCAGAGCTACTTTCCTAGCCTACCCCGCTTTTTAGAGTGTAATACCCCTCGGGGGGGGGGGGGGGGAGGGCGGGGGGGGGGGGGGGGGAGACGAGGAAGGATGTCTTGGGGTCCAGGAGTTGCGTAGGCCGGCCAGGAGAACGAGCTATTTGCTCCTCGTGGCCATAATTTTATGGGCACTCCTTCGGCACCGCCAGATCCTTGCCTCGAACGTTCGCGATCAACCGTGGCCTCCCTCCCCCCAGGCAACGGACAGCTGTAGCTTGTCAGAATAATGAAGGAATGAATGACTGAACTAGCACGCAGGTGGGTACAAGTAGGAAACCTAAAAGTGTTGTACCCTATATGAACTACCCCACTACAGCCTATACAGACTATAGCATATAAGTTTGACACACCCCCATAGGCAAAGTGGGGGAGAACAAGATGTTACAAGACCAGTCAAGAAAAGCAAAGCAAGCTCAGGGTGGATCACGACGACACCACGCATTCTGAGCACAAGCAAATGGCCACAAGGCCAGTTCACATGCAGAGTTATATAAAGGAGAACAAGCAATACAGTGAACACAACCTAGCAAGTGTAAGCATGCAGGTATATGTATAGAGATCACAGTACAAGCAGAATCAAGAAGTAAGCAAGTGAGGCACAGTAGGTACAAGGCCTAGAACAGTACAGAAACGCTGATGATCACAAGGCTGAAGTGCCTTGATGAAAACATCAGCAGAGTTGGCCCGAGTGGCCACGTAAGCTAGACGAAGCTGACCACGCTGCTGCAACTCTCGAGCAAGGAAGTAGCGCAGAGCGATGTGCTTCGTTCTGTGCTCCAGTCTGTGCTCCTGACACAAGGCAATCATGGCCTTGTTGTCGACGTACAGCACTGGAGGAAAACGAGGCGGCTCTCCCAGGTCGGTCAGCAGGTAGGTGAGCTAGCGTAACTCCTGTGCAGCCATGGCCCCAGCGTAGATCTCAGCCTCACAACTGGAGCTGAGAACAGAAGACGAGCGGGTAGACCGCCAAGAGACAGAGCCGGAGCCAAGGCTGAAGGTGTAACCCTGTGACGACCGCTGCGTAGCCAAGTCGTCAACCCAAGAAGCGTCTGCGTTACCGGTGAGGACAACTCGAGCCCGTCCTCCAAGCACGAGCCCCATGCCCGACGTACTGCACTAGTAACGCAACACCCTCTTAGCTGCATCCATGTGCTCCTTCCTGTGTCTGCCAGGAGCGACATAGCGTGCTAGAATGCTAAGAGGGTAGGCAAGGTCAGGTCGAGTGCAGGTCATCAGGTACATGAGGCAGCCCACAAGCTCTGGATACGGGCCACTCGGCTCTACGGGCTCGTCCGAAGGTGGAGCTGAGAGCGAGTGACCGGTAGGCAGAGGAGTGGACTGTGGCGAGGAGTACGTGAAGCCGAAGCGCTGAAGGACCTGCTGCACCATGTGTGACTGAGTCAAGGTAATGGTGCGCTGTGCTCTGTCCCGGGTGATCCGCAAGCCAAGATAGCTTGTCAGCTCACTCAGGTCTGTGCACGTGTGTCTCTTCTGCAACTCCGACTTCACGTGGGCGAGTGCCTCAGTGTCAGCAGTAGCAAAGACCAAGTCGTCTACGTACACGAGAACGTAGAACGGCGGCAGAGTGGTTTCAGTGCATAGAAACAGCGACGGGTCAGCAGTGGAAGGAGCAAACCCAAGAGCAGCAAGAGTCGTCCTCAGTGTGTCGTGCCACTCACGAGGTGCCTGGCGGAGACCGTAGACTGGCCGCCGGAGGCTCCACTGGGTACCAGGAGGAAACGACCCAGTGAAGCCAGGTGGGCGGCGCAGCCAGATCTCCTCGTGCAGACTGCCCTGTAGGAAGGCTGTGCTGAAGTGAAGAGAGTGTAGCTCGTAGTCACGCTGAGCGGCGACGTGCAGCAGCACCCGAAGAGTGGTCATCTTCGGGGTAGGGGAGAAGGTCTAGAAAAAGTCAACTCCCTGTCGCTGACTGAAGCCTCGTGGGACGTAACGCGCCTTGAAGACAGGCGGAGAACCCGGCGGCCGCTTCACCCTGAAAATCCACATGCCACTGACGATGTTCGCCCCAGGTGGGGGAACCTCGTCGACGTAGGTGCCTGTGGACTTCCAGGAAGCCATCTCTGCGTCCATGGCTGCCTGCCACTGAGAGGAGTAGGGACCCTCTATCGCGGGGTCGGGATGTCTGGTGCATCCGGGTCTCCCTCAGGGGCAAGCAGCATGGACACGAGATGAGGTAAAGCAGCGGCAACGTACTCAAACTCCTCCTGCCTGTCCTCAAGGACGTCCATGCCAAGAGCACACTCACCCCCGACGGACGGAGGACAGACAGACGCAGACTCAGACTGAGCAACAAGACTAGTGGCGTAGTCTAGACGACAGGCGGCAGCAAAGTCAACAAGCTCAGCAACTAGAGCAGACGCAGCAGTGGACTCAAACGAAGGGTCAGTGACAACAGTGGACAGAAAACGCATGACAGTAGGACTAGCAGCACGAAGGGAGTCATACTCCGGGTCCGGACCGTCAGTAAGAGAGGACGTAGGAGGAGACGGCAGAGGGACACGATGTGGAGCAGTAGAAGGACGCAGAGTCATAGAGTGAGTGCCGCGGACAGGAGGAGGACGCTGACGCGGAACACGTTGACCAGTGCAAACAGCGCGAACATGCGACTCAGGACGAGACTCAGGTGACGCAGGACGAGACTCAGGCTCACGACGCTCCGTAAGACCTCTAGTCGGTCCAGAGTAAGGAGAAGGACTAGGCAGTGGAGAGGCTGTCTGTAACTGCGACTGTGAATGGACAGGCGGTGGACTCAGTAAGGGAGGAGTAGGACCAGTAGAAGGCGGGAGACCAATAACATGCTGAAGGAGCGGAACGTAGTACGGCCGCGGCCGCGCAGTGCATCCAGAAACAGCAGAGACAGCACCAGTACCCTCAGCTCCAGGGTCTCCAGCTACAACTCCCGCAGCACCACCAGCTCCAGCACCTCCAGCAGCTCCAGCTCCAGCAGCACCTCCAGTAGCAACAGCTCCAGTACCTACAGCTCCAATTCCTGCAGCACCACCAGCTCCAGCAGCTCCAGTACCTCTAGTACGAGCACCTCCGAGACCAGCTGCTCCAGCACCTCCAGCAGCTCCAACACCAGTAGGACCTCCAACAGCGCTAGTACCTCCAGCACTAGCACCTCCAGGACCAGCGGATCCAACAGCTCCAGCACCAGCAGCACCTCCAGCAGCTCCAGCTCCAGAAGCACCTCCAGCAGCAGGCCCTGCAGCTCCAGCAGCACGGCTACAGCGCCGAGCGTACCACTCACGTAGCCACTGCGGAGAGAGGGGCTGCCGCCGTGACGGGACACTCGGAGGACCTCCAGACTCAGCACGCTCAGGCTCAGCACCCCGGGCTCAGCACCCCCAGACTCAGCACCCCCAGGCTCAGCACCCCTAGGCTCCACACGCTCAGGCTCAGCACCCCCAGGCTCCGCACCCTCAGACTCAGCAACCCCAGGCACAGCACCACCAGGCCCCGCACCCTCAGGCTCAGCACCCCTAGCAGCACCATAGTCGACAGCTACCTCGACAGGCTCGACAGGGTCTACCTGGGACACACCTAAGGGGGCAGGACCCTGAGGGGGGAGGGGGTCTACCGGAGGAGCACCTGGTGCTAGGAAGAGGGGCGAGGGGGGGAGAGAGGCAGTGCGGTAGGGAAAGAGACGGTAGTAGGATACCGACTCGTCAAACGTGACGTCCTGAGAGGACAGAACACGACGCGAGGTGGGGTGGTAAAACTGCCACCCAGGTGCGTCAGGGGGCAAGCCAAGGGAAACGCAGGGAACGGCACGGGAGGACAGCTTGTCCGCGGAAGTATCGCGGACAAAAGCTCGAGATCCCCAGACACGGAACACAGACGCATCGCCAACCTTCCCCGTCCACCGCAGAGTAGGTGTGGTCTCTGGCAAGGAGACACGAGGCTGAAGGTTGATCTAATGCGCAGCGTACTGAACCGCGAACGGCCACAGAAAATGGGGAGCAGCCGCATGGATCATGGACGTACGAGCGACGTCCATGACCATGCCAATGCGGCGCTCAGCAATCCCCTTTTTCTGTGGGGAGGCCGGAAGCGTGAACGTCTGGCGGATGCCCTCCGCACGATAGAAAGCCCTCAGAAGGTCGGAGGAAAACTCACCACCTCTGTCTGAGTGCAGACGCAGAACAGGAAGGTCCGAGCCGAAACTCTCGCTGAGCTGGCGACGGGCACCGCGGATAGAGTCGATCAACACCTCAGTGACCTCACCCTTGTGGCGCAAGGGGAAGACTGTGGTGTAACGCGAGTAGTCGTCAACGACCAGCAGGAAGTAACGCTCGTGACCCTGTCCACGGACGCGGGTTGGGCCCCACACGTCCATGTAGAGAGGCTGCAGGGGAGCCTCTGTCGGAGGGAACGAGGAGGAGTGAGGAGCGGCGCGCTGCCGGCCCTCGACACAAGGAACACAGGTAGGGGCAGGCCCCGGAGGAAGGGGAGGGAGGGAGCGGGGGAGACCAGAGACAAGGGTACGGGAGGCCATACCTCAAAGACGAGGCAGGGAGTGCTGAGCCTGGGGTTGCTGAGCCTGGGGGTGCTGAGCCTGGGGTTGCTGAGTCTGTGGGTGCGGAGCTTGGGGGTGCTTAGCCTGAGCGTGTGGAGCCTGGGGGTGCTGAGCATGGGGGTGCTGAGTCTAGGGGTGCTGAGCCTGAGCGTGCTGAGTCTGGAGGTCCTCCGGGTGTCCCGTCACGGCGGGAGCCCCTCTCTCCGCAGCGGCTACGTGAGTGGTATGCTCGGCGCTGTAGCCGTGCTGCTGGAGCTGAAGGGCCTGCTGCTGGAGGTGCTTCTGGAGCTGGAGCTGCTGGAGGTTCTGTTGGTGATGGAGCTGCTGGAGCCGCTGGTCCTGGAGGTTCTAGTGCTGGAGGTACTAGCGCTGTTGGAGGTCCTACTGGTGGTTGAGCTGCTGGAGGTGCTGGAGCAGCTGGTCCCGGAGGTGCTCGTACTAGAGGTACTGGAGCTGCTGGAGCTGGTGGTGCTGCAGGAGTTGGAGCTGTAGGTACAGGAGCTGTTGCTACTGGAGGTGCTGCTGGAGCTGGAGCTGCTGAAGGTGCTGGAGCTGGTGGTGCTACGGGAGTTGTAGCTGGAGACCCTGGAGCTGAGGGTACTGGTGCTGTCTCTGCTGTTTCTGGATGCGCTGCGCGGCCGCGGCCATACTACGTTCCGCTCCTTCAGCAGGTTCTTGGTCTCCCGCCTTCTACTGGTCCTACTCCTCCCTTACTGAGTCCACCGCCTGTCCAGTCACAGTTGCAGTTACAGCCAGCCTC
Source organism: Closterium sp. Naga37s-1 (assembly GCA_947471745.1). NCBI lineage: Eukaryota > Viridiplantae > Streptophyta > Zygnematophyceae > Desmidiales > Closteriaceae > Closterium > Closterium sp. Naga37s-1. The sequence goes on along the minus strand of CANJKZ010000170.1, from coordinate 1,638,058 downwards.
TCCACTGCCTAGTCCTTCTCCTTACTCTGGACCGACTAGAGGTCTTACGGAGCGTCGTGAGCCTGAGTCTTGTCCTGCGTCACCTGAGTCTCGTCCTGAGTCACACTGAAGAAAGAGCTGCAGGTCGTCAACCCACACGTCAAAGTCAACCGCACGCCCCTCAGCATCAAAGGTAAGAACAGTAGGGCTAGCCATAGCGGCAGTAGCAGCAGTAGCAGCAGTGGCAGCAGAAGCAGCAGTAGCAGCAGGAGCAGCGCGGGCAGGGCAGTGCGGCTCAGTAGGGCGGCGCGGCTCGGCAGGGCGGCGCGGCTCGGTAGGGCGGCGCGGCTCGGCTGGGCGGCGCGGCTCGGCTCCTGGCGGCGCGGCGCGGTAGGGCGGCGCGGCTCGGCTGGGCGGCGCGGATGCTTACCAGGGGCGGGTGCAGGGCAGGGCCGCAGCTGGCGGTTAGGTCAGGGCCGCGACTGGGGCGGCAGCAGGGCAGGGCCGCTACTTGGCGGCGGTAGAGCAGGGCCGCGACTGGGGCGGCTGAAGGGCAGGGTAGGTCAGGGCCGCGACGAGCAGCGGCAGGGCAGAGGCCGCGACAGGCGGCTAGGGTAGGCCGCGACAGGCGGTAAGGCAGGGCCGCGGGTGGCGGCACTAGGGTAGGGCGCGACGGGCCGTTAGGGCAGGGCCGCGACGGGCCGTTAGGGCAGGGCCGGGACGGGCCGTTAGGGCAGGGCCGCGACGGGCCGAGAAGGCAGGGCCGCGACGGGCGGCACTAGGGCAGGGGGCGCGACGGCACAGGTGAGGCAGGCGCGAGGCGCGCTTCGGGAACCTGCTCAGAATACCATGTCAGAATAGTGAAGGAATGAATGATTGAACTAGCAAGCAGGTGGGTACAAGTAGGAAACCTAAAAGTGTTGTACCCTATATGAACTACCCCACTACAGCCTAGACAGACTATAGCATATAAGTTTGACATAGCTGTCGCGACATTAAAGTGAGTAATTTCCGCTGCGATTTCCGACGATTTCGGAGCTTGATTCGTGCGGCAGCTGGCGTCAGCGGACCTGCGTCAGCATCTGCATGGATAGTATCGACGTCGTCACTGTGTGTGGCTGTTGACGCCGGCGGACCTGAGTCAACGGTTGCGCGACGATTTCGGGATCGTCCTTACGCGACAAGTTGACGTCGGTGGCACACGTCAACATGTGTGCGAGATTTTCGGGAGATCCTCGGCAGCTGGCAACAACGAGCCTGCGTCGGCATGGGCGACATTTTCGGAGCAACTGTGGAGAAAAAGTCGGCTAGGGAACTCGCCAGGCGCAAATGGAGTTTTTTTCGTCCGAAAATGTCGGTGGCACCGGTGAACGGCACGTGAAGTGCCCGATTTATGCGGGGTCAACTGCCGTCGAGCCTGACCTGAATTGCAGCGGCTTTTACTGCATTGGTGGGCGTGTCATCAAATATTTTCGGCAGAAGTGCTCGTAGACAGACGGGACTTCAGACTCGCCGAAACTTACGGGCTGCAATGAAAAGCGGAGTGGCCTTATCGCACTTAGCAGAAGTGGGACGCAGGCGGCGAGGGAAATCGAGGCAGGCACACCTCGGAAACAACTCGTGCGACACTGCGTGCCTGGTGTTGTTGGAAGCTGGCCGGCAATATCGAGAGCGGTTTCTCCTGACCACGGAATTCGTTTTCGGGGACAACTGCTGACAACCCACGATTAAACGGCGCCCAAGGTACCGCTCAACAATTTCGGAGGGGTCGGTACAGGCTGCCGGGACACACGGGCAGAAACGGCCCAACGGCTAAGCGAGGGTTGAAGAACGTCGTGGGAGCAGATTAAAAGACGGTGGAACCGATCTGCGGCCTACTTCGCCCGAAACCTCACCATCCCCACCAAGTCCTGGTTCTGACTCATGCAGTCAACCTACTTGGCCGAATAATGGGGGTGAACACACGCCTACCCTGTGCTGGTTAAAGACACCTGGATTGGTGTTCGTTCGACAGCTGTACAGAAAAGACAAAAGAAAAAGTGGAGCTCGCGGCACCGTTTTACTCCGACAAAAGCGGGCTAGGTGAACGGCACTCGAAAAAATCAGGGCCCCGCAAGGACAACATTGGTGCAGTTAACGGATTTCTCTTGACCCGGGCGTCTACAGGAAATGACGGCGCAGTGGCGAAGCTGAGATTGGGAAGCTGTTAAAATTTCGTGGCGTGATAGGCACGGCGGGCTGCAAAACGGTTGGGAGATAGTTCCTTTTAACTAAGGCTACCCCGACTCCGATAGTTTGTGCCCCTCCACCGTGGCTGAATTCGTGTGGGCAACACTGACGATACCCCATCCGACAAAAGCGGACGCTGGGTGAACGGCGAAGGCGAAATTGTCGGGGGGTGAAGAAAAAAAAAACGAGTTGAAGCTGCGGGTGTTTCTTCGTTTTTTGGAGTGCGGTTGAGCCGTTGGGGGACTTCGCCTGAAGGGTCACTTTTTTTAAGTCGCCTGGCAAGAAACACAGCAGCGAGGATACCTAGAACCCACTTGTGTTTAAACGTACACCGCGGGAAATTCTTCAGCAAAAAAGGAGCGTGGGAGCAGCCGAAGTTTCAGGATTTACCGCCGGCGATGAGCGATCGGTGAGATATCTGCAAAGCGCCACTGGGAGTTTAAGTGTTACTTTGTTAAAACATCATCGGCGGGAGCAGTTTCGACGACGGGGTCAGCGGCGTTGATACCTCTGTGAGAATGAACAGCAGGAATGAATGAACTAGGAAAGTGTGAGATACAAATATAAAACCTGTACCCCTTAGTGTCTACCCCACTACAGCCTACATAGGCTAAGGCATATACATCTGACACACCCCCATAGGCAAAGTGGGGGAGAACTAGGGGTCACAAGACCAGTCAAGCAAAGCAAAGCAAAGCAAGCTCAGGGTGGATCACAACGTCACCACACAGTCTGAGCACCGGTTCAAAGGCCACAAGGCCAGTTCACATGCAAGTTCATATATAAAGGTAAACAAGCAAGTGCAGGTATATATAGATCACAGTACAAGGAAAGTCAAGAGGTAAGCAAGTGAGGCCAAGTAGGCACAAGACCTAGTAGAGTACAGAAGCGCTGATGATCACAAGGCTGAAGTGCCTTGGAAAAGATATCAGCAGTGTTGGCCTGAGAGGCCACGTAAGCAAGGCGCAGCTGACCACGCTGCTGCAGCTCACGAGCAAGGAAGTAGCGAAGAGCAATGTGCTTCGTTCTGTGCTCCAGTCTGTGTTCCCGACACAAGGCCAGCATAGCCTTGTTGTCTACGTACAGAACTGGAGGAGAACGAGGCGGCTCTCCCAGGTCAGTCAGCAAGTAGGTGAGCCAGCGTAACTCCTGTGCAGCCATGGCCCCTGCGTAGATCTCAGCCTCACAGCTGGAGCTGAGAACAGAAGACGAGCGAGTGGACCGCCACGAAACAGAGACGGAACCAAGGCTGAAGGTGTAACCCTGTGACGACCGCTGAGTAGCCAGGTCGTCAACCCAAGACGCGTCTGCGTGACCAGTGAGGACCACTGGACTCCGCCCTCCAAGCACTAGCCCCAAGCCCGAAGTACTGCACAAGTAGCGCAACACCCTCTTCGCTGCAGCCATGTGCTCTGGTCGGTGTCTCCCAGGAGCAACATAGCGTGCCAAGATGCTCAGAGGGTATGCTAGGTCAGGTCGAGTGCAGGTCATCAGGTACATGAGGCAACCAACAAGCTCTGGGTACGGGCCACTCGGCTCTACGGACTCATCCGAAGGCAGAGCTGAGAGCGAGTGGCGAGTAGACAGAGGAGTGGCCTGAGGCGAGGAGTACGTGAAGTCGAAGCGCTGAAGGACCTGCTACACCATGTGTGACTGAGTCAGGGTAATGGTGCGCCGTGCTCTGTCCCGGGTGATCTGCAAGCAAAGATAGCTACGCAGTTCACCCAGGTCAGTGCACGTGTGTCTCTTCTGCAGCTCGGACTTCACGTGGGCGAGTCCAGCAGTGTCAGCTGTAGCAAACACCAAGTCGTCGACGTACACGAGGATGTAGAACGGCGGCAGCAAAGTGTCGGTGCGAAGAAACAGCGACGGGTCAGCAGTGGAAGGAGCAAACCCAAGAGCCGCAAGCGTAGTCCTCAGTGTGTCGTGCCACTCACGTGGCGCCTGGCGGAGACCGTAGACTGGCCGCCGGAGGCTCCACTGGGTACCAGGAGGAAACGACCCAGTGAAGCCAGGTGGGCGGCGCAGCCAGATCTCCTCGTGCAGACTGCCCTGTAGGAAAGCAGTGCTGAAGTCAAGGGAGTGAAGCTCGTAGTCACGCTGAGCAGAAACGTGCAGCAGAACCCGAAGAGTGGTCATCTTCGGGGTCGGGAGAAGGTCTGAAAGTAGTCAACTCCCTGCCGCTGACTGAAGCCTCGAGCCACGTAACGCGCCTTGAAGACAGGCGGAGAACCCGGCGGCCGCTTCACCCTGAAAATCCACATGCCACTGACGATGTTCGCCCCAGGTGGGGGAACCTCGTCGACGTAGGTGCCTGTGGACTTCCAGGAAGCCATCTCTGCGTCCATGGCTGCCTGCCACTGAGAGGAGTAAGGACCCTCTATCGCCTCTGCGTAAGAGCGCGGGGTCGGGATGTCTGGTGCATCCGGGTCTCCCTCAGGGGCAAGCAGCGTGGACACGAGATGAGGTAAAGCAGCAGCAAAACACTCGAACTCCTCCTGTCGGTCCTCAAGGACGTCCGTGCTAAGAGCACACTCACCCCCGACGGACGGAGGACAGACAGACTCAGACTCAGCAACAAGACTAGCGGCGTAGTCTAGACGACAGTGAGCAGCGAAGTCGACAAGCTCGGCAACTAAGGCAGACGCAGCAGTGGACTCAAAGGAAGGGCAAGTGACAACAGTGGCTAGGACACGCGTGACAGTAGGACTGCCAGCACGAAGGGAGTCAGACTCCGGGTCAGCAAGAGCAGGAAGAGAGGACGCTGGAGGAGACGGCAAAGGGACACGCTGTGACGCAGTGGAAGGACGCAGTGCCATCTGATGCGTGCCCGGGACCGCAGGAGGACGCTGACGGGGAACACGACGACTAGTGCGAGCAGTACGAACAGGCGACGCTGGACGCGACTCAGGCTCACGACGCTCAGCAAGACCTCCAGTAGGACCAGCGTAGGGAGAAGGAGCAGGCAGAGGGGAGACCAGCTGTAACTGTGACTCGGACTGGACAGGCGGAGGACACTCTAAGGAAGGAGCAGGACTAGGAGAAGGCGGAAGACCAAGAACCTGCTCAAGGAGCGGAACGAAGTACATCCGCGGCCGCGCAGCACCTCCAGAACTAGCAGGGACAACACCAGTACCCCCAGCGTCAGCTCCAACTCCAGCAGCACCACCAGCTCCAATACCTCCAGCAGCTCCAGCTCTAGCAGAACCACCAGCAGACACAGCCGCTCCGGCTCCAGCACCTCCAGTAGCACCCACTCCAGCAGCACCACCAGCTCCAGCTCCACCAGTAGCTCCAGCACCAGGAGCACCACCAGGCCCAGCAGCTCCAGTACCTCCAGTACGAGCACCTCCGGGACCCGCGGCTCCAGCACCCCCAGCAAAAGCAGAACCTCCAGTACCGGCTCCAGCAGCATCTCCAGCTCCAGAACCTCCAGCAGCAGCAGAACCTCCAGCACCGGCAGCACCCCCAGCTCCAGCAGCACGGCTCCAGCGGCGAGCAAACCACTCGCGCAGCTCCTGTGGAGAGGGAAGCTCCCGCCGGGACAAAGCACCCGAAGGACCGCCAGATCCAGCACCGACAGGCTCCACACCCCCACTCCCAGCAGCCCCAGGCTCAGCACCCCCAGAAGCAGCACCCCCAGGCTCCGCACGCTCAGGCTCAGCACCCCCAGACCCAGTACCCCCAGGCTCCGCACGCTCAGGCTCAGCACCCCCAGACCCAGCACCCCCAGGCTCCGCACGCTCAGGCTCAGCACCCCCAAACCCAGCACCCCCAGACTCCGCACGCTCAGGCTCAGCACCCCCAGACGCACCAGAGTCAGCAGCTACCTCGACAGGCTCGACTACATCTACCTGGGACACACCTGAGGGGGCAGGACCCTGAGGGGGGAGGGGGTCTACCGGGGGGGGACCGGGAGCGAGGAAGAGCGGCGGGGGGGGGGAGGGGGGCAGTGCGGTAGGGGAAGAGACGGTAGTACGGAACCGACTCGTCAAACGTGACGTCCTGGGAGGACAGAACACGACGCGAGGTGGGGTGGTAAAACTGCCAACCAGGCGCGTCAGGGGGAAAGCCGAGGAAGGCGCAAGGAACAGCACGGGAGGACAGCTTGTCCGCAGACAAGTCTCGGACGAAAGCTCGAGATCCCCAGACACGGAACGCAGACGCATCACCAACCTTCCCCGTCCACCGCAGAGTAGGGGAGGTCTCCGGCAGGGAGACCCGGGGCTGAAGGTTGATCTGATGCGCCGCGTACTGAACCGCGAACGGCCACAGAAAATGGGGAGCAGCCGCATGGATCATGGACGTACGAGCGACATCCATGACCATGCCAATGCGGCGCTCAGCAATCCCATTTTGCTGTGGAGAGGCCGGAAGCGTGAACGTCTGGCGGATGCCCTCCGCACGACAGAAGGCTCGCAGAAGGTCGGAGGAAAACTCTCCGCCTCTGTCGGAGTGCAGACGCAGAACAGGAAAGTCCGAGCCGAACCGCTCTCTGAGCTGGAGACGAGCAATGCGGATCCAGTCGATCAACACCTCAGTGACCTCACCCTTGCTGCGCAAGGGGAAGACAGTGGTGTAACGCGAGTAGTCGTCAACCACCAGCAGGAAGTAGCGCTCGTGACCCTGTCCACGGACGCGGGCTGGGCCCCACACGTCCATGTGAAGAGTCTGCAGCGGAGCCTCTGTCGGGGGAAACTCGGAGGAGTGAGGAGCGGCGCGCTGCCGCCCCTCGACGCAGGGAACGCAGGTAGGGGCAGGCCCCGGGGGAAGGGGAGGGAGGGACCGGGGGAGACCAGAGACAAGGACACGGGAGGCCATGCCTCGGAGACGAGGCAAGGAGGGGTGACCAAGGCGGTGGTGCCAGAGGAGGGTCTGGTGGGACAGGAGGCGACACGAGCAGGGGGCAGACTCAGGACCTGACCGAGACGCTGCAGCAAACACTTGACTCGACGCAGCTACCTGACCAGACGCAGCACCCGGGGCCGACTCTGTGGTCAGTGTGTACAGGCTCGACCCCGGTCGACGGGTAAACGTGGCCAAGTGGCGGCCCGTCTGAGCACACGTGCAGTGGGTCACTCGCTGACTCGCAGGAGTGAACTGGTCAACCCCGGCATCCTGAAGGTCAGCACCACTCACCAAGTTCGTGGAGAACGAGGGAAGGTAGAGACCAGACAGGGAGCCGGACGGGGCCGCCGGACACGGGAGGACAGTGGAGTAGCGAGCAAGAACAGGACCCCCAGAGGGGTCTGCAAGGGAGACCGCAACCGGCCGACTGAGCGGCGTAAGGGTGGTGCGGTCTCGAAAGAAGGAGCGGGAAGCACCCGAGTCGAGGGTGAAGGTGTGCAAGACCTGCGCCGACGCGGTACCTGAGAGAGCAGACTCACCAGTACCTAGAGTAGCAGACTCACGAGTACCTGGAGCAGCAGACTCACTAGCACCTAGAGCAGCAGCCTCAATACCAGGGTCAGGCGGAACATACACGTAACAGTCACCCTCAGCACTAATAGACACAGCATACATGGCAGCAAGAATAGCATCAAAGTCAAGATCAAAGATAGCTACCCCCGACCTGAGCAGATCTCCCCAACGAGGGATCTCAGTGGCGTCCGGGAACTGGGCACGCCAGGCGTCCATCAGGCGACCGAAACAGCGCTGGGTGGCATGCAGGCCGCCACACTGCTCTCCAGGGCGGTCACCGGTGCGCAGGACGTAAGTACAGGGACCAGCACCCCCAGACCCCTGGCGCCCCGCGTACCACTCACGAAGCTGCTGGGGCGAAGGGGTCTCACGAGAGCGCTGCTGCTGCTGGGGTCCCCGCTGCACAGCTCCGCCTCTGCCAGCTCCACCTCCGCCGCCGCCGCCTCCGCCTCCTCCACCCCTCCCGCCACCGCCACCGCCGCCTCCACCTCCACCGCCGCCACCGAAGCCCCCACCTCTGCCACCACCCCCACCCCCACCCCCTCCTCCGCCTCCACCGCCACTGCCGCCGCCCCCACCACCTCCTCCAGCTCCCTTGCCCCGCTTGCCCTTGCTGAAGCGGCGCCTCTCACTAGGAGCAGACGCAGCGCTGACCGACTCGGTGCCAACAAGGTCGACAGCAGCAGCAGAGGCAACAGAGGGCAAAAGAGGAACGGGGGAGCACACCTCAAAGAAAGGGGTACGGGGGTCACCACGAGAGGCGCCTACAGCGGTGATACTAGTCTCTGCTGCAAGGAGGCGCTCCTCGAGGAGGTCGACAGTGAGGGTGGTAGGGCAAAGAGAGAGGAAGTGGTCCCTGACCGAGCGGAGAGTGTCAGGGAGTCGAGTGACTAGGTAGTAGAGGGTGATGTACATGGGGGGGGGGTTCTGGGCGCAGAACCCAGCAGGAAGCGCAGCGCGGTAGCGAGTGTCACTAGTGCGGAGGTGCGTAATGAGGTCAGTGACTGTGGCAAAAGCAGCGAGGTCAGGGAACAGGTACGGTAGCATGAGGCGACTTAGCGCAGCAGTGGCAGGGGAGGAGTAGCGTGCAACTACTGCGTCGTACAGAGTCTTAGCACTCTTGTACTGACTAAAGTGCGCGCGCTCAGTAGACGGTAGGTGAATACGCACAGCAAGGCGGGCAGCAGCATCGCGCGTGAGCCACTGCGAGCGAACGGTACTGTCAGCATCAGCAGCAGGGGCAGTAGAGGCACCCGACGTAAGATCAAACAGGGAGAGACCATCTTGCTATCGCACTGAAGGAAAAGCTGCAGATCATCTAGCCAGACATCAAAGTCAACCGCTCGACCCTCAGCATCAAAGGTGAGAAGAATAGGACTAGCCATGCTAGGAGCAGCAGCAGACTAGCAGCAGCAGCAGTGCACCTGAGTGAGGCAGGACAGTGCGACTCGGCAGGGCAATTAGCAAGGCAGTGCGGCTCGGCCGCGAGGCTCGGCCCGGCTAGGCTCTTACCAGGGGCGGAACGACAGGTCCGGGACTGGGTCGGGGCCATGACAGGGCCGGGACAGGGTCGGGGCCGGGGCAGGTCCGGGACAGGGTCGGGGCCGAGCAGGGTCCGGGACAGGGCAGCAACGGGGCCGGGACAGGGTCGGGGCCGGGGCAGGTCCGGGACGGGGTCGGGGCCGGGGCAGGTCCGGGACGGGGCCGAGGTAGGGCTGGGACAGGGTCGGGGCCGGGGCCAAGGCAGGTCCGGGACGGAGGCGAGGCCGGGACGGGACCGGGACGGGGCCCTTTAGGGGCGGCGTAGGGGCCGCGTAGGGGCGGCGGAGGGGCCGCGTAGGGGCCGCGTCAGGGACGGGGCCGGGCCGGGCCGGGCCGCGTAGGGGCGGCGTAGGGGCCGCGTCAGGGGCCGCGTCAGGGGCCGCGTAGGGGCCGCGTCAGGGGCCGCGTAGGGGCCGCGTCAGGGGCCGCGTAGGGGCCGTGTCAGGGGCCGCGTAGGGGCCGCGTCAGGGGCCGCGTAGGGGCCGCGTAGGGGCCGCGTCAGGGGCCGCGTAGGGGCCGCGTCAGGGGCAGCGGAGAGGCCGCGTCAGGGACGGGGCTGGGTTGGGCCGCGGCAGGGGTGGCGTAGGGGCCGCGTAGGGGCCGCGTCAGGGGCCGCGTAGGGGCCGCGTCAGGGGCCGCGTAAGGGCCGCATCAGGGGCCGCGTAGGGGCCGCGTAGGGGCCGCGGCAGGGGCCGCGTAGGGGCCGCGTCAGGGGCCGCGTAGGGGCCGCGTCAGGGACGGGTAGGGGGGGCGCGCTAGGGTCTGCGTAAGGGCCGCGTAGGGGCCGGGTAGGGGCGCGCTAGGGGCCGTGTAGGGGCCGCGTAGGGGCGCGCTAGGCGACAAAGGGGCCACGTAGGGGCCGCGAAAAAAAAAAAAAAAAAATTAGGGCAGGGCGTCGGGCAGCTAAAAAATTATGGTGGGCCCTTAGGAAGGAACGGTCCCATGTGGGAACCCGCTCTATACCATGTGAGAATGAACAGCAGGAATGAATGAACTAGGAAAGTGTGAGATACAAATATAAAACATGTACCCCTTAGTGTCTACCCCACTACAGCCTACATAGGCTAAGGCATATACATCTGACAACCTCTAGGATCCGTGAAAGTTGGTCTCGGAATACCCAGGTCTAGTCCCCGGTTCCAGATTATGCCCCCAGATGGGTTCTGGTGAACTGACGGAAACAGCTGGTGACCGAGTGGGCGGCTATAGTACAACCGAAGATTTCGGAGGAGAACTGCACCTGCAACTGCGGATTTTACGGGGTTGTTTTCGAGCGACAATTTCGGAGTTTGGCAAAGGAATAACCAGTTTTCCGGCGAGGAGCGCCAACATTTTCGTGGCAGTACTGTCAGAACATTATAGCTTATGCTGTTGTGTAGGCTATAGTGGGGTATCCCATAGGGGGTACAACCAATTAGGGTTTCATATTTGTACTCACCTCATTTTCATAGTTCACCCCATTCGCGTTCTCCTTCCCACATGGAATCAGAGCAGGTCCCCTCCTAGGGACTGTTTCTAGGGCCCACCGAAGCGCGCCCCGAGGCGCGCTTTCCTTTTTTTTTTTAGCGACCCTCCGTGTCGCCCCTAGCGGCCCGTTGCGCCGCCCTTACCTACGCGAGCCCGCCGCCCTTACGTCGCGGCCCAGCCGCCCTCACGTCGCGGCCCCGCCGCCCTCACCTACGCGGCCCCGCCGCCCTTAAGTAGCGGCCCCGCCGCCCTCACGTCGCGGCCCCGCCGCCCTCACTTTGCGGCCCCGCCGCCCTCACCTACGCGGCCCCGCCGCCCCACTTCGCGGCCCCGCCGCCTACGGTACCGGCCCCGCCGCCTATCCTCACCGGCCCCGCCGCCTACGACCGCCGAGCCGCCCTGCCGCCGAGCCGCCCAGCAGCCGAGCCGCCCGGGAGCCGAGCCGCCCTGCCGCCGAGCCGCCCGGGAGCCGAGCCGCCGAGCCGCCCTGCCGCCGAGCCGCCCTGCCGCCGAGCTGCCCTGCCGCCGAGCCGCCCGGGAGCCGAGCCGCCCAGCAGCCGAGCCGCCGAGCCGCCCAGCCGCCGGGCCGCCCTACTGCCGAGCCGCCCGACCTGCCCTGCCTGGTGAGCACAGCACCACTGTTACTGCGTGCCCTTCCCCTACTGCTTGCACTACTACACTGTCGTCGTCATGGCTACCCCTAGTGTCCTCACTTTTGACGCTGAGGGTCGAGCCATTGACTTTGAGGTCTGGGTAGATGACCTACAGCTGTTCTTACAGTGCGATAGGGCGGACGGCCTCTCTCTCTTTGACCTTACCTCTGGCGCTTCCCCTGCCCCTGCTGCTGATGCTGACGCCACTGTTCGCTCCCAGTGGGCCACGCGCGATGCTGCTGCACGTCTTGCTGTGCGTCGCCACCTCCCTACCTCCGAGCGTGCGCACTTTAGTCAGTACAAGAGTGCTCAGACCTTGTACGCCGCTGTAGTCGCGCGCTACTCCTCCCCTTCCACTGCTGCACTGAGTCGTCTCATGCTGCCGTACCTCTTCCCTGACCTTGCTTCTTTTCCCACCGTTGCTGACCTCATTACGCACCTCCGCACTAGTGACACTCGCTACCGCGCTGCACTTCCTGTTGACTTCTGCACCGCGAACCCCCCCCCCATGTACATCACTCTGTACTTCCTAGTCACTCGCCTCCCTGACTCCCTTCGAGTAGTCAGGGACCACTTTCTCTCAGTCTGTCCCACCACACTCACTGTAGACCTCCTCGAGAAGGCCCTCCTCGCGATAGAAAAGAGCATAGTCGCTGTAGGAGCCTCTCGAGGTGACCCGCGCACCCCCATCTTTGAGGGGTGTTCTCCCTCCCCCCTGCTGCCCTCTGTTGCCTCTGCTGCTTCGGCCGACCTCCTTGGTCTTGAGTCGGTCGGTGCGGTGTCTGCCCCTAGCGGGAGACGCCGCCCTGGCAAGGGCAAGGGGGGCAAGGGAGCTGGAGGAGCGGGCGGTGGAGGTGGAGGTGGAGGCAGTGGGGGGAGTGGGGGTAGCGGTGGAGGTGGAGGTGGGGGTGGGGGGTTCGGTGGCGGCAGTGGAGGCGGAGGCCGCGGCGGCGGTGGCGGTGGTAGCGGAGGTGGCGGAGGAGGCGGCGGTGGAGGAGGCGGTGGAGGCGGCGGCGGCAGTGGAGGCAGCGGAGGCGGTGGAGGCGGTGGGGGTGGCGGTGGAGCTGGTCGCGGGTCTTTGCAGAGGAGTGGCTCCGGTGGTGGCTCGCGCCAGCAGCAGCAGAGTGGTCGTGCGACCCTGTCCCCTCAGCAGCTCCGTGAGTGGTACACTGCACGCCAGCGGGGTGGGGGTTTTGGTCCGTGTACCTACGTCCTGCGCACCGGCGACCGTGCGGGTGAGCATTGTGGGGGTGCGCACCCCACTCCGCGCTGCTTTGGCCGCCTGACGGACGCATGGCGTCACCAGTTCCCGGAGGCCTCCGAGATCCCTCGCTGGGACGAGCTGTCTAGGGCGGGGGTTGCCATCTTTGATCTGGACTTTGATGCTATTCTCTCTGCCATGTATGCTGTCTCTATTAGTGATGAGGGTGACTGTTACCGGTGTTTCCAGCCCGATCCGGGCATTGAGACTGCTGCTCTAGGTACTGGTGAGGCTGCTGCCCTAGGTGCTTACGACGCTGCTGCTCTAGGTGCTGGTGTGTCTGCGTCCTCAGGTACTGGTGAGTCTGCTCTCTCAGGTACCGCGTCGGCTTCGGCCTCCCTCACCTTCACTCTTGACTCTGGGGCGTCTCGCTCCTTCTTTCGGGACCGCACCACACTCACGCCGCTTAGTCGGCCGGTTGCGGTGTCTCTGGCTGACCCCTCTGGGGGTCCGGTCCTGTCTCGTTTCTCCACAGTCCTCCCGTGTCCGGCGGCTCCCTCTGGCACCCTGTCTGGTCTCTACCTCCCCTCGTTCTCGACGAACCTGGTGAGTGGTGCTGACCTACAGGATGCGGGTGTCCACCAGTTCACTCCTGCACGTCAGCGAGTGACCCACTGTACAGAGGCTGGCACAGGCCGACACCTGGCTACGTTCACCCGTCAGCCGGGGTCGAGCCTGTACACTCTGACCACTGCGTCTCCTCCAGTTGCTGGGTCTGGTGGGGTAGTTACGTCGGGTCAGGTGTTTGCTGCGGCGTCCAGGTCTGGTCCTGAGTCTGCCCCCTGTTCGTGTCGTCTCCTGTCTCACGAGACTCTCCTCTGGCACCACCGCCTTGGCCACCCCTCTCTGCTTCGGCTCAGAGGTATGGCCTCCCGTCTTCTTGTGTCCGGTCTCCCCCGGTCCCTCCCTCCCCTTCCTCAGGGCCCTGGCCCTGCCTGTGTCCCCTGTGTCGAGGGGCGCCAGCGTGCTGCCCCTCACTCCTCCCAGTTTCCTTCGACAGAGGCCCCGTTGCAGACACTTCACATGGACGTGTGGGGCCCAGCCCGCGTCCGTGGACAGGGTCACGAGCGCTACTTCCTGCTCTTTGTTGACGACTACTCGCGTTACACCACAGTCTTCCCCTTGCGCAGCAAGGGTGATGTCACTGAGGTGCTGATCGACTGGATCCGCGCAGCTCGTCTCCAGCTCAGGCAGAGCTTCGGCTCGGACTTTCCTGTTCTGCGTCTGCACTCGGACAGAGGCGGAGAGTTCTCCTCTGGCCTTCTGCGTGCCTACTGTCGTGCACGGGGCATCCGTCAGACCTTCACGCTTCCGGACTCACCGCAGCAAAATGGGATTGCTGAGCGCCGCATTGGCATGGTCATGGACGTCGCTCGTACGTCTATGATGCATGCGGCTGCCCCCCATTTTCTGTGGCCGTTTGCGGTGAGGTACGCGGCGCATCAGATCAACCTCCACCCCAGGGTCTCCAGGCCGGAGACCTCCCCAACCTTGCTGTGGACGGGGAAGGTTGGCGATGCGTCGGCGTTCCGGGTCTGGGGATCTCGGGCGTTTGTCCGCGACCTGTCTGCGGACAAACTATCCCCTCGTGCTGCTCCTTGCGTCTTCCTGGGGTTCCCCCCTGACGCGCCTGGGTGGCAGTTTTACCACCCCACCTCTCGCCGTGTTCTGTCCTCCCAGGACGTCACGTTTGACGAGTCGGTCCCCTACTACCGCCTCTTCCCCTACCGCACTCCGTCCCTCCCCCCACCCCCACTCTTCCTGGTACCAGGTCCCCCCCAGGTAGACCCCCTCCCCCCTCAGGGTCCTGCCCCTTCAGGTGTGTCCCAGGTAGACGCAGTCGAGCCTGTCGAGGTCACTGGTGACTCTGGTGCTGCTGAGGGTGCTGAGGCTGGGGGTGCTGTACCTGGGGGTGCGGAGCCTAGGGGTGCTGGGCCTGGGGGTGCTACGTCTGGGGGTGCTGAGCCTAGGGGTGCTGAGCCTAGGGGTGCTGAGCCTGGGGGTGCTGAGCCTGGGGGTGCTGAGCCTGGGGGTGCTGAGCCTAGGGGTGCTACGCCTGGGGGTGCTGAGCCTGGAGGTGCTCCGCCTGGAGGTTCTCCGAGTGCTTCGTCTCGCCGGGAGCCACTTTCTCCACAGGAGCTGCGTGAGTGGTTTGCCCGGCGCTGGAGGCGTGCTGCTGGTGCTGGAGGTCCTTCGGCTGCTGAGGGTGCTGCGGTCGCGGGTCCTGGAGGTGCTCGTCCTGGGTGCACTGGAGCTGCTGGACCTGCGGGGTCTACTGGAGCTGGTGCTGCTGAGGGTGTTGGCGCTGAGACTACCGCTGGCAGTCCTGCTGGGGGTGCTCCTGGTGCTGCTGGAGGTTCTGGAGCTACTGGTGGTGCTGCTGGAGCGGATGCTCCTGCTGAGGGTTCTGGTGCCGCGGCCTCGACCGTACTTCGTTCCACTCCTGCAGCAGGTTCTTGGTCTTCCACCTTCTACTGGTCCTCCTCCTCCCTTAGAGTGTCCACAGCCTGTCTCGTCCCAGCTACAGTTGCAGCCTACCTCCCCTTTGCCTGCTCCTTCTCCCTACACTGGTCCTACTGGAGGTCTGGCTGAGCGTCGTGAGCCTGCGTCTCGCCCTGCGTCGCCTGTCCGTGCTGCTCGCACTAGTGGTCGCGGTTCGCGTCAGCGTCCTCCTCCTGTCCCTGGCACGCACCGGATGTCTCTGCGTCCGTCCACTGCTCCTCTGCGTGCCCCTTTGCCTTCTCCTCCTGAGTCCTCTCTTCCTGCTCTTGCCGACCCGGAGTCGGACTCTCTTCGTGCTGCCAGTCCTACTGTCACGCGTCTCCTTGCTACTGTTGTCACTGACCCTTCTTTCGAGTCTACTACTGCGTCTGCTCTCGTTACTGAGCTCGTCGACTTTGCTGCTCGCTGTCGCTTAGACTACGCTGCTAGTCTTGTCGCTGAGTCTGAGTCTGTCTGTCCTCCGTCCGTCGGGGGTGAGTGTGCCCTTGGCACGGACGTCCTTGAGGACAGGCAAGAGGAGTTCCAGTGTCTGGCAGCTGCCTCACCTCATCTCGTGTCCGTACTGCTTACCCCTGAGGGAGACCCGGATGCACTTGACATCCCGACTCCGCGCTCTTACGCGGAGGCGATAGAGGGTCCCTACTCCTCTCAGTGGCAGGCAGCTATGGATGCAGAGATGGCTTCCTGGAAGTCCAGAGGCACCTACGTTGACGCTGTCCCCCCTCCTGGGGCGAACATCGTCAGTGGCATGTGGATCTTCAGGGTGAAGCGGCCGCCGGGTTCTCCGCCTGTCTTCAAGGCGCGTTACGTGGCTCGTGGCTTCAGTCAGCGGCAGGGAGTTGACTACTTTCAGACCTTCTCCCCCACCCCGAAGATGACCACTCTTCGGGTACTGCTGCACGTTGCTGCTCACCGTGACTACGAGCTGCACTCTCTTGACTTCAGCACAGCTTTCTTGCAGGGCAGCCTGCACGAGGAGATCTGGCTGCGTCGCCCACCTGGCTTCACTGGGTCTTTCCCTCCTGGTACCCAGTGGAGTCTCCGGCGTCCAGTCTACGGTCTCCGCCAGGCGCCACGTGAGTGGCACGACACACTGAGGACTACGCTTGCGGCTCTTGGGTTTGCTCCTTCTACTGCCGACCCGTCGCTGTTTCTACGCACCGACACCTCTCTGCCGCCGTTCTACATCCTCGTGTACGTCGACGACTTGGTCTTTGCCACAGCTGACACTGCTGGACTCGCCTACGTGAAGTCCGAGCTGCAGAAGAGACACACGTGCACAGACCTGGGTGAACTGCGCAGCTACCTTGGCTTGCAGATCACCCGGGACAGAGCACGCCGCACCATTACCCTGACTCAGTCACACATGGTGCAGCAGGTCCTTCAGCGCTTCGGCTTCACGTACTCCTCGCCTCAGGCCACTCCTCTGTCTACTCGCCACTCGCTCTCAGCTCTGCCTTCGGATGAGTCCGTAGAGTCGAGTGGCCCGTACCCAGAGCTTGTTGGCTGCCTCATGTACCTGATGACCTGCACACGACCTGACCTCGCATACCCTCTTAGCATTCTTGCACGCTATGTTGCTCCTGGGAGACACAGACCAGAGCACATGGCTGCAGCGAAGAGGGTGTTGCGCTACTTGTGCAGTACGTCGGGCATGGGGCTAGTGCTTGGAGGGCGGAGTCCAGTGGTCCTCACTGGGCACGCGGACGCTTCTTGGGCTGACGACCAGGCTACGCAGCGGTCGTCACAGGGTTACACCTTCAGCCTTGGTTCCGACTCTGTTTCGTGGCGGGCTACTCGCTCGTCTTCTGTTCTTGGCTCGAGTTGTGAGGCTGAGATCTACGCCGGGGCCATGGCTGCACAGGAGCTTCGCTGGCTCACCTACCTGCTGACCGACCTTGGAGAGCCGCCTCGTTCTCCTCCAGTCCTGTACGTAGACAACAAGGCCATGCTGGCCTTGTGTCGAGAGCAGAGACTGGAGCACAGAACAAAGCACATTGCTCTCCGCTACTTCCTTGCTCGTGAGCTACAGCAACGTGGACAGTTGCGGCTTGCGTACGTGGCCTCTGAGGCCAACACTGCTGATGTCTTCACCAAGGCACTTCCGCCTTGTGATCATCAGCGCTTCTGCACTCAGCTGGGTCTTGTGCCTGTCTTGCCTCACTTGCTCTCCTCTTGACCTTGCTTGTACTCTCACATATATATATACCTGCTCTTGCTTGTCTAGCTTTATATATATGTGTGTACTCTTGCATGTGAACTGGCCGTGTGGCCTTGACCCTGTGCTCGGACTGTGTGGTGACTTTGTGATCCACCCTGAGCTTGCTTTGCTTTGCTTTGCTTGACTGGTCTTGTGACCCCTTGTTCTCCCCCACTTTGCCTATGGGGGTGTGTCAGAACATTATAGCTTATGCTGTTGTGTAGGCTATAGTGGGGTATCCCATAGGGGTTACAACCAATTAGGGTTTCATATTTGTACTCACCTCATTTTCATAGTTCACCCCATTCGCGTTCTCCTTCCCACAAGTACTTCGACATTTGGTTAAACGCATGCGACAACAACGTTTGGGCGACATCGCGGGACTACACGGAGTTTTCGAGGGGTACGAACGACTTACGACGAACTGAAGAAGGCGTCATCAACAGTAAAGGGGGGGAGAGACAGGTGTAAAATTTCATCCCTGCCCACGAACCATCGGCGCCTTACGACAAAACTCTCGAAGAAACCATTCCATCTCTGCTTCTGACAACTCGCCTTCGACCCGCCCATGACAACTGCATTAATTCTCAACCACGTTAGGTGCTGCCAGCTGCAACTGCTGAAGATATCGGCTGATTCTGGCAACTGGAAGACAACAAAGGCTCAATTCAAGTATTCGATCATTTGAGTTTCGGTTTCCGGGCTACATCAACTGGTTAACCCTTGAAGATTTTTAAGGCACGTAATACCTGGGTTTCGTCATCGATTTTCCACACCGACACATTTTCACCTGGACATCTACGCTCGACGCTCTTCTTTGTGGGACTTAACCCCTGGATTTTTTGTTGGTCTTTCATCTCGGCGCTGCTGTGAAACATTTCCTGGTGTGTTTTCTTGGAGGGGGGGAGAAAGTGCGTTGCACTGTTTCCTTTCCTTGGCGTTTTCTCGGCTTTCTTCTTGATTTTTGTCAGGATGCGTCAGCACGACGGACGATCGCGATCACACCGACAAGATCAACGGTTTCTGCTACATCGCGATTGAATTTCGCGTCAGCAGTTTCCCTCCCTTTTCGTGTCAGTCTTCAACCGTCAGATCTACCGCTGCTTGATCTACGGTGTCAGAGGTCCACTGGAGATCCCTGATTGATCCTAGGGAAGGGTTACAAGCTCGTTGTCCTGGGGGGTTATGGGCGCACTGACCCGCTACTTAACAAGCCCTTTTATCCCAGTGGTCTAGTGACTAGGATTCTGACATAGTATCAGAGCGAAGGTCTCGGGTTCGAATCCCAGTGTGTGCAATTTGGGCATCCCAGTGCGGGGGGGTGTCAGAGGTCCACTGGAGATCCCCGATTGATCCTAGGGAAGGGTTACAGGCTCGTTGTCTTGGGGGGTTATGGCCGCACTGACTCGCTACTTAACAAGCCATTTTATCCCAGTAGTCTAGTGACTGAGATTCTGACATACGGCCCACATTTCAACTTTCAATTCATTTGGGCCAGTTCATCATAGACCGTCAGATCGACATCTAACTTCATCAACGGCCGACATTCCAACCTTTCTTCAAAATTGTTGAAGACATTTCCAGGCGTCAGATTCAGCTGAAGAGGAGATCTATGGCATCCTTGCTACCCTGGGACTTATTTCAGTACAGAGGTGCCCTATTTAGAAGGTGGGAGAGTGTAAGGATTTACAAATCCTTACTGAGGCACTCGTTAGCGAGGCCATCCCGAGGGTCACGCGACGAACCTGTTCGGCCTATTTCGTCGCACCAAACCACCCCCGAGTCGGCCTCCGCCCCAATCGCAACATCACCGAGCCATCCATTCCCGACCTCTCCGCCTAGCTAGCTTTTCCCCTAGTTAGGTCTAGTCACTTTCATTGTATGGACATGCAATATTCAACCTTCCTCGTTATTTGTTATTTTGCGCACTCTGCAAGTTCATTCATATCAGGAACGAGGTAGCGAGGATTGCACTATGTGGGTCAAAAGTACAAATTATGAGCGAAGGCATGAGCGAATACTTATGTGCAAAAACATGCAACGGTTACGCGGTGCGTGAGAGCTAGCTAGTGCTAAGCTGGCATAGAGGTTCAGGCAAGCCCCAAAGCGTAGGCCAACTCAACGATCGGCTCCAATGCAAGGCGAGTCATGGATGGCGGGCGGTGACGAGGTAGATGGCTCATGGTTGGGATGTAAGGGCGAAGCACGCTGACGTGGAACGATGGGGTGATGTACCAGTCTGTCGGCAACAGTAAATGGGTGGTACGTGGGGTGATCTTTTGGCTGATTTGGAACGGTCCACAGTATCGCGGTCGAAGTTTCGGTGCGACGGTCAGTCTTAAATTCTGTGTGTCAAGCAATATGTAGTCTCCTGACTGGTACGTGACTGGGCGGCGGTGTCGGTCAGCATTTTTCTTAGCGATGACATTTGTTTTTTTAATCGCTTCTGCGGCTCTGGAGCGGGCAGCTTGCAGAATCTCGTCAAATTGCTGTGCACGTGGCGTTGGGTTGTCCGGACTCGGCGTCATGAGCACTGTTGGATTTTGCTTGTAGTTCAGGTAAAACGGGGGCTGCTGCGTTGTCGCTGACGTGGCGTTGTTGTAGGCGAACTCGATCAACGGCAGTTGCTGCTCCCATGTTGTCGGGTCATCGCACGTGGCACGAATCAGCTGCTCCATGGTTGGATTCGTCCGCTTCGTTTGACCGTCGGTCTCGGGATGGTACGACGAGCTGAACTGTAGCCTAGTCCAGAACTACTCCCAAAGGTTCTTCCATAAGTTACCGGTAAACTTCGTGTCGCGCTCGCTGATTATCGCGGTTGGTATTCCGTGCAGTCGAACGACGGTTATGATGAACAGGCGAGCGGTTTCTTCGGCTGAGATCGATTTCCTGCACGCAGCGAAGTGGGCCATTTTCGTCAGTCTGTCAACGGCGACCATAACCTCGTCGTTGCCCCCAGGGTTCGAAGGTAACCCCGTGACGAAATCCATGGTAACCTGCTGCCAGGCGCGCTCGGGCGGTGGAATTGGCTACAACTGACCCGCCTTTCTTTTTCGTGAGCTCTTCATTACCTGACACGTAGGACACGAGCCCACGTGGTGCTGTACGTCGGTCAACAGCTCAGGCCACTAGTAATACCGCTGCAGTTGCTGTCGCCTTTTTTCTACCCCGAAGTGACCCGAGGTAACCCCGTCATGTGCCTCCTGCAGTAGCAGTTCCCTCAGTAGTGAGTACGCGGGTACCCAAATGTGGTTGGTGCCTATTTTTACGTAATAGTCTCCTTTTGCTTCTGCCAGTTGCTGTGAATTTCTGATCGTGAAAAATGGGTCGGTGCAGTATCCGTGGGTAAATAGGCCAGTTAACAGTGGGTTGGTTTGGGCGAGTAGGATTGCGTGAAGCTGGGCCGTGGGGCGGGTGAGTGCGTCGGCGATGTTCGATGCCCCTTTTTTGTACGTGATGGAGTAGTGGAAGTTGGACACCAAGTAGTCCAACCAGCGGACCTGTCGCGGATTGAGATTCGGTTGGGCGCGAAGGTACTGTAGTGATATGTGGTCTGTCCGTACTGTCACGTCTGCTCCGGTGAGGTAGCATCGCCACACTTTGAACGCGTGCACGATCGCAAGCATCTCGCGATCGTGTATCAGGTAGTTGCGTTCGGGCGGGTGAAGCTTGCGGGACTCGTACACAATTGGCTGAAGGCCGTTCCCGAAGTCCTGCAACAATACTGCTCCCACGGCGATGTCGCTTGCGTCAGTGACCAGTTCGAATGGGCGGTGTGGATCACCGATGTGCAGTACGGGCGGCGAGCACAATTTTTTCTTGAGGGCCAAGAAGGCAACTTGCTCTTTCTCCCCCCACGTGTACTCAACCCCCTTCCTCAGCAGGTTATTCAATGGGGCAGTCAACTTCGCCATGTCGGGGACGAACCGTCGCACGTAGTTGACGGACCCCAGAAAACTCTGCAACTCGGTCAAGTTTGTCGGCGCGTGCCATGCTTGGATTGTCGCGATCTTCTTCGGGTCTATTTCCACTCCGTCGGCTGAGATAATGTGTATAAAAAATTCAGGTCTGTCCTGTAGAAACTCACACTTAGAGGCCTTAGTCAGAAGTCTGTTCTCACTCAGTATTTTAAAAACTGCTTCGATGTCCTGTAGGTGCTGTGCTCTGTCTGGGCTATAGATGAGTATGTCGTCTAAGTGCACGATGACGCACGTATCTAAAAGTGGGCGGAAGGCTTCATTCATCGTCATTTGGAAGGTTGCAGGGGCGTTGGTCAGTCCGAAGGGCATTACCGTGTATTCGAACGATCCGTAGCATGTTCGGAAAGCTGTTTTCGGGCAAATGGGTGGGTTGATGCGGATCTGGTGGTAACCTCCTCGAAGGTCAATTTTCGAGAAGACCCGGGCTGTGCGCAGTTGGTCGATCAGTTCGCTGGCTCGTGGGATGGGGTAACGGGACTTTATGGTAACTCGGTTTAATGCGCGGGAGTCGACGCACATGCGGAACCCCCCGGCTTTTTTCGACGTGAACAGTATCGGTGCTGCGAAGGGCGACGAACTCGGGCGAATGAACTCTTTCTTGAGCAGGTGTCAGAACATTATAGCTTTTACATTTGTGTAGGCTATAGTGGGGTAGCCCATAAGGGGTACAACCCAATTAGGGTTAATACTTGTACCCAACTGTTTCATAGTCCATTCATTCTCGTTCATTCTCTTGATATGGTTTCAGAGCAGGTCCTCCGCTAGGACCGGTTTTCTTGGGCCCACCACTGAACTGCTACTAGCGACCCTCGTGTCGCCCCTAGGCCCGTCGCCCCTAGGCACGTCGACCCCTAGCCCGCGCCTCGGCCCCGTCGACCCTAGCCCGCGCCCGGCCCCCCGTCGACCCTAGCCCGCGTCCGGCCCCCCGTCGACCCTAGCCCGCGCCCGGCCCCCCGTCGACCCTAGCCCGCGCCTCGGCCCCGTCGACCCTAGCCCGCGCCCGGCCCCCCGTCGACCCTAGCCCGCGTCCGGCCCCCCGTCGACCCTAGCCCGCGCCCGGCCCCCCGTCGACCCTAGCCCGCGCCCCGGCCCCCGTCGACCCTAGCCCGCGCCCCGGCCCCCGTCGACCCTAGCCCGCGCCCGGCCCCCCGTCGACCCTAGCCCGCGCCCGGCCCCCCGTCGACCCTAGCCCGCGCCCCGGCCCCCGTCGACCCTAGCTCGCGCCCGGCCCCCCGTCGACCCTAGCCCGCGCCCCGGCCCCCGTCGACCCTAGCCCGCGCCCGGCCCCCCGTCGACCCTAGCCCGCGCCCCGGTCCCCCGTCGACCCTAGCCCGCGCCCCGGCCCCCGTCGACCTTAGCCCGCGCCCCGGCCCCCCGTCGACCCTAGCCCGCGCCCCGGCCCCTCATTGAAGTCGACCCTAGCCCGCGCCCGGCCCCCCCGTCGACCCTAGCCCGCGCCCCGGCCCCCGTCGACCCTAGCCCGCGCCCGGCCCCCCGTCGACCCTAGCCCGCGCCCCGGCCCCCGTCGACCCTAGCCCGCGCCCCGGCCCCCGTCGACCCTAGCCCGCGCCCCGGCCCCTGTCGACCCTAGCTCGCGCACGGCCCCCTCGCCGACCCTAGCCCGCGCCCCAGCCCCTGTCGACCCTAGCCCGCGCCCGGCCCTCCGTCGACCCTAGCCCGCGCCCCGGCCCCCGTCGACCCTAGCCCGCGCCCCGGCCCCCGTCGACCCTAGCCTGCGCCCCGGCCCCCGTCGACCCTAGCCCGCGCCCCGGACCCCCGTCGACCCTAGCCCGCGCCCCGGCCCCCCGTCGACCCCTAGCCCCGCGCCCCGGCCCGTCGACCCCTAGCCCCGCGCCCGGCCCCGTCGACCCCTAGCCCCCGCGCCCGGCCTCGTTGACACCTAGCCCACGCGCCCGGCCCCGTTGGCCCCTAGGCCCCTCCCACCACAGCTGACGGTGCGACTCGCTCACAGTGGCTTTCTCGCGACGCTGCTGCCTGCTTAGCCATTCGCAACCACCTGCCGCTAGCCGAATGCGCTCACTTCGGACAGCACAGGACCGCACAGACACTGTACGGCGCTGTAGTCTCTCGCTACTCCTCCCCTGCCACTGCTGCTCTCGGCCGCCTGCTTCTGCCCTACCTGCTCCCCGACCTGTCCTCCTTTGCCACAGTCGAGGACCTAGTTTCCCACCTTCGCGCTAGCGACGCTCGCTACCGTGCCGCCGTCCCTACTGAGTTCCTTGACAAGAACCAGCCCCCGATGTTCATCACCCTCTACTTCATAGTCACTCGCCTCTCTGACTCTCTTCGCTCTGTCAGGGACCACTTCCTCTCTCTAGACCCCACCTCCCTCACTGTTGACCTCCTTGAGCAGCATCTTCTTGCAGCTGAGACTAGTGCAGTTGCTGTAGGTGCTGCCCGTGGCACTCCGCGCCCGCCCTTCTTTGAGGGGTGCTCCCCCTCCCCCCTTTCCCCCTCCTACGCCTCTGCTGCTGCTGCTGACGTCTCTGTTGCTGAGGACGTCGAGGCTGCTTCTGCTAGTGCAAAGCACCGCAGCGGCAAGGGCAAGGGTGGCAAGGGTGGTGGAGGTGGCAGCGGGAGTAGTCGTGGGGGCAGCAGTGGAGGTGGTGGCGGCAGTGGGACTGCTGGAGGGAGTGGGGGCGGTGGAGGCAGTGGGACTGGTGGAGGTGGGACTGGCGCTCGGCGTGGTGGCTCTGGAGGTGGCCAGCGTCAGCAGCAGCAGCGTCGGAGCGAGACCCCGTCGCCCCAGAAGCTTCGTGAGTGGTTTCTGCGTGGGGCGTCTGGGGGTAGTTGCCCGTATGTCATTCGCACGGGTGATCGTGCTGGTCAGACTTGCGGGCGGTCCCACACCCAGCACCGCTGCTTCTCCCGTCTCGACGACGCTTGGCGTGCTGAGTTTGGTGACGACGTCGAGCTCCCTCGCTGGGCAGATTTGCTTAAGTCTAGGATTGCTATCTTTGACCTAGACTTTGATGCTATTCTTTCTGCTATGTATGCTTTGTCTGTTAGGGCGTGTGTGATTTTTGGAAACCTGTCGAAGTTCGAACTCTAACCGCTTTGCACCGTGCCCACACATCTCTAAAATGTATTATACCATGTAGAACCGTTATAAAAGTTCGAACTTTGGGAAGTTCGAAAAAAAATCACACACGCCCTTAGTGCTGAGGGTGACTGTTACCAGTGTGTGCCGCCTGACCCAAGTATAGCCGCAGCTGCTCTAGGTGCTAGTGCGTCTAGTACTCTCCCTGGTACTGCGCCTGCTGAGGCCTTGCACACCTTCACGTTGGACTCATGCACCTCGCGCTGTTTCTTTCGTGACAGCACCACACTCACTCCTCTCCCTGCACCTGTCCCGGTCAGACTGGCTGACCCCTCCAGGGGACCGGTAGTGGCCCGCTCCTCCACTGTCCTCCCGTGTCCGGCGGTTCCGTCCGGTTCACTGTCAGGCCTTCACCTCCCCTTGTTCTCTACGAACTTGGTGAGTACCGCTGCCCTCCAGGATGCGATGGTCACTACCACCACTCCTGGGGGTCAGTGTCTGTCAATCTGCACGTGCACACAGACGGGACGTCACCTAGCTATGTTCACTCGTCAGCCAGGGTCGAGTCTGTACACACTCGCTACCGAGCCTCCTCAGGTAGTTGCGTCTGCTCAGGTGTCCGCGTCAGGTCAGGTAGCACCCCCTTGCTCGTGTCGCCTCCTGTCGCACCAGACTCTTCTGTGGCACCACCGCCCGGGTCACCCCTCCTTGCCACGCCTTCGTGGCATGCATTCCTGTCTCCTTGTCTCTGGTCTTCCCAGGTCTCTGCCTCCCCTCCCGCCCTCGCCTGCCCCGCCCTGCCTTCCTTGCGTCGAGGGGTGGCAGCGCACCGCTCCTCACTCCTCCTCGTTTCCCCCGACGACTGCTCCCATGCAGACTCTCCACATGGACGTGTGGGGCCCAGCCCGCGTCAGTGGACAGGGCCGCAAGCGCTACTTTCTGCTAGTTTTTGACGACTACACGTGCTACACCACGATCTTCCCCTTGTGCAGCAAGGGTGAGGTCCGTGATGTCTTTATCACTTGGATCCGCGCAGTCCGTCTCTAGCTTCGCGAGCGGTTCCGCCAGGATCTTCCTATCCTGTGTCTGCACTCTGACAGAGGTGGTGAGTTCTCCTCCAACCTCTTGCGGGACTTTTGTCGTGGGGAGGGCATTCTCCAGTTGTTCACACTTCCAGACTCCCCTCAGCAAAATGGGTGTCAGAATGTTATGCTCTAGCATGTAGTGGGGTGCTCTATAGCGAGTACAACCCTTCTAGGGTTTGCTATTTGTATCCTCATTCCTGCTAGTGAACCTCCTTTTTGCCTAAACTTTTCTTGCCTAGCTAGGGCTTTCCTAGCTATGGCGCCTTCTTCTACTGCTTATCTTCACATGGTATTAGAGCGATATGCTCCTGGCCTGTGGGTCCCACCTCACTGCTTCCGCTGCTACTGCTACTCTCTGTGTTGCACGCCCCGTGGCGTGCAACGGATTTTTCATCCCGCCACGCGCTCGGAGCGTGCGGCGGTTTTCTGCCCGCCGTGCGCCCCGAGGCGCGCGGCGGTTTTCTGCCCGCCGTGCGCCCCGAGGCGCGCGGCGGTTCTCTGCCCGCCGTGCGCCCCGAGGCGCGCGGCGGGTTTCTGCCCCGTCACGCAGCGCGTCGCTCCCGGGAGGCGCTGCGACGGGCGACGGGGACCCGCGCGTCGCCCCCCGTCACCCGTCGTGGCCTGTGCGCGGCCCGTACAGCCTGCGCGCGGCCCGTACGGGCTGCGCCAGGCCCGCGCGCGGCCAGTACGGGCTGCGCCAGGCCCGCGCGCGGCCCGTACGGACTGCGCCTTGCCTGCGCGCGGCCCGTACGGGCTGCGCCAGGCCCGCGCGCGGCCAGTACGGGCTGCGCCAGGCCCGCGCGCGGTTCGGAAGGCTGTGCCAGGCCCGTGGGCGGCCCGTTCTTCGCTGCCCCTGCGCTGCCCGCTGTCCCCCGTGCTTCTGATGGCGCCCCACCCCTGCTACTGCCCGTTCTCCTGAATTAGGGTTTGGGGGTGGGGGGCATGGGGGTGCAGCTTCTGTGTGCCGTCCCCTGCTCCTCCTCCTCCTCCGTCTCCCAGTGCTGCAGCTGCCGCTGAGGGGGGTGGACCTGTTGGAGCCGTCGGAGTGGTACTAAGGGGGGTGAAGGGGGAGTGGAGCTAGGGGTGAAGCAGGGGGTGTGTGTCAGGGGGGGTGGGACTGTTTGGGGAGGTTGAACGAAGGTTGCCGTCGTGTCGCCAGCAGCACCTGTAGTCCGGGGAGTTGCTCCGGTAGCCCAGTCGCAGCCACCTGTGCCAGTCGCCCGTGGGTCCGTTGCTCGTCTGCCGCTACTTTTAGCCGCGGGGCCAGTTACTCCAGTAGTCCGGAGCGCTGTTCCGGTAGCCGCTGTGCCAGTGTGCCTCCTGTTGCCCGTGTGTCTGCAGCTTCAGTCGTCGCCTCCTATCTCCTCTCCTCTTACAGTCTCGCCTCCTCCTCCTCACTTGCCCTCTGCGATAGCCTCTAGCTTTGCTCATAATTGTGAACTTTAAACTATTGCTTCTTGTACTTGTGCTCAGAATGTGTGGTGACATTGTGATCCACCCTGAGCTTGTTCTGCTTTGCTTGCTCTGCTGATTACACCCCACTTTGGCTATGGGGGTGTGTCAGAATATTATGCTCTAGCCTGTAGTGGGGTGCTCTATAGCGAGTACAACCCTTCTAGGGTTTGCTATTTGTATCCTCATTCCTGCTAGTGAACCTCCTTTTTGCCTAAACTTTTCTTGCCTAGCTAGGGCTTTCCTAGCTATGGCGCCTTCTTCTACTGCTTATCTTCACAATGGGATTGCTGAGCACCGCATTGTGTCAAACATATATGCTTAGTTATATCTAGGCTTAGTTCATGTGTTTACATTTGTCTAGGCTATAGTGGGTTTAGCCTTAGGGGGTACAGAATTCTCTCGACATTCTACTTGTACCCTTCCTTGCTTCCTAGTCATTCATTCTCACCTAAGGATTCTAACATGGTATTAAGAGCAACTAAGTCTTAGGACCTAGTCTCAATGGGCCCACCACCTACTGCACTACCCGTACCTAGCCCGTCGACTTTGTCGCCCGCGCCCGGCCCGTACGTAGCCCGTCGCCTCGGCCCCGCTGGCCCCGCCGTCTTCGTCGCCCGCGCCCGGCCCGTACCTAGCTCGTCGCCAGGCCCGTACGTAGCCCGTCGCCTCGGCCCCGCTGGCCCCGCCGTCTTCGTCGCCCGCGCCCGGCCCGTACCTAGCTCGTCGCCAGGCCCGTACGTAGCCCGTCGCCTCGGCCCCGCTGGCCCCGCCGTCTTCGTCGCCCGCGCCCGGCCCGTACCTAGCTTGTCGCCCGTCTCGTACCTAGCCCGTTGCCCGGCCCGTACGTAGCCCGTCACCTCGGCCCCACTGGCCCCGTCACCTTCGTCGCCCGCGCCAGACCCGCACCTAGCCCGTCGCCCGGCCAGTACCTAGCCCGTCGCCCGGCCCGTACCTAACCCGTCGCCCAGCTCGTACCTAGCCCGTCGCCTCGGCCCCGCTGGCCCCGTCAACTTCGAAGCCAGTCGCCCGGCCCGTACCTAGCCCGTCGCCTCGGCCCAGCTGGCCCCGCCAACTTCGACGCCCGCGCCCGGCACGTACCTAGCCCGTCGCCCGGCCCGTACCTAGCCCGCGCCCGGCCTTGTTTCCTGCCTGCGCCCGGCCCGTACCTAGCCCGTCGCCCGGCCTGTACCTAGCCCGTCGCTCGGCCCGTACCTAGCCTCGTGCCCGGCCCTGTTTGGCCCCTCGGCCCCCTTGGCCCCTCGGCCCCTTGTTTGGCCCCGCAGCCCCTAGGCCCCTCGGCCCCCCCAAGCCCCCCCCCCCCCCCCCCAGCCCCTACTTTGGCCCCTTGT
This sequence comes from Closterium sp. Naga37s-1, assembly GCA_947471745.1. Lineage (NCBI taxonomy): Eukaryota > Viridiplantae > Streptophyta > Zygnematophyceae > Desmidiales > Closteriaceae > Closterium > Closterium sp. Naga37s-1. The sequence continues at coordinate 1,609,874 of CANJKZ010000170.1, read as the reverse complement.
TTGGCCCCTCGGCCCCCTAGGCCCCCCGGCCCATACTTTGGCCCCTCGGCCCCCTAGGCCCCTCGGCCCCCCTAAGGCCCCCCAGGCCCCTCGTTTGGCCCCGCGGCCCCTAGGCCCCTCGGCCCCACCTCAGAGGCTGGCGCCCGGCCCCCCGGCCCCTACTTTGGCCCCTCGGCCCCCTAGGCCCCTTGTTTGGCCCCTCGGCCCCCTAGGCCCCTCGGCCCCCCTAAGGCCCCCCCCGGCCCCGTGTTTAGCCCCGCGGCCCCTAGGCCCCTCGGCCCCACCTCAGAGCCTGGCGCCCGGCCCCCCCCCGGCCCCTACTTTGGCCCCTCGGCCCCCTAGGCCCCCCGGCCCCTACTTTGGCCCCTCGGCCCCCAAGGCCCCTTGTTTGGCCCCTCGGCCCCCTAGGCCCCTCAGCCCCCCCCAGGTCCCTTGTTTGGCCCCGCGGCCCCTAGGCCCCTCGGCCCCACCTCAGAGCCTGGCGCCCGGCCCCCCGGCCCCTACTTTGGCCCCTCGGCCCTCTAGGCCCCTTGTTTGGCCCCTCGGCCCCCTAGGCCCCTCGGCCCCCCTAAGGCCCCCCAGGCCCCTTGTTTGGCCCCGCGGCCCCTAGGCCCCTCGGCCCCACCTCAGAGCCTGGCGCCCGGCCCCCCGGCCCCTACTTTGGCCCCTCGGCCCTCCTAGGCCCCTTGTTTGGCCCCTCGGCCCCCTAGGCCCCTCGGCCCCCCTAAGCCCCCCCCGGCCCCGTGTTTGGCCCCGCGGCCCCTAGGCCCCTTGGCCCCACCTCAGAGCCTGGCGCCCGCCCCCCCCCCCCCCCCCCCGGCCCCTATTTTGGCCCCTCGGCCCCCTAGGCCCCCCGGCCCCTACTTTGGCCCCTCGGCCCCCAAGGCCCCTTGTTTGGCCCCTCGGCCCCCTAGGCCCCTCGGCCCCCCTAAGGCCCCCCAGGCCCCTTGTTTGGCCCCGCGGCCCCTAGGCCCCTCGGCCCCTTATCAGAGACCGGCGCCCGGCCCCCCCCGGCCTCTTGTTTGGCCCCTCGGCCCCCTAGGCCCCTTGGCCCCCTCTAGGCCCCCCGGCCCCCTGTTTGGCCCCGCGGCCCCTAGGCCACTCGGCCCCACCTCAGAGACCGGCACCCGGCCCCCCGGCCCCTTGTTTGGCCCCTCGGCCCCCTAGGTCCCTCGGCCCCCTGTTTGGCCCCGCGGCCCCCCAGGCTCCTCTGCCCCTATGGCGTTGCTTCGGGTTCTCCCGTTCGACCCGGAGGGCATACCTGTAGCATTTGACACGTGGCACGACGATCTGCAACTGTACCTACTGAGCGACAGTCGGGACAGTGTCTCGCTGTTTGACCTCGTGTCTGGTGCCGCTCCAGCCCCTCCCGCCACAGCTGACGTTTCGACTCGTTCCCAGTGGCTCTCTCGTGATGCTACTGCCCGCTTGGCCATCCGCAACCACCTGCCCGCAACAGAATGTGCTCACTTTGGCGAGCACAGGACAGCACAGGCCTTGTACGACGCTGTCGTTGCTCGCTAAGCCTCCCCTGCCACTGCTACTCTTGGCAGACTGCTACTGCCCTACCTGTTCCCTGAGCTGTCGGCTTTTGCCACAGTAGCGGACCTGGTTACCCACCTGCGCACTAGCGACGCCCGCTACCGCGCTGCCGTTCCTGCTGAGTTCCTTCCCACGAACCAGCCCCCCATGTTCATCACCCTCTACTTCATAGTCACTCGCCTCCCTGACTCCCTTCGCTCTGTCAGGGACCACTTCCTCACCCTCGACCCCACTTCCCTCACTGTTGACCTCCTCAAGCAGCATCTCCTCGCAGCTGAGACTAGTGCAGTTGCTGTGGATGCTGCTCGTGGCACCCCGCGCTCACCCTTCTTTGAGGGGTGCTCCCCCTCCCCCCTTTCCTCCTCCTTCGCCTCTGCTGCTGCTGCTGACGTCTCTGTTCCTGAGGACGTCGGTGCTGCTTCGACTAGTATGAAGCGCCGCAACAGCAAGGGCAAGGGTGGCCGGGGTAGTGGAGGAGGCAGTGGTGGTGGTGGAGGTGGCAGTGGGCGTGGCAGTGGGGGCAGCGGTAGAGGAGGCGGAGGCGGTGGAGGTGGTGGCGGCGGTGGGACCGGTGGCGGAGGTGGAGGCTCTGGTGGCGGCGGTGGAGGTAGCGGAGGGGGTGGCGGCAGTGGAGGCGGTGGGACCAGTGGTAGTCGGTCTGGACCTCAGCGTGGCGGCCCTGGTGGCGGTCGGGGCCAGCAGCAGCAGCGTCGGAGCGAGACTCAGACGCCTCAGCAGCTCCGTGAGTGGTTGGTTCAGCGTGGGGCGGGCGAGGGTAGTGAGACCTGCCCGTATGTCATTCGCACGGGTGCCCGTGCGGGCAAGACATGCGGGCGGTTTCACACTGAGCGCCGCTGCTTTGCCCGCCTTGACGACGCCTGGCGCACTGAGTTTGGTGATGACGTCGAGCGCCCTCGCTGGGCGGAGTTGCTTAGGTCGGGAGTTGCCATCTTTGACCTAGACTTTGATGTTATTATCTCTGCCATGTATGCTTTGTCTTTTAGTGCTGAGGGTGACTGTTACTGGTGTGTGCCGCCTGACCCAGGTATAGCCGCTGCTGCTCTAGGTGCTAGTGCGTCTGGTACCCCCCCTGGTACTGCGCCTGCTGAGGCCCTGCACACCTCCACGTTAGACTCCGGCGCCTCGCGCTGTTTCTTTCGTGACAGCACCACTCTCACTCCTCTTCCTGCACCTGTTCCGGTCAGACAGGCTGATCCCTCTGGGGGCCCGGTCGTTGCCAGTTCCTCCACTGTCCTCCTGTGTCCGGCGGATCCGTCCGGCTCTCTGTCAGGTCTTCACCTCCCCTCGTTCTCTACGAACTTGGTGAGTACCGCTGCCCTTCAGGATGCGATGGTCACTACCACCACTCCTGGGGGTCAGTGTGTGTCGATCTGCACATGCACGCGGACGGGGCGTCACCTGGCTACGTTCACTCGTCGGCCAGGGTCGAGTCTGTACACACTGGCTACCGAGCCTCCTCAGGTCGCTGCGTCTGCTCAGGTGTCCGCGTCAGGTCAGGTAGCCGCCTCTTGCTCGTGTCGCCTCCTGTCGCACCAGACTCTTCTTTGGCACCACCGCCTGGGTCACCCCTCCCTGCCACGCCTTCGTGGCATGCACTCCCGTCTCCTTGTCTCTGGTCTCCCCAGGTCTCTGCCTCCCCTGCCGCCCTCGCCTGCCCCGCCCTGTCTTCCTTGCGTCGAGGGACGGCAGCGCGCCGCTCCTCACTCCTCCTCGTTTCCCCCGACGACTGCTCCCCTGCAGACCCTCCACATGGACGTGTGGGGCCCAGCCCGCGTCAGTGGACAGGGCCGCGAGCGCTACTTTCTGCTGGTAGTTGACGACTGCACGCGATACACCACAGTCTTCCCCTTGCGCAGCAAGGGTGAAGTCTCTGCTGTCTTGATCCCTTGGATCCACACAGTCCGTCTCCAGCTGCGTGCGCGTTTCGGCCAGGACCTTCCTGTCCTGCATCTGCACTCTGACAGAGGTGGTGAGTTCTCCTCCGACCTCTTGCGGGACTTTTGTCGTGGGGAGGGCATCACCCAGTCGTTCACGCTTCCGGACTCCCCTCAGCAAAATGGGATTGCTGAGCGCCGCATTGGCTTAGTCATGGAGGTCGCTCGTACCTCCATGATCCATGCAGCTGCTCCCCATTTTCTCTGGCCGTTTGCGGTCCGGTTCGCTGCACATCAGCTCAACCTCTGGCCCCGTGTCTCCTTCGCGGAGACCTCGCCTACACTGCGTTGGACGGGGAAGGTTCGCGATGCGTCGGTGTTCCGGGTCTGGGGTTCTCGTGCCTTTGTTCGCGATACGTCCGCAGACAAGCTCTCCGCCCGCGCTATTCCCTGCATCGTCCTTGGCTTTACCCCTGAAGCGCCTGGCTCGCAGTTTTACCACCCCACCTCGCGCCGTGTCTTCCCCTCTCAGGACGTCACTTTTGACGAGTCAGTTCCCTTTTACCGTCTCTGCCCCTCCCCCGCCCCCGCCGCTCTTCCTTGCTCCAGGTCCCCCTCCGTTAGACCCCCTCCCCCCCCAGGGTCCTGCTCCCTCATGTGTGTCTCAGGTAGACCCTCTCCCTGGTACTGCGCCTGTTGAGGTAGCTGTCGGCTCAGGTGCTGCTAGAGGTGCTGCGTCTGGGGGTGCTACGTCTAGGGATGTGGAGCCGGGGGTTGCGGAGTCTGAGGGTGCTGGGTCTAGGGGTGCTGAGCCTGGGGGTGAGGAGCCTGGGGGTGCTGAGCCTGCGGGTGTGGAGCCTGGGGGTGCTGAGTCGGAGGGTGCGGAGTCTGGGGGTGCTGAGCCTCAGGGTGTTGCTTCGTCTGGAGGTCCTGCTGGTGCTTCGCCGAGATTGTCTCCGCAGCAGCTGTGTGAGTGGCTTGTTCGGCGCGCACGCCTACGGAGAGGAGCTACCAGAGTTGGAGGCGCTAGAGCTGGAGGTGCTGGAGTTACTGCTGGAGCTGGTTGTACTGGAGGTACTACGGCTACTGGTCCTGGAGGTGCTCGCACCAAGGGTACTGGAGCTGCCGGGACTGGTGGTGTTGGGGGCGCTGGAGCTGGAGACCCTACGCAGCCTGGAGCTGCTGGAGCTGGAAGCTCTGGCGCTGGTGAAGCTGGATCTGGAGGAGCTGGAGTTGGTGGCATTGGCGCTGGTGGCGCTGGAGCAGGAGGAGCTGGAGCGGGTGCCACTGGCGCTGGAGGCGCTGGAGCTGGAGGAGCTGGAGCTGGTGGCACTGACGTTGGAGGCGTTGGAGTTGGAGGCACCGGTGTGGGAGGCGCTGGAGCTGGAGGATCAAGAGTTGTTGACCCTGGAGGCACTGTACGGCCGCGACCGTATTTCGTTCCCCTACTTCAGCAGGTTCTTGGTGTCCCGTCGTCTACTAGCCTTACTCCTCCCCTCCTGTGTTCACCGCCTGACCAGTCGCAGCTGCCGTTACAGCCTGCCTCCCCACTGCCTGCTCCTTGTCCTTACATTGAGCAGTCCGGAAGTCTTACAGAGCGTCGTGAGCCTGCGTCTCGTCCTGTCTCGCCTCTTGGCATTGCTCGTCGTGTTCCTCGTTCGCGTCCTCCTCATTTCCCCGGCACGCACGCTATGGCACTTCGTCCTTTCTCCGTTCCTCTGCCTGCTCCTCCCGAGTCCTCTCTTCCTGCGGTCCCTGACCTTGAGTCTGACCGCGCTAGTGCTGCCAGTCCCACTGTCTCTCGTCTCCTCGCCACTGCTGTCACTGACCCTTCCTTTGAGCCTGCAATTGCGTCTGCCCTCGTTGCTGAGCTGCTTGACTTTGCTGCTGCTTGGCGTCTAGACTACGCCACAGCGCTTGTTGCTGAGCCTGCGTCTGCCAGTCCTCCGTCCGTCGGGGGTGAGTGTGCTCTTGGCACGGACGTCCTTGAGGAAAGGCACGAGGACTTTGAGTGTCTTGCAGCTGCTGTACCTCGTTTCGCTTCCATGCTTCTTGCCCTTGAGGGAGACCCGGATGCACCAGACATCCCGACCCCGCGCTCTTACGCTGAGGCGATTACGGGTTCTTACTCCTCTCAGTGGCAGGCAGCCATGGATGCTGAGATGGCATCCTGGAAGTCCACCGGCACCTACGTCGACGAAGTTCCCCCACCTGGGGCGAACATAGTCGATGGCATGTGGATCTGCAGGGTGAAGCGGCCGCCAGGTTCTCCGCCTGCCTTCAAGGCGCGTTTCGTTGCTCAAGGCTTTAGTCGGCGACAGGGGGTTGACTACTTCCAGACCTTCTCCCCCACCCCGAAGATGACCACTCTTCGGGTGTTGCTGCACGTCGCTGCTCAGCGTGACTACGAGTTGCACTCTCTGGACTTCAGCACAGCTTTCCTGCAGGGCAGCTTGCACGAGGAGATCTGGCCTTACTGGGTCGTTTCCTGCAGGTACCCAGTGGAGCCTCCGGCGGCCAGTCTACGGTCTCCGCCAGGCGCCTCGCGAGTGGCACGACACACTGAGGACGACACTTGCGGCTCTTGGATTTGCTCCTTCTACTGCTGACCCGTCGCTATTTCTACGCACCGACACCTCGCTGCCGCTGTTCTACGTCCTCGTCTACGTCGACGACCTCGTCTTTGCCACTGCTCACACCGAGGCACTGACCCTTGTGAATTCGGAACTGCAGAAGAGACACACCTGCACTGACCTGGATAAACTGTGCAGCTATCTTGGCTTGCAGATCACCCGGGACAGAGCACGGCGCACCATCACCCTGACTCAGTCACACATGGTGCACCAGGTCCTTCAGCGCTTCAGCTTCCAGTTCTCCTCGCCACAGCCCACTCCTCTGTCTACCGGCCACTCGCTCTCAACTCCACCTTCAGACGAGTCCGTAGAGCCGAGTGGTTCGTACCCAGAGCTTGTGGGTTGCCTCATGTACCTGATGATGTGCACACGACCTGACCTCGCGTACCCTCTCAGCCTTCTGGCTCGCTACGTGGCTCCCGGTAGGCACCGAAAGGTGCACTGGGATGCTGCGAAGAGGGTACTGCGTTACTTGTGCAGTACGTCGGGCATGGGGCTCGTGCTTGGAGGACGGGGTCCAGTTCTCCTCACTGATCACGCATACGCTTCTTGGATTGACGACTCAGCTATGCAGCGGTCGTCACAGGGTTACACTTTCAGCCTTGGTTCCGGCTCTGTTTCCTGGTGGTCTACCCGCTCGTCTTCGGTTCTCAACTCCAGTTGTGAGGCTGAGATCTACGCAGGGGCCATGGCTGCACAGGAGCTACGCTGGCTCACCTACCTGCTGACTGACTTGAGAGAGCAGCCTCGTTCGCCTCCAGTTCTGTACGTAGACAACAAGGCCATGATTGCCTTGTGTCAGGAGCACAGACTGGAGCACAGAACGAAGCACATTGCTCTGCGCTACTTCCTTGCTCGAGAGTTGCAACAGCGTGGCCAGCTTCGTCTTGCATACGTGGCCACTAGGGCCAACACTGCTGATATATTCACCAAGGCACTTCCGCCTGGTGATCATCAGCGCTTCTCTACTGTGTTGGGCCTTGTGCCTACTTTGCCTCACTTGCTCACTGCTTGTGCTCGGACTGTGTGGTGACTTTGTGATCCACCCTGAGCTTGCTTTTCTTTTCTTGACTGGTCTTTTGACCACTTGTTCTCCCCCACTTTGCCTATGGGGGTGTGTCAGAATGTTAGTACAACCCAATTAGGGTTAGTACTTGTACCCAACTCTTTGCTAGTTCATTCATTCTCGTTCATTCTCTTGACATAGAGTCGCGCGCATCTGGTCCTGCTCAGCAGGAAGGATCGCCAACTTCTATAGAAAATTGTCGTCGCTACCCTCCATGAGTTTTCCGAGAACCATTTCAAGGGGGGACTAAATATCAACTCGGAACTGGTGTTAACGTACCCAAATCATCGCGATTGTCGTCGCCCCCTCGGTTTTTTTAAGGCTTCTATTTAGCGAGTGGAGACCGTCAAGTGAAATCAGGCTCTTATTATTTTGTATGAGGATCGAGCCGCTAGTTCAGTATTTTCAATATAAATCCTGGGTACAACTACGTGGCTATATATAGGCGTGATATAAGGCATGTAACCTAGGTGTTACTAGAAGGTACCGAGCCTCGGGAACCCTCGGGAACAGAACCTTCCCGGATTTGGTAGAAGAAAAATTGGCCGAAATCACGCGCACGTTAAGGCACGCGAGAATAACCGAAATACCATAGAATTTGGAGCATGCAACCTATTTTGGTGCAAAAACTATAATGAATCAAGTAAAGCAACGAAACTAGGAGATAAGCATAAAAGGTGATAATATAAATGAGGAATATGCAAGTTCAGGTAAGAACGGGCGTCGTACTCTCACACTATTCACACCAAAAAAATATGGGGGATTTCGCATGTGCATCGATTTCCGTGCCCTTCACAGGGTTACGATAAAGTCACGTTACCTTATTCCGCGAGCCCACGAACTCATCGACTAGCTTCGCACAACCCCTATCTTTTTGAAAATTAACCTTAGAAGGGGTTAACATCAAATCTGAGTCAACCCACCCGACTGCCCAAAAAGGGCCTTCCACACCCGATGCGGCTCATTCGAATACACTATAATGCCCTTCAAACTAACCAACACCCCCGCCACGTTTCAGATGAAAGTGAACAAAGCTTTTCGCCAGCTCTAACATAAGTGCGTCATCGTCTATCTCGACGACATACTAATCTACAACCCTGACAGAGCAGAGCACATGCAGGACATCGAAGTAGCAGAGAACTTCCAACTGGCGAAAGCTTCAAAGTGTGAGTTATTACATGACAGATTGGACTGGATTTTTTGGGCCACAATATTTCGGCCAACGGCGTGGAAAAAGACCCAAAGAAGATCGCGACAATTCAGGCCTAGCACCCGCAACAAATCTGACCCAGCTATAGAGCTTCTTGGGGTTCGTCAATTATGTTCGATGGTTCGTCCCCGACATGGCGAAGGTGACCGCCCCGCTGACTGACCTGCTAAGGAAGGGGGTTGAGTACACGTGGGGGGAGAAAGAGCAACCTCCCTTTTCTGCTTTGAAATCATTTTTGTGCTCGCCACCCCCTCTGCACATCGCTGATCGTTACCGACCGTTTGAGCGCATCACCCACGCAAGTGACATCATCGTCGAAGTTGTACTATTGCAGGACTTTGGGAATGGCCTCCATTCATTTGCGTACGAGTCCCGAATACTTTCACCCACCCGAGCGCAACTAACTGATACACGACCGCGAAAGGTTGGGATTCTGCGCGCGTTCAAGGTGTGGCAATGCTACATGACAGGAGAAGACGTGACAGAACGGACAGACCATCGCTCGCTACACTACCTTCGTGCCCAACCGAATCTCAACACGCGACAGATACGGTGGTTGGGGTATATGGTGTCCAGTTTTCACTACACTATAACGTACCAAAAAGGTGCATCGAACATCTGTCAGAATATTATATTGCTTGCTTTGTGTAGGCTACAGTGGGGTAGCCCATAAGAGGTACAACCCAATTAGGGTTAGTACTTGTACCCAACTGTTTCCTAGTTCAATCATTCTCGTTCATTCTTCTGACATGGTTTCAGTGCAGGTCCTTTGCTAGGACCGATTTTTTTTAGGGCCCACCACAGAGCTGCCCCACTAGCTGCCCTGCCCTACCAGCGCGCCCCTCTGCAGCCCTCATGCCGCACCTGCTGCCCCGCGCACCGCCCCTTTTGCGGCCCGCCCGTAGCCCCTAGACCCCGCGCGCCGCCCCTTGCGGCCCGCCCGTCGACCCTAGGCCCCACGCGCCGCTTCTACAGGCCCGCCCGTCGCCCCTAGGCCCCGCACTCCGCCCCTACAGGCCCGCCCGTCGTCCTTTCTGCCCTGCACGCCGCCCCTGTAGGCCCGACCGTCGACCCTAGGCCCCGCGTGCCGCCCCTGCAGGCCCGCCCATCGACCCTAGGCCCCGCGCGCCGCCCTTGCAGGCCCGCCCGTCGACCCTAGGCCCCGCGCGCCGCCCCTGCAGGCCCGCCCGTCGCCCCTGCTGCCCCGCGCGCCGCCCCTGTAGGCCCGACCGTCGACCCTAGGCCCCGCGCGCCGCCTCTGCAGGCCCGCTCGTCGACCCTAGGCCCGGCGCGCCGCCTCTGCAGGCCCGCCCGTCGCCCCTGCTGCCCCGCGCGCCGCCCTTGCAGGCCCTCCTGTCGACCCTAGGCCCCGCGCGCTGCCCCTGCAGGCCCGCCCGTCGCCTCTGCTGCCCCTCGCGCCGCCCTCTGCGGCCCGCCCGTCGACCCTAGGCCCCGCGCGCCGCCTCTGCAGGCCCGCCCGACGCCCCTGCTGCCCCGCACGCCACCCCTTGCGGCCCGCCCGTCGACCCTAGGCCCCGCGCGCCGCCCTGTCAGAACATTATATAGCTTATGCTGTTGTGTAGGCTATAGTGGGGTATCCCATAGGGGGTACAACCCAATTAGGGTTTCCTATATGTACTCACTTCATTCATAGTTCATTCATTCGCGTTCTCCTTCCCACATGGAATCAGAGCAGGTCCCCTCCTAGGGACTGTTTCTAGGGCCCACCGAAGCGCGCCCCGAGGCGCGCTTTCCTTTTTTTTTAGCGACCCTCCGTGTCGCCCCTAGCGGCCCGTTGCGCCGCCCTTACCTACGCGAGCCCGCCGCCCTTACGTCGCGGCCCAGCCGCCCTCACGTCGCGGCCCCGCCGCCCTCACCTACGCGGCCCCGCCGCCCTTAAGTAGCGGCCCCGCCGCCCTCACGTCGCAGCCCCGCCGCCCTCACCTACGCGGCCCCGCCGCCCATAAGTCGCGGCCCCGCCGCCCTCACGTCGCGGCCCCGCCGCCCTCACGTCGCGGCCCCACCGCCCTTGCCTACGCGGCCCCGCCGCCCTCACCTACGCGGCCCCGCCGCCCTCACGTCGCGGCCCCGCCGCCCTCACGTCGCGGCCTCGCCGCCCTTGCCTACGCGGCCCTGCCGCCCTCACCTTCGCGGCCCCGCCGCCCTCACGTCGCGGCCCCGCCGCCCTCACTTTGCGGCCCCGCCGCCCTCACCTACGCGGCCCCGCCGCCCCACTTCGCGGCCCCGCCGCCTACGGTACCGGCCCCGCCGCCTATCCTCACCGGCCCCGCCGCCTACGACCGCCGAGCCGCCCTGCCGCCGAGCCGCCCAGCAGCCGAGCCGCCCGGGAGCCGAGCCGCCGAGCCGCCCTGCCGCCGAGCCGCCCGGGAGCCGAGCCGCCCAGCAGCCGAGCCGCCGAGCCGCCCAGCCGCCGGGCCGCCCTACTGCCGAGCCGCCCGACCTGCCCTGCCTGGTGAGCACAGCACCACTGTTACTGCGTGCCCTTCCCCTACTGCTTGCACTACTACACTCTCGTCGTCATGGCTACCCCTAGTGTCCTCGCTTTTGACGCTGAGGGTCGAGCCATTGACTTTGAGGTCTGGGTCGACGACCTGCAGCTGTTCTTACAGTGCGATAGGGCGGACGGTCTTTCCCTCTTTGACCTCACCTCTGGCGCCTCTCCTGCCCCTGCTGCTGATGCTGACCCCACTGTTCGCTCTCAGTGGGCCACCCGCGATGCTGCTGCACGTCTTGCTGTGCGTCGCCACCTGCCTACCACTGAGCGCGCGCACTTTAGTCAGTACAAGAGTGCTCAGACCTTGTACGACGCTGTAGTTGCGCGCTACTCTTCCCCTGCCACTGCTGCCCTGAGCCGCCTCATGCTACCGTACCTCTTTCCTGACCTTGCTGCCTTTCCCACTGTCGCTGACCTCATTACGCACCTCTGCACTAGTGACACTCGCTACCGCGCCGCCCTTCCTGCTGAGTTCTGCGCCAAGAACCCCCCCCCCATGTACATCACTCTCTATTACATAGTCACACGCCTCCCTGACTCCCTTCGCGTAGTCAGGGACCACTTCCTCTCAGTCTGTCCCACCACTCTCACTGTCGACCTCCTCGAGAAGTCCCTCCTGGCGGCGGAGAAGAGCATCGTCGCTGTAGGAGCCTCTCGTGGTGACCCTCGCACCCCCATCTTTGAGGGGTGTTCTCCTTCCCCCCTGCTGCCCTCTGTTGCCTCTGCTGCTGCTGCCGACCTGCTTGGTCTTGAGTCGGTCTGCGCGGCGTCTGCCCCTAGCGGGAGACGCCGCCCTGGCAGGGGCAAGGGGGGCAAGGGCGCGGGTGGAACTGGCGGGGGTGGTGGAGGTGGCGGTGGAGGCGGCGGAGGGAGTGGGGGTGGCGGTGGGAGTGGTGGCGGGGGCGGTGGTGGCGGTGGCAGCAGCGGAGGAGGAGGCGGTGGTGGCGGCAGCGGTGGGAGCGGAGGCAGCGGTGGTGGTGGAGGTGGAGGCGGCGGTGGCGGAGGGGGTGGAGCTGGTCGGGGTGGTGCCCCGCAGCGTAGCGGCTCTGGTGGTGGCCAGCGTCAGCAGCAGCAGCAGCAGCGTTCGCGGGACATCCCCCCGCCCCAGCAGCTCCGTGAGTGGTACACGCAGCGTCAGCGGGGTGGGGGTTTTGGTCCGTGCACCTACGTCCTTCGTTCCGGCGACCGCGCGGGTGAGCAGTGTGGGGGTGCCCACCCCACCCAGCGCTGCTTTGGCCGCCTGACGGACGCTTGGCGTCAGCAGTTCCCCGAGGCTAGTGAGATTCCCCGTTGGGGAGAGCTGTCTAGGGCTGGCGTAGCTATCTTTGATCTTGACTTTGATGCTATCCTTGCTGCCATGTATGCTGTGACTATTAGTGAGGAGGGTGACTGTTACCGGTGTTTCCCGCCCGACCCGGGCATTGGTACTGCTGCGCTAGGTACTTCTGCGGCTGCTGCTCTAGGTGCCAGTGCGTCTGCACTCTCAGGTACTGGTGAGGCTGCGCTCTCATGTACTGCGTCGGCTTCGGCCTCCCTCACCTTCACGCTTGACTCAGGGGCTTCTCGCTCCTTCTTTCGAGACCGCACCACACTCACGCCGCTTGGCCGGCCGGTTGCAGTCTCCCTGGCTGACCCCTCTGGGGGTCCTGTCCTCTCTCACTTCTCCACTGTCCTCCCGTGTCCGGCTGCCCCCTCGGGCACCTTGTCTGGTCTGTACCTCCCCTCGTTCTCGACGAACTTGGTGAGTGGTGCTGACCTGCAGGATGCGGGGGTTCACCAGTTTACTCCTGCGAGTCAGCGGGTGACCCACTGCTCGGACGCCCGCACAGGCCGACACCTGGCCACGTTTTCGCGTCGGCCGGGGTCGAGTCTCTACACCCTGACCACTGAGTCTCCTCCTGTCCCTGCGTCTGGCCAGGTAGCTGCGTCGGGTCAGGTGTTTGCTGCTGCGTCCAGGTCTGGTCCTGAGTCTGCCCCCTGCTCGTGTCGCCGCCTGTCTCAGGAGACTCTCCTGTGGCACCACCGTCTTGGCCACCCCTCCTTGCCTCGTCTTCGGGGCATGGCTTCCCGTGTCCTTGTCTCTGGTCTTCCCCGGTCTCTCCCTCCCCTTCCTTCGGGACCCGGACCTTCCTGTGTCCCCTGTGTCGAGGGGCGGCTCCGGGCTGCCCCTCACTCCTCCCAGTTTCCCCCGACAGAGGCTCCTCTGCAGACGCTTCACATGGACGTGTGGGGCCCGGCCCGCGTCCGTGGGCAGGGTCACGAGCGCTACTTCCTGCTGGTGGTTGACGACTACTCGCGTTACACCACAGTCTTCCCCTTGCGCAGCAAGGGTGATGTCACTGAGGTGTTGATCGACTGGATCCGCGCAGCTCGTCTCCAGCTCAGGAGGAGCTTCGGCTCGGACTTTCCTGTTCTGCGTCTGCACTCTGACCGAGGTGGAGAGTTCTCCTCTGGCCTTCTGCGAGCCTACTGTCGTGCACGAGGCATCCGCCAGACCTTTACGCTTCCGGACTCTCCACAGCAAAATGGGATTGCTGAGCGCCGCATTGGCATGGTCATGGACGTCGCTCGTACGTCCATGATGCATGCGGCTGCCCCCCATTTTCTGTGGCCGTTTGCGGTTCGGTACGCGGCGCATCAGATCAACCTTCACCCCAGGGTCTCCCGGCCGGAGACCTCCCCAGCTCTGCTGTGGACGGGGAAGGTCGGCGATGCGTCTGCGTTCCGTGTCTGGGGATCTCGGGCGTTTGTCCGCGACTTGTCTGCGGACAAGCTGTCCCCTCGTGCTGCTCCCTGTGTCTTCCTCGGCTTCCCCCCTCACGCCCCAGGGTGGCAGTTCTACCACCCCTCCTCTCGTCGTGTTCTGTCCTCCCAGGACGTCACGTTCGACGAGTCAGTCCCCTTCTACCGCCTCTTCCCCTACCGCACTCCTTCCCTCCCCCCGCCACCGCACTTCCTTGTGCCAGGTCCCCCCCCGGTAGACCCCCTTCCCCCTCAGGGTCCTGCCCCTTCAGGTGTGTCCCAGGTAGACGCAGTCGAGCCGGTCGAGGTTGCTGGTGACTCTGGTCCTGCTGCGGGTGCTGAGCCTGGGGGTGCTGACTCTGGGGGTGCTACGCGCGTGGGTGCTGAGCCTGGGGGTGCTGAGCCTGGGGGTGCTGAGTCTGGGGGTGCTGAGCCTGGGGGTACTGCGACTGGGGGTGCTGAGCCTGGGGGTGCGGAGTCTGGGGGTGCTGAGCCTGGGGGTGCTGCGACTGGGGGTGCTGAGCCAGGGGGTGCTGCGTCTGGAGCTGCTGAGCCTGGAGCTGCGGAGCCTGCGGCCACTGGACCTCCCCTTGTGGCGTCTGGCGGTGCGGGACCTGGCGGTTCTCCGGGTGCTTCGCCTCGGCGGGAGCCCCTCTCTCCACAGGAGCTGCGCGAGTGGTTTGCTCGCCGCTGGAGACGTACTGCTGGAGCTGGAGCTCCTTCGGCTGCTGAGGGTACTTGTGCCGCTGGTCCCGGAGCTGCTGGGCCCTCGGGTCCGCCTGGAGCTGGAGCTGCTGCGGGTGTTGGTGCTGAGACTGCTGCTGTCCTTCCTGGCGGTGGTCCTGCTGCGGGTGCTGCTGGTGCTGCTGGAGGTCCTGCCGCTGGAGGTGCTGTTGGCGCTGGTGCTGCTGCTGAGGGTGCTGTCCCTGCTGTGTCTGGAGTCGCCGCGCGGCCTCGGCCGTACTTCGTTCCACTCCTACAGCAGGTTCTTGGTCTTTCTCCTCCTGCAGCGTGTCCACCGCCTGTTCAGTCACAGTCCCAGTTAGAGCCCGCCTCCCCACTTCCTGCTCCCTCTCCTTACACTGGTCCCACTGGAGGTCTTGCTGAGCGTCGTGAGCCTGCGTCTCGTCCTGCGTCGCCTGTTCGTGCTGCTCGCGCTAGTGGTCGCGGTTCGCGTCAGCGTCCTCCTCCTGTCCCTGGCACGCACCAGATGTCTTTGCGTCCGTCCACTGCTCCTCTGCGTGCCCCTTTGCCTTCTCCTCCTGAGTCCTCCCTTCCTGCACTTACCGACCCAGAGTCCGACTCTCTTCGTGCTGCTAGTCCTACTGTCACACGTCTCCTTGCTACTGTCGTCACTGACCCCTCTTTTGAGTCCACTGCTGCGTCTGCGCTTGTTGCTGAGCTCGTCGACTTTGCTGCTCGCTGTCGTCTAGACTACGCTGCCGGTCTTGTTGCTGAGTCTGCGTCTGTCTGTCCTCCGTCCGTCGGGGGTGAGTGTGCTCTTGGCACGGACGTCCTTGAGGACAGGCAGGAGGAGTTCCAGTGTCTGGCTGCTGCTTCACCTCATCTCGCGTCCGTACTACTTGCCCCTGAGGGAGACCCGGATGCACTAGACATCCCGACTCCGCGCTCTTACGCGGAGGCCGTAGAGGGTCCCTACTCCTCTCAGTGGCAGGCAGCTATGGATGCAGAGATGGCGTCCTGGAAGTCCACAGGCACCTATGTTGACGCGGTGCCCCCTCCTGGGGCGAACATCGTCAGTGGCATGTGGATCTTCAGGGTGAAGCGGCCGCCGGGCTCTCCACCTGTCTTCAACGCGCGGTACGTCGCTCGTGGCTTCAGTCAGCGGCAGGGAGTTGACTACTTTCAGACCTTCTCTCCCACCCCGAAGATGACCACTCTTCGGGTGCTGCTGCACATAGCCGCTCAGCGCGACTACGAGCTCCACTCTCTTGACTTCAGCACTGCTTTCTTGCAGGGTAGCCTGCACGAGGAGATCTGGCTGCGCCGTCCACCTGGCTTCACTGGGACTTTCCCTCCTGGCACCCAGTGGAGCCTCCGACGGCCAGTCTACGGTCTCCGCCAGGCACCGCGTGAGTGGCACGACACACTGAGGACTACGCTTGCGGCTCTTGGGTTTGCTCCCTCTACTGCTGACCCGTCGTTGTTTCTGCGCACCGACACTTCTTTGCCGCCGTTCTACATCCTCGTGTACGTCGACGACTTGGTCTTTGCCACAGCTGACACTGCTGGACTAGCCTACGTGAAGTCCGAGCTGCAGAAGAGACACACGTGCACAGACCTGGGTGAACTGCGCAGCTACCTTGGCTTGCAGATCACTCGGGACAGAGCACGCCGCACCATTACCTTGACTCAGTCACACATGGTGCAGCAGGTCCTTCAGCGCTTCGGCTTCACGTACTCCTCGCCTCAGGCCACTCCTCTGTCTACTCGCCACTCGCTCTCAGCTCTGCTTTCGGATGAGTCCGTAGAGTCGAGTGGCCCGTACCCAGAGCTTGTTGGCTGCCTCATGTACCTGATGACCTGCACACGACCTGACCTTGCATACCCTCTTAGCATTCTTGCACGCTATGTTGCTCCTGGGAGACACCGACCAGAGCACATGGCTGCAGCGAAGAGGGTGTTGCGCTACTTGTGCAGTACGTCGGGCATGGGGCTAGTGCTTGGAGGGCGGAGTCCAGTGGTCCTCACTGGGCACGCGGACGCTTCTTGGGCTGACGACCAGGCTACGCAGCGGTCGTCGCAGGGTTACACCTTCAGTCTTGGTTCCGGCTCTGTCTCGTGGCGGGCTACTCGCTCGTCCTCTGTTCTCGGCTCCAGTTGTGAGGCTGAGATCTACGCCGGGGCCATGGCTGCACAGGAGCTTCGCTGGCTCACCTACCTGCTGACTGACCTTGGAGAGCAGCCTCGTTCTCCTCCAGTGCTGTACGTAGACAACAAGGCCATGCTGGCCTTGTGTCGAGAGCAGCGCTTGGAGCACAGAACGAAGCACATTGCTCTCCGTTAGTTTCTTGCTCGTGAGCTGCAGCAGCGTGGTCAGTTGCGACTTGCGTACGTGGCCTCTGAGGCCAACACTGCTGATGTGTTCACCAAGGCACTTGCGCCTTGTGACCATCAGCGCTTCTGCACTCAGTTGGGTCTTGTACCTGTCTTGCCTCACTTGCTCTCCTCTTGACCTTGCTTGTACTGTCACATATATATACCTGCTCTTGCTTGTCTAGCTCTATATATATATGTGTCCTCCTGCATGTGAACTGGCCTTGTGGCCTTGTCGTTGTGCTCGGACTGTGTGGTGACTTTGTGATCCACCCTGAGCTTGCTGTGCTTTGCGTGACTGGTCTTGTGACCCCTTGTTCTCCCCCACTTTGCCTATGGGGGTGTGTCAGAACATTATATAGCTTATGCTGTTGTGTAGGCTATAGTGGGGTATCCCATAGGGGGTACAACCCAATTAGGGTTTCCTATATGTACTCACTTCATTCATAGTTCATTCATTCGCGTTCTCCTTCCCACACGCCCCTGCTGCCCTGCTCGCTGCCCTTGCAGCCCCGCGCGCCGCCCCTTGTGGCCCGCCCTTCGCCTATGCAGCCCGCGAGCCGCCCCTGCAGCCTCGCGCGCCGCCTCTTGCAGCCCGCGAGCCGCCCCTGCAGCCCCGCGCGCCGCTTCTTCCGGCCCTCTAGCTACCTCTACAGCCCCGCGCGCCGCCCCTTGCGGCCCACCCGCCGCCCCTAGGCCCGCCAGCCGCCCCTAGGCCCGCGAGCCACCCCTCTTGCAGCCTGCGCGCCGCCACTTGCAGCCCGCTTGCCGCCCCTTGCTGCTGCCTGCCCTGTTCCTTGCGCTGCTAGGCTCCTGCCCACCCTGCGTGCTGCGCTACTATGGCTTCTCTCTGTGTCCTCGCGTTCGACCATGAGGGCCGTCCGATCCACTTCGACGCGTGGCTCGACGACCTACAGCTGTACCTACTAAATGACTCTAGAGACAACGTTTTGTTGTTTGACCACACGTTTGGAGCCTCTCTCGCCCCTCCTGAGACACCTGACAGTGCAACTCGCTCACAGTGGCTGACTCATGACGCTGTTGCTCGTTTAGCCATTTGCAACCACCTGTCGTTAGTCGAATGCGCTCACTTCAGACAGCACAGGACTGCATAGGCACTGTACGACGCTGTAGTCGCCCGCCACTCCTCGCGTGCCACAGCTGCTCTAGGCCGTCTTCTACTGCCCTACCTGTTTCCTGAGCTGTCCGCCTTTGCAACAGTGGAGGACTTGGTTACCCACCTTCGCACTAGCGACACTCGCTACCGCGCTGCCCTCCCTGCAGAGCTCCTTGCCAGGAACCCACCCCCGATGTACATCACTCTCTACTTCATAGTCACTCGCCTCCCAGACTCTCTTCGCGCTGTCAGGGACCACTTTCTCGCACTTGACCGTGGACCTACTCGAGCAACACCTCCTTGCAGCTGAGACTAGTGTAGTCGCTGTAGGTGCCGCTTGTGGCACTCCTCGCACCCCCTTCTTTAAGGGGCGTTCCCCCTCCCCTCTTGCCCCCTCCTACACCTCTTCTGCTGCTGTTGACGTCCTTGGTGCTGAGGATGTCGGGGCTGCTTCTGCTAGTGGGAAGCGCTGCAGCAGCAAGGGCAAGGGTGGCAGGGGTGGTGGCGGTGGCAGCGGGGGTGGTGGTGGGGGCAGCAGTGGAGGTGGTGGAGTCAGTGGAGGTGGTGGCGGTGGTGGGAGTGGTGGCGGGAGTGGGGGCTTTGGTGGCGGCGGAGGTGGCAGCGGTGGGGGTGGCGGTAGCGGCGGCAGCGGGAGTGGTGGTGGTAGGGCTGGAGCTGTTCCGAGGGGAGGTTCTGGAGGTGGCCCGAGGCAACAGCAGCAGCGTCGGAGCGAGACCCCGTCGCCCCAGCAGCTTCGTGAGTGGTTTTCTCAGCGTGGGGCGTCTGGGGGTAGTGGTAGCTGCCCGTATGTCATTCGCACGGGTGACCATGCTGGTCAGACATGCGAGAAGCCTCACACTCAGCACCGCTGCTTCTCCCGCCTAGACGACGCTTGGCGCGCAGAGTTTGGTGACGAGGCCGAGTGCCCCTGCTGGGCAGAGCTGCTTAGGTCTGGAGTTGCTATCTTTGACCTAGACTATGATGCTATCCTTGCTGCTATGTATGCCTTGTCTGTTAGTGCTGAGGGTGACTGTTACCTGTGTGTGCGGCCTGACCCAGGTATAAAGGCTGCTGCACTAGGTGCTAGTGAGGTTGCTCTCCCTGGTACTGCGCCTGCTGAGGCCTTGCACGCCTTTACGCTTGACTCAGGTGCTTCCCGTTGTTTCTTTCGAGGCAGCACCACCCTCACTCCTCTCTCTGCACCTGTACCGATCAGACGAGTTGACCCCTCAGGGGGCCCAGTCCTTGCCCGTTCCTCCACTGTTCTCCCGTGTCCGGCGGTTCCGTCCGGCTCACTGTCAGGTCTTCACCTCCCCTCGTTCTCTACGAACTTGGTGAGTACCGCTGCCCTCAAGGATGCGATGGTCACTTCCACCACTCCTTGGGGTCGGCGTGTGTCGATCTGCACGTGTACACGGACGGGCCGTCACCTGGCCACGTTCACTCGTTGGCCTACGTCGAGTCTGTACACACTGGCTACTGAGCCTCCTCAGGTAGCTGCGTCTGCCCAGGTGTCCGCTTCAGGTAGCATCCCCTTGCTCGTGTCGCCTCCTGTCGCACCAGACTCTCCTTTCGCACCACCGCCTGGGTCACCCCTCCCTGCCACGCCTTAGTGGCATGCACTCCCGCCTCCTTATCTCCGGTCTTTCCAGGTCTCTGCCTCCCCTCCAGCCCTCGCCTGCCCCGCCCTGCCTTCCTTGCGTCGAGGGGCGGCAGCGCGCCGCTCCTCACTCCTTCTCGTTTCCCCCGACGTCTCCTCCCCTGCAGACTCTCCACATGGACGTGTGAGGCCCAGCCCGCGTCAGTGGACAGGGCCGCGAGCGCTACTTTCTGCTGGTTGTTGACGACTACACGCATTACACCACGGTCTTCCCCTTGCGCAGCAAGGGTGAGGTCCCTGATATCTTGATCACTTGGATCCGCGCAGTCCGTCTCCAGCTTCACGAGTGGTTCCGCCAGGATCTTCCTATCCTGCGTCTGCACTCTGATAGAGGTGGTGAGTTCTCCTCTTACTTTTGCGGGAATTTAGTCGTGGGGAGGGCATTCTCTAGTCGTTCACGCTTCCGGCCTCCCCTCAGCAAAATGGGATTGCTGAGCGCCACATTGGCTTAGTCATGGAGGTCGCTCGTACCTCCATGATCCATGCGGCTGCTCCCCATTTTCTGTGGCCGCTTGCGATCCGGTACGCTGCGCATCAGCTCAACCTCTCGCCCCGTGTCTCCTTGCCGGAGACCTTGCCTACACTGCGTCGGACGGGGAAGGTTGGCAATGCGTCGGTATTCCGGGTTTGGGTTCTCGTGCCTTTGTTCGCGATACGTCCGCGAACAAGCTCTCCGCTCGCGCTATTCCCTGCGTCTTCCTTGGCTTTCCCCCTGACGCGCTTGGCGGGCAGTTTTACCACCCCACCTCGCGCCGTGTCTTCCCCTCTCAGGACGTCACGATTGACGAGTTGGTTCCCTTTTACCGTCTCATCCCCTACCGCTCTGCCCCTCCCCCACCCCCGCCGCTCTTCCTTGCTCCAGGTGCGGAGTCTGGGGGTGCTGAGCCTCGGGGTACTGCTTCTTCTGGAGGTCCTGCGGGTGCTTCGCCGTGACTGTCTCCCTGGCCGGAGCCTCTCTCCCCGCAGCAGCTGCGCGAGTGGTTTGCTCAGCACACACGCCTTCGGAGTGGATTTGCTGGAGCTGGAGACTCTGCCGCTACAGACACTGGAGCTGGAGGTGTTGGAGCTACTCGTCTTGGAGGTGCCGGAGTTACTGCTAGAGCTTGTGGTACCGGAGGTGCTGCAGCTTCTGGTCCTGGAGGTGCTCGTACCAGGGGTACAAGAGCTGCCGGGCCTGGTAGTGTTGGGGGCACTGGAGCTGGAGGAGCTGGAGCTGGAGACCCTGCGGAGCATGAAGATGCTGGAGCTTGAGGCACTGGCGCTGGAGGAGCAAGAGCTGGAGACACTGGAGCTGGTGGAGCTGGAGCTGGAGGCACTGGCGCTGGTGGCGCTGGAGCTGGAGGAGCAGGAGCTGGACACACTGGAGCTGTTGACCCTGGAGCTGGAGGTGTTGGAGCCGGGGGTGCTGTGTCTGGCGGTACTGGTGCTGGAGGCACTGTGCGGCCGCGACCATTTTTTGTTCCCCTGCTTCGCCAGGTTCTTAGTCTCCCGTCTTTTACTGGCCTTCCTCCTAGCTTACTGAGTCCACCACCTCGTCAGTCGCAGCCACAGTTACAACCACACTCCCCACTGCCTGCTCCCTCTCCTTACGCTGAGCAGACAGACTCGTTTACAGAGCGTCGTGAGCCTGAGTCTCGTCCTGCCTCGCCTGTTTGCGCTGCTCGCACTAGTCTTTGGGTTCCTCGTCCGCGTCCTCCTCCTGTCCTTGGTACCCACGCTATGGCACTTCGTCCTTCCTCTGTTCCACTGCGTGTCCCTTTGCCGCCTCCTCCTTAGTTCTCTCTTCCTGCTGTCCCGGACCCTGAGTCTGACCTCGCTCGTGCTGCCAGTCCCACCTTCTCTCGTCTCCTTGCCACTGTTGCCACTGGCCCTTCTTTAGAGTTCACTGCTGCGTCTGCCCTAGTTGCTGAGCTAGTTGACTTTGCTGCTGCCTGATGTCTAGACTACGCCTTTGCTCTTATTGCTGAGTTTTAGTCTGCCAGTCCTCCGTCCATCCGAGGTGAGTGTGCTCTTCGCACGGACGTCCTTGACAACAGGCACGAGGACTTGAAGTGTCTTGCGGCCGCTGTACCTCGTTTCGCTTCCATGCTGCTTGCCCCTGAGGGAGACCCGGATGCACCAGACATCCCAACCCCGCGCTCTTACGCGGAGGCGATTACGGGTCCTTACTCCTCTCAGTGGCAGGCAGCCATGGATGCCGAGATGGCATCCTGGAAGTCCACAAGCACCTACGTCGACGCAGTTCCCCCACCTGGGGCGAACATAGTCGATGGCATGTGGATTTTCAGGGTGAAGCGGCCGCCGGGTTCTATGCCTGCCTTCAAGGCGCGTTACGTTGCTCGAGGCTTCAGTCAGCGACAGGGGGTCGACTACTTCCAGACCTTCTCCCCCACCCCGAAGATGACCACTCTTCAGGTGTTGCTGCACGTCGCTGCTCAGCGTGACTATGAGTTGCACTCTCTGGAATTCAGTACAGCTTTCTTGCAGGGCAGCCTGCACGAGGAGATTAGGCTACACCGCCCACCTGGCTTCACTGGGTCATTTCCTGCAGGTACCCAGTGGAGCCTCCGCCGGCCAGTCTACGGTCTCCGCCAGGTGCCTCGCGAGTGGCACGACACACTGAGGACTACACTTGCGGCTCTGGGGTTTACTCCTTCTACTGCTGACCAGTCGCTGTTTCTATGCACCGACACGTCGCTGCCGCCGTTCTACGTCCTTGTCTACGTCGACGACCTCGTCTTTGCCACTGCTGACACTGAGGCACTGACCCTTGTGAAGTCGGAGTTGCAGAAGAGACACACCTGCACTGACCTGGGTGAACTGCGCAGCTATCTTGGCTTGCAGATCACCCGGGACAAAGCACGGCGCACCATCACCGTGACTCAGTCACACATGGTGCACCAGGTCCTTCAGCGCTTCAGCTTCCGGTACTCCTTGCCACAGTCCACTCCTCTGCCTACCGGTCACTCGCTCTCAGCTCCACCTTCGGACGAGTCCGTAGAGCCGAGTGGTCCGTACCCAGAGCTTGTGGGTTGCCTCATGTACCTGATGACGTGCACACGGCCTGACCTCGCGTACCCTCTCAGTCTTCTGGCTCGCTACGTGGCTCCTGGTAGGCACCGAAAGATGCACTGGGATGCTGCGAAGAGGGTACTGCGTTACTTGTGCAGTACAACGGGCATGGGGCTCGTGCTTGGAGGACGGGGTCCAGTTGTTCTCACTGGTCACGCGGACGCTTCTTGGGTTGACAACTTGGCTACACAGTGGTCGTCACAGGGTTACACCTTCAGCCTTAGTTCCGGCTTTGTTTCCTGGCGGTCTACCCGCTCGTCTTCGGTTCTCAGTTCCAGTTGTGAGGCTGATATCTACGCAAGGGCCATGGCTGCACAGGAGCTACGCTGGCTCACCTACTTGCTGTCTGATTTGGGAGAGCAGCCTCGTTTGCCTCCAGTTCTGTACGTAGACAACAAGGCCATGATTGCCTTGTGTCAGGAGCACAGACTGGAGCACAGAACCGAGAACATCGCTCTGCGATACTTCCTTTCTCAAGAGTTGCAGCAGCGTGGTCAGCTTCGTCTAGTGTACGTGGCCACTAGGGCAAACACTGCTGAAATATACACCAAGGCACTTCAGTCTGGTGATCATCAACGCTTCTCTACTATTTTAGGCATTGTGCCTACTTTACCTCACTTGCTCACTGCGTGACTTTGCTTGTACTGTGATATATATATATAGCTGCATGCTTACTCTTGCTAGGCTATGATCACTGTACTATTTGTGCTCCTTATATAATACTGCATGTGAACTGGCCTTGTTGCCCTTTGCTTGTGCTCGGACTGTGTGGTGACTTTGTGATCCACCTTGAGCTTGCTCTGCTTTTCTTTTCTGGTCTTGTGTCCCCTTGTTCTCCCCCACTTCGCCTATGGGGGTGTGTCAGAATGTTATATTGCTTGCTTTGTGTAGGCTATAGTGGGGTTGCCCATAAGGGGTACACCCCAATTAGGGTCAGTTCTTGTACCCAACTGTTTCATAGTTCAATCATTCTCGTTCATTCTTCTGACAACATCGCCGACGCCCTCACCCGGCTATTTACCTATGGCTACTGCACCAACCCATTTTTATCATTGGAAATTATCAGCAATAGACTTAGGCTAAGGGAGTTTATAACGTAAAAACTGGAACAAACCGCCTCTGAGTACCAGCATACTCACTTCTACGGGAACTGCTACTGCAGGAGGCACATGACTGGATTACCTCAGGGCACTTGGGGGTCGAAACAACACGACAGCAAATGCAGTGGTATTATTATTGGCCGGAATTGCTGATCGGCGTACAGCACCGTGTGGAATCTTGCCCCACGTGTCAGGTGATGAAGAGCTCGTGCAAAAAGGAAGCGGATCAACTGCAGCCGATTTCCCAAGCGTGCATGGCAACAACTAATAATGGACTTCGTCACAGAGTTACATGCGAGCCTCGGTGGTAACGTCGCTGTCATGGTCGTCGTTGACCGACTGACAAAAATTTCGCATGAAAAAAACCGCTCGCCTGTTCATCGCCACCATCGTTCGCCTGCACTGGATACAATCTGCGATTATCAGCGAATGCAACACGAAGTTTACCTGGAACTTCTAGAACATTTTGTTGGAGCGGTTCGGGACCCGTCTACTGTTCGGCTCGTTGTACCACCTCGAAACGGGCGGTCAAACGTCGAGAACGAACCAGGCCATGGAGCAACTGATTCGCGCCACATGTGAGTTGTGACGATCCGGCAACCTGGGAGCAACAGTTGCCTCTAATCGAGTACACCCTACAACTTTGGCAAAGAGAAACGCAGATCGCCATCGCCGCCTCGTGACGTACCAGCCAAGAGACTATGTATTGCTCGACACCTATAATTTACGTCTGCCCGTCGTGCCAAACCTTCGTTCGCGCTACTGTGGCCCGTTCCACTTCAACCACGTGATCACGCCCGTTACCGCCCATCTCCTGCTACCCGCCAGCCAACAGATACATCAGCCCATCCTTCCACAACAGCCTACTTCGCCCATACATCCCAACCATGAGCCAACTACAACGCCATCGCTACATTCCATGACGCGACTTGCATCAGAGCCGATCGTCGACCCTAAGAAATTTTTTAGCCATCAGATTCACCACCCCCAATGATCTCAGAGGATTGAATTCATCGTCCGCTGGAAGAATCGCACCCCCACTGAAGTCAGTTGGTTGCCCTTGGGCAACATTGAAAACAACCCTGTCTTCTAAATGTACTTGCGAAGCCGGTGATTCCACGATATTTACGACGTTGCGTAACAGAGGGGCTTCTTGGGAAGGGGGATAATGTAAGGATTTTTGCGGCATTCCTTACCGAACACCTCATCAGTGCGTACACGACTGGCCGTTCTTCGCCCGTTATTGCTTACGCTGTTCCGCCGCCTTCGCGCGTAACATTTCGCTGCAAGCATCGCACTATTTAGCTCGCACGCACCACGCTACCGTTTGCATGTTTCGTTACAAATGCTTGCTCATGCATTCTCTCACATTTTTACTCGTTCGCCAACTCAGTGCAATCCTCTCCACCTCGATACATTGCACCCGTAACAAGTCTCCTCCGATTAGCATGGTTGCAAAAATCTATGATATTGAGAACTCTAGGCGTAACACCATATCACAACCTGTTTCTCAAAACACCAGACTAGGTCCCTACCAGGGTTAAGCCCAGCTAGCCCTCCCAGTTCCACACCCACCAACAAAGCAAACCAGTATTACCCAAACCAGCGGTTACCGCACCGTTCCTGCCAGCCAGACAGGATGACTGTTGCGGAGCATCCGTGGTTCGTATCATTCACACACTAGTTCCCAATGGGAATTGCGGTAGGGCCAGCCTGTGTCAGATTGCAGCATGCGAACACAGCTGGTGTAAACGCGGTGCCAGCTGGTCGCATGGAGGGAGGGAGGCAGGTCGCAGTTGCTCGTCTGGAAGTTTTGCACTTGAAACGCTCGAGTATGGATGTAAGCCTCACTTCCCGCATGCCTGGGGCCAAACTTTTAGGCACAGAAAATAAGCTTCTATCAACTCTTTAATGATGCGGATACTCATGCGTGCGAATCAAATAATTCAAAATCAACCTTCATTCTAACCTGCTGAACGATGAACACCAATCTCTAAATGTCTGCACCAACACTGGTGCGATAATATGTTCTGATTTTTTCTCCTGATTTTTTCTCCTGATTTTTTCTCCTGATTTTTTCTCCTGATTTTTTCTCCACATGCTCATACATTCCTCAGGTTCCCAAGCAGATGTGATTCAGACTGAAAGCTCACTCTTCCATACAATATCCGGTCAGGCGGGGACATATTCTTGCGAATTGGTTCTTCTCACACAAGCGAGCGACAGCTGGTTTGTTTCTTGGTGAAAAATCGTTCCCATCGCACCGATCGCCCGGTCGGTCGCAGAGAAAGATGAGTGCGACACTTCAGTGGCATCCTACAAATCTTTTGTGATTCGGGACTATTTTCCGACTGCTTCGATACGGTACAGAACACTTTCGCTTGGGCAAATCTCCTCGTCTCTTGCTCCCCATGTTCGAGTCTACTATCTACCATGACCCATTGTCGTCCTTCGACATGTACGCCTGGCAGGACTGACTGTGTTGTTGAAACACAGAACAACCATGCATCCGCACAACTGCCCCAGTTCGTCTCACGCACTCGGGAGAGCAAAATAAGGGCGTGTCCAACGTGTTCGTTTTCAGCCCTTGAATCACTGTTCAGACTGGAGGGTTACGGTTCATAGCGGTTAATCATGCAAACCGCTCTAAATTGCACAGAAACTTTCTCCACCGCAAATAATGAACCTCTAAACGACCTCGTGGGACACGCCCTAATGAAACTGTCCCTTGCTTGTAGGCGTAGTACAGTGGAGTTCAACAAGTATAGAGAAAGAATCCGGAAATCAGCAATCCCTCCCTATCACGTCCTCCCGCCAGTGTTTTCAGAGCCGTTGACTGTTTCTCCGCGTACAGTACAGTAGTTAATCTCCAAGCTGGCAAAGCGAGTCATCTTCAAGCTGACTCGCTTGCATCATTCCTTCCCGGTCCACCTCGCTGGCTCTCCATTTACTAGCTGCATACCTCTGGCCAAGCCATCCGTTTTTCTTCGACGACATTTCCTCGTGCCTCCCTAACTCATACTCTCACTCTGCTCGTCACTCTTCCAGCCTGTGATGCAGGGATGCCAACCTAGCGCTCCAGTTGCATCACTGCCTAGTCCACCGACCGAAGCCCTGGAATGGTCCTCCGCGCGCCTCTCACGCTTCTCAGTAACTGTCATCGGCGTCATGCCTGGCCTCTGCCTCCTGCCCTCCTGCTCCTTAGTCCCTCCCCCTTCCTCCACTTTTCTCCTCTCCTCCTCGCCCCTCTTCTCCAGCCTTCCACAGCCATGCTAACTGCCGATTGTCTTAGCTTCTCCTGGCCGTCGCTCACTCAGGTCAGCTGCTAGTAACAGATGCGCGCGCGCCAGCTTTCCTCCCAGCTGTCCGCGCACCAATTCAAATCTTCAGCCAGGCCTCTCTAACTGATTCTGGTACATTCTCAGAAAAGTTAATCAAAACCAACTGCTCTCTGCTGTCGCTCCCGCCGTCTCTGCCTCTCACGCCAGCTCCTCTCGACCTCTGCTATCCCCCGACTGCCTCCTATCCGCAGGTTACAGCGTCGCTCCGTTCCGCACACGCCCCCCGACCAAACCCTCTCTCCCAGCACCTACAGGCTCCGCACTTCCCTTGTCCGTTTCTCTCCTCTCGCGACCTGCACCGATAACGTTTCGTCGCCTTGCGTGTCTTCCTGACTGCGTGCGCGCGAGAGCGCTAACCCCTCGACCTGTGCTGGATCGCGCGCGGCTCCTACCAGTGCTGTACTTTGCAGCGCCCCGACTATTCCTGGCCCATTGTCGTACCGCCTATTCCCCTTCTTGCTTTCGCTTTCCCTCCCTCCTCATCGTCCCACCACATGGCACCGCACCTCATTGCATTGCACCGTATTGCCTCCAACAGCGGGCCGGTTTAGCGACGCGGCGGAGTCTTGCTTAGCGTGCGATGCATGATCGTCGCGTTGCGCTCGTCTATCCCGGCTGCCGACTATCCGTCTTGCAGTCTTGCTGTCAAAGCCTTGCGCGTTCATCCGGTCTTTCGCATAAGCCTCTTTCCCGCGTGTGACCCAGAAACCGTTATAACTCATGCTGTTTCGCGCGATAGGGCTCGTTGATTCTCAATACCGCGTACTTTCTATTACGATGCTACGGCGGTTTAGGCATCAGTTGATTCAGCAGCAGCAGTAGTTAAGGCGCACCGTAGGCACACCTTAGTTAAGGCGCACCCTAGTAGCAGCCCGCTGATTGCTTTTCGTTGTAGGGTTACTCTCAGGAACGGTGTCTTTCGCAGCGCTATGCTCGGCGCGCTTGCATGGCACTGAGCCGCGTGTCCCTCCGCAACTGCGCACTCCCTTCCGCCTCCGAACCGCGTTCCCATTGCCATCCCCTTCCCCTCCATCCCCTCTCCCTATCCAACATGCCCTCCTCCCCGCCTCGTCAATCCCAACGCTCCCCGCCAATCGGCGCACTCTCCGCTCCTTCCGTGCCCGCTGCCCCCCGCGCACCGTCCGCGTCCAACGCCGCCTCGCCCTCATCCTCCGCCTCCGCGGTCGCCAAGGCATGGGACTCCATACTGGGCTCAGACTCCCCCCCCCACTCCCCCACCTCCCCCGCGCCCGTCTCCCCCTGCGGTGGCGCCGGCGGGGGAACCAGTGCTGACGTGGCAAGTATCCTGGAGCAGATCTGCCCGTGGAACGCGGTGGAGTTTGGGTATCCGGGATCTCTTAATTACCGGTCGTTGCTGCTGGATTTTCAAGGGCAGTTAGTGTCGCCTTGGCACCACGTGCCGTTGCACGCTAAGAACGGCGCGCTTCACTTTGTGTGCAAGACGCCGCAGGACTCGTGGGTGCGCTACGAGACCGCTAAGGCGGAGGATTTCACCCCCATCCGCGTCGAGCGCGCGGCTTCCGCGGGTCCTTCCGCCGCTGGCGCGAGCGACTGCGCGGGGGCGGGGAGTGGGGCGAGCGCGCAAAGGGAAGGGGAAGCGGAAGGCGCGGGTGGTGAGGTTCACGTGAGGGGCACGGGGGGAGGAGCGGAAGGGAAGCCAGTAGGGCAAAAGGTTCCTCGTTATAGAGGGCTGCATTATGCGGAGAACTCGATATTCAACATCGGGTTCTTGCCGCAGACTTATGCAGATCCCGAGCAGCCTGTTAGGGCGGATCTAGACCTTCTCGCGAGCATGGCGGGCGGCGCAGGGGGGGCTGGGGGGGAAGGGGAGGAGTGGGGAGAACAGGGAGGGGCAGGAAGCGGGAGCGGGTCAGAAACGGAGTGTAGCTGCTCGGTATGTTCAGATAACGGTGCCGGTGGTCACAGCGGCTACAGTAGCGGTAACGGTAACGGTAACTGTACAACTAGAAGCAGCAGATTCGGGAGTGGCAGTAAGAGAGATGGCAGGGGCGGTGGTGGCAGTGCCCCCTGCACCAGTGGCCGAGGCAGATTTGGAGGTGACAGAAGCAGAACGAACGGCAGTTGCAGGGACAGCGACGGCCGGCATTCTAGTGGTGTCATCGGCTGTAGCAGCAGCAGCATCTGTGGCAGTGGCGCTGCGCGAATTAGCAACGATGCGACGGGGTGTGAGAGGGCGGAGGTGGAAGAGGATGGTAACCAGGTAAACCCTTCGTGGCGCCCGTCACTCCTGGTGAACGACGGGAAGCCTCTAGAGGCTATCGAGATCGGCTTAAAACGGATGCGCACTGGGGAGGTCTGCTCCGTGCTGCCCGTGGCCGTGTTTGCAGTGATAGAGCCCCGCGGCGAGGCGGACGACGGGGGGAACGGGCGCGAGGGGGAAGGTGAGAGGGAAAGAGTGAAAGTGATGGGGAGCGAGGGAGAACAGCCTCAGCAGCAAGGGCAGCAGCAGCGGGGAACGCACGAGCAGCAGCAGCAGAGGCAGCAGCAGGAGCAGCAGCAGAGTGGGGTGCGGGGAAGGCGCGTGGTGTCGTGGAAGCTGGTGGTGGTGTCAACGGAAGATGCTCTGGCGAGCACGCTGCAGGGCATGCACGCGCCCATCCCCGTGCTCGCTGGCGTGCTCGAGCAGATCCAGGAGTGGCTCCGCTTCTGCACCTGCGTGCTACCAGGTACACTCGCCCTCTCCCGCCCCTCTCCCTCTCTCTCG
This sequence comes from Closterium sp. Naga37s-1, assembly GCA_947471745.1. NCBI lineage: Eukaryota > Viridiplantae > Streptophyta > Zygnematophyceae > Desmidiales > Closteriaceae > Closterium > Closterium sp. Naga37s-1. The sequence goes on along the minus strand of CANJKZ010000170.1, from coordinate 1,580,178 downwards.
CACGCTCCCTTTTTGACCCCCTCCCTCACTCCCTCCCTCCCTCCCTCCCTCTCTCCCTCCCTCCCTCGCTCCCTCCCTCCCTCCCTCCCTCCCTCCCTCCCTCGCTCGCTCGCTCGCTCCCTCCCTCCCTCCCTCCCTCCCTCCCTCCCTCCCTCCCTCCCTCCCTCCCTCCCTCCCTCCCTCCCTCCCACCCGCATCTTCTTCACACCCCTCTAACCATTCCCCCCTTCCCTCCTCTCCCCCTCTCCCCCCTCGCCACCCCGTCCTCCCATACAGGCGACGAGGAGTGCGAGTTCGCTCTAGGCGACGCGCCAGCGAGCATGCAGGCGGCCATGGTGGTGGTAGCGCAGGCGCACGCGGCCTGGCAGCTGCTCTCGCACGACAGCCCTCCGCCCAGCCCCTGGCTGCCCTCTGATTGTATCCTCTCCGCCTCTGTGCTGCACCAGCACTGGCTGGATAAAGGCTACCTCTCGCTTGCCTCTTCTTCCTCCTTCTCCTCCTCTTCCTCCTCCTCCTCCTCCTCCTCCTCCTCCTCCTCCTCCTCCTCCTCCTCCTCCTCCTCCTCCTCCTCCTCCTCCTCCTCCTCCTCCTCCTCCTCCTCCTCCTCCTCCTCCTCCTCCTCCTCCTCCTCCTCCTCTGCAACAGACGCCAAGACAGCTTTCCTGTCAGCAAAAGCCTCCTCTCTCACCATCTCGCTCCCTCCCTACTCCTCCCAGCCCTCCCCCTCCTCCTCCCTCGCCTCCTCTAAGGAGTTCGTCCTCCCCTCTCCCCTCTCGCCTTCCCCCCTTGCCCCACCTACCGTACCCCTCTTATCCACCACTCCTGCAACTGCTGCTGCCACCGCTGCTGCCGCCACTGCTGCCGCTACCACCAGCACGGATTGCATGGCCCCATTGCATCCGCTCCCTGCATCCTCCTCCTTTTCCTCCTGGTCCTCCCCCATTGCTTCCCCATCCTCTGCTCTCCCTCGCCGTCTCCCCTCCTCCTCTCTCGCCCCCACTCCTAGCAAGTCAACTGATCTCTCCCTTCCTCCCCCCTCCTCCCCCTCCCCTTCCTCCACCCCCTCCGCACTCCTTTCCCCATCCTTCTCACCGCTCTCCTCCTGCACGCCCTCAAGCCCAGACTCTCGTATCTCCCGTCGGGCGCTGCGACAAGCCCCCTCCTTTTCCTTCTCCCCCACTCGTCCGCTTTCCTCCTCCGCGGCCTCCCCATCGTCTAACCTCACCGCCCCCCCTCCTGACGCCATTCCTCTGTCTGACTTTCGCATTTGCTCTGGCCGCAAGCATGATCGTATCTGGGCGCGTGCCTCTATCGACTCCCTCACTTCCACTTTTAACGAGTCAGGCCACAAACGAGGCGATAGGAGCATGGGGAGGGAGAGGGCAAGGGAAGGGTGTGGGGCAGGGGGCCGTGGAGGGAGCTTGGTGGAGAGAGGAGAGGGTAGGGGTGGGGCGTCGCGTCCTTCTCAGAGTGTGAGGGAGAGGGAGGGCTGGAGACAGGAGGCAGGTGGTAGGAGATCAGGAGGGGAAGCAGCGGGAGAAGCAGCAGGAGAGATGAATCGGAAATGGGGGGGAGGACGAGTGGATGACAATGAAAATCAGTTCCTGGCGAAGTGCGCAACTCCCCCGTGCTCTTCCTCCTCCTCTTCCTCTTCCTCCTCCTCCTTCCTCTCCTTTGCCCGCCTCTCCGCCACTCATCCCCGCAGTAAGCACAAATCAGTCTCATCAGATTTCTCTGCGGATTTCCAGTTCCAAGTGGCAAGGGCAGTGCATGAGGTTGGTGACGGTGCACACACAGGTTATGGGAAAGCCCGTGCTGCTGCTTCTGCCGCTGCCGCTGCCGCTGCTGTTTCTCCGTCTGTTGCTACTGCTGTTGCTGGTGGTGCTGCTGCTGCTGGTGCTGGTGGTCCTCCCCTGCCTAGTCCCTCCCCCAAGCCTCGCCACACGCGCCACCGGCCAGGATTTGGCAGCTTCGGCAGCAGCTTCGTTAGCAGCTTCGGCAGCGGGTTTGGGAGCAGCTTTGATGCTGCAGCAGCGGAAGGAGAGGGGAAGGGAAGCGCTTTTTATGACAGGGGTTCAAGCAGCCTCAGAAGCAGCCCTGTCTACTCTGCTACATCCACTGCCGCTGCTGGTGTTTCTGCTGATGCTCTTTCTGCATCCTCTTCCTCTTCCTCCTCATCATCCTCTTCCTCCACCTCCTCCTCCTCTGCTTCTCTCAAGTGGCGTTTCGGCGGTGCAAGGCACAGGAGAACAGGCAGTGCCAGCAGCCCGCTCTCTCTCCTCTCCCCATCCTCAACCTCCTCGTCCCCCAGTCCCCTCTTTGCCCCTGTAACCGCATCAGAGGCTTACGTAGATAACCAAAGAAGGTGCGGACGATGGGGGGCAGGAGGGGCAGTAGAGGAGACAGGAGTGGCAGTGGGGGGATCAGCAGGAGGCGCAGCAGGGCGGGCAGGAGGAGGCGGAGGGAGTGGAGTGGGAGGAGGGTTGTTGCCTGTATCAAGCATGCATCCGTTTCTTAGTCCGGACGAGAGGCGGTCAGGTCGCAGGCACTGCCGTACAGGCTCTTGGGCTGGTACCAGCTTTGCTGCCACTGCTTTTGATGCCACTTCTGCTGCTGGAGCAAGTGGGTTGGACGTGAGTGTGAGGGGGGTTGACCCGATCGGCACCAACGGCAACAGCGCCAGAAGCAGCTTCCGTAGTGCCAGTATGCGTGAAGGAGGAGCTGTAGGAGAAGGAGGAGTAGGCGGAGGGGGAGGAGGGGGAGGAGGAGGGAGAGGAGGAGGGGGGGGAACAGGGCGATGGAGAGGAGTGGCGAGTTCGAGCCCTTTATCTCCAGCCTCGGCTCGTTTCTTCTTCCCCAAGCCATCCAATAGCAGCCCTAGCAGGGAAGAGCATGGCACTGGCATTGGAGCCAGTAGCAGCAGCAACAGCAGGTCATTCCGGTCCGTTCGGTCACCAACACTTGAACGGATTTTCGGGCAGAGGAAACACCGGCGGGCAGGATCAGCGGAAAAAGATCTTGGGAGGGGTTTGGCGCAGGAGGATGAGGAGAGAGCGAGACGTTTGAAGGAAAGACCGCGAAAGACTGCTGCTGACGCGGCTACTGCAACTTGTGGTAGCGCTGCTGCTGATGGGTGTAGCTTTCTTGAGCTGTCTCCATCAAAACAAGCCTCTGAAGCACCGCTGCATGGTGGGCTGAGGGCCACACGCGCACCCCTGGAACGACTTACGCTGCTCATGCCCTCGGGGAGAGAAGAGCCGGCAGGGAGAATGGGCAACAACGGTCATTTCGATTCCACAGTTGCGTGCTCTGTCTATGCTGACACTAACCCTGCTGCAGCAGACAGCAGTGGGGCTTCCGTACCCGCTGCGTGTCCTCCTGGATTTCCGGGAGCAGCAGGTGGAGGGTCAGAAGGGCTCGTGGGGAGCGTGTTGGATGGTGTGTGTACAGCATGTGAGTCTGACGCCTCTTCTCCCTCCTCCTGGTCGCTCTCCTCCTTCCCAGGCAGTGTTGCCAGCAGCCTCTGCAGCAGCAGCAGCAACAACCTGCCTGTGTTAGCAGCAGCGGTGGCGGCAGCAGCAGCGGCGGCAACGGGGAGTGGCAGCCGTATGAGTGGATTGCGTGCTGGCTGGGTTGATGCTGCTGGTGCTGGTGGTATTGCTAGTGCTGGTGCTGGTGCTGGTGGTATTGCTAGTGCTGGTGCTGGTGCTGGTGGTATTGCTAGTGCTGGTGCTGGTGGGGCTGTCATGGAAGATCTTTCTGGTGCTGAGCCGCCCATTGAGCTTCAACAGCTGCCCTCTCAGCAACACCAGCAGCAGCAGTACCAGCAGCAGCAGCAGGCAGTGTCACTGCTGCAGCGCAGGAGGCAGCAGCACCATGCGTCTCTCACTCTCTCGCCCACGCATGTCAAGGGAAGGACAGTCACGGCTCCTCCCGCTGCCAACGCTGCTGCTGCTCCTGGGGGGCTAACGTCCGGGCGCCAGAACACTGCAGTGGGAGGAAAGCTGGGGGCACAGGAGTCTGATGAGCGTTTCTCCTGTGCTGCTGCTTCTGCCCATGCTGCCAGTGCTGCTGCTGCTGCTTGTGGTGCTGCAGGTGGTGCAGACGCTGTGGTTGTTGAGTGTGGCGTGGGACGCAAGGAACTAGGAGAGAGAGGGCTGGAGGGGGAGGTGAGGGAAGGGAGGTTGAGCGAGGAGAGCTGCACAAGTGTTACAGTGCAGGAAGAGGAGGAGGAGCAGAATGGGGGCATGCCCAGGGGAGGACGCGTGGGAGGGGGTGGTAAAACAGGGCGGAATGCTTCCATCTCACCTCCTTGTTTCTCCTCCAGACCAACCTCCGTACCCGTTCCCTCTCTCTCCCCATATTCCTCCGCGCCCCCTTCCCCACGCCGTTCTCTCTCCCCCTGCGCTACCCATTCCTCCTCCCCATCCTATGTCACCCACCTCCGCTCCTCCGCTCCCCCATTACCTTCCCACCGCTCCAGCCCTTTCTCTCCCTCCTCCTCCTCCTCCTCGCCTTCCTCCTCCTCTTCTGCTCTCAACGTGTCGGGCATCACTCACGCCGCCTCCCTTCCCGACTTACTCGCCCCGTTCTCGTCCTCCCCCTCATCGCACCCCCTGAGGCCTGCAATCCCACACACCCCACCAGCAGCAGCAGTGCCAATGGCAGCAGCAGCACGTGCTACAGGCCCCGTGGGGTTTCAAGTGCGTGCCCCAATCAGCCCCTCCGCCCGCCGCCCCCCCAAGTGCGGCTCCTCCCCTCGCCAGCCCATCGCTCACCCGCTCGCAACCCCCACTCCTAATGAATCAGCTGTTAACGAGTCCAGCACTGCAGCAGCTAGTGCTACAGCGGAGTGTGCCCCTCTCCCTGCTCTCCCTGCCCCACCTTCCAGTCTGCCTCCGCCGCTCACGGCCCCACCTAGAAGACAAGGGTCCAGGCGAATGGTATCCTTTCATGCAGTGGTGAAAGTGTATGAGTTCACAGAGGCAGAGGATGAGGAGGAATGATGATGGCGCTGACGAGCAGGAACAGCTTTGGCCCGCGGGCAAGTATCTGTAGTGGTGGCTGGCTGGCCAAATATGGTATGTTATACGCGGGGCGCTTTTATGTAGCAGTAGCCTGATTTGACTGTTCATATGAATGCTGCTATCCTCTTGTTGTCATAGGAGATTTATGTATGGTAGCCTAGGTGTACTCTGTTCTCAGACGCAGTGTGGAAAATATATCATAATATTTCAAGAACCATGCTAAAGCACCATGGCTTGGCTTGGCTACCTAACAGGTCTAGTGGTACATGTAAATTTTTAAAAGTGTGTAACACTTTTCAAATTTGTGTATTGTGAAAGTGTAGCGATTGCCAACGCAGCAAAGGCAGCGTCGCATCGCTACTCGCCCTCTTTTGGCTACAAAAGAGGGGGTTGAGGCCATTCGGCCTCACCCACGTTCTTCTTTTCAATTTCGAAGTTTGAGTTTTTCAATCTCGTCCAGTCTGGCGAAGACGCAGTCCCTCCCTCGCTTCACCGCCCTGACGACTCTACTTGCGGATATTTTTAAGTACAACATCGGAGCCATGGCGCCGGCGAACAACACTGCTAATCGCGAGGGCAACAAGGCGACAGACACTCCCGTCGCCGCGAACGCCAACATTCAGCCCAGGACAACCGCCCGTCGCCCGAAACGGGGTGCCGAGGAGTCACGCGAGGACCTCGCCACTGGCGTCGAGGTCCTGCTGGGCGGAGGCTCCCCGGCGCCTTCCGAGGAGCCTTCCGCCCCTCGCGCGGCTTCCAGGCAGCCGCGCAAAGTGGCGAAAAAGACAACCGCTGACGCGGCTGTCTTGACCACCACCTCGAGCCCCTCAGGCGCGCGTGTCAAGCAGCACGCGCCAGCACCCTCGAGCCACACGCCAGCCACGACCGAGCCCAACCCCCCGTTCAACCCGGCGCAACTCCAAGCACTACTGGCGCTGTTACAGCAGCACGCGCCTGTTACGGCGGGGACTTCAAAAAATGAGGACGCTACAACTTCTGCAAAATATGATAAGAAGAAAGAAGAAGCTCCCGCCGTCGCACCGCGCCCTCCCAAGACTGCCCGCATCGAGAAGGACCCGGCCCCCGCTCCCGTCGAAGATGACAGCGACGAGTCAGACGACGCTGATGGTGAGGCCTCCCCTCGCCGTCACAACCCAATTTTCACTCATGCTTCTTGCTCTACGCTTCCCCCCCTCAACCCCGCAACCACAAACTCCACGTTCAACCGCAAGGGCGTACGTGACAAGGCAGAGGTTTTCTCTGCTATCCAGGCCCACCTCAGGCACATTGAGTGCAAGCTCCAGCAAGGCGACGCGGAAGGCGCTCGCACCAACATTTCTCAAATCGAGTCGCTCATTAACAAGCGATTTGAGGTGCTCTTGGTGGCGGACGAGGCGGGCTTCGAGGCGGCCGATCGCTTCCAGCTCTACCAGTCCAAGAGTGTGCTGACCTCCCGTTCGTACAAGCTGGCCGTGGCCGACGTGGCCGCGTCGAAGCGCGCTCGTATGACCTACAACTGTCCCACCCGCGGGGGTGGCCTCAACGCCGGCGAACTCGGCAACAAAGGCTCCGGGCAAGGCTCTTGCCAGGAAAGGACCTTCAAGGGCACCTGTTTTCACTGCGGCCAGCCAGGCCACATGGCGAACGCCTGCCCCATGGGGGGGCGTGGAGGCCAAGGTCCCACACCCATGGTGTGAGGGACCAAAGGGCGGAGCCCTTGCCCCTTATGTCAAAGGGACATAACGGGGCTGCACCAGGGGGTGCAAGGCTGAGGAGCAGCCTAAGGAACTAAGGGCCAAGGGGCCCAAGGAGGAGCCCTAGGGGCCATTAGCTATTGGTGCATTGTGTACTTTTGCAAGAAATGATTATTATGGGATGATAAGTTGCCTACGGAAGTGTTTGTTGTTTTTAGTCCAATTTGGTACCTTGGGCTCAAGGATGGGCTGCACTATGATGTGGGCAACCAGCAAACAACCAGTGCAAAGCAAAGAAGAAGAAGAAAAAAAAAAAAAAAAGAGAAAAATCGAGCCAATGTTCATACACCTTAATACGAAATCAAAGGACGCGCGAGCCGCATCACGCATCAAGAGACCCATCAAGGTCCAGGAGTACCCAAGAAACAACATGGAGGGTTGTGCACTGTGTGGTTGTTAACACACACGTCTTAAAAACAAAGAGAGAGAGAGAGAGAGAGAGAGAGAGAGAGAGAGAGAGAGAGAGAGAGAGAGAGAGAGAGAGAAAGGGAAAGAGAGAGAGAGAGAAGAGGGCGAGAGAGCAAGAGAAAAAGCGTTGTCTCCCTCTCTTGTTTTTTCTCGGGCTCCACATTGCATAGAACATTTGGCTCCTGAACCGCACCCCACTAGGTGCAAGCCAAGCCGTGCCATGCAAAAAAAAAAAAAAAAAAAACTCAAGGTAGGAATCATGCAACCGCAACTCGCCCACGTGCGTGGATACGTGCGAGTGTCCACGGGGCAAGTCTTTCAAAACCCACCACGAAGGCCAGACCACACGACGGTCGGTCTCGAGGCAGTTCACGGAGCACAAGGGCATGTCATGCCCATAAAGGTAGAGAGAAAGAGAGAGAGAGAGAGAGAGAGAGAGAGAGAGAGAGAGAGAGAGAGAGAGAGAGAGAGAGAGAGAGAGAGAGAGAGAGAGAGAGAGAGAGACACTCACATGCACACACATACGCACCCACATGCACACCCACCCACACACCCGTACACACACACATACTCCCACACGCACATACACACATATACACACACACAGGCACACACACACCAACACACATAACACAAGGCACACGTACATCTACACACGTGGTTGCACTCGTGCAAAGGCACGACGCCCAAGAGCGCGGTCCACTGTTACCCAACTGCTCATGCACGCGCTAATGTTGTGGGATAGCCGATTGTGCATGAAAACCCCATGCAGAAATTAACAACCGTTGGATCGGGACGACGCTCTCAACATACGAATACACGATAACCGACAAGACAGTGTTTATAATGCGAGGACGGCTCCACCAAGCACTACACTGGTGGCGCTCCTGGTGCGATAGTAGCCTCATCCTGTCTATTATCTCACACGGATATTGGTTCCCATGGAAGGATGGGCCCCCGACACCTTTCGAAAGGAAAAACCACGCAGGCGCCCAGACGCATTCGGATTTCACACGCGATGCCATTTTGACCTCCTGCGAACAGGAGCAGCGGCAAAAGCTCCTGACCGATCAACACTACTATGCATTAGCCCACTCAACGTGGTCGAACAACGAGAAAAATGTCGGCTCATCCTCGACCTGCGGAAGGTCAACGAGCACTTGTGCATTCCGAAATTCAAGTACGAAGGCCTCGCCCAGGTAGCGGAGTTGATCCAACCGAACGATTGGATGCTATCGGTTGATCTCAAGTCAGGGTATCATCACGTGGACATCCATCCCACCTGCTGGAAGTACTTAGGATTCCAGTTCGAAGGCAACTACTACTTCTTCCAATCCCTGCCATTCGGTCTGGCCACGGCCCCTTTCATCTTCACGCAACTCATCAAACAGCTGGCCCGATGATGGCGATCTCTCGGGTGGCGGGTTATCCCGTATGTGGATGATATACTGATCCTGGCAGAGACCGCACAACAAGCGGGAGCCGCATGCGCACAGATCGTCAGGGACCTGAGGGACGCCGGCATTGTAATCAACGAGAAAAAGTCGCGTCTGGTCCCCACACAGGAGCTTCGCTTCCTCGGACTCGAGTTGAACACACAAGTCGGCAAATTCTCGGTCGGAGAAGAACGGCGCTCCCTGTTACGAGCGACAATCACAAGTCTCATCGATTCCGGACGCGCTGTTCACCACGTGAACGTTCGTCAAATCGCTCGAGTGACTGGAATGCTTGCTTCCATGAGCCTCGCTTTGGGCGCAACCGCGCGAGCCTTCAGCCACGAGCTATTGCAACTTATCAACAACGCGCCCTCATGGCACTCGAAAGTGTCGTTGTCAACTAAGGCCATCCACGAACTGCACTTCTGGGTGGAACGGTTCGACCGTTTCAACGGTGCACCATTCCATCATCCGCATCACTACGACGCCATCATCCAGGTGGATGCCAGCGCGCACAGCTGGGGTGCCACCCTCTCTACTTTTCACGGAACACCGAGCAACGCAAGCGCTGGCATGCCCGACAACCTGTGGCCAACCTCAAGTACGCGACGCGAGTTGGAAGGCGTGCTCTGGGCGCTACGCACCTTAATGGACCGTCTTCGACACGGCCACACGTTGGTTTGCGTGGACAACCAAGGGGTCATGTTCATCCTACGAAAAGGCGGCTCGCGCAATAATGAGCTCACGCTCACTTGCAAAGAGATCATCACTCTATGCACGGACAACGCGGTGCGACTAGCCATCGAATGGATTCCCAGAGATCATAACACTTGCGTGGACGAGCTCTCAAAGCTGCATGACCACGATGACTACACGTTGAAACAACCTTGGTTTCGTCTCTTGGACCGTCGGTGGGGGGCTCACTCCGTCGACCTGTTCGCAAATGCACAGAACGCATTGCTGCCTCGTTTCTTCTCTAAAGTCCCTCACCCGCGAGCCGAGGCCATCAACGCATTCTCCAAGGATTGGCACGGGGAACGGGGCTTCGCATTTCCGCCCCCCCACCTCGTCCCTGCAACTCTCCATCACGCGCGTCGCACACGGGCAAAGCTAACCCTGGTGATCCCTGAGTGGTCAGGGGCAGCCTGGTGGCCCCTAGTGCAACCGGCCCCTCAAACATGGGCCATAGGAATTACTAGCCACCTTCGCCTCGGAAGCGGGAGTCAGTGCCTCCAACCAGGCACACACACTGCCGCATTCTCAGGCACTGGATTTCCCAATAGCCTGATTATTGCATTGTCCATTGACTTTACAATGTAACTCATATATATTCCATGTATGGCAGATATATTATCCAACCTTCAAAAGCAACTCCTCTCGGTAATCAGCCAAGTACGAGCTCCTTCAACAATTCGCACCTACGACCCCTACTGGGGAAAATTCCGATCATTCTGTAACAAGCTATCACTGAGCTACCTACCTGCCACAGACTTGACACTCGCGCTGTACCTGGTATACGCCCTCAACAAGCACGCCACCCTGTCCGCCATCACGCTGACCTGTTCGGCAGTCGCATTCGCACACAAGATGACTGGCCTTACTTGTCCCACAAACGGCCCCTTCACTTCCCAGGTCCGAGAATTCGCCAAGCGCCACTCCCCGCGTCCAAACAGGACTAAAGAACCCGTGTCTCTTCACCAGGTTCACCAGATGACACACGAGTTCATCGCATCCGACATTCCCTCCGTATTCCAGAAAGGCCTCATCCCACTGCTCATGTACACGGGCTTTCTCCGCTTCTCGGACCTCGTCGCAATTCAGTGGCAAGACATCCAGTTCGAGGAGGCGGCGATGTGGCTATTGATTCCCCACTCCAAAACGGACCAAGAAGGCAACGGAATATGGGTCCCAATCGCGACTACACCCGGACCATATTGCCCAGTAAATATCACCAGACAGTTCATCTCGCTTGCCGGCTATGACGCCTCGACCAAAGGACCACTGATACGGGTGTTCACACGTGACTCCAAAGCAACTCCGCACGACCACGCGCCTTCGTACCCAACTGTTCGCAATTGGTGCTTGGAAGCATTCAAAAAGGTTGGCCTCAACGCCAACCACCTTGGCACGCACTCCTGTCAGATGTATATGCCTTAGCCTATGTAGGCTGTAGTGGGGTAGACACTAAGGGGTACAGCTTTCATATTTGTATCACACACTTTCCTAGTTCATTCATTCCTGTTTCTTTCTTCACATGGTATAGAGCGGGTTCCTACATGGGACCGTTCCTTCCTAAGGGCCCACCATAAGAATTTTCTTTTAGCTGCCCGAAGCGCATTGCGCCCTGCCCTAATTTTTTTATTTTTTCGCGGCCCCCTAGCGGCTCCTACGCGGCCCCTACGTGGCCCCTACGCGGCCCCTACTCGGCCCCTACGCGGCCCCTACCCGGCCCCTACGCGGCCCCTACCCGGCCCCTACGTTGCCTCTGACGCGGCCCCTGACGCGGCCCCTGATGCGGCCCCTGACGCGGCCCCTACTCGGCCCCTACTGCGGCCCCTGACGCGGCCCCTGACGCGGCCCCTGACGCGGCCTCTGACGCGGCCCCTGACGCGGCCCCTGTCGCGACCCCTACTGCGGCCCCTGACGCGGCCCCTGACGCGGCCCCTGACGCGGCCCCTGACGCGGCCCCTGACGCGGCCCCTGCCGCGGCCCCTACGCGGCCCCTGACGCGGCCCCTACACCGCCCCTGGCGCGGCCCCTACGCCGCCCCTGACGCGGCCCCTCCGCCGCCCCTGACGCGGCCCCTACGTCGCCCCTGCCGCGGCCCCTACGTCGCCCCTGACGCGGCCCCTGCACCGCCCCTGACGCGGCCCCTACGCCACCCCTGCCGCGGCCCCTGACGCGGCCCCTGACGCGACCCCTGCCGCGGCCCCTGACGCGGCCCCTACGTCGCCCCTGCCGCGGCCCCTACGTCGCCCCTGACGCGGCCCCTGACGCGGCCCCTGACGCGACCCCTGCCGCGGCCCCTGACGCGGCCCCTACGCAGCCCCTGACGCGGCCCCTACGCCGCCCCTAACGCCGCCCCTAGCCGCCCCTACGCGGCCCCTACGCCGCCCCTGACGCGGCCCTCAGCCGCCCCTGACGCGGCCCCTACGCCGTCCCTGCACGGCCCGGCCCGGCCCTGTCCCTGACGCGGCCCTTGCCGCGGCCACTCGGCCTCGACTTTGTCCCGGACCTGCCCCGGCCCCGACCCTGTCCCGGCCCCGTTGCTGCTCGGCCCCGACCCTGTCCCGGACCCTACTCGGCCCCGACCCTGTCCCGGCCCTGTTCCGGCCCCGACCCAGCCCCGAACTCTCGGCTCTGCCCCTGGTGAGACCTAGCTGGGCCGAGCCGCGCGGCCGAGCCGCACTGCGCTGTCGAGTCGCCCTGCCGAGTCGCGCTGTCCTGCCTAGCTCAGTTGCACTGCTGCCGCTGCTAGTCTCCTGCTGCTCCTACCATGGCTAGTCCTACCCTTCTCACCTTTGATGCTGAGGGTCGAGCGGTTGCATTTGATGTCTGGCTCGATGACTTGCAGCTTTTCCTTCAGTGCGATAGCAGAGATGGCCTCTCCCTGTTTGACCTTACGTCGGGCGCCTCTACTGCCCCTGCTGCTGATGCTGACAGTACCGTTCGCTCGCAGTGGCTCACGCGCGATGCTGCTGCCCGCCTTGCTGTGCGCAGTCACCTACCGGCTACTGAGCGCGCGCACTTTAGTCAGTACAAGAGTGCTAGGACTCTGTACGACGCTGTAGTTGCACGCTACTCTTCCCCTGCCACTGCTGCGCTTAGCCGCCTCATGCTCCCGTACCTTTTCCCTGACCTCGCTGCCTTTGCCACAGTCACTGACCTCATTACGCACCTCCGCACTAGTGACACTCGCTACCGCACTGCGCTCCCTGCTGAGTTCTGCGCCCAGAACCCCCCCCCCATGTACATCACCCTCTACTACCTAGTCACTCGACTCCGTGTCACTCTCCGCTCGGTCAGGGACCACTTCCTCTCTCTCTGCCCTACCACCCTCACTGTCGACCTCCTTGAGGAGCGCCTCCTTGCAGCAGAGACTAGTATTACCGCTGTAGGCGCCTCTCGTGGTGACCCCCGTACCCCTTTCTTTGAGGGGTGCTCCCCCGTTCCTCTTTTGCCCTCTGTTGCCTCTGCTGCTGCTGTCGACCTTGTTGGCACCGAGTCGGACAGCGCTACGTATGCTCCTAGTGAGAGGCGCCGCATCAGCAAGGGCAAGCGGGGCAGGGGAGCTGGAGGAGGTAGTGGGGGCGGCAGTAGTGGCGGAGGCGGCGGAGGAGGGGGTGGGGGTGGGGGTGGTGGCAGAGGTGGGGGCTTCGGTGGCGGCGGTGGAGGTGGAGGCAGCGGTGGCGGTGGTGGGAGGGGTGGAGGAGGCGGAGGCGGCGGCGGCGGAGGTGGAGCCGGCAGAGGCGGAGCTGAGCAGCGGGGACCCCAGCAGCAGCAGCGCTCTCGTGGGACCCCTTCGCCCCAGCAGCTTCGTGAGTGGTACGCGGGGCGTCAGGGGTCTGGAGGTGCTGGTCCCTGTACTTACGTCCTGCGCACCGGCGACCGCACTGGAGAGCAGTGTGGCGGCCTGCACGCCACCCAGCGCTGCTTCGGTCGCCTGACGGACGCCTGGTGTGCCCAGTTCCCGGACGCCACTGAGATCCCTCGTTGGCATGACCTGCACAGGTCGGGGGTAGCTATCTTTGATCTTGACTTTGATGCTATTCTTGCTGCTATGTATGCTGTGTCTATTAGTGCTGAGGGTGACTGTTACGTGTGTGTTCCGCCTGACCCTGGTATTGAGGCTGCTGCTCTAGGTGCTAGTGAGTCTGCTGCTCCAGGTACTCGTGAGTCTGCTCCTCTAGGTGCTGGTGAGTGGTACCGAGTCGGCTCAGGTCTTGCACACCTTCACCCTCGACTCGGGTGCTTCCCGCTCCTTCTTTCGAGACCGCACCACCCTTACGCCGCTCAGTCGGCCGGTTGCGGTCTCCCTGGAAGACCCCTCTGGGGGTCCTGTCCTTGCTCGCTACTCCACTGTCCTCCTGTGTCCGGCGGCCCCGTCAGGCTCCCTGTCTGGTCTCTACCTCCCCTCGTTCTCCACGAACTTGGTGAGTGGTGCTGACCTTCAGGATGCCGGAGTTGACCAGTTCACTCCTGCACGGCAGCGAGTGACCCACTGCTCGTGTGCTCAGACGGGCCGCCACTTGGCCACGTTTACCCGTCGACCGGGGTCGAGCCTGTACACACTGACCACAGAGTCTCCTCCGGTTGCTGCGTCTGGTCAGGTAGCTGCGTCGAGTCAGGTGTTTGCTGCGGCGTCTCGGTCAGGTCCTGAGTCTGCCCCCTGCTCGTGTCGCCTCCTGTCCCACCAGACCCTCCTCTGGCACCACCGACTTGGTCACCCCTCCTTACCTCGTCTCCAAGGTATGGCCTCCCGTGTTCTTGTCTCTGGTCTCCCCCGGTCCCTCCCTCCCCTTCCCCCGGGGCCTGCCCCTACCTGCGTTCCCTGCGTCGAGGGGCGGCAGCGCGCCGCTCCTCACTCCTCCGAGTTTCCCCCCACAGAGGCTCCACTGCAGACTCTTCACATGGACGTGTGGGGCCCAGCCTGCGTCCGTGGACAGGGTCACGAGCGTTACTTCCTGCTGGTGGTTGACGACTACTCGCGTTACACCACAGTCTTCCCCTTGCGCAGCAAGGGTGAGGTCACTGAGGTGTTGATCGACTGGATCCGCGTTGCTCGTCTCCAGCTCAGAGAGCGTTTCGGCTCGGACTTTCCTGTTCTGCGTCTGCACTCCGACAGAGGCGGAGAGTTTTCCTCCGACCTTCTGCGAGCCTTCTGTCGTGCGGAGGGCATCCGCCAGACGTTCACGCTTCCGGCCTCTCCACAGCAAAATGAGATTGCTGAGCGCCGCATTGGCATGGTCATGGATGTCGCTCGTACGTCCATGATCCATGCGGCTGCTCCCCATTTTCTGTGGCCGTTCGCGGTTCAGTACGCGGCGCATCAGATCAACCTTCAGCCCCGGGTCTCCCTACCGGAGACCTCCCCTACTCTGCGGTGGACGGGGAAGGTTGGTGATGCGTCTGCGTTCCGTGTCTGGGGATCTCGAGCTTTCGTCCGAGACTTGTCTGCGGACAAGCTGTCCTCCCGTGCTGTTCCTTACGTCTTCCTTGGCTTTCCCCCTGACGCGCCTGGTTGGCAGTTTTACCACCCCACCTCGCGTCGTGTTCTGTCCTCCCAGGACGTCACGTTTGACGAGTCGGTTCCGTACTACCATCTCTTCCCCTACCGCACTGCCCCCCTCCCTCCCCCGCCGCTCTTCCTCGCTCCCGGTCCCCCCCCGGTAGACCCCTTCCCCCCTCAGGGTCCTGCCCCCTCAGGTGTGTCCCAGGTAGATGCAGTCGAGCCTGTCGAGGTAGCTGCTGACTCTGGTGCGTCTGGGGGTGCTGAGCCTGAGCGTGCGGAGCCTGGGGGTGCTGGGTCTGGGGGTGCTGAGCCTGAGCGTGCGGAGCCTGGGGGTGCTGGGTCTGGGGGTGCTGAGCCTGCGCTTGCGGAGCCTGGGGGTGCTGGGTCTGGGGGTGCTGAGCCTGAGCGTGCGGGGCCTGGGGGTGCTGCTTCTGGGGGTACTGAGCCTGGGGCTGCTGGGAGTGGGGGTGTGGAGCCTGTCGGTGCTGGACCTGGCGGTCCTTCGGGTGCTTTGTCCCGGCGGGAGCTTCCCTCTCCACAGGAGCTGCGCGAGTGGTTTGCTCGCCGCTGGAGCCGTGCTGTTGGAGCTGGAGGTTCTGCTGCTGCTGGAGGTTCTGGAGCTGGAGGTGCTGCTGGAGCCGGTACTGGAGGTTCTGCTTCTGCTGGGGGTGCTGGAGCCACGGGTCCCGGAGGTGCTCGTACTGGAGGTACTGGAGCTGCTGGGCCTGGTGGTGCTCCTGGTGCTGGAGCTACTGGTGGAGCTGGAGCTGGTGGTGCTGCTGGAGTGGGTGCTACTGGAGGTCCTGGAGCCGGAGCGGCTGTGTCTGCTGGTGGTCCTGCTGGAGCTGGAGCTGCTGGAGGTACTGGAGCTGGTGGTGCTGCTGGAGTTGGAGCTGACGCTGGGGGTACTGGTGTTGTCCCTGCTGGTTCTGGAGGTGCTGCGCGGCCGCGGCCGTACTTCGTTCCGCTCCTTGAGCAGGTTCTTGGTCTTCCGCCTTCTCCTAGTCCTGCTCCTTCCTTAGAGTGTCCTCCGCCTGTCCAGTCCGAGTCACAGTTACAGCTGGTCTCCCCTCTGCCTGCTCCTTCTCCCTACTCTGGTCCTACTGGAGGTCTTGCTGAGCGTCGTGCCCCTGAGTCGTGTCCTGCGTCGCCTGTTCGCACTGCTCGCACTAGTCGTCGTGTTCCACGTCTGCGTCCTCCTGCAGTCCCGGGTACGCATCAGATGACACTGCGTCCTTCCACTGCGCCACAGCGTGTCCCTTTGCCGTCTCCTCCAGAGTCCTCTCTTCCTGCTCTTGCTGACCCGGCGTCTGACTCCCTTCGTGCTGCCAGTCCTACTGTCACGCGTTTCCTAGCCACTGTTGTCACTGGCCCTTCCTTTGAGTCCACTGCTGCGTCTGCCTTAGTTGCCGAGCTTGTCGACTTCGCTGCTCACTGTCGTCTAGACTACGCCGCTAGTCTTGTTGCTGAGTCAGCGTCTGCGTCTGTCTGTCCTCCGTCCGTCGGGGGTGAGTGTGCTCTTAGCACGGACGTCCTTGAGGACCGACAGGAGGAGTTCCAGTGTTTTGCCGCTGCTTTACCTCATCTCGTGTCCACACTGCTTGCCCCTGAGGGAGACCCGGATGCACCAGACATCCCGACCCCGCGCTCTTACGCAGAGGCGATAGAGGGTCCTTACTCCTCTCAGTGGCAGGCAGCCATGGACGCAGAGATGGCTTCCTGGAAGTCCACAGGCACCTACGTCGACGAGGTTCCCCCACCTGGGGCGAACATCGTCAGTGGCATGTGGATCTTCAGGGTGAAGCGGCCGCCGGGTTCTCCGCCTGTCTTCAAGGCGCGTTACGTGGCTCGAGGCTTCAGTCAGCGGCAGGGAGTTGACTACTTTCAGACCTTCTCCCCGACCCCGAAGATGACCACTCTTCGGGTTCTGCTGCACGTTTCTGCTCAGCGTGACTACGAGCTTCACTCCCTTGACTTCAGCACTGCTTTCCTACAGGGCAGTCTGCACGAGGAGATCTGGCTGCGCCGCCCACCTGGCTTCACTGGGTCGTTTCCTCCTGGTACCCAGTGGAGCCTCCGGCGGCCAGTCTACGGTCTCCGCCAGGCGCCACGTGAGTGGCACGACACACTGAGGACTACGCTTGCGGCTCTTGGGTTTGCTCCTTCCACTGCTGACCCGTCGCTGTTTCTTCGCACCGACACCTTACTGCCGCCGTTCTACATCCTCGTGTACGTCGACGACTTGGTGTTTGCTACAGCTGACACTGCTGGACTCGCCCACGTGAAGTCCGAGCTGCAGAAGAGACACACGTGCACAGACCTGGGTGAACTGCGCAGCTATCTTGGCTTGCAGATCACCCGGGACAGAGCATGGCGCACCATCACCCTGACTCAGTCACACATGGTGCAGCAGGTCCTTCAGCGCTTCGACTTCACGTACTCCTCGCCTCAGGCCACTCCTCTGTCTACTCGCCACTCGCTCTCAGCTCTGCCTTCGGATGAGTCCGTAGAGCCGAGTGGCCAGTACCCAGAGCTTGTTGGCTGCCTCATGTACCTGATGACCTGCACTCGACCTGACCTAGCATACCCTCTGAGCATTCTAGCGCGCTATGTTGCTCCTGGGAGACACCGACCAGAGCACATGGCTGCAGCGAAGAGGGTGTTGCGCTACTTGTGCAGTACTTCGGGCTTGGGGCTAGTGCTTGGAGGGCGGAGTCCAGTGGTCCTCACTGGTCACGCAGACGCGTCTTGGGTGGACGACCTGGCTACACAGCGGTCGTCACAGGGTTACACCTTCAGCCTTGGTTCCGGCTCTGTTTCGTGGCGGTCTACCCGCTCGACTTCTGTTCTCAGCTCCAGCTGTGAGGCTGAGATCTACGCAGGGGCCATGGCTGCACAGGAGTTACGCTGGCTCACCTACTTGCTGACTGACCTGGGAGAGCCGCCTCGTTCTCCTCCAGTTCTGTACGTAGACAACAAGGCCATGCTGGCCTTGTGTCGGGAGCACAGACTGGAGCACAGAACGAAGCACATTGCTCTTCGCTACTTCCTTGCTCGTGAGCTGCAGCAGCGTGGCCAGCTGCGCCTTGCTTACGTGGCCTCTCAGGCCAACACTGCTAATATCTTTACCAAGGCACTTCAGCCTTGTGATCATCAGCGCTTCTGTACTATGCTAGGTCTTGTGCCTACTTGGCCTCACTTGCTTACCTCTTGACTTTGCTTGTTCTGTGATCTATATATACCTGCACTTGCTTGTTTACCTTTATATATGAACTTGCATGTGAACTGGCCTTGTGGCCTTTGAACCTGTGCTCAGACTGTGTGGTGACGTTGTGATCCACCCTGAGCTTGCTTTGCTTTGCTTTGCTTGACTGGTCTTATGACCCCTAGTTCTCCCCCACTTTGCCTATGGGGGTGTGTCAGATGTATATGCCTTAGCCTATGTAGGCTGTAGTGGGGTAGACACTAAGGGGTACAGCTTTCATATTTGTATCACACACTTTCCTAGTTCATTCATTCCTGTTTCTTTCTTCACAACTCCTTCCGCAAAGGAGCAGCAACGACGGCGGCAGGCATCGGAGTCTCAGATAGGATGTTCAAGCGGTTGGGCCATTGGCGCAGCGACATCGCAAAAGACCTCTACGTCACCATCGCACACGACCAGCTTGTGGCTGCCTCCCAGCTGATTCAGGATCCTACACGGGCTCCCTCCCCGAACCAGCACCAATTGTCTATCCAGTGGCATCGCCGACCGACCACTCGCTTGTCTCAAAAGGCCCATATGAAATGAAGCACGATGCCTTTACAAGTTGCAGAAAGCAAGCTTTCACAATATGTAAATTTTTAAAAGTGTGTAACACTTTTCAAAATTGTGTATTGTGAAAGTGTAGCGATTGCCAACGCAGCAAAGGCAGCGTCGCATCGCTACTCGCCCTCTTTTGGCTACAAAAGAGGGGGTTGAGGCCATTCGGCCTCACCCACGTTCTTCTTTTCAATTTCGAAGTTTGAGTTTCCCACCCACCCACCCAGGTAGTCATTGTCTCTAAGATTCTTGCTGTAATTGTAGTTATCATTGGACGAGATTGATGTACTCATACCCATATGAAATGAAGCACGATGCCTTTACAAGTTGCAGAAAGCAAGCTTTCACAATATATCAGAATGCGTTCTGTTCCGCAGTACTACCGTAACAGGTACCGGTGCCTAACCACGACATTTACCGTACTCCACTCCACAGCACAGCACGGAACCGTACTTCACCAATAAAAGCCACTTCCATGTGTGAATATATAACCACATCTAAACCAACTTCTACACCCGACCCACCCTATAAACCAAACCTCACCAAAAACGTTTTCATAGACTTGTTTGCTGCTCTTCCTCCTCCTACACACACTGGTGCAACTGCTGCTGCAGCTGATCCTGCCACATCTACCCACTACACTGCGCACCATTTATGCCTATCGCACCTGCCCATGCACCTCATGCCCATTGCGCACACCCCACGTTCGCACTTCTACGGTATCAACTTACCTCATAACTTGCCTTAACATAACTCTCACTATCCGTCCCCACCGCACCCCACCCCCCCTTCCCCCCCTCCCCGCACACCTATCCGGCTGCTCCACCCCTCCCTAGACACCCGCCACTCCCATAGCAGCTACTGTTTCAGCTACGCACAACAACACTCTAAATTAGTACTCGAGGACAGAGCTCATGTCAACAACCTCATATCGTAATCCTGCCCCCCCACGCAGCGAGGTGACTTTTGCGTCGACTCCACAGTCACCTTGTGGGGCAAGCAAGCAAGCGCCAACAGCTACTACTTAGGCACGGAGCTCATGTCAACAGCCTCCTACTTCTTCCCCAGGACTAGGTGCAGTGAGAGTGCAGGTCATTGTTATCCCACTAGCGCGGGGGGCGCATATTGAGTCGACTCGAAACAAGCTAATGTCAGAATAACAGTGCAGGAATGATTGGATTAGCAAGAGTTGGGGTACAAGTACTAACCCCAGAAGTGCTATACCCCAGAAGGAGTGCCCCACTATAGCCTACAAGTAAGAATGTACTTTGACACACCCCCATAGGCTAAGTGGGGGACAACAAGACGGTCACAAGACCAGTCAAGCAAGACAAAAGAGCAAGGCAAAGCAAATCTCGGGGTGGATCTCAAGGACACCATACAATACGAGCACAAGCAAGCGGCCACAAGGCTAGTTCACATGCAGAGTTATAATAGCAAGGCAGTACACTGATCACAACCTAGCAAGAGTAAACAAGCATGTATAAAGATATATATCAGTGTACAACAAGAGCAAGTCAAACAACCAGCAAGTGAGGCAGAGTGGGCACAAGCCCAAGAGCAGTGCAGAAACGCTGATGATCACCAGACCCAAGGGCCTTGGTGAAGACATCAGCAGTGTTGGCCCACGAGGCCACGTAGGAAAGGCAGAGATGACGATGCTGCTGCAGCTAACGCGCAAGGAAGTAGCGAAGAGCAATGTGCTTCGTTCTGTGATCCAGTCTCTGCTCATGACAAAAGACAAGCATTGCCTTGTTGTCGACGTACAGAACTGGAGGAGAACGCTGCCGCTCCCCCAAGTCGGTCAGCAGGTAGGTCAGCCAGTGTAGCTCTTGTGCAGCCATGGCCCCAGCGTGGATCTCGGCCTCACAGCTGGAACTAAGCACAGAAGAAGAACAAGCGGACCTCCACGAGACAGATCCAGAGCCAAGACTGAAGATGTAACCTTGGGTCGAACGCTGAGTCGCCTGGTCCTCGGCCCAAGAAGCGTCGGAGTGTCCTATGAGTACCACTAAACCCTGTCCTCCAAGCACAAGCCCCATGCCCGAAGTACAGCACAAGTAGCGCAACACCCTCTTAGCGGCCTCCCACTGCTCTGGTCGGTGTCTCCCGGGCGCAATGTAGCATGCCAGGATGCTAAGAGGGTAGGCAAGGTCAGGTCGAGTGCAGATCATCACGTACATGAGGCAGCCCACAAGCTCTGGATACGGGCCACTCGGCTCTACGGACTCGTCCGAAGGTGGAGCTGAGAGCGAGTGACCGGTAGGCAGAAGAGTGGACTGTGGCGAGGAGTACCGGAAGCCGAAGCACTGAAGGACCTGGTGCACCATGTGTGACTGATTCAGTGTGATGGTGTGCCGTGCTCTGTCCCGGGTGATCTGCAAGCCAAGATAGCTGCGCAGCTCACCCAGGTCAGTGCAGGTGTGTCTCTTCTGCAGCTCCGACTTCACAAGGGCCAGTGCCTCAGCGTTAGCAGTGGCAAAGACAAAGTCGTCGACGTACACGAGAACGTAGAGCGGCGGCAGCAACATGTCGGTGCGTAGAAACAGCGACGGGTCAGCAGTAGAAGGAGCAAACCCAATAGCTGCAAGCGTCGTCCTCAGTGTAACGTGCCACTCGCAAGGCGCCTGGCGGAGACCGTAGACTGGCCGCCGGAGGCTCCACTGGGTACCTGCAAGAAACGACCCAGTGAAGCCAGGTGGGCGGCGCAGCCAGATCTCCTCGTGCAGGCTGCCCTGCAGGAAAGCTGTGCTGAAGTCCAAAGAGTGCAACTCGTAGTCACGCTGAGCAGCGACGTGCAGTAATACCCGAAGAGTGGTCATCTTCGGGGTGGGGGAGAAGGTCTGGAAGTAGTCGACCCCCTGTCGCTGACTGAAGCCTCTAGCAACGTAACGCGCCTTGAAGGCAGGCGGAGAACCCGGCGGCCGCTTCACCCTGAAAATCCACATGCCATCGACTATGTTCGTCCCAGGAGGAGGAACCTCGTCGACGTAGGTGCATGTGGACTTCCAGGAAGTCATCTCTGCATCCATGGATGTCTGCCACTGAGAGGAGTACTCACTCGCGATCGCCTCAGCGTAAGAGCGCGGAGTAGGGATGTCAAGTGCATCCGGGTCTCCCTCAGGGCAAAACACCATGGATGCGAAACGTTTTTTTTTTTTTTTTTTTTTGAACGAAAACCTGGCTACTAGTTCAGTAACAGATGCATACGGATGTAGGGCACCTATACACCAAAGCTAGAAACACATTTAAGTGCCGGGGGTGAAGTTGGTGGCATAGGCCCATGTGTTGTTCACGGTGGGGTCAGCCAGGTGGTCGGACAGGTTCTCCAGGGGGGCCTTGCCGGTGACGATGGCCTGGACGAAGAAGCCGAACATCGACACCATGGCTCCTTCACCTTCAGCTCAGCAAGGGCATCGGGGTTGTCAGCCAGACCCAGGGGGTCGAAGGCACCGCCGGGGTACAGGGGGTCCTCAACCTCTTGGAAGCCCTCAAGGCCACCCACGTGGTAGCTCTCGACGGCACCCATGAGGATGACCTGGGTGGCCCAGATGGCTAGGATGGATTGCGCGTGGATCAGGTTGGGGTCGTCGATGTAGTCAAGGCCGCCCCTGGAGAAGATCTGGGCACCGGCCTTGAACCACACATCCTCGCCGAAGTTCACGCCGTTGCCGGCGAGGAGCTCGGGGGTGAGGCAGCCGAGGGCACCGAGAAGAGCCCAGCGAGCGTGGATCACCTGTCAAAACATATATGTTTCTGTTTACATTTCACTAGGCTACATTGGGGCTATCTTTAGGGGGTATAGAAACCATCTCGATACTTTGCTTGTACCCCCCTCTCTCAACCTAATCCATCACTTCTTCCTTAGTATTCTAACATCACCTCCAGCTCGCGGTTCTTGACGAAGGTCTCGGGGTCAGCGGACAGACCCGCGGTGTCCCAGTCGTAGTCGCCGGCATATTCGCCGGTGAGGTACGACGGGGGGGAGGAGAAGGGGCTCAGGAACACGTTGCGGTCGGGGCCATAGAAGGCGCTGCTGGTAGCGGCCTTGGCGGTCTTCCTCATGGAGACGCGAGCCTCGACATTGTTCACCTTGGCGGCGAGCTCAGCGCTCTGGCCGACGAAGGTGGACGGGAGCACAGCGGCGTTGGCGAGAGCGGCCATTGTCAACTGCGATAAAGGTACAGCTAGTAGCTGTGAGGGTTCCTGGAGAATTTGGAAGTTTGCTGCTGATCGAACTGTGCTCTGATACCATGTCAGAATAATTGTGCAGGAATGATTGGATTAGCAAGAGTTGGGGTACAAGTTCTAACCCTAAAAGTGTTGTACCCCATAAGGAGTGCCCCACTATAGCCTACAAATAAGATTGTACTTTGACTGCTAATTCTTGGGCACGGAGCTCATGTCAACAACCTCGTAGTTTTTCCCCAGGACTTGGTGCAGCGAGTGCAAGTCGTCGTTGTCCCACTTGGCGTGCGGCGCACCGGAGATGTACCAGGACGCACCGTTGTCAGCCAGCATCATGCCGTACGTCTTGAGCGCCTGTAGGATCACCCGCGTCTGCTTTGGAAAGCCAGAGATGTTGAAAGTCTGGTTGGGGAAGGGGTTGGGGTTGAATGATTAGGGAAACTCTGTAGGTGCACCGTTGTCCGCCAGCATCATGCCGTACATCTTGAGCGCCTGCAGGACCACCTGCGTCTGCTTCGGGAAGCCATAGATGTTGAACCTCAGCCGCGAGTGTGGCCGGGCGGGAGAGGAAGGGTTGGGGAAAGGGTTGGGGTTGAATGACTAGGATTTGATAGCTGGGGTATGGTTGAATATTGGTATGCTGAGGCCGGTGAGCGGGGATGGGCGAGTGGGACATACGCATGTGCATGTGTGGGCATGAATGTGTGTGCCCACGCTCACAAGGTAACACGCCCAAGCATACGATTATGCATGTGTGATTGAGAGCATGTGTGCACGCATCTGCATGCACACGCACATGTGTTGTCTGCTGGGAGTTGCATAGAGAGACGCGCAGGCAAGAAAGACTAGAAGAAGGGGCAGAAGAGAAAAGGGGCGGATGGGAGGGAGGGGGAGGGGGAGGGGAATGAACGGAGTAAGGAGTGAGAGGTGTTAAGTCAGGAAAGACCTTTTTAAGGCGCAGGCGGAGGCCCATGGGGGGCAGGTTGGGGTTGGTGGAGTCACTGGCGTAGTGGCGTGCGGGCCACACATACTTCTTCTGTGTCTCTGTTGCTGTGAAGCGCAGCGCGTGGTTGATCGCCCCCGCTGCCACCTCAGCATAGCGCGCCAAGCCAGGCAGCATCTGCAGGCAGGAAGAGGTGGCGAGGGGATGCCCCATGTGGCAGGCAGGAGGGGGATAAGGCCACATGCGGCAGGCAGGGCAGGAGGAGGAGGAGGAGGGAGCAGAAGAGGGAAGCGGAGAGGGCGGTACACAGATAGTGAACCACGGTGTGTCACAGACAGAAGCAAAAGGCCAGCCACGGCCCTTTGCACCGTCACTCCCCACTCCTTCTCCCACACCACAACCAGCACTCCCTGCCCATTTTATCAACACAACCCACCGTTCCCCACCCACACTCTCACTCTCAGCCCAGCAGTCTCACCGGCAGGCCAGCAGCATCAGCGGAGGTCCATCCAGCAGGCCTGAGATTGTTGGTCGTCAGATTCCAAATGGCTCCACTGCCCGCTGACACTGCTCGTGGTGCCCGGGAGGTGTGTGGCAGGGGGGTGCATGGGAGGGATCACGTGGACCAGTGGGGAACAGGAGGTGACTTGGGGAGCTGGTTCGTTGTGAGGCTTTTCAATGGATACAATTTTCAGCTGACAAAGATAGGGGGGGAGGGATGGAAGGCGGGAGGGAGGGAGGGAGGGAGAGAGGGAGGGAGAGAGGGAGGGAGAGAGGGAGAGAGGGCCATGTGGGTAGATGCAGGAGGTTCACAAGATCACAGGACAGGATAGCACAGCACAACATCAAGTCCCAGGTCTCACCGCGGCCGTTGCCATCCATGGAGAAGTCGTAGATCTCATAGAGCATGCACGCATCGCGGTCCACAGCCAGCACGTGGTGGTCCGACCCCCACTCCACCGCCACGCCGCGCCGCGCCACCGGGTACGGCCCGCGATCGCTCTCATCGCCGTAGTAGAACGACGGGAACACGCGCCGTGTGCTGCTCGTGACTATGTTCACCGGGATCCCGATCGGCCCGCCGTCCCATTGGCCTGCACCACGAGCAGGTGGGCATCGCGAAACTATGTTTTCTCGCTTTCGTATCGGAAACCAGTTGCCAGCGACTGGTTGGGTAAAACCAGTCGTTTTGGTTTGCAAACCATTGGCTTTGGCCGGTGGTTTGCGCTTTGGATGCTTTGGGGGCGTATCGTTTGCGTATTGCCCAGCGCGAGTCCGAGAAGTCGCACCTGATTTCGAGGCATGGGTGGTGAGTTGTAGGTTTGGCACAGGTTTGGAAGTAGCTCTGAAGATTTTGGCTAGTCACGAAGCTCCACGCCTGCACGGTCTGGTTGGTCGAAATTTTGCCTCTGCCATCGATGGTTTGAGATTCCATTATCTTGTATAAAGGTTCCTGAAGTGTAACTTATCATGTTAGTTGATGTAGATTTATGTAAGTGCAAACATTTAATGTGATATCTGAATATTTTGTTGTATTTTTGCGCATTTAACTCATGAAAACTTTAGCATTACAATATCACAGGATTCTTAACATAAAATGCTGACATAACATGGCGTATGAATTACGTTGGAATTAGGTAAATTTAGTGTTGTAGTGGAATTAGAATCACACACCCGCTACACTTTGTAACGAAATCGTTCATAATTTACGCGAAATCGGTACAGTTTAGGGTACCTTCAGTCTACATACTCCATAACACATAATCGCAAGGGCATTGCCTTTTCGACGCTTGTGAGTATTGTTGAATATGTCAGAGAAATTCACTATACAGATAGGAAACGTTGCACATACGGTTCATCCTAGCCGTTTAATCCAATCTGTAAAGTATCACCCAGTCAACCTGCGAGGAGCCCATCTACAGATAGATCGCGCGTGGGCCCTGGCAGGGACAGATCGTTCAACGGTCGGGTCTGTCCAGGTGCACACAGGGTGGATGAATTTGGAGGTTGTAGGCGAATCAATATTTGCCAGCGCGAAACATTTCAGGTAGGTGTAATACTTCGCTTCTGCTGTTCGCACAACAGAAATTCTGGCGCGTCAGGTTTTTGCGCGCCAGATTTTCTTTCGCTGGGTAACCAGTTGAAAGCGCATGCTGCGTCAGCCTGGCACAGCCCTGGTGTAGTTGGGTCTGGTGGTCCCAGCCGAGCTGGGGCCCGGGCTGTGTCAGCTTTCGACCGAGCCACGTGTGATCGTGGCTCGGCCCCCAACTGCGCCCAAGGATCAGCCGCCCTATTTCGCAGCAGTCGGAGTGGCTGAGTGCCCAGCCCTTGGTTCGTTGTTTTGCTGGCGTGTCCCGCGTGAGGACAAAGTAGCCCTCGCCCATCACGGGGTCCTGGTTACGGAGCCTCGAGCAAAACCACTTGTCTAGGTGCACGCGTGGTGGATTCTTTGACGCGAGGCAAAAAATCGCCGCGATTGTTTTTGAACCAACAGAAACAAGCCTGCTACCCTTGGTTGACCTGCACCGTTGGAAACCAATCGTATTTCCCTCCATCGCAAAGAACAAAAACGTGTATGCGTTATGAAATGAAAGGTGAAGTGCGGTTGTGCGCGGTCAAACGTGTCTAAACAACTATTTTAAACTTTCTGGTTGGGTGTGTAACACACATGTAGTGACTCCTTGTCCTTCAGAGGTCCCTTTCAACTATCTCCTCCCCTCCCCCCAATCCTTTCCGTTCAGGGGGGTAGTCTCTGAGGCAACGTCATTTCTCACTTGTTTCTTTCAGATATATATATTTTTCACCTTCCTTAACTCAAGCTTCTCCAGAAGCTCCAGCGCCTAGCCTACGTCCCTGCCACCTTAAGCTCCTGTCGGATTCGATTAGGCGCATTGAGGCTATTGATACAGCACCCCATCGGAGTCCGTGAGTGTGACAAATGTAGGTGAATTTATTTTTGTGTAGGCAACAACGATTTTCTTTTATGTTTTGCTGATTCCTCCCATTATTTCATTCCAAGGTTTGGCAATCTGCAGGCGTGTTTCCTTGAGGTAGGCTGATCTCCATTCACGCATTTAGACTTAAGCTCTTGGTAAGCATTTTCGATCATGCTGCACAACATTGTCTATTGATTTAGCGTATGTGTTCGTTTGATTCTTGTCTTACGTCCAATTGTGCTGTATTATTATTTTTTTACTAGAAGTGGTTGGCGTTTTTAACCTGTGCTGGATTTTCGTTTTTTTTTTTTTCTGATCATGCACGAAATCACAAGGTTGTTGTTCTACCCTGCAGCCAAGACAGCTTCTGTTTGTAGAAGCTGTAGATATAGTAGTAGCATTGAGCAGCTTGGAGTGGGTGTTTTGTGTACTTCAATGTAATACAGCGCATTAGTGTGCTACAGTTGGATACCTGCAACCTTCATTTCTGCAGCATGATTGATCACTTGAGGCCTTTCAAGTGTGGCTATCCTGGGTGTATAGCGACGTTATCTTTTGCACATCAGAAAGCACGTCACGTCAAGACGGGAAAGCACAAATTCCAACCAGCAGAGGCGGCAACTGAGGGATTGCGAGATGACAGTAGCCAGGGAGGAGCTGTAGGAAGTCTTCAAGCAACTGCAGACCGGATTCTCTCAAAATCCAGCAAACGCCCACCAAGTCAAACACAACCAGGGCCGAGCCGTTTGGATGACCAACCGAACGCGGCTGAATTGAATGAGGATGCGACGGGCTACTTGTTTGCCCCTGAGTGCGATGCAACTTCAGTTGATATTGATGCTCGGGTGTACCGATTGGTTCGCACAGCAGCGGGTGGATCTGGGCTATCACGTGTGGATATGAAGGAACTACTATCCATTCTTGTCGAAGTGGTGGCCCATCCTGGACGGCTAACCATTAAGTCTCTTGCAGAATTCGAAAAGTACGAGGAGGAGCAATTGGTAAGGGCGAACATTGAACCGTTCGAGCCGGTGGAGTTAACGAAGGAGGGGGATCTAAAGCATGTGATTCTCTGGCGGCGTTCGGCTCTCTCGTGCGTAAAAGGTTTATACGAGAACGTGGCGAATGCACACGGCTTCGTGGTGAGACCTCGGAAGAAATCTACCCAAGACAAACAAATGTACAAGGGTCCTGAGACGGGAAGCTGGTGGCGGGAGATTTTGCGTCGACTGCCTGCTGGTGGTGATCCACCCACAGTGGTAGCTGCAGTAATCATCTATTCAGATGAAACAACCCTGACGACCGATGGCGGACTGAAAGGTTGGCCAGTGTACATTTCTCTGGCCACAGCGGTGCTCTCTTGCCCGAAGATGATGGCTCTCTCTTCACGAATGCGGCTAAGAAGCAACGGCGGCTTGAGGTGTTCCAGGAAGCGCTTGCTCTCATCATGGAAGACCTGAAGAAGGCACAGCACTCGTAAATGGCTTGGACGCTATCACAATGTGTTGTAATCGTCTATGGTGCGTGTTGGAGTGTTGTCTCGCCATACACCATTTGACAGTGCTGTTATGTATCTGTTGCATGCAGGCGCATGGAGCTGACGGACCCGTATGGCATTCTCCGTATGGTATACCCGATGACGTACTCCTACATCGGCGACTACCCAGAGCAGTGCAAGGTTGCGGGGACCAAGTCTGGCATCAAGACTCGCCTTCCATGCCCCAGGTGCACCGTCCCGAGAGAGGAGCTGAGTAATATGGAGTACCCTCTGACTTTTCGGACGGAGGAAGGACAGATGCTGCATGTGGAGGAAATGGAACGCGCAACGACACAGGGGAAACGAAAGGATTTGTCCAAGCTTCACAGCACACACTGCGTCAAGGTATGTCTTGTCCTACGCGTATATGCAACTTGAAGGGAATTGCAACGTCTGGTATCGTTCGACTAAGCTAACGCGTATCATGTTTGTTTGGTTGTTTGTGCATGTGCATGCGCGTGCATGTGTGTGTGTGTGCATGCGTGTGTGTGCATGTGTGAGTGTGTGCATGTGTGTGTATGCATATGTGTATGTGTATGCATGTGTGTGAGTGTGTGCATGTGTGTGTGTGCATGTGTGAGTGTGCATGGGTGAGTGTGTGCATGTGTGAGTATATGCATGTGTGTGTGTGCATGGGTGAGTGTGTGCATGTGTGAGTGTGCATTGGTGAGTGTGTGCATGGGTGAGTGTGTGCATGTGTGAGTGTGTGCATGTGTGAGTGTGTGCATGTGTGAGTGTGTGCATGTGTGAGTGTGCATGGGTGAGTGTGCATGGGTGAGTGTGTGCAAGTGTGAGTGTGTGCATGTGTGAGTGTGCACGAGTGAGTGTGTGCATGTGAGTGTGTGCATGTGTGAGTGTGTGCATGTGTGTGTGTGCATGTGTGTATGTGTATGCATGTGTGTGCATGTGTGTGTGTATGCATGCGTGTGTGCACATGTGTGTGTGCGTGCATCTGTGTGTATGTGCATGTGCGGATTGCCTTATGTAATCACAGAGTGCCTTGTGGGGACAACGTTTTGGCGACACTGATTTCGGCAACCTGTATCGGCAACTAACATTCGACATCATGCACATGTCCCTTCTCGGGGTGTACAAGCACATCTTGGAGGGACTGAAGGTGAAGTTGAGTGCGGAGACCCTGCGGGAACTTGACTCTGCACTCAAACGCATCACTCAGTACAGCAGACAGTCGTTCTTCCGGATTCCTGCACACACTGATGGATACTTCAGCGGCCATGCAACCTTCAAGACATTCCATCATCAGGCTGTGATGCAGGTTCTTCCAGCGCTGCTGCTGATGGCGAAGGTTGACGTGAGGACTATTCGTATAGTGGAGTTGTACTGTACATGGCACAGGGAGGCATGGCATCGCACATACCACACTGACGAGTCGCTGGGCAACCTTGACGAGATGGCGCGCACGTAAGTACGAGATGTGTCAATTCGTCATAAGGCATAGCCGCATTAAACTTGCCTTGTCAGCATAACTCATATGTGTTATGATTTGATTGTCTTTGTTTGTTCCATGCGATTGGTGAATGCGCAGGCGTGTCCCCATGCTTATCGACGAGTTCAGCGTGGAAGAACAAGCATCGAAATTCAACATCCCGAAGATCCACGCGATGCTACACGGCAGCAACGACATCAGGCGACGTGGCGTGCCTATTCACTACTGCACGGACGTGTACGAGCACGTGCACGTGGCATTGATGAAGAGGCCATACCAAGCATCCAGCAAGAGGAACGTTGAGGCATCGATCACTCGGCGTTGCCTTACGTCAGAGCTGGTCGAGAAGATGTCCGTCGCCGATGAGGTAGCAGATGACCAGGCACGGGGTGTCGCCCTTCAGCAGGTATGCAATACTTTGTCAACACTTTGTTTGACATATCTATGTAATGTTATACGTCTGTCTGTATTTATACGTGCAGGCCATAGAGACAGGAGTTCCAACGGTCACGGGGACATCGGCGAGGTTAAGGGTGGGAAACGAGAGAGACAACAATTACAGGGCATACGCTACGAGCGTCCCAGGCAACTTTAACCTCTTGGGTGAGTCTATTGGGGCGTATCTAGAGCTGCTCCATCCCGACAAGGAGGTACAATATCAGGAGTTAATAGATGTGCGTGGAGGTGTTGCGGTACCACCGGACGACGATTTTACGAGGTATCGTAGGTATCCACAGTATGCGCGCGCAACACCACAGTTCCATGGAAAACCTTGGTTTTCTGATGTGGATGTTGAGGGCGAGGATGACAAGAAGAAGAAGATGGCTTGGCACGCAAAGATTTTCTTCCTATTCACTTTGAGATGGACAGTGCTTAATGACGACGACGAGGATGAGCAGTTTTCAGAGCACCTTGCATTTGGTCGTTACTACGAGGTTCAGACGCAGTCTGCGACGATGGATATGAAGACTCTTGACTGGTGGCCATCTCACCGCGGTTATGGGGTATTCCCCGTTGAGAGTATACTGCATGTGCGCCATGTTGTCCCCAAAACCATCGATCTGTCTCATCCACTCGCAAAGTTCATTTTGAACCATTTCAAGTGGTAGGAAAATGTATTGTATATTTGTGTATATAAGTGCATTCTATATTCTACCATATATTATCGTTGTTGTTTTGCAATGGTAGGGCTCATATATATATTGTTTTGCTAAGATTGAGGCAAATCTTTTATTATTTATGTAGAATATTTGACCATTCACCTCTACATTCTCCTGAAAGAGCTTTTATCCCAAAGCTATTTCTGTAAAGAAACAACACAATCGTGAAATATGCAACTATTATGGACGACTGTGGAAGTTGCGCCGCACTGCACGCGTGATGTCATTCCTTGAAACTCGTTTACCACTGGGCCACTTGGAAAGATTGTCTAGTTGTTTTTTGTTGAAAATTTTGTAACCATGTTGCTATTGGCATGTTGGTTAAAGATTCGTTTGCAACATGTAGTTCATTTCTGTTCAACGTTTAGGTGAATATAGACCGCAACCCTCGACTACTTTCCCGTAGGCTTCACGTCGGGGTTCCAAACAATACTAGCTCCGGGTTTGATTTACGCCCTGGAGTTTTGCTTTGGTGTCGTGTCATACCCAGTTCTTTGTTACAACTGCTTTGTCTCGATAAATTCGAAAAGTCATGCCCCACAAGTGGCGAACCACGTCGACAAGAAAACTGCATCAGCGCTTGGACGGCCTCGTGTTCTATTGCAGCATTTTTACTGTGTCGATGTTGCTGTTGCTGTACATCCATGTACAGTATTGGCGCCCCGCGCCAACGTTGCATGATTTTGCAACTGGTTCTCTTGGTCGAATGCCAGCCAGACATAAGCTGTTACTGCTGCCAGGGCAACAGATGCAGCATGTCATCACATGTGAACAGAACCACCCTGTCCTAGCTGTCAAATCAATGCCTCTCACACGTGGCAAGCCACCCTCAACCTGTGATACCTCCCACGCCACCCTCGCACGACCCAACCCAGGTGTGAAGTGCACGGCGCGCGTCCAACCAATCAACCCTCTCACACGCGGCAAGCCAACTGAGAAGATTTGAACAAGGATGGATGAACTATGAAATGAAGTGAGTACAAATATGAAACCCTAATTGGTTGTACCCCCTATGGGATACCCCACTATAGCCTACACAACAGCATAAGCTATAATGTTCTGACACACCCCCATAGGCAAAGTGGGGGAGAACAAGGGGTCACAAGACTAGTCAAGCAAAGTAAAGCAAAGCAAGCTCAGGGTGGATCACAAAGTCACCACACAGTCCGAGCACAGGGTCAAGGCCACACGGCCAGTTCACATGCAAGAGTACACACATATATATAAAACTAGACAAGCAAGAGCAGGTATATATATATGTGAGAGTACAGGCAAGGTCAAGAGGAGAGCAAGTGAGGCAAGACGGGCACAAGACCCAGCTGAGTGCAGAAGCGCTGATGATCACAAGGCGGAAGTGCCTTGGTGAAGACATCAGCAGTGTTGGCCTCAGAGGCCACGTACGCAAGCCGCAACTGACCACGTTGCTGTAGCTCACGAGCAAGGAAGTAGCGGAGAGCAATGTGCTTTGTTCTGTGCTCCAGTCGCTGCTCTCGACACAAGGCCAGCATGGCCTTGTTGTCTACGTACAGGACTGGAGGAGAACGAGGCGGCTCTCCAAGGTCGGTCAGCAGGTAGGTGAGCCAGCGAAGCTCCTGTGCAGCCATGGCCCCGGCGTAGATCTCAGCCTCACAACTCGAGCCAAGAACAGAAGACGAGCGAGTAGCCCGCCACGAAACAGAGCCGGAACCAAGGCTGAAGGTGTAACCCTGTGACGACCGCTGCGTAGCCTGGTCGTCAGCCCAAGAAGCGTCCGCGTGCCCAGTGAGGACCACTGGACTCCGCCCTCCAAGCACTAGCCCCATGCCCGACGTACTGCACAAGTAGCGCAACACCCTCTTCGCTGCAGCCATGTGCTCTGGTCTGTGTCTCCCAGGAGCAACATAGCGTGCGAGAATGCTAAGAGGGTATGCAAGGTCAGGTCGTGTGCAGGTCATCAGGTACATGAGGCAGCCAACAAGCTCTGGGTACGGGCCACTCGACTCTACGGACTCATCCGAAGGCAGAGCTGAGAGCGAGTGGCGAGTAGACAGAGGAGTGGCCTGAGGCGAGGAGTACGTGAAGCCAAAGCGCTGAAGGACCTGCTGCACCATGTGTGACTGAGTCAGGGTAATGGTGCGGCGTGCTCTGTCCCGGGTGATCTGCAAGCCAAGGTAGCTGCGCAGTTCACCCAGGTCTGTGCACGTGTGTCTCTTCTGCAGCTCGGACTTCACGTAGGCGAGTCCAGCAGTGTCAGCTGTGGCAAAGACCAAGTCGTCGACGTACACGAGGATGTAGAACGGCGGCAGAGAGGTGTCGGTGCGTAGAAACAGCGACGGGTCGGCAGTAGAAGGAGCAAACCCAAGAGCCGCAAGTGTAGTCCTCAGTGTGTCGTGCCACTCACGTGGCGCCTGGCGGAGACCGTAGACTGGACGCCGGAGACTCCACTGGGTACGAGAAGGGAAAGACCCAGTGAAGCCAGGTGGGCGACGCAGCCAGATCTCCTCGTGCAGGCTGCCCTGCAAGAAAGCTGTGCTGAAGTCAAGAGAGTGCAGCTCGTAGTCACGGTGAGCAGCAACGTGCAGCAGTACCCGAAGAGTGGTCATCTTCGGGGTGGGGGAGAAGGTCTGAAAGTAGTCAACTCCCTGCCGCTGACTGAAGCCACGAGCCACGTAACGCGCCTTGAAGACAGGCGGAGAACCCGGCGGCCGCTTCACCCTGAAGATCCACATGCCACTGACGATGTTCGCCCCAGGAGGGGGGACAGCGTCAACGTAGGTGCCTGTGGACTTCCAGGAAGCCATCTCTGCATCCATAGCTGCCTGCCACTGAGAGGAGTAGGGACCCTCTATCGCCTCCGCGTAAGAGCGCGGAGTCGGGATGTCAAGTGCATCCGGGTCTCCCTCAGGGGTAAGCAGTACGGACACGAGATGAGGTGAGGCAGCTGCCAGGCACTGGAACTCCTCCTGCCTGTCCTCAAGGACGTCCGTGCCAAGGGCACACTCACCCCCGACGGACGGAGGACAGACAGACTCAGACTCAGCGACAAGACTAGCAGCGTAGTCTAAGCGACAGCGAGCAGCAAAGTCGACGAGCTCAGTAACGAGAGCAGACGCAGCAGTAGACTCGAAAGAAGGGTCAGTGACAACAGTAGCAAGGAGACGCGTGACAGTAGGACTGGCAGCACGAAGAGAGTCCGACTCCGGGTCGGCAAGAGCAGGAAGAGAGGACTCAGGAGGAGAAGGCAAAGGGGCACGCAGAGGAGCAGTGGACGGACGCAGAGACATCCGGTGCGTGCCAGGGACAGGAGGAGGACGCTGACGCGAACCGCGACCACTAGTGCGAGCAGCACGGACAGGCGACGCAGGGCGAGACGCAGGCTCACGACGCTCAGCCAGACCTCCAGTAGGACCAGTGTAGGGAGAAGGAGCAGGCAAAGGGGAGGTAGGCTGCAACTGTAGCTGGGACGAGACAGGCTGTGGGCACTCTAAGGGAGGAGGAGGACCAGTAGAGGGTGGAAGACCAAGAACCTGCTGCAGGAGTGGCACGAAGTACGGTCGAGGCCGCGCGGCGACGCTAGAAGCAGCCGGGACAGCACCAGAACCCTCAGCAGGAGCACCCGCTCCAGCAGCACCACCAGTAGCTCCAGAACCTCCAGCAGCACCAGGAGCACCCCCAGTAGGACTGCCAGCAGTAGTCTCAGCGCCAGCACCCTCAGCAGCACCAGCTCCAGTGCACCCAGGACGAGCACCTCTGGGACCCGCGACCGCAGCACCCTCAGCAGCCGAAGGACCTCCAGCACCAGCAGCACGCCTCCAGCGCCGGGCAAACCACTCACGCAGCTCCTGTGGAGAAAGTGGCTCCCGGCGAGACGAAGGACTCGGAGAACCTCCAGGCGAAGCACCTCCAGGCTCAGCACCCCCAGGCGTAGCACCCCTAGGTTCAGCACCCCCAGGCTCAGCACCCCCAGGCTCAGCACCCCCAGGCTCAGCACCCCTAGGCTCAGCACCCCCAGGCGTAGCACCCCTAGGCTCAGCACCCCCAGACGTAGCACCCCCAGGCTCAGCACCCCCAGGCTCAGCACCCCTAGGCTCAGCACCCCCAGACGTAGCACCCCCAGGCCCAGCACCCCTAGGCTCCGCACCCCCAGGTACAGCACCCCCAGCCTCAGCACCCTCAGCAGCACCAGAGTCACCAGTGACCTCGACAGGCTCGACCGCGTCTACCTGGGACACACCTGAAGGGGCAGGACCCTGAGGGGGGAGGGGGTCTACCTGGGGGGGACCTGGTACCAGGAAGAGTGGGGGTGGGGGGAGGGACGGAGTGCGGTAGGGGAAGAGGCGGTAGTAGGGGACCGACTCGTCAAACGTGACGTCCTGGGAGGACAGAACACGGCGAGAGGTGGGGTGGTAAAACTGCCACCCAGGCGCGTCAGGGGGGAACCCCAGGAAGACGCAAGGAGCAGCACGAGGGGATAGTTTGTCCGCAGACAGGTCGCGGACAAACGCCCGAGATCCCCAGACCCGGAACGCCGACGCATCGCCAACCTTCCCCGTCCACAGCAGGGCTGGGGAGGTCTCCGGCCTGGAGACCCTGGGGTGGAGGTTGATCTGATGCGCCGCGTACCGAACCGCAAACGGCCACAGAAAATGGGGGGCAGCCGCATGCATCATAGACGTACGAGCGACGTCCATGACCATGCCAATGCGGCGCTCAGCAATCCCATTTTGCTGCGGTGAGTCCGGAAGCGTGAAGGTCTGACGGATGCCCCGTGCACGACAGTAGGCACGCAGAAGGCCAGAGGAGAACTCTCCGCCTCTGTCCGAGTGCAGACGCAGAACAGGAAAGTCCGAGCCGAAGCTCTGCCTGAGCTGGAGACGAGCTGCGCGGATCGAGTCGATCAGCACCTCAGTGACATCACCCTTGCTGCGCAAGGGGAAGACTGTGGTGTAACGCGAGTAGTCGTCAACAACGAGCAGGAAGTAGCGCTCGTGACCCTGTCCACGGACGCGGGCTGGGCCCCACACGTCCATGTGAAGTGTCTGCAACGGGGCCTCTGTCGGAGGAAACTGGGAGGAGTGAGGGGCAGCACGCAGGCGCCCCTCGACACAGGGGACACAGGCAGGGCCAGGGCCCTGAGGAAGGGGAGGGAGGGACCGGGGGAGACCGGACACAAGAAGACGGGAGGCCATACCTCTGAGCCGAAGCAGAGAGGGGTGGCCAAGGCGGTGGTGCCAGAGGAGAGTCTCGTGAGACAGGAGACGACACGAACAGGGGGCAGACTCAGGACCAGACCTGGACGCCGCAGCAAACACCTGACCCGACGTAACTACCCTACCAGACTCAGCAGCTGGAGGAGACGCAGTGGTCAGAGTGTACAGGCTCGACCCCGGCTGACGGGTGAACGTAGCCAGGTGTCGGCCTGTGCCAGCCTCTGTACAGTGGGTCACTCTCTGACGTGCAGGAGTGAACTGGTGGACCTCCGCATCCTGTAGGTCAGCACCACTCACCAGGTTCGTAGAGAACGAGGGGAGGTAGAGACCAGACAGGGTGCCAGAGGGAGCCGCCGGACACGGGAGGACTGTGGAGAAGCGAGACAGGACAGGACCCCCAGAGGGGTCAGCCAGAGACACTGCAACCGGTCGACTCAGCGGTGTGAGTGTGGTGCGGTCCCGAAAGAAGGAGCGAGACGCCCCAGAGTCAAGGGTGAAGGTGAGGGAGGCCGAAGCCGACGCAGTACCTGAGAGCGCAGACTCACCAGTACCTGAGGACGCAGACACACGAGCACCTAGAGCAGCAGCGTCGCAAGCACCTAGGGCAGCAGCCTCACCAGGACCTAGAGCAGCAGTCTCAATGCCCGGATCGGGCGGGAAACACCGGTAACAGTCACCCTCATCACTAATAGACACAGCATACATGGCAGAGAGAATAGCATCAAAGTCAAGATCATAGATGGCAACACCCGCCCTAGACAGCTCGCCCCAGCGAGGGATCTCGTAGGCCTCCGGGAACTGGTGACGCCACGCGTCCGTCAGGCGGCCAAAGCAGCGCTGGGTGGGGTGGGGACCCCCACACTGCTCACCCGCACGGTCGCCGGTGCGCAAAACGTAGGAGCACGGACCAAAACCCCCACCCCGCTGACGCGCAGTGTACCACTCACGAAGCTGCTGAGGGGACAGGGTGTCACGACCACGCTGCTGCTGCTGGCGCGAGCCACCACCGGAGCCACTCCTCTGCGAAGACCCGCGACCAGCACCACCGCCACCCCCCGCCGCCTCCGACGCCTCCGCCGCCTCCGCTACTGCCGCCGCCTCCGCCTCCGCCGCCGCCTCCACCTCCGCCACCTCCACCACCTCCGCTCCCACCGCCACCGCCGCCGCCACCTCCACCTCCACTGCCGCCACCGACCCCTCCACCCCCACCTCCACTCCCACCGCCACCCCCACTCCCCCAACTGCCGCCACCTCCACCTCCACCGCCCCCGCTCGCTCCTCCAGCGCCCTTGCCCCCCTTGCCCTTGCCAGAGCGGCGTCTCCCGCTAGGGGCAGACGCCGCACCGACCGACTCAAGAACAAGGAGGTCGGCCGCAGCAGCAGAGGCAACAGAGGGCAGAAGGGGGGAGGGGGAACACCCCTCAAAGATGGGGGTGCGCGGGTCACCACGAGAGGCCCCTACAGCGACTATGCTCTTCTCGGCCGCTAGGAGGGACTTCTCGAGGAGGTCAACAGTGAGAGTGGTGGGACAGACAGAGAGAAAGTGGTCCCTGACTACGCGAAGGGAGTCAGGAAGGCGAGTGACTATGTAGTAAAGAGTGATGTACATGGGGGGGGGGGTTCCTGGCGCAGAAGTCAGGAGGGAGTGCAGCGCGGTAGCGAGTGTCACTAGTGCGGAGGTGCGTAATGAGGTCAGTGACTGTGGGAAAGGCAGTAAGATCAGGAAAGAGGTACGGTAGCATGAGACGGCTCAGTGCAGCAGTGGCAGGGGAGGAGTAACGCGCAACTACAGCGTCGTACAAGGTCTGAGCACTCTTGTACTGACTAAAGTGCGCACGCTCGGAGGTAGGGAGGTGGCGACGCACAGCAAGACGTGCAGCAGCGTCGCGCGTGGCCCACTGGGAGCGAACAGTGGCGTCAGCATCAGCAGCAGGGGCAGTGGAGGTGCCAGAGGTGAGGTCAAAGAGAGAGAGGCCGTCTGCCCTATCGCACTGTAAGAACAGCTGCAGGTCATCTACCCAGACCTCAAAGTCAATGGCCCTACCCTCAGCGTCAAAGGCGAGAACACTAGGGGTAGCCATGACCCTAGACGACTAGTAGCGCAAACAGTGGGGTGAGGACAGTGCAGTGAAAAGGCGCTGTGCTCACCAGACTGGGCAGGTCGGGCGGCCCTGAAGGAGGGCGGCGCGGCGGCTCGGCGGCTCAGCTGCTGGGCGGCCCGGCGGCTCGGCGGCTCCGCTGCTGGGCGGCTCGGCTGCTGGGCGGCTCGGCTGCTGGGCGGCGCGGCCGCTGGGCGGCTCGGCTGCTGGGCGGCTCGGCTGCTGGGCAGCTCGGCTGCTGGGCGGCTCGGCGGCTTTGCTGCTGGGCGGCTCGGCTGTGCTGCTGCAGGGCACGGGGCCGCAGGTAAGGGCGGCGGGGCCGCTGGTAAGGGCGGCGTGGCCGCGGGTAGGGTGGCGGGGCCGCAGATAGGGTGGCGGGGCCGCAGGTAAGGTGGCGGGGCCGCAGGTAAGGTGGCGGGGCCGCAGGTAAGGTGGCGGGGCCGCAGCAGAGGGCGGCGGGGCCGCAGGTAAGGGCGGGGCCGCAGGTAAGGTGGCGGGGCCGCGAGGAAGGGCGGCGGGGCCGCTAGGTAGGGCGGCGGGGCCGCGCGATGGGGCGGCGGGGCCGCGCGATGGGGTGGCGGGGCCGCGAGGAAGGGCGGCGGGGCCGCGCGATGGGGCGGCGGGGCCGCGCGATGGGGTGGCGGGGCCGCGAGGAAGGGCGGCGGGGCCGCGCGATGGGGCGGCGGGGCCGCGCGATGGGGCGGCGGGGCCGCGCGATGGGGCGGCGGGGCCGCTAGGTAGGGCGGCGGGGCCGCTAGATAGGGCGGCGGGGCCGCGCGATGGGGCGGCGGGGCCGCGAGGTAGGGCGGCGGGGCCGCGCAATGGGGCGGCGAGGCCGCGAGGTAGGGCGGCGGGGCCGCGGAGACGGGTGGCGGGGCCGCAGTGCAGGGCCGCTAGGGCGGCTCGACGAAGTGAGGGCCCGGAGCGCGACTCGGGCTGAGCGCGCTTCGGGCAGGAAAAAAAAAATCGATGTGGTGGGCCCTAAGCACAGTTCCCAAGGGGGAACCTGCTCTATACCATGAGAAGATTTGAACAAGGATGGATGAACTATGAAATGAAGTGAGTACAAATATGAAACCCTAATTGGTTGTACCCCCTATGGGATACCCCACTATAGCCTACACAACAGCATAAGCTATAATGTTCTGACACCAACCACATCCTGTCGAGCATCATTCATTGCCCCTGGCTTCTGGAGCATCTGATAGATAAAGTGGGAAATATTGCGGGGTGTCTGAAAAGCGTTGGAGTGCGAGAAGTTTGGTGACTAGGAGTACAGTACTGTACTGTCAGTCCGCAGAGCCATGTAGTACAGTATTACCCACTCGATTTGGACTGATCCGCGAATTTAATCCGACGCAAAGCGAACTGTATACTCGGTGGAGAAACGGTTTGGCGCTGTGGGCAAATCTCAAAAGCGAACTGTATACTGCCTGCGGAAGGAGGGTAACAGAGAGGTGGGATTTTTTCGTTATTTAGTACAGAATTGTCTGACCTATCTTACACTTGTTTTAGCAATAGGGATGGGTGAGTGGTGTAAGTTCCATTCTGAGAGCATGGCCATCATGATACCCCGCATACCACCCCCTTCCTTTCTCTTTCCCACCCCCCCATTTCCCCTCCTTGTTGGCAGAGGTAAGGTTACGTGTTCTGTAGATGTTTCTTGTTTTAAAAATTCAAAATTTGAATCTCAAACTTCGACTCCTCATTATTTCTACCTTCGCCATTTCTCCCGCGTCGCATGCCGAGCCTCCACTCCCTGCGACTGCTGTCGCAGGTTTGGTAAAGTGTCCAATCATGGTGCGTGCATCTTCACTCGATTTAGCACTTTCATTAGTGACTCCTTCACTCAAAACTCAACTCTTTTGTATTGTAACGTTCGGTTTACATATAAATATAGTAGCTGGGCGTCTTGCTGGCTATACGTTTCGGTTACCTGACCCTTTATCTAGAACTCATGGCACTTGGCAAATCTAAGTACCTTGTCCCTGATTCTTTGAAAATGCACCAGACTCGAGCAACGCTGCCGCGAAAGAGCAAGGATCGGCACCTGTTCTTCCCGACCCCCACCGCAGGTGACTTTGCTGTTTCCTGTTAGACAAGCATCTGATTCTGTTATGTCGAAAACGTCTGATTCTGTTCTTTTTCTCTTCTTAACTATACATGGCAGGAGCCAACACTGCCAAAGAGACGAAGGAAGAACCAGCCGGTCGTCACCCTATCGGCCAGCGTCATAAGACTGCGCGTCGGAGCCTCCAAGATGTCAAAGCTGCTGATGTTGGGTCGTCCGAGCCTTCGCCGACAACTGGTGTTGCTCCGTCCCAGCTAGCCAAGGCGCCGGCCCAGCCAGCCAAGGCACCGGCCCAGCCAGCCAAGGCACCGGCCCAGCCAGCCAAGGCTCCGGCCGAGCCAGCAGGCCCTGCCGACACTGCAGGTCGTCCCGAAGGCTCCGGTGCCACTGGTCATCCCCCTGCTGCCATCGAAACTATCGAGAATTGTGTCGCTGTCGTAGCGGACAAGGAACCCGCTGCTGAAAAAGGTGATTCACATTTTTCAGCCTTGCATTTTGTTGCCTGCAACCATGACTAATTTTACTGTTTCCGTATCTGTTTTTGCCTACCAACTGAAAAGCCCGATGCCAGCCCGATGGAGTTGATCATGTCCCGTGCGAAAGGTCCGGTGTACGCCACTAAGGCCGCTGCTTACGACGAGGAAGAGCGCGACGAACCCCAGGTGAACGACGAGCTGGTAGCTAAGGCGGGTGCTCAGAAGGCGATCGTGGAAACATATCGCCAGGAGAACGAGCGTAGGTCGGCTGGACTGAAGGACTTCCTCGTGCTTATAACGCACCTTGCTAATTAAGCCACGGAAGTTGACGCGTCGACTCTCACCTGGGAGGTAAGTACTACCATTTCATGTATTAAACCAGCATTCCTTTCATCTGGAAACGTCGGATTGCTAATTCTTATCTGTTACTTGCAGGTGTACACCAAGAACGCTTGCGACGAGTTTCTGTTCCACCGAGAGAAGCTCAATCTTTGTCCCGATTCCGAAGACATGCTGGCATCGCTCATAAGTAAGGATTGCGTGCTTTTCTCTCTGTGGTGGCTGTACGTTTTTGGAAGCTGACTTTTTTGTTTGTATGCAGAGCACTCGGGCCACACGCCTGACTCACCCGAAGGCTTGAAGGTGGCTGCGATTGCGAAGTCTCAGGGCGAGCTGAGGCATGCCTGTGTGCGGTTCAATGATCGCATCGGTAAGATTTACCGACTTACCCGCATCCACGCCTTGAGTAACGAGCCTTGTGTCTTCATGGGTGAGAAGCGTAGCCTGAAGGGACTGATTCTTTACTACGAGCCCAAGGGCTTCCCCCGCATGTGCGAAATCTATGTCAACGCCAACGACTCCAGTAAGTAGGTTTCTTTTCTGCTTTCTGTAGCATCCGTTAATCAGTATCTGACCTTCTTATTGTCACCCTGCAGAGTTGTTCGGCTTACCCTGGCATGTCCTGGGCGGAGTCCCGTTTTCTAGCGACGGTTTTGTTAAGTGTGCTGCTCTCTGGGACTCTTAGTGGGACGGGTCCTTCCCGATTGCCTTGTTTCCTGAGCAGCTTCTTGTGCTGCTTGCAGCGGTGAGTTCTCTGGTTTTACCGTTGGTGATTTATCTTAATGTAATGCTTACAACTTGCTTTTGTCGTTACTGTTTCAGGTGCGTTTCAAATAGCCCAATCCCTGCAGCAAGGGGCAGTTCGCGTGTTCCGGGGATCATGCAGCTCTCGCCAGGCAGGCACGGGTGGTGCAGCGTTCGATCAACGCCACCCAAGTTAAGCGCGATGGAGAGTGCATAGGCATCGGGAAGCTGTGCATCGTCGGATGGGCCGACATTTCTGACGAGGAGCTCGAGGGGGATGAGCTTGGTGACCTGTCCCCTGATGATGTTGTCCCCACCAGTGCTCATCGCAGGGTTCATGATGAGAACCAGGTGCAGGAAGAACTGTATTAGATTTGGGGGGTGTAGGTGTAGTTACTGTATTGCTATGTATTGATGTAGGTGTAGTTACTGTATTGCTACGTATGCTGTGTATGCAGTTTCAATTTAGTACAATTGTAATGTTGCTTAGAGTATTGGAAAAACTCTTAATAAGAAAGCAGTTAATTTTATTATAAAGTACTGGAAATGTGGTGTAGTTACTATCATTACAATCACACAAATTTTACTTTCGATTAGGTCATGTCCGTCACATGCACAATTGCCGCATCAAAGATAACAATTGTATTTTATCCGGGAAACCAATACACGTTGTCTTCCGCTTCATGATTTCAACTGAGTTGCATCACTTTCGCTAAAAGAGCACTTTCGGAAATTACGTGAAAAAAAACCCGACCCTAATTCGACATCGAAATTTCCAGTTACCGAAACAGTGTTTATCGAGTCAATATTGCTCACGCGACAACCAATCGGAAAAAATATTGCGCCCACTGCGGATCAAACATCTGTTTGCATTCAGTTCGCCAAATCTTCAGGTTTGGCAGCCAGCTGCTCGACAACTCGAATCCTTCTAGAGAGCAACATGCTACTATACACGCAAACCACACGCTTCCTCCGGGAAAACGCGTGCAGTCGAAAACCAATCGCTCACGACTGGTTTCCAACTTGGAAACCAGACCCGCTCCTTTCCCAATGGGGGCGGAGGAGAGTTGGGGGAAGGGAGGAGGTTGGGTTGGGGGGAGAGGGAGAGGAAGAACAAGGGATGCGGAATCATCTCCTCCATGAGCAGTGAGCACTGCTCCCTTACCTCCCTGGCAGGGAGTGCGCAATCATCCGAACCGAACCGCATGTGCGATTCAGAGACCAAGGCCACGTGGCACTTGCGCCCGCACTCCAAGGCTTCTGAATCTCGCAGCGACTTGGGGCGTTGAAATCAGGGAGCGGGGTAGAGGTGGCATATCTACAGCCGGGTAACATTTCTGTTCGCGACCGCCCTTGCTTATGCTGGAATGGTTCTTCGAACAAGCCTAAGAGCTTACTGATACCTGGTAGTACCGAGTACTACCTAGTGGTACCAAGAAGTACCGAGTAGTACCTGAGCCGAAGTCGGGGTGGGTGTACTCGTTGAGGCCGATGGAGCGCACGTAAGCGGCGGAGCGCGGATGCACCGGGAGGCGGTCGACGCGTATGTTCCACGCGTTGTTGCTCGGGAATACCGCGCAGCGCCCCACGTGCGGCACGGCCTCCGCGAGACGCGGCCCGGTGGCGGCGGGGAAGCAGAGGAGCGGGAGGGAGAGGGAGAGGAGGAGAGAGGTGAGACGCGCGACGACGACAGGCTGGACGCGCGGGCTTTTCTTCATTGCGGGAACGAGAAATGACGGCTTGCAAGGTGCGAGAATTCGGGTGGAGAGGAGAGAAGATTTAATTTGAGTCTCTCTATTTGAAGTTCGAACGCCGCGTGGCACAGGGGATCATTGTGGTGTACGTACGAGTAGACGTTTTCAACCACTGAACGACAAAGATACGAGTAAGCTGGACTGCACTGAAATGATGAAGATACGACCTTTGCTGATTTTACGTGTTTGGGCTGGAACAAGTGGCTATGCGAGCAAGCGCAGACGACAGAGACGAACAGAATGAGAAGCAAGATTGAGGTGAGGAGAGGAGAGGAGGTTGAGGAGACGACGTGCGCTCAAAGCACGACATCCAATCCACACCGAAGCAAAAACGGCACGGCTCGCCTGGATTGTTGCTGTGCTGAGTCGAATGCAGCCGCCTCGCCAATCGCCAGCGTGCGTGAAGCACTGCTGTACAGAGAGCTGGCAGAGCAGGTGTGCGGTTGAGTACAATGTTACACACTTTGGAATGGTTGTTTTAATCTACCGCTTGAAACCGCTACGCACCAGCCTGAACATTCATATATGAACTGCCATCGATCACTGTGACATATTCCATCCATGCGGTAGAGGTGGGCGCTTGCGATCCACTCGTAATCCGTTATGAGGACCCCTCATAGCGTGGTACAGTACATCCCGATATCGATCTAAAAAAACCCTGGATGACTCAGAAATGAAGTCCTCCTTACACGTGAAACTTCTTAAGTGATATAGACAGCAGAAGATTAGGGTAAGGCATTGCATTTTAAGAAATATACAAGTATCATTAGACTAGTTTGCATAAAGAAACTGTGCACCAACAGCCTGGAGCTAGAACACGCAAGCAAATACCTGCATAATCGTGTTCTCATGACCAGCACCAAAAACAGCCAAACCTAGGGATTCTACAATGCCTCCAAACCCCCTAGTCTCCACCACTATCCTCCTTCCAGCATGCAAGTCCCAGCAAAAGACGTGCTTTACCACACGTTGAACGTTCCTGAACCTCCCCCTGACCCAGCACTCGAGTAGCTGTCGTTGCGGTCTAGATGCGTGGCAGGAGATTCAAGCGGTACCCCACCCATCACTCCCATCATCTTTGGCCCTGGCCTTCTGTACTGCCCTCCTCCCATGCCCATGTTGCCACCCGCTGCAGCCGCAGCCGCCGCTGCTGCCGCCGCAGCAGAAGCGCCTCCCATCA
Organism: Closterium sp. Naga37s-1; assembly: GCA_947471745.1. Classification (NCBI taxonomy): domain Eukaryota; kingdom Viridiplantae; phylum Streptophyta; class Zygnematophyceae; order Desmidiales; family Closteriaceae; genus Closterium; species Closterium sp. Naga37s-1. The sequence goes on along the minus strand of CANJKZ010000170.1, from coordinate 1,535,456 downwards.
TCATATTACTGCCTGTAGGCGGTGGTGCCATGTTGCCCCCCATGTGCCCTCCAAAGAGAAGGTTACCACTGTTACCACCGCCGCCGCCAGTACTACCATTCGCACTGTGGCTCGGGCTCGATCCTGCATTCATTGACATCATGGCAGTGCGGCCGAGAATACCGCCATAACATGCCGCACCTCCTGCTGCAGTAGGCCTGGACGGCGACTGCTGGTAGTACTGCTGCTGCTGCTGCAGTTGCTGCTGAAGCTGTTGCTGTTGTTGGAAACTCCCACCATACTCCATGCCCATGGATCTCCGCGCCATTATGCCACCCATTGGCGATCCCCCCCCAACTGACCCGCTCAGAGCGTTCATGCCTGAGAGCACAGGCCCGCCGAAACCAGACGGGGAATTTCCCCCGACAGCAGGGGAACCCCGCGCACTACCCCCGAGGGAGCTCCCGTTGTCGGAAAAGAGCGACGCGTCCTCCTGCCCGAATTTTGTGACGTGGCGCGACGCGGGAGGGGCGGGCGGCGCTGCTGGCGTGTCGCCCAGATCCTGAAAGGTCCGAGAGAGGGGGGATGACGACAGGGATGGGACGCGGAGGAAGCCGAAGGATATGAGCAAATGCGAGTGCATCGTAAGGTGGTTGCGGCTGGCTCGGAGAAGCGCGTGGGCAAAAGTACACGGCAACGAAGCACCGCGCCAATCAGATCAACCTCGCTCCCATCACGCACTAGAGTGCCTGGCAAATATCTAAGCTGTCAATGACTCGCAGTTATGAGCACTTGTATCCAGCACAAACAAAAGGATTGCTTCGTGTTGGTGAACAGAAAGGTGTGTAATGCTCTCGGTACCATCCAGCCAGCGCTGCATACCGCACCAAGCGAAAAGGAGCAACTAACGACGAGCAACGACCAACGACGAGCAATTCGGCACGTACCAGGTACGCAAGAAGCTCGTCGTCCACGTCAGCATAGCTGTCCGTTTCCTTCGGTTTTGCGCGAGCTGACGGAGCAGCGGTCTCCGCCGCCGGCGCAGCGGCTTCCCCCGGAGCAGCGGCTTCCCCCGGAGCGTCATCCACGCGCGCGAGAGCAGCGGCGGCGGAAACGGTCCGCGAAGGCACTCCCCCTCCTTCCCGCGCGGCCTGCTGCCCCACCGACCCGCCGCCCTGGTCGCAGCTTGCGCTCCGCGGCGGAAGGGGTGGGCGCTCGTTACCTTCGGCGTCTGCATCGGGCGGTTCGCCGTCTAACGGATTAAGATAATAGGTACCACCGGCGGCGAGAACGGTTTCTTCGTCGAGCGCGGGCGCGGGCGCGGGGTCGAGGGCGACAGTGAAGGCGGGAAACTCGAGGAGCAAGTCTTTAACAGTCATTTTCTTGGTGTACATCTTCATGGAGCCATCCGGCAGCAGCACGAGCAGCGCCTGTGACTTCTTCGACGAAAACATCTGCCGCAGGCTCACCATGATGCCACGCGGACGATGTCAATTGTCGGGTACTAGATTGTTGTTGATGTTGGTTTGGAAGCTATTCGACGTGTATTACAGTGAGTATTTGCTTTGAGGTGTCCGGCCTGATGAGCTGGAAAAGGAGGGAGAGGAGATGTTGCGGTGCGGTTATGAGGGTGACGTTTCCGAGGGAGCAGGAAACGAGTTTCAGTGTACACGTACGTGTTGCTTGGGACAACTGAGAACCTGGTCCTGGTTTTGGGAGCTGAGGACGTCGAGTGTCAGGTCAGAGAGGACGACTGCAAGCTTGATATTTATGGAGATGCACCTGAAACAATGGCGTTTGACAACTCGAAAGCAGAGTGAAAAGGAGACAGAAACTGATGAAGCATAACTTCCAGAGAGGTCTAGTGGTGGACAAGAAGTTGAGTGAGCAGAAGGGACCAACAGCCAGAGCAAAGCAGCACTGCAAAGCAAACAGGCGAGAGGGTGAGTGGGTGTGTGGGAGCAGCGGCAGCAAGCGAGTGATGCTGCTCTTTGGATAACGGCGCCTTCATCGTTTGTGCCAACAGGGAGCGAGTTGGTTGGTTGCGGGGTTTGGGTGGTTGCGTTGCGAGACAACGGGGCTGTCAAGGTTTGGGCTGGTTGGGACGAAGGGTTGTCGAGCCAAACCAGTCACGTGCTACCCCGTCTCTTGTTCTTGGAGCTGATGCTGCGGATACGTTTGCTGCGCTGGCACGAGGTTTGGCTAGGTGGGCCATGATGACTTCGAATATCCATTCTGCTGATGCAGGGGAGAAGCAGAGCGTGTTGCTCGTGTGGGATGGAGATGAGGGAGGCTTGGCATGCAATGCAATCTTGCTGATTCGCATCGCGTCAGCCTTTCCCCACCCCAACCTCACCCGTGCAAAACGACGCAGAATGCCGCTCAGGAGGATCAAGGTGGTGAGAAGCAGCTGATGTCAGCCCGCTGGATTGCGGCAGTGACAACTGACTGTTCACAGGGACATTGTGGCGTGTACAGAACATGTTACACCTAACCCGCGCTAATTTCAAAAACTTCGCACCGAGCCGCGATTTTGCCACTTGCGCAAGGGATATTTGTGTAGTGAGTCAGCAACCTAGTTGTTTGTGCTGACGGGGCGGATTTTCCCTCCGCGTGTGTCGAGCGAGAACGTTACGAAGCAAAGCCTGTATGGTTTTGAAGTGTTTCTCTGTGTTTGAGAGTGGTTCGGCAAGAATTTTGAGAATGGGATGATGGACTAACATGTCATCCCATAACATCATTATCAATTGTCATGTCAGGCATTGTCATGCAGCAGCACGAAGAGGCTAGCGGAACGGACAGAACACCCCAAGAGAACTCAGGGAGTTGTTTTTGGCGGGAAAGTGCAGAAGAGCATTTGAATTTGCAAAAACAAACCGGTAGAGTCACAGCAGACATCGAACGCCACACGTCACCACGCCCCCAGCCGTGAAACTTGCTAGCACCAGGTCGCGAAGCGTGCGCCACACGTCACCGCGCCCCTAGCCGTGTCTCGATAGCTGCAGGTCGCATAGCGTACACCACACGACACCTTGCCCCCAGTCGCGAATTCAGCTAGCACTAGGTCGCGAAACGTAAGCTTCACGCCAACGCGCCCACGGCCACGAATCCCGCGAGCAACAGGTTAGCGCAGCGATTGCTTCACGCTACCCTGCCCACAGCAGCGATTCCACGTAGGAGCGCGTAGTGAAGTGACGGTTTCACGCCATAGCTGCGATTTACGCTAGGAGCAGGGACCCAAGTGGACGGTTGTTGCTTTCGCCCCTGACGCCACGACTCACGTTAGGAGCAGGATCTGCAGTGGACGTCTTCGCGTAGCCGAGTGTGCAGCTGGTTTTCCCTCGCTAGGAGCAGGAACTGCAGTGTGCGTTTCCTCGTTACCACATGCACAACCAGGTTTTCCCCGCTTGGAGCAAGATTAGCAGTGTTCGGTTTCTCGCTACCCCGCCACACGGGCACACCGAGCTCTCTTGTTGCTAGGAGCTGGAACTGAAGAGCGCGGATCTAGACAGACGCTACAGGATCCACGGCATGGCCGACTTGCAGCACGAGCACACACCTACGCAGGCACCGCATGGCGAGGCGGAAGCACTTGCTGACCCAGACAGGCACTCAGGCACTAGTGCTCGGGAGTATGTAGCGCAGCCCCAAGCAAACACTCTCAAGCGGCCTTGGGTAGGCCCTACGCAGCCACTCCTCCTCGGTCTCCGGCGCCTGAGCTCGGTAGACTGACCATGCAAACGACACCGCGAGGCACCAGCCGCCCCCATGAGCACCAACGACATGCTCGGTGTACCGGCGCTCTCAGGAACTTCGCAGCGGCTTAGTAATGGGGATGCTCAGCCTCCTTTGGCTGAGGCACCACTCACGGTTGGTGAACAGCGGGAGGCGGCTGTTACCCCACGCACGCCCTCGGTAGACCAGCAAGCATCGCCCAATTGCCCACACGCATCCTCTGGGCTGGTGGATGCACAAGACACCCGAGGGGTAGATGGGCGTGGGCAGGAACCAAGTGATCTGGGGATGGACAGGGCAGTGGCGGCGTGGGAGGCGCAACGCCGGCACTTGCAGGAGCTGCATAATAGGCGGCGGCGCGAGCTTCCACTTGGTGCCACGGCAACAGAGTCGCCCGGCACTCTTGGAGCTTCAGTGGGTCCTAGCAGGGCTCCACTTGGACCGCGCTTGGCACGACGGCAGGAGCTGAGGCGTTTGTTGGTAGCTGGCACGGGCGGTCGGCAAGAGTGGGCGACGGCAGAGCAGGCGGAGTCGACAGCGGGGAGGCAGGAGGTGCAGGGGGCCCTGCTGGCGGATGAGGGCCGGGAGTGCGGGGCAGGTGGGCAGCAGGGGGTGACGGATGCAGGCCTGCCGGAAAAGGTGCTGAGGAGGCAGCCGAGCCGTCTAGCGGAGGGCCAGCTGGGCCTGCCGACAAAGGTCCAGGGGGAGTTACTCGAGGAGGAGCATTGGGAGCGTGGGGAACAGGGACGGAAACCAGGGAGGGAGCAACCGGAAACGCTGTCGGCGATGCAGCAGGGTCTGCCGGTGGCTGCAGGGGAGACTAGAGACATCAATCCCTTCCCGAAGGCACGAACGGGGGCGTCTCTAAAGGGATGGGCTGGAGCTGTGGAACATACTTTTCTCTTTCGGAGCGCGCAAGGACAAGGTGTGCAGCCCGCGAGCACGGGGCAAGAGGGCGTGCGCCGTCGTGGTCGAGGTCACGGTCGTGGTCGTAGCGGGACTGCTCAACGAGGGCGCCTCGCGGGCCAGCACGAGCAACAGTCGGAAAGGCAGCCAAGTGAGTTGCAGGAGCAGCAGTTTGAAAGGCAACAACAGCGGAGTCAGCAGGGTGGGCTGCCTCCCCGGCAGCATGAGCAGCTGGGCGAAGGTCAGCAGGGATGGCAACCAGGAGAGCAGCAGAAACTGTGGCTTAGGGAGCAGCAGGAACTGCAAATGAGGGAGCAGCAGGGAATGCAGCCAGGAGAGCAGCAGGAACGGCAGCCAGGGGAGCAGCAGAAACGGCAGCCAGGGGAGCAGCAGGACATGCAGATAGGGGAGGAACAGCAGGAAATCCAGATGGGGGAGCAGCAGGCACGGCAGCCAGGAGAGCAGCAGGAAATGCAGATGGGGGAGCAGTTGGAACTGCAGCCTGGGGAGCAGCAGGAGCTGCAGCCAGGGGAGCAGCAGGAAATGCAACGGGGGGAGCAGCAAGAAATGCAGCCAGGAGAGCGGCAGGAAATGCAGTCAGGAGAGCAGCAGGAGCTGCAGCCAGGGGAGCAGCAGGAAATACAACGGGGGGAGCAGCAGGAAATGCATCCAGGAGAGCAGCAGGAAATGCAGCCAGGGGAGCAGCAGGAAATGCAGCCAGGGGAGCAGCAGGAAATGCAGCCAGGGGAGCAGCAGGAAATGCAGCCAGGGGAGCAGCAGGAAATGCAGCCAGGGGAGCAGCAGGAAATGCAGCCAGGGGAGCAGCAAGAACTGAGGTTGGAGGAGCAGCACCCGGGAGAGCAGCAGGGGCAGCAGCTGGGCACCTGGGTGGGTGATACATGGGAAGTCATGGGTGTAGCGAGCCCACTTCGAGTGGAGCAGCAAGAAATGGAGACAGATTTGGTGCCTGTGTCACAGCTCTCGGGCCACAGTGGGGAGCACCAACAAGATCTTTTTGTTCCTCCTGGGGAGCTGCAGATAGGGGAAACGGATCAGAGAGGGCAGCAGCTGCGTGAGCTGGGCGCTCAGGCGCAGGGGCCCGTGGACGATCAACTGCCACGAGGCAAGGGCAGGAGGCGACGCGGAGGCCAGGGCAAGCAGCGGTCGGGCAATCAGCAGGATCAGCAGGCAGAGGGCGAGTTGGGGCGGCCGCTTACGAGCCAACGTCCGGGAGGCCAGCTGGTGCGACGGCGGCCACTGTCAGGGGAACAGGGAGTGACTGCAGCACCTGAGGGCGTGCAGCAGGCAGGGGGACAGCAGGGAGTGACTGCAGCACCCCAGGGCGTGCAGCAGGCAGGGGGACGACAGGGAGTGACTGCAGCACCTGAGGGCGTGCAGCAGGCAGGGGGACAGCAGGAAGTGATTGCAGCACCTCAAGGCGTGCAGCAGGCAGCGGGACAGTAGGGAGTGACTGCAGCACCCCAGGGCATGCAGCAAACAGCGGGACAGCAGGGAGTGACTGCAGCACCTGAGGGCGTGCAGCAGGCAGGGGGACAGCAGGGACTGATTGCAGCACCTCAAGGCGTGCAGCAGGCAGCGGGACAGCAGGGAGTGACTGCAGCACCCCAGGGCGTGCAGCAGGCAGCGGGACTGCAGGGGGTGACTGCAGCACCTCAGGGCGTGCAGCACGCAGGGGGGCAGCTGGGGGCGAGGGCAGCACTTCAGGGCGTGCGGCAGCGGCAGCAGCAGCGGCAGAAGCGTCAGCAGCAGCAGCAGCAGCAGCCCCCCCCGATCCCTCCGGAAAGCCCCACACCGGGGGTTGTGGAGAATTCAGCCACTCCTGACACGGCTCCACTTGCTCCAACTTGTGTGTCAGAATATTATGCTCTAGCCTGTAGTGGGGTGCTCTATAGCGAGTACAACCCTTCTAGGGTTTGCTATTTGTATCCTCATTCTTGCTAGTGCAACTCCTTCTTCTTTGCCTAAACTGTTTCTTGCCTAGCTAGGGCTTTCCTAGCTATGGCGCCTTCTTCTACTGCTCATCTTCTCATGGTATCAGAGCGATATGCTCCTGGCCTGTGGGCCCCACCTCACTGCTTCCGCTGCTACTGCTACTCCCTGTCCGCCGCGCGCCCCGTGGTGCGCGGCGTCGAAATTAGGGTTTTTTCAGCCCGCCGTGCGCCCCGAGGCGCGCGGCGGTTTTCTGCCCGCCGTGCGCCCCGAGGCGCGCGACGGGTTTCTGCCCCGTCACTCGGCGCGTCGCCCCCAGGAGGCGCTACGACGGGCGACGGGGACCCGCGCGTCGCCCCCCGTCGCCCGTCGTGGCCTGCGCGCGGCCCGTACAGCCGGCGCGCGGCCCGCACGGGCTGCGCCAGGCCCGCGCGCGGCCCGTACGGGCTGCGCCAGGCCCGCGCGCGGCCCGTACGGACTGCGCCAGGCCCGCGCGCGGCTCGGGCCGCCTGCGCGCGGTTCGGGAGGCTGTGCCAGGCCCGTGGGCGGCCCGTTCTTCGCTGCCCCTGTCCTCCCCGCTGTCCCCCGTGCTTCTGAAGGCGCCCCACCCCTCCTTCTGCCTGTTCTCCTGGATTAGGGTTTGGGGGTGGGGGGTATGGGGGTGCAGCTTCTGTGTGCCGTTCCCTGCTCCTCCTCCTCCTCCGTCTCCCTGTGCTGCAGCTGCCGCTGAAGGGGGGTGGACCTGTTGGAGCCGTCGGAGTGGTACTAAGGGGGGGTGAAGGGGGAGTGGAGCTAGGGGTGAAGCAGGGGGTGTGTGTCAGGGTGGGTGGTACTGTTTGGGGGAGGTTGAACGGAGGTTGCCGTCGTGTCGCCAGCAGCACCTGTAGTCCGGGGAGTTGCTCCGGTAGCCCAGTCGTAGCCACCTGTGCCAGTCGCCCGTGGGTCCGTTGCTCGTCTGCCGCTACTTTTAGCCGCGGGGCCAGTTACTCCAGTAGTCCGGAGCGCTGTTCCGGTAGCCGCTGTGCCAGTGTGCCTCCTGTTGCCCGTGTGTCTGCAGCTTCAGCCGTCGCCTCCTATCTCCTCTCCTCTCACTGTCCCTCCTCCTCCTCACTTGCCCGTTGTGACTACCACTAGCTTTGCTCATAATTGTGAACTTTAAACTATTGCTTCCTGAACTTGTGCTCAGAATGTGTGGTGACATTGTGATCCACCCTGAGCTTGTTCTGCTTTGCTTGCTCTGCTGATTACACCCCACTTTGGCTATGGGGGTGTGTCAGAATATTATGCTCTAGCCTGTAGTGGGGTGCTCTATAGCGAGTACAACCCTTCTAGGGTTTGCTATTTGTATCCTCATTCTTGCTAGTGCAACTCCTTCTTCTTTGCCTAAACTGTTTCTTGCCTAGCTAGGGCTTTCCTAGCTATGGCGCCTTCTTCTACTGCTCATCTTCTCATTGTGTCCCTTGCGAGTTCTGCTTTCACACATTTCCGCCTGGTGGTGCGGCCTCCCGCCACATAGTTGCATGTAAAGCGGCAGATGCTCAGCGGCGGGCTCAGGCCCTTACTTCCTCCCCGAACCTGAGCGAGGTCTTCGGGGCAGATCCAGTACCTCCGCTGGATATCGGCGAGGAGGTGTGGGGGGCGGTGCCTTCGTGGGACTGGGAGACTTTTTTCAGTATTCATTCTGTGTCGGGAGAGCTTCTTCGTCGGGTCCCGCAGCGGGCGCGACTGGGGGTGCTTGATGCATTGTGCTGCATTCTCAAGAGACTGAAGGCTTCCCCTGGGGATGAGGCGGCGACGCTGATGTTCCTGGCCTTCCCGCGCCTTTTTTTTGGGAGTCCCCGCGAAGGAGGGTCTTGGACGAAGGGCAGCCATAGTAGGGCGTCTCGGAAAGTTCTGGGCAGGGGAATGGCAACAGCTGTTCGAGGCTGCCTCTGCCGCGTTGACTCCGGCGGCGCGACCTCTTGCCTTCTCCTTACCTGAGCGAGATGCTGATGCCATCCGTTTGGCCCGATGTCGCACGAGGTGCCAAGTGGGGGAATGGAGTCGAGGACTAGCATGCCTTACTGCGGGCGACTTGGCGCAGCCCTCTCAACTAACAGTAGACCGGCTGACAGCAAAGCACCCGGCCAGTGAGGTGCCAGTTCCTGAGTGGGTGGAGCACTTTCGCATAGACGTTTCTCATCTTCCCCACCTAACTGAAGACATCCTCAAGCATGCTATTCATTCCGCAGCGCGAGCCTCAGCACCAGGCCCCTCAGGATGGATGACAGAGCACCTCCGAGACACATTTCTCTCGGAGCCTTCCTATCTCCCGCATCTGTTGGAGGTGTTCAGGCAGTGGATTTCGGGATGCGTTTCTGAGCGGGTGCGGCCCTGGCTTGCAGCCTCGAACTTGGTTGGGTTATCCAAGCCAAACGGGGACGTCCGCCCAGTGGCTATCGGAGAGGTGCTCCCTCGGATTCTGGCGCGTGCGTTATGCGTTCTTCTTCGTCCCGACATGGAGACCTACTTCGCTCCTTGTAACCAACTAGGGGTGGGAACTAAGTCGGGGGTGGAGATTCTGGCGCATGCTTTCCGCTCGGCTGTAGCGGTTCATCCGACGTGGTGCGCGCTGCAGATCGATGTAGCGAATGCCTTCAACTCGTTCCATCGGCACGTGATGTTCGACGGCCTCCGCGATTCTCCTTTTGCTGGCCTTATCCCTTTCTTACGCGTCTTTTATGGGGTGCCCAGCGGTCTGTACCTTCGCACAGGCCCCTTTGTCGAGATGCTGGCGTCCGAGCGGGGTTCGCGACAGGGGGATCCATTTGGTCCCTTCCTTTTTGCTTTCACGCAGCAGTTGGTTATGGGGCCTACAATGAAGGATTTCCCTGATATTCTTTTCTTGAGCTACGCTGATGACACCTACGTTCTTGGCCCGGGGGAGCGGGTGTTGGCGGCGTACGATGTCTTGCGGGAGCGACTGGAGTGGGTGGGCTTGGAGGTGCAATCGCACAAGTGTAGGATGTGGGAAAGAGGGGAGGCGGCAGCGTCTGGGGATATTCCGCTGGGAATGCAGCAGTCGTGGACGGGGTTAACAGTGGTGGGGGTACCTATTGGAGAGGAGGATTGGGAGGTGGCGCGCTTGAGGGAGAGACTTTTGCAGCTGCGATCACCTCTACCTTGGCTTCCTATTTTGAACCACCCCCAGATTGCCTCCCACTTGTTGGCTGTTGCCGTGTCTGCGCGGCCGCTCTTCTTGACTCGCACTGTTCCCCCTCGTCCTGAGGTTCTTGACGCTTTCAGAGATTGGGATGGGGCTTTGGAAGAGTGCTTTGAGCAACTTTTCCCGCCAGACACTTGGGACTTCAGTCTTGATAGGTCGCGCATGGCTCACCTGCAGCTGCACCTCCCGGCTCGTTTGGGCGGGTTTGGCATTCGTTCAGCAGCAACTCTTAGCCCTCTCTCTTACGTCTGTGGGTGGTGCCAGGCTGCGAGTGCTGTTGTCAAGCTGGGAGTAGCGGGCGAGGAGCAGATGTTCAGTGAGTTCTTCCGCACTCCGCCGGCTGGGGATTTACTGGACCCTTGGTTTACCAAGGCCCTTGACCAGCTCCCGCCTGTTGTCAGGCAGGAATTGCCGAGTTTGGGGCTCTGCACTACAAATCCCCCCCTCCAGCTTTTCCCAGCGCAGCAGCGTCGCTTGGCGGTTGAAAGTCTTCAGTCTCTGCGGCGCATGGCCCGCGATAATGCTACCTTGGCCCGTTTGACTTCCCTTCAGGGCCCGGGTTCGGCAGCATGGGTGTCCGCAGTTCCAGCGCATGATGACGCAACTTTCACCCCTGTGGAGTGGGGCATTTCGGCGGCAATCCGTTTGGGCCTTCCCGTCCACCAGCTTCTGGTTGCTGGCAAGTGTGTTTGCGGTGTGGAGTTCAAGGACCCGTCAGATCCGCACCATGCTCTTCGGTGCAAGTACCAGTACGCCCCGTCTCGTGTTCATGATGCAGTGAAGCTCGTTGTTGCTAAGATAGCCAAGGCATCGGGTGGGGTGGTTACGATCGAGGATGACACGCTTCTGCCGGGGAAGAGAGTGGATGTGGCGGTTAGGAAACCAATGGACGGGGAAAAACATGCGCTCGAGGTGAGCGTCGTGGATCCGGTTTCGCTACCGGTGCAGCAGCATGGGCAGTGTGGGCGGACAGTAGGTTTTGCTGCCAAGGAGCGAGAGAAGAGGAAGGCGACGGATTATCAACCTTTTCTGCGGCAACACAGGGGGGTTCGTTTCTTCCCGTTGATTCTTGAGACTTGGGGTTGCTTGGGGGGAAGCTTTCGACAGTGGTTACGGCAGCAGGGGGAGGTTCAAGTAAAGGTGGCTCTTAACAAAGGTGTGGGAAGGGGCAACAGCTCGGGTTTCTCGGAATACTTGGTGGGGTCCTTGACAGCCGCGGTAGGGGTAGCTTTGCAGAAGACACAGGCTCGGGTGATTCTTTTGCGGGCGGCATATACGTTGGGTCAGTCCGAGGCGGAGTGGGTGGAGCGAGGGGGTGGGGAGCAGGAGTTTGGAGAGGGAGCACCATGGGTGGACGTGCCCTACTTGGTCGACATGCGGCTGTAGATGTCTTAGGAAGCAATACTTTGTTTCGGGTTTTGGCGATGGTCTTTTGATGTTTGAGGTAGTAAGACACTTCTAGGAAGGGTTTATGCCACGTGTGCTGTAACCCCACCAGGCGACGACAAACCCTTTGAAATTGGGGGGATTGAAATTGGCGCGGGCTAGGTGTACGCGCAACCAAAAAGAGGACTGTTGTCGTTCGCTGCTCCTCCAGAGAAGTTGAATTACTGTAGAACGTAGGCAAACCTTTCAATGCGGCAAACTTCAACACAGTAACTGGTCGAAGGCACACCTCTTGTAAGTATTAGGCCCCTTGGCCTAAATCCGCTAAAGAGTTAGCGGGGTCTACTAAGTCTAGGATGAAACGCAGCGGAGGACTTTGGCTAAAGAACTATTGGCGAAATAGGCGAAGAATTTACTGAGTAATTGAAGAGTTGGATGAGAACTGGTTGATAATGGCAAGTACGCGCAAGGTTGATATAGCATGCAAGACCGAATGTCGTAAAGTAGTTCTTGGGAGTACAAAGTAGAATGCAAGAAAGCTAGAGTGCCACGTGGCACAAGGTGTTACGAATAGTGATTATTGAGGCATCACTATGCACTCCCTACCGCAGCAATCAAAACATGCACCACCGAAGCTGAAGACGAAAAGGCGGAAGTGACACGGAGCGTCGTACGGTTGCGAAAAGGATCTGGACCATCGGGCAGACAGCATCAGGCAGCAGCAGTGGCATTATGCCCGGACAGTTTCGTAACTGTATGGAGTCGCACGTTTGGATTTCGCTGTAATAAGGGGATGTACCCCTTAGAGTACATGGCTAGCTAGGTCGATTCGTATTCCTTCCTGTACTCTTATTTATACCTTAGTACTTGCATGTTTTAATCATCTCAAGCATTTTACATCCACTCTGCTATTGAGGTCAAGGGCCCACCACCACTACTCAGTCGTGTGCGAACCTTCCTGAGGTGATCCTAACTTCTAATCACAGCATGGTATGAGAGCGACTCGAGAATCCTTCGCACTGCCACCTCCGAAATCTTCGGCGAACGGAAAGTGGCGTCCGGCACACGCTCACGTGTGAGAATGGCCGGAGGATCTGGTGGTCAGGCGAATCTGACGGCTGAAACGCAGACCAACCCGGCTGCGACAAGCGAGGAAACGACGACGATTGGAACCGCCGCCCTCGCATAGATGCTTCAGCGACTCACCAGCCTGGAGCAACAACTCCAAACATTGCGGAATGGCGATGCGGAACATCTTTCCAACCCACTCAACCGGCCTCAAACGGCCAAAATACCGCCCCGCATACCTTCTCCCTCGACACAAATGGCTCAACACCCAAGACTCCCCGTCCCAACGAAGAAGCAATTCTCTCTGCGCAATCTGGGTTTTTTAGCATATCTAAAATAAAGACAAGTGTGTGTTTTGACGGCAGAGACTTCTATACGTGGAGCTTCGAGCTGGAACTGCTACTGCAAAATGCACAGATATTTCACTACTTCGACGGGAGCTACTCGGGACCCGCTGAGGATACTGCTGACGCCCAGGCGCAGTACTACAACGAGTTGTTGATGGCGTACAGCGTCCTCCTGCGGAATATGTCGCCGGCGAAGCAGTTGAGCATTCGCTCATACAAAACATCACCTGCTCCAGCCCTCGACGCTTGGCGCCACCTGAACGGCGTTTACCAACCGAAGGATTTGGTTTCGTCGAGCCGCCTGCTCCAGCAGCTACTGGAGAGAAGAATGGCCCCAGGGGAGAAGGCCAACAGCTACATCAATCGCTATCGGAGCTTACGCGTTCAAATCGCGAAGTCGGGAAGCAACATTTCCGAAGAAATATTCGTGAAAATCGTGCTTCAAGGGCTCGGCCCAGAGTGGCGGCCCTGCAAGGCGCTTCTCCGACAGTAGGGGGTCATCTCGGAGGCCGCCCTATGCGCCGCCCTGCTCGTCGAACAAAGGGATATGGATCAGCAGCGACCAGCGCCGTGACGAGATAGGGAACGCTCGCTTTCTACGCCGACAACACGGAGGAGCGACGGCCGCGGCGCCTTTACTGCAAGATTTGCAGAAATTTCGGGCACGTGGCAGATCGATGCAAATTCCGATCTCACCCTCGTCAGAACAATCCAAGCAACTGGTCCGGCCGACAAGACGCACGAAACGTCACGCGTCCAGCCCAGGGGCATCAACCCCCACCGCGCAACCTGAACCCAACGGTTCAGCATCAGCAGCAGAAGCCACCGATTGCACCCGTCCGCAACGTCATGGGCAACATGACAATGACTGTCAATCTTATATGCTATAGTCTCTTTAGGCTGTAGTGGGGTGGTTCATATAGGGTACAACACTTTTAGGGTTCCTACTTGTACCCACCTGCTTGCTCATTCAGACATTCATTCCTTCACTATCCTGACATGGTATTCTGAGCAGGTTCCCTAGTGGGAACGTTTTTTTTTTGGGCCACCACGATTTTTTTTTCCTGCCCTGCCCGAAGCGCGCCTCGCGCCTGCCTCACCTGCGCCGTCGCGCGCCCTGCCCTAGTACGGCTCGTCGCGGCCCTGCCTTCGCCGCCCGTCGCTGGCCCGTCCTGGCCCGTCCCGGCCCGTCGCCGCTCGTTGCTGGCCCGTCGCCACTCGTCGCGGCCCTGCCTTAGCCGCCCACTGCGGCCCTGCCCTGCAGCCGCCCTATCGCGGCCCTCCCTTTCGCCGCCCGTCGCTGGCCCGTCCCAGCCCGTCGCTGGCACGTCCCAGCCCGTTGCCGCCCGTCGCCGGCCCGTCGCCGCCCGTCGCTGGCACTTCGCCGCTCGTCGCGGCCCTGCCTTTGCCGCCCTGTCGCGGCCCTGCCCTGCTGCCGCCCCGGTCGCGGCCCTGACCTAAACCGCCAGCTGCGGCCCTGCCCTGCACCCGCCTCTGGTAGGCACCCTGCCGCGCCGCGCCGCCTCGAGCCGAGCCACGCCGCCCTGCCGAGCCGCGCCGCCCTGCCGAGCCGCCCCACTGAGCCTCACTGCCCTGCCTGCACTGCTCCTACTGCTACTGCTGCTTCTACTGCCACTGCTGCTACTGCTGCTACTGCTGCTACTGCCGCTATGGCTACCCCTACTGTTCTCACCTTTGATGCTGAGGGGCGTGCGGTTGACTTTGACGTGTGGGTTGACGACCTGCAACTCTTCCTTCAGTGTGACACTAGGGACAGGGTATCCCTTTTCGATCACACGTCCGGAGTCTCTACTGCACATGCTGCCTCTGCTGACAGTACGGTTCGCTTGCAGTGGACCACTCGTGATGCTGTTGCTCGCCTTGCTGTTCGTAGTCTCCTACCGTCTGCTGAGCACGCGCACTTTGGCCAGTACAAGACTGCTCAGTCTTTGTATGACGCCGTCGTAGCGCGCTACTCCTCCCCTGCCACTGCTGCCCTCAGCCGCCTCATGCTGCCGTACCTTTTCCATGACCTTGCCGCCTTTGCCACAGTCGCTGACCTCATTACTCACCTCCGCACTAGTGACGCTCGCTACCGCACTGCACTTCCCACTGAGTTCTGTGCCAAGAACCCCCCCCCCATGTACATCACCCTTTACTACCTAGTCACCCGCCTCCCTGACTCCCTTGCTTCAGTCAGGGACCACTTTCTCTCCCTTTGCCCCACCGAGCTCACCGCTGACCTGCTCGAGGAGCGCCTCACTGTAGCTGAGAAGAGTATCTTAGCTGTGGCTGCTTCTCGCGGCGACCCTCGCACCCCTTTCTTTGAGTGGTGTTCCCCTGTCCCCCTTCTCCCCTTTGTTGCTTCTGCTGCTGCTGTCGACCTCGTTCGCACTAAGGAGGTCAGGGCTTCGTCTGCTCCTAGTGGGAGGCGCCGCAACAGCAAGGGCAAGGGGGGCAAGGGTGGTGGAGGGGACGGTGGGGGCAGCGGAGGGGGTGGTGGAGGAGGCGAAAGGGGTGGCGGTGGAGGTGGGGGTGGTGGCGGGAGTGGGGGCTTCGGTGGCGGCGGTGGGAGTGGTGGAGGCAGCGACAGCGGAGGTGGAGGCAGCGGTGGTGGAGGTGGTGGCGGCGGTGGTGGAGGTGGCGGCGGCGGTGGTGCTGGTCGAGGTGGAGCCGCGCAGCGTGGAGGCTTTGGTGGTAGCCAGCGCCAGCAGCAGTAGCGTTCCCGAGAGACCCCGTCGGCCCAGTAACTTCGTGAGTGGTACACTGGGCGTGGGAGGCCTGGGGGTGTTGGTCCCTGCACTTACGTTCTTTGCACCGGCGGGCGCCGTGGGGAGACGTGCGGGCTGCCACACACTGCGCAGCGCTGCATCAGTCGCCTGACTGACGCCTGGCGCGCCCAGTTTCCTGACGCTGTTGAGCTCCCTTGTTGGGGTGATCTGCTTAAGCAGAATGTTGCTATCTTTGATCTTGATTTCGATGCTATCATTGCTGCCATGTATGCTGTGACTGATAGTGCTGAGGGTGACTGTTACCTGTGTGTTCCGCCCGACCCGGGCATTGAGGCTGCTGCTCTAGGTGCTAGTGCGTATGCTGCTCCAGGTACTAGTGAGTCTGCTGCTCCAGGTGCTGGTGAGTCTGCTCTCTCTGCACCTACTGATGTCTTCCACACTTTCACACTTGACTCTGGTGCTTCGCGCTCCTTCTTTCGCGACAGCACCACACTCACGCCGCTCAGTCGGCCTGTCGCAGTCTCCCTGGCTGACCCCTCTGGGGGCCCAGTCCTTGCGCACTCTTCCATGGTTCTACCGTGTCCTGCGGCCCCGTCGGGCTTGTTGTCGGGACTCCACCTCCCCTCGTTCTCTATGAAGTTGGTAAGTGGAGCTGACCTTCAGGACGCGTGGGTTGACCAGTTCACCCCTAGAGGTCAGCGTGTGACCCACTGCACTTGCTCTCGGACGGGCCGCCACCTGGCCACGTTCACCCGTCGGCCTGGGTCGTGATTGTACACACTGACTACTGCGTCTCCTCCGGTTACTGCGTCTAGTCAGGTAGCTGCGTCTGGTTAGGTGTTTGCTGCCGCGTCCAGATCTAGTCCAGCGTCTGCCCCCTGCTCGTGTCGTCCTCTGTCACACGAGACTCTCCTTTGGCACCACCGCCTTGGTCACCCCTCCCTGCCTCGTCTTCGAGGTATGGCCTCCCGTACCCTTGTCTCTGGTCTTCCCCGGTCCCTCCCTCCCCTTCCTCCGGGGCCTGCCCCTACCTGTGTTCCTTGTGTCGAGGGCCGGCAGCGTGCCGCTCCTCACTCCTCCTCGTTCCCTCCGACGGAGGCTCCCGTGCAGACTCTTCACATGGACGTGTGGGGCCCAGCCCACGTCCGTGGACAGGGTCACGAGCGTTACTTCCTGCTGGTCGTTGACGACTACTCGCGTTACACCACAGTCTTCCCCTTGCGCCGCAAGGGTGAGGTCACTGAGGTGTTGATCGTCTGGATCCGCGGTACCCATCGCCAGCTCAGCGAGAGTTTCGGCTCGGACCTTCCTGTTCTGCGTCTGCACTCAGACAGAGGTGGTGAGTTTTCCTCCGACCTGTCAACATATATTTTATATGTGTTGTTTAGGTTAGTCTAGGTGTTACGTTTCTACTTACTTGCATGATTAGGGTTTGCTATATCTAGGGTTGTACTTCACATTTTCTATCAATTCATTCTTATCGTAACATGGTATAGAGCTAGGTTTCCCTTAGGCGATTTTTCCCGTAGGCGATTTTTTCCTTAGGCGAAATTTCTCTCGATAGTCTATGGGCCCACCACCCGCGCGCCTCGTAGCGACCCATAGCCCGAAGGGCCCTGCCCCGTAGAGCCCGAGTAGGTCGCGCCCCCCCGTCGACATCGCGCGTCACCCGTTTCTGCCCTGCGCCCCACCCGTTTTTGCCGTGCGTCACTCGTTTTCTGCCCCGCGCCCCACTCGTTTTACCCCGCGCGTTTCCCCCCAGCCCTCTAGCGCGCAGCAGACGAACGCGCGTAGCTGCGCGCGCAGCCTTAGTCGCACCTGCAGCTTCGCGCTAGTACGTCGCGGCCGCGCGCACGTGCAGCCCACCGTCTTAACCGCCCCCCAGACCTGAAAACCCGCCATTACAGACCTGAAAACCGCCGCCGAACTTGGAAACCCGCCGCCTTAACAGCTTCCCCACCTGAAAACCACCGCCCCAGACCTGACAACCGCCGCCCCACCTGGAAACCTGCTGCCCCACCCGTTCCAGGCACCTCACCCGGAATCAGCTGCCCCACCCAGTCCTCTCCACCGCATTGAACCTCACAGAACCGCACAGTACTGCACATAACCGCACAGAACTGCACAGAACCGCCGCCTCACCCGTAGCCCGCTGCCTTAACAGCTTCCCCACCTGAAACCTGCCTCCCCACGACCTACCACACCCGCCGTCAGTAGCCCCAGCCGATTACACTGCCGCCAGCTACACCAGCAGCAGCATAGGCTGCCCCCAGCGCACCAGCAGCAACGTAGGCTGCCCCCAGCAGAACCAGCAGAACCAGCAGAACCAGCAGAACCAGCAGAACCAGCAGAACCAGCAGAACCAGCAGAACCAGCAGAACCAGCAGAACCAGCAGAACCAGCAGCAGCATAGGCTGCCCCCAGCGAACCAGCAGCAGCATAGGCTGCCCCCAGCGCACCAGCAGCAGCTTAGGCTACCGCCAGCGCACCAGCAGCAGCTTAGGCAACTGCCTGCGCACTAGCAGCAGCATTGGCTGCCCCCTGGAGAACCAGTAGCAGCCTAGGCTGCCTCTCAGCAGAACCAGAAGCAGCACAGGCTGCCCCCAGCGCACCAGCAGCAGCTTAGGCTGCCCTCAGCAGAACCAGTAGCAGCATAGGCTCACATGGCATGTACTAGGGTTCTACAGCAGCAGGGCCAGCCGCAGCACTCCCGTCAGTTGGGGCCTGCGGGTCCAAAGTGTGGCGCCCCCAGCAGTGGCTCAGCTAGCAGTGGGCGAGACGTCGGCCCCTGCGGGTACCGGGCCCTGACAGGCCCTGGTGCTGGCACTACCTGCTGGAGTCCTGACCACACTGCGTCCAGCTGCTACCGTCGACTCGACGACCTCCACCGTGAGCGTTTTGGTCCTCACGCTATTACACCGCACTGGCCTTCGCGCCTTCGCCAGCGCACTACTGCACCAGTTGAGTCTCACCTGCCTGGTCTAGGACCCTTTCCGGCTGCACGAGTAGAGACCTGTGTTTCCAGTCTTGGTGCGTGTGTTGTTTCCAGTCCCGGCGCCTCTGAGGGTCTTTGTGTAGAAGCTGCAGCTACCACTAGTCTAGCACTAGCCTTTGTAGCTGGTTCGGGTGCGACCCCACAGACTGCACAGCTTTCCTTCACTCTAGATTCTGGAGCGTCCAGCTGTTTCTTTCGCGACTGTACCGACCTCACACCACTGCGCACTCCAGTCACTGTCGCCTTGGCTGACCCCTCTGTGGGACGTGTAGTTGCTAGCAGCACCACCACTCTTCCGTGTCCGGCGGCTCCCTCAGGTTTTCTTACAGGTTACTACAGCCCCTCGTTCTCTAGGAACCTGGTGGGTGTCAGTCACCTTCACGACCTAGGCGTAGTCACTACTTTCCCACTGGACGAGCCTGTTGCCTCCTGCACTGTCGGTGCCACTGGGGCGCCCCTGGCCACATTCCACAGAGAGCCGGGATCTGGTCTGTACTCACTACACACTGGGTCCCACCACACTGAGTCGGGTCAGGTCAGGTCAGGTCAGGTCAGGTCAGGTAGCTGCTGTGTCGTGTGACTGTCTGTCCCTCACCCACCCGTCGGTCCTCTGGCACCACGGTCTAGGTCACCTGTCGTTCCCGCGTCTCAGTAGGATGGCACGTTACCGTCTGGTCTCAGGTCTCCCAGGGTCGCTTGCACCGCTTCCCCGCTCGCCTGCGCCGCTGTGCACTCCTTGCGTCGAGGGTCGGCAGCGCACTGCCCCTCACTCCTCCTCGTTCCCCCCCACTACGGCTCCCTTCGAGACCCTGCACTTGGACGTCTGGGGCCCCTCTCCGGTCCTTGGCCCACGTCAGGAGCGCTACTTCCTGATTGTGGTGGACGACTACTCCCGCTACACCACGGTTTTCCCCTTGCGACGGAAGGCCGACGTGCCTACCGTCCTCGAGCCGTGGCTACTAGCGTGGGGTGGCGCCCAGGGCCTGTGTGGGCTTCGCCTACACTCGGACCGTGGTGGTGAGTTTTCTTCCACTCGCCTGGAGACGTTCTGTCAGGGTCGGGGGATCATCCAGTCTTACACGCTACCAGCATCACCGCAGCAGAACGGGGTAGCCGAGCGACGCATCGGCCTGGTCATGGAGGTTGCCCGGACCTCCATGTGCCATGCCGGTGCCCCCCAGTTCTTGTGGCCCCAGGCAGTCCGCTACGCCGCGCACCAGCTGAACCTGTGGCCCAGTGACGCACGGCCAAGGGTGACGCCGGTCTCCCTTTGGACAGGTTCTCCGGGCGTAGCAGCTGACTTCCGCGTCTGGGGTTGTCTGGCTCACGTTCGCGCCCCTGGCGCGAACAAGTTGTCTCCGCGCACTCGTGCCTGCGTCTTTCTTGGCTTCCCTTTGGACGCCTCCGGCTGGGTGTTCTACGACCCGGTCACCTACCAGTTCTTCGCTTCGCAGGACGTCACGTTCGACGAGTCTGTCTGTTACTACAGGAGTCGCCCCCACCGAGGTACTCAGGCCTTTTCCCCCCTGCTGTTCCTCACCCTTGAGCCCCCACCAGTCGCCCCGGTAGCCCCCCCCCCTTCGCGTCCTGCCCCGTCAGGTGTGTCGCACGTCACTCCGCAGTCTTCCCCCCCGCAGCGTCCAGTCCCTGTCGTGTCTGGGGGTGCGGGAGGTGCAGTTGCGGAGGGTGAGGGTACTGGGGCTGCAGGAGCTGGTGGTGTCGGCTCTGGGGGTGCAGGGGTTGTGGGCGTGGAGGTCACTCCTGTGGAGGACACGGCAGCCTCGACTCGGCGGCCTCGGCCTGCCTCACCCCCTGGCTTCCCGTCCGTCCCGCAGTTTCCTCCTCCTTCTTCTCTGCGGTCGGTTGCTGCGGAGCCTGGGGGTGTTCCCGCGGGAGGTACTGGAGGCCCCGGGGGTGTCGGTGGTGGAGTTGCTGGTTCTGGGGGTGCTGGAGCTGGAGGCACTGGCACTGTGGCGCCTACACCGCGCACTGTACGTTTCCTGACCCGTGAGCAGCGTCTCCTCCGGTTGGAGAGGGAGGAGCGTGAGCGATTTGAGAGGGCACAGCAGCAGCAGCAGCAGCAGCAGCAGCAGCAGCAGCAGCAGCAGCAGCAGCAGCAGCAGCAGCAGCAGCAACAACAGCAGGAGAGAGTAGAGGAGGAGTCACAGCAGCAGCACGAGAGGGTAGCGCAGGAGTCCCGGTCGCAGCAGCGGGTGCAGCTGCAGCCGCAGCAGGAGAGGGTAGAGGAGGAGTCACGGCCGCACCAGGAGAGGGTAGAGCAGGAGTCCCGCCCGCAGCAGCAGGTGCAGTTACAGACACAGCAGGAGAGAGTAGAGGAGCAGTCACGGCCGCACCAGGAGAGGGTAGAGCAGGAGTCCCACCCGCAGCAGCAGGTGCAGTTCCAGACGCAGCAGGAGAGAGTAGAGGAGGAGTCACGGCAGCAGCAGGGGCCGGTACCGTCGCAGCAGACGCCAGAGGAGGCGGAGCAGCAGCGACTGCGACTACGCGACCTCCCCGACCCAGCACCTGCACGCTTTGTTCGTGGTCCCCTGTCGTCCCCTCCTGTTCCACCAGTTGAGTCCCTTTCCTCCTCCCAGTGGACTCGTCGTCCTCCCCTCAGTCGTGCTGTATCTCCACAGCCCCGTCGGTCCCGTTACCGTGCAGACGGTCCGTTTCACCTTGTTCTCCGCTCTCGTGTTCCACCTCCTCCTGTCCTTCCACAGCCCCTTGAGTCGTCCCTCACTGTGCTTCACGACCCGTTGTCCGACTACCTCCGTGCCTCCCGTCCTGTCGTCTCCCGTGTTTTGTCCGCGTTGGTCACTCACCCGACTGCACCTCTGTCGTCTGTCTCAGCACTTGTTACCACTGTCTCTGGCTTTGCCTCTTCCCACCGCCTTGACTACGCCGCTCACTTGGTGAGTGGCCCTGCACGTTCTCCGTCCTCTGGGGGTGCTCCTGTCTTTCCCCTGGAGGTCGTAGAGGACACGCAGTTCGAGCTTGGTTTTCTTGCGGCCGCTGTTCCTCATCTCTGCGCCATGCTGCTTGCCCCTGAGGGGGATCCAGACGCCCTTGACATCCCGATCCCTCGCACTCACGCCGAGGCGGTCTCGGGACCCTGGGCTTCGTACTGGATAGCAGCTGAGGAGGCAGAGATGGCATCTTATAGGTCCACAGGCACTTACGTCGACGCAGTCCCACCACTTGGGACGAATGTCGTCAGTGGCCGATGGCTCTACAAGGTGAAGCGGCCGCCTGGATCACCACCTGTGTTCAAGGCACGCTATGTTGCGAGAGGCTTCAGTCAGCGAGAGGGGGTGGACTTCTTCCAGACCTTCGCTCCCACCCCGAAGATGAGTACTCTTCGGGTGTTGCTGCATATTGCAGCCCAGCGCGACTACGAGTTGCACTCCTTGGACTTTTCCACCGCGTTCCTTCAGGGGAGCCTGCACGAGCAGATCTGGCTGCGTCGCCCGCCTGGCTTCACTGGCTCTTTCCCACCTGGGACCCAGTGGCAGCTGCGTCGACCAGTCTACGGCCTGCGTCAGGCCCCACGTGAGTGGCACGACACACTTCGCTCGACCCTTGCAGCTCTTGACTTCTTTCCGTCGTCTGCTGACCCGTCACTGTTCGTTCGCCGTGGCTCGACCCCGTTCTTTGTCCTGGTCTACGTCGACGACCTAGTGTTCGCCACTCCCGACCGACGCGCGCTGGCCTCCGTGAAGGAGGAACTGCAGAGGAGACACACTTGCACTGACCTTGGTGAGCTGCAGCACTACCTTGGCCTGCAGATCACCAGGGACAGGGCAGCTCGCACCATTACGCTGACTCAGTCGCATATGGTCGAGCAGATCCTCACGCGGTTTCGCTTCCCGTTCTCCAAGGTACAGCTCACCCCTCTTGGTGTGGATCATGGGCTCACGGCTCCACCTTCGGACGAGTCATTTGAGTCCAGTGGTCCATATCCTGAGCTGGTGGGTTGTCTCATGTACCTGATGACCTGTACTCGCCCAGACCTAGCTTACCCTCTTAGCGTCCTTGCGCGCTTTGTTGCGCCTGGGAGACACCGACCTTCCCACTGGTACGCTGCTAAGAGGGTGGCGAAGTATGTGGCGAGTACATCAGGCATGGGACTTGTCCGAGTTTCGGCTCGGACCTTCCTGTTCTGCGTCTGCACTCAGACAGAGGTGGTGAGTTTTCCTCCGACCTTCTGAGGGCTTTCTGTCGTGCGGAGGGCATCCGCCAGACGTTCACGCTTCCGGCCTCCCCACAGCAAAATGGGATTGCTGAGCGCCGCATTGGCATGGTCATGGACGTCGCTCGCACGTCCATGATCCATGCGGCTGCTCCCCATTTTCTGTGGCCGTTCGCGGTTCAGTACGCTGCGCATCAGATCAACCTTCAGCCTCGTGTCTCCTTGCTGGAGACCACACCTACTCTGCGGTGGACAGGGAAGGTTGGCGATGCGTCTGTGTTCCGTGTCTGGGGATTTCGAGCTTTTGTCCGCGATGCTTCCGTGGACAAGCTGTCCTCCCGTGCCGTTCCCTGCGTCTTCCTTGGCTTCCCCCCTGACGCACCTGGGTGGCAGTTTTACCACCCCACCTCGCGTCGTGTTCTGTCCTCTCAGGACGTCACGTTTGACGAGTCGGTATCTTACTACCGTCTCTTTCCCTACCGTACTGCCTCTCTCTCCCCCCCGCCACTCTTCCTAGCACCAGGTGCTCCTCCGGTAGACCCCCTCCCCCCTCAGGGTCCTGCCCCCTCCAGTGTGTCCCAGGTAGACCCTGTCGAGCCTGTCGAGGTAGCTGTCGACTCAGGTGCTGCTAGGGGCGCTGAGCCTGCGGGTGCGGGGACTGGGGGTGCTGAGCCTGGGGTTGCTGAGTCTGAGGGTGCGGAGCCTGGGGGTGCTGAGCCTGAGCGTGTGGAGCCTGGGGGTGTTGAGCATGGGGGTGCTGAGTCTGGGGGTGCTGAGCCTGAGCGTGCTGAGTCTGGAGGTCCTCCGGGTGTCCCGTCACGGCGGGAGCCCCTCTCTCCGCAGCGGCTACGTGAGTGGTACACTCGGCGCTGTAGCCGTGCTGCTGGGGCTACGAAGCCTGCTGTTGGAGGTGCTGCTAGTGCTGGCGCTGCTGGAGGTGCTGCTGGTGCTGGAGCTGCTGGAGGGGCTGCTGGTGCTGGAGCTGCTGGAGGTGCTGCTGGTGCTGGAGCTGCTGGAGGTGCTGCTGGTGCTGGAGCTGCTGGAGTTGCTGCTGGTGCTGGAGCTGCTGGAGTCGCTGGTCCTGGAGGTGTTGGTGTTGGAGGTACTGGCGCTGTTGGAGGTCCTGCTGGTGTTGGGGCTGCTGGAGTTGCTGGAGCAGCTGGTCCCGGAGGTGCTCGTACTGGAGGTACTGGAGCTGCTGGGGCTGGTGGTGCTGCAGGAGTTGGAGCTGTAGGTGCTGCTGGAGCTATTGCTTCTGGGGGTGCTGCTGGAGCTGGAGCTGTTGGAGGTACTGGAGCTGTGGTGCTGCGGGAGTTGTAGCTGGAGACCCTGGAGCTGAGGGTACTCGTGCTGTCTCTGCTGTTTCTGGAGGTGCTGCGCGGCCGCGGCCGTACTACGTTCCGCTCCTTCAGCAGCAGGTTCTTGGTCTCCCGCCTTCTACTGGTCCTACTCCTCCTTTCCTGAGTCCACCGCCTGTCCAGTCACAGTCGCAGTTACAGCCAGCCTCTCCACTGCCTGGTCCCTCTCCTTACTCTGGACCGACTAGAGGTCTTACAGAGCGTCGTGAGCCTGAGTCTCGTCCTGCGTCGCCTGAGTCTCGTCCTGCGTCGCCTGAGTCTCGTCCTGCGTCACCTGAGTGTCGTCCTGAGTCACTTGTCCGCGCTGTTCGCACTGGTCGTCGTATTCTGCGTCAGCGTCCTCCTCCTGTCCCCGGCACTCACTCTATGACTCTGCGTCCTTCCACTGCTCCACAGCGTGTCCCTCTGCCGTCTCCTCCTGCGTCCTCTCTTCCTGACGGTCCGGACCCAGAGTCTGACTCCCTTCGTGCTGCTAGTCCTACCGTCCCGCTTTTTCTGGCCACTGCTGTCACTGACCCTTGCCGCCATCGCCGAAGCAGAGCGGGAAGCACCGCCTGAAGAAGGACTGTCTCACCTGGGGCTCGAGACCGCCACGTGCGTCGTCTTCGGAACGGAGGAACATCTTCTCCCCGGACCTGCATCACAACATCTTCGGGGTATGTTTCGTGGCGTTGGTGTCGGCACCCTCGATGCGCACGGATTCCCGCGACCCTACACAAAGGAGAAATTTCTGGAAATCTACTCTCACCAGCGCAACTCTACGAAGAAGCTTACCGTGGCGCAAGAAGAGGATTTGGCGCGACACGAAGCAGAAGAGCTTCGCCAACGGCGCCTTGCGGAATCGCGTGGCACATTCGCTTGGAGCGGATGGGGCGAAGAGGAGAGCGCCTCCAATGAAGGGGGGTGGGGAAGCGCTGGCGGATGGGGCACGAGCGGCACTGGCGGATGGGGAGCCGCATTTGGCGGCGAGACAAGCGGATGGGGCACTTCCGGCAAAGGCTGGGGGGCTTCCCGCAATGACCAAAGGGGGGAAGAAGAGGAAATTGAGGCAGAACCTCCAGTTGTTCCTCTTGGTCGCCCTCCACGCCGCACTGCTCCTGCACTACCCCCACCTGACATCCACCAGGAATTGACCCCTGGGACACCATCGACTGGGGCAATGAGCCCTCTACTCCGCGTTGCACCGTCTACGGGCCTGCCCCCGAGCCGCGCGAACCAACCTTCTTCCCGGGAACTATCCCCGGAACCAACATTCCCCTCTCCACCATTCTTGACAAGGAATTTCTTGAGCTGATGCTGACGACGGCAAACGGAGACAATGAAGCTGAAGAAACAGCAGCGGAACCTGCCCAAGCACTTGATGAGGACCCCGCAGAAGCACACGCGCGCTACATGCACACCTCTGGATTCCGCGCCGACGATGCCATCTGGCACCAGCGCCTCGGTCACCCCTCGCGTGTAACGTTGAAGAACTGCATCGAGGCGGGCGTGTTTGCGCCTGGCGCACTCCTGCGCCCTGATGGCACCAAAGTAAGGGGCGCGACACATCCGCGCAACCGCACCGTCTGCCCCGAGGCCACGCTAAGCCACCAACAGTCCCCCCTGCTCGAGCCCGGAACCAACCGCTAAGCAAAACTGGAGAAGGTATACAGTGACTTCCTCAACGTAGGACACTGCAGAATTAACGATGAGATGTATACGCTCACCTTCGTCGACGCTGGAACTCGCTACGTGCGGGTCGTAAATGTGGAGGCGCAAAGCAGAGCATACGAATTGTTTCGTATATGGCTGGCGCACGCGCAGCGGCAATCTGGGGAGAAACTGAAATTTTGGCAATCTGACGGCGCAGCGGAGTTCAGGAGCCAAGAGATGCAGGATTACCTGGCGCAGAAGGGAATCGAACACCATATTTCACTCCCTTACGCGCATCAGCAGCAAGGCGTAGCTTAGTGCACGAACCGAACGCTTATGACGAAGGTGCGGGCGTTGATGAAGCAGTCGATGTCAGAAAATATAATTATATGTTCTGTTATATAACTGCCTGTAGGATTTACTGTAGTGTAGCTCCTATTGTTTGGTGGTGCACCTTTGTTCATTTTGCTATATGTACCTTGTGTGCTATAGTGAAACCCATTCTTCCTCTCGACATTCTCCTTTCCAATTCTCTCGACACTCAACTCTCTCGACACTCACTAGCCATAGCTCCTAACTCACGCTAGGATTCTAACATGCTATCAGAGTAGGTCGTTCCTAGGACCTCACATTAATGGGCCCACCACCTAATGCCCTGCTAGCCTAGGCCCCGGCCCGTCGCCCCTTGGCGTCGCCCCTAGCTGTGCCCCTCGGCCCCGATGGCCCCGTCGACTTCGTCGCCCCGCGCCCGGCCCGTACTTAGCCCGCGATCGGCCCGTACCTAGCCCGCGCTTGGCCCCGTTCCTAGCCCCGCGCCCGGCCCGTACCTCGCCCGCGCCTGGCCCCGTACCTAGCCTCGCGCCCGGCCTCAGTTCCGCGCCCAACGCCCGGCCCTGTACCTAGCCCGCGCCCGGCCCGTACCTCGCCCGCGCCTGGCTCTGTACCTAGCCCGCGCCCGGCCCGTACTTACCCCGCGACCGGCCTGTACCTAGCCTCACGCCCGGCCCTGTACCTGCCCAGCACCCAGCCCCGTACCTGCCCAGCGCCCGGCCCTGTACTTGCCCAGCGCCCGGCCCCGTACCTGCCCAGCGCCCGGCCCCGTACCTGCCCAGCGCCCGGCCCCGTACCTGCCCAGCGCCCGGCCCCGTACCTGCCCAGCGCCCGGCCCCGTACCTGCCCAGCGCCCGGCCCCGTACTTGCCCAGCGCTCGGCCCCGTACCTGCCCAGCGCCCGGCCCCGTACCTGCCCAGCGCCCGGCCCCGTCCCTGCCCAGCGCCCGGCCCTGTACCTGCCCAGCGCCCGACCCCGTACCTGCCCAGCGCCCGGCCCTGTACCTAGCCCGCGCCCGGCCCAGTTCCTAACCCGCGCCCGGCCCTGTACCTAGCCCACGCCCGGCCCCGTTCCGCGCCCAATGCCCGGCCCCGTACCTGCCCAGCTCCCGGCCCCGTCCCTAGCCCAGCGCCCGGCCCCGTACCTAGCCGCGCCCCTCGGCCCAACTGGCCTCGTCGCCCCTATCTATGGCCCCTCGCGACCTGCAGCCCCTAACCGCGGCCCCGTCGCCTCTAGCCTCGGCCCCTCGCAACCCGTCGCCCCTAGCCGCGGCCCCGGTGCCCGCGTGCCCTGCAGTCGCACGCGCAGCTCCGCCCCCGCCCCCCTCCCCCCCCTCCCCCCCCTCCATGGGGACGGGGGGGAGAGGGTGTGAGGGGGTGGCGGATGTACCTCAGCAGCAGCAGTTGCCGCCACGCCTCCTCCTCTCTCTCTCCCTGCCTCACCTTGTGTTGGGAGAGGGGGGGAGCTTGGAAGTTCAGGGGGAGGCAGGAGGGGATCTGCAGCACCAGCCCCCCCTGCCCCCCCCTTCTCCTCCATCCTTGGGGGGGGAGGTGGCGTGGAAGGGGTGGCCGCTGTGAACCACTACAGCCCCACCCTCTGCCCTGCCTCTCCCCTCTTGCGGCTGCTGCTGTGGGGGGGAGGTGGCGGGGATGGGGGGTGGGGGAGAGGGGGCAGGCCGCCGTGTGAAGATCAGTGCAGGGACTATTGTGGGTGGGGCAGGGGATGGAGGAAGGAAGGGGGGAAGGGGGGTGAGATACAAGGGGGCAGCTGATAAGGGGGGTGAGATTAAGGGGGTGGTTGAATTGAGGGTGAGGACTTGGGGGTTGTTAAGAGGGCCGGCCGGCAGTGAGCTGTCACGCTCATGCACGCTCCCCCACCTCCTCTCCTCATCCCTCACTCACCTCCCCCTTTGTAAAGGGGGTTAGTAAGAGGGATGGCCGGCAGTGAGCTGTCATGCTCATGCACGCTCCCCCACCTCCTCTCCTCATCTCTCTCACTCACCTCCTCCTTCGTTCTTATCTCCTCTCCCCTCCTCTCTCTCTCTCTCTCTCTCTCTCTCTCTCTCTCTCTCTCTCTCTCTCTCTCTCTCTCTCTCTCTCTCTCTCTCTCTCGCATCCTCCTCCTCACTTACCTCTCTGCCGTCTTCCACTGCACCGGGTGTACCCCTTCAAGGGGTGTTCTACACAGGTTTTCTCCTGCAGGCAGTTATGGGGGTGTGTCAGAAAATATAATTATATGTTCTGTTATATAACTGCCTGTAGGATTTGCTGTAGTGTAGCTCCTATTGTTTGGTGGTGCACCTTTGTTCATTTTGATATATGTCCCTTGTCTGCTATAGTGAAACCCATTCTTCCTCTTTACATTCTCCTTTCCAATTCTCTCGACACTCAACTCTCTCGACACTCACTAGCCATGGCTCCTAACTCACGCTAGGATTCTAACAGTCGAAGCTCCCGCCAACCTACTGGACCTACGCAATGCACCACGTCGTGCGGGTGCACAATCTGCTGTCAACCACTGCCGACACCGGCAACCTGTCCCCGCATGTGAAATGGACGGGAACCAAGGGTGATACATCCATGCTCCGCTTGTGGGGGTGCATGGTGCAGTACCTCCCGCCAACGTCAACTATCGGGAAGTTTGCAAGCTGTGCGCGCTGGGGTATTCACCTCGACATCAGCCATGAGCACAAGGCATGGCTCATCCTGGATCTTATGAGCCAGAAAACTACGAACACGCGCGATGTTATTTTCTACGAGCGACTCTTCCTCCAGAAGTTTCGCGAAGACGAGCAGGCGAACGCGAACCGGGTTTACGCCAACGATGGGCACATCTACACTTCACCTGAGGACAAAGCTGCAGCAGCCATTCTGGAACAGGACCCCAGAGGCAAGTTCACAAGAGGTGATCACCGCAGCAACAACAACGACGACAACGACGACGACGATTCTCCTGGAGGGGGAGCAGGCGTAGCAGGCGGAAGCGGAAGCAGAAGCGGTGGAGGTGCAGCACCGCCAACACCACATGAACCAGAAAGCGACGATGACGATGTGCAGGAAGTCATCCCGCAGCACCGCCACGATAGCACCGTTTCGAGAATTCAACTTTTCGGTCTCCACACTGACACCTCAACGGCGCCACGTGTCATCGAGCCGAAGAACCCGCGCCAACCACTCATGGGACCACACAGCAAGGAGTGGCACGAAGCGATGGATGTAGAAATCAAGGCACTTGAGTCTCGCAACACCTGGGTGCTCGTCGATCGAGCGGCAATTAAGGGGAGAAGGATTCTCTCTAGGAAATGGGTGTTCCACGTGAAAACCGCAGCGGACGGCACGATTGAACGTTTCAAGGCGCGCTGGGTCATACGTGGCTACAACCAGAGGCACGGCATCGACTTCGACCAGACGTTTGCGCCGGTCAGCCGTCACACCTCCGCCAGAATCCTCCTCGACATCAGTGCCGCAAGACACCTCCCACTCTGACAGATTGATGTGAAGAACGCGTTCCTCTACGCGTTAGTAGATGCTGTGATCTACGTGGAGCAGCCATATACATACGATGAGGGAGACTCACGCGTGTGCCAGCTGCGAAAGTCCCTTTACGAGATTAAACAAGCGCCAAGGCTCCGGCAGCAGTACCTGCACAACATCCTGCTCAAGATAGGCTTCAAACAGCTGCCTCATGATCCCGGGATCGCTGCGATTTCCGCGGCTAATACATTCTACTCACGGTCTACGTCGACGACCTCCTCTACACAGGGTCAAGCAACGAATTGCTTGAGCAGTTCGAGAAGAACCTTGCAGGGCGCGTCGATATTACCTGCAACCACGACGTGAAGCAGTTCCTCGAGCTCAACATCTCCTACTCGCCAGAAGCCATTCACCTTTCAGCAGCCAAGTATGCAGAGGAACTTGGCAAGCGCTTCAACATTGCACCTGCACCACTCTCCACCCCTTACCGCACTCCAGGACCCAACCACAAGCCTGACAACAAAGCCCTGTCCCCTGCTTGGCTTCACACCTACCAGCAGCAGCAAGGATGCCTACTCTTTGCCTCCGTTACCTGCAGGCCCGATCTCTCCTACATCGCGAGCCAGTTGGCTCAGTACTCTCACAAACCAAAAGCTGAGAATCTGCTAGATCTTCAGTGGGCACTCCAGTTCTTCATCTCCACGCCCAATGTTAGGCTCTGCTACTCCACCATCCCAACCGCGTCCTTTAACCTCATCGGCTACGTGGACGCTGATCATGCCGCAGACCCCGACCATCGACGGTCCAGGACAGGCTTCCTTTTTCGCCTCGAGCCCAGCGGTCCCATCTCCTGGAATTCGCAAAAACAGGAGCTGGTTGCCCTGTCATCAGCGGAGGCCGAGTTCATCGCAGCAACAGTAGCTGTTCGTTCGCGAAGGCCTCTACCTTCAGGAGCTGCTGCAAGAGGCAAAAATTCCGGCATCACCAAATTTCCGCCTACACTGTGACAACCAAAGCGCGATCAGGATCACGAACAAGCCTGGATTCGTCAACCGCACCAAACACATCGCGTTGCGGTACTTCTTCGTCAACGACGAAGTTGACAAGGGCAAGGTTGACCTCACCTACTGTCCGACGGGTGACATGGCAGCTGAATTTCTCACGAAGAAGCTGTCACGTCAGCAGTACGAGCACTGCTCCGAACTCAGCAGAGTAGTCAAGCGGGCCAAGACTCGCTATGGCCAGGAGTGAAGGGGGGTGTTACGAATAGTGATTGTCGAAGCATAACTATGCACTCCTTACCACAGCAATCGAAAGATGCACCACCGAAGCTGAAGACGAAAAGGCGGAAGTGACACGAAGCGTCGTACGGTTGCGAAAAGGATTCGGACCGTCGGGCAAACAACATCAGGCAGCAGGAGTGGCGAGGATTCTGCCCAAACAGTTTCGTGATTGTCTGGAGTCGCACGGTTGGATTTCACTGTAATAAGGGAATGTACCCCTTAGAGTACATGCCTAGCTAGGTCGATTAGTATTCCTTCCTGTACTATTATTTATACCTTTGTACTTGCATGTTTTAATCATCTCAAGTATTTTACATCCTCTCTGCTATTGAGGTCAAGGGCCCACCACCACTACCCAAAAGTGTGCGAACCTTCTTGAGGTGTGTCAAAATGTTGTATAGCTTATATTGTGTGGGCTATAGTGGGGTAGCCCATAAGGGGTACAACCCAATTAGGGTTAGTACTTGTACCCAACTTTTTGCTAGTTCATTCATTCTCGTTCATTCTCTTGACATGGTATCAGAGCAGGTCCTCCGCTAGGACCGTTTTTTTATTTGGGCCCACCACTCCACTGATCCTGCGACCCTCGTGTCGCTCCTTGGCCCGTCGCCCCTAGGCCCGTCGCTCCTAGCCCGGCCAGTAGGCCCTAGTCAGAGCGCCCCTAGGCCCGTCGTCCCGGCCCCTTGCCCCTAGTCCGCGCGCCCCGGCCTGTCGACCCCTAGCCCGCGCGCCCGACCCCGTCGACCCCTAGCCCGCGCGCCCCGGCCCGTCGACCCCTAGCCCGCGCGCCCCGGCCCGTCGACCCCTAGCCCGCGCGCCCGACCCTGTCGACCCCTAGCCCGCGCCCCCGGCCCCGTCGACCCCTAGCCCGCGCGCCCGGCCCTGTCGACCACTAGCCCGCGCGCCCCGGCCCGTCGACCCCTAGCCCGCGCGCCTGGCCCGTCGACCCCTAGCCTGCACGCCTGGCCCCGTCGAACCCTAGCCCGCGCGCCCCGGCCCTGTCGACCCTAGCCCCCGCGCCCTGGCCCCGTCGACCCTAGCCCTCGCGCCTGGCCCCGTCGACCCTAGCCCGAGCGCCCCAGCCCCATCGACCCTAGCCTGAGCGCCCCGGCCCCAGCGCCCCTAGCCCTAGAGCCTCGGCCCCGTCGACCCCCAGCCCGCGTGCCCCGGCCCAGTCGCCCCTAGCCCGCGCGCCCCGGCCCGTCGCCCTTGGGCCCCCGGCCCCTCGCTCTCGGCCCCGCGTCCCGTTGCCCTTAGGCCCCCCCGGCCTCTCGCTCTCTGCCCCGTGGCCCGTCGTGCTTAGGCCCCCGGGACTGTTTCCCCTCGGCCCCACGGCTCGTAGCCCCCAGGCCTCCGGCTCGTTGCCCCTGGGCCCCGCGGCCCATTGCCCCTAGGCCTCCCCCCGGCCCATTTCTCCTAGCCCCACGGCCCATCGCCTCTGCCCGCCCCACGTACTGCGCCGCTATGGCTTCTCTCCGCGATCTCGCATTCGATCATGAGGGTCGCCCGATCCAGCTTGACACGTGGCTTGACGACCTACAGCTGTACCTCCTGAACGACTCTCGGGACAGCGCTTCTTTGTTTGACCTAGTGTCTGGCACTCCTCCTGCCCCTCCCGCCACAGCTGACAGTGCGACTCGCTCACAGTGGCTTACTCGCGACGCTGCTGCCCGCTTAGCCATTCGCAACAACCTGCCGTTAGCTGAATGCGCTCACTTCGGACAGCACAAGACAGCACAGGCACTGTACAACGCTGTCGTCGCTCGCTACTCCTCGCCTGCCACTGTTGCTCTAGGCCGCCTGCTACTGCCCTAACTGTTCCCCGAGCTGACCGCTTTTGCTACAGTAGAGGACCTGGAGTCCCACCTTCGCACTAGTGACGCTCGCTACCGCGCTGCCGCCCAAGCTGAGTTCCTTGACAGGAACCAGCCCCCGATGTTCATCACTCTCTACTTTATAGTCACCCGCCTCCTTGACTCTCATCGCTCTGTCAGGGACCACTTTCTCTCCCTCGACCCCATAGTCCTCACTATTGACCTCCTTGAGCAGCACCTCCTTGCAGCTGAGACTAGCGTAGTCGCTGTAGGTGCTGCTTGTGGCACTTCGCGCACACCTTTCTTTGAGGGGTTCTCCCCTTCCTCCCTTGCCCCTTCCAATGCCTCTGCTGCTACTGTCGATGTCCCTGGTGCTGTGGACGTCGGGGCTGCTTCTACTAGTGCGAAGCGCCGCAGCGGCAAGGGCAAGGGGGGCAGGAGTGGTGGAGGTGGCAGCGGGAGTGGTAGTGGGGGCAGCGGTGGAGGTGGTGGAGGCAGTGGAGGTGGTGGCAGCAGTGGGAGTGGTGACGGGGGTGGGGGCTTTGGTGGCGGCAGTGGAGGCAGCGGTGGGAGTGGCGGTAGTGGCGGTGGTGAGCGTGGAGGCGGTCGGACTGGAGCTCGGGGTGGAGTCTCTGGAGGAGGCCAGAGGCAGCAGCAGCAGCTTCGGAGCAAGACCTAGTCGCCCCAGCAGCTTCGTGAGTGGTTGTTTCAGCGTGGGGCGTCTGGGGGTAGTGTTAGCTGCCCATATGTCATTCGCACGGGTGACCGTGCTGGTCAGACATGTGGGAGGCCTCACACTCAGCGCCGCTGCTTCTCCCGCCTCGACGACGCTTGGCATACTGTGTTTGGTGACGAGGTCGAGCGCCCCCGCTGGGCAGTCCTGTTTCGGGCTGGAGTTGCTATCTTTGACCCATACTTTAATGTTATTCTTGCTTCTATGTATGCTTTGTCTACTAGTGCTGAGGGTGACTATTACCGGTGTGTGCTGCCTGACCCAGGTATAGAGGCTGCTGCTCTAGGTGCTAGTGAGTCTATCCTCCTTGGTACTGTGCCTGCTGAGGCCTTGCACACCTTCACACTTGACCCAGGTGCCTCACGCTATTTCTTTCGCGACAGCACCTCCCTCAATCCTCTCTCTGCACCTGTACTGGTCCGGCTGGCTGACCCCTCCGGGGGCCTAGTCATTGCCCGTGCCTCCACTGTTCTCCCGTGTTCGGCGGTTCCGTCCGGCTCCTTGTCTGGTCTTCACCTCCCCTCGTTCTCTACGAACTTGGTGAGTACCACTGCCCTCCAGGATGCGATGGTCACTACCACCACTTTTGGGGGTCAGCGTGTGTCGATCTGCACGTGTGCCCGGACTGGCCGTCACCTGGCCACGTTCACTCGTCGGCCAGGGTCGAGTCTATACACACTGGCTACTGAGCCTACTTAGGTAGCTACGTCAGCCCAGGTGTCCGCGTCATATCAGGTAGCCGCCTCTTGCTCGTGTCGCCTCCTGTCGCACCAGACTCTTCTGTGGCACCACCGCCTGGTCACCCCACCCTGCCACGCCTTCGTGGCATGCACTCCCGTCTCCTTGTCTCTGGTCTACCCAGGTCTCTGCCTCCCCTCCCGCCCTTACCTGCCCCACCCTGCCTTCCTTGCGTCGAGGGGCGGCAGGGCGCCGCTCCTCACTCCTCCTCGTTTCCCCCGACGACTGCTCCCCTGCAGACTCTTCACATGGACGTGTGGGGTCCAGCCCGCGTCAGTGGACAGGGCCGCGAGCACTACTTTCTGCTGGTTGTTCACAACTACACGCGGTACACAACGGTCTTCCCCTTGCGCAGTAAGGGTCAGGTCATTGCTGTCTTGATCCCTTGGATCCGCGCAGCCCGTCTCCAGCTCCGGGAGCGGTTCCGTGCGGACCTTCCTGTCCTGCGTCTGCACTCTGACAGAGGTGGTGAGTTCTCCTCCGACCTCTTATGAGACTTTTGTCGTGGGGAGGGCATTCTCCAGTCATTCACCCTTCCAGACTCCCCTCAGCAAAATGGGATTGCTGAGCGCCGCATTGGCTTAGTCATGGAGGTCGCTTGGACCTCCATGATCCATGTGGCTGCTCCCCATTTTCTCTGGCCGTTTGCGGTCCGGTACGCTGCGCATCAGCTCAACCTCTGGCCCCGTGTCTCCTTGCCGGAGACCTCGCCGACACTGCGTTGGACGGGGGAGGTTGGCGATGCGACGGTGTTCCGGGTCTGGGGCTCTCGTGCTTTTGTTCGCGATACGTCAGCGGACAAGCTCTCTGCCCGCGCTATTCCCTGCGTCTTCCTTGGCTTTGTCCCTGACGCGCCTGGCTGGCAGTTTTACCACCCGACCTCGCACCGTGTTTTCCCCTCTCAGGAAGTCACGTTTGACGAGTCGGTTCCCTTTTACTGTCTCTTCCCCTACCGCTATGCCCCTCCCCCGCCCCGGCTGCTCTTCCTTGCCTCAGGTCCCCCTCCGGTAGACCCTCTCCCCCCCAGGGTCCTGCTCCCTTAGGTGTGTCTCAGGTAGACCCTCTCCCTGGTACTGCGCCTGTTGAGGTAGCTGTCGACTCAGGTGCTGCTCGAGGTGCTGCGTCTGGGGGTGTTGCGTCTGGGGGTGCGGAGCCGGGGGTTGCGGAGTCTGAGGGTGCTGAATGTGGAGGTGCTGAGCCTGGGGGTGAGGAGCCTGGAGGTGCTGAGCCTGCGGGTGTGGAGCCAGGGGGTGCTGAGCCTGAGTGTGTTGAGCCTGGGGGTGTTGAGTCAGAGGGTGCGGAGTCTGGGGGTGTTGAGCCTCAGGGTGCTGCTTCGTCTGGAGGTCCTGGTGGTGCTTCGCCGAGACTGTCTCCACAGCAGCTGCGTGAGTGGCTTGTTCGGTGCACACGCCTTTGGAGTGGAGCTACCGGAGCTGGAGGCGCTGGAGCCGCTGGAGCTGGAGGTGCTGGAGTTACTGCTGGAGCTGGTGGTACTTGAGGTACTGCGGCTATTGGTCTGGAGGTGCTCATACCCGGGGTACTGGAGCTGCCGGGATTGGTGGTGTTGGGGGCACTGGAGCTGGAGACCCTACGGAGCCAGGAGCTGCTGGAGATGGAGGCTCTAGCGCTGGTGGCGCTGGAGCGGGAGGAGCTGGAGCTGGTGGCACTAGCGCTGGAGGCGCAGGAGCTGGAGGAGCTGGAGTTGGAGGCACTGGCGCGAGAGGCGCTGGAGCTGGAGGAGCTGGAGCTGTTCACCCTGGAGGCACTGTGCGGCTGCGTCCGTTCTTCGTTCCCCTACTTCAGCAGGTTCTTGGTGTCCCGTCTTCTACTAGCCCTACTCCTCCCCTCTTGGTCCAGCACCTGACCAGTCGCAGCTGCCATTATAGTCGGCCTCCCCACTGCCTGCTCCTTCTCCTTACACTGAGCACTCCGGTGGTCTTACAGAGCGTCGTGAGCCCGCGTCTCATCGTGTCTTGCCTGTTCGCACTGCTCGTCGCGTTCCTCGTTTGCGTCCTCCTCCTGTCCCCGGGACGCACGCTATGGCACTTCGCCCTTCCTCTGTTCCACTGCGTGTTCCTCTGCCTCCTCCTCCCAAGTCCTCTCTTCCTGCGGTCCCTGACCCTGAGTCTGACCGCGCTTGTGCTACCAGTCCCATTGTCTCTCGTCTCCTCGCCATTGTTGTCACCGACCCTTCCTTTGAGTCTGCTGCTGCGTCTGTCCTAGTTGCTGAGCTTCTTGACTTTGTTGCTGCCTGTCGTCTAGACTACGCCACTGCTCTTTTTGCTGAGTCTGCGTCTGCCAGTCCTGTGTCCATCGGGGGTGAGTGTGCTCTTGGCACGGACGTCCTTGAGGACAGGCAGGAGGACTTTGAGTGCCTTGCACCTGCTGTACCTCGTTTCGCTTCCATGCTGCTTGCCCCTGAGGGAGACCCGGATGCACCAGACATCCCGACCCCGCGCTCTTACGCAGAGGCGATTACGGGTCCTTACTCCTCTTAGTGGCAGGCAGCCATGGATGCCGAGATGGCATCCTGGAAGTCCACTGGCACCTACGTCGACGAGGTTCCCCCACCTGGGGTGAACATAGTCGATGGCATGTGGATTTTCAGGGTGAAGCGGCCGCCGGATTCTCCGCCTGCCTTCAAGGCACGTTACATTGCTCGAGGCTTCAGTCAGTGACAGGGGGTTGACTACTTCCAGACCTTCTCCCCCACCGCGAAGATGACTAATCTTCGGGTGTTGCTGCACGTCGCTGCTCAGCGTGACTACGAGTTGCACTCTCTGGACTTCAGCACAGCATTCTTGCAGGGCAGCCTGCACGAGGAGATCTGGCTGCGCCGCCCACCTGGCTTCACTGGGTCGTTTCCTGCAAGTACCCAGTGGAGCCTCCGGCGGATAGTCTACGGTCTCCGCCAGGCGCCTCGCGAGTGGCACGACACACTCAGGACTACACTTGCGGCCCTTGGGTTTGCTCCTTCTACTGCTGACCCGTCGCTGTTTCTACGCACCGACACCTCACTGCCGCCGTTCTACATCCTCGCGTAGGTCGACGACATCGTCTTTGCAACTGCTGACACCGAGGCACTGACCCTTGTGAAGTCGGAGCTGCAAAAGAAACACACCTGCACTGACCTGGGTGAACTGCGCAGCTATCTTGGCTTGCAGGTCACCCGGGACAGAGCACGGCGCACCATCACCCTGACTCAGTCACACATGGTGCACCAGGTCCTTCAGCGCTTCGGCTTCCAGTTCTCCTCGCCATAGCCCACTCCTCTGTCTACCGGCCACTCGCTCTCAACTCCACCTTCAGACGAGTCCGTAGAGCCGAGTGGTCCGTACCCAGAGCTTGTGGGTTGCCTCATGTACCTGATGACGTGCACACGACCTGACCTCGCGTACCCTCTCAGCCTTCTGGCTCGCTACGTGACTCCCGGTAGGCACCAAAAGGTGCACTGGGATGCTGCAAAGAGGGTACTGCGTTACTTGTGCAGTACATCGGGCATTTGGCTCGTGCTTGGAGGACGGGGTCCAGTTGTCCTCACTGGTCACGCAGACGCTTCTTGGGTTGATGACTCAGCTACGCAGCGGTCGTCACAGGGTTACACCTTCAGCCTTGGTTCCGGCTCTGTTTCCTGGCGGTCTACCCGCTCGTCTTCGGTTCTCAGCTCCAGTTGTGAGGCTGAGATCTACGCAGGGGCCATGGCTGCATAGGAGCTACGCTGGCTCACCTACCTGCTGACTGACTTGGGAGAGCAGCCTGGTTCGCCTAGTACGTAGACAACAAAGCCATGATTGCCTAGTGTCAGGAGCATAGACTGGAGCAAAGAACGAAGCACATCGCTCTGCGATACTTCCTTGCTCGAGAGTTGCAGCAACGTGGCTAGCTTCATCTTGCGTACGTGTCCACTAGGGCCAACACTGCTGATATATTCACCAAGGCACTTCCGCCTGGTGATCATCAGCGCTTCTCTACTTTGTTAGGCCTTGTGCCTACTTTGCCTCACTTGCTCACTGCTTGACTCTGCTTGTGCTGTGATATATATACATATATATGCGTGCATGCTTACACTTGCTAGGGTATGATCACTGTATTGTTTGTTCTCTTTTATATAACTCTGCATGTGAACTGGCCTTGTGGCCCTTTGCTTGTGCTCGGACTGTGTGGTGACTTTGTGATCCACCTTGAGCTTGCTTTGTTTTTCTTGACTGGTCTTGTGACCACTTGTTCTCCCCCACTTTGCCTACGGGGGTGTGTCAAATTGTTGTATAGCTTATATTGTGTAGGCTATAGTGGGGTAGCCCATAAGGGGTACAACCCAATTAGGGTTAGTACGTGTACCCAACTCTTTGCTAGTTCATTCATTCTCGTTCATTCTCTTGACAAGGTGTTCCTAGGGACGATCAACTTCTAATCGCAGCACAAGGAAATCAAGGAAATCCCAAAAGGATTGGATGGAGATAAGGTTGGGATTGGGTTGGGGAATTGTTTTGGGTAAACCACCCTTGAACATTAAACTACCCCGTAACATTACCCCCTCCCAAGGAGGCGACGTCCGCGGCGCATGCAGACTGAAGGTACCCAGCGAGGACGAAGGAACCCAGCTGACGTCGGATGCATCATAACCACGTCAACGAACCAGATGTTCGATGAAAGAGACACCCTCCTGGAGACAGCGATGGTGCATGAGGATGCGCTGAATCTGGTAGTCGGGCTCGTCGGTGTCAACAGCTACTGATAGTGGAGTGCGATCACGGCCTGAGAAGGTGGCGTTGGGATCAGTGTATGGACGAAGGAGAGACACGTGGAATGACGGGTTCATGCGGAAATGAGCGGGAAGGCGGAGGCAGTATGCGACTGGACCTAGTGCGCGCTCAATGACGAATGGACCAATGAAACGTGGACGAAGCTTGCTATCCTGAGGAAGTCAGAGGTTGCGGCTATCCAAAAGAACACGGTCGCCGATTGCGAACGACACCTTACGACGACTGCGGTTGGTGGTGCGTGCCATGCGTGCATTTGCGAGCTCAAGGTGCTTCCTCACGTGATCATGAATGAAGGTGAGATGCTGGTGGAAGTTGTCCGCACGAGGGACTGTGGGTGTGAGATTGACACGAGTGGGGACATTGGGGTGCTGACTGTACAGTGCGAAGAAGTGTGACATGCATGTGGACGAGTGGTGCGTGTTGTTGTATGCGAACTCGGCCATACTCAGCTTCTTGTCCCATGCGGCTGCGTCATTCATCGTGATGCTCCAAAGGATCTGCTCCAAGGTCTGGGTCACATGCTCAGTCTGTCCGTCTGTCTCTAGATGGTACGCATACGATATGGCTAAGTGTGTCCCAAAAAGTGCGAAAAGCTGCTTCCAGAACTTCGAAGTGAAACGAGGGTCGCGGTCGGAAATGATTGAATCCGGAACCCCGTGCAGTCGGA
This sequence comes from Closterium sp. Naga37s-1, assembly GCA_947471745.1. Lineage (NCBI taxonomy): Eukaryota > Viridiplantae > Streptophyta > Zygnematophyceae > Desmidiales > Closteriaceae > Closterium > Closterium sp. Naga37s-1. Next base: position 1,496,170 of record CANJKZ010000170.1, on the reverse strand, counting down.
CTACGTTACCTACGAACATCGTTGTAGCTTCACTACTGGCATGCTCCCTGGCTCTAACTCTATCCGATGGTCTACTGCTCGGCTAGGAGGCAACCCTGGGGGCAACTCGTCGGGGGTGACGTCTGCGAACTCTTCTAATAGTGCACTCACTTCAGCAGTAAGAGTTGCTTTCTCACTAACTGTTGCACTCCCTCCTTTCCCCTCCTCAGCTTCCACCTCCTCAAGGAAAGCCGCGAAGATTCGTGCTGCACGCTTCACCAGCTGCCGCACACAAACAACATTGATGATAGCTGTGGATGATGTGGCCCCATCGCTCCACTATGGTCGCTCCCAAAACTCGCCATCTACCTTGACGCTGCAGATTACCTGAGCCCAATCGAACTGAGTGCTAACCGTCCGTAGCCAATCCCTACCGAAAATGAAATCGTAGCCGTCCAGCGTCGCAGAGTCAAAATCACGCCTAACCGTGATTGGTCCTAGCACTACGCGTAACTTGCGAATGACTGGTCCTATATGAAGTGGCGGCGTCCCATCTACCATGCGAGCGTCCTTAAAGTTGACTGCCAAATTTTCTTCGAGATGGAGACGACTAACTAATGATGTCAGAATCCCAACCACTAGACCATTGGGATAAAAGGACTTGTTAAGTAGCGGGTCAGAGTGCGCCCATAACCCCCCAGGGCGAACGCGCCTGTAACCCCCCTAGGATCAATCGGGCATCCACAGTGCAGATCTACTGACACCCCCACACTGGGAGGCCCAAGACCGTGCACAGCGGCAACAGCCTACATGTGCATACACCGGGATTCGAACCCGAGACCATTCTGACAACGTGTCAGAATCCCAGTCACTAGACCATTGGGATAGAAGGGCTGGTTAAGTAGCGGGTCAGTGCGCCCATAACCCCCCAGGACAATGAGCCTGTAACCCTTCCCTAGGATCAATCGGGGATCACCAGTGGACCTCTGACACCCCCCCGCACTGGGATGCCCGAAGTGCACACACTGGGATTCGAACCCGAGACCTTCGCTTTGATACCATGTCAGAATCCCAACCACTAGACCATTGGGATAAAAGGGCTTGTTAAGTAGCGGGTCAGTGCGCCCATAACCCCCCAGGACAACGAGCCTGTAACCCTTCCCTAGGATCAATCGGGGATCACCAGTGGACCTCTGACAAATGAAGATGAAACGAACGAGTAGCTAGCTCCGCTATCTATGAGAATCTTGACCAGAACTCCACGAATCTTCCTTAGAAGCACGACTGGACGATCAACATCGTCTACCTCGTTCGGCGTAGATGACTGCGCTAAGGCCGTCTCCTCTACGTTGGTAGACGTGGCAGGTTCGGAAGCGTCTACACCAGTTGCAGCTGCATGCCCCTTGCCCTGTTGATGCCCATCTAACTGAGCCCTTCTAATAGCAGTCTGCGTGAGTTGGCGCCACCACTCCAAGGCCGGACCCCTCAGCAGTGTAGCGGAGTACTCGATCCACTGCTGCGCGTCCGCCTCTTGCACCCCGCTCACGGCGAAGTAATTGTTGAGCATGAAGATCCACATCCGCACGTTCGCGTCACATTGACTTGGGTCGAAGGGCTCAAGTTTCTGCGGCTTGAGCACGCTTCGACGTTCCAGCAGCGCTTCCGCGCCAGTCGACGTGGTAGGCACAGGAGTTGGTGCGGCATGACCATGGGGGTTAGAAGCCAAATTACGAAGCTGTTGCATTTCAGCTCGTACCTGACGATTTTCCAACGTCAACTATTCAGGTTGGCGCATGAGGTCGGCAAGCGTGTTGCCCATGTCGTGGGGGAGAGCCTGCATGGTTTCATCCATGTCGGCTCGACGACTCCAAGTCTGCAAGTCGGCACCGCAGGACGATGATTTCGTAGTCTCGTCGTCGACGGTCGCTCGTTGGAAGTCGCTCCCCGCGAAGGCTCTGATACCAAGTGTTAGGCCCCTTGGCCTAAATCCACTAAAGAATTAGCGGGGTCGACTAAGTCGAGGATGAAACGCAACGGAAGACTTTGGCGAAAGAACTATTGGCGAAATAGGTGAAGAAGTTATTAAGTAATTGAAGAGTTGAATGAGAATTGGTCGATAATGGCAAGTACAAGCAAGGTTGATATAGTATGCAAGAGCGAATGCCGGAAAGTAGTTCGTGGGAGTACAAAATAGAATGCAAGAAAGCTAGAGTGCCACGTGGCACAAGGAAATCAAAGAAATCCCGAAGGGATTGGATGGAGATAAGGTTGGGATTGGTTTGCAGGACTGTTTAGGGTAAACCACCCTTGAACATTAATTTACCCCGTAAGACCAAGTGTCCCTCTTACAAATCTCGCGTATGGAACAACAAAAGAGGGTATGTGAGGAAACAACTTTTCCTTTATTTCGCATCACTACCTCTATTGATTCCTTACAACACTGTTCCCGCCATTTCATCCAAGCAGTATTTGTCGAAAGTAACTAGTTGAACGAGAATGTAGGAACCATGGCTAGGCTTCTAGGTGCTAGCATGGATGTCGAGAGAGTAGAGCAAAGGCAAAATATAAGAAAGAGAGTGATGTCGATTAGGTGAGGAGGGGGGGTACAAGATTTTCGAGTAAATCTAGTTGTACCCTCTAGGGATAACCCCTACACAACCTAGAAACATATAAACATATAACTGTTTTGACACACCCCCATAGGTGAAGGAGGGGATAGCCAAACCGAACAGCAGTCACAAGACTGTTAGAATGCTAAGCTGCTGCAGCTATGTCACCCACCACCCACATCCTCTGAGCCTCCCCACCACTTCACACTCCCCCCCACAGCAGCAGGTGCGGCTGTGAGAGAGAGGAGGCAGGTTGGCGCTGGAGGTGCAGCCTCCCCCTCACACCCATCCCTGAACCTCCAAACTCCCCTCCCCTCCCCTCCCCCCCCCCGCACCCCAACTGCTGCACGTGCAGCAGGGAGAGGGAGGAGAAAAGGGGGGGGAGAGGGGGGGGGAGCGGGGTAGGGGCTGCGCATGGGGCTGCAGATGCGCGTGCAGAGGGCAGCAGGGCGCACGGGGCGCACAAGACAGCAGGGCGCGCGTGGCGTGCAGGGCTGCAGGGCGCGCGGGGCGCGCAGGACAGCAGAAAGGGCTGTAGCAGCCGCAGCAAGGACTGTAGCGGCAGCAGCAAGGGCTGTAGCGGCAGCAGCAAGGGCTGTGGCGGCAGCAGCAAGGGCTGAAGCGGCAGCAGCAGGGGCTGTAGCGGCAGCAGCAAGGGCTGTAGCGGCAGCAGCAAGGGCTGTAGCGGCAACAGCAAGGGCTGTAGCGGCAGCAGCAAGGGCTGTAGCGGCAACAGCAAGGGCTGTAGCGGCAGCAGCAGGGCAGCAGGGCAGCAGGGCAGCAGAGCGCGTGGGGCGCAGCAGGGCTGCAGGACGCGCGGGGCGCGCAGGGCACGCAGGGCAGCAGGACAGCAAGGCGCGCGGGGCGCGCAGGGCTGCAGGGCGCGCGGGGCACACAGGGCAGCAGGGCAGCAGGGCACACAAGGCTGCAGGGCAGCAGGGCGCGTGGGGCGCGCAGGGCTGCAGGGCGCGCAGGGCGCGCAGGGCAGCAGGACAGCAGGGCGCGCGGGGCGCGCAGGGCTGCAGGGCGTGCGGGGCGCACAGGGCAGCAGGGCAGCAGGGCGCACAGGGCTGCAGGGCAGCAGGGCAGCAGGGCGCACAGGGCAGCAGGACCGCAGGGCGCGCAGGGCTGCAGGGCGCGCGGGGCGCACAGGGCAGCAGGGCAGCAGGGCAGCAGGGCGCACAGGGCTGCAGGGCAGCAGGGCGCACAGGGCTGCAGGGCAGCAGGGCGCGCGGGGCGTGCAGGGCTGCAGGGCGCGCAGGGCGCGCAGGGCAGCAGGACAGCAGGGCGCGCGGGGCGCGCAGGGCTGCAGGGCGCGCGGGGCGCACAGGGCAGCAGGGCAGCAGGGCGCACAGGGCTGCAGGGCAGCAGGGCGCACAGGGCTGCAGGGCAGCAGGGCGCGCGGGGCGCGCAGGGCTGCAGGGCGCGCAGGGCGCGCAGGGCAGCAGGACAGCAGGGCGCGCGGGGCGCACAGGGCAGCAGGGCAGTAGGGCGCGCGGGCGCAGTAGGGCTGCAGAGCGCGCGGGGCGCACAGGGCAGCAGGGCGCACAGGGCTGCAGGGCAGCAGGGCGCGCAGGGCAGCAGGGCACGCGGGGTACACAGGGCAGCAGGGCGCACAGGGCTGCAGGGCATCAGGGCGCGCAGGGCTGCAGATCCCCTCCTGCCTCCCCCTGAACCTCCAAGCTCCCCCCCCCTCCCAACACAAATTGCAGCAGGGAGAGAGAGAGGAGAAGGGGGGGGCGGGGGGTGATGCTGCAAATCCCCTCCCCCCCACTGCTGCTCCACTATCCGTCACCCCCCAGGGATGAAGGAGAAGGGGGGGGACGGGGGGGGTTGGTGCTGCAGATCCCCTCCCCCCCACTGCTGCACCCGCAGCAGGGGGAGGTAGGAGAAGGGGGGGGCGGGGGGGGGCTGGTGCTGCAGATCCCCTCCCCCCCACTGCTGCTCCACAATCCTTCGCCCCCCAGGGATGGAGGAGAAAGGGGGGGCGGGGGGGGCTGGTGCTGCAGATCCCCTCCTGCCTCCCCCTGAACCTCCAAGCTCCTCCCCCCCTCCCAACACAAGGTGCGGCAGGGAGAGAGAGAGGAGAAGGGGGGGCGGGGGGGGGCTGATGCTGCAAATCCCCTCCCCCCCACTGCTGCTCCACTATCCGTCACCCCCCAGGGATGAAGGAGAAGGGGGGGGACGGGGGGGGTTGGTGCTGCAGATCCCCTCCCCCCCACTGCTGCACCCACAGAAGGGGGAGGTAGGAGAAGGGGGGGGCGGGGGGGGCTGGTGCTGCAGATCCCCTCCCCCCCACTGCTGCTCCACAATCCTTCACCCCCCAAAAATGGAGGAGAAAGGGGGGGCGGGGGGGGCTGGTGCTGCAGATCCCCTCCTGCCTCCCCCTGAACCTCTAAACTCCCTTCCCCCTCCCAACACAAAATACGGCAGGGAGAGAGAGAGGAGGAGGCGTGGCGGCAGCTGCTGCTGCTGAGGCACATCCACCACCCCCTCACACCCTCTCCCCCCCGTCCCCATGGAGGGGGGGGAGGGGGGGGAGGGGGGTGGGGGCGGAGCTGCGCGTGCGACTGCAGGGCACGCGGGCAGGAAGCCGTCACCCCTATTGCCACCCCCTTACCCTCCATGATGCGACGGGGCAACGGGGCCGCGGCTAGGGGCGACAGGTCGCGAGGGGCCGAGGCTAGAGGCGACGGGGCCGCGGTGAGGGGCGGCAGGTCGCGAGGGGCCATGGCTAGGGGCGGGGCTGGGCGCGGGCTAGGTACGGGGCCGGGCGCTGGGCTAGGGACCGGGCCGGGCGCGGGCTAGGTACGGGGCCGGGCGCTGGGCGAGGGACGGGGCCGGGCGCTGGGCTAGGGACGGGGCCGGGCGCGGGCTAGGTACGGGGCCGGGCGCTGGGCTAGGGACCGGGCCGGGCGCGGGCTAGGTACGGGGCTGGGCGCTGGGCGAGGGACGGGGCCGGGCGCTGGGCGAGGGATGGGCCGGTTGCGGGCTAGGTACAGGCCGGTCGCGGGCTAAGTACGGGCCGGTCGCAGGCTAGGTACAGGCCGGGCGCGGGCTAGGTACGGGCCGGGCGCGGGCTAGGTACGTGCCGGGCGCAGGCTAGGTACGGGGCCGGGCGCTGGCGAGGGACGGGGCCTGGCGCTGGGCTAGGGACCGGGCCAAGCGCGGGCTAGGTACGGGGCCAACGGGGCCGAGTGGCGCGGCTAGGGGCGACGGGGTCGACGGGGCCAACGGGACCGTGGGGCGCGGCTAGGGGCGACGGGGCCAACGGGGCCGAGTGGAGCAGCTAGGGGCGACGGGGCCAACGAGGCCAAGGGGCCGAGGGGCGCGGCTAGGGGCGACGGGGCCAACGGGGCCGAGGGGGCCGAGCTAGGGGCAGCGACGGGCCGGGGCCTAGGGGCCGTGAGCGACGGGGCCGAGGGGCCGTGAGCGACGGGGCCTAGGGGCCGAGCCTAGGGGCTAGGGGCGATGCCAAGGGGCGACGGGCCGGGGCCTAGGCTAGCAGGGCAGTAGGTGGTGGGCCCATGAATGTTAGGTCCTAGGAACGACCTACTCTGATAGCATGTCGAAAGTAACTAGTTGAACGAGAATGTAGGAACCATGTCTAGGGTTCTAGGTGCTAGCATGGATGTCGAGAGAGTAGAGCAAAGGCAAAATAGAAGAAAGAGAGTGATGTCGATTAGGTGAGGAGGGGGGGTACAAGAGTGTCAAGTAAATCTAGTTGTACCCTCTAGGGATAACCCCTACACAACCTAGAAACATAAAAACATATAACTGTTTTGACAGTATTCCATTACCACCTCGTACGTTTGCCTCATACTGTTCCCGCCACCACCACCGTCGCACCCAGACCATACGGTTCGGTTGGTAACCCGCAACCCAGTCCTACTCCTTGAAAATTCCCAACCTCAGCGCTGAGCCCCTATAGCACCCATTCAATCGCCCGTTATCGTTATCGTTGCCCGAACTATTTAACGATTTGCTCATGCCTTCGCTTGTTGTACTCTTGCTTCGAAAATGCAGTTATCGCTTGTTCTTTCGATTGGTCTTCAGCGCCACGTTCATTTGGACCACGCACACATTCGCTTCTGTTGATATAACCAAGAACCGTAGTGGATGGGATAAGTCTAGCCAAGTTGTGAGAAGAAAGTGAAGTCTTGTAATGACCTTGTTGATAATAATTGAAAGACAGCAAGATGGTTTAATATAAGAATACAAGAAGTTAAAAAGCAATCCTGGCTAGCCATGTACTCTGATGGGTACATTCCCTTATTAACTGTATTGCATTGCTTCCATAACCGCGACTATTGCTATACTCGACAATGACTAAGTTGCATCGTGTAACCTCCGAGTACGCTTACTGGGCGGTCAACAGTTGCGACCGTTGACTACATGCGACTGTTGACCTTCGAGCGATTTTTAGGCTGCCGCGTGCTCTATATGAGCTTAACTCGATACTTTTACAGGTGCTCTGTCTCTTTATTAGATGATGCACTAAGAGAAGCCTTCGGGAATGTTCTACTAACCTTCGGTTACTCCAACACTCCTCTTCACTCCTGAAGGTGAGCCACGTGGGATTTCTTTGCGATCCCGCAAAGGTCGGCGCAGAGCTGAAACTTCTGACGTGGCAACTTCTTCGTCAGGAAACCGGCTGCCATGTCATCAGTTGGGCAATTCGTGAGATTGACCTTGACTTTGTCGATTTCATTTTTTACGAAGAAGCAACGGAGTGCGATATGCTTCATGCGGTTTACGAAGCCGGGCTTGTTCGCGATCTTTATCGCGCTCTGATTGTCGCACAGTAATATGAAATGCCGGTTCATCGTCACCTTCGCTTCCTGGAGAAGATCCATCACATACAATCCTTCGCGAACAACTGCGCTGGCGGCGATGACTTCGACTTCAGCTAACAAAAGAGCGATGAGCTCCTCCCTCGGTGATTTCCAAGAGATGAGTTCAGAAGGTTGAAGTTAAAAAATGAAGCCTGTGCGGGAGCGTCTGTTATCAACATCTCCCGCATGGTCCGCGTCTACGTAGCCGTCAAGCTGGAGGGTGGCTGTTAAGTTGGCCACGCAGTTGAGCCCGACGTCAGGAGTAAAAATGAAATGTTTTTTACTCGGGCGGGGGTGGCACTCGGAGTGGAGCTGGCGGAGGAGGAGCTAGAGGTTTGGCCACTCGCACAGCTGCGTTTGGTGGTGCAGCGGGGGGTGGAGGTGGCTCTGGGGGTGGTCAGAAGTAGCAACTGAGTCGACAGGTACAGCTCTCACCGCAGCAGCTTCGTGAGTGGGCGATCCGGCGTGGCAGCTCTGGTGGCCCAGCTCGCTGCGGGTACGTCCGTCACACAGGTCAGCCTGGAGCGAGTTGCCCTTGCACCGACCACACGGAGTCTCGCTGCTTCTTTTGCCTTGACGACCTGTATCGTGCAGAGCATGGTGAGCAGATGATGACTCTTGACTGGTTAGCCTTGCTTAAGAAGGACATCCATGTGTTTGCTTGTGGCTGGGAAGTGATCCATGCTGGCATGTATGCGATGTATACTACTTTTGCTAGTGTTGAGGATGTCTGATACTTGTGTATGACTAGAGTTGCTAGGGTAGAGGCTGCTAGTCTTGGTGCTTGTGACTCAGCTAGTGCACGTGCAGAGCATGAGGAGGCCTTGCACACTTTCACTCTAGACTCAGGCGCGTCTCGCTGTTTCTTCCGCGACAGCACCACAGTCACACCGATCACAGCCCCTGTCCCTGTCACACTAGCCGACCCCTCCGGTGGCCCGGTAGTGGCGCGTGGCTCTACAGTTCTCCCGTGTCCGGCGGCCCCTTCCGGCCTCCACCTCCCCTCGTTCGCTAAGAACTTGGTGGCTACCTCTGTCCTCCAGGACCATTGGGTCACTGTCACCCAGCCTGGAGGAGAGTTTGTGGCGATCTGTACGGACTCGCGGACTGGCAAGCACCTCGCCACGTTCACTCGGAGGCCCATGTCTGGTCCGTACACACTGACCACTGAGTCTACACAGGTGGCTGAGTCAGGTCAGGTAGCTGCGTCAATTGAGGTCACTGCGTCTTGTTCGTATCGTCTCCTCACGCACCAGACTCTCCTCTGGCACCACCGTCTTGGTCACCCCTCCTTGCCACGTCTACGTGGCATGCACTACCGTCTCCTTGTGTCTGGTCTCCCCAGGTCCCTGCCCCCGCTCCCGAGGTCGCTTGCACCGCCGTGCCTTCCCTGCGTAGAGGGGTGGTAGCGCGCCGCTCCTCACTCCTCCTCGTTCCTTCCTACCACAGCTCCTCTGCAGACCCTCCACATGGACGTGTGGGGCCCCGCCCACGTTACTGGACAGGGTGGCGAGCGCTACTTTCTGCTTGTTGTTGACGACTACACGCGCTACACCATGGTCATCCCCTTGTAGAGCAAGGCGGAGGTCCGCAGTGTCTTGATCCACTGGATCCGCGCTGTCCGTCTCGAACTTAGCGCTCGGTTCCGGCAGGACCTTTTGGTCCTACGGCTGCACTCTGACCGAGGTGATAAGTTTTCCTCCCGCCTTCTCGAGGACTTCTGTGGTGCTGAGGGCATCCGCCAATCGTTCACAATTCCGGCCTCTCCACAACATAATGGGATTGCAGAGCGCCGCATCGGCCTGGTCAAGGAGTTTGCTCGCACCTCCATGATCCTTGCGGCTGCTCCCCATTTTCTGTGGCCATTTGCGGTCCGATACGCCGCGCATCAGCTCAATCTTTGGCCTTGTGTCTCCATGCCAGAGACCTCGCCTACACTGCGTTGGACGGGGGAGGTTGGCGATGTGTTGGAGTTTCGGGTTTGGGGTTCCCTCTCACTTGTCTGCGATTTGCCCGCGGGCAAGCTCTCTCCGCGCACTCTTCGGTGCATGTTCCTTTGCTTTCCCACCGACGCACTGCCCTGGCAGTTTTACCACCCAGGCTCTTGTCGTATGCTGTCCTCCCGCGACGTCACTTTTGACGAGTCTGTCTGCTTCTACCGTCCTCACCCCCACCGCAGTTCCCCGGTACCCCCTCCTGCCTCTCTCTCTGGTTCTCGACCCCCCCCCCCCCCCCCCCCTGTAGCCCCCCTCCCTCCTCGGGGTCTTGCTTCCTCAGGTGTGTCCCAGGTTGACCCACCCCCCTTGGTTGAGCCGTTTGAGGTTTCCTACGACACCTCTGGCCTAGATGAGGGGGGTGACCCAGTTGCTGACAACACGGCGGCCACTCACCGCTCACAGAGACCCCTCCAGGGTTTCTTCCTCAACCGTCTTCACCGCCTCTACAGCCGGTGGCGGTGGACCCTGGTGCTGCAGGAGGTGGTGACACTGGGGGTGCTGACTCTAGGGGTGCTGGTTTTGGAGGTGCTGAGAGTCCTACCGGTGGTCAGGTTGTTGGTACTCCTACTGGAGCCTCTGGGGGTGGACGTCAGCGGCAGCCGAGTCAGCAGGAGACCCGCTCGCCGCAGGAGCTTCGTGCATGGGCCATCCGCTGGGGCAGCCCCGGTGGTGGAGCTGCAGGTGCTGGAGCTGGGGGTACTGCTGGAGGTACTCGAGGCACTGGTACTGGAGGTAGTGACACTATAGGTACTACTGGAGGTACTGGAGTTGGAAGTGCTGGAGGCACTGGTACTAGAGGTACTGACACTGGAGGTACTACTGGAGGTACTGGAGTTGGAGGTGCTGGAGGTACTGGTGCTGGAGGTACTAGTACTAGAGGTACTAGTGCTGGAGGTACTAGTACTGGAGGTACTGGTGCTGGAGGTGCTACTGGAAGTGCTGGAGTTGGTGGTGCTAGTCGGCAAGAGTCGCTCTCGCCGCAGCAGCTTCGCGACTGGGCTGTCCGGTGGGGCAGCCTCGGTGGTGGAGCTGGAGGTGCTGGTACAGGGGATGTTGTTACTACTGGAGCTGGAGGTTCTGGGGGTGCGACTTCTCAGCACTAGCTGTCTGCGCTTTGTCACCTTCTCAGTCTCCCGCCTGCTATTACTGAGTTCCCTGTTGCTGGCACTACTCCTCCGTTACTGATTCCATCGCCTGACCACACTCAGCCACAGTTACTGCCTCACTCCCCACTGCCTGCTCGTGCTCCTTACACTGCGGTGATAGAGTCCCCCACTAAGAGTAGAGAGATTGAGTCGCGTCCGATCACGCCTGACTTGTCAAACTTATATATAGCTTATATTGTGTAGGCTATAGTGGGGTAGCCCATAAGGGGTACAACCCAATTAGGGTTAGTACTTGTACCCAACTCTTTGCTAGTTCATTCATTCTCGTTCGTTCTTTCTGACATGGTTTCATAGCAGGTCCCTTCCTAGGACCGCTTTTTTTTTGGGCCCACCACCTGCTGCCCTGCTAGCCACTCTCGACCCTAGGCCCCGGTCTGTAGCCTCGCGCCCGTCGCCCCTAGGCCCCGGCCCCGTCCCCACCCCTAGCCCGGCCCGACGCCCCTAGGCCCGTCGCCCCTTGGCGTCGCCCGTCGCCCCTAGCCCGGCCCCCCGTCGCCCGTCGCTCGTCGCGACCCCCCTCGCCCCTAGCCTAGGCCGCGGCCCCACGGCCCCTCGCGACCCACGGCCCCTCGCGACCCACGGCCCCTAGGCCCCATGGCCCCTCGCAACCCACGGCCCCTCGCGACCCATGGCCCCTCGCGACCCATGGCCCCTAGGCCCTTCGGCCCCACGGCCCCACGACCCGCGACCCCTCGGCCCCGCGACCCACGGCCCGCGACCCACGGCCCCGCGACCCGTGACCCGCGACCCCTCGGCCCCGCGACCCACGACCCGCAACCCACGACCCCTAGGCCCCGCGACCCACAGCCCCTTGCGACCCACAGCCCCTAGGCCCAACGGCCCCTCGTGACCCACGGCCCCTAGGCCCCTCAGCCCCCGGCCCCTCGGCCCCTGCTACTGCTACTGCTACTACTATTACTGCTGCTACTACTACTGCTGCTGCTACTGCTGCTACTGCTGCTCCTGCGTGCTGCGCCACTATGGCTTTGCTTAGGGTTCTCGCGTTCGATCATGAGGGCAGACCAGTTCAGTTTGACACGTGGCTCGACGACCTACAGCTGTACCAACTGAGCGATTCTAAGGAGAGTGTTTTGCTGTTTGACCTTGCGTCAGGCGCCGCTCCTGCCCCTCCTGCCTTAGCTAAAAGTGCGACCCGCTCACAGTGGCTTACTCGCGACGCTGCTGCCCGCTTGGCCATTCGCAACCACCTGCCGTTAGCCAAATGCGCTCACTTCGGACAGCATAGGACAGCACAGGCACTGTACGACGCTGTCGTCGCTCACTACTCCTCGCCTGCCACTGCTGCTCTAGGCCGCCTGCTTCTGCCCTACGTGTTCCCAGAGCTGTCAGCATTTGCCATGGTAGAGGACCTTGTTTCCCACCTGCGCACTAGTGACGCTCGCTACAGCGCTACCGTCCCTGCTGAGTTCCTTGAAAGGAACTAGCCCCCGATGTTCATCACCCTCTACATCATAGTCACTCGCCTCCCTGACTCTCTTTGCTCTGTCAGGGACCACTTTCTCTCACTTGACCCAACCTCCCTCACTATTGACCTACTCGAGCAGCACCTCCTCGCAGCTGAGACTAGTGCAGTTGCTGTAGGTGCTGCTCGTGGCACTCCGCGCCCGCCCTTCTTTGAGGGGTGCTCCCCCTCCCCCCTTGCCCCCTCCTACGCCTCTACCGCTACTGCAGACGTCCCTGGTGCTGAGGACGTCGGAGCTGCTTCTGATAGTGCCAAGCGCTGCAGCGGCAAGGGCAAGGGCAGCAGGGGTGGTGGAGGGGGCAGGGAGAGTGGTGGTGGGGGCAGCAGTGGAGGTAGTGGAGGCGGTGGAGGTGGTGGCAGCGGTGGGAGTGGTGGCGGGAGTGGGGGCGTTGGTGGCGGCGGTGGAGGCAGCGGTGGGAGTGGCGGTAGTGGCGGCAGTGGGACTGGTAGCGGTAGGACTGGCGCTTGGCGTGGAGGTTCTTGAGGTGGCCAGCGGCAGCAACAGCAGCGTCGGAGCGAGACCCAGTCGCCCCAGCAGCTTCGTGAGTGGTTGTTTCAGCGTGGTACGTCTGGGGGTGGTGAAAGCTGCCCGTATGTCATTCGCACGGGTGACCGTGCTGGTCAGACATGCGGGAGGCTTCACACTCAGCACCGCTGCTTCTCCCAGCTCGACGACGCTTGGCGTGCTGAGTTTGGTGACGACGTCAAGCGCCCTCGCTAGGCAGATCTGCTTAGGTCTGGAGTTGCTATCTTTGACCTAGACCTTGATGTTATCCTTTCTGCTATGTATGCTTTGTCTGTTAGTGCTAAGGGTGACTGTTACTGGTGTGTGCCATCTGACCCAGGTATAGCCGCTGCTGCTCTAGGTGCTAGTGAGTCTGTTCTCCTTGGTACTGTGCCTGCTAAGGCCTTGCACACCTTCACGCTGGACTCAGGTGCCTCACGCTGTTTCTTTTGTGACAGCACCTTTCTCACTCCTCTCCCTGCACCTGTCCCGGTCCGACTGGGTGACCCCTCCGAGGGCCCGATCGTTGCCTGTTCCTCCACTGTCCTCCCGTGTCCGGCGGTTCCGTCCGGCTCACTGTCAGGTCTTCACCTCCCCTCGTTCTCTACAAACTTGGTTAGTACCGCTGCCCTTCAGGATGCGATGGTCACTACCACCACTCCTGGGGGTCAGCGTGTGTCGATCTGCACGTGTACACGGACGGGTCATCACCTGGCCACGTTCACTCGTCGGCGAGGGTCGAGTCTGTACACACTCGCTACCGAGCCTCCTCAACTAACTGCGCCTGCTCAGGTGTCCGCGTCAGGTCAGGTTCCACCCCCTTGCTCGTGTCGCCTCCTGTCGCACCAGACCCTTCTGTGGCACCACCGTCTGGGTCACCCCTCCCTGCCACGCCTTCGTGCACTCCCGTCTCCTTGTCTCTGGTCTTCCCAGGTCTCTGCCTCCCCTCCCTCCCTAGCCTGCTCCGCCCTGCCTTCCTTGCGTCAAGGGGCGGCAGCGCGCCGCTCCTCAATCCTCGTTTCCCCCGACGTCAGCTCCCCTGCAGACTCTCCACATGGATGTGTGGGGCCCAGCCCATGTCACTGGACAAGGCCGCGAGCGCTATTTTCTGCTGGTCGTTGACGACTACACGCGGTACATCACGGTCTTCCCCTTGCGCAGCAAGGGTCAGGTCGTTGATGTCTTGATCCCCTAGATCCGCACAGTCCGTTTCCAGCTCCACGAGCGGTTCAGTACGGAATATCCTGTCCTGCGTCTGCACTCTGACAGAGGTGGTGAGTTCTCCTCCAACCTCTTGAGAGACTTTTGTCGTGGGAAGGGCATTCTCCAGTCGTTCACGCTTTCGGACTCCCCTCAGCAAAATGGGATTGCTGAGCGCCGCATTGGCTTAGTCATGGAGGTCGCTCGTACCTCCATGATCCATGCGGCTGCTCCCCATTTTCTGTGGCCGTTTGCGGTCCAGTACGCTGCGCATCAGGCAACCTCTGGCCCCGTGTCTCCTTGCTGGAGACCTCGCCCACACTGCGTTGGACGGGGAAGGTTGGCGATGCGATGGTGTTCCGGGTCTGGGGCTCTTGTGCCTTTGTCCGCGATACGTCCGCGGACAAGCTCTCAGCCCGCGCCATTCCCTGTGTCTTCCTTGGCTTTGTCCCTGACGTGCTTGGCTGGCAGTTTTACCACTCTACCTTGCGCCGTGTCCTCCCCTCTCAAAACGTCACGTTCGACGAGTCGGTTCCCTTTTACCGTCTCTTCCCCTACCGCTCTGCCCCTCTCCCTCCCCCGCCGCTCTTCCTTGCTCAAAGTCCCCCTCCGGTAGACCCTCTCCCTCCTCAGGGTCCTGCTCCCTTAGGTGTCTCTCAGGTAGACCCACCCCCTGGTGCTGTGCCTGGTGAGGTAGCTGTAGACTCAGGTGCTGCTAGAGGTACTGCGTTTGGGGGTGCTGAGCCTGGGGGTGCTGAGCCTGGGGGTGCTGAGACTGGGGGTGCTGAGCCTGGGGGTGCTGAGCCTGGGGGTGCTGAGACTGGGGGTGCTGAGCCTGGGGGTGCTGAAACTGGGGGTGATTAGCCTGAGGGTGTTGAGCCTGGGGGTACTGCGTCGGAGGGTGCGGAGTCTGGAGGTGTGGAGCCTCAGGGTGTTGCTTCGTCTGGAGGTTCTGCTGGTGCTTCGCCGAGACTGTCTCCGCAGCAGCTGCATGAGTGGCTTGTTCGGCGCGCACGCCTTCGGAGTGGAGCTTCCGGAGCTGGAGATGCTGGAGCCGCTAGAGCTAGAGGTGCTGGAGTTCCTACTAGAGCTGGTGTTACTGGAGGTACTGCGGCTACTGGTCCTGGAGGTGGTCGTACCCGGGGAAATGGAGCTGCCAGGACTGGTGGTGTTGGGGGCGCTGGAACTGGAGACCTTACGGAGTCTGGAGCTGCTAGAGCTGGAGGATCTGGCGCTGGTGGCGCTAGAGATGGAGGAGCTGGAGTTGGCAGCACTGGAGTTGGAGGCGCTGGCGCGGGAGGCGCTGGAGCTGGAGGAGCTGGAGCTGTTGACCCTGGCGGCGCTGTGCGGCCGCGACCGTACTTCGTTCCCCTGCTTCAGCAGGTTCTTAGTGTCCCGTCTTCTACTGGCCTTACTCCTCCCGTCCTGTGTCCAACGCCTGACCAGTCACAGCTGTCGTTACAGCCGGCCTCTCCACTGCCTGCTCCTTCTCTTTACACTGAGCAGTCCGGCGGTCTTACAGAGCGTCGTGAGCCTGCGTCTCGTCCTGTCTTGCCTGTTCGCACTGCTCGTCGAGTTCCTCGTTCGCGTCCTCCTCCTATCCCCGGCACGCATGCTATGGCACTTCGTCCTTCCTTAGTTCGACTGTGTGTTCCTCTGCCTGCTCTTCTTGAGTCCTCTCTTCCTGAGGTCCCTGACCCTGAATCTGACCGCGCTCATGCTACCAGTCCCGCTATCTCTCGTCTCCTCGCCACTACTGTCACTGACCCTTCCTTTGAGTCTGCGGCTGCGTCTGCCCTCGTTGCTGAGCTGCTTGACTTTGCTGCTGCTTGTCGTCTAGACTACGCCACTGCTCTTATTGCTAAGTCTGAGTCTGCCAGTCCTCCATCCGTCGAGGGTGAGTGTGCTCTTGGCACAGACGTCCTTGAGGACAGGCAGGAGGATTTTGAGTGTCTTGCAGCTACTGTACCTCGTTTCGCTTCCATGTTACTTGCCCATGAGGGAGACCCAGATGCACCAGACATCCCGATCCCGCGCTCTTACGCAGAGGCGATTACGGGTTCTTACTCCTCTCAGTGGCAGGCAGCCATGGATGCCGAGATGGCATCCTGGAAGTCCACAGGCACCTACGTTGACGCATTTTCCCCACTTGGGGCGAACATAGTCGATGGCATGTGGATTTTCAGGGTGAAGCGGCCGCCAGGTTCTCCGCCTGCCTTCAAGGCGCGTTACGTTGCTCGAGGCTTTAGTCAGCAACAGGGGGTTGACTACTTCCAGACCTTCTCCCCCACCCCAAAGATGACCACTCTTTGGGTGTTGCTGCACGTCGCTGCTCAGCGTGACTATGAGTTGCACTCTCTAAACTTCAGCCCAGCTTTCCTGCAGGGCATCCTGCACGAGGAGATCTGGCTGCGCCACCCACCTGGCTTCACTGGGTCGTTTCCTACAGGTACCCAGTGGAGCCTCCGGCGGCCAGTCTACGGTCTCCGCCAGGCGCCTCGCGAGTGGCACGACACACTGAGGACTACACTTGCGGCTCTTGGGTTTGCTCCTTCTACTGCTGACCCGTCGTTGTTTCTATGCACCGACACCTCGCTGCCGCCGCTCTACGTCCTCGTCTACGTCGACGACCTCGTCTTTGCCACTGCTGACACCGAGGCACTGACCCTTGTGAAGTCGGAGCTGCAGAAGAGACACACCTGCACTGACCTGGGTGAACTGCGCAGCTATCTTGGCTTGCAGATCACCCGGGACAGAGCACGGCGCACCATCACCCTGACTCAGTCACACATGGTGCACCAGGTCCTTCAGCGCTTCGGCTTCCAGTTCTCCTCGCCACAGCCCACTCCTCTGTCTACCAGCCACTCGCTCTCAGCTCCACCTTCGGACGAGTCCGTAGAGTCGACTGGTCCGTACCCAGAGCTTGTGGGTTGCGTCATGCACTCGACCCGACCTCGCGTACCCTCTCAGCCTCCTGGCTCGCTACGTGGCTCCTGGTAGGCACCGAAAGGTGCACTGGGATGCTGCGAAGAGGGTACTGCGTTACTTGTGCAGTACGTCGGGCATGGGGCTCGTGCTTGGAGGACGGGGTCCAGTTGTCCTCACCGGTCACGCAGACGCTTCCTGGGTTGACGTCTCAGCTACGCAGCGGTCGTCACAGGGTTACACCTTCAGCCTTGGCTATGGTTCTGTCTCCTGACGGTCTACCCGCTCGTCTTCAGTTCTCAGCTCCAGTTGTGAGGCATAGATCTACGCCGGGGCCATGGCTACACAGGAGCTGCGCTGGCTCACCTACCTGCTGACTGACTTGGGAGAGCAGCCTCATTCGCCTCCAGTTCTGTACGTAGACAACAAGGCCATGATTGTGTGTCAGGAGCACAAAGTGGAGCATAGAACGAAGCACATCGCTCTGCGATACTTCCTTGCTCGAGAGTTGCAGCAGCGTGGCCAGCTTCGTCTTGCGTACGTGGCCACTAGGGCCAACACTGCTGATATATTCACCAAGGCACTTCCGCCTGGTGATCATCAGCGTTTCTCTACGTTGCCTCACTTGCTCTCTGCGTGACTTAATTTAAACTGTGATCTATATATATATATATATTTATCTGCATGCTTGCACTTGCTAGGGTATGATCACTGTATTGTTTATTCTCTTTTATATATAACTCTGTATGTGAACTGGCTTTGTGGCCCTTTGCTTGTGCTCGGACTGTGTGGTGACTTTGTGATCCACCCTGAGCTTGCTTTGCTTTTCTTGACTGGTCTTGTGACCACTTGTTCTCCCCCACTTTGCCTATGGGGGTGTGTCAAACTTATAAATAGCTTATATTGTGTAGGCTATAGTGGGGTAGCCCATAAGGGGTACAACCCAATTAGGGTTAGTACTTGTACCCAACTCTTTGCTAGTTCATTCATTCTCGTTCGTTCTTTCTGACATGTCTGTACTCGTCGTGTTGCCCGTCCTCGTCCTCCACTTGTCCCAGGCATGCATACCATCGCACTTCGTCCTTCCTCTGTTCCACAGCATGTTGTCCTGCCGTCGCCTCCAACGTCCTCTCTTCCTCACGTTTCTGACCCTGAGTCTGATCGTGTTCGTGCTGTCAATGCGACTGTCACTTGTCTTATTGCTATGGTTGTGACTGACCCTCCCTTTCAGTCTACTGTTGCGTCTGCCTTAGTTGCTGAGCTCGTTGAGTTTGTTGCTTTGTGCCGCCTTGACTACGCTGCGAGTCTTGTTTTTTACTTCTCCTGTCCTCGGTCCGTCGAGGGTGAGCTTGCCCTTGGATGTGACGTCATTGAGGACAGTCAGTTTGAGCTCGAGTGCCTAGCGGCCACTACACCTCATCTCATATCCACGCTACTTTGTCCTGAGGGAGACCCGGATGCACTTGACATCCCGACCCCGCGTTCTTATGCAGATGCGATCACGGGTCCATACTCCTCTCAGTGGCAGATGGCTATGGACGCAGAGATGGCTTCCTGGAAGTCCACAGGCAACTACGTCGACGCAGTTCCCCAACCTAGTGCGAACATAGTCGATGACATGTGGATTTTCAGGGTGAAGCAGCCACCGGGTTTTCCGCCTGCCTTTATGTTATGTGATGCTATCATTTGCATTCACGTCTGTCTGCCTCCCATCATATGTTCGTGTGTTGCGTGTGTGGTGTGAGCGTGTGCAAGAATTTGTGTTTGGTGTTGTTTGGATTTTCTGAGTGTGTGTGAATGTTATTTGGCTTGAGCAGATATCTGAAGTGACTCCTCTGCTCAAGAGCTTCCCGACGAACCGAGAATCGCCGCGATCGAAGCAAGAACGAGAAAGATATGATCGTTCGAAGTTTTGATTGAGATGCGGCGACTATGGGAATTTTCGGGTTGACTCAATATGGGGTACAGACTTTTGGGGGTTGGGAAATTCGATACTATCACTGTAGATGATGCCAAGTGGTTGGGAGAAGCCAAACCAGGTTGGCAAGTGTGGCCAAGTTGGGTGAGGTGGATGGCATGAGTTGGGAAAGTGACAAATGTAAAAGTTGGGGTGCCTATAGAGAGGGGAATTGTGTGGTATGGGATTTCCTTGGTTGGGGACTCCCTTGGGACCTTCTCTCTTTTCCTCTTCATCCCCTCCTACCTGGTTCTATTGCTACTCCAACTTTCATGTGTGAACTTGTGAGATAATTGTGATTGAGTTACGTTTTCTATGGCACCATACCCCCTAGTGCGCAGAAATTCATAACTCGAGTTTTACTCCATATTTTGATACTATTCAAATTGGGAAAGATAGCCACAGTCAAGGGCTACATCATACTCGAGTTTTAGAGAATTCTAACTGTGCGTTAATCGTCGACAGCGTTTCTTGTGACGACGACTTTTCTGTCCGGAATTGTAGTTGACGATTTTGAGATATTTCAGCCCCTAACCTTCATAGACTCCGTCCTTAGTCTCTAACAAGTGGTATCAGAGCTGATTAAGAACTTTGTGGAGAGTCTACTGAAGTGTGAAGACCCTCCTAGACCCACCATGGCCTGTGGGCATGCCTAAGTGGAGTTCTGGAGGTTGCATGTGACTTCCACTAAGGGGAAACTCTGCCGAAATTTCGTTGGCGCCGACACTTGTGGAAATTGAGTGGGACTTCGGTGTGGACAGCAAAGGGGGAGCTGGAACCTGTGTTTGGGAGCAGAGGAAATGATTCAAGGGAGTGGAGATGCAGCTTAGAAGAGAAATGAGCCGCCACCATCCAAGATTGAGGCATTGGATGGCTCAAACTATGAGGAATGGAGCGGGCGGATGCGGAGTGCATTCAAGCGCTACAAGCTGCTGAAACTTGCGATGGGTGAAGAGAAGATGCCGGAGGAAGGAGATGCTTGCGATTGGTGGATTGAGAAGAGTGCGGTGCTGTACGACCTAATCCTCCAATCGGTCAACAACGATATGTTCCAACACATCAAGGATTTGGTGGAGTTGGATGATTCCGGACCAAAGGCGTGGAAGCTACTGCATGACGTGATTCGGCCCAACACGCTGCCAATGGTGATTGTGTTGGAGAAGGAGCTGGCTGCCCTCTCCATGCGACCGGGCGATGATGTGAAGCCGGTCCTTGACAAGATCAAGGACACCTATGCGAGGATGGCAGCGGCGGGCAGCAATGTGTCGCAGATGTAGCAGTGCACCAAGATCATCTCGGCGCTCGACAACTCGTGGGACAACCTCATCCCCACCCTCAACACTCAGCAGGACCAGTGGACACCTGAGTGGCTACGGCAGCAGATTCTGCAGGAGGACTTCCGCAGGCGCCAAACGGGTGGTGGTGCTGCCAACAAAACTCCTGAGGGGTATGGAGCTGCAGGAGGCAGCAGAGGAAGAGGGGGAGGGAGAGGCCGAGGCCGTGGGAGCTCTGGTGGCAGGGGGGGCACTCGAATGGAGGGTGCCTGCTGGCTGGCACTGCAAGAATGCTGGACACCCGTGGTTCAAGTGTTTCGGACGGCCTGAGGGATGGGCGCCTCCAGGCATGAAGCTGCCAAGTGGTGAACGTGCACGAGGTGGCGCTGTGCAAGGTTCAGGTGCACAAGGTAAAGCCGACCCTGGGATGTCCCTCATGGTTGAGGATGTGAAAGGGAGTGAGGGTGATGTGGGCTCAGTTGGGAAGGTTGTGATGCACCCCCTCACTCATTGGGTGATAGATTCAGGTTGCACAAGTCACATGACCCCACGGGCAGATTTGCTTGACGAGGTAAAGCCCCCCGGAAATATTAAGTTTGTGGCTGCCACTTCAGGTGCTTTGCTCCCTGTGATTGGTGTTGGGAATGCCAAGGTAATGGGAGCCAATGGGGGGCTTGTGGGGCTGGGGAATTTGCTGTTGGTTGAAGGCTTGTCCGCTAACCTTCTTTCTGTGCGCCGGCTGCAGAAGAGCAAGGCTAAAGTTACCTTCGGTCCAACCAGCTGCCGTGCAAAGCTTGGGAAATTGCTGCTGTGGGATTTGGAGGAGAAGAGCAGCTGCATCAAGGACCTATGGCAGCTGCCCATTATCCCTTGGAACGGGAAACTACCAGCAACGGCAGCGGCAGCAGCAACGGCAAAGGCAACTGCAGGAGGAGAGGAGACTGCACCATCTGATGGGGCTTTGGACGCAGTCAAGAAGGTGCAACAGCCATAGCAGCCACATGGTGAGGTGCTTGCTGGTGTGGATGCGACAGCTGCATGGGCAAAGGCTTCATCTAGGAGTGGTGAGGCTGATTGGGAGACGTGGCACAAGAGGCTGTGTCATGTGAATTTTCCCATGCTGCAGAAGTTGGTGAAGGATGGGAGCTTGAAGGGGTTGGAGGTGAAAGGGGCAGTGAAGGAGATTGGGAGCTGCCCTACATGCCTTGAGACCAAGTTCACAAAGTTTCCCTTCAGTAGCGGCACGGGACCAGCCAAGGCCCCGCTCGCGCTTGTGCACATGGATGTGGTGGGCCCTACGAGGGCCCCTTATTTGAGTGTGGCTTTCTCCCCTCTTCCTCTTGTGGTGATGCAGGTCTTTTGTGGGCGGCGGCGCGAACGTCTGCTGCGAAGGCTTGGGTGGACGCTGAAGGCCAGCTTCGGTGATGCCGATGACGTCATCCGTGTCGGCAACATGAATGGAGTCGTCGGTAATCCGTAGGAGCTGTTGAGGCGGCGCTGCTTCTGGCCACTCAAAGGTGGGGAGTCCCTCCATTGGAACACAGTAATAGAGGTACTCGTCGCCGATGACTTTGATCAGGTGAGGTCCTTGTTCCTGCGGTGATGCTTCCTCGGTTGGTTCGGGTAGCTCCGCTGCTTCTCCAAAATCGTAAATCATGCCTTCTCACTCCTCTTGCTCTTCCTCTGCAGGTTCGTACGGATATTAATCTGGGAGGAAGTGTTCACCCCAACTGATGCCGCGTCTTGCCCAGTATGGGTCTCTTTCTGCCACGTCTTCAGGAGGAAGTGTTGGAGCCTCGGGATAAGGAGGGCTTGGTAATCCCCAGCCGCTTTGAAAAGTTGTCGTTCCCCATCCGCCTCTGGGGGGAACTCCTTCAACTAGTGTTTGTGGCACTCCCCATGCGCCAATGGTGACACCAGTGTTGGTCCAGCCGGGAGCAACCGCTTCCGTGGTTCCCCATCCTCCAGTGTCAGCTTGTCCTGCAGTTGTTGACTTCCCGTTGTCTGCTTCTTATTCCATTATTGCAGGTCTGGTATCTCCGGGAGTGGAGGTAGAAGTAGTTGGAACGGCGTGCAGGAGAAGAAGACCGTATGAAGCGGGGTGTTCAAGGTCCATTTCATCCGGATGTGACGATTTCGGCGTCTCTGTGGGCGCCGTTTTTAGCAGAAGCGTCCTATCCGAGTCGCCGGTGTTACCCTGTGAGTCGAAGTTCAGTATGAAAACGCCGAAGTTCGTCGATCGCCTTCCCGATGTTAGTGTTCTTGAAAAATAGTTCGAAGATTTTATCCTTGCAGTTGCTTCGAATGTCAGCTCCACACTTCATGATTTGAGCTGCATAGAGGAGGTTAAATTGGAGATCGGCGACGACGAGCACATCTCCAATGTAGATGGTGAAGTTGGTGTCGCTCGACTGCAGGTAAACTTCTCCGATGTCGTAGGCTTGCAGTTGACTGTTGTTGCGATGGTGATCTCGCGTGGTCGTCGCATTCTCTTCGAGTTACTGATGTATTTCATTGACCCCACCATGTGTTGTCCGCAACAGCTATCAGTGTACCACGTGTTGAAGTTGTCGCAACTTCTTCGCGCAATGCTAGCAAGCTTTGGAGTAATGATGCCGTCAACATCAACGCAATACGGTGAAAGATCGTTCTCGTGCCTTACGGGGAAGCCAGGAGGAGACTCTGGTGTGCTCGGAGGCAACTCGAAATCAGGTGGGAGATTTTTGGTCTGTCGATCCAGGGACTGAGTGTGGGATTGTTGTTTGGGCAGGTGCGACTGGGTCGATTTGTGTGATTGGTGGGTATTGAACTCCGTCGTAGTAGCGAATGCCTCTGCGACGCGCCATGCAGCTTAGGAATGACCCCTTTCCATTGTCCTTGGATGAAATGCGTGCAGGAGTTTGCGATGTACTCGCGACGGAAGGTGGCGACATTGTCGCCGTCGCGGCTGGTGTTGAAGGAGGCACCGATGATTGTTGGTCGTGTGAGTAGCTGCCGCGCCTCTCGTTAGCAGCCTTTTGTTTGTAGCATCGGTCCATGGTGTGACCCGGTTTCTTGCGGTACTTGCAGAAGAACCCCTTCTTCTTGTGTGACTCCCCTTTAATAGCACCAGCGTAAAATACTAACTTCTCCCTTTTGCCGTTTTTCTCATTGTACAGGTCGATCTCCTTTTGCTCGGAGAGGAGTGTGGCACAGAGGGCGGATTCGGAAATGGTTGCTCGAGCGCGAAGCAATGCATGGCACTGCCGCCACTCTGGTCCTAGTCCGAAAAGGACTATGAAGACAAACATGTCATCAAGGACGTTTCCGGCATGGAGAGGTCGATGCTCATCGCTTGATGGCTCTCAAGAGCGTTGATGCAAGCAACGAGTTGCTCAACGATGGCGGAGCTGACGGAAGTCACCGCTGATGGCGCATTAGTCGTTGCTGGTGGTGGGCCCAGAGAGTCTGCTGTGGCTTTTCCTTCAGGAGCCATAGTGATGCAGTCTTGTTACAGGTACTTTAATGGATGAGTTTATAAAAAGTTGTTCTAGAAAGAACATGAACTTGGCAGGTCTTATAATCCACTTTAGCTCTCATACCATGTTGATATAACCAAGAATAGTAGTGGATATGATAAGTCTAGGTAAGTTATGAGAAGGCAGTGAAGTCTTGTAATGACCTTGTTGGTAATAGTTGAAAGAGAAGAAGATGATCTAAGATAAGAATACAAGGAGTTAAATAGCAATCCTAACTAGCCATGTACCTTGAGGGGTACATTCTCTTATTAACTGTCTTGCATGCGACTATTGCTATACTCGACAATTACTAAGTTGCATCGTGTAACCTACGAGTACCGTTACTGGGCGGTCAACAGTTGCGACCGTTGACTACCTACGACTGTTGACCTCGAGTGACTTTCAGGCTGCCGCGTGCTCTACATGAGCTTAGCGCGATACTGGTACAGGTGCGTTGTCTCCTTATGAGACGATGCGCTGAGAGAAGCCTTCAGGAATGTTATAATAACCTTCGGTTATTCCAACACCTTCCACATTATACATTTTTGTGAGGGATGTGCCCCCAAATGCCCAATAACGATGCTCGTGTGCTCTCTCTAAGCACACACCGCCACGCATGAGAGTACAACAGAGTTATTCGCAAATTGCTCTCCCCATGGCCAAGCGCATCGTATTGAAGGCTTGACACGAGAGCATCTTGATGAGTTAACTATCCTCGAATCCGCGCTTGAGATTGTGATAGTGACAGTGGAACGCAAGTCAATTCATCACCCCCAAAGCCAAGACCCCAGCGTAAGCAACCCAAGTCGAGCACCCCTAAAACCAGCACCTCCATAGCCGGCACCTCCAGAGCCGGCACCCCCAGCAGCAGCACCCCCAGAACCAGCACGCCCACCAATAGCACCCCCAGACTCTACAATGACCAGCTGTTGCGGCGACGACGGCAATTGCAAGCACAACGCCAATGATGGCAGAGAATGCGGCAGCAACTGCGGTGGGGGTGGGGGATGCAGGAGAGGCGGCGAATGGGTAAAGACAGGTGGCACATCCCCACGTACTGGGCCCCGAGAGTCAGAAGTCTCCCCAACAGGCCCAACCGAGGGAAGGGGGGTGGCGTGCGACACACCACACAAGGAAGGATGTGGTGGGCAGGGGAGCAAGCGGAGGTGTGGGACCAAGGAGAGGATTTGGAAGGAGAAAGAGGGGATGCGGGGGAACCGAGGAACCTCCATGAGCGAAGCGAGTGTAGAAGCAGACAGACTCCTCAAAGGTAATATCATTAGAGTGGAGAAAACGGTGAGACAAAGGGTAGTGGAATAGCCAGTGAGGGGCATCGAGGGAGAAACCAAGGAAGACACATGGGGGAGTGCGGGTTTGGAGCTTGTTCGCATAAGGGCCGCGGACGAGAGCAAGGCAGCCCCAGACGCGACACGCAAGTGCAACACCAGGGAAGCCAATCTAGAGGAAGGTCGGTGAAACCTGCGGACGTGAGACACAGGGCCACATGTTAAGCTGGTGCGCTGCGTAGCGGAATGCAACCACAAAAAATGAGGGGCACTGGCATGAGTCATGGAGGTACAAGCGATCTCCATGACCAAGCCAATGCAATGCTCAGCTACCTTGTTCTGTTGCAGCAGTTCCATGAGCATGTACGTCTGAATGACACCCTCCACACGACAGAACTGGCCAAGGTGACCGGAGGCAAAATCACCACCACGGCCGGATTGCAGACAGCGCACAGGCTGGGCGCTTTGGGTGCGTACGGGTACAGCTACTAGCCTCGGGAGGAGAACGTCCGGCACGTCCGCCTTAACGACAAGGAAAAAATGCTCCCAGCACGACCCCAAGGATGAGGGCATAACCCTAAGCGTCCATTTGCGAAGTATGAAGAGGTGCAACGGTGGGAGGAAACAAGGAGTGAGGGGCGACACACTGCATGCCCTTGACGCAAGGAGCGCATGGCAGTGCAAACGAGGAAGGGAGAGCGGGGTGCGACAATGGGAGACAGGTGACAAGATCGTGCTGAGCCATGTGACCGTGCTGAGCCACGGGATGGAAGGGTGACCTAAACGGTGGTGCCATAGGAGTGACGGGTGAATGAGTGATCGACACGAGCATGAAGCTACCAGACCTGATCCATGGTTTTTGTAGAAGGTAGCAAGAGGTGCCCTAGTAGTAGCGTCCGTATAGGTCGCAAATCGCCCGTGTATAGGAACAATGGTGGTGATACTGAGGTCATGAATGTCAAACTTATATGCTATAGTCTGTTTAGGCTGTAGCGGGGTAGTTCATATAGGGTACAACACATTTAGGGTTCCTACTTGTACCCACCTGCTTGCTCATTCGGTCATTCATTCCTTCACTATTCTGACATGGTATTCTGAGCAGGTTCCCTAGTGGGAACGTTTTTTTTAGGGCCCACCACGATTTTTTTTTCTTGCCCTGCCCGAAGCGCGCCTCGCGCCTGCCTCACCTGCGCCATCGCGCGCCCTGCCCTAGTACTGCCCTGCCTTCGCTGGCCCGTCGCGGCCCAGCCTTCGCCGCCCGTCGCTGGCCCGTCCCGGCCCGTCCCGGCCCGTCGCCGCTCGTTGCTGGCCCGTCGCCACTCGTCGCGGCCCTGCCTTAGCCGCCCACTGCGGCCCTGCCCTGCAGCCGCCCTGTCGCGGCCCTGCCTTTCGCCGCCCGTCGCTGGCCCGTCTCGGCCCGTCGCCGGCACGTTTCGGCCCATTGCCGCCTGTCGCCGGCCCGTCGCCGCCCGTCGCTGGCCCTTCGCCGCTCGTCGCGGCCCTGCCTTTGCCGCCCTGTCGCGGCCCTGCCCTGCTGCCGCCCCAGTCGCGGCCCTACCCTGCAGCCGCCCTGTCGCGGCCCTGCCCTGCTGCCGCCCCGGTCGCGGCCCTGACCTAAACCGCCAGCAGCGGCCCTGCCCTGCACCCGCCCCTGGTAAGCACCCTGCCGTGCCGCGCCGCCTCGAGCCGAGCCGCGCCGCCTTGCCGAGCCGCGCCACCCTGCCGAGCCGCGCCGCCCAGCCGAGCCGCGCCGCCCTGCCGAGCCGCGCCGCCCAGCCGAGCCGTGCCGATCTGCCAAGCCGCGCTGCCCTACCGAGCCGCACCGCCCTGCCGAGCCGCGCCGCCCCACTGAGCCGCACTGCCCTGCCTGCACTGCTCCTACTGCTACTGCTGCTTCTACTGCCACTGCTGCTACTGCTGCTACTGCTGCTACTGCCGCTATGGCTAGCCCTACTGTTCTCACCTTTTATGCTGAGGGGCGTGCGGTTGACTTTGATGTGTGGGTTGACGACCTGCAACTCTTCCTTCAGTGTGACTCTAGGGACGGGGTATCCCTTTTCGATCACACATCCGGAGTCTCTACTGCACCTGCTGCCACTGCTGACAGTATGGTTTGCTCGCAGTGCACCACTCGTGATGCTGTTGCTCCCCTTGCTGTTCGTAGTCACCTACCGTCTGCTGAGCGCGCGCACTTTGGCTAGTACAAGACTGCTCTGTCTTTGTATGACGCTATCGTAGTGCGCTACTCCTCCCCTGCCACTGCTGCCCTCAGCCACCTCATGCTGCCGTACCTTTTCCCTGACCTTGCCGCCTTTGCCACAGTTGCTGACCTCATTACTCACCTCCGCACTAGTGACGCCCGCTACCGCGCTGCACTTCCCACTGAGTTCTGTGCCAAGAACCCCCCCCCCCCCATGTACATCACCCTTTACTACCTAGTCACCCGCCTCCCTGACTCCCTTGCTTCAGTCAGGGACCACTTTCTCTCCCTTTGCCCCACTGAGCTCACCGTCGACCTGCTCAAGAGCGCCTCACTGCAGCTGAGAAGAGTATCTTAGCTGTGGCTGCTTCTCGCGGCAACCCTCGCGCCCCTTTCTTTGAGGGGTGCTCCCCTATCCCCCTTCTCCCCTCTGTTGCTTCTGCTGCTGCTGTCGACCTCGTTCGCACTGAGGAGGTCGGGGCTGCGTCTGCTCCTAGTGGGAGCCGCCGCAACAGCAAGGGCAAGGGGGGCAAGGGTGGTGGAGGGGACGGTGGGGGCGGCGGAGGGGGTGGTGGAGGAGGCGAAAGGGGTGGCGGTGGAGGTGGGAGTGGTGGCGGGAGTGGGGGCTTCGGTGGCGGCGGTGGGAGTGGTGGAGGCAGCGGCAGCGGAGGTGGAGGCAGCGGTGGTGGAGGTGGTGGCAGCGGTGGTGGAGGTGGCGGCGGCGGTGGTGCTAATCGAGGTGGAGCCGCGCAGCGTGGAGGCTTTGGTGGTAGCCAGCGCCAGCAGCAACAGCGTTCCCGAGAGACCCCGTCGGCCCAGCAGCTTCGTGAGTGGTACGCTAGGCGTGGGAGGTCTGGGGGTGTTGGTCCCTGCACTTACGATCTTCGCACCGGCGGGCGCCGTGGGGAGACGTGCGGGCTGCCACACACTGCGCAGCGCTGCATCGGTCGCCTGACTGACGCCTGGCGCGCCCAGTTTCCTGACGCTGTTGAGCTCCCTTGTTGGGGTGATCTGCTTAAGCAGAACGTTGCTATCTTTGATATTGATTTCGATGCTATCCTTGCAGCCATGTATGCTGTGACTGATAGTGCTGAGGGTGACTGTTACGTGTGTGTTCCGCCCGACCAGGGCATTGAGGCTGCTGCTCTAGGTGCTAGTGCGTCTGCTGCTCCAGGTACTAGTGAGTCTATTGCTCCAGGTACTAGTGAGTCTATTGCTCCAGGTACTAGTGAGTCATCTGCTCCAGGTGCTGGTGAGTCTGCTCTCTCTGGTACTGCACCTGCTGAGGTCTTCCACACTTTCACACTTGACTCTGGTGCTTCGCGCTCCTTCTTTTGCGACAGCACCACACTCACGCCGCTCAGTCGGCCTGTCGCAGTCTCCCTGGCTGACCCCTCTGGGGGCCCAGTCCTTGCGCACTCTTCCACGGTTCTACCGTGTCCTGCGGCCCTGTCGGGCTTGCTGTCGGGACTCCACCTCCCCTCGTTCTCTACAAACTTGGTGAGTGGAGCTGACCTTCAGGACGCGTGGGTTGACCAGTTCACCCCTAGAGGTCAGCGTGTGACCCACTGCACTTGCTCTCGTACGGGCCGCCACCTGGCCACGTTCACCCGACGGCCTGGATCGAGTCTGTACACACTGACTACTGCGTCTCCTCCGGTTACTGCGTCTAGTCAGGTAGCTGCGTCTGGTCAGGTGTTTGCTGCCGCGTCCAGATCTAGTCCAGCGTCTGCCCCCTGCTCGTGTCGTCCTCTGTCACACGAGACTCTCCTTTGGCACCACCGCCTTGTTCAACCCTCCCTGCCTCGTCTTCGAGGTATGGCCTCCCGTACCCTTGTCTCTGGTCTCCCCCGGTCCCTCCCTCCCCTTCCTCCGGGGCCTGCCCCTACCTGTGTTCCTTGTGTCGAGGACCGGCAGCGCGCCGCTCCTCACTCCTCCGAGTTCCCTCCGACAGAAACTCCCCTGCAGACTCTTCACATGGACGTGTGGGGCCCAGCCCGCGTCTGTGGACAGGGTCACGAGCGTTACTTCCTGCTGGTTGTTAACGACTACTCGCGTTACACCACAGTCTTCCCCTTGCGCCACAAGGGTGAGGTCACTGAGGTGTTGATCGACAGGATCCGCGGTACCCGTCGCCAGCTCAGCGAGAGTTTTGGATCGGACCTTCCTGTTCTGCGTCTGCACTCAGAAAGAGGTGGTGAGTTTTCCTCCGACCTTCTGAGGGCTTTCTGTCGTGCGGAGGGCATCCGCCAGACGTTCATGCTTCCGACCTCCCCACAGCAAAATGGGATTGCTGAGCGCCGCATTGGCATGGTTGTGGACGTCTCTCGCACGTCCATGATCCATGCGGCTGCTCCCCATTTTCTGTGGCCGTTCGCAGTTCAGTACGCTGCGCATCAGATCAACCTTCAGCCTCGTGTCTCCTTGCCGGAGACCACACCTACTCTGCGGTGGATGGGGAAGGTTGGCGATGCGTCTGTGTTCCGTGTGTGGGGATCTCGAGCTTTTGTACGCGATGCTTCCGCGGACAAGCTGTCCTCCCGTGCCGTTCCCTGCGTCTTCCTTGGCTTCCCCCCTGACGCACCTGGGTGGCAGTTTTACCACCCCACCTCGCGTCGTGTTTTGTCCATTCAGGACGTCACGTTTGACGAGTCGGTATCTTACTACCGTCTCTTTCCCTACCGCACTGCCTCTCTCCCCCCCCCGCCGCTCTTCCTAGCACCAGGTGCTCCTCCGGTAGACCCCCTCCCCCCTCAGGGTCCTGCCCCCTCCAGTGTGTCCCAGGTAGACCCTGTCGAGCCTGTCGAGGTAGCTGTCGACTCAGGTGCTGCTAGGGGTGCTGAGCCTGCGGGTGCGGGGACTGGGGGTGCTGAGCCTGGGGCTGCTGAGTCTGTGGGTGCGGAGCCTGGGGGTGCTGAGCTTGAGCGTGTGGAGCCTGGGGGTGCTGAGCCTGGGTGTGCTGATTCTGGGGGTGCTGAGCCTGAGCGTGCTGAGTCTGGAGGTCCTCCGGGTGTCCCGTCACGGCGGGAGCCCCTCTCTCCGCAGCGGCTACGTGAGTGGTACGCTTGGCGCTGTAGCCGTGCTGCTGGGGCTACGGAGCCTGCTGCTGGAGGTGCTGCTAGTGCTGGCGCTGCTGGAGGTGCTACTGGTGCTGGAGCTGCTGGAGGGGCTGCTGGTGCTGGAGCTGCTGGAGGTGCTGCTGGTGCTGGAGCTGCTGGAGGTGCTGCTGGTGCTGGAGCTGCTGGAGGTGCTGCTGGTGCTGGAGCTGCTGGAGCCGCTGGTCCTGGAGGTGCTGGTGCTCGAGGTACTGGCGCTGTTGGAGATCCTGCCGGTGTTGGGGCTGCTGGAGGTGCTGGAGCAACTGGTCCCGGAGGTGCTCGTACTGGAGGTACTGGAGCTGCTGGGGCTAGTGGTGCTGCAGGAGTTGGAGCTGTAGGTGCTGCTGGAGCTGTTGCTTCTGGGGGTGCTGCTGGAGCTAGAGCTATTGGAGGTACTGGAGCTGGTGGTGCTGCGGGAGTTGTAGCTGGAGACCCTGGAGCTGAGGGTACTCGTGTTGTCTCTGCTGTTTCTGGAGGCGCTGCGCGGCCGCGGCCGTACTACGTTCCGCTCCTTCAGCAGGTTCTTGGTCTCCCGCCATCTACTGGTCCTACTCCTCCTTTACTGAGTCTACCGCCTGTCCAGTCACAGTCGCAGCTACAGCCAGCCTCTCCACTGCCTGGTCCCTCTCCTTACTCTGGACCGAATAGAGGTCTTACGGAGCGTCGTGAGCCTGAGTCTCATCCTGCGTCGCATGAGTCTCGTCTTGTGTCACCTGAGTCTCGTCCTGAGTCACCTGTCTGCGCTGTTCGCACTGGTCGTCGTGTTCCGCGTCTGCGTCCTCCTACTGTCCACGGCACTCACTCTATGACTCTGCGTCCTTCCACTGCTCCACAGCGTGTCCCTCTGCCGTCTCCTCCTGCGTCCTCTCTTCCTGACGGTCCGGACCCGGAGTCTGACTCCCTTCATGCTGCTAGTCCTACTGTCCCGCTTTTTCTGGCCACTGCTGTCACTGACCCTTCGTTTGAGTCCACTGCTGCGTCTGCTCTCGTCGCTGAGCTTGTTGAATTTGCTGCCGCCTGTCGTCTAGACTACGCCACTAGTCTTGTTGCTGAGTTTGAGTCTGCGTCTGTCTGTCCTCCGTCCGTCGGGGGTGAGTGTGCTCTTGGCACGGACGTCCTTGAGGACAGACAGGAGGAGTTTGAGTGCTTTGCCGCTGCTGTACCTCATCTCGTGTCCATGCTGCTTGCCCCTGAGGGAGACCCGGATGCACCAGACATCCCGACCCCGCGCTCTTAGGCAGAGGCGATAGAGGGTCCCTACTCCTCTCAGTGGCAAGCAGCCATGGACACAGAGATGGCCTCCTGGAAGTCCACAGGCACTTACGTCGACGAGGTTTCCTTGCCTGGGGCGAACATCGTTAGTGGCATGTGGATCTTCAGGGTGAAGCGGCCGCCGGGTTCTCCGCCTGTCTTCAAGGCGCGTTACGTTGCACGAGGCTTCAGTCAGCGACAGGGAGTTGACTTCTTCCAGACCTTCTCCCCTACCCCAAAGATGACCACTCTTCGGGTGCTACTGCACGTCGCTGCTCAGCGTGACTACGAGTTACACTTACTTGACTTCAGCACAGCCTTCCTATAGGGCAGCCTGCACGAGGAGATCTGGCTGCGCCGCCCACCTCGCTTCACTGGGTCGTTTCCTGCTGGTACCGAGTGGAGCCTCCGGCGGCCAATCTACGGTCTCCGCCAGGCACCCCGTAAGTGGCATGACACACTGAGGACGACACTTGCTGCTCTTGGGTTTGCTCCTTCCACTGCTGACCTGTCCCTGTTTCTTCGCACTGACACTACTCTGCCACCGTTCTACGTTCTTGTGTACGTAGACGACTTAGTCTTTGCTACTGCTGACACTGAGGCACTCGCCCACGTGAAGTCGGAGCTGCAGAAGAAACACACGTGCACAGACCTGGGTGAGCTGACAAGCTATCTTGGCTTGCGGATCACCCGGGACAGAGCACAGCGCACCATTACCTTCAGCGCTTCGGCTTCACCTACTCCTCGCCACAGTCCACTCCTCTGCCTACCGGTCACTCGCTCTCA
The DNA here is from genome assembly GCA_947471745.1 of Closterium sp. Naga37s-1. Lineage (NCBI taxonomy): Eukaryota > Viridiplantae > Streptophyta > Zygnematophyceae > Desmidiales > Closteriaceae > Closterium > Closterium sp. Naga37s-1. The sequence continues at coordinate 1,464,122 of CANJKZ010000170.1, read as the reverse complement.
GCTCCACCTTCGGACGAGTCCGTAGAGCCGAGTGGCCTGTACCCAGAGCTTGTGGGCTGCCTCATGTACCTGATGACGTGCACTCGACCCGACCTTGCGTACCCTCTCAGCCTCCTGGCACGCTACGTGGCTCCCGGCAGGCACCGAAAGGTGCACTGAGATGCTGCGAAGAGGGTACTGCGTTACTTGTGCAGTACGTCGGGCATGGGGCTAGTGCTTGCAGGACGGGCTCGCGTTGTCCTCAGTGGTTATGCAGACGCTTCCTGGGTTGACGACTTGGCTACGCAGCGGTCGTCACAGGGTTACACCTTCAGCCTTGGCTCCGGCTCTGTCTCTTGGCGGTCTACCCGCTCGTCTTCTGTTCTCAGCTCCAGTTGTGAGGCTGAGATCTACGCTGGGGCCATGGCTGCACAGGAGTTACGCTGGCTCACCTACCTGCTGACCGACTTGGGAGAGCCGCCTCGTTCTCCTCCAAATCTGTACGTCGACAACAAGGCCATGCTTGCCTTATGTCAAGAGCACAGACTGGAGCACAGAACAAAGCACATTGCTCTGCGCTACTTCCTTGCTCGAGAGTTGCAGCAGCGTGGTCAGCTTCGTCTTGCTTACGTGGCCACTCAGGCCAACACTGCTGATATCTTTACCAAGGCACTTCAGCCTTGTGATCATCAGCACTTTTGTACTATGCTAGGTCTTGTGCCTACTTGGCCTCACTTGCTCACTTCTTGACTCTGCTTGTATTGTGATCTCTATACATATACCTGCATGCTTACACTTGCTATGTTGTGTTCACTGTATTGTTTGTTCTCCTTTATATAGCTCTGCATGTGAACTGGCCTTGTGGCCATTTGCTTGTGCTCAGAATGCGTGGTGACGTCGTGATCTACCCTGAGCTTGCTTTGTCTTTCTTGACCGGTCTTGTGACCTCTTGTTCTCCCCCACTTTGCCTATGGGGTTGTGTCAAACTTATATGCTATAGTCTGTTTAGGCTGTAGTGGGGTAGTTCATATAGGGTACAACTCTTTTAGGGTTCCTACTTGTACCCACCTGCTTGCTCATTCAGTCATTCATTCCTTCACTATTCTGACAATGAAGACATGTGACACCCACCAAGTTTATGCAGAACAAAGGGATGTGCCGACCTGTGAGGGACATACACGAGAGTGTAGTGGCGCTACGTGCGATATCCTGCTCAGAGGAGGTGTCGGCCAGGGAGACCGCGACAAGAGTTGGAAGCGGAAAGTAGGTGGGGCAGTCACGGAAGAAGTACTAGGACACGTGTCCCTCTCCTTCACGCTGTACTCTAGAGTCATTAGCATGAATGGCATAAATGTCGCAGATTCATAAATCGTGATGTCTCAGGAGTCCAGCAACACAAAGCAGTTCCTTGCGTAACAACGCAGGCCAGTCCGGGACGGGTGCCATAGGCCCAAATTGGGCGCTGAAGGGGTCGTCGATTTGGCGAAGCTATGCGCAGTGGAGTGACCGATGCACCCGCAGATGCTGCCGCGTAGGGGACCAGACAGCGAAGGGCCCATGCAGAAGGCCGGGCGATGCCGAGCTATCAAACCTGCCACCGCGACCACTACTCCCTGAGCCAGTAGGTCCTCATTGCCGTTGGAAGACCCTTTGCTGAATCTGCGATTGCTTCTGCTGATGTGATGACTGCTGCTATGACTGTTGCTTCAGTTCTTGCTGCTACGGAGTAATGATGCACCCCAAATACTAGCACCTCATGTGGCAGCACCCCCAGGTCATCACACCCATTGTCAGCACCCCCCGACGTACCTCCACCTCCACCTCCTCGACAACTACGACCACCCCAGTGCCATCCCGCCCACTAGAGGGGGCAGCAGGGCTGCAACGTCCGCCATAGCACTAGGCAGCTAAGGTAGGGAGCTAGGGTAGAGTGCACCCCTAAATGATGGGGGGGACTACTGCCCCAGTGGTGGAAGCAATGGTGTGGAGGCATCTCCCTATCTTAGAGAGACTAGTCTCAAATATATCTCTACTGATGCACATGCACGACGAGGGGAGCAGCGCGGGCCGGTGCAAGGCAGTCAAGGAGACGGGTCGCAAGGAGGTGCAGGGTGAGGTATATGGTGGGGGTGTGCTCTAGTGGTGTAATCTGTGCGAAAGCTAGCGTCAAGCGAGCCTAGGTGGGAATTGAGGTCAACGGCATTGGAGAACGCAAGGAAAATAGGGAAGAGGAATGGCATGACGGGGTGTTCTACAGTAGCAAAGGAGTGTCAAAGGAATGAACGAGAATGAATGAACTATGAAAGAGTTGGGTACAAGTACTAACCCAAATTGGGTTGTACCCCTTATGGGCTACCCCACTATAGCCTACACAAATGTAAGCACTATAACATTCTGACACACCCCCATAGGCAAAGTGGGGGAGAACAAGTGGTCACAAGACCAGTCAAGAAAAGCAAAGCAAGCTCAGGGTGGATCACAAAGTCACCACACAGTCCGAGCACAAGCAAAGGGCCACAACGACAATTCACATGCAGAGTTATATAAAAGAGAACAAACAATACAGTGATCATACCCTAGCAAGTGTAAGCATGCAGGTATATATATAGATCATAGTACAAGCAAAGTCACGCACTGAGCAAGTGAGGCAAAGTAGGCACAAGGCCTAACACAGTAGAGAAGCGCTGATGATCACCAGGCGGAAGTGCCTTGGTGAATATATCAACAGTGTTGGCCCTAGTGGCCACATACGCAAGACGAAGCTGGCCACGCTGCTGCAACTCTCGAGCAAGGAAGTATCGCAGAGCGATGTGCTTCGTTCTGTGCTCCTGACTTAAGGCAATCATGGCCTTGTTGTCTACGTACAGAACTGGAGGCGAACGAGGTTGCTCTCCCAAGTCAGTCAGCAGGTAGGTGAGCCAGCGTAGCTCCTGTGCAGCCAAGGCCCCTGCATAGATCTCAGCCTCACAACTGGAGCTGAGAACCGAAGACGAATGGGTAGACCGCCAGGAAACAGAGCCGGAACCGAGGCTGAAGGTGTAACCCTGTGACGACCGCTGCGTAGCTGAGTCATCAACCCAAGAAGCGTTTGCGTGACCAGTGAGGAAAACTGGACCCCGTCCTCCAAGCACGAGCCCCATGCCCGACGTACTGCACAAGTAACGCAGTACCCTCTTTGCAGCATCCCAGAGCACCTTTCGGTGCCTACCGGAAGCCACGTAGCGAGCCAGGAGGCTGAGAGGGTACGCGAGGTCAGGTCGTGTGCACGTCATCAGGTACATGAGGCAACCCACAAGCTCCGGGTACGGGCCACTTGGCTCTACGGACTCGTCCGAAGGTGGAGCTGAGAGCGAGTGGCCGGTAGACAGAGGAGTGGGGTGTGGCAAGGAGAACTGGAAGCCGAAGCGCTGAACGACCTGGTGCACCATGTGTGACTGAGTCAGGGTGATGGTGCGCCGTGCTTTGTCCCGTGTGATCTGCAAGCCAAGATAGCTGCGTAGTTCACCCAGGTCAGTGCAGGTGTGTCTCTTCTGCAGCTCGGACTTCACAAGGGTCAGTGCCTCAGTGTCAGCAGTGGCAAAGACGAGGTCGTCGACGTAGACGAGGATGTAGAACGGCGGCAGCGAGGTGTCGGTGCGTAGAAACAGCGACGGGTCAGCAGTAGCAGGAGCAAACCCAAGAGCCGCAAGTGTAGTCCTCAGTGTGTCGTGCCACTCGCAAGGCACCTGGCGGAGACCGTAGACTGGCCGCCGAAGGCTCCACTGAGTACCTGCAGGAAACGATCCAGTGAAGCCAGGTGGGCGGCGCAGCCAGATCTCCTCGTGCAAGCTGCCCTGCAGGAAAGCTGTGCTGAAGTCCAGAGAGTGCATCTCGTAGTCACGCTGAGCAGCGACGTGCAGCAACACCCGAAGAGTAGTCATCTTCGGGGTGGGGTAGAAGGTCTAGAAGTAGTCAACTCCCTCTCGCTGATTGAAGCCTCGAGCAACGTAACGCGCCTTGAAGGCAGGCGGAGAACCAGGCGGCCGGTTCACCCTGAAAATCCACATGCCATCGACTATGTTCGCCCTAGACAGGGGAACTGCGTCAACATAGGTGCCAGTGGACTTCCAGGATGCCATCTCGGCATCCATGGCTGCCTGCCACTGAGAGGAGTAAGGACCCGTAATCGCCTCTGCGTAAGAGCGTGGGGTCGCGATATCTGGTGCATCCGGGTCTCCCTCAGGGGCAAGCAGCATGGAAGCAAAACGAGGTACAGCAGCTGCAAGACACTCAAGGACCTCCTGCCTGTCCTCAAGGTCGTTCGTGCCAAGAGCACACTCACCCTCGACGGACGGAGGACTGGCAGACTCAGACTCAGCAACAAGAGCCGTGGCGTAGTCTAGACAACAGGCAGCAGCAAATTCAACAAGCTCAGCAACGAGGGCAGACGCAACAGTGGACTCAAATGAAGGGTCAGTGACAACAATGGCGAGGAGACGAGAGATAGTGGGACGAGCAGCACGGGAGAGGTCAGACTCAGGGTCAGGGACAGCAAGAAGAGAGGACTCAGGAGGAGGCGGCAGAGGAACACGCAGTGGAATAGAGGAAGGACGAATTGCCATAGCGTGGGTGCCGAGGACAAGAGGAGGACGCGGACGAGGAACGCGAGGACCAGTGCAAACAGGCGAGGCAAGACGAGACGCAGGCTCACAACGCTCTGTAAGGCCGCCGGTCTGCTCAGTGTAAGGAGAAGGAGCAGGTAGTGGGGAGGCTCGCTGTAACGGCGGCTGCGACTGGTCAGGCGGTGGACACAGTAAGGGAGGAGTAAGGCCAGTAGAAGACGGGACACCAAGAACCTGCTGAAGCAGGGGAACGAAGTACGATCGCGGCCGCACAGTGCCTCGAGCACCAGTACCACCAGACACAGCACCCCCAGCTCTAGCACCTCCAGCTCCAGGGTCAACAGCTGTAGCTCCTCCAGCTCTAGCGCCTCCCGTGCCAGTGCCTCCAGCTCCAGCGCCAACAACTCCAGCTCCTCTAGCTCCAGCGCCACCAGCGCCAGTGCCTCCAGCTCCAGCGCCTCCAGCCCCAGCAGCTCCAGGCTCCGTAGGGTCTCCAGCTCCAGCGCCCCCAACACTACCAGTCCCGGCAGCTCCAGTACCCCAGGTACGAGCACCTCCAGGACCAGCAGCTGCAGCACCTCCGGTACCACCAGCTCCAGCAGTAACTCCAGCACCTCCAACTCCAGTGTCTCCAGCGGCAGAGTCTCCAGCTCCGGCAGCTCCACTCTAAAGGCGTGTGCGCTGAGTAAACCACTCGCGCAGCTGCTGTGGGGAGAGAGGCTCCGGCCGGGGAGACAGCCGTGGCGAAGCACCCGCAGGACCTCCAGAAGAAGCAGTACCCCGAGGCTCAGTACCCCCAGACTCAGCACCCCCAGGCTCCACACCCGCAGGCTCAGCACCCCCAGACTCCACACCCGCAGGCTCAGCAACCCCAGGCTCCACACCCGCAGGCTCAGCACCCCCAGACTCCGCACCCCCAGGCTCAGCACCCCCAAGCTCAGCACACCTAGACTCCGCACCAGCAGGCTCAGCACCCCCAGGCTCCGCACCCCCAGGCTCAGCACCCCCAGACCCAGCACCCTCGGACTCAGCACCCCCAGGCTCCGCACCCCTAGGCTCCGCACCCCTAGGCTGCGAACCCCCAGACGCAGCACCCCCAGACGTAGCACCTCAAGCAGCACCTGAGTCGACAGCTACCTCAACAGGTACAGTACCAGGGAGAGGGTCTACCTGAGACACACCCGAGGGAGCAGGACCCTGGGGGGGGAGGGGGTCTACCGGAGGGGGACGTGGAGCAAGGCAGAGCGGCGGGGGTGGGGGAGGGTCCGAGCGGTAGCGGAAGAGATGGTAAAAGGGAAACGACTCGTCAAACGTGACGTCCTGAGAGGGGAAGACACGGCGTGAGGTGGGGTGGTAAAACTGCCAACCAGGCGCGTCAGGGGGGAAGCAAAGGAAGACGCAAGAAATTGCGCGGGCGGAGAGCTTGTCCGCGGACGTATCGCGAACAAAGGCACAAGAGCGCCAGACCCGGAACACCGTCGCATCGCCAACCTCCCCCGTCCAACGCAGTGTCGGCAAGGTCTCCGGCAAGGAGACACGGGGCCAGAGATTGAGCTGATGCGCAGCGTACCGGACCGCAAACGGCCACAGAAAATGGGGAGCAGCCGCATGGATCATGTCAGAGTGCCGACGCAGGACAGGAAGGTCCTGGCGGAACCGCTCGCGAAGCTGGAGACGGACTGCGCGGATCCAAGGGATCAAGACATCAGGGACCTCACCCTTGCAGCGCAAGGGGAAGACCGTGGTGTAACGTGTGTAGTCGTCAACAACCAGCAGAAAGTAGCGCTCGCGGCCCTGTCCACTGACGCGGGCTGGGCCCCACACGTCCATGTGGAGGGTCTACAGCAGAGCAGTCGTCGGGGGAAACGAGGAGGAGTGAGGAGCGGTTCGCTTCCGCCCCTCGACGCAAGGAAGGCAGGGCGGGGCAGGTGAGGGTGGGAGGGGAGGCAGAGACCTGGGAAGACTAGAGACAAGGGGGCGGGAGTGCATGCCACGAAGGCGTGGCAGGGAGGGGTGACCAAGGCGGTGGTGCCACAGGAGAGTCTGGTGCGACAGGAGGCGACACAAGCAAGGGGGTGCTACCGGACCTGACGTGGACACCTGGGCGCTCGGCCTCGTCACCAAACTCTGCGTGCCAAGCGTCGTGGAGGCAGGAGAAGCAGCGGTGCTGAGTCTGAGGCTTCCCGCATGTCTGACCAGCACGGTCACCCGTGCGAATGACATATGGGTAGCTACCACTACCCCCAGATGCCCCACGCTGAGAAAACCACTCACGAAGCTACTGGGGCGACGGGGTCTCGCTCCGACGCTGCTGCTACTGCCTCTGGCCACCGCCAGAACCTCCACGCGGAGTAGCTCCAGCCCCACCGTCACCACTCCCACCACCGCCACTATTGTCACTCCCACCGCTGCCTCCACCGCCGCCACCAAAGCCCCCACTCCCGTCACCACTCCCACTGCTGCCACCACCTCCACTGCCTCCACCACCTCCAACGCTGCCCCCACTACCACTCCCGCTGCCACCTCCACCACTCCTGCCCCCCTTGCCCTTGCCGCCGCGGCGCTTCGCACTAGTAGAAGCAGCCCCGACGTCCACAGCACTAGGGACGTCGACAGCAGCAGCAGAGGCGTTGGAGGGGGCAACGGGGTAAGGGGAGCACCCCTCAAAGAAGGGTGTGCGCGGAGTGCCACAAGCAGCACCTACAGCGACTACGCTAGTCTCGGCTGCAAGGAGGTGCTGCTCGAGGAAGTCAATAGTGAGGACTGTGGGGTCGAGGGAGAGAAAGTGGTCCCTGACAGAGCGAAGAGAGTCAGGGAGGCGGGTGACTATAAAGTAGAGACTGATGAACATCGGGGGCTGGTTCCTGACAAGGAACTCAGCTGGGGCGGCAGTGCGGTAGCGAGCGTCACTAGTGCGAAGGTGGGACACCAGGTCCTCTACCGTAGCAAAAGCAGACAGCTCGGGAAACAGGTAGGGCAGTAGCAGGCAGCCTAGAGCAACAGTGGCAGGCGAGGAGTAGCGAGCGACGACATCGTTGTACAGTGCCTGTGCTGTCTTGTGTTGTCCGAGGTGAGCGCATTCAGCTAACGGCAGGTAGTTGCGAATGGCTAAGCGGGCAGCAGCGTCGCGAGTAAGCCACTGTGAGCGAGTCGCACTGTCAGCTGTGGCGGGAGGGCGCGGGAGTGGCGCCAGACGTGTGGTCAAACAACGAAACGCTGTCCCTAGAGTCGCTCAGTAGGTACAGCTGCAGGTCGTCGAGCCACATGTCAAACTGGATCGGGCGGCCCTCATGATCGAACGCGAGAACGCGGAGAGAAGCCATAGCGGCGCAGCACGCAGGGCGGGCAAGAGCCTGGCAGCGCAGGAAACAGGGTAGGTAGCAGCAAGGGGCGGCAAGCTGGCTGCAAGTGGCGGTGCGCAGGCTGCAGGGGCTGCGAGAGGGCCGCAAGGGGCGGCTAGCAGGGCAGAAGGGGCGGCTAGAAGGCCACCAGGGGCGGCGCGCGGGGCTGCAAGGGCAGCTTGCGGGCTGCAGGGGCGAGGGGCGGGCCGCAAGGGGCGGCGCGCGGGGCAGCAGAGGTGACGGGCGGGCCGGGGCCTAGGGTCGACGGGCGGGCCGGGGCCTAGGGTCGACGGGCGCGCGGGGCAGCAGGGGCGACGGGCGGGCCGGGGCCTAGGGTCGACGGGCTCGCGGGGCTGCAAGGGCGACGGGCGGGCCGGGGCTAAGGGTCGACGGGGCGCGTGGGGCCTAGGGTCGACGGGCGCTTGGGGCCTAGGGTCGACGGGCGGGCCGGGCCTAGGGTCGACGGGCGGGCCGGGCCTAGTGTCGACGGGCGGGCCGGGGCCTAGGGTCGACGGGCGCGCGGGGCAGCAGGGGCTACGGGCGGGCCGGGGCCTAGGGTCGACGGGCGCGAGGGGCAGCAGGGGCGACGGGCGGGCCGAGGCCTAGGGTCGACGGGGCGCGCGGGGCCTAGGGTTGACGGGCGCACGGGGCAACAGGGGCGACGGGCGGGCCGGGGCCTAGGGTCGAAGGGCGGGCCGGGGCCTAGGGTCGACGGGCGGGCCGGGGCCTAGGGTCGGCGGGCGCTCGGGGCCTAGGGTCGACGGGCGGGCCGCAAGGGGCGGGCGCGCGGGGCCTAGACTCGACGGGCGGGCTGCAAGGGGCGGGCGCGCGGGGCCTAGGGTTGACGGGCGGGCCGGAAGAGGGCGGCGCGCGGGGCAGTAGGTGCGGCACGAGGGCTGCAGAGGGCGGGGCGTGAGCCAGTAGGGCGGATAGTGGGGTAGTGCTGTGGTGGGCCCTAAAAAAAAATCGATCCTAACGAAGGACCTGCTTTGAAACCATGTCAAAGGAATGAACGAGAATGAATGAACTATGAAAAAGTTGGGTACAAGTACTAACCCTACTTGGGTTGTACCCCTTTTGGGCTACTCCACTATAGCCTACACAAATGTAAGCACTAAAAGATTCTGACAAGGAGGGGGTGGAGTATCAACAATATTAGCGTCTCGCGAAAGTGCAATCGCTCGGTCGGCGGGAAGGAGGCGATTAAGAGAAAGGCACGCAACGGCATCACACAACTCCCAAACCGTGTACGCAAGTCGGGCCACATGGTGAGCCTCGTGCTCCACCGACGTGGCCTCATCAGCACGAGCAAGACGACGTTGGGGTATGCAGCTCACCCAACAGATGGGTGAAGAGGGTGATGTCACCTGAGAGCTGGCTCCGCAGGTGGAGCGTGACATCGAGCAGCCATTCATCAGAGTCGATCGCCTGCCCTCCGCATCGAGCCGCAGCACGGAGGGGACAACCATGGGTGGAGGAGGAGAAAGTCAGTGGCACGCCGCAACAGGCGCGGAGACGTCGAGCAAAAGTAGGCATGGCCATAGCAGGCACAGCAGCAGGCGTGGAAGGCGCGGGCACGGGCACAGATGCGGGCGCGGGGTGGCATGGCAAGCTTCGGTGCGAAAGGTGCGGGCGGCAGCAAACGCGGCAGGCGCGGGTGGCGGCTGTTGGGCTGAAAAACCCTTAGGATCTTTGCAGGGGTAGAGTTGGTGTAGTAGCGGAAGCGTTAATTAAAGAGTTGTGAACCACCTTGCACTAGTATGTGAGGGCAAAGTAAGTTGATTAAAACAAAGAGATACAAGCTTTTATAAGAGTACAAGGAATACGAAGAGATACAGTTAATAACCGTTTTACTATTGCTGTTGCGGTTCGATACGGTGACGACTCGGGCAACTGCTCAATACCGAGTCAGTTGTTTGTCCTTGCTGTCGCGCTGTACTTTGTCAGGTCAAAGGTCGCTGACCTTTGACTTTCGCGTAACCTCCAACAGTTACTTTCAACCTCCGAGGGTTGACTCGCCGGTGATTCGTTATACTTCGTTTCTTTTGTGTCTTAGTGTTTCGACACGACAGAGGCGCTTAGGACCGATTGTTTCCAACAGCGGCGTCGCAGGCGCGTCGGGCGCGGGCGACGACAAGGGTCTCCTTGAGGGTGCTAGATGGGAAAGAGGGGTGTGGGGCGAGCTAGAGGGTGCTAGGGTAACTACGGAGGTGGGCAGAAGCGATAACTTAACATACGCTGATGCCATGTTAACGAGTGAATGGATGACTAGAAAGGGGCACATAGGGGGGTAGAAGTAGCAACCCATACCCTCTACAATACAACCCAACCTACAACCTAATAGTGTACCCTTACAAATGTATACATGCACCTTCATATTTAGTTCACCTGTAAAACTTACACACTTTCAGAATTATAATCATTCGAGAGTTTGCTGTGGATGGCGAGGAAAGATCTGACTCTTATTGATACTGTAAATAGATAAATCGCCCATTTCCAGAGTAGATACAAACAGTCTCAATCATAAACTGCACACAGGTAACACAACACCCGATTTACATCTACCATATACATATATGCAAAATTAAAGAAAAACAATGCCCACCGGTATCACACCATCCATTCACATATGCAACTACAGGAGCAAGTGGAGACAGAATTACAGTAGGCTTGGGTGCAACAAAATGACCCATGCAGCAAGAATCGTGTATTGTTCGGGCTTCAAAAGCCTTCAAATGTATGTGCAGTGGGAGCAGCTGAAGCATTAGTACCTCCACCTAATGCAGCAGCAACAGGGTTGCAGCATGCCTGCACACACTGCTCCTTTGCTCCATACTCTCTCCCCAGCCCCCTCCCAAACTCCCTCCCAACACCGTGCGCACGCCTACTGCACAAATCCCCGGTACCAGTACCTTCTCTGTGACTTCCATTGGCACTGGCACTGGCACTGGCACTGCTGGTGTGCCTGCTAGAGCACACGGAATGCAGGCCATGTGCGGGATGGAGATGGGAGTCGTGCAAGGGAGCCAGTACCATGGGCGGTGGGAGGTACCGAGCTGCTGTGGCATCCGGGTAGAAAGCAGAGTGCGCGTGAGTGTAGACCAGGGGAGCATGGCGCATCGGGGTGTAGGGATACAGGGTCCCTGATCCTCCTGCTGCTGCAGCAGCACCAAGGGATGAGCCAGTGGAGGCCAGAAGGAGTTGCTGCTGGTGGTGAGAGTGGGGGAGTGGGTGGGAGGTGGTGGTGGTGGTGGTGGTGGTGGTGGTGGTGGTGGTGGATGTTGCTGGGGCAGTGGCAGGGGTGGTGGCAGCGGCACCGACATCGGCAGCAGCGGCGGCAGCGGCGGCAGCGGCAGTAGGGGCAGAGTTCGAGTTGGGGACAGCAGCACAAGAATCGACAATGATGGCATTGGGGCCAGCATTAGCACCCGCCACGGCTCCAGCAGCTGCTGCAGGCGGCGTGAGGGAGGCAGAAGCAGCAGAGGCTGAGACAGAAGCGGTGGGATCAGTAGCAGAGGCGACTGCAGCATTGGCAGCAGAGGAGGCTGATGATCCGTCCTGAGCCTTGTGTGACTGCCCGTTGCTCTCACCACCTTCCTGCTCCTGCTGCTGGTGTTGCTTCTGTCCGTCTTGTAAGCTCTGCTGCTGCTGCTGCTGCTGCTGCTGCTGCTGCTGTTGATCATGCTCACGGTGATGCTCAA